>CM060676.1:141629856-143079856 GCA_030686995.1 Artemisia argyi | reverse complement strand
TTTAGTTTCATAATAATAATTAGACTAGGATTTTATCACTATATTGCCTTAAAATAGTCCGTGATACATATGTTCAATAAGAAATTGTAGACTTTTCTATGATTGCACCTTTATGAACACTTTGTGAAAATAAATGAATGGATTTGACGGATAATTTATAAACATGTTTTTGGTTATCAATGCTATGAATTTTCAAGTTTAAAACAATTCATGCAACCTCACACAGCTTAATGAAACATGATACCACTCCCTCTTACATACTTTCATTTCTATGAGTGTCATTTAACTATTTCATACCTAAGGGTTGGGATTCTCTCCAGTTGTGTGTAACTTGATTGATCAAGTTAAACTATTATCAACCATTAGATTTAATCAATGGCCCAAATTAAAAGGTATTAACTAACTTTTCTCTATAAACAAAAATAGGTTCTTTTTAACTACCATTCAAATTTATGGAAGCAACATATAGTAGAAAAGAACAAACAACAAAACCCACAAGTGGCCACAAGGCGTGAGGATAACAGGAACAAAAAGGAAAGAAAGAAAAGACTACAGCTAACCAAACATAAGCAGTTTTGCTTAGTATGTTTTGATAAAAAAAAGAAGCACTTTCATATAATCAAACAAAAGCATTTTATATAATCAGAAACTAGTAATCTGCATATTTGCTTAGTATGTTTTGATACAAAAAAGAGGCATTTTTTACTGTGGCATTGCTTAGTACATCTGCATATATTTGATACAAACCAGAAAACTAAACATAAACCAAACAACCCACTAACTTATAATGATAACCCAAAACTTGATCTTGCTTTGCCTCCACAACTAAATTATCACCCATGAGATTCCAGCAATCTCAGGCATCACAGTGACCTGCAAAAACAATGTAACCTCAACTGGAGCTACCTTACACACCATAAAACTGTCACAACAATCCCGTCACAGTAACCTGGTACATTCACTTGGTTTGGACGCAATGAAAATTTGACAGCATTTGATTATTGCTGTCCATTTCTTACAAAATCACACTGAGATTATCAAAATTCTAATCTATGAACAAATATATGCTACTTGATGCTTGAGAATTGAGATAACTTAAATGAGCTATAACGACCAACTCCTTGTTATATGCCAAGTACATAACCCATGGTGTACATTTGGCATAATATTATGTAATGCATTTGCCATTACATGATCTTGATTAGTGAAAAGAGTAAATGGTTCCTTTTGGTTTTGAGCCTTTAAAAATGTTCTAAATAACCACTCAAAAGACTCAATAGTTTCATCATAGAGAAGTGAAACACCAAATATAACTATCCCTCTATGGTGATTGAAACCAATAAATACACCAAGAGGCCGAAATTCACTGTTTGTATTAAAAGTAGTATCAAACGTTACCATGTCACCAAAATAACTATAATCCATTATCAATCTTGCATTGGCCCAAATTTTTTTTGTTATTTGCTCTTCATTATCTAATTGAGTTGCATAATAAAATGACACATTATCTATAGATTGTTGTTGAAAGTACCTTAATAAAGTCCCTGCTTCTCCATACTTCATTTCTCGTTGTCGTCTTTTTCAAAGATAATTCTTTTAATCTGTTAAGGTGTAGCCAACACTAGATTTCCCTCCACCGTGTCGACTCATGAGCTCATAAGATACTTTTGCCTTATTCCAGAATCGTCCACCAAATCAATCTCTATTGCTTAGACATCTGATATATTTCGTTGTGATGACATCATATGCACCGTTTCCGGGGTATGAAGGATGTGATTATGCTCGCTAACAAAATCATTTAACTTATATTTATTTGTTTGTTTATCATATGCAATCCCCAGTCGTGATAGACAATTTGTCCTTGTCTCGGCTCGAGGACATTTAGTGCGAGAATCTCGTATATGTTGTTTACAAACACCCTCCTTATTGCATACGAATCTTGCCGAAGATATATGTCCATTCTTTTTGTTCTTATTAATCAATTGCTTGCAAACATCAAAACCAATATGTGCACCATAGTTTATCCAAAATTGCCCTGCGTTTTCAACTGTATCAAATTCCATTCCCATACGAGGCTCGCATATAAAATGCCATGTATTTTGATATTATGTTTTAGAAACGGGACTCAATTATGGTGTAAATCATGAAAAGATACAAAACAAAGAAAACAAATATAATGTACCTGGTTTTTGAGATTAGATGTTTCTTTTACTTGAGTACAAGAGTTATTATCCATATCATTCATACTTGATAAATGGTTATGAGTTGTTCATCTACTTGAGAAAACAATGGAGGGAATAAAAATTTGGAGGGTAAAGATGAAGCGTACAAGGTAAACTAAAGAAAAGATTCAAAAAGAAAAAAGGTTATGAGAAGTAGTTAGTAACTTTTAATCTAGGCCATTGATCAGATCTAATGGTTGATAATAGTTTAACTTGATCAATCAAATTACACACTACTGGAAAGAATCTCAACCCCATACCTAGCAATATGACACATAATCAATCAAACATATAAATGATGGTATGATTTCATTACTTGATTCTAGGGGTGAGTGCGGTTCCGGAACCGCAAAGAACCGACCCGAAACCGAGAGAACCGAGAACCAAAAACTAAATATTTTAAGAACCGAGAACTGGACCGAAGAAAGTGTTTCGGGTATTTCGGTTCTACCCAATTGGAACCGAATTTTTTTTAAAAGCACCTAAAAATTCAATATTTTTATGTGTTTGCACATATTTACATCCAAACCAACAAACATTTAACATCTAAACTATAAGAAAAAAGAACTGATCATTCAATATTTTTCAAATTCTTATAAAAGAACAATTATAATTTTGTAAAAACCAACATAACTTTTTTTCTCTAGTAAACAACTTTGCATCCATTTGTTTAGTTAATTCCCACAAGTACTTGGGCTCACTATTGCAATAAAAGAATAATCGCACCAATATAAAACTACTTCAAAAAATTATTTTATAAACATACCTAAATTCATATATCAATGTGTTCCCGACAATATATATTAGTAAAATTTACATAGCATTAACACCTTTTCAATTCCAATGCAAATCGTTTGTATTCGACAAGATTTTTTTATATACAGATTCAAGAAACACGATCAATGTTTAAGTATCACATAAAAAAAAAAAACTAAACGTCTAATAAAAATCTCATATGCATGAAGTCGGGCGGTTCTTCGGTTCTGGAACCAAGAACTGCAGTTCCGAAACCAAGAACCGCGGTTCCGAACCGAACCAAACCGAGAACCTCAATTTGCAATATCGAAGAACCGAGAACCGAACCACGGGTCTAAAATTCGGTCCGGATTAAGTCGGTTCCAGTTCGGATCTCGGTCTATTTGCCCACCCCTACTTGATTCTACAACCATCAAACAAACAGCCCCTTAATCAAAGAACTTTGCACGCATAAGGTACCATTAAACAACAAAGTTACTCATTCTCTTATCTGCCAAACATACACTAAACTGGGTATTTGGAATACCTTCCAATCCAAACACTCCCTAACTCCCCCTCCGTTCCTCTCTCTACATTGGAGTTTCAAGTAGCGAAGGGTATTCCAATTTCAATATCATCATTTTTGCAAAAGAAGCTTTTCATGATAAAAATACAACATGGTGATAACTGCTCTTCAAAATACTTATCTTCTATTACTGTATATGTTCATTTATTTATTTATATCTATATATATTTTATTTGTTTGTTTTTGTTGTTGTTAGATAGGTATTATTGACGGAATCAATAAGCTCTTTTTGGTTACTCAACCTCCTGTCATAGGTTCTAGAAAAAAGGCAAGCAAGCATAACTCTTAGTTGTTACTTACTATTGAATTATATGCTGGGTTGGTTTTCTAGTACATCAATGTTTGTGACTTACTTATGCGCAGGCGATTTGGCACGTTGTTAAGTGTTCCAATAATCAAAGTTCTGGTAGACAACTAATCAAGTTAAATGCTGTGGAGGGGTAAGCGAATTATTTTTCCTTATTTTGAGTTAAAAATTTATGACCTTAGTGTATGCCTGAAATCCCGCTTCACTCCCATAGTTTCCATTGATTTTGACTATTTGGCTATTGTTCAACCACTAAACCGGATTAGGTTTTCCCACTAAAATGGATGCCCCTTTCCCACCCTTTGCCAAATGTGTACCTAGTGAGGTAAAGGTTTGAACTCTAGACCTCTTGTGAGGAACCACTAGGCCATTTGGTGGTATTTAAACATTCAAATTTATTAATTAGGCTGTACCAACAGTTATATGCATTATGCTTCTTGTTCTTATTCTTGGCCTTATTATTTTTTATAAGTATTATATAGAAGCGTGAATTATTACTTTACTAATGATCCAAGAGTGAACATAGAGTGGTGAGCCTAATGTGTCACTACGCAGACCTTGTATAGATATGGGGACAAACTTAGAGATGCATATACTCTGTATATGTGAATCCTGCTACATTCATGAAATTAAAAGTAACGTCTTGAATTGTATAAAATGTAATAATTGTTCACAATCCGTTTCAGATGCTGATATGTCAGTTAGCAAATAGGGTGAAACAGTCTTTCCATCCCATGATAAGTAATCTTTTTGGTCAAAAATTCCACAGGTCAGGAAATTTTTTTATGATTCTGATAATAATAAACTAGAAGTGCTCCTGTTATGCTATTTATTAGTAGTCCAACACCAACGCCTTTCAAATGTTATGTTATTTACACATAAACTGTTCATTGGAATCGATCTGCAATTAAATGATTCAGTGTATCGATTGTTGGGAGAAGAAATTACCTAAAATAAAAGCTATAGTTTTGGTTTTACCGTGTTTTTATAGTACGAAAAAGCACAAAGATATAATGATATCTGTTACTCGGAAAAAAATGGCAAGACTAACAGGCGTAATAATATATTAATATTGATACATAACCACAATTATGGCTCAATAGGTTTAGATTACAGGGAGTAGAAACTGAGTAATATTACCGATGTCCTTGCTTTCATGGTTTACAAATTAGAGTTTTAACATCAAACTTTGCAGGAAAATTGCGAAAAAGCCAAGCAAGACAGAACATCACTTGTGGAATAAGAGAGATTCTGCTGCATCTGGGCAAAAGGCACTGAATCTTGTTCGAATTGTAAGTGAGCCTCTTAATTAGTTCCCAAACCTTTTTAGGGACTTTTAGCAGGTTTAATTGAGCGAATGGTTAATCAATACTATATATTCTTGTACTTCTACATTTATTTCTTTTGGGGATTAGAGCAAGTTGACATTTGAAGTTACATGGAATTGCTAAATTACAGGTCTGTGGATTGCCAAATGAAAAAGAAGCTGTTTATGGAGAACTTGATAAATGGACAGCCTGGGAGTCAGAATTCCCGGTGATAGCAGTAGCCAAGGCTCTTAATATTCTAAAGCAACGGAAACAATGGAAACGAGTGATTCAAGTATGAAAATATATATTCTAAAGCTTCTGAATATAATTGCAATATTCTATACTGAACGACGCTAATCATATGGAATTATAAAAGTATTTTCCTAATAACATGATGGGATTCACATTGTGTAGTTCCTCATCTTAATGACTTATATTTTTATTTGACTTTTGAACTGTATTAATGTCAGTGCATGTATACAGTATAGTCTGCCATATATGCATGTATCCACTATAAGAATCGGTAAATAACTAAATAAGTAACCTTTTTACTGTCTCCCGATGTTGGAACAGGTGTCAAAATGGATGTTTGGCAAAGGGCAAGGAATGACAATGGGAACATTTGACACCCTTCTACTTGCATTTGATATGGACCAAAGGGTAGATGAAGCACAATCATTGTGGAACATGATTTTGCATACACATGAAAGATCCATCTCAAAAAGGCTGTTTTCAAGAATGATATCCATCTATGCTCATCATAACATGCCTGCGAATGTAATTGAGGTACCTTTAAAGTTAGTCATTTGCAGCCATTGTTTCCTATTGTTACTAGCAGTGGTAATTTTTACCCATTTATGTAAGAATGGTTCGATTTGGGTTACATTTATCTCAGATGGGTCAAACCAAATATTGGGTTAACGGGTTGAGAGTTGCCCAAAAGTCTGTTTTTGTGCTTACGAATTTCGGGAACATTTAATTAAAATTTTAGATTATTACCCAGAAAAATTAGTAATCTTGGACTGAGAAGTGTTCGTGGGTCAACCCAGGCTCATTTTGACCCCTAATAATGATGACCATGTCAACCTGAATCCATTCTGAACCATTACCCAACTTCTTCATCTTTCAGTCTCAATTTTTATGAAACATAGTGAGCAAACTTTGGTATGTGATATTGTCAACAATCAGGTGTTTGCAGACATGGAGGAACTAGGAGTGAAACCAGATGAGGACACTACAAGGAAAGTTGACCGTGCTTTTCAAAAAGTCGGTGAGAGAGGAAAAACAAAAACTAGTCTTAAGAAGTACCTTAGTGAATGGAAATATATTCATTTTAAGGGTGAACGAGTAAGGGTTAAAAGATATGCATTGAATGAATAGAACCATTTGGCCGGGTCAACCCAACCCCACATCCCCACCCCCATCCAACCCATTTTAACCCATTACCCAAACCGAACACCCAAATGGAGAGGTCTTGATTTCAACAGCAACCTTGATAACACTAACCCAGATGACTGCTTTCTAATTGGGTTCCGGGTCATTTCACTTGTTCTCATTGAAGACCAATCAAGTTGCAACTTCGTCTTTGTGAAGGTAGTTATATCTTATGCACAATGAAGTAGTGTAACTACAGTCTGGATATGCGGTCATTTCTGATGGATATAATCATCTGTTGTGGTGGTACTCATCTGTTGATATAAATATAATCTGCACAGATTATATCGTTTGTAGATATGTTCTTGTTAATACTAATATTAAACATCTACCTAGACTCATTGAAATTTTTTATAACCATGATATTGCACCCGCCTGACCCCTGGGGTTAAATCTCGTCAATATTTAACCGAAATCTCTTTACTTTCTATTAAAATCATTTGAGTTCCCTTTGGAAAATTCATGAGTATATTCGGCACTAGATAATCATCCCCCCCCCCCCCCCCCCCCCCCCCACCCCCACCAAAGGTCTCTGTGAGATCCAGGATGTGTAAATATGAAGAAGCTATGCCAAGAAGTTTAGTTCAAGGTGCTTTGACGGCTAGCAACTTTTACGCCTTATAGTTGACACAAGCATCAAGCTCCGTTGATAATCAAAAAATTAAGTAAAATCTGACATGTATTAATTAATGATTAGCGAACATAAACCCTTTAGACAATGCTCGAGTCTACGAGGTCCCAAGGGTATAATGATGCTTGTAAGTATGTTTTATTAGAAGTGAGCTAGATCAGCTGTGGGTATGTGAGACTTGCTTTTGCCTCGTAACTGAGGATGCGATTGTTGAGTTGGGTGATGTTACTTTTAACTAACTCATTGTTTTTTTTTCCGAAAAAATAACTTTTTATGTTTAGCTGTGGTAATGGCTTGTCTGAATTATGTACGAGCATGTTGATAGTTATTCCAAAAAACGTCGTGTTTGTTGTACATGTAGAATTGGACCAAAATAGTAGCCGTATTGAGAGCAACCTTGCATTTTAAAATGTTAAGACGATCTAAAAGATCAAACTCGTTTTGATTTTAATTGCAAAAAGATAATTGAATACATCACGAGTACAAAAACACTCATTTTACAGGTATTTGGTCATTTAATCAAGAACTCTAGCATAAAGTTGTTTACAACATAAGTACAAAGTCTCGAAATACGGAAATTAAAGCCATAAAAACTAAGTGATGTTATATGTCCTTTCAACTTGAAGTGGGTGATCTCAAATTAATGTCTTATTTTTTCGTTTATTAAAAGATGCAAAAAATAAATTTGTCCTATTTTGTGAAAAGAAAAAAAGAAAAAAGGGCAAAAGTTATCCACACATATAAACACTCATTTTAATTTTAATTGCGAAAAAATAATTGACTACATCACAACTACAAAAGCACACATTTTACATGTAGTGATCATTTAATCAAGAACTCGCCTAAAGTTGCTTACAACACAAGTACAAAGTCTCAAAATATGAAATTAAAGCCATAAAAACTAAGTGATGTTATATGTCCCTCCAACGGTGATCTCAAATTGGTGTTTTATTTTTTCGTATATTAAAAGATGCAAAAAAAACAAATAAAGACAAAAGTAATCCATATATACAACATAAGTACAAAGTCTCGAAATACGGAAATTAAAGCCATAAAAACTAAGTGATGTTATATGTCCCTTCAACTTGAAGTGGGTGATCTCAAATTAATGTCTTATTTTTTCGTTTATTAAAAGATGCAAAAAATAAATTTGTCCTATTTTGTGAAAAGAAAAAAGGGCAAAAGTTATCCACACATATAAACACTCATTTTAATTTTAATTGCGAAAAAATAATTGACTACATCACAACTACAAAAGCACACATTTTACATGTAGTGGATCATTTAATCAAGAACTCGCCTAAAGTTGCTTACAACACAAGTACAAAGTCTCAAAATATGAAATTAAAGCCATAAAAACTAAGTGATGTTATATGTCCCTCCAACGGTGATCTCAAATTGGTGTTTTATTTTGTCGTATATTAAAAGATTCAAAAAAACAAATAAAGACAAAAGTAATCCATATATACAAACCCTCCCCCCCCCCCCCCCCCCCCCCCCCCCCCCACAACTTGAAGTGATGTTAAAGCCATAAATATGAAATTAAAGCCATAAAAACTAAGTGATGTTATATGTCCCTCCAATTTAAAGTGGGTGGTCTCAAATTAGTGTCTTATTTTTTCGTTTATTAAAAGATGCAAAAAATAAATTTGTCCTATTTTGTGAAAACAAAGAAGGGCAAAAGTTATCCACATATACAAACACTCCCCTCCTCCCCCCCCCCCCCCCCCCCCCCCCCCCCCCCCCCCCCCCCCCCAAACTTCAAGTGATGTTAAAGCAATAAAAGTGAAATTAAAGCCTTAAAAACTAAGCGATGTTATATGTCCCTCCAACTTGAAGTGGGTGGTCTCAAATTGGTTTCTTATTTTTTTCGTTTATCAAAAGATGCAAAAAATAAATTTGTCCTATTTTGTGAAAACAAAGAAGGGCAAAAGTTATCCACGTATACAAACACTCCCAAACCCATCTACAACCAAATGGGCCCTAAGTGATGTTATATGTCCCTCCAACTTGAAGTGGGTGATCTCAAAGTGGTGTCTTATTTTTTCGTTTATTAAAAGATGCAAAAAATAAATTTGTCCTATTTTGTGAAAATAAAGAAGGGCAAAAGTTATCCACGCATACAAACACTCATTTTAATTTTAATTGCAAAAAAATAATTGAATACATCACAAGTACAAAAACACTCATTTTACATATACTTGATCATTTAATCAAGAACTCTAGCCTAAAGTTGCCTAAAACACAAGTACAAAGTCTCAAAATATGAAATTAAAGCCATAAAACCTAAGTGATGTTATATGTCCCTCCAACGGTGATCTCAAATTGGTGTTTTATTTTTCGTATATTAAAAGATGCAAAAAATAAATTTGTCCTATTTTGTGAAAACAAATAAAGGCAAAAGTAATCCTCATATACAAACCAACTTGAAGTGATCTTAAAGCCATAAATATGAAATTAAAGCCATAAAAACTAAATGATGTTATATGCCTCTCCAACTTAAAGTGAGTGGTCTCAAATTGGTGTCTTATTTTTTCGTATATTAAAATATGCAAAAAATAAATTTGTCCTATTTTTTGAAAACAAATAAAGGCAAAAGTAATCCACATATACAAACACTCCCCCAAACAACTTGAAGTGATCTTAAAGCCTAAGTGATGTTATATGTCCCTCCAACGGTGATCTCAAATTGGTGTTTTATTTTTTCGTATATTAAAAGATGCAAAAAATAAATTTGTCCTATTTTGTGAAAACAAATAAAGGCAAAAGTAATCCACATATACAACCCCCCCCCCCCCCCCCCCCCCCCGCGAAACAACTTGAAGTGATCTTAAAGCCATAAATATGAAATTAAAGCCATAAAAACTAAATGATGTTATATGTCTCTCCAACTTAAAGTGAGTGGTCTCAAATTGGTGTCTTATTTTTTCGTATATTAAAAGATGCAAAAAATAAATTTGTCATATTTTTTGAAAACAAATAAAGGCAAAAGTAATCCACATATACAAACACTCCCCCCCCCCCCCCCCCCCCCCCCCCCCCCCAAACAACTTGAAGTGATCTTAAAGCCATAAAAACTAAATGATGTTATATGTCTCTCCAACTTAAAGTGGGTGGTCTCAAATTGGTATCTTATTTTTTCGTATATTAAAAGATGCAAAATTTAAATTTGTCCTACTTTGTGAAAAACAAATAAAGGCAAAAGTAATCCATATATATTAAAGCCATAAAAACTAAGTGATGTTATATGTCTCTCCAACTTAAAGTGGATGGTCTCAAATTATTGGTGTTTTATTTTTTCGTATATTAAAAGATGCAAAATATAAACTTGTCTTATTTGTGAAAACAAATAAAGGCAAAAGTAATCCACATATACAAACACTCCCCCCCCCCCCCCCCCCCCCCCCCCCCAACCTGAAGAGATGTTAAAGCCATAAATATGAAATTAAAGTCATAAAAACTAAGTGATGTTATATGTCCTTCAAATTTAAAGTGGGTGGTCTCAAATTGGTGCCTTATTTTTTCGTTTATTAAAAGATGCAAAAAATAAATTTGTCCTATTTTGTGAAAACAAAGAAGGACAAAAGTTATTCACAAATACCCCCACCCCCCCCCCCCCCCCCCCCCCAAACACACACACACTTATTCGGTTTATTAACATAGGTTTTTTCCATTTTCTACTTTGTATTTTTGTCATTTATAATTTTTGACTTATCAAACTTTATATTTTATGTTTCGTACTTTCAGTTATTTAGTTTTATAACAAAACCAAAATAAAAATAATAATAATAATAATAATAATTTGAAAAACGAGGGGTACCCCTAAAAATAAGTCACCAATGAAGTGGCATTCTTTGATACTCACTTGTTGAACGTATTGAAGATACACACAGTTCTATGCAGTCTCAATTTAGGATATTTTTATGTGACAGGTCAAATTTAGGAAAATATCTATAGGTTAAACAAGGTCGAATATGTGCATTGCATTCAAATGCTTACAAGTTCCTAATCATATTATTTTTAAGAAATTATATAGTTTTCAGATGTATATTGTTTTTGGTTATTATATCTGATGCATTAACTATAACTAAAGCTGAATAGTACCTGTTTAGACCTGTGCATGAAAGTTTTATCATTTTTTATGTTTAGGCCATTACAGAATGCACCTTGCAACCTCTAAAGATGACTGTCCTCATGGTAAGATGATAAGACAAGTAAAACTCGTAGTTAAATGAGATATAACTAAGCGTTTAAAGTGGAAACTAAGAAGTTTACGGTGATGATTTGCAGTCTCACTTATGAGCCTCTGACTTAAGGATGAAATAGAGTAAACCATTATGAGTAAAATCTATCCTTCTGTATGTACCCTAAGTGTTTAAGTATGTATCTACCATTGCCTCAATTATCCGCCATCTGTTTCAAAAGTGAGACAACATCGGCTGATGAACATAAGAGATACCTGGCACACGAACGCTTTTTCTTAACTGCACACGAGAAGTAATGGTTACTATTGAGATCAAGTATTGATGGAGTGCTATCTTTCCAATCCACATCCCCGGTGCTGCTATCATTACTGTTTGAAGCTGAAAATGGATTCGCTCTTTTCATGCACATTCCCCCGGATCCGCTTCGATCTAAAGATAACCCGTTAACTGGACTCGATAAGCTTGTTCTCAATGGGGTTGGTGGCTCAGGCTCGAAAAAAGTGTAAACATCTTCATCCTGAAACAATGATGATGTACACAGATAGTGAATCATATGTATCTAAGCCCTATACCTAACCAACATAAAGGTTCTAGTACTATCACCACTAGAATTCCTTTGGAAGACATACCTTCGTAAGGAAATGGCCTACGCACAAGACATAGTCAATCGGTTCTTTCATATCTTTGTAGTGTACCACCTCTCCTAAAATGCGTTTAATTCCTGAACCCTAAAAATTTAGACAAAAAGAGTAAAACACGTGTACTTGTGTTATAAAGAAACAAGTACAACAGAAAAGTATCGAAGAAACTTTGACCCACTTACTTATAATTGATATGATTCGGGTTATGTTTTCTCTCTCTCTCTCAGGTCTAACAGATTAAAAGGATACGGGTCAAATGGACAAATATCCCACAACGCGTAATTTTATGCAAAAATTCTCCTAATCAGTTGCTTAAATCTGGTAGACTGTCAGTGAAACAATATAACTTTTGGAGATACCTTGTTTTTGGTCAAACCCGTTTCAACCTTTAAAAATTACCCGTTTTAAGCTGTGACCCAACTCACCCATTGTGTCATCTCCAGAAAACAACAAACCTTGGTAACTCCATTTGCACGAACCTCAACGGACCTGCCACCTTGAACAACTTCCACTGATGCATTTGATATGGGTCCAGTCCATAGGTGCTGCAACATGTCCTTGGCTTGAAGCCTCCCAAACTCGATATCTGTTCATCATGTCGTTATAATGTGGAAAATGAATTATAAATATGTATGAAAAGTATAGTAAATTGGCACGATGGCAACCTGCATGCTTAAAGTTCCAAACTAAAGATGTCTCACGAAGCTCAAATGTAGACCGTGGTGTTCTTTCAGTGAAATACTCAAAGACATGCTGAAATCGACATCAAGTTTATACAAGTTAAATCACGTTCGGTTAGTAACAAATCTTTAATTCTCAATAAGGGTATGCACTACCATAGAGGAGGAAAATTGGGTGGGAACAGGTGAAACAGAGTTTTTTTTATGGGTCTCGCCAGTTAACTTGGAACACTTTTTTCAATTTTTTAAAATTAACTTTACTTAATTAGTTTCTCATAAATAGGTACTCCATAACATTTTTTAGTATTTAGATAATGATATAATATTGTACTGTAAATAACAAAAGGAGGGGATACATTTTGGAATACTTTCTATTTGTTTGACCCGTTTCCTTTTGAGTTGATACTTTTTCAATTACAGTTTGCCCCGTCAGAGATAACATATAATCTGAATTGATCCGAGTCAATGGTTCAAGATTGTTATCTCTTCACTACCTCTACAATAATCAAATGTCTCAACAGAAGTACAGTAAAATACTTCATTTTTTGCATTCCATAGTATGCACAGTGACAACGTACATAAACATGGATGGATAGACAATACCTTAACGCTGTCAACCCAATCCATTTGTACTTCTGGTAAGTTTCTGATCCATTTCTTATTAGGTGTTCTTAAAAATACACCATGTTCTGCACCCAGCCATATATTGAATTCTCCGAAGTTCTGCATACTCAATATAATTTTATATGCTAATGATATGATAGTCATACGGAACTGGTAGAGTGAATAGTGACATACTTACGCATAGAGAATGAGACTACCTTATCGAGAACGGAATGGTGGCATCCACTCAGGACAACAACAGTGGTCTTTGGATCTTCACACAGTCTCTTTAAAGCTTCTTTTACTTCCGGGTGAAGTTTTGGTTCCATTTCTTTGAACTGATCAACCCTTCTACCACAGTCCAGAGGTTCTGTCAGTGTTGCATAAAACCCCTGTCATAGTAACTATACATTATCACCCACGAACTGGGATCATGTCTGCTACAACCTTAGCGATAAAAGTCACATATTTGTTATAGATTTTAACTTAACCAAAAGTTCATTTTTTCATTACATACTTAATATGACTAATAGGAAAGTTTGGATAAAAGTCAATTAAGTTATAGATTGAACAGTTCTTAAAAATCTAAGAAAAATTTATGTCCTTTCTTTATGACACTAAATGGGAGGTCAAAAATTATGAATTCTGAAAGACATAATGAAAAGTTATAGGTTCTATGATTATATATATGACTTAACGAAGAGCATACCAAAATGAGTAGACGATTGTTCGATTTCAAATAACACTGAACTGCTTCTTCCGCTTGAAGTAAAGGTGGAATCTGTCTGATCCTTAACTGTGCTTCCACAATCGTATCATTGAGTTCACTGCGCATGTATAAGTATATGTTGCACCCATTTCAAAATTTAAACCATGAAGAAACTAATCCCTAATATGATTATAAAGTGACCGTATAAGAACAAGCTAGTGGTGGTAAACTGGTAGTTGGTAAAACGGGCAGATCAGGTAAGAAAACAGGTAGTTTTAGTGATATAGGGCAACTTGGTTAGGATCGGTTTAGGTTTACTACTTGACCTCCAAGTACTTTTTTGTCCATTTGTTTTTATATGAATACTAAAATTACTTATTTCCTAATATGTTAAATCTTTAAGTTTTATTACTTGTCGTTAGTGATATGCTATTGACCCAAATGATCCATATACACATAATCGGGGCCTTTGACACCATGATACGCTTGAAGATAGAGCAAATTCATTAAAAGTGTATATACCTTAAATCAATTTCCACTTTATGATTCATACTCTCAATCAACATTTTACGGAATGCAATGATCAAGTCATAATATACCTTAATGATAATATGGTGTTCAAATGAAAGTATGGCCCCTAAAATGTTGCAATATATAAAGTGTATAGACCCTAAATGTTGATATTGGACCTTTGAATTGTTAATTAAGAACCACCTTACTATTTGTACCTTTGAATGTAATTTTCGGTGATATGTACCTAACAAATGTTTCAGCCCATTCCTGGGAAGTATGAGTAGTGACATGCATGAAGTTATGGTGGTGTCGTTTTTCCCTTTCCTCAGCAGGCATGTTCAAAGCATATGCAATAGAAGAAGCCACTTCTGTTATGTTCCAAGGGTTTACCAAAATTGCCCCTGCACCCAAAGACTGTGCTGCCCCTGCAAACTTGTGTATAAAACATGCAAATTATTAGTCTCGCCATCCAATGAAAACTGAAACGTTTAAGTTTGTAGAATTATTTTGAAAAAAGTTGCAAGACTGTAGTAATGTCCAAATTATAGGGGAAGCAGATATATGTTTATAAAAAAGCATCCGCACTAACAGTTTGTGATGATGACAACCGGATATAAAACGATTTTGCAATTTAAGCTGAGAGAATGCATGCTCACAACGAATAGATTCTTTTTCAAATGACTCATAAGAATGTAGAGGATGTTATATCGGCCCATTTATTCATCAATGGGCTAATTTGATTGTGGTTTATGTAGAATGGGTCAAATAGAAAACTTAGACTAAAAATAGAATCATTTCTATGGGTCAAGCCTGTTAAAAGTCGTGCAAAGTCTATTTTTATGCATACAACTTCCTAAATCATTTTAAAGTTATAGATTGATATAAATAATGTAATAATGCTGTATTTGTAATCGTAATTAACGTATTTTATTTTTATTTTTCAAAAACCAGATCCTGCCTGCTACGAATGCACCAAAAATGACCCGTTTCAACCTAACCCAGGGGCCCATTACCCAACCGTCTCATCTAGCCACCTAGACAATGTACCAACACATGGCCGCTGGCCCGCTGATAAGGTATATATACCTCGCTTAGAATCAGAACTCCCTTTTTCGAAGCCTGGCATGCCACAAATTCATAACTGACAAGATTCATTCCATCTCTTAACGATGTAATTAGAGCCACATCTATCCAAAAGACATCAGTGTATCAGTTTTCTGACCGATAAAAAAAATAATGGAAGTCAAGTAGCAGCAAAGGCATGTTAAGTAACATCTATGATTAAACTACTGTGATTAAAATGATACCAGTAATCGCGTATAATGCACATAACCCATGAAAGTCAAGAGTTTGATCCTGTACAAACAAACAAGAGTCGCTTGTAATTCTCTCTCATTTTAGATTTATGATGTGTCCAATAAAATGAAAAGGCAAACCAGATGATGAATTGGAACAGTTGTAAGGCTTCCAAATCTTCCATTAATTCGTCCAACGATTTCATGAACTTGACATGTAAGTTTTTGATCTGTTCGAAAACAAATAGAGGCAGAGAAAACAAAATAAGAACCAGCAGTAGCTGCATAAATGTGATCCCTTTAACTCATTTAGCTATAACAATCTTTTGTCCACATGACATATAAATTATTTCCATCCAATTGTAATATAACAAAAATAGGAAATTCAACAAATTATTGAAAGCATACATTCAAGGACATTTGTCCTTGTTGGTGCGGCAATCTGAAGCAACACTACTTTGTCATGCCAATCTGGATTTTCTTCCAAGAACTTTTCAAATGCCAAAATCTTTTGTGGAATTCCCTTAATCATGTCAAGGCGATCCACTCCTAACATTATCTGCACATAGAAATACCAGTCAGAATATCATTACAACATGTGCATTTATCATGATAACGTACTTTTTAGCAACTAAAAATTATAATTTATGTGTTAGTAATTTAAAAAGAGTAATACTTGTAATAGTATTGTTAACAATCAACATTGCGGTTAAAAGAGGGGGAAATAAGCAACAGGTGCAAAACAGATTATAGGACTCCTATGTAATCAGATAATAATCAAAGCCACTTTGACCAAGCTCAAAAAATGAGACATTTTTTAAATGCATGTCCAGACAGAAAATAGGATAAGTTAACTCTAACTCTGCGTTCCGGAGTTTTATTTTTGAAAGAAGAGAAAAGAAGTGGGAAGAAAACAAAGTAAATTTAGTTCCATGAAAAGGGATAGAATTTTCATTTACCTTTCGGCCAGAAAATCTCTTCTTCAGTTCTTCTATATGATCCTTGACTTGAGGAAGCTGAATAGCTCGGATGAACCTACCAGGATCTATCCCAATAGGAAACTGTGATTGACAGTCACAAAATGAACTATTAGATGCTTCATCATTACAACTTTTGTGCCCCAAGAATGACATAATAACCTATCAGATAGTAAATGTACCGCAGCAACACGAGTAAGCTTCCCTTGATCCTCCACTCCATCAGGAGTACCTTCGAAACCAAGAATTCGAGTACATGCACTCACAAAGTGCCTTGCATAATCATAAGTGTGGAAGCTGATATGTAGCATGCGTTAGCCAAATACTTTAGATGTGGGAGACTTTTATGATTCATTTCTCTTAAAGGACAAATTTGAGTGCAAAACAGCTTCAAACAAAACATGTCAAACGAGTCGAAAGTCGGGGGCTCGGGGCGCTGAGTGTACTTATAAATTTGAATGCATAAAAACTTTCTAAATCATTTTATTATACGATATAGATTATCATCAAATTAATATATTTTTGTCACATTTTACACACTAATTGTTCACAGAAAAGTTTTAACTTTTTTTGAAGAGAAAATTATTTGGGTCAACACAAGAGGGCTCGTTTCATCTTCTACAAATTAGCACACCATTTTGACCCATTACCCAACGCAACTTACCCGACACACACATTATTTTTCTTCTACAAGAAATTTTCTAAATTTTGTACATACCCGACAAGATCAGCTACAAGAACGGCTCTAAGCAGCTCTGATCGGGATGGTAGGGTCCTATGAATCTCAGATGAAGGAAATGGAGTGTGAAGAAACCAACCAACTTTCATCGTACTATTATGTTCTTTTAGAAATTTAGGAAGAAACATCAGATGGTAATCATGACACCAAACGATATCCCCTTCAATATAATGTTCGTTCACTACATCCGCAAACATCTGATTAGCTCTCATGTAAGCATCAAACTGTGATTGGAAACTACGGGTAGTTGCAAGGCGGTCCTCTTGAGGAAGGCCAATATAGTGGAATAGGGGCCATAAGATATTGTTACAATACCCATTGTAATACAGATTAACAAGATCTTCGTCAAGAAAAACTGGGATGCACCTCTGCATACCAACACTAAAATAATTTACATTGATACTTATTATCACTATGATCCAAAAAATGTTAAGCGGGGTTTCGGATGTTTTGTCTTGCAAAGCTATTGGTTTATTAGTTATTATTTAATAAAATTATTGTTTACACAATTTACTTTCAGAATGTATACTGAATGAAATTATGTGGCCTAATTTATACGGAGTATGTTAATAATTACTCTTTATTTGCAAACACAAACACATCTAAGCACTATCTCATGCACCATTTTTAAAAAAAGATGATTATACTATATATGATGATTTAATATCTCATAATCATTTTCAAGATACATATCCAAACACCCCTTAAACATCTCTTGTTTTTTATAAATATGATCAACCTTTTCAGCTAAAGCTTCAGTAAGTGATTTCTGTCCCAACTCATCAGGCACATTTACCCCAGCCCATCCGATCCATCTTGTTTCGAATTCAGTTATACCTTTATCAGAAGTGTCCTCCATTAGAATGCCACAAGAATGTTTTCAAACATAAATATAAGGAAAACATGCAATAGATAGCAATGTACATTCGCTCCAGTTCTATACCTGCCTTTTAAATTTGGATAATTTTTATTAGTCCAGTGAGCAAATTAGAAATGAAGTAAAAGTGCGTTGTCACTTATGTTGAAATTTTATTTAAATATTAAACATCTAAAAGGATTTAGGAGCTGTAAATAGATGCTAGTTATTATGCGGTTATTTCGACCCATTTGCCTAAAAAATAGCCTAATTTGGATTGTATTGTATCTCCAACCGGTCGAAACCATCAAAGCGCTGCCAAATGGCAAATGCTTATATAGTTATATCCTCCTAAATAACATTACTAATTTACAAATATATGTAGTAGCTTTTATACACGACCCATTTTGATCGATAATAAAAGCTGCCCCTTTTACCACACCCTTATCAGTATATAGAATCTTGATCTTGTTTATATGTGATACTTTAAGAATGAATATGTATAGAAATCTTGAAATGAAAGTGTGTTGTTGTTTTTTAAAACTAGATACAAGAGAAAATTGAAGAGCCTACCCAAAAGTGCACTGACTAATCCCCCAATGCTCATTTCAAGTTGCCATGATGACTCTCCTTTTCTAGTTGCACGAACTGGAAGACGATTTGCTACAACTAATAACCGTTGTCTGATTGGTGCAGGTCTTTTCCCTAACTCTTCCTCATGCGTAAAATTATCAGTTCCTATCTGTCCATTCCCAATAATACTATCCAAACCTTCATGTTGGGACCTAAAAGATTTTCTTAACTCTCTTTCCCTCAAGAGTCTTTCTAGTCTAGTCCTAAGTATGGCAGAAGTTTGTTTGTAATCATCTGAATGCATATCCGACTTTTGCAATTCATCCTGCAATTAACAAATTTGCTTATTGTTTAAATGTAAATACTCGTTCTACTAACTGATAATCATGTTTTTGTTGGAAAGTTTAATCCATTAATCTTTGTTTTACAAGAAAAGGCCGCATAACTTTTCTGTCATGGGCTGCAAACTCGCAGGCCTACAAAACCCAATAGATGGCAGTTAGGTTTACAACGGTTATTAGGTTTCAGAAACAATATAACGTTTAGTTTAGGGTTGCAATGTTTTATATGAATCGTTATGTCTCTTGAAGACAACGTTTCATCATGTATATATAGATTAGGAATTCTGTAAAACAAAGTAACCCATTCATATTTATCAATATCAGTTATAGGGTTCAACCTATCTTTCTTGTTTCTCTATTTTTATTTCGATTCTTATATATTGTTACATGTTGTTGTTATGATCATTCGATCCTGGAATCCTCCCATTCAACCTGTGAAACAGTTTTCTCAAGATAAACTAATAGCCTTGAATGTGAAAACATGCTTTATCTAAGATCAGTCAAACAAGAGATAACAAATAAAAAGCTTAGATAAAAATATGGTAAAATCTAAAACAATAACATATACAAATATTATCCATTCTTAAAAAACCTAAGCATATGATTTCACGAGTACGTATTAAGGGTAATACAAATAAGGGTTCAGGCATGTTTTACCAAATCGTGTTGCAGAATTCCGATTTCCTCAGATGATCTAATGTTCTTCATTGATGTGTCCTGAAAGTGAAAACCCTAAAATGGTTGTTGTTGTTGTTAAAAGCACTAAAGATTGTATACATATATCTTGATCACGTCAGATTATGAGGGATAAATATTAATTGGTGAGTATGTATACAAAAGATTGCGGGACGTTTGTAGTTATAATCATACACACACACGTACAGCCGTATAGGTCTTATAAAGCCATGCATATAATGTTTTCTTAATCTGATGAATCTAGTAAAAAGATGGGAATATTTTTTGCATATCAAATTGTATGTAAACAAGTTTGTTTTCCAGAAAAGTTCATACGCTTATTTCCTTACATTATGAGGGATAAATAACACCATCTAAATCATTTGATTTAGTGAACAAGATCAAAAATTAAAAAAACATTAACTTAGCCCACTCGTGTCTTTCTTTATCAACTTTGATCTTAAATATTTTTAGTTGTGTTATGTAGTATTTGACAAAAATTATACGCAATGAAAATACATTTAAAACTTAATATATTCATATATTTTGTATCAAGTATTATACACAAAGAAAAATATTTAAAGTTAAAGTTGAGAAAGAAAAAACTTTAAAATGTCAAACAAGACATTTAATATGGGACGGAGAGAGTAGTTAACATGAAATCAAAACTATTTTATAAAAACATTTTAGTAACATTTGTTACTAACATTTTATAAAATACATGTCAAGGAAAAATACTAGTAAACACTTGGACTATCCATAACCTAAAACCAAGTCCATAACGCATAACCCATGGAGCTTTGATCCATAACCCATGACCCATTGTATAACATCATGCATGACATCCATAATAGGTAAAACCCATGACCCATGACCCAAAGTCCATAACCCATAACCCAAAGTCCATGACCCATGACCCAAGATGTCTTTGACATCAGGCATGACATCATCTATCCATGGACCACAACCCATAACCCGGTTTATAACCCAAAATCCGGACTGGTTTACCCAGTGTGTCAGATCCCTTGGTTTACACTGGCCGGATCCCTCTGGTGAGGGAACCGGGTGAACAGTAGGCAAATTTGCCTATAAATAGTGAGTCATTTCTCACTTATCTCTCACACCTTTTAGAGTTTCTTCTCTCTACACTCTAAACTCTCTAACCTCATATCCAAGGATCTTCCTATGTAGTTTCTCTTTGTGTTTCTCTTAGTTTCCTTCAAAAGGCGAGAACACAACCTCTCGAAGTCTAGCAAGCTCGGGTGATGAGTTGCTTTGGATCTTCTCTTCCAAGATCATAGAAGTGATTCTTCTTCTTTCTTTCTTCCACAAAGGTGTTGTAAAGGTGTTAGGTCATTAGGTGTAAAAAGGAAGTGAAATCCTTTAGTCGAGTTGTATTGGGTGTGTTGGTTTGGTCCGCCGTGCTAAGGACTCGGTATCTAGCTTTGAGCTGGAAAAAGTAAGAGCTATGGTGTAAAGGCTTCTCTATCGTGTGAAAGGAGATTTGGTGTTGTGATTACGAGCACTCGAGTAGGTGACTCGGGGAGTGGAGTAGAGCAAGGAAGGTGTCCTTGTAGCCGAACCACTATAAATACTTGTGTTGTGGTTGTGTCTCTATAACTCTATCTCGTAGTATAGTTTATATGCTTTTACTTCTATCAATATCCAACACGTCTAAACTAGATTGACATAAGTCGATCTAAAAGTTTTAATAAGTAATTTTAATCAGTAAAACTATTCAATCCCCCCCCCCCCTTTCTAGTTTTCTACATACTTGACAAAGCCTTGCCTTGATGAGCCAGCTGCTACTGAATCCGAGAATGTCAAAGTAGCTTGAGGGAGGAGTATAAAAGGCACAATGATGTTGCGTTCTTGATGCTTGGAAGTATGGTTCCTAAATTGCAAAAGCAGTTTGAGCATTATTTTCCAAATAATATGCTCCAAGAACTCCAAAAGACTTATGAAAAGCCACCTGCAGTTGAATTGTATGATTTGATCGATGCATTACATAGCTGCAAGCAGGGTGAAGGTAAACATGTTAGTGATCATGTGTTGGAAATGAAGAGCTACATGGACCAACTACATCAGATCAACTACATCTATCCTGAGAATGTATGTGTGAACCTAATCAACAGGTCCTTGAACAAGGACTTCAATGGTTTTGTCCGCAATTACAACATGCATTGCGCGGGGAAGACAGTCACAGAATTGCTTGTAATGCTTGTGGACAATGAGAAGGGTTTACCAAAGAAGGCACCTACTCCTCAGGTATCGGCTATACAAGGAGGTATGATCCAAAAGCCTAAACCGCAGGCGAATAAAAAGGGTAAGGGAAAGGTTGAAAAAGGTAAGCAAGTTATGGCTTATCAACCAAACCCCAAGAAGAAGAATAACCCTTAGAAGAACAAGGAGAATCCCAAAAAGAATGATCAGGCTTGTCACCACTGCCATGAGGCAGGACATTTGAAGCGGAACTGTCCACTCTATCTACATGATTTGCGTGAGAAGAAGCAAAAGTTTGAGGCTAATAACCATGTACCTCAGTTGCGTTCTTTATGATTGAATTATTTACATTAACTCATAAAATAAATTCTTCGGTATATAATATGGGATGTGGTATTCATATTTGCAATACTATGTAGGGTTTAGAGTTGAGAGGAGACTTGGCTATGGAGAACAATATCTGCACGTGGATAACGGAGCACATGCAACTGTTGAAGCTATATGAGCTTTTAAATTAGTTTTGCCTTCGGGCTTAGTACTGTCTTTAAATAACTGTCATTATGCACCTTCAATTGTTATGGGTGTTGTTTCCTTTACATGTTTGTTGGATCTTTGTTTTAAACATACTATTAATAGCAATGGAATTTCTGTTTCGTTAAATGGTGTTTTTTATTTTAATATTGTTGCTGTGAATGATGTTTTTGGAATTGATATGAATGGAAATATATCCAATAATTATAATTCAATGTATAGCATCAGTAATAAGAGAGAATCAAGAATGGTCTGGATTCATCTTATCTTTGGCATTGTCGACTTGCTCATATAGGCAAGACTCATATGGAAAAGCTGCAACGTAAAGGGCTTTTACAAGAGATCAATGATGAATCATTTGATAAATGCGAATCTTGCATATCTGGGTAGATGACAAAGAAACCTTTCAATAATCGTATGGAAAGAGCTTCTGATGTACTTGGTTTGATACACACTGATGTGTGTGGACCACTTAGACATGTGTCAAGGAGAGGTGCTAGCTACTTCTTAACCTTTATAGATGATTTCAGCCATTATGGTTATGTTTATCTTCTTAAACATAAACATGAGGTATTTGAAACATTCAAGGTTTTCAAAGCAGAAGTAGAATTGCAAACTGAAAAGAAGATTAAAGCTCTTCGATCCGACAGAGGTGGTGAATACCTGAGTCAAGAGTTTAAAGACTTTTTAGCTGAGAATGGGATTGTCCAGCATCTCATATCTCCATATACTCCACAACAAAATGGTGTATCTAACAGAAGAAATCGTACATTGTTGGATATGGTGCGATCAATGTTTAATCTTACAACTCTTCTTTTATCATTTTGGGATTATACCTTAGAATCTGCTATTCGCATTCTGAATATCGTTCCAACCAAGAAGGTTGATAAGGCACGTTATGAATTATGGAATGGAAAAATTCCTAACTTGTCTTATTTGAAAGTCTGGGGTTGCGAGACGTTTTTTAAACATGACTCAGCAGATAAACTCCAACAGAGATCTGTAAAGTGCATCTTTGTAGGTTACCCTAAGGAAACAATTGGTTACTACCTTTATTACCCACCTGAAAACAAAGTAATTGTTGCTAGGTATGGAGACTTTCTTGAGAAAGATCTCATATCTCAAGAATTCAGTGGGAGGATTTATGATCTGGAAGAAGGTCAAGAAGATGCATTACCTTCTAAAAACACTAGCGAACTTCCTGTGGAACCTGAAAGTCTCGGTCCTCCACCTGAAGTTATTCCCATTCGTAGATTTGTAAGGACTGTGAAAGCTCCTGAACGATTATGTCTTAATGTAGTCGCTGAGGAAACTATATTAGGGGATCTTGATGAACCTACTAATTATAGGGCTGCCATTAATAGTCCTGAAAAGCGTAAATGGATGGTTGCTATGAATGGGGAAATTCAATCCATGAGAGATAACGAAGTCTGGATTGAAGTAGACCTTCCTACCAATGCCAAGGTAGTTGGAAGTAAGTGGCTATTCAAGAAAAAGATTGACATGGATGGCAATGTACACATCTATAAGGCTCGTTTGGTAGCTAAAGGCTTTACTTAAACTTATGGTGTTGACTACGAGGAGACCTTTTCTCCTGTAGCTGACATTAGGGATATTAGGATTCTCATAGCTATAGCTGCATACTATGACTAGTGATTTGGCAAATGGATGTCAAAACCGCTTTCTTAAATGGTCGCCAAGATGAAGACATCTATATGGCGCATCCTGAAGGGTTTGTGAATCCAGAATTTCCAAACTGGGTATGCAAACTTCAAAGATCCATTTATGGATTGAAGCAAGCATCACAGCAATGGAATAAGAGGTTTGATGAAGAAATCAAAAAATTTGGTTACTTAGAATCTTGATGAGCCATGTGTATATCACAAAGCTAGTGGAAGTGATGTAATTTTCCTTATCTTATATGTTGATGACATATTGATCATGGGAAAAAACATTCCAAGTTTGCAAAAGGTTTAGGCATATCTTGGAAAGTGTTTGTCTATGAAAGATTTAGGGGAAGCTGAATTCATTATGGGAGTTAAGATCTATAGAGACAGATCACAGCGGTTGATTGGATTAAGCCAAAATGCTTACATTGATACAATATTGAAGAGAATCAATATGAAAAATTCCAAGAATGGGTATTTGCTAATGCAAGATAATCATGGCTTAAGTAGCAAAGTTTGTGCTTCAACACCTGTAAAGGTGTCAGCATGAAGAGAGTCCCTTATGCTTCTGCTGGAGGATCTATTATGTATGCGGTGAGATGCACAAGGCCTGATGTGGCATTTGCTCAGAATATAACCAATCGATATCAACAGAATCCAGGTGAACTCCACTGGACTGCTGTTAAACATATTCTCAAGTACTTAAGGGCTATAAGAGATATGTTCTTAGTATATGGGGGAAATCCAAATGCAAAACTTGATGTTACAGGTTACTACGATGCTTCCTGGAAATGTGATAAAGATGATACGAAGTCTCAGACGGGTTATGTCTTTGTCATTAATGGAGGAGCTGGATTGGAAGAACAAGAAGCAGAGTACATTAGCGATGTCTGCAACATAAAGTGAGTACATAGCTGCTTCAGAAGCTGCAATGGAAGCCGTTAGGATTAGGAAGTTCATTTCGAGGCTTGGAGTTATGCCATCAATTGAAAACAATATAAAAATGTATTGTGACAATTCAGCTGCAATTACATTCGCCAATGAACCTGGAATCATGAAAGGCATTAGACATTTCCCGATTAAATATCACTATGTTCGAGAACAAGTTGAAATAGGTGAAATCGAGTTACTCAAAGTTCACACAGATGATAACCTAGCAGATCATTTGAAGAAAGCTTTACCTAGCACAAAGCTTTATAAGTTTGCTGAAGGCATAGGATTTCATTTAGATAGTAGTTTCATGCCCATTTGTGATTAGTGTTTTGATAAAAGGATTTTATGAACGATTATTATTCTAATGAAATAAAGTATTTTTCATGTTTGATTATCATTTTCTTAATAATATATCCTGTATTTGCATGTTTAATCCATGAATAAATTAGTTATTTTAACTTGTCCGTTGTCAATTAATGATATGGGGATATCAGTAAACTAAGACAAATCTGAGTATTGGTTAGGATATACTTGAAAGTATATTGATGCGTTGACATACCAATTTCACATGATATTCAATTAATTGAATATAGGACTGATCCCAACTACATGATTTTACTTTATGGATATTTTCATTAAGTAAATCATGAAAATAGTTATCCTTAGACTTGAGATACCAGATAAGAGTCATAGATGTAGTGCATTTTGTAAAGCAATTAACCGCTATACGTTACTGGTAGCTATAAGGATTGTTTTCAGAAATGTTACAAAGTTCATGAGTCATTGCTTGTAGTCAAGAAAGAATTTGTTCCTTCAAATTTGTTTTGAAGTTTAATACTGTTGGGCCCCTCATAGGATTGACAAGGTGTTTGCGTGACCACGCCCAAAGTGGATCTGGAATATCTTCAGGTTTTTTGGTAATCTTGCTCAATAATAAACAACGAGAAATAGAATTGTTAAATAAAGAATGACTAAGATCCATATCTTTATTAACGTGGTATTGGAAACAAAAGGATGATAATAATGATGAATCATTAAAGGTTTTTTAAGGAGACCTCCCTCAAGTTGTACTAGGGGCATTTGCGTGTTGCTAGACGCTAACCAATGTCATTACACTATTAATAGATGTCTAAGTGGGAGCTGTTAGAGTTTGTGGACAAATATTAACGTGTGTATGTCTAGAAAAATCGAACTCAAGACCATGGGATTGCATACGTTACGAATGAGAATTAATGATCAATAATTAATATATATAAAATGTTATATATTTAATTATTTAAACACAATATAATGACTAACGGTCGTTAGTAGTTAACGGGAATTGACTAACTATCATTAAATGTTAAAAGAGAATGACTTAAGTGAAATTAGGAGTCGTGAAAGATCTGAAAGCCCCATGTGGGCTTACGCCGGTCATGGATAGGATGGGGAGACCCAATCCTCATCCAACTTGTCCTTCGAGTTTGCTCTAGTATATAAACAAGGCCAGGGTTATTTGTTTGGTACTATGCATACATTTAAACCCCAAAAGGTTTTCTCTTCTCTTGTTTTGGTACTAACGATCGACCAACCCCCTCATAAGGGATTGATCGATTTTTTTGATTACAAAAAATCTTGTGTTTGTTTGATCTAGCAATCACTTTAATTCGATATTAATTTGTGTGTACAAAACGTGGTAATTACTCACTATAGTAATTATCTTGGACCGAATAACAAAAAGGTAAGGGGCTATTCATTGATCCATTATAAACCCTAATTAGGGTTCATCTCGATTCAAGGTTTATTGAAGTTTGATTTTTGTTCTTGCTAGAATCAAAAGGTATGTTACTTGTTATTATTCAGTTTATTTTTTATATGTTAATATGATCCTTAGCTTCCGCATGTGTACTTGATGCTAGTTGTTTAATTATATAATTTTTCTGTTTTTTAAATCCAATAGAGTTTATTAAAGATGAGGAAGGGTAGTGGTGGTGGGCTTAGAAAAAAAAATATAAAATGATGAATTTACCTTCATGTGCATGTCACATGAGGGGTGTTTAACAGTCAAACCTAACGTCTTTTGGTCAAGGGATTATGGGTGTTAAGAGTTTCGGAGTTAGGGATGATTTGTGCAAAAATAAAAGTCAAAGGACCAAATATGAAAGTCAACGCAAACTACAGGGACCATCTTTGTAATTTATTCTTAACACTATAAATACCTCACTCAAACTACAATTCAAACTACTTCTCATATTTATTTCACCATGTCTAAGAAAACTCCCAAATCAAAAACCTCAAGATCGTGAATGCAAGAAATCATTTCGCATTTAACATCATATCCAAATTTCCGATTATCTGATGTATCACCACCCATTCGACTTCGATCCCCTGGTTTTGAATATCATTCACAAGTACCACAACCACCACAAAATTAAACATGTTTTATCAAAATCGTCTATTCAATCCATCGTATAATAACAACCAACAATCTTTTTTCCAATCACCAAATGGATTGTATCGTTTTAGTGTGGATTCGTCGACGTCTTCCAAATCAAATCATCAACCGTATTCTCTGGTTAACCGTATTAATCCTGATATGCATTTTGAGCAGTTATTGCATACTCGAGATTATTATACGGGTCAAGGTTTTGGTCAAGGTTTGGGTATAATATATGGTCAAGATAATTATTCGAGGCAAGATTATCTATGGGTCATGGTTTGGCACATGGTTCGGCTCCAGTTGAAGACGACTCTGCCGTCGAAGAGATGTCACTCGTCAAAGCTAAGAAGCCTTCGAAACGATCTTCGAAGGCTAAGAAGAATGATAACAAGAAGAATGATCAGGAGCCGTTGATATGGACAACGGCGGAAGAGATCGGGTTGTGCAGAGCTTGGTGTTATGTGTCGGAAAATAGTGAGAGAGAAAATGCTATGAATAGTAAGGGGTTTTGGTTTGCAATTATTAAATACTTTACTAACGAAACTAGTTCAACGAGAGGGTACGACTAGATCATTAGCAAATGAAAAAAATAGGGTTCGCCCTAGAATTGGTGGATTTTGTGCCATTATCAATAATATCTAACAAAATCACGAAAGTGGTTTAAGTGACTTCATTGTGTACCAAAAAGTGTGTGCAAAATATGACTTAGTGTACAATCATCCCTTTACATTGGAGCCGTGTTGGAAGATTTTGAATGATCATGCTGCTTGGAAGAAAGTTGAGATGCCTGCTTTTTACAAGAATAAAAGGGTCGAAAAAAATCCAAGACTTCTGAAACTACCTCGAAAGGTGGTTTTAATTTGAACGATGAAGCGGATGAGTTTGAGAAATAGACTCGAGAAGAGCGACCAATTGGTCGTGACCAAACTAAGAAGAAATCATCCGCCTCCTCTCATGAGGGATCTTCATTTACTGATGCGGTAGCCGACAAATTCTTCAGCTTGAAGTCGATAAAATGGGGAAAGAAGAATGCCTAACAAGACTCCTATATACAGTTGAAGAATTGAGAGTTGGATATCGTAGAATCGGTGCGTCAAGAAGCAGCGGAGTTGAAAAGGGAGAAACTTGAAATACAACGTTGAAAACTTGAATTAGCCGGAAAAAAGAAATGGGACAAAGACATCTTATTCTATAATTCAATAAGCGACCCCTCTTTGCCCCCAATACAACAACAGAAACTATTGTAGATGAAGGAAGAAATTAAGGCACGATACAACTTAGATTATTAGTTTAAGTTTTTAATTATTATTGTAACGTTTGTAATGTATTTGAATTATTATGTAATGTTTTTATTACTAATGAAATTTAATTTTGTTGTTAAAAAATTTGAAAAAAAAATAAAAAAATGAAAGTCGCATGTTGTAAAAAGTCGTATATATGTTGTCAGAGAGAGAAAAACTGATGCTACAGATAAAATGAAAACCGCCGGATATCACGAGTGTGCCCAGCCTAATATGAGAGATAAAGATATGAATAAAAGAGAGCCATGATAGACTCTCATAAATAATTCATAAAAGAAATTCATTCGATGACGTGTTAGCGGATAATTGATGTAATTATAGATAGAGGAGATAAACTGACATAAAATACAGCAATCAGCCACTAAGATGTGAGCGGGTGAATTTTCTTTTTCGTGAATTGTTTAGTTGAGTGTAGCATTATAAAAAATATGTGTTTTCAAATGAAGTGACAAGACTCAAGAGCAAGAATTATACTCGTAATTGGCAAAAGCGCATCACGTGGTTTTTCTAGCTAACTATTTTAAGCACACGTGTCTTTTTTTGTTGGCTAATGAAAGGCTTTTCTCATATTATACTCATTCCGTCTTAAAAAAACACGAATAGTGTTTGAGTGGACCATGAATTAATTATGGGTAAGGTTAGGTAGGTGATATCGATTGGCTACAAATACATGCAGGACCACACTAGTTGAACCATAATGCAACAACTTAGATACTTTTTCACGGTGATTGTCTGATTGACATGGGGTTTAACATTAAACCTGTGGCAGTTCTTATGTTGTCGACGTTAACGTTATTAGCTAATGGTGAACCTCAAGTGCCTTGCTACTTCGTATTTGGCGATTCTTTGATGGATAACGGTAACAACAACTACCTTGCTACGACAGCAAAAGTTAACTATCCACCGTATGGTATTGATTTCCCTGACGGCCCTACTGGCCGATTTTCCAATGGACGTAATACAGCTGATGTTATAGGTACGTATGTTTATATACAAAGATAGTTCGACACTTGTACAACAACTTTATGCATTACGTTTTTTTCTTTATAACAGCTGAACTACTTGGGTTCAAGAGCTACATTCCGCCTTTTGCAACGGCAAATGATGAGCAAATCATAACTGGGGTGGATTATGCATCTGGGGCAGCTGGAATTCGTGAAGAAACGGGCCAAACTGTGGTATGGTTATATTCATAGCATTAAAGGATGATATGCTAAATCTAAGAGTATCTGTACATACAGTCTCGTTTTTAACAACTTTTTGGTGTCATTTTAAGATCCAAATTAATTAAAAAATTTTGGTTGCACACACCTAACCTAATTTGAAAATATTAACTACAGTATATACTTGTACTTGGATCGAAGAAACACGTGCTACAAAATATATACAGTATATATAAACTTGTTAAAAAAAAAAAAAAAAAAAAAAAAAAAAAAAAAAAAAAAAGGTATATATAAACGGAGCTTACTTATGTGCTTACTTTTCTAGACTTTTGAACTGCGATCGACTTATTATGAAGAAATCAAATGATTTTATGATAATTCATTTGCCTTGATCATGTTCAATTATATCATATATGTAGCAAAAGGTTACAAGTTCACAACTTAAAGTCCTCAAATTATTCTAAAAGTACACATAAAGTGTGCGCATAAATAGTAGATATAGATTCATAATGATAACACTTAACTTTGTGTAAATATGATTTTCTAATAATAACATACTCCGTATTTTATAAGCTTAAACCAGCATTTTATAAGTTAGTGAATTAGCATGAACAAGTTAAACTTTCCATACCTATAAAAAAATTTCCTTGGTCGTTGACTCGTTTCGCAATAATCAGTAATGTTATTACAGATTTTGGGGTATATATATGTACACAGTTATTTACTCTTAGAAAATTTGAAAAAGAAACGTATACATGCATGGTACATAGAGAAATATGTCATGATGGGTATATATATTGTTTGAATATTAATCTTCATTGTTCATAATTGAATAAATACAAGGTTAGGTCTCATCCACGTTTAGTTGCGGCAGTTTATATTTTCAAGGAATATTACCATAAACATAAACATAAAAGATACTTGTAATACTCAATTACAAATATTTTAACTTACACGTTTGCTTGATATTAATATGTAGAAAAAACATATTGCGGCGATGTTTAGATAAACACTTCTAATGAAATGAAGAAAAAAAAAAAAGAAAGAAAAATAACATATATTAAGCTAACATCTTTTTATATGCGACAAACCAACATTTAATTAAATATAAATACTTATTAGTTAATCTTATGTTATTAACAAATAGTTTAGGGGAAACAATTAAAATTTTAAGAAAAAATGGTTTGTCTAACAAATGCTATGAGGGTACGATTAAGCCGCATAATTTAAATATAAACTTTCTTTCTATAGTAAAAATTAAATTTAATACACATTAATTAAACTTTTAAATTACCATAATTAAATCTGATTTTTAACTCTATAAACTCAAAAATTCCTTTTATAATAACGTTATATCTTGCTCTAATGACACTCATTAGACAATCTCATTTTAATAGGCTCAATCGTATTATAATTACATTTTTAATTGTCAATTTTTTTGAAAAATAATTGTTTGTTTTCATTTACATGAAGTTAATCAAAGATAATGAGTGCGAATGTTGTGTCATTAATATATTGTTTAAGGGTAAAATTTGAAACTATTAACAAACCTTACTAAACTACCCATAATTTAGGGGGTTAATAAACTTAATCTCCCTGAACCCTATCATATATTGGCAAACCCCGTTCTTTGTTGTAACGAATAGCATGCAATACCTGATTCATTATTGTATGTAGTTGTAATTGTAATTGTAATTTGGTTAAAACCTAGACATATAAGATTTGACTAATTGCATCAAGGTTGATTATATTGACACTTTCAAGCATTAACTCTTTAGCTAATCCTTTAGTTTATTTTCTAGCATGTATAGCAGTATAGGCATAAATGCTTCCATTTATTATTTATTGCAGGGTTAGTGATATAATAACAAGTTATGCATGTTTAAAATAGTAACTTTTTATTATACGACTAATCCAAAATAGTTTTGAATTCGAAATCTACCGTGTTAACTCATGCATTTGAGTTACATTTCTTAAGATCTCTTGATGTAGACAACAACATAAATGCATAATATGTAGGACATGAGTTTAAACTATCTGATTAGTGGAGTACGTAAGCAAGATACATTCTTACCGCATGTTGTGTGAGAAACTCCCCAATTAAATGGTTGTGGGTTCAAATTCTGCTTAGAACATGTGAGATATATTTATGATGTAAATGTTGTGAGATAGTTAAAATTATCGTCCTAAAAAAATGATAAATGTTTGTTAGATGAAAATGTGTAATGTGTTGTGGTCAATATAATAGGCACGTTGCCTATGTAATACGGTATAATGATTTGGTTGATTGCATTCCATAATGAAGTGGTACAATATAAAGGATTACAAGAATATTCTAGAGACGGGCTTGAGCCCAATAACTTATACAGGCTAACACTCCCCGCAGTCCGAGCGGCGAAATCACGAAAGCTCGGACTGGAGATTAAAAACTAATAAGCAATAAAGTAAAGCAAATAAATTTGTTGATGAAGACATTCGACAGCAAGCGGAAGCGCATCTTCAGGCGACAAATCGGATAAACCAAAGTATCCGAACCAAACAGGATAAACCAAAGTATCCTGACCAAATGGGATAAACCAAAGTATCCCTTACCAAACAGGATAAACCAAAGTATCCTGACCAAATGGGATAACCCAAAGTATCCCCTACACTAAAACAAAGAAAATTACAACTAAAACACAAAAGAAAGTTGGTTCTAAAACTTCAACCCTCAAAGAACCTTCCGAACAAACGGGGCGTGTTTTTCCCTAGAAAAACATAAAGATCGACTTTTTTTTTTTTTTTTTTTTTTTTTTTTTTTTTTTTTTTAACATGACAGCCCACGACAACCACTGTATATCATTAGAATAATGCCCCGCTTTATTATCCATTCCCCTTACATTAGAAAAAGGATGGGAATAAGTGGACCAATTTACTTTTTCATTATAATAATCGATCCATTTGACTCTTTCTTTCCATCATCTCTAACATAAATCATAATCACCAGTCCAATTTCACTTGATGATAATATTAAAATAAACCACCAGATTTGATTTATCAAATAACGAAGAGAAATATTCGTCTAAAAGCTTGCTTTGCCAATGGACCAGCGAAGGTAAAAGAAGAAAAAAAGAAGGCAACACGGTGGAGATGTTGGTGGTGTTCGGGGGCGGTGGTCATAGGTGTCTTATTAGGGTTGTAGAGAAGAAAAGTGACAGATGGTAAGGTTTAAAAGTGAGCCCTCCGAACCTCCGGCGTGTAGCCGGCGGCCGGAGGCGAAGCTGTGGAGCGGTGTTTTGTGTTTAGGGTATTTTTAGAGGATCGAACGCTCTGATACCATGTAATACGGTATAATGATTTGGTTGATTGCATTCCATAATGAAGTGGTACAATATAAAGGATTACAAGAATATTCTAGAGACGGGCTTGAGCCCAATAACTTATACAGGCTAACAGCCTATAGGTTATAGGTTAAACAAAATATTTGTGTGCTGTATTGTTACCCTGCATCAAATGGGTAGTTCGGGTTTAAATGAGTATTGATGTCCAAGTCAAACTTTTAAATAATTTCCACCGTGAGTATTTAGGCGAACCTCCCTGAAAACAACCGAAAGGTCTTCACAAACACAATATTGTCTGTCATGAAATGTAAAAAAAATATTCTAAGAGTTGCATTTTGTGAGAGTCGAGTAAATATATATTTAGGTTATTTTAAATATCCATCATTCTTCATATTACGTATGCTTCGTTCGGTCTTTTGTCCACAAATAGGATGGTCCACTCTTGATGTAAATTGCAAGAGTATACAGCATGTCCCTTGTAATATACTTTCTCCATCTCAAATAAAAAATTCTCCTAAAAAAGTGTAATCCTCTCTTTATCTAATAGTATTATATAGTAGTTTTTTGATTAGTTGAATTGCTTAGAATTTGATAATGTAAACTTAGTTATTTGAGGCAAACTGAAATACAAATGCACACATTTCCTCTGGAATGGAGGAAGTATAGCTCATGGTATGTTAATGCATAAAGTATCCAAAATAAGGTCATAAAGTATAATTGATACGGATCTTGCGTTTGTCGGTTGCTCGGTCGATCATTACTCGGCTGCCACATGCATTAATGATTCTTGGTCGTTGCAGGGTGCAAGAATAAGCTTTGATAAGCAGATCCAAAACCATTGGATCACAATGTTACGTCTCTCCTACTTGATTGGAAAGGGAAGTCTCGCTACGACAAAGAAGTACCTAAACAAGTGCATATACACGATCGGAATGGGAAACAACGACTATCTTAACAACTACTTTGTCCCAAAGTACTATGAGACAAGTACTCTGTACACACCGGAACAATATGCTGAAGTTCTTATCGAACAGTATTCAAAACAACTTCAGGTTTGTTTTTAGTTACCTGGAACATAGATTAGGTTGTTGTATATATGTAAATTTGATCAAACAACGTTTTGACACCTCATTGTGGAAAAAAAAGTATCAATCCATAAGAATTATAATAATGACCAAAATATAAAATGACCTTCCATGTGTTGAACCATAGGAATTATACAAATATGGAGCAAGAAAGTTTGGAATTTTTGCAGCTGGCCATTCGGGTTGTACCCCCGGAATCATGAAGGAGTATGGTGTAAACTCATGTGTGGAATCAGTGAATTACGCGGTCAGATTATTTAACACCCTTCTTAATGCCACTCTGAATGACCTAAATAATAAGTACGCTGATGCAAAGTTCATCATGATCGACCCTCCTCTAAGCAATTATAATGGTACACAAGTCACTTTTGCTATAGTTTCATTTTGAAAATAAAACCATATACCTTTGTGATATGATTATATGAATACTTGACATTCCTAAAGTGCATGGTGTCAACAGATATTAATGTGACAGATACACCATGCTGTGAAGTTTCAAGTGCATATGCCAAAGGGAGTTGCACTCCAAATCAAGTCCCATGTAGCAACAGGGAAAACTATTTTTTTTGGGACGCATTCCATCCGACAGAGAGGGTGAGCATTATAGCTGGAACAGTAGCATATGAAATGCTTTCTCCATTGTATTCTTCTGAGACTATTTCATCTTCCACAGACAACGATTCTGGCTACATCAGCGATATTTAATAGTGCAGTTTGGTTAAACCGTTGTCTTTTTTGTTTTATAATGGAGTAGATGAGGTTAAGTGGTTAACTACCTATTTTATCATGCATGGTGTTTCTTATAACACCAGCTAGTTTGGTCTAGTTACCAATCTTTGGTTAAGCATCTCCTTTTATGAAATAATAATTATGATCCAGTATATTATTTTAGTCAATTTTAATGTTTGAATAAACCACACGAAAAGTTCAATCTTCGATATAGATAACACTTGATAGATATACTCATCTGATAGGAAAAAACATATGGGTCAGTAAATTCATGCACTTGTGGCTGATTGAAACATGTTATTTATATTTGTCACAGACAGTAAAACAAGCTCTAGCGGACTGGTTGGCTAAAGGTCGAAAATAATGAGTACCCAAAAAAGAAAAAAAAAAAAAAAAAAAAAAAAATTGTGTGTACATTGAATTGATTTAAACGAGCGGGAAAGCCCGCGCGATGCTGCGGGTGTGTTTTGTAAAAATTTTGCTATCAATAGTGTAGAGTGATAATTTTTATTTTATTTTTCGTGTTATTTTTTTATGTACATTTAAAATTATATAAGAAAAAAAATACTAAAAATGTTAAAGCTTTTCTAATTGTTGGGTTGGATATTTGTTTGGGCTACTGGACTATGAAAGGGGGATCCGATATTTAGGCCCTTAAATAAATTTCCGACATAATAAATACCATTAGCTGCCGACACATTTAATAAGCTAGGGTTTGGACACATTTAATCAGATCTAGTCTGTATACCACCTTAAATTCTTCACAATTGATCTTGCATTTTTATTTCGTCACTGAAAATCCATGGCTGGGCGATTTCCAAAGTGTCAAAAGATTGCAAAAAAGATTGGAAATAGGAGGATTGATAAAATTCTTAAGGAAATATTTTTGAGGGAGAAGAAAGCTCATGAATGTGATGAAAAAGGAGTATAATCAAAGGGTTGAAGAGATTGAAGCTAGAGTTAGTTATAGGCGTGGTATTATCGCTGAGTTGGAGGTGTATGGGTTTGATGCTGTTGTGGATGAGCCTCTAGCTGTGTACAAGGCGGCAGTGGAAGATGATTTGGGTGAGATAGCTAGGTTGATGCAGATGAGCCATCTTGCTACTCTTCGTGCGGCTGAAAAATCGAGAGTCATGAAGAAGATACGGATTGTTGAATAAGGTTGTTAATCTAAGTCTCTTTTGGGTGTATAGTGTTTCTAATTATAATGTGGGTCTGTGTTTGTTTGGTGTTGAAAAATATTATGGGTATGTGTGGGCAGGTTAAAGTTAAGGTTGCTGAAGTAGTAGATATTTTGTGTACCGGTTATCTACAATGGCTAGTATAATTAAGAGTCTATTACTGTGTCTGTAGTTTGTTGTTCTAATGGTTGTAGTATGGAAAGCTTAGATGTTGCTTTCTTTAGTAAAAACCTATGGTCAGTTTGTTTTGTTATAAAACTTGTTTGTTTTGTAGTATTTATTTTTAATTGTGGTCTTCTTTGCAATAACTTGTTGAGTTCTCTATGATGTTTATATGAAGTGCTAAAGGTAGTTTGGACAAAAGTGTATGTATGGTTATCTTTTATGATGTGTATGTATACATTCAAAAGTTTTGATTTTAATCTAATAATAAGCTACTTTTAGTGTGGCTTAAAAATCAAGGGTCTTGAAAAAGATAAGGATTGTTAAATAAATATGTTAATTCAAGTCTCTTTCGGGGGTGTAATGTTTGTGAATGTAGTGTGGTTTTAATTTTGTTTGCTGAAGTAGTAGATATTTTGCTGAAGTATAAAGTATGGTGACATTGTTTTTTTTTTTTTTTTTTTTTTTTTTTTTTTTTTTTTTTTTTTTATTATAAAAGTTGGTTGGTGTTTGTAATAACTTGCTGAGTTTCATATGTCGTTTATTGTTAATAATTTTTGCAAATTTGAAGTGGTAAAGGTAGTTTCGATAAGAATGTCTGTATGGTTATGTATCGGCATGTGTATGTATACCAATCAATTTATGTTCCCGTAGCACATGACACATGTTAGTATCTTAACCTGATGGCACAGGTTATAGGACTTAAACAGGTAACCATCTGGACTCAAAGCGGACAAAAAATTAACGATGTACATACACTTGTTATCTTTGCCATGGTGTCGTACAAAGTGTAGGTGTATTACGGGGCTATTAAGGTTAATGGGTTGTGAACAATAATTCACAAACCACAAACGAACCACTTAAAACTTGCCACAATATAAACAAAGTTACTATTGGGGCATGTAATGCGGCATCATTCTTCTCAATACCAGATATCTCGCCTCAAATTTCAGTAGCTAAACAGCCTTTTAAAGTCATTTTTATTTCTGCATAAATAATTCAGTATCGAAACAACATTTTAAGGCCACTTTGCTATACAAAACTTCAGCAGCCACAACCCTTTTTAAAGTCAGTTTTTTGCCCAATTTAAGCAAACAAACAACCCCTAAAGTTTGTAAAAAATTGCATAAGAATTATGCAAAAGTACTATTATGTTTAAACAAACATAAATTTAGAAGGACAAACGTGCAGTTTTAGTGTGGTGCAACCATGTTACAAAATACTTTCTAACATAATAAGTAGCTACTAAGTGCAGCTTTACGCATACGGCATTTTACCTTACATAGATATTATACTTTCTAACATAATAAGTAGCTACTAAGTGCAGTTTTACGCATACGGCATTTTACCTTACATAGATATTTACATTAGCATCTGTTTTTGCTTATGCTTCTGACCATTAGTTTAACAAAAGGATGGGTCACATATGCATTTTTTGGACTTTAACATAGACATTCATTATTTTTTATTCTTCTTTGCATCTGCTGCTTTTTCTTGAAATAACTGTCGTTTAGCAGTTGTTGATTTGGTACTGTCTGTTCCTGGTACTTTCAATGGTTGTTTTGCCAAAGCATGTTGTGGTCCTGGTGGTGTGTGGCCTGTTGTAAACAAAGAGTTTAGTGTTTAATGAAACTGGATGTGCATTTGAAGATATAAGGATGTCATTAAAAATTCAATGGCGGTTACATTTAAATATAAATATAGTATGCTATGATTAATATTTTTAATCGTAAATGTTGTTACATGTATCATGTTGCTTGGCTGTTGGAAGTCCCGATTCTGATTCAATAAGTTGTTGGCCTGCTATATTTGAAATAAAATGAGGTGTAGCTATTATTGTATATCAGATTATGTTTATTATTTTGTTACCATTTTTTAAATTCTAAAAGTTTCTTACCATGTGGTGCTTCTTCTTGTGTTTCAGTTGTTGCTGCCATTTCTATTGTCATACTTTCTGTTTCTATCGAAGTATGGCCTATTATAGCAGATAGGTCCTCTTTGTCAGGTATGTGTTCAGTAATAGCTTCACATAATTCCTGTGGTGTTGCTGAGCCTGCGATGAAAAATAAATAGCCATACTTTAGTGGTTAGAAATAGTTTGGTATTATATTTAGTATGTAGTAAGAATGATACGCATGTGACCTGATGCTTTGTGTTGCATTTGTTTTATACTTGGTGGTCCATCCAATAGTTGATCAAAAATGAATTTTGGTGGACCTTGTTTTGAAGATGTATTGTAATGGAACTGGAAAATGTGGTTTTTCCCAGGGATTGCGTGTATTCTTTCTGGAACATCGCGTGGTCCAAGATTGTTAAGCTCAGTCAGTAATGAGATACAGTCGGTGCCAATGATTTTGTCTGCCTTTGGTGTGAAAAACGTCATTGTTACTGTTGTTGTGTTGTCTGTTAGGCTTCCTTTGAAATTGTATCTGCATATTTGGATCAATGATGTAGTGTAATTTATTTGATGTAAATGTATTATGTAATATACAATTACCTGTAGGATGGATAGTCTAATGGTCCATGTACACGACATTCAAAAATATCATCATTCTCCTGAACTTTAAGAGTGCAAGTTGTACATGACAGATAATACCAATCTTTTGATGTGTGAATGGCTGTTATGTTTCCTTCGCAAGTGAATCGAACACCCTGGCAAATTTTTAAGAAATAAAAATAGTTTCTACTTGTTTATGTAAATTTTTTTGTTAGGTTATAGTTACATAGCATAAATTTAAAAGAATTGTAAGTTACCTCGTAGGTTTTTGGAGTTGTGTTAATAGTACAGCTAACGGAAACCTGTTTCTCATTTTTTCTTTCTCTTTGTCTTCGTATGGCTGCCTAACAATTTCCAAAGGCGGATTTAGGTTGAATAGTTCTCTGTATCTGTTGGACATATATATGATTATGAGTTAAAAAATTAGCAGAATAGTTACATGGTATAAAGTTAGAATGGTGTGCTTACTCTGCTTGGTATTGCTCAAGTTGCGGGATTTTTGGGTTTATGTAGTAGTAAGTTGCCGGTGTTGAAGACAACTATAGCTTGTTGTAGTATTTTGTAACTCGGCAGGAACTTACTGCTATTATAATAGGTTTTGGCAGCCTATCAATCTCATTTTTTTTTAATGTTTCGGCTAGGTCATCCCATAGTGTTAACTCAACAGAGTTTCGGCTATTTGCAATAAATATTTGTAGTTATGAAGATGTACAAAAGAGTTATGGTTTATATGAATTTGTAATAAATTGTGACACGATATTTACTTGAGGTTCTGTATTTCTACCTTGCGCATCACCATTTGGTCTCTGTTTCGGTTGCCTAGTGTATCTGTTTCTCCTGAGCTTATGTAACAACCTATACAATATATTGAAGTAAAGAATATGTTATGTTTCTTTACATGTATATATATTATTGAAGAATAGTAAGTGGTTGATATTACCTGTGAGAACTGGGTATTCTGTGCGGCTTTTGTCATCAGGATCAACAACTCTGGATGGCAACCGGTTGTAAGAAATGAAGTTGAAGTAATGATCTGGGAATCCATCCGATGGTATAGCATCGAATTTGGTAAATCTAGTGAATGCCAAAGATGTTTTGTTCTGTAGTGTTTGTTGCCAGTTCTCTGTCGGCACACACATGAACCCTGATATTCGGTACGTTTTCCCAGGTATGAGAATCTTTTTAAAATGGTTTATCTCAGAGGCTTCTGTGTTTCCTTGTATTGCATTTCCCTGTGTATATTAAATTATTTGTTTATGCTTATTTAAATACATGATATCGTATTGGAATAGTTATTTAAGTTTTATTGTACCTCTCTGTCTAGTAAAATTGCACGACAACCTTTTTCAGTTGTATCTGGTGGGTCTCGAGCCATCCATGCTCTATAGATTTTTGCTTCTATGATTTTGTTCCTGTCTTTTGGTTTTAGGTCCCTGATATTAGCTTTCACTTCAATCATTTTCTCTTTGCCTTTTGCTTGAATAGGAGTGATGCTAGAGTCTGCCATCCTGTATATGGTAAAAGAAATCACATAATTTTGTTAGCTTATTTTGTTATATTTAAGTAAAGAAATGTGTGTTTAGTATTATTGAAAAGTTAATGTAATGAAGGTAAATATGGAAATAGAAAAATGCACATTATATTATGGTGCACAAACATAATTGGTGATAATACTGTGTATATAAGTAATGTAAGTTTTTCAGCAAAAGGAAAGGTTTAACTAACTCCTTGCTAGGGTGTAATTCCAGCGAGGAAGTCTTTATAAACTATATTCTTTGTTGTATCTATCGGCTGTTCACCATTAGACTTTAAGAGAATCTTTAAACCATATGGGGATGTCGCACGTGATAATGCAACATATAGTTGACCGTGGCCAAAAACTGGTTACGGTAGGTAAATGCCGATTTTGCTTAGAGACTGCCCTTGACTTTTGTTGATGGTCATAGCATAACAAAGCTTGACCGGGAACTATTTGCGTTTAAAGATGAAAGGGTAGTTTGGGTCTTCGTGGGTTAAGGGGATTCTTGGAATATATACTTTTTCTCCTATCTTTGTGCCTGTAATAATTTCTGCTTCAATTAACTTTGACATGAGGTTATTCACTATCATTCTTGTACCGTTGCAAAGCCCGCCAGCCGAGTTAACATTTCTTAGCAGCATGATTGGGCTTCCAATTTTTAATTTAAGAATCCCTGGCGGTAGACCTGAAAATTTGAAGGTGTTTAGGTACTCTGGAGGATACAACATTTCGGTTGCGGCACCATCTTTTCCTAGTGGTATTGCTTCATCTGTACTTAGGTACACCACACTTTCCCCTTCTACCTGTGACAATATGTGTTCGTTTATGGTGTCAGCTGTCTCATTCTTTGGGCATACTATTGCTTTTTCTTGCAAAATTTGGGCTATTGGTTGTTGTAGTGTGTCTTTGTCGTAGATGAAATCGATAAGTTTTTGTATGCTGGTTTCATCATCTGGTATTTGATACTGTGGGGGAATTTTAATCCAAGCAGCTTCTGTAGGATTTTCTTCATCAGGTTGTTCGATGTTACCATCACCTATGGTAAGCAGCCATGAAGAAAATTCATGTGTTTTTTTTTCTTTCTTCATCATTAAGATCTGCTCTAAGTAGCCTCATGTTTTCATTAAGCTTGCATACTTTAAAGTGCTGCCACAAATACGATTTAGCAATCGATGATTCTATTATATGCGCCTTTGTTCCCTTTTTTTTACTGGTAATGTTTGCTTGAAGTCGCCACCTAACATCACCGGTTTTCCACCAAAAGGTTTATCAGGGTTTGATAGAATATCTCTAAGTGTTCTATCAAGGGTTTCAAAACATCTACGGTCATTCATCGGTGCCTCATCCCATATTATCAAATCTGTTTCAATAAGCAAATCTGCCATCAATGTGTTTTTTTTATACTACACATTGATTCGTCCATTACCTCAAGAGGTATTTTGAATCTAGAATGCGCTGTACGGCCAGATGGTAGTAGTAAAGAAGCGACACCCGAAGATGCAACTGCTAATACGATTTTACCATCTGAACGTAGACTGTTGATAATTATCTTCCACAAAAAAGTTTTTCCCGTTCCCCCGTGTCCATAAACAAATACCAGCTCTTGATGTTTGTTGGTACATGCATCAACTATAAGGTTGTAAACATGCCGTTGCTCAACATTCAACTTTACAACTGATCTTGCAGCCTCTTGTTTTAACTCTTCACGGTTGTAATTTCTTTCTTCCATCAAAACCTCTGTTATGCAATTGTTGAATCAAGTGTTCTGAAGGTAATGAGAAACCGTAGTCTTTTAATGACCTTGAAGAGCTATTCAGTATGACCTCTAATTCGTACATAATGTAGCTTTTTATCTCAGGGTCGTTTACATGAAGATTTCTGACATTACTTGTTTCAGAGGCTTTCCTAGGAATATCATCTGCCATTAGGCGCCAATGCCTTTCCCATAGCTGTAAAGGGTCTGGAACTTCACAATACATCAAAATATGGCAGAAAAGCGTGCGTAATTGCCCTGCTGTTGCTGTCATCGACGCTTCTTCCAATGCTATGTCCCATTCTTTGTCGTCATCAAGAAGACCCATAGCTTGATATGCTGCACGGTAAGTTGGGAAGGTGTGATTATTAACAGTGCGCACTTCAACGAACGATTTGCACCCTTTTTTATGTGCAAGTAACATTCGAAAATAGAACAACTCCCCAACTGCTGGATGCACGTATACCAATCTACTAATTGAATGTTTGGTTTTTACTTTTCTACGTCTCCACGCCTTATGTTCTTCATACCAGACGTATTCAGAAGGAAAATCTAAATACGTAAGGTGCCTCCCATCTGTAAATAATGTGTTATATGTAAACCATTCTGTAAGCGTAGTTAGTTTTCGCCCGTCGTCTGTCAGAACACGCGCCAAAGGTTCTTGCTCACCAAAGGTTATCTGTTGCATATCTTGCAAATGAACTGCAAGTATTTGCACAGGCGGTTCTCTATGATGGATAGGAAAATCGAGTATCCTCCAACATGATTCATGTGGACATAGAAAACGACCATCAATGAAATTTTGAATTTCATCTATCTGTACCTTAGGTGCAGATGATGAACACCCTGGATCCCCAATCGGTTTGACAATACGTGCAGCAATCCGGTCCGTACCTTTCGAAATATATTTGAATAAGTATTTTATTAACATAATCCAGACACAGTACTCGACATTGATGTGCGCATGAAACATTAGACAAAGCAACCGATTGTATGGCACAACGTAGTTGTTGTCTAATTTGAATTCACCTCTCTGAACATATGTTGATCTTCTATGCCCGCGATAATGTATGTGACCATCTTTATCAAAGTAAGTATTTTCTGTATACTTTTTTGGAAAATTCTTGGTGCACACACCCTCTTGCATGCATGGTGCCTTTGGTTTAGCTTTTCCACATGGTCCATGCATCATGAGATCAGCAACTACTCTATACGCTTCTGGGTCAGATCTTTTGTCGGGTAATTCTGCTGAAATGAAGTTGTCAACTTCTTCCGGATCCTTGATTTTATCACGTGCATCTATCCACAGTAATGTATGACAGTGTGGGAGGCCACATTTTTGAAATTCAATGGTGTAAAGAACTGCCAATCCAAAAAAAGTAACAACTAATAGTAGTGAGTATATGTTTGATAATATAATATTGACAATATAAATTTGAATAATAATATGTTGTCAAAACATGACATACCTCTAGTACAACGGCCGATTATGTGTCCTTCTTTCAACACTTTTAAGAAATCATTTAATTTTTCTTGAAAAACACGACACACAACATCATGTCTGTCTGATTGTGATATTTCGGGATACCTTTTCATGTGGCGTTTAGTTTCTGGCCAATTGACATTACATGTAAATGTAATGAAATATTGTGGATTCCCTAAGACTCTGCAAATGGCTAGCGCATCAAGATAATGACTGTACATGTATCTTGGTCCGCCGGTGAAGCTTGAAGGGAGAATAAGTTTTTTGCCAATAGAACTCCCGAAATGGTCTCCTTCTGAAAGCGCATCACAAATTCCAGAAAGACAGTCACTTCTCAGCTTGTTCTGATTTAATCCATTAAAATCGAGGCGATCTTGTTCAAGAGTACAATAGACAGAAACCACGTATTGCTGAAATAACCGACCAGCTTTAAAAAGAAGACCATATTGATCAAATCTTTCATGTAGCTGGTATTTTATAATACATATTCAAAGATAATTTGTTCCTTTTTATGTTTGCATTAACTCCTTGCAGCATCATCTTTGTGTTATAACTGGGCTGGCCATACACAAACAGTAGAGGATACTGTAGAGACATGTATGAGCTATGAAGCTTGTTGATTCGTTGAGGATCTCTATCTTTATACTCTATAATGACATCGTAATCTGTTTGGGTGTTGGGACCACTTTCAAATACAATTGCTCCAAGAGTTCCAGAAGAAGGAAGCTAGTATTCTCGATTCCCAACAACATTGTAAAGCTGAATTTTGAATTTAGTTGCGTTTTCTCCATTGCATTTTTCTCTTGCTGTTCTAAATGTCTGCACCAACTCGTTGTGTTCGTCCAAAATTTGTATCAAACTCTGGACTATTTCAGGCTTTAAGTTTGTGCGGTCTTTTCCACCAAAGGGTTTCAACCTATTAGCAACCTCATTTTTTGTGTCGTAAATGTAAAGCTGCATAAACTTCGGTTCATTTATATTGGTAGGACATATTGTGCCTATCCAATGGTGGATTTGCCCTGAAATCTTAAACACGTATGGGCCTCTTCTGTCATTAACTGAGTCGTCTATCTCCGCACCAAAGGATGTCATACTAAACATTTGATTGTATGCGCGTATATTCTCCAAGAAGTGCTTATCTTTGAATATTTGTTTGAAGAACATTGGTGGCTCTAATTCTTTTTGAAAGTACACTCGTCCACCTCCGCAACATTTATTATATTTTACCAGCTACCATCGAGATCCTATTTTCACTCTTTCACCATACCAGAAGACTGCTTTGCAATATTGACATGTATACTCACAATCTCCAATGTCAATGTATAAATGTGATACATCTGCAAATTTGTTATTTTTAAACAAATGTTAAATATGTTGTTTGTTAAAAACAAAATGTGAAATAATATGTTTTTTTTATATTTGTTACCTTGATTATATGATGCGCCTGTAGTACTGTTTGAAGTCAGATTGGTTGTAGTTGTAGAAGAACCACATGTAAAATCAGAAGTGAATGAGTTAGCCGGTATATTTTGACCTTCAGCAGAAATCAAGCCTGCATAAAATTTTTGTTTTTTATTAATAAATGAATGCATAATGTGTATTAAATGCTAGGGTTTTTTTTGTTAAAGTTATAACATGTATTCAATGCTAGGGTTTTTTTTAGCCAATATGGTTGTAATATAACTTGTGTTAATTAATACACATTTAATGTTCTTCTGTTTTTTTACTACATTAGCTAGTGTAAATACAAAGAGTGCATACTTTAGATAATATAAGAAAAAGCTTAATACCTTTGTGCCTTTTATCATTTTTATTTCCATTCTTATATATCGGTGTTGGTATGCGTTTTCTCCGATCAAATCTGATATAATTACTTTCTTCATGAAAATCAGTTGATGGACCTGCAAAATATGTAAAAAACACTTGTTAAAAAAACATAAACGTTTACTGGCCATTGTTTACAAAAAAAGAACGAACTTAGGTAAGAATGAACTTACCTTTCAACCGTTTTTCATTGTGTCTTATAGTTCCAGCTGGTACATGAACTTTACGTTTGTTATTGTGACATTGTAGATGAAAGTTCTCGTTATTTCTTGGTGGAACATGATTTGTCGGTAAGTTTTGCACAATAGGTAATGGCTGATGCGAGGAAAATGCATTCATCATATTTGTTGCAGAGCAGGTTTGTTGGTGTTGCAGAATAGGGAATGCCTCATATGAAGAAGTCGCATTGACAACATTTGTTGGTGAACAGGTATGTTTTTCAGTAGAACTTTGTTTAAAATAGTTACTTTCTTCATGAAAATCAGTTGATGGACCTGCAGAATATGTAAAAAACACTTGTTAAAAAAACATAAACGTTTACTCGCCATTGTTTAGAAAAAAAGAATGAACTTAGGTAATAATGAACTTACCTTTCAACCGTTTTTCATTGTGGCTTATAGTTCAAGATGGTACATGAACTTTACGTTTGTTATTGTGACATTGTAGATGAAAGTTCTCGTTATTTCTTGGTGGAACATGATTTGTCGGTAAGTTTTGCACAATAGGTAAATGGCTGATGCGAGGAAAGTGCATTCATCATATTTGTTGCAGAGCAGGTTTATTGGTGTTGCAGAATAGGGAATGCCTCATATGAAGAAGTCGCATTGACAACATTTGTTGGTGAACATGTATGTTTTTCAGTGGAACTTTGTCAAAATGTGAGGCTATATTGGTATTTTTTGGTGAATCACTATAAGATACTTCTGTTCGATTAATATCTACCCTATTTTCAGTGTCAACCAATGGTTGATCTATTAAAGCTGTCAGTAACAACCTTCTAGGCATGTTAATAGTTATACATATAAATTTATAGGAAGTAGTCAACGGATACCATGCAAGCATATAATCTATGAAATAGTATAAGTAACAAATACATATGGAAAAAAATTGCATGGAAATAATTTTTTTGTATGCAACGACAATCAAAACAGTTAGTTAATCAATTTAAATAAGAATAGTTTGGTAAGAAGGCAACATAATATAGTAGAGGATGAAAGAAGACATGCTTTAATAACATAGTTGATACCTGTAGACTCAGATTTGTTGGTGACCCAATTTGGTGATAATCTAACCTATGAAAACCAAAAAAAAAATGTGGTAAAACATATATAAATGCATGATTATATGTGTAGAAAGTCTAAAGTAACTGAACATATACATACCTGTGTATGAGACAAAGATTCTTTGTTTTTTTTTTGTTTGATTCCTTCTTAACAAATGATATGTTGGTTGCCTGTGTATGAGACAAAGATTCTTTGTTTTTTTTGTTTGATTCCTTCTTAACAAATGATATGTGTTTGCAGGAAGTGAAAAGGTGTATATGGAAATTTCTGTTTTTTGGCAAAGATAGCCTAATGAAGGAACATGTGTACATGAGAGTGGTAAAGTAAGTCGGTGGAGAGAGCTATTACAGCCATATTACGGGAATAAATAGTTGCAGAAACGGGGTTTTAAAGAATGAACAGTTATTCAAACAGTGGTCCAACGGAACGGATGAATAGTACCCCGTTGTACTTCAACCACTAGGTATACGAAACATATGTACCATGGTCTGCCAGAAAGTGTACCTGTGCAATATTGACCACACTTTCCTACCTTAATATTACTGTAATGAATATTGTAATAATGTACTTTTAACAGGATCAAATTTTGGGTTTTAGAATATATGTATAATATATTCTTAAAGACAGTGTCTCGATATGAATGATACGATTACATCCATACTAAAGAAATTTCAAATATATGATTGAATTCCAAAAGGGAAGATTAAATATTCAAAAAGATTATTACATATATGTTGTATTAATCAAGATTGTACTTTAAGTGGACCGGTTCGCTCTATGTTATACAAACCCTCCCTATATTGTCAATGAATGGTTTGGTCAAATTGTACAACCCGCGATGCACACTGTACAAGCCGATGATGCATCCAATGATTGGATACCCTCCATATGAGAGGGTGTGGCCAACTCACCCTATATGAAAGTGAATATGGATTCTTGGCAGTGACGGAACTTTAACATTTCATTGGGAGAACTAAAATTACTTCTTTTCAAACTAGTTCTTTAAAGAAACAAATACATCGTTGGTCCCTGAACTTTTCATAAAACATCGCATGGCACCATAACTTTTAAAAAATGTCGCCAGGGGTCCAAACCTTGTGTATTTCAGGCCGATTGCGTCTTTTGACTAGTTTTGGCTCGGTCAACACACGTTTTTTGTTATAATATGAGGAGCATAATAGTCCAATCACATTATAACCATTAGTTAACCGAAGCTAAACCAGACATACAACTTGAGGGACCATTTGTGTAGTCACACATTAACTATGTAACTTTACCGTATCTTCTCTGATACGCATATTAATGTTTTCGTGGGTGATGCGTAGGGATTGCACCAGGCTTTACCTCTCGAGGGATCTCGAGAAGCTTACAACCCCCACCAGGCAGTGTACCTGATCGATGTAGTATAGTATAATGACAAGTACCGGGGGATTGATCGTTCAGCTAGGAATAGTGTCGCTAGGATTAGAAAACCTAAAGACTAGGTCTAGAGATGAGGGATGATTCTTTTTGTATTTTTTATATTTTTATGAAAAGCAAGTAAAAATCTCAGTTTTGAAGGAGTTGGGCGGAATTAGTTGCTAGTCAACTAACCCAATACTAAAGATGAAATCAAAATAAAATACTAAAATGAAAATAAAACTAAATTAAACTAGATTTGTGAGCAATATGTGGGAGGATTGTGTTTACTTAGATTTCACTACTCCCTAGATATCTTTTACATATTAATTACTTGTTATAGTTGCGTGGATGATGGATTGTATTCCTTAATACCATTCATGGGGTGGCGTACTTACTTCCCCAATCCTATGAGCGCCTACTTCACTCCTATGTCGAGCCGGCTAAGAAGCTCCTAACATGGGATCACTAGAATTTGCTCATGCATTAAATACAATCAATAAAACCTAGTACACATCGGTTCATGTTTCCTAAGACGTTCAAGCATGTTACACAATGGAGATCTGCCAGTTTTTTTAAGCCTAACATTGAAATCATTCATCCAATACAACCATAAACAAGTAATCAACACATAATTAACATCTAGGTTTCATTACATCTAAGCAAACACAAGATAGATCTAGCCTAGCATGTTGAAATCAAGACAAGCATAAGATATATTCAAACAACACATAGACATATTGATTGAATTGAAAGAAGACTTATCTCAATTGAACATGAAAGGATTCAAGGGGTGAAAACCCTTGAAAGTACTGTAAAATATGACCTAGGGTTTACAAAGTTCGGCCCTAGTTTTCTCCACACAAGTTCCTCTTTTATGAATGAAAAATAGAAAACTATATATAGATTTTGATAGGTGACGGCGTCAAGAACAAAAGTCTGACGCCGTCATCTCGCCGCCACATAGTTTCTCGGACTGCCTAGATCTGGGTCTGACGCCGTCATGTGTATCCCTTATGCAGGCCGTCACCATATTAACTCTTGACGCCCTAGTTGTGACGCCTTCAGGTCTTCACTGGGTTGTCACGGAATTTACTCTTGACGCCGTCATGATCTTCCTCTTGACGCCGTCAGGTACTGTTCTCAGCATAGAAAATTAAGTCTTTGCCGTTTTCTTCACTTTTATGCTCCAAAAACGTCTGAATTGCTTCCTTTTCCAGAATTCACTCCCAAAGTACCTAAAATCACAAAAGGAACGATTTAAGGCAATATTTGATCAAATATATTCAATTCCGGGCTTAAATGACCCCCTAAAAGTGGTTCATTTTTTGCCTCATCAGTGGTAATCAATAAACCCACACTCAACCATTGACAGTTGAGTAAAACCCGATCATCTACCACACACATTGTCACATACAACCTCAACCCAACACAACCCTTAATAAAGTACCCATATTCTATCTTATCGAATCCCATCTAATCACACACCCACAAACAATCGGAACTTGCAAGCCTTGCAAAATCAAACAACACACATACGAGGTAACAATATTTACTGATTTATGTTTAATTAAAACGTTATTTGTGGTAATGTTAATCGTTAATGCAGAAGGTATGTATGGGAATCAATTTATTGTGCTTTGGACGATCCTGAAGAGGTTTTGGATGAGTTTATAAGTTAACACCATATAAGAATTAACTATTATATCCCCAAGAAAGTAGTTGTAAGAAATTGACAATGCTTAAAACTTAATATTGATATACAGGAACTGCATCATGATTTCGTGTTAGGAGGATCCTATCATGGGAATCATTATATTTACTTAGTTAACAATGCGGGGACTAGATGGAGAGTTAGTGTAAGAAGAGTATTAGAATTAGTGTGTGATGTTGAGGGAGCAAGGTGGAATGATTTTGCGATGCACAACATCACCTGTTCGGATGTTGCTTACTTACATTTTATAGAAGAGAGTGAGGATGTGTTTTATGTAGCTACCTACAATGAGTATGGGGAGGAGTTGCATAATTAAGAACCAGTCCATGATCAGTTTTAGAGATGTATGGTTGATGTGACAGACACATCTCATCTTATCCAGCCAATGCCAGAAGATTTTCTAGCATATCTTCATGGTCCAGCAGCTACAGAGTCGGTCATGGTTACTAGTAACATGATGAGATGAAAAGTGTACCGCTTTTAGGGGTCATTTAAGCCCAAAGTCGAGATTATTTGATCAAATATTGCCCTAAATCGTTCCTTTTGTCATTTTAGGTACTTTTGAGGAGAAATCTGGAAAAGGAAGCATTTTTGACGTTTTTGGAGCGAAAATGTGAAGAAAACGACAAAGTTTCAAATTAATGCTGAAAAATGTACCTGGCGGCGTCAGGATTTGCTTATGACGCCGTCACCCATTGACAAAGAGGTGGATAAATCAAGTTACATGTGACGCGCCAGAGAGTTTTTGGAGGAATTATACATGACGGCGTCACCAAGGCCGTCAAGAGCAAATTACATGTGACGACCAATATGAAGTTTACACATGACGACGTCAGAAGTGGATCTAGGCAATACGATGATAATTATGGCAGCGAGTTGACGGCGTCAGAACTTACTCTTAACGCCGTCAAACCTTATAATCTATATATAGTTTTTAATTTTTCATTCATTGTGTGCAACTTTGAGAGGTGAAAACCCTAGACGAATTTGACAGTATTTTTAAGGGTTTCAAACACTTGTTTCATCCATGCTTAATTGAAGATAAGTTTTCCAATAATCATTCAATATGTCTATGAGTTGTTTGATTCTATCTTATGCTTGTCTTCTCTTTAACATGCTAGGCTAGGTTTTCTTTATATTTGCTTAGATGTAATGAAACTTAGTTATTTATTATTGGTTGGTTGTTTGTTTATAATTGTTGTGGATGAATGATTTCGATGTTAGGCTTAAGAAAACTGGCAGACTTCCAATTGGTAACTTGATTGAACGTTTTAAGAAACATGATCGGATGTGTACTACGATAAATTAGTCATATTTAATGCATAGGTAACTACTAATGAGGCCATGTTAGGAGCTAGTAGTCGGCTCGACATAGAAAGAGGTAGAAGCTTATAGAGTTAGGGAATATCGTACACAGCCGTACGAATGTTATTAAGGAATATAACCCGTCATCCATGCAATTGTAACAAACTAATCAACCGGTAAAAGATAGCTAGGGAGTAGTGAAATCTAAGTAAACACATTTTCTCTTATTATTTTTTTTGCCAAATTTACTTTAGTTTCATTTTATTTTATTTTGTTTGCAATTGTAATAATTTGGGTTAGTTGACTAGCAACTAATTCTGCCCACTCTTTCAAAACCCGAGATTTTTACTTGCTTTTCATAAAATACAAAAATACAAAAAGAATCATCCCTCACCTCTAGACCTAGTTTAATTGAGTTTTAACCCTAGCGAACACTATTCTTTGAGTTGAATGATCAATATCCCGATACTTGCCACTATATTATACTACAACGGTCAGGTACACTGTCTGGTGGGGATTACAAGCTTCTCAAGATCCCTTGAGAGGTAACACCATTTGCAAGGTTGCAAAACCACGCATCAAGTTTTTGGTGCCGCAGCCCGGGGAATAGTTATTTTCTAGGTTAAAATTCTTTTTATTAGGTCTACTTGCTAGATTCCTTTCTAGTAAGATTTTTATTTTTATTTTTATAGGTTTTCTTTAGTCTATCTTTTTCTTTGTTTCCTTTGTTCGTAACCGTTACCATCCGCCATCATTGAAGGTGATAATCTCTTTGACCCCATCAACCCACCACAACAAAACCATCCACAAAACCCACCGCAACCAAAACCAACCTCCTAGACCCCGAACTTTAGGAGAGTACGCCCGTCTTAGCCACCAAGGCTATCGAAACACCATTGAGCTCACTCAAGGAGCCAACGTGTCTCCCTTACGATCCGATACCATCCGGTTGGTGCAAAGCGGATGTGCATTCCATAGACTTCTTTCCAAAGATCCTAATCAACATCTCAAAGATTTCCTCAAAATTGTAGATTCCATAGACCTTGATGATGAAACTCGAGAGACGACTCGATTGCGTCTCTTCCAATTCTCTCTACGTGACCAGCTAGTCAATGGCTTGAGTGTTTACCCGCGGGATCCATCACCTCTTGGGATGATCTCAAAACTCGTTTCCTTGCTCAATTTTTCCCATCGGGGAGAACTACTAAGCTTAGAAATGACATCTTGATGTTCCAATAACGTCAAGGTGAAACTCTCTATGAAGCATGGACTCGTTTCAAGGACTTACTCCAAAAAGTCCCTCATCATGACATAGATCTTTAGCTCCAAGTCCAAATTTTCTATGACCATATCGATCTCTCCACAAGGCGAACCATTGACCAATCGGCCGGTGGCAAGCTACGTGATCTAAGTGCGGAAGAATCATGGTAACTCATAGAAGATCTTCCTCTCTATGACAATGAAAGTTGGAATGATCCCCGTGATTTGAACAAAACAGTCAAGGCAATATCTTTGCCTTTGAACAATTCAAGCACTCCCGACCGTAGGATTATGGAACTTAAAGACCAAGTTAAGTTTCTCATGAAATCCTACGAAGCTCCTAAACCTTCAAGCCAAGTGAACAAAATCACTTCTTCGTGCAAATTATGTAGTGGTCCCCATGACACTTGATTCGCCTCAAACGGTCAGATAATTATTGGTCAACCACTTGTGAATGGTCAATTATAATAGTCAAACAACTTAAGGCAAATGCTTCCGTGGAATACAGTGTTTCCCCGGGTCGTAATGTCCCAACGAGGTGTGCGATGTTTTATTAAAAACGAATCTGTGATCGAGTGAATGTGAACAGGAAAGGTATAAAAGTGTGTGTGAGTGATTACACTAGGGTTTTATAAAACAAAATAACTTATATAAACTATTTTAACGATTACGTAAAACCTAGATATCTAAAAACGTTTAAAACCTAGAAACGCGTACGTTTAATTTAATTCTACGTAAACGTACTAAACAAAAACAAATTTAACTAAAGTAGTAATTTGCAAACCTTAGGGGCTTAAATGCAAATTAAATAAACTTAAAATATTTATTTTATTATTACTAATTATTTAATTAATTTATTATTTAATAACTATTATTAATTATTTAATAATACACCAATAATTAATAAAATGTAAAATAAGTCTTAGAAAAATAAAATTAAACTTTGTAAAAGTCTAAAATATTATAAAACTTATTTTAAAAATAAAATTATATTTTTAATACTATTTATCTAATATTATTAACTATTAACTATTTAATTATTAATTAACTATTTATATGATTTAAATTATTATAAATACTAAAAAGTCTAAGATAATTAAGAAGATTTTTATAAATCTAATTAACCATCACAGGAATCCTAAAAAATTATGAAAACTTTATTTTATATATTTTTAAACTAGTTTACTAATTATTATTCTAATTATTAAATAATTGCCAATTAAACTATTTAAATTATAAAAACTATTAAATGAACAGTATAAATCAAAAGAAAATTTTCTAAAATTATTTTATGACTTATAGAAGCTAGGAAAAATATAAAATATAGGTGTTATCTTATAAAAATTAATTATGCTATTTATAACTTAATTATTGATTAATTATTAATAAAACTATTTTAATTATAATAAATACTATATTACAAAATAAAAATCTGAGAAAATTATTAAAAATACTTTAACCTAAAAGGAAATTATTAAAAATATAAAAACACAACTTACTTAATAAAAATCTAAAAATAAAAATTAAAATTAAATTATATTAAATAGAAACTATCACTTATTTTTATATTGTTTTTTCTTGATTTTTATTTTACAAAACTATATTATATATAAAAACAACTAACTTTAATAAAAACAATATTTTTATAACTTAATAATAAGCTAGATATAAGCTACTAACTTAAGCAGTTGACCAAAGTTGATCAAACAAGCAAATAAGCTCAACTGAGCTTGTGTGGGACCCACTATGGTGAAATCTAGTCCAAATAAGTTGTGTGAACTAGTTTGAGTAAGATTAAGCAATTGGGGTACACTGAATAAGCTAACAAGCTCAAAATAAGCACTTGACTTTTTGGAATCTGAAACAGATTAGGGACAAGGTTCAAGTCTGAATTCAAGTGGGGTCCACAATGATCTATGTCAAACAAGAGGTCAATACTGAAAGCCTACTAGGAGGGGGTTCAAAGGTCCAAGTTTTGAGGTCTGGGGCCCACTGTGGTGGCCACAAATCACCACCAAAGGTGGTGATGTGGGTGAGTCTGCTGGGACACAGGGGAACCCTTTGCCCTGCAAGTAACTTTGGGATGATGGTGGGCCCCACACAAAATTCATAAAATTGAAAGGATAGTGGAAAATCAAAGACCAGCTGATAGACTATAAGTTACAACAAGTTTCACTGCCTAATCTAAAACACAAAATTCAAATTAATTGCTTGAAGTTTTGGAAAAACCTGAGAACCATGCACTTTGACTTATTGAGGAAACTTAAGATTTGACTTTTATGAGTTTATAATTTGATCCTGAGTACTGATATGGATGTATTAAGCTATAATAAGACTATATTAAACTAGAATACCTACTTGTGATTAGATTATGAGCTTATGGGTACCAAATTCCTACACAGTTAACTGTGTAGGTAAATACAACATGATTTTGACTTTTCTCTTAACAAGATACTAGTTTTATAACTTTATAAACCTATTTAGACCTAAACTAACACCCTACAATAACAAACAACAACAATAGCAGCCATGAACATGGCTTAAACAACTAATCCAAACACCCCTTTAAGACTATTTTTACACTAAAACTTATATATTCTAAACTATAACTATGATTTTAAAACTTGAAACAGATTAAGTAGAGTTAATTAAAGTTATTTGAACTAATTTTACACTACAAAAACATTAAAAACTAATAAAGCAAAAAATTGAAGATTTGCTTACAAATGAAGACAATCTGAGAAACACAGAACCATGAACAAGTCACCAACCTATCACCTCCCAAAAGGTTCTAAACCAGGTACCATCCATTTTCCATCATGCTCAGCTTCTATACTTCCTCAAGCACTAATTTTTTATTTTTTCTTTATTTATTTGAATTTTTGGTATTTTTCTATTTATAAAGTGAGACTGATAATTAAGGTATTCTAAAACTTATATGAGCTTTGTCAGAGCTTATATAAGCTTATGAATTGACTTAAATACAACTAACAACCACAGTTGAGCATTTTGTAATTTTTGAAATAAGGAAAAAATTGCATAACTGAGATACACAATGAAACTTGAAATTGAGATTGAATACAGTTTAAATTACAATAAGATAACAGGATACAAGCTTTTGAAATTGAAAATTACAACTAGTTTGGAGTTTTTACTAACTACGATTATACTAATCCTAAATTACACTAATACTCTTCCATCTCTGTATCTTTTCCCTTTTGTAGACACTTTCAGGGTTTGTGGGACCCACAGTGTCATTTCCCACCACATCTTGACCGTTGATAAGGTCTAAATCATCCTAGCCGTTTAAATATCTTTTTGGCGGCAAAAGTCATGGGAGCACTGTTTGTTGCGTGGAGAGGTTTTCAAGGCAACAAATGGGTCTTGAACAGTTGTGGAGAGTTGGGGAGACTAGCTAGGGTGAGTTGGAAAGGTGGTGGGTGAGCTGGTAATGAAACCAGTGAGGTGGTGTTTTGTGTGAGGGAGAGTGGTAAAGGTGAGGGTGGTATTGCAGTTTGACCGGGGTCAAACTTGCAAAGGGTGTGGGCTGGTAGTGTAGATGGGCCAGGGATCACATGGGCTTGGGGTTTTAATAAAAGGGTGGGCTTGTAGTTTTAGTGGATTGGTTTTGGGTTAGTATAAATACTAAGGGTCCGTTTGTATTAGTAACTTAAAAACACAAGGACCATTTTTGTAATTCTGATTTTTAGAGGGGTTAAAATGGTAAGTTTCCAAAATATTCCAAGGGGTGTAATTTGCTAAGTATTGATAATATGAGGACCAAATTTGAGAATTTCCAAATTTACACCTTCAGGGACTAAACTTGCCAATTAGTGAAACTTCAGGGACCATTTTGTAATTATGCCAAACTTCACACCAAGGACCATTCTTGCAAAAGATTATTAGTACAAGGACCAAAATTGATTTTTCTCAAAGTTTTTACATCCCAGGGACCATTTATGTCAATATCCAAAGTATAGGGACTAAACTTGTAATTTTATGAAACTTTGCACCAAAGGACTAAATATGTAATTTTATGATTAAAAAGGACCTTTGGTGACTTTTTCATCTTTTTAGAATAACCAGGGACTAGTTTTGCCAATTTATGAAACTTGAGGGACTGAAACTGCCAATTATGCAAACTTTGTATGTTTTTCATCTATTTTTGCTTGTTTTGCATTTGAAACATATAAAACACACTTCTAAGATATTTTAAGTATTTTGATGCATATTTGAGTGTTTTTGGATGTTTTGGCAGTTCAGATTGGTATAAAATGATGAGTATTTAGACACTCATCAACACTCGTGATTGCATGGAACTACCCGAACAAGCTTTTGCGGATTACGCATCCTCGCGTATCGACGGAGCGGGAGACAAGTGGTATACTTTCAAACCCGAGCCAAACTCTTACGATGATTCATACAACCCCTCTTGGAAAAATCACCTGAACCTTAGGTGGAAACAAAACCAAAACATGCCCCAAAACAATTCTTCCACTCCACCTAATCGTTATCAACAAAACGATCCACCTCTTAACCGTACTTTCAACAACAATCCTTCTAACAACTATGGTAGTACAAATAATCTTGAATGATTGATGTCCAAATTTATGGCATCTCAAGAAGCTCGCATAGCTAAGTTTGACTCCGAATTCAATCAACAACAAGCGGAGATGACCAATAAAATTGACAACTTGTTGAAAGCCCTCAACAACCAAGTACTAACTAAACCAAAGAAGGACACTAGGGACACTAGTAGCGGAACCCAAATTAAGGACCCCTCATCATCCAAACACGTCCACTTTGTCAACGTAGTCACTATTAAACCAATCGATAATAATAGGGAAGAAAGTGACATGGATGAGATTAAGGAAGTTGAGGATAAAAAGGAAGAGAAAGTCGAGGAAGTAGAAAATGTAGAGGAATACTTTGATAGGTTACCTACCAAGGAAGAACGAGAATACCATAAGGATCTATTTGATGACTCCGAGACACCATACGTCCTTGGTTCACCAATCATCAAAGCAGGTGATCCCTCTAACATCAAGTCATCAACATACCATGCAACATTGGACATGTGCATGTGTCGAAAGCCTACATCGATCTTAGATTTCCCATAAACATATGACTAGGACCCATTACAATTAGGTAATGAAGAAGCAACTAGAACTTGGGATGATTCCCAACACGGGTTGGATGAGTAACTTTGTGGGAAAAGTGAAAGGATTGCATGTATTTTTAGGAAACTTCACTTACGTTACCGACTTTGTGATTGTAGAGGATATTCGTCCGGTAATAGATGGTTGCCTAAGTCAAGTAGTATTCGGAAAGCCGTTTGTTGAGACTTCTAAAATGAATTATGACCAATCTCTAGGGATAGTTAGGTTCAAGGATGAGAACGATGAGATAGCTTACCAAATGCCCTATAAAATTGAACAATTTCGTCTTTTATCAAGCATCGAAAAGGAACACAAACAAGCGGTCTATTATAGGAATGATGAGGATAGACGTAGAGGAGTAGACTATGTTATGAATAGAATATTTATTTTTTACAAGGAATGCTTGCAACTAGGTCTGGAATACAAAACTAAAATAGAGGATGACCTATGAACCGTGACCAATGACGAGGTCACGTAATAGCCCGTGACCTTGAGTCTAGCTACAAGACTCGTAAATAAAGAAAAGCACTTCTTGGGAGGCAACCCAAGTTTTATTTGTTTGATTATTTGTTTATTTGTTTTATTTGCTTCCGTATGCATGTTTTATTTTTATCGTTTGTGGCTCATGGTTCAAAATAAATTGTGAAAATGCTTTACCTGGTTGTTTGTCTTAACTTCATAAAAAGGTATTTCGCAAAAGCTAAGTGTAAGGGAAATCTAAATTTGTTTCTAAGAATGGAATTGAACATGAACCACAACAATATTAAATAAACATGTATATTAGTATATGTTTGAGTCAAATGCTTGTATCGAGTCATAATGATGTTTTGCAGGAATTCCTGGAATTAAGGCATGATTTTTTTTTTCTAGAAATTTTTCGGAAACTTAACATAAGATTTCTGTCAGAACACACTAACGGCGTCAGGTGTAAAAATCAGAAAAATTTTGCAAGTTTTGTTTTTCTACCGGAGTCTTAAAGTTTTTGTTAATTTTTTAGTTTTATAAACTCCAGGAAATCTGCAAACATTCATTCCACAAGCATTATATATATGTGTGTGTATATATATATATATATATATATATATATATATATATATATATATATATATATATATATATATATATATATATATATATTGCCGCGATTTTATGCGAGGTTTGCCATGATTGTTTTCTCAGGTTTAACAGGTTATATTGGACAAGAAGATGATTTATATTTCTGGAGGGAAGCTTTCAACATTCATTTTCTTAGAGGAAGATCTAACCTTGTTACCACATTATCCACACCGAACGAATCAAGGGAGTATTTGTTTCATTCTTTTACCTTCATTACTTTTACATCCTTTTTAATGAACATTGGGGACAATGTTCATCCTAAGTGTAAGGGGAGGGTAAATGATATAATGATACCTTAGAGAATGCAATTGCACTTGAGTTTGTTTGTTCAATAGTAGGTGTGTAATAAAACTAAGAGAAATACTTGTTTGGGCAATTTTAGCGCCAAATTTAAAATTTTTCACAACATTTAGGAGTGAAGCTTTAGCCTTAATGAGCGTCTCATAGATAGGAGTTGTATGACTAGCACAAAAACCGTACCACTCAAAATTTTCCACCCCAAATATGTGACGTTCGCCCCTAAATTTGTTAGGAAAAGATGCTTATGAGTGTACCGGTAGTACTTAGATTCTAGAACTTGCGTTAGTGATGCATCCCGAGACCGCTAGTGAGACTACATTCGTGTAGTTAGGATTTACTACATGATAAGAGGCATTAGGATCACCCTTGTGTTTAAACCCGTATTATAATTACTTGACCAATGAAGTCATAATTACTTGACTAGTAAAGCTAATTAAAGAAAGAAATTGTTTACAATCCACCCCAAATGTACACCCAAATCGCCTTAGCCTTCCTTGTATGCACTCATATTTAGTGCATTATTGTTACATGTTTAAACCCTTAGTTAATTGTCTAATTGATTAAATGGTTGCTAAGTCGAGTCATATCTTGTACATATTATTTTGGGACGATTGGGACTCATGAGTAAAGTACTAGTGTTATGGAGTATTGGGGAAGAACATCATTTATTACCCCCATATGTGCGTTAATCTTAAAAAGTACTCAAAGTGTTTTGATTATCTTGATTCGAGTCATTAGAATAGTTGATTGTAAAATATGTAAAAGTTCAAGTGTAAGGGGAATGTAATCCCCTATGATGTATTATTTTAGATGGTAGGGCAAGAGTGTATGCATATATATATATATATATATATATATATATATATATATATATATATATATATATATATATATATATATATATATATATATATATATATATATATATATATATAGAAAAAAAGAAAAAAGCATACAAACTACCATCCCATTTCCTTTTATGTTTGTATTATGTTTTTGATTAGTTTTTTATTAGCTTAAGTCGAGTCGAGTCTTGGCTTAGCAACGTCACATTGTACATGTAATTGACTAAGATGATTAACTCGCCACCAGTAAATATTGCCATTATCCAACAAAACCGTGTTTACCATATTCCTACACCTCACGTTATAACCCTCTTAAAAGACCTCTTTGATAGTTTATTGTCACACCTCGCCAAGGCGGAAACGCGAGGGTGTAACTTCATGGATATCATCACAACACCTGATGTCTATATAGAGAACAACTACATGCACAAAATAGAGCAAAGTACAAACACAAAGTGTTGTAACAATACCCAAAAAAATAACCAAAATAAAATCCGAAATAATACATAAATCCAAACATAGCTGTTAAACCACTTCCAATGTAACTAGGGTCTCATCTAATCACATCCTTCTATCTTATCCATAAAAAGCTCACCTGAAAATGATGCTTAAAATGTCAACATAATGTTGGTGAGATTCTTATGTTTAAGACACACATACACTCTCAAGGCAACCAGTTCACTGTGATTATAAAACATAGCTGGACAAATAATTATAGTTATCATATAAGCTACATGTATTCGCAAACTAATAATCACACACAAAGGCAATCATCTGGACGGTTCATGTCCTCCGATCCAAAATTGGCATCAATTAGGTCGCATGCTCGAGCAACAGGATAAGCATCCTCCTAATCGAATCACGTATATATCCACACAACAATTGGCATCAAATGGGTCCCCAAATGAATCACTTATAATCTCACAATCAAATCATCACACATAGCATACATACGATAACATTATAAGTCCAAGCTCTTTGACACACACATAATCACAGTAACCCAAACATTTAAGACAAGCATCATTCCCATCCCAAGTTTAAAACAAAGTAAAAATATGAGACTATGAACTCACCTCAAACTTTGCAGCTTCCACAAAACCAAATCACAATCTATAACACACAAAAATAATTCCACATTACACATGGTCAAGCTAAAAGTTATAACCCATGTAATACACATATGATGGATGTATAAGACTCATATGACCCACCATGGATCTCCTAGACTCCATACTAACCACCATCAAACACTAATGCTTACTAAATTCCTTGCACTTTTAAAATCAGAAAACGCAGAATTTTAGGGTACATTCGCTTACATAAAATAATAACAATTAAAGATCAACAACTCACACCAAAAATTCACCATGGTCTATCATAAGCATACAAGCTAATCCCAGAAGGCCATGGTCTAATAACACACACAAGTACCCATAAGAAAATCAAACTTGTCAACTATCCAAATTCGGATCTGAACGCACACCAAAAAGTTTTAATTAAAATAAAATACTTCTACAACTTTTTAACGCAAATCCTTTTCGTGGTAGAGTAAGATAACCTAAAATTCAACTTTCCCAGAAGGGCTAACCTTAATATCACTTTTTCACCCACAAATCACTATCAAACTTTTACGCAAATTTTGTCCCGGTTTAACGGCTTTGACACTTTATCAAAGAAAAATCAAAAGATTAACTTCCCTACCTTGAAATCAATTGTGGCCGGACTTTTTGGAAAGCTCTTTCATTAAACTTCAATTTAGACAAAAAAATTCGAGATTTAACTCCTCATCTTCTGTTAAATACACTCACATCTTTACAGCCTTAGTTTTCTGTCCAAATTAACTCAATGTTTAACACGTTTTATTACCAAACCAACTTCACTAATCAATATACCATTAACATCTAATGATCCTACCATGTTTAACATCATTATTTTCTAGAATTTTATAAACCCTAAATCCATCATAATTTATATTACATGAAATAGATCAATAACTAATTAATTGAATAAAAACTAGTATCGAAAATATACCTTGATCTTGATTTTAGCTTTATTAATAAAACCCCAAAATTTTTCTCCTTCTTTTTCTCCTTTGATCGACCAAAAAATGCTGAAAAATGGTTATGGGTCGTTGGTTATGATTATATGGTTAGGGGTTAGGCTTGTTTGTGTTTGGCTAAGATTTCTTATTGCTAGGAATTGTATTTGGGCTCAAATTGGGTTTCCTTTTCCCCTAAAAACAAACCTTGGCCGAATTTTTGTATATATATATATATATATATATATATATATATATATATATATATATATATATATATATATATATATTATATTTTTTATTAAATTTAATTATTACACTTAAAACCTTATTCTCTTGATATTTTATTAGAACTTATAACGAAACCTAACGTCTTACGCGATAAACCTTAGTTTTACGACAAACCGGAAAAATTATCATTTTCAAAACAAAGTTTTCAAAAATAGAATTTCACACTCTTTTTGAAATATAAATCATAAAAACAAACTCCTCGTAACTCACTAACGCTCAAACACTTGAACGAAGACTTGTTACGCAAAACACAAAAACACCAAAACTACACAAGTCATTTCTACACCACAAAGGAGATCAAAATAAACTTTCCCAAATTCCATACTTTCCAAATCACAATAAAAACCATTTACGCAAAGGGATTTAGTGCTAAAACTCACCTATATCACACATATATCACTTCAATCACCTAGGATACACCAAACAAACGTCAACCGAGTCAAGACTATCAGTCAAACTGACCTGTTAAAAACACGGTTGTTACATCATCCCCCACTTAGGGAAATCGCGACCCGAGATTTCAACTACTCTAGTCACCACTCTCAACAGCAAAGAAAATTTATGGATATTTAAGCGGAATAATACCACACCATAAAATCACGGAGAAAGAATCACAAAAATGTGAACCGAATAAATACCCGAATTCACATGATAGAAAACATTCCATCACTCCAACGATACACGCAAATAGATACACTCCCTGATTAATAACACCAATGATCCAAACGACTTCTCACAGGTAGGTACGATACCCTCGAACCAAATGAAAATCCAAATGGTAACTGCAAGAAACACCACATATAATGGATACACACAAAACAAACATTAATTAAAACATTTGCGAACACCCTGCATCTAACTTCCATGATCTAAATCCAACTACAAATGATCTACTTACCAACCACATCGGCAAACAAATTTTTGTACTTAAATTTCATCTGATCCTCACGTTCCTAAGTAAACTTAGGACCACTCTTAGAATCCCACCATACTTTTACTAACGCTATCTCTCAACATTTCAAACCCTTAACATCTCGATCCATATCTCAACAAGCTCCTTGACAAAACGAAGAGTTTGTCAACCTTACTTTCATCTAATGGCACATGCAGACTAACATCCGCCAAACACTTCTTTCAATTAGATACATGAAACGTATCATGTACAACACTCAATTCCTCAGCTAACTTCAACTGGTATGCTACAAATCCAATCCTTTCCAAAATCTCAAACGGTCCTACGTATCTCGGTGCTAGCTTGCCTTTCTTACCGAAACGCACAACACCCTTCTAAGGAGATACTTTTAACCTCACAATAACACCAACACCAAACTCTAAAGGCTTACGGCAATAATCCGCATAACTCTTTTGGCAATCTCTTGCTGCCTTAAGTCTTTCCTTAGTCAGAAAACCTTATTCATAGTCACTCGTTCTAGTTCAGGACCAATTAGTTGCCTTGTTCCAACCTTTGCCCACAGAACAGGTGACCTACATTACCTTCCATACAACTTTTCACACGACACATACTCAATACTAGTGATGAGGCGAAAAATGAACCACTTTTAGGGGGTCATTTAAGCCCGGAATTGAATTTATTTGATCAAATATTGCCCTAAATCGTTCCTTTTGTGATTTTAGGTACTTTGGGAGTGAAATCTGGAAAAGGAAGCAATTCGGACATTTTTGGAGCATAAAAGTGAAGAAAACGCCAAAGTCTTAATTTTCCTTGCTGGGAACAGTAGGTGACGGCGTCAAGAAGGAATCCTTGACGGCATCAAGAGCAAATTTCCATGACGATCCAGTACAGATTTGACGGTGTCACGACGTAGGGCGTCAAGAGTAAAAGTCATGACGGCCTGGAAATGCACAATACATGACGGCGTCAGAAGTAGATCAAGGCAGTCCGAGAAGAGTTTTGGCGGCGAGGTGACGGCGTCACAAGCTTTGTCTTGACGCCGTCAGACCCTATTTCCTATATATAGTTTTCTAATATTCACATTAAAAAGAGAGAAGTTTTGGAGAAACCCTAAGTACGAACTTGGTGCGAATTTTACAGGTTTTTCAAGGGTTCTAAGCCCTTGATACCTTTCATGTGTAATTGAGATAAGTGTTCTTTTAATTCAATCAATATGTCTATGTGTTGGTTGTCTATATCTTGTTCTTGTCTTAATTCCATCATGCTAGGCTAGATCTATCTTGTGTTTGCTTGGATCTAATGAAACCTAGATGTTAATTATGTGTTGATTACTTGTTTATAATTGTATTGGATGAATGAATTTGATGTTAGGCTTAAGAAAACTGACAGATCTCCAAATGGTAACATGCTTGAACGTCTTAGGAAACATGAACCGATGTGCACTAGGTCTTTATTGGTTGTATTTAATGCATGAGCCACTATTTATAATCCCTATGGTTGGGATGGGCATGGTATAGGAGGAGATAATAGCTCATAGAATTGGGGAGTTAAGTGCGCCACCCCATGAATGATATTAAGGAATATGATCCGTCATCCATGCAACTATAACAAGATTAACGTGTAAAAGATGTCTAGGGAGTAGTGAAATCTAAGTAAACACATTTTCTCCACTTATTGCTCACAACTTTAGTTAATTTAGTTTATTTTCATTTCTAGTATTTTATTTTGATTGCATCTTTAGCATTGGGTTAGTTGACTAGCAACTAATTCCGCCCAAATCCTTCAAACCCGAGATTTTTACTTGCTTTCTAAAAAAAATATAAAAATACAAAAAGAATCATCTCTCACCTTTAGAACTAGTATTTAGGTTTTCTAATCCTAGCGACACTATACCTAGCTGAATGATCAATCCCCCAGTACTTGTCACTATACTATACTACAACGATCAGGTACACTGCCTGGTGGGGGTTGTAAGCTTCTCAAGATCCCTTGAGAGGTAAAGCCTAGTGCGATTCCCACGCATCAAGTTTTTGGCGCCGCAGCCCGGGGAATAGTTATTGTCTAGGTTAGAATTTATTTTTATTAGGTCTACTTGCTAGATTCCTTTCTAGTAATATTTTATTTTTATTTTTAGGTTTTCTTTAGTCTATCTTGTTTCTTTGTGTCTTTGTTCGTAACTCTTTACCACCCGACATCATGGACAACGGGAACATCTTTGAACCCGTCATCCCACCACAACAAAACCCACCACTAGAACCCCTTAGGCCCCGAACCTTAGGAGAGTATTCCCGACCTAGCCACCAAGGCTACCGAAACACCATTAAGCTCACCGGAGCCAATGTGACCCCCTTGCGATCCGACACCATCCGGTTGGTGCAAAGCGGATGTGCATTCCATGGACTTCGTTCCGAAGATCCAAACCAACATCTTAAGGACTTCCTCAAAATCATAGATTCCATAGACCTAGATGTTGCAACTAGAGAGACAACCCGATTACGCCTATTTCAATTCTCTCTACAGGATCAAGCTAGTCAATGGCTTGAGCATTTACCCGCGGGATCCATCACCACATGGGATGATCTCACCACTCGTTTCCTTGCTCAATTTTTCCCACTGGGGAGAACTACTAAGCTTAGAAATGACATCTTGATGTTCCAACAACGTCAAAATGAATCTCTTTATGAAGCATGGATTCGTTTCAAGGACTTACTCCAAAAAGTCCCTCATCATGGCATAGATCTTTGGCTCCAAGTCCAAATTTTTTATGACCATATCGACATCTCCACGAGGCTAGCCATTGACCAATCGGCCGGTGGTAAGCTACGTGATCTAAGTGCGGAACAATCATGGGAACTCATAGAAGATCTTGCTCTCTATGACAACGAAAGTTGGAATGATCCCCATGATTTGAACAAAACGGTCAAGGCAATATCTTTGCCTTCGAACAATTCTAGCACTCCCGACCGTAGGATCATGGAACTTGAAGGTCGAGTCAAGTCTCTCATGAAATCTTACGAAGCTCAAAAATCCTCAAGCCAAGTAAGCAGAATCGCTTCTACATGCAAATTATGTAATGGCCCTCACGAGACTCATAACTGCATGGAGCTTCCAAAACGTGCCTATAACGAATTCAAGTCGTTACGCGTGGGTCAAGGTCCTCGAACTTCTGGCGAGGCCTATGAGGCATGGAAGGATAAACCTAATTTTAGAGGGTACCAAACGCGGAGCGTATCTTTCAATGACTCCTCACCACTCACTTGGTCCGAGCATTTTCCATCACAAGGCATTCCTAGGCAAAGCTGTGAAGATGCTCTAAAAAAATTCATTCTATCTCAAGAATTACAGCTCTCTACGCTCGAGGCTAAATTTAAACAACAGCAGGCTGATATGAACAACAAGATTTGTAATATGTTAACTGCTATCAAAGAGCATGTTGTTAATAAACCCATTCACGTTGATGAGGTTAAGTCTGTTACCGTCATGAGTCCACCAACATCCCCTGTGAAAATAAAAAGTCCTAGCAAGTTATTCAAACATCTATCCCCTGAAGGAAAAGAACCTGCCAACCCCCTAGGACCAATCCATTTCGTAAACACCATCACCACGATATCTGCTTCTACACCCAACCCAACCCAACAACAAACTAATAAATTTGGTCATACAGCTAAAGATGAGACCTTAAGGGTAGACCACGATTCGGCCAGAAAACCTACCAACTCATCCGAGCAGTACACCGCGCGAGAATCTGGCAAATCGGATGAAGGGAAAGAGAGATTGGAGGAGCATGAGAGAAATCCAACCATTTTGGGTAAATCTATTATAGAAGAACCCGAGAGAAAAATGGAGGATGTTACCAGTGGGAGTAGCGATAGGACTAAGGAAAGTAACCCTAAAATTTTCAAGATCTCTTGCACCATTAAGGAAAAGCTCCTAACCGATAGTCATATAGATCCTAGCTTCCCAATCAACATAATCCCCCTTTCCTTATACCATGAGGCCTTCCCAAAACGCATTGCCTGCGAAAGGGTAATGAAAAACTTATCAATCAGGATTGGAGAGCTTGTTTACAATACTGACCTCACCGTGGTCGATGACGTGGACCCTCTCACCAATCAAACGGTAACCAACCTTGTTCTTGGGATACCATTTATCAATGAATCAGGAATGATCCTTGATGAGAAAGATGGTAGTGCACTATTCACTAATGGTGTTAAGAAGGTAATTTTTCGTAGGGGTAATGAGGAGGTGTACGAGTATCGTCCTTCCCTTGAGGGGAATATATATGGGTCGAAGGATGGAGAGTCAGGGAAAATAGGACGGCGTAATCCGAATAATCTCAAAATCCCCTGCATGATCGGTCATAAGTACTTCGATAACGTCTACATTAACGTATTCCTGCCGAAGAATTTTATGTCCTTATTCCATTATAACAATATCTGCAGATGGGGAATGATTTACAAGGGAGAGAAAGTGGTTGGTAAGGATCATGAAATCCAGGTGTTTGTAGGAAATATGGCATTTACTATGGAATTTACGATCGTGGACAACATCGAAGACTATGTCGACCCTAGATTATCACAAATTGTTTTTGAGGCGCCATTTTGCGAGATCACTAATCTGATAATTGATGACCGGAACAGAATTATGACCTTCGCTGATGGAATTAGGAGGGTTTCATACCAAACGCCATACAAGAGAAGAGACCTTAAGGAAATCGATTGTGACTGGCTTGATAAGATTAGTTCCCAACTTATTTTGTGCGATGAAGATGTTCGGAGAGGGTGTAAGAACACTTCTAATTTATCATGTGGATTCTTTAAGGATGTTAGTAAGCTTGGTTCTAAGTATCGAAAAGATATCTTCGAGTTCGAAGACCCGAAGTACTTACACTATGAAAGCGATACTAGTTTAGAAGACGACCTAGAGAGTAGAACCAATGACGAGGTCATGTAGTAACCCATGACCTTGAGTCTAGCTACAAGACTCGTAAATAAAGAAAAGCGCTTCTTGGGAGGCAACCCATGTTTTGTGTAGTTTTGTTTTGTTTGTTTGTTATTTGCTTCCGTATGCATGCTTTATTTTTATTGTTGGTAGATCATGTTTCTCAATTAAATAGTGGAAATACTTTACTTTGTTGTTTTGGCCTAGTTTTAACTCCACCTAAAAGTATTTTTGCAAAAGATAAGTGTAAGGGGAAACCCCAAATATGTTTTTAAGAAAACAAACCGATCATGATTCTCCACAATATTAAATGAACATGTATATTCGTATTTGTTAGAGTCAAATGCTTGTATTGAGTCATAATGAAGTTTTGCAGGATTTTCCAGGAAGTAGGACCAAGTTTTTCCAGAAATTTTCCGGAAACTTAACATAAGAATTTCTGCAGGTCACTTCTGACGGCGTCAAGAGTTAACTCTTGACGGCGTCAAGTGTAAAAATCTGGAAATTTTACCGGTTTTGTTTTTCTAACGGAGTCTCATGGTTTTTGTGAATTATTAAGTTTTATAATCTCCAGGAAATCTGCAAACTTCATTCCACAAGCATTATATCTTATCTTGTTTTCTAGGATTTAGTAACTTATATAGGATGCCGCCGATTTTATGCGAGGTTGTTTTGTCTATTTTCTCAGGATTTACAGGTTATGTATGACAAGAAGATGATTTATATTGTAGAAGGGAAGCTTTGATTGTTCATTTTCTTGGAGGAAGATTTAACCTGGTCACCTAATTATCCATGCCGAGCGAATCAGGGGAGTATTTGATTTCATTCTTTTTACATTTTTCACTTTTACATTCTTTACTTGAACATTGGGGACAATGTTCATCTTAAGTGTAAGGGGAGGGTAAAAAGTTGATACCTTACATATGCACTTTCGCTTGAGTTTGTTTTGTTTAATGGTAGATGTGTAATAAAACTATGAGAAATACTTGTTAGTGCAATTTTAGTGCCAAATTTAAATTTTTTTACAACATTTAGGAGTGAAACTTTAGCCATAGCAAGCGTCTCATGGATAGGAGATTGTATGACTAGCACATAACCGTATATTCAGAAAAAATTTCCACCCAAATATGTGAGGTTCGCGTTTAGATTTGATAGGAAAAACATTTACTATTAGTGCTTATGAGTGTACCGGTAGCATTTAGATTCTAGAACTTGCGTTAGTGATGCATCCCGAGACCGCTAGTGAGACTACATTCGTGTAGTTGGATTTACTACATGATAAGAGGCATTAGGATCACCCTTGTGTTAAACCCGTATCATAATTACTTGACCATTTAAGTCATATTACTTGGCTAGTTAAGTCAACTAATTTTCCCACACCCTTAGCGTTGTACTCATTTTTAGTACACGAAACCCCTAGTACACCCCTCCGAGCCTATCTTTTCGTTTCTAACTTTAAGCATTTTACTTAAAGGAAGAATTTGTTACACCCCACTTAAATGTACAACCAAATCGCCTTAGCCTTCCGTGTATGCGCTCATTTTTAGTGCATTATTGTTATTTGTTAAACCCTAAGTTAACTATCTAATTGATTACATGGTTGCTATGTCGAGTCATATCCTTGTACATATTGTTTTGGGACGATTGGGACTCATGGGTAAAGTACTTACTTATGGAGTAATGGGGAAGAACATCATTTATTACCCCCATATGTACGTTAATCTTAAAAGTACTCCAAGTGTTTTGATTATCTTAATTCGAGTCATTAGATTAGTTTATTGTAAAGTATGTAAAAATTCAAGTGTAAGGGGAATGTTCAACCCCTATGATGTATTATTTTGGATGGTAGGGTAAGAGTGTATGCAAAAAAAAAAAAAAAAAAAAAAAAAAAAAAAAAAAAAAAAAATCGAAAAAATCAAGAAAAAGAAAGAAAAAAAAAGAGAAAAAAGAAAAAGAGAAAAAACATACGGACTATCATCCCTTTTCATTCTATGTTCATTTTATATTTTTGTTATTAGCTTAAGTCGATTCTAATCTTGGCTTAGCAACGCTACATTGTACATGTAATTAACCAAGATTGTTAACTCGCCACCAGTAAAACTTCCTTTATCCAACAAAACCGTGTATTTCATATCCCTACACCTAATGTTACAACCCTTTAAAAGACCTCTTTGATAGTTTATCCTAGGTGCTTACGCCATATGGTGGAGGTTTGATCCTTTCCCAAGCCTATGGTAATCTATTTTGCTATGACAGGTAGTGAGAGATATCTTCCGTTTTCATATTGTAATTTATACTTTATTACACCCGAGAGATGTGAGTATCTAAACACTATTTGTGAGGTGCTTGTGTATGACCTCTGTGCTTGTCTATTGGTCTTTAGTGGAATGATTATTTGTTGTAATTACTTTTATATTAGTGTTAAATGACCCCTAACTTGTATTTTGACTAGAATAAAAGCGCATTTGCTTGAGGACAAGCAAATCTCAAGTGTAAGGGTATATGATGAGGCGAAAATGAACCACTTTTAGGGGGTCATTTAAGCCCGGAATTGAATTTATTTGATCAAATATTGCCCTAAATCATTCCTTTTGTGATTTTAGGTACTTTGGGAGTGAAATCTGGAAAAGGAAGCAATTCGGACGTTTTTGGAGCATAAAAGTGAAGAAAAAGCCAAAGTCTTAATTTTCCTTGCTGGGAACAGTAGGTGACGGCGTCAAGAAGGAATCCTTGACGGCGTCAAGAGCAAATTTCCATGACGATCCAGTACAGATTTGACGGCGTCACGAAGTAGGGCGTCAAGAGTAAAAGTCATGATGGCCTGGAAATGCACAATACATGACGGCGTCAGAAGTAGATCAAGGCAGTCCGAGAAGAGTTTTGGCGGCGAGGTGACGGCGTCACAAGCTTTGTCTTGACGCCATCAGACCCTATTTCCTATATATAGTTTTCTAATTTTCACATTAAAAAGAGAGAAGTTTTGGAGAAACCCTAAGTACGAACTTTGTGCGAATTTTACAGGTTTTTCAAGGGTTCTAAGCCCTTGATACCTTTCATGTGTAATTGAGATAAGTGTTTTTTTAATTCAATCAATATGTCTATGTGTTGGTTGTCTATATCTTGTTCTTGTCTTAATTCCATCATGCTAGGCTAGATCTATCTTGTGTTTGCTTGGATCTAATGAAACCTAGATGTTAATTATGTGTTGATTACTTGTTTATAATTGTATTGGATGAATGAATTTAATGTTAGGCTTAAGAAAACTGGCAGATCTCCAAATGGTAACATGCTTGAACGTCTTAGGAAACATGAACCGATGTGCACTAGGTCTTTATTGGTTGTATTTAATGCATGAGCCACTGTTTATAATCCCTATGGTTGTGCTGGGCATGGTATAGGAGGAGATAAGAGCTCATAGAATTGGGGAGTTAAGTGCGCCACCCCATGAATGATATTAAGGAATACGATCCGTCATCCATGCAACCATAACAAGTAATTAACGTGTAAAAGATGTCTAGGGAGTAGTGAAATCTAAGTAAACACATTTTCTCCACTTATTGCTCACAACTTTAGTTAATTTAGTTTATTTTCATTTCTAGTATTTTATTTTGATTGCATCTTTAGCATTGGGTTAGTTGACTAGCAAATAATTCCGCCCAAATCCTTCAAACCCGAGATTTTTACTTGCTTTCTAAAAAAAATATAAAAATACAAAAAGAATCATCTCTCACCTTTAGAACTAGTATTTAGGTTTTCTAATCCTATCGACACTATTCCTAGCTGAACGATCAATCCCCCGGTACTTGTCACTATACTATACTACAACGATCAGGTACACTGCCTGGTGGAGGTTGTAAGCTTCTCAAGATCCCTTGAGAGGTAAAGCCTGGTGCGATTCCCACGCATCAACTAGAATGATAATTGTTGATATAGGAGAACCCAGATAAGGGTAAATGTATCCCCCGGCTTCCTCCAAAATCAAACGCACCCATGCTCTCAGCTCACCATCCAATGCCTGATTTGTACGCTCAATTAGTTCACTCATTAGAGAATGATAAGTCGTACTCATCTACATACGCGTTCTCAAGACTCTATAACACATTTACCACTATCGTGAAGTAAGTATTTCATCATGTTTCTTGATGATCAACGCGACACCCCATAGCTCTTTATCAGCTCACCGAGCGAAAAGTCTCGCCAGCTCCTCCTTAATAAAATCTCCAGGTACATCTGGCTGTTGCAACACCCTAACAATTGTTGACTACAACCTTTACCTTCAATCCTTTCAAACACTTGCTAAAGTATCGGTATTCTCCTTCATACCCACTCCTCCATACATATGTTGCTAAGGTAATAATACGTCTTATCCATTCTCGGATGTATCAAATACCTTGCATGATTGATGTCCTTACGTTTTCTCTCAATGAAACCAATAGCTGGTCCGCAAAGTACATTCCTCCATCTTCGTTCTTTTCCATTTACTGGTCTAAACCAAGTAATCATTCTTCTTACATGTTCTCATCTTTGAACCTCTCTCTCTCTCTAGGCTGTCAGTATCATCCTCTTAACTCCGAACTGAATTATCATAATTATTGCTCATAAACATCTAAGTTTCACTCGTTCACTCCCGCTCAGCGCTCTTACCACGATGTCTGCCCTTCCTTGACAGTGGTGAATCAGACAATCGCAGTCACTAAGAAATTCCACACCCAACTTCTCTTCGACATATATTAGCCTCTTGTGAAATATATGCTAAAAATTCTTATGATCTGTGTAGATAACACTTTCTGCTCCATACAAATATCATCTCCAAGTTCTACTTCCCAACTTTAAATCATGTATCAAATAGTTCCTCTTATGGATCTTCCACCTCCGCGATGCCTACGCAATCTTTAGAAAGATAGAAATGAATCATCAACAGTACCTGCCAATCCTAAGGACAATCGTCTCTCAGATAGTGTCATAGGTACTTTCCACTCTTCACCACTTTTATCTTACTAATGTCCACGAACACTCGCTATCATTGACCACCTTCCTGAAGAACGTACATCTTAAAGCTACACCTCTCACTGGAACAACTTTGCAAACACCCTCTTCTTCTTCAACGAACAAATTGATAATCAAAACGACAATCTATCCTAAGTAAACGACGCGAACTATGAAACCGGTCGAACTAAAACGTATATCAACGAACTCAAAAAGGGTACGAACTACCGACTAGCGAAGTAACGAACATCAAAATCAAAGCTAGAAAAACACTATGAGAAATTTTCCCCAAATAAAAGTAGACACGGATAAAATGTTTATGAAAACCCATACAAAGAAAATATAAAATACACGTACCCATAAAACATCCACATGCGTACCTCAACGAAAGAAACACTCGATGAACCAAATACATAACAAGTTTGGAAAATGAGAACCATAGACATTTCTTATTCCCGTACTCGACCTTCCTAAAAACAAATGAACACCGTTTTTTCACAAGACATGTCTTAAACTTATACATTTTTTTATAAAATATATATAAACCATTTTATGTAAGACATCAACATAACCATTTTTTTCACGCTTCATTTTTACCATGAAAATAATAGTTTCCAACAAATGACCTTGAAATACCAAAAACGAATACCATAAGGACTTTAACACAACCCCTTTATTGGATGCGAAAAACACAGAAGAATCACATAATCAAAATAATCATCAAACGAATCTCATACCAATGAACACTCACGCAAATACATTGCAAACGAAACGATGAACTTACAGACTCATTCGTACAACGATCAAACCAAAATCATAGAAAAACACTGATACTAACAGGTCACAAAACATGTCACGAACTTCAATTCATGTGTGTAAATCAGGGATTAAATATCCGCACCAACTCGTTACGAACCAACAATACTCAAAAAACAATATAATATTCATTCGCAGAATGAATGCAAGGAGTAACCAAAGAAACGAACCAGTATCCAACAAAAACGAATACGATTACCCAACACCTATCATGACGTCAAATAGAAAGAATATGGCATCTGTACCATCATGGTACGAATAGGAATGCCAACCAAAGAATTAGGTATAAAAATGGAGTGTCTAGCAAACGAATCAACTTAAATACCACAACATAAGTACCCACCGATAATTGAGGTATCAACATATGATAGGTAGGATGGAATCTTACCACCTACACACCCCAACATATAACGACTGCCCAAACGGTTAAGAGAATACTTCTCTAACCATACAGCCATCATCAACATGACATCACATACCATCTACCACAACATATAACAACAAACATCAATCAATGCGATAATGGTCACAAGTCCACGAATAGGAATGCCAACCAAAGAATTAGGTATAAAAATGGAGTGTCTAGCAAACGAATCAACTTAAATACCACAACATAAGTACCCACCGATAATTGAGGTATCAACATATGATAGGTAGGATGGAATCTTACCACCTACACACCCCAACATATAACGACTGCCCAAACGATTAAGAGAATACTTCTCTAACCATACAGCCATCATCAACATGAAATCACATACCATCTACCACAACATATAACAACAAACATCAATCAATGCGAGAATGGTCACAAGTCCACGTGTGTGATACCCTTATAATTATGTTCACGACCATAGTTATAAGACCTATTTCCAAGCATACTTACTTCCAAAACCACACATCTCAATGATAATTTTTGATCCCAGTTGAGCAAACGATCTTATATAGAAGTTGACTTGAATTAAACACTTAAGCTAGAATGCGGAATATAAAAGCTTGACGAAAGAAGAACAATTAACAATCAACACTTCAATATATTATTAATACGAGCACTCGACAATGCTAGGGTTTTACAACCTTGAAGTGTAAGAGAAACTAACAATACGTCCTCAAAACTAACCCTAGGATCTTCCTTTTATAGGCCAAGGAGTCCTACTAGGTTTACAATATCTTTCTATGCAAGTTAAGAATATTCTAGGTACATACGATATACACTCAATCTATTCCATACTTATCTAATACGTATACATGCATATCTATTCAGAAGTACTTTCCACTAGCAGGATTCTTCAACAGCAGTACTTTCAATATCAGTACCAGTATCATTATCCTTAGCAGCATTCTCACCTCAGCAGCAGTTTCACCAAGCAGCAGTTTAACTTAGCAGCATACTTCAAAACCCAACAATCCTCCCCTAAACTTAATATTTATTTCTAAATCATTAAGTTTCTTCAAAACTCACTTAAACACCAGGAAGATGATTCCAAACACTCAATTCTTGAGATGTCTGTTGACCTAGTATCTTCTTATATTTTGACAACAAATTAAATGCTTGATCATCAGTGTCATAATCCTTTTGCAACTTGAGCAACCCAGCACCATTAACCATTTGATTGACAGTATTCCAATATCTTACCATTGGATAATCCTTTTCAGCCAACATATACAAAGTAAGTGGTCCAATTTCCAAAACATGAATCCCAGAATTTTGAAAAAGTCTCCATTTTCTTACTTTATATTCTACTATCTCTGTCCATTCAGAATCTTCCATTGAAGGATCAAACATAAGTTTCAGAGCTCTCCAGAGAACATTATCAGCCATAGACTTAATGTAATCAATTTTCTCCTTTTCATACTTTTTACCATCAAACTTCTTAGCTCCAAACTTTTCCTTATATATCCTCCACAAGGCACAAACGTCCTCTCTATCAAAGCAATACAGCATCTGTTGAAATCTAAGAAACCTGTGAGTCTTTCCATCAGATCTCTCAACATCATCAGATGCTCCAATTTTAGTATCATATCCTGTAGTTACTTGAATAATAGGATATTTAATTCTTACTGGTGTAGCATCAACTACTTCAGGTTCATCCATCTTAGCAACCATAGTGAAAACCTTCAACTGTTGCTTTAAATGCTCAGAAGGAATATGATCATAATCATTCTTGAACTCATCTCCTTCAAGCTTAGAACTACTTTCTTCTTCTGTTTTTCTCTTCTTCTTGGCAAAGGATTTATGAATAACACCTTTTCTTTTACCACTTTGACTAGAAGAAGTTGTCTTATCTGCTATATCATCAAGCTTCTTAACAACATCTGCCTCTTGTACATGCTCTGCTTTAACAACTTTATCAGGTACCAACTTTTTATTCATTTGAGCAATATGTTCTAAGTCTTCAGCACAACCCATAGGATAGAAGGTATACATTTCTTTCTTAGCTTGTTGATACAAGTTAAAAACCTCTTGATCAGACTTAGGTTTTAACTGTACCAATTTCCATCCTTTCATATTCTTCAGGTATCTTTCTTGCTCTCTTCTTTGTTGTAATGGTGTTGGACCTCTGAGAATCTTTTTCTTTCTTCTAGCAGCAGCAGCTTCTTTCTTTTTCTTTGCTGTGAACTCTCTTATCTAAGCTTGAACATCAAAAGTTGGAGTTTCTTGTTCTTCAATCTTAATCATCTTGGAGAGTTCTATATCAGCATCTATTCTTATCTTTTCCTCAACCCACTCCTCATACCTCTTCAAATCTTCAGTTTCCTTTTCAACCCTTTCCTTTTCCTCCTGAATCAACTGTTGCTCTTCTTGATCAAGCAATTCTTGTTCTTTCATTGCAACAATTGAATCATGTTCAACTTGTAATTCCTTGGGCCAAAAGTGAAAAGGTATGTGAGAGTAATCAATCCCTTTATGCATTATTTTTGGTTCTTCAACTTGCTTGCCCTTCCCTTTATCAGTAGAAGATGATAGAACAATCTTCTTTTGTTGAGTAGCAGGTTCTCTGATTACAACTCCTTTTTGAGGTATTCTTGGTGTAGATGATGTGATTGTAATTGTTGGTTGTTGTGGTAGTGATTGAATTGGTAGTTATGTATGTTGTGAAGATGATTCAGATGGAACCTCTGTTCTCTTCTTACTTAACAAAACCATAGCCTCAGCAGCAGCATTGTTACTAGACCCAACAGCAGAGTCTTGTACATCAGCAGAATTGACCTTTTCACTGGCAGCAGGATCAGCAAAATCCTTAGCAGTAGAGTCATGAGCAGCAGCTGAGTCATCAATCCTGTTAGTAATAGCAGCATCATTAAGTTATTTTGCCCCAGAGTCACCCAAAGTCATCAATGCTTCACCCATCAACCCTGTTGCCTTCACTAATTGCTCAGGCTCCAAAGTTTTATGTTTTTCCACCACTTTTTCTTGAGTAGCAATCACTTCTTCCATTACAACCTCATTTCCTGATTTGTCAGCAATCACAAAATTTTCCACATCCTTAGGACTTTCCACTTCCATGTCACCAACCTCTGGAACCTCGCCTGAAACCATTCCAGCATCCACATCTTGAGCACTATCAACTTTCTTCAAATTTGCCTCCCCCGAACCCATTTCTTCATTCCTCCCCTGTTTGGAAGCATCCTCTTCCAAATGGACAGAGTGTTCCGGTGAACTTACAACTTGAGAAGTGCCCACTTTCTTCAATCTTTTTAAGGAGGTTGAAAATCTTGATTTCCTTAAGTTCTTGATCTGTTTTTGCAATTTGGTAATGAGTTTGGCTTGACCATCAACAACAGTAGAAAGACCAAGAACCTTATCCTCCAATGAATTACACTTCAACTCTAAATTGGTACAAGTAACCGTCAATTTCTTAATGAGTTTCATACTAGTCTCATCACTTCGACCTGTGTAACCTGGTTCGAGAGGTGAATCATTGACATTGGCATCATGTACAAGATTTTCCATAAATTCATTTGTTTTTTACCTGTCCTCATCACTTTGACCTGTGTGACCTGGTCCGAGAGGTGAATCTTTGGACATAAACTCAGCATCAAACCTAGTTTGATCATCTGAGCCCCTTATATTTTCCATTTGGCTAGGGTTACCATAATTGGAATTAGATTCAGTAGAATCCTTTTCTCTAGATGTTGCCTTGGTTTGGGTCTTAATGATGTTATCACTGTCCTGCTCTGCTGCTAAGCTAGAAGCAGTAGTGACAGCCCTTGCCAACATGTCCCCTTCATTACCTAGGACAGCCTCATCTGGTACAGCCATACTAACACTATCCTGAGGTAGATCAGTGTTTTGGTTTTCCTACGGGTATAGTGAATTTTGGGTTGTGTAGCAAATGCAGAAAATTGGGTGTGTGATGGGAATCAGTGGGATTTCCTGATTCTTCACCCTGAATATTTTGCACAATTTGTACCATATAAGGTGTAAGAGCTGTAAGTGTACCTGAAAAACCTTTGCCATGTTTAATCAAGAAAGTAAACATTTTGGAAACCAATTTAGGAGCATCATAAGTAGTAGTATGGGATCTAAAATTAGTAAGTTGGTTTTCTATAAAGAGCTGGATAAATCTTGGATAAAGTAAATAAGAACCAGACTCTTTAACACTTTTTACAATCCCCTCTAAAATCATATTTGAAAAATTAAATGGATGTCCTTTGCTTAGGCATACCATAGCAGAAGCAATAGTAGTACTAAACTCATGCCACCCAGAAGTTTTAGGACTCAAACAATGAAGGAGAATGTGTACCAAAAATTTGTATTGAGGACAGAGGAGAGCCTTTTTAAATTTTAAATTTGTATGTCTTCCATCATATCCCAAATCATATAAGCCCTGAAAAATAGCAAAATTTGCAAGACACGTGGTCTCTGTTTCATCATCTAAGAGAAGAGTTTCCCTTATAGAAGATTCAGTTACACGTACTTGTTGACCATCTACTATAGCACTCACATATTTTTCCCTATTCCTAGTTTTAGCTTTTAGGAGTAAGCCGAAACTGTTTGATGTAGGAAACAAATATTGTAGGATTCACAGTTAATGCATACCTAAGAGAAGTAGCATTCAAGAATTTTACCATGTCTGTGAAACCTTCAGGAACCAACTCTTCATCCAAAATAGCAACATTATTGTGCTGCTCTGCCCAGGTACGTGTACAATCCATGAATTAGGGTTTTGAGAAATTTGGGGATAATTGACTTTGAGAGTAATGAAGTGTTAGGGTTTGTGAGAACTTCAATTTGGAGCGTGTAAAAACCAATTGTGAATGTTAATTAGGTTTTAAACTGATTTGGAGAAGTTACACATTCCACCCTCACACTTACAACCATAGGAGCACAACCATATCATCCACAACACTAGCAGCAGAATGAAACAACTAGCAGCAGAGTAATTTTAGCCAGCAGCAGAGTTTACTAATCAAACTTGGTCAAAAAGTCAAAGAATCCTCAACAATAAATGCACTTGATACGCCGTGATCCCTATAAAAACGGACTAAATCTTTCCCTAATTCAACACAATCAAACCTAATCGCAATCAAAAACGCCAATCACCCAAATCAAATCTCAAGAACAATGAAATCCATTCCCGAAATAATCAACATATCTTCAGATTCATCTTCGGATGATGAAGCACCATTCCAAACTTATGTACCTCCTTTTTCACCTCCCCACAACGGATGTAGGACTAAGGAACAAGCCCTCAAGAGAAAACACGATCCCCCTGTGTTCAAAGATCTGTTGAACTTGAATCAGACCCCAAGCACATCCAGGGGTAAAGAGGTGATGTCCCCTAAATCTCCAACGTCTTCAGAATCATCAGAAGACCCAGCCTGGATCCCTAATAGACCTCCATCTCCAATGGAACTTGTTTCCCCCTTCATTTGTACTTCTTCTGATGAGGATGGGCCTCAAAAAAATCCACCTTCCACTCTAGAAAGACCACAATCTTCAAGGCCAAGACCCAAGCCATCATCCAGGACAAGAAAGGCAAACCCTCCTCTTCCCAAGGAGAGAAAAGTTGTGCTTGGGCTTCCATGCCCTAGATAGTGATGTATTAGGTTGTAGTCTCTTAAATTTATCTTGTCATGTAGTAGTCTTTTGTTGTTCTTGATGTGATATGTGAATGTACCATTAGCAGTTGTATTCTTTTGATGACAATGAATGATGAATGATCAATTTCTGTTTTGAATACTTGAAAATAATCAGCAATCAACATTTATAGCTTTTGCCTGCAAAATGTTAGTCCAAGCACCACAAAGCATACAACCATATGTACTAGCAGTAGAGTTAAATAGCAACAGAGTACATTCCAATATAACCATATGCTTCTTAAGAAGCAGCAGAAACAGAGTAACAAACAGCACAGTACCTTTACACACTTTACAAAAACAAAAAGAGATAAGATTTTTAAAGATTTATCATACCAATATTTGCAATTAGAAATTGAAACCTCCTCACATCAAAGTGTTTGGTGAGAAGATCAGCAACATTGTTATTAGTATGAATTTTAACAATTTAAATTAACTTCTTTTCATAGCAATCCCTTATGAAATGATGTCTTATCTCAATATGTTTTGTTTTAGAATGAAAAACAACATTTTTAATTATGCAAAGTGTGCTGTTGTTATCAATATGTATTTTGGTGTTCATAAAATTGTACCCATAATCCAGTAGTTGATTTTGCATCCAAAGCACTTGTCCACAGCAACTTGAAGCAACCACATACTCAGTTTCAGTTGTAGAATTTGCAACCACTGTCTGTTTCTTGCATTGCCATGACACCAATCTGTTTCCTAGAAATTGAGAACCCCCAGTTGTAGACTTTCTATCCAAGCAAGCACCAGCATAATCACTGTCTGAATATGCTACCAATTCAAAAGGTGAATCCTTAGGATACCATAGGCCCAATTTGGGTTGATGCCTTAGATACCTAAAAATCCTTTTCACTGCATTGAGATGTGATTCTTTAGGACATACTTGGAATCTTGCACAGGCACATACAACAAACATAATATCAGGCCTTGATGCTGTAAGGTACATTAATGAACCAATCATAGATCTGTACAAGTGAACATCTACTTCTTTTCCATTTTCATCCTTCAACAAAGGTTTGTTGGTATCCATGGTTGTCTTAGCAGGCTTAGCATCTTCAAATCCAAACTTCTTCAAAATGTCATTGACATACTTATCATGACTAATAAATATGCCATCTATCTTTTGTACAACTTGTAGTCCTAAGAAGGAGAACTCATAGCAAACTTATCCTTCATAAGCTTCTCAAAATCAACACACATAGCTCTATTTGTAGAACCAAAGATGATGTCATCTACATAGATTTGAACCAGCAAAATATCATCTTTTTGTCTTTTGAGAAACAAAGTCTTGTCAATCTTTTCTCTACTGAACCCAGAGTCTAACAAATATGTTGACAAGGTATCATACCAAGCTCTAGGAGCTTGATGTAAACCATACATTGCTCTATTCACCTTGTAAACTTTGTCAGGATAATCAGGGTCTTCAAAACCAGGTGGTTGAGACACATAAACTTCTTCTGTAATGGTCTCATATAGAAAAGCACTCTTTACATCCATTTGATACACTACAAAGTCTTTGTATGAAGCATAAGCCAAGAATAGTCTAATAGCTTCTATTCTTGCCACTGGTGCAAATACTTCATCATAGTCAAGGCCTTATTGTTGTGTGTATCCTTGTGCTACTAACCTTGCTTTGTTTCTGATGACTATCCCCCTTTCATCTCTTTTGCATCTGAAAACCCATTTAGTGCCAATCACTCTTTTTTCATTTGGCAAATCAACCAAAGTCCATACTTCTTGTAGTTTGAATTGCAGAAGCTCATCTTGCATTGCTTCCACCCAACTTGCTTCTTGTAAGGCTTTGTAAGTGTTCTTGGGTTCAATTTGAGACAGAAAGCAGGCAAACAAGCAATTTTGTAGATCTTTGTGACTGTTTTTTTGATGCAGGGATCTTGCAAAGAAACTTTGATATTGAAGGTCTTTGAGCTCTTTAGTCATTTTTCTTGATTGTACAGATGATTTTGGATCACTGGGAATTTATTCTTTTGGATGATCCTTGTGAACTCTTGTAGTAGTAGTGGGACTAACAGGAATGTTGACTTCCAAATTAGTAAAATCTACATTAGCTCCAAATAATTTACCATCAAGAGCTTCATCATCTGTGTCATCATAAATATTCTCTAGAGGAGGCATATTTGGATCATCGGGATAGTTTGGATCATCAAAAGATCTACCCTGATTGTCCAAAAAAGGAAACTATGATGTAGAAGCAGAGTTAATAGGCTTAGCAGCATAATTGATTGAAGCAGTAGTTGCCTGTTTTGGTCTAGTAGTAGAGTCTTCTGAGTCAGCAGTAGAGTCTTCTGGCCTTGTAGGAGAGACATCAACAACCACTTTTGGAGCTTCATTGGGTATCTTTTTTTCATCAATAGGAATTTCAATATCTGCTTCAGCTTCCTTAGGTTTCTCTTGAGTAACAACATCTTCTTGTATATCTTGATCTTTCTGTAAGGGTAAGAAAGTTGGACCAACCTTTAGTTTCTCGATCAAAACAATGTCTTCTTGTGGTTTGTTAGTGTCAACACTAGCAATAACTGGTACATAATTCATTGTTTTGGTAAGAATATCAACATTAAACATCCATTCAGGTCCTTTTCCTTCAACATTAGATGTGTTCTCACTAAACTTGATATGCAAATTCTCCTCCACATGTTTGGTTCTCTTATTATATACTGTGAAAGCTTTACTATGTATAGAGTAACCAACCAATTAACCTTCATCAGCTTTCTCTTCAAACTTGCCTAACTGATCCTTAGTATTCAAAATAATGACAGGACATCCAAATGGCTTGAGAAAATCAATCAATGGTTTCTTCCCATGAAAAAGCTCATATGGAGTTTTGTTGTGAGGCTTCACTACCTTACTCCTGTTTTGCACAAAACATGCAGTGTTTACAGCTTCAGCCCAAAAAGGTATAGGTAGTTTAGAATCAGATAACATTGTTCTTGCAGCCTCAATAAGTGTCATGTTTCTTCTCTCTGCAACACCATTCTATTGTGGAGTTCTTGCAACACTATACTGTCTTAGAATTCCTTTTCCCACACAGAATTGATTCATCACACTATTCTTGAACTCAGTACCATTGTCACATCTAATAATTTTCACTTTGTGGTTGTGCAGATTTTCAACTCTTGTAATGAATTCCTTAAGTATCTCTGGGGTTTCATCTTTAGTGGCTAAGAAGAATACCCAAGTAAACCTGCTAAAGTCATCTGTGACAACTAGGCAATATGACTTCTTGTTCAAGCTTTTCACAAAAACAGGCCCAAATAAATCCATGTGAAGTAAATGCAAGGGCTCTGTATTTGTGTTCACTGTCTTAGACTTGAATGAAACTCTGTGTTGTTTACCCTTTTGACAAGCAACACAAGTCTCACAATTTTCAAACAGCTTTGTAGGCATGCCTCTCACAAGATTTCCTTTCACCAACTTGTTCATTGTCTTGTAGTTCAGATGCCCAAGTCTTCTATGCCATAATTTGGACTCATCAATAGTGGCTTTTGCAATCAGACAAGTTAAAGCTCTTTTGGGAACAATGTTCTTAATATGGTCACTGTACATATTTTCATTTCTAGGTACCTTCAATAGCATAAATTTATCATCTGGAAACTGTAAATCAGGAGAAAGGATCATACATTTAGTGTCTGTAAAAAGAACAAAATTCCTTTTGTCACACATTTGTGAGACACTAAAGAGGTTAAACTTAAGCCCTTTCACAAGAAACACATTTTCAAAGTCCAAATTTCCTGTTCTTAAAGTTCCTCTACCAATAATCTTTCCACCTTTTGGATCATTCCCAAAAGCAACATAACCACCTTCAAAAGCCTCAAAGTCTTCAAGTTGAGACTCATCTCCTGTCATATGTCCAGAGCATCCACTATCAACTATAACCATATCTTTTAGATCATCCAGTAGATTACCCTGCACATGAACTCTTGGGGACCCAAGCCATTACTGACTTGGATCTGCCTTGTGCATCAACATAGTTAAATTTCTTTAAATCACTTGATGCACTGTTGTTTTTGGAAACATTGTTTGTAACAGTTGATTTTGGTTTCCAAACCCAACAAGCTGAGGCCTTAACAGCATAAAAATGATTTTCAACAACTGTATTTGATAAAACTTTTGGCCCAGAAGTAGAAAATTTTGTACTATCAGCAGAATGCTTACTAGCAGCAGAGTGCTTACTAGCAGTAGAGCCAGCAACAGAACCAGTTGTGGTTTTGAAAGCATCATTTGATTTAGCAGCATAAATAGATCTAGTTGCACCAGATCTTAACAACACAGCCCTAGGAATCATGTTTCTATTTGGATGAGGGTAAGTATTCTTAGTAACATATTTATGAATCACCATAGAGTATTGATTCCAAACAGGCTTTTTGTGGTCAGGACAACTATTAATCAAATGTTCAAAACTACCACATTTATAACAAGCCTTTTTCTTTAATTGAAACTCACTACCTAATTTGTTAGAAACTAGGTTATTAAAGTTTCTCTGATTTCCCCTAGGCTTATTATAGAAACCATTCAATCTATCTCTAGAAATCTCATTATATTCTACCATTTTCCTAGAGATGTCCTTACCTAACACAGGTCTCACAAACTTCACCTGTTCAATTTTAGGCTCAACTTTGGTAGGAATTTATTCCTTTTCTACACTTTGTTCTAGTTTAACCTGTTCCTGTTCCTCATCACTATCTGAATACCAATCTTCAATAATAGGAGCATCAGGAAATTTTTTACTCTCTACCTTAGGTGTTTCTAAGACACTTGTACTAGATTCACCTAATGAAGGACAATTCTTTTCCTGGTGGAGCATAGGCACTCTTAACAGGAGGAGCAACCTCATTGTAACCTATTCCACTTCCTTTCCTCATTATGGTACTCTCAATAGATTTATTAACCAAATCAGAAGCATATTGTTGTTTATTTACTCTTACTATATGTTTTTCTTTATCAGCAAGAGCTGCATCCCTATCTCTTTCTGCTTCTTCTAATTTGTTCTTAAGAAACTCAATTTCACTGTTTTTCTTAAAAATCTCAACATCTTGTTGGTTAATTCTATCTACATATTCTAGCTCACACTCTTTTAGATACTCAAGTCTTCTTTCAACATTTTGAATACCTACTTTGTAACCTAAGTTATCAAGTTTTAGGTTTTCAGTTTCTCTAATTAGACTCTCATTCCTAGACTTAAGTTCTTTTACAGTATCAGCACATGACTTAAAAGAACACACAGATAAATCAGACTCATTAGATACCTCAGAGTCAGATCCAGAAGATGATGATGCATAGGCCATAAGTGCAAAGTTATGCACTTTAGGCTTGACTTGAGCCACCAGAGAATAGTTTGGTTCTTCATCAGCCAAATCACTCCAATCATACTCTCCCAATCCATCACAAGATACCAATGCAGTAGTGGTATTCTTTGTTTCTTCAGTGGTCTTCTTTGGAGCTTCAGCATTCTTCTTTGGAGCTATACATTCCCTGGCAAAGTGACCCTTCCTGTTGCAGTTATAGCACTCTATCTTTGACTTATCAAAGCCAACATGGCCATTTGCCATTTAAGATCCATGGCCATTTGCCATTTAAGATCCATTTCTTCAAGATCATCAGGATCAATTTGATCCAAATCTTGATTAATAACCTGTGACCTTATACTTGTAGTTAGATCAGCCAGGAATGCACACAAAGCAATATCACTGGTGGAAAAATATGTTGAAGTCTTTTGCAGTTACAACCATCAAAGTCCAACTGAAATTCATTAGGTATTCCCATTAAGAGAATAACATGTGCCTTGATCTCCATCTTCCTCACTAAGTTCTCTTCAGCAGACTTGGTTGGTATCTCTTTACCATCAGGACCCTTCTTTGGTAAAGAGTCACCATTGATGATCACATTCCACATGTTAAAGTCAATCATGCGAATGTACTGTCTTATTCTCATCTTCCACAACTCATATTCTCCAGGGTTGAGCATGGGAACCTTTGAAACAGTCACCATATATGTGTCATCACCCATCTTCAGCAATTGATTTGGAACAGCAAACGTGCAAGGAATAGTTTCTTCTTGATTACAACTTCTAGATCACAAGCTCTGATACCACTTGTTGATCCCAGTTGAGCAAACGATCTTATATAGAAATTGGCTTGAATTAAACACTTAAGCTAGAATGCGGAATATAAAAGCTTAACTTAAGAAGAACAATTAACTATCAACACTTCAATATATTATTAATACGAGCACTCGACAATGCTAGGGTTTTACAACCTTGAAGTGTAAGCGAAACTAAAACAATACCTCCTCAAAACTAACCCTAGGATCTTCCTTTTATAGGCCAAGGAGTCCTACTAGGTTTACAATATCTTTCTATGCAAGTTAAGAATATTCTAGATACATACGATATACACTCAATCTATTCCATACTTATCAAATACGTATACATGCATATCTCTTCAGAAGTACTTTCCACTAGCAGCATTCTTCAATGGCAGTACTTTCAATATAAGCAGCAGTATCATTATCCTTAGCAGCATTCTCACCTCAGCAGCAGTTTCACCAAGCAACAGTTTAACTTAGCAGAATACTTCAAAACCCAACAATAATGCACATATGCCACATAGCACCTAATACACCATGCAATCCATGCTATCATACTAGCAATTCCACTTGTGTTGTGACGCATGTATAATTATGTTGGCCACCATAATTATCTATACCCCCTTTCACAAGTGTACTCCCTCCTATGACAACACATCATGCAAACAAAAACACAAGACGTCACAAACAATCATCTCACATGGAACAATTCCAACAATCACGTAAACTCTATAATCAAAATCACTTGGATAAGGTCGATCAAATATCCAAGAGCAATCACGATCCAACATGGCTCCAGACGGCAAAAGACAATATACGAATTCAAAAACATAACACAAAACAAAAGACGTCACACAATGGCTCAAACTCCATTCTTGCACTTGCCTCTCCACTCAAATCGGTTAAACTTACTACTCGCTGTGGACTCCAGATCCGAATCCACATTATTCCATCCTAACTCCCCTTTCATCTTTACTCAACCACTCATTCCTATTTCCTATACGTTGAGGAAATCGACAACATACAAAACCATCTTTATTCTTTTCTACCAATTCCATATGATCCACAAGTGCATACGAATTTATGAGGTTTGGACTGAACCACCTTTCCTTCACCTAAAAAGTGAGAAAACTTCACAGGGTACTCGGTAATGGCTCCATCTCTAGAAGTCGTCGTGGTTATAAACCTCTTCACTTCTTCTCTACCAACATATTCTATAAACATCATCTCCTTGTTTGAACATGAATACATGCTAGCGAGAACTCGGATTTTGCGGTTAGTCCGCTTCATCCTACCACTTCTCTCGCATTTGATACTGACAACGGTAGTCCAACGAAGCATCTTACGCGCGGAAGACGATATAATAAAGTCAATATATACAATACTACGTATAGGGGATAGAATAGACGTCCGAAACTCAATAAAACATCTCATAAATATAGGAAAATAGACATATAAAATACTATACTTACACATAGATCCTAAATGAAACTATATGAAGGACTCCTAGGTTATAGTCTAGGTTTAATCACCTACTTCTCTATAACCAAGGCTCTGATACCAATCTGTCACACCTCGCCAAGGCGAAAACGCGAGGGTGTAACTTCATGGATATCATCACAACACCTGGTGTCTATATAGAGAACAACTACATGCACAAAATAGAGCAAAGTACAAACACAAAGTGTTGTAACAATACCCCAAAACAAAATCATAAACAATACATAAATCTAAACATAGCTGATAAACCACTTCCAATGCAACTAGGGTCTCGTCTAATCACATCCTTCTATCTTATCCTTAGAAAGCTCACCTGAAAATGATGCTTAAAACGTCAACATAATGTTGGTGAGATTCATAGGTTTAAGACACACATACACTCTCAAGGCAACCAGTTCATTGTGATTATAAAACATAGCTGGACAAATAATTATAGTTATCATATAAGCTACATGTATTCGCAAACCAATCATCACACACAAAGGCAACCATCTGGATGGTTCGTATCCTCCGATCCCAAATTGGCATCAATTAGGTCGCATGCGCGAGCAACAGGATAAGCACCTCCTAATCGAATCACGTATATATCCACACAACAATTGGCATCAAATGGGTCCCCAAATGAATCACGTATAATCTCACAATCAAATCATCACACATAGCATACATACGATACATTATAAGTCCAAGCTCCTTGACACACACATAATCACAGTAACCCAAACATTTAAGACAAGCATCATTCCTATCCCAAGTTTAAAACAAAGTAAAAATATGGGACTATGAACTCACCTCAAACTTTGCAGCTTCCACAAAACCAAATCACAATCTATAACACACAAAAATAAATCCACATTACACATGGTCAAGCTAAAAGTTATAACCCATGTAATACACATATGATGGATGTCTAAGACTTATATGACCCACCATGGATCTCCTAGACTCCATACTAACCACCACCAAACACTAATGCTTACTAAATCCCTTGCACTTTTAAAATCAGAAAACGCAGAATTTTAGGGTACATTCGTCCACATGAAATAATAACAATTAAAGCTCAACAACTCACACCAAATATTCACCATGGTCTCTCATAAACATACAAGCTAATCCCAGAAGGCCATGGTCTAATAACACACACAAGTACCCATAAGGAAATCAAACTTGTCAACTATCCAAATTCGGATCTGAACGCACACCAAAAAGTTTTAATTAAAATAAAATACTTCTACAACTTTTTATCGCAAATCCTTTTCGTGGTAGTCTAAGATAACCTAAAACTCAACTTTCCCAGAAGGGCTAACTTTAATATCACCTTTTCACCCACAAATCACTATCAAACTTTTACGCAAATTCTGTCCCGGTTTAACAACTTTGACACTTTATCAAAGAAAAATCAAAAGACTAACTTCCCGACCTTGAAATCAATCGTGGCCGGACTTTTTGGAAAGCTCTTTCATTAAACTTCAATTTAGACAAAAAAAATTCGTGACTTAACTCCTCACCATCTATTAAATACACTCACATCTTTATAGCCCTAATTTTCTGTCCAAATTAACTCAATGTTTAACACGTTTTATTACAAAACAAAAGACGTCGCACAATTGCTCAAACTCCATTCTCACACTTGCCTCCCTACTCAAATAAGTTAAACTTACTACTCGTTGTGGACTCCAGATCCGAATCCACATTATTCCATCCTAACTCCCCTTTCATCTTTACTCAACCACTCATTCCTATTTCCTATACGTTGAGGAAATCGACAACATACAAAACCATCTGTATTCTTTTCTTCCAATTCCACATGATCCACAAGTGCATACGAATTTATGAGGTTTGTACTGAACCACCTTTCCTTCACCTAAAAAGTGAGAAAACTTCCTAGGGTACTCGGTAACGGCTCCATCTCTAGAAGTCGTCGTGGTTATAAACCTCTCCACTTTTTCTCTAAGAAATTGACAATGCTTAAAACTTAATATTGATATACAGGAACTGCATCATGATTTTGTGTTAGGAGGATCCTTTCATGGGAATTATTTATTTACTTAGCTAACAATGCGGGGACTAGATGGAGAGTTAGTGTAAGAAGAGTATCAGAATTAGTGTGATGTTGAGGGAGCAAGGTGGAATGATTTTGTGGTGCACAACATCACCTGTTCGGATGTTGCTTACTTGCATTTTATAGAAGAGAGTGAGGATGTGTTTTATGTAGCTACCTACAATGAGTATGGGGAGGAGTTGCATAATTAGGAACCAGTCCATGATCAGTTTTGGAGATGTATGGTTGATGTGACAAATACATCTCATCTTATCCAGCCAATGCCAGAAGATTTTCTAACATATCTGCATGGTCCAACAGCTACAGAGTCGGTCATGGTTACTAGTAACATGATGAGATGAAAAGTGTACCCCTTTTATGGGGTCATTTAAGCCCAAAGTCGAGATTATTTGATCAAATATTGCCCTAAATCGTTTCTTTTGTCATTTTAGGTACTTTTGAGGAGAAATCTGGAAAAGGAAGCATTTTTGACGTTTTTAGAGCAAAAAAGTGAAGAAAACGACAAAGTCTGAAATTCATGCTGAAAAATGTACCTGACGGCGTTAGGATTTGCTTATGACGCCATCACCCTTTGACAAAGAGGTGGATAAATCAAGTTACACGTGACGCGCCAGAGAGATTTTGGAGGAATTATACATGACGGCGTCACCAAGGCCATCAAGAGCAAATTACATGTGATGACCAAGATGAAGTTTACACATGACGACGTCAGAAGTGGATCTAGGCAATACGATGATAATTATGGCAGTGAGTTGACGGCGTCAGAACTTACTCTTAACGCCGTCAGACCTTATAATCTATATATAGTTTTTAATTTTTCATTCATTGTGTGCAACTTTGAGAGGAGAAAACCATAGACGAATTTTACAGTATTTTTAAGGGTTTCAAACCCTTGTTTCATCCATGCTTAATTGAAGATAAGTTTTCTAATAATTATTCAATATGTCTATGTGTTGTTTGATTCTATCTTATGCTTGTCTTCTCTTTAACATGCTAGGCTAGGTTTTCTTTGTGTTTTCTTAGATGTAATGAAACTTATTTATTTATTATTGGTTGGTTGTTTGTTTATGATTGTTGTGGATGAATGATTTCGATGTTAGGCTTAAGAAAACTGGCAGACTTCCAATTGGTAACTTGCTTGAACGTTTTAAGAAACATGATCAGATGTGTACTACGATAAATTGGTTATATTTAATGCATAGGTAACTACTAATGAGGCCATGTTAGGAGCTAGTAGTCGGCTCGACATAGGAAGAGGTAGAAGCTTATAGAGTTAGAGAATATCGTACATGACCATACGAATGTTATTAAGGAATATAACCCGTCATCCATGAAATTGTAACAAACTAATCAACCGGTAAAAGATAGCTAGGTGGTAGTGAAATCTAAGTAAACACATTTTATCTTATTATTGTTTTCGCCAAATTTACTTTGGTTTCAATTTATTTTATTTTGTTTGCAATTTAGTAATTTGGGTTAGTTGACAAGCAACTAATTCCGCTCACTTTTCCAAAACCCGAGATTTTTACTTGCTTTTCATAAAATATAAATATACAAAAAGAATCATCCCTCACCTCTAGACCTAGTTTAATTGAGTTTTAACCCTAGCGAACACTATTCTTTGAGTTGAACGATCAATCCCCCGGTACTTGCCACTATACTATAATACAATGGTCAGGTACACTGCCTAGTGGGGATTGCAAGCTTCTCAAGATCCCTTGAGAGGTAAAACCTTTTGCAAGGTTACAAAACCACGCATCATAACACCACTGATTACCAAGTAGAGAGCTGGAGGTTACACAAGATTGGTATGATCGATATGTCCACACGGCCCTCTGGGGATGTGGTTGGGAGAAACTGGCCCAAGACTTGAATATGTCACATGGTCAAAAATGGTGTTTACTCAGGTTGTCCTGGGGGAGGAGTATAATGTCATGTTGTTTGACCATGATAGAGGTCCATTACAATAGTGGACACATACAACACCAACATAGCCATGAATGCCCTTTGTCACCAACCAACTGACTATTGTATGTTTTAGTTTTTTAACTTTAACTACACCAAGTATCTCACAGCAGTGTAAGTTATTTGATTATATGTACTATTAAATTCAGATTTTGAAGCCCCTCAGATGAATTGGATGTGTAATTGGGAACACCACACAGCCCATGACCAAGAAGAAAAGGCATTCTACAGGAAGATGACTGCATCCTTCTGGAGAGATGGCCGACTTGTAAGTCTAGTGACAGAGTTGCTTAATAAGATATATGAATGTCATTTGTATCATATATTGTGTGTCTGATATAAAGATTGATGGATTATAATGTGTATTAGAAGCATCCCATGACAAACTAATGATAAGTTTTGTACATTTTTTATCAGTCCATACCATCAAGATTTGTTAAGAAGTACAACTTATATGGGTTCTCAAGAGCGGTTGTGAAGCATAAAAGCATAGAGAAAGAGTTCGAAGTTCATGAGAGGACACTTCAAGTTGGTCAAGGGAAGGTCAGGAGGCAAGTGGCTTTTGTTTCATTATCTAGTTTCAGGCAATTGAGGGCAAAAGCACATTTTGGTCAAGGTTCAATGGTCCGCTTCTTTCTAGGTGATGAAACTAACAGGTCACAAAGAGTTTTACATTTTGATGTGTGTTGATGGAGCTTTAAAGTTGGATGAATGATATTATGTAAACATATTTTGTAGTTCGTATGTATGGTGGATTTATGGGCACAAATCAACTTGACAATGCTTAGACAATTGTTTTGTAACTATATGTGTAGGATAAACCATATGGGTTTGTCCATACACAATTTTGCAAGTATGATGCAATATATGTGTGCTTAACCCATATTGTTATATGTATATGCTAGTTTCAACCTGCACTTTCTAATACCATATTTTGCAACTATATGTGTAGGATAAACCATATTGTTGTATATATATGCTAGTTTCAACCTGCACTTTCTAATACCAAGTTGAAGTGCTATATGTAACTCTGACTTTCAAAAGTCAAATTGCTGTATCCACAACAAACCCACAATATTTCAAACAACACCATTTAGGGTAATTAACAAGCTAAACATTAAACAAACCATAGAATGAAGCAGGAAAACCAAAATACGTCGTTAATTGTCATAGGGTACAAGCTAAACATTAAACAAACCATAGAATAAACATAAAAAAACTAGAGGAATTCTACTACGGCTGTGGGGGAAGCTCGGTGGAGTTTCAACAGCTCCCTAGCCAACTCCCAATTCGTCACCACATTTTCAGTGTGATCATGATTCGGAGTGCAAAGCTTGATATAAAGTTTCTTCAACATGGGGGAACAAGCAAGTACAAACTTTATTATTGTTAATTCAATTCGTTAACTGATATAGGAAAAGATCGAAACACCACACTCTTGAGTTGGCCCGACCCGATTTTGTTGCTTCCTAAATGTAATGAATAACTTTCCAGTGGTATATCACTTTCGAATGAAGCCTTCAAATTGAGATAGTATTGAGATACACAACCATGGTAATTTAGGTTGATGTGAAGCATAACACATATTGCATTCAACTTACTCTAGTTTCTAGCATTTGCAATCTTGGAGCTCCACGAATCATTTGAATGATGAATGCTACCATTGCATTGTTCCAAAAATCGACTCTGGATAGATTTAGATTCTCGAGGGATACAAATGCCACAGGTACATTCATCCATGAGCTACCTTCTGCCAATAACTACAACATGTAGAATTTTTAAAGATTGCATTTGAAGTGTGAAACTCAAATTTGTCTTACCTTGCACTCCTGAAAATCCAATGTAAGAGACTTAAGTTTGGGAAGACTTCTAACCTTATATAAATTGTAAGCTGTGATTGTGGTGACCTGGTTCAAAAGACCGAATGACAAATACAACTTCTTTAGATTCCCAAGTTGTGCAATATACAATAGTCTCATCTCTTTTGTATCATTACAATTGATTTTAAGAGACTCATGTAAGGGAGAACCAGCAATAAAGTCCCAAATTGTACCGATCAGAAATTTGACGGATAACAATTCTAAGTCAATAGATTTGGGAAACCTTCAAAGGATACCGAACTAGGTAACGTACACCAATGAAGTTCCAGATGTTTCAAATCCAAACGAGTGTACATTTGGGTTGGCAAGATAACTGGTTTGAAGGACCAGTTATGTATAAGGAGCTTCTCAATTCCTCGTTGACCCAACAACAGCCAAGCATGAATTTCTTCATAATTGAAGTAATCTTGTCCAGACAAGGGTTTAAGCTCTACAGAGAAGACAAACCTTCTTATGGGACCTTTGAGCTGAAACAACAATCTAGTAACATGGATCCCTTCAAACTTATTTGTCAAAAAATAAAAAAATCCTCATCAAGTATGACATCGGCGAGCAATGTCAACTTAAACCTCCAGTTTTTCGCTAAACTGGATATCGTCACCGCCTCTTTGAGTGGCAAACGGTTCAAAATATTAGTGATAACGTTATCCGGCATGTTGCTAATATAATCCGGCATGTCATTCATGACATTCAGTCCAAAAGACATGGTGAGTTATGAAAAATGAAGGCTTGTATTTCGTCTTGAATTTTCAGTAAATGAGGTTTTTCTATTTGGATTTGGTTTTTCAATAGGTCTATGTAATTATGTTGGGCATAGGGGTTTTGGTGGGTGGGTTTATTGATGCGCGCACAAAATGAGCTAGCGTATCAGAGAAGTTAAGCTCAAGTTGCAAAGTAAACTTCATGAATCGTCCCTAACGTTAACCGTTAGGTTAACTCAAGTTTGTAGAATTGGTTATAACGTGATTGGACTTTTATGCCCCTCATATTATAACAAAAAACGTGCGTTGACTGAGCCGAAACTGGTCAAGGGACGCAATCGGCCGGAAATACACAAGGTTTGGATGCCTGGCAACGTTTTTTAAAAGTTAGAGTGCCATGCAATGTTTTGTGAAAAGTTCAGGAACCAATGATGTATTTTTGTCTTCTTTATATGTAGAAAAACATCCATAGTAAAGTTTATAAACGAAACCAAAAACAGTTCAGGAACAGTAACTACATATGGCAGAAGAAATACTTTGCAAGAAGATACATGAAAAATGGTCATCAAAATAAACAAATTATGCAATTAGAAACATATTTGGAGTATTTGACATTGAGAATTTGCCAAAATATAATCTAAATGCCTAACCTCATAATAGCTTGGTATAATTTATCCTATTCATAATCTTTTTTCACTATACCAAAGTGTTTATTTCCCAACAATATCTTATATGCATGTAAGAATGTTTCCTAGCTAAATAGTTTTAAGTCAAATCCTTGTTAGGACATTGTGAGATTAATTAGTTATGTAAATATTGTGAGATGGTTAGTTGACTTTCAAAAAAAATTTAAAAAATTACAAAATTTCCTATGTATCTTTAATGTTTAACAAAGAAAAAAAATTAAAAAAAAAATGAATTTTACACACAATAAGGATTTTTCAATCGATCAATCCACTAAATGATCTAGATCTTCTTATTGTGGCAATCAATCCATCAATCAATTGATCTCCACTTTTGGGAGATGTGGGCCGTCCAAGCGATCTAGATCGCCCAAGTTGTTGTTAGTTTTATAGGCATGAAACAATAGACGTGTGTTAGGATCGAACTCGAGATCACGGAATTGCATATTTTACGTATGAAAAGTAAATGAATAATAATTAATTATAAAATGTTATATTTAATTGTTATGCATAAAACAATTAACGAATGTTAGTATTTAACGAATAATGACTAATGATGTTAAACAATTATAAGGAAATGACTAAATTGGATGACAAGAAAGATCCAGAACACACTCTTGGGCTATGGCCGGTCCGGGGGGGGGGGGGGGGGGGTTACAGGACCCTTAACCCACTCAAACTTGGTCACCAAGTTATAATTAGTATAGAAGCAAACCTAGGGGTCATTGTTTTCTACATTTTGTACATACGCAATACCCTAAAGTGTTTTCTTTTCCTTCCTTGTTCCAAAATCCGGTTGAACACCCCAATATTCTTAGGGTTTCGATTTTTTTTTTTGCAACAAAAATTGCTTTGTGTTTATTACTTGCATAATCTTTTACTTGGTATTAGTACGTGTGTAGAAGAACGTTATATAACCACACTATTGGTTATATTCTTAGATTGAATTACAAAAGAGGTAAGGGGTAATTCTTATAATCCTATAAACCCTAATTAGGGTTTTTTATTTGAAGAATTACTTAAAGTTTGGTTTTTGTTCAGGCTACAATCAAAAAGTACGTTTACTTTATATTTGGTTATTTAATTATACAATATATGATCCTATATGCTTCCGCTATGTTTACTTGATGTTAATTGTTTTATATTATGAATGTCATGATTATGTAATTCAACAGTTGTTGTGTGTATTTATGTGTAGTAAATTAAATATGAAAGGTATTTTTGTGAGGTATGTTTTTTATAATGTAGGTCGGCTTACTGTGATAACCAATCGTCTGTAGGTTGTTGCAGGGAGAAAGCTAACGTAACGGATAAAATAAGGGTCAATCCTTCTCTTACCGTGTCCGGCCTTAGATTTATGACTTAATATCACAGTTATTTTTTAGGTTTATAATAACATTATTTTCTTTGAAAGGCAACAAATTATAATAAATTTTTGATGTTTCTAAATATATATATTTTTTTTGAGCTAGTTATATTGAATAAACACTATAGATATGTCGATATTACAAGTGTTTGAGTGGACCATGAATATCAATGCTATATGTCCTTATGAGTGAGGTTAGGTATGTGATGTCCATTGGCTACAAATACGACCACACTTGTTATACCATAATGCAACAACTTAGATACTTTTTCACGGTGATTGACATGGGTTTTAACCTTAAGCCTGTGGCGGTTCTTATGTTGTCGACGTTAACGTTATTAGCTAATGGCGAACCTCAAGTCCCTTGCTACTTCGTATTTGGCGATTCTTTGATGGATAACGGTAACAACAACTACCTTGTTACGCAAGCAAAAGTTAACTATCCACCGTATGGTATTGATTTCCCTGACGGCCCTACTGGCAGATTTTCCAATGGACGTAATATAGTTGATGTTATAGGTACGTACGTATTCCATCTCCTTGGGTGTTTATATACAAAGAATATAGTTCGACACTTGTACAATAACTTTATGCATTGCGTTTTTTCTGTATAACAGCTGAACTACTTGGATTCAAGAGCTACATCCCGCCTTTTGCAACGGCAAATGGTGAGCAAATAATAACTGGGGTGAATTATGCATCTGGGGCAGCTGGAATTCGTGAAGAAACGGGCCAACATATGGTATGGTTATATTCATAGCAATAAAGGATGATATGTTAAAGTTAACTGTATATTTACATAAAGTCATGTTTTTTAAAACTTTTTGGTTGCATTCAATTAAGATCTAAATTGATCAAAATTTTTTGGTTGCACACACCGAATTTGAAAATATGAACTTGATACTTGTACTAGCTTGGAACGAAGAAACACGTAGTATATATAAACGGTTAATTTTCCTAAGCTTAGAAAGTATGTTTAAACCGACATATATCCGTAGCTTACGTATATGCTTACTTATCTTGATTTTTGAACTGCTTTCGACTTATTATGAAGAAATCAAATGATCTTATGATAATTCATTTGCCTTTAACATGTTCAATTATGTCATATATGTAGTAAAAGGTTACAAGTTCACAACTTTAAGTCCTCAAATTATTCTAAAAGTACATTTAAAGAGTGCACATAAGTCGTAGATTCATAATGATAAAACTTAACTTTGTGTAAATAGATAAGATTTACTAATAATAGAGGTATGTTATAAGCTTAAGCCAGCATTTCATAAGTTAGTGAATTAGCATGAACAAGTTAAACTTACCAAATCTGTAAAAAAATTTCCTTGGTCGTTTCGGAATAATCATTAATGTTATTACAGATTTTGGGGTATATTATATGTACTCTTAGAAAATGTGAAAAAGAAACGTATACATGCATGGTATACCGAGAACTATGTCATGATGGCGTATATTGTTTGAATATTAATCTTCATTGTTTATAATTGTATAAATACAAGGTTAGTTCTCATCCGCGCTTCGCTGCGGCAATTTATATTTCATTGCAAGGATTAGCATAAACATAAAAGATACTTGTAACACATAATTATAAATATTTAACTTACACATTTGCTTGATATATTAATATGTAAAAAAAGTTTAACATATTGCGCCGATGTTTAGATGAAACACTTGTGATGAAAAAAATTACAGCAAAGTCTATATTAAGGTAACATCTTTTTATATGCGACAAACCAACATTTAATTAAATATAATACTTCTTAGTTAATATTTTGTTATTAACAAATAGTTTAATTAGGGGAAACAATTAAAAATTTAAGAAAAAAAGTTCACAAAACGATCAATCATATACTAGAAATTTCATGTTCTTTTGCGTTTATAAAACCGTGAAAAAGTAAAACCTATTTTAATTGGGTTTGTCCTACAAGTGACTTGAAGTACCAGTTAAATAGTATTCATTAAATATAAACTTTTTTTATAATACAAATTGTATTTAATACACGTTAATTAAACTCGTAAATTATGATAATTAAATATAATTTTTAATTCAATAAACTCAAAGTTTCTTTATAAAATAACGTTAAAATTTCATCCACTTGCACCTCTTAAACAATCTCATTTTAATATAGGTTTTTCTTTTTTTTCTTTTTTTTTTTTTTAATCGTATTATAATAACTTTTTTAAGTGTCAAGTTTTAAAAAAATAATTGTTTGTTTTAATTTACAAGAAGTTAATCAAAGACAATGAATGTAAATTTTGTGGCATTGATATGATAAGGATAAAATTTGAAACTATTATCAAACCTTACTAAAGTAACCATAATTTAGAGGGATTAATTAAAATTTATCTCCCTGAACCCCGTTATATATTAGTTGTAATGAACAACAATGCCCGAGTCATTAGTTATATAGTTGTAATTGTAATTGTAATTTCGTTAAAACCTAGGCATATAAGACTTGCATTAAGGCTGATTATATTGACACTTTCAAGCATGCATTAACTATTTAGCTAATCCTTTAATTTACTATTCTGTTGCATGTATAGGCATAAATGCTTCTATTTATTAATTATTGTAAGGTACTAAGGTTAGTCATAAAATAACAAGTTATGCATGTTTAAGATAGTACTCCCGTAAATTTTTATTATATGACGACTAAATAATTTTGAACTCGAAATCTATCGTGTTAACTCATGTATTTGAATTACATTTCTTAAGATGTCATGATGTACACAACAACATAAATGGGTAGTATGTAGGACATACGTTGAAACCATCTGAGTAGAATACGTAAGAAAAATACATTTTTACATATGAACAGTTTAGGTATGAAACATAGGCACGTTGCCTATAGGTAAAACAAAATATTTGTGTGCTGTATGGTTTATCTTGCATCAGATGGGTAGTTGGGGTTTAAATGAGTATTGATTTCCAAGTCAAACTTTTAAATAATTTCCACGTGAGTTTTTACGTGAATCTTCATGAAAAACGACCCAAGGGCCCTAAACACAACATGTCGGTCACAATGAAATGTAAAAAGAAAAAAAAAGAAAAAAATTAAGAGTTGTATTTTGTGAGACACGAGTAAATATATATTTAGGCTAACTATTTTTTAATACTCATCATTCTTCATATTACGTATGGTTCTTTGGGTGTTTTGTACACGGATAAGATGGTCGACTCTTGATGTAAATTGCATGATTATACAGCATGTCCCTTGTAATAAAGAATTCTCCTAATGTACCTTTTTTTACACGTACATAATTATTAAAAAAGTTTAAGTAAATTGTTTACTAACGTAATCCTATCTTTATCTAGTAATTTCTTGATTAGCTGAAATAGTTAGAATTTGATAACGTACATTTATTTGTGGCAAACTGAAATTGAAATGCACACATTTCCTCTGGAATATAATGGAGGAAGTATAGCTCATGGTATATTAATGAATTGAACAAAGTATCCAAAATAAGGTATCATAAAGTATAATTGATACGGATCTTGCCTTTGTCGGTTGCTCTGTCGATCATTACTCGGCTGCCACATGCATTAATGATTCTTGGTCGTTGCAGGGTGCAAGAATAAGCTTTGACAAGCAGATCCAAAACCATTGTTTCACAATTTTACGTCTCTCCTACTTGATTGGAAAGGGAAGTCTCGCTACGACAAAGAAGTACCTAAACAAGTGCATATACACGATCGGAATGGGAAACAACGACTATCTTAACAACTACTTTGTCCCAAAGTACTATGAGACAAGTACTCTGTACACACCGGAACAATATGCTGAAGTTCTTATCGATCAGTATTCAGAACAACTTCAGGTTTGTTTTTAGTTACCTGGAACATAGATTAGGTTGTTGTATATATGTAAATTTGATCAAACAACGTTTTGACACCTCATTGTGGAAAAAAAAGTATCAATCCATAAGAATTATAATAATGACCAAAATATAAAATGACCTTCCATGTGTTGAACCATAGGAATTATACAAATATGGAGCAAGAAAGTTTGGAATTTTTGCAGCTGGCCATTCGGGTTGTACCCCCGGAATCATGAAGGAGTATGGTGTAAACTCATGTGTCGAATCAGTGAATTACGCGGTCAGATTATTTAACACCCTTCTTAATGCCACTCTGAATGACCTAAATAATAAGTACGCTGATGCAAAGTTCATCATGATCGACCCTCCTCTAAGCAATTATAATGGTACATAAGTCACTTTTGCTATAGTTTCATTTTGAAAATAAAACCATATACCTTTGATATGATTATATGAATACTTGACATTCCTAAAGTGCATGGTGTCAACAGATATTAATGTGACAGATACACCATGTTGTGAAGTTTCAAGTGCATATGCCAAAGGGAGTTGCACTCCAAATCAAGTCCCGTGTAGCAACAGGGAAAACTATTTTTTTTGGGACGCATTCCATCCGACAGAGAGGGTGAGCATTATAGCTGGAACAGTAGCATATGAAATGCTTTCTCCATTGTATTCTTCTGAGACTATTTCATCTTCCACAGACAACGATTCTGGCTACATCAGCGATATTTAATAGTGCAGTTTGGGTAAACCGTTGTCTTTTTTGTTTTATAATGGAGTAGATGAGGTTAAGTGGTTAACTACCTATTTTATCATGCATGATGTTTCTTATAACACGAGCTAGTTTGGTCTTTTATCCATAAAAGATCAAAAGACCCAGTAAAATACCAGCTAGTTTGGTCTAGTTACCAATCTTTGGTTAAGCATCTCCTTTTATGAAATAATAATTATGATCCAGTATACTATTTTAGTCAATTTTAATGTTTGAATAAACCACACGAAAAGTTCAATCTTCGATATAGATAATAGCAAGGTTGTAAAAATCGCTAATCGCTAGTGAGGCGGTCAGGTAGGGCCTAGCGATTAATCGGTTAGGCAGGGATTAATCGAGGATTAATCGGATTGAATTTTTTATGCACAAAATTGTAATTTTTGATATTATATTATATTATATTATATTATATTATATGTATGAGATAAACACAGTGCATCGAAGTTCAAATATTTTAAGTGTTCAAATATAAACATAATAAATAATTCTTCAAAATTCAAAGTCAAACATAGATATTACTCGGTCTGTTGACCATTTTTAAGGGATCTTTGACCGATTTTGTCCGATTAATCGGTTTGTTGACCGATTTTTAAGCGATATTGTTGACCGATTTTTAAATGATTTTGTCCAATTAATCTGACTAGACCGATTTTGTCCGATTAGTCGGTTTGTTGATCAATTTTTAAGCGATCTTTGACTAAACCGATTAAATAGGCCTATTATGATAAATCAATACGCTTAATAAGCAATCAGCGATTATGCGAGGATTAATCGGCCGCCTGGGCCGATTTTTACAACAGAGGATAATAGATATACTCATCTGATAGGAAAAAACATATGGGTCAGTAAATTCTTGCACTTGTGGCTGATTGAAACATGTTTTATTTATATTTGTCACATACTTACAGTAAAACAAGCTCTAGCGGATTGGTTGGTTAAAAGGTAAAAAATAACGAGTACCAAAAAAAAAAAAAAAATTGTGTGTACATTGAATTGATTTAAATATATTCTTAAAGAGTGCCTCGATATGAATGATACGATTACATCCATACTAAAGAAATTTCAAATATATGATCGAATTCCTAAAGGGAAGATTAAATATTCAAAAAGATTATTACATATATATTGTATTAATCAAGATAGTACTTTAAGTAGACCGGTTCACTCTATGTTATACAAACCCTCCCTATATTATCAATGAATGGTTTGGTCAAATCGTACAACCCGCGATCAACACTGTACAAGCCGGTAATTCATCTAACGATTGGATACCCTCCATATGAGAGGGTGTGGCCAACTCACCCCATATCAAAGTGAATATGGATTCTTGGCAGTGACTGAACTTTAACATTTCATTGGGAGAACTGAAATTAATTGTTTTCAAACTAGTTCTTTAAAGACAAAAATACATCGTTGGTCCCTGAACTTTTCACAAAACATCGCATGGCATCCTAACTTTTAAAAAACGTCGCCAGGGGTCCAAACCTTGTGTATTTCAGGCCGATTGCGTCCCTTGACCAGTTTCGGCTCGGTCAACGCACGTTTTTTGTTATAATATGAGAGGCATAATAGTCCAATCACGTTATAACCATTAGTTAACCAAAGTTAAACCAGACATACAACTTGAGGGATCATCGGTGTAGTCACACATTAACTATGTAACTTTACTGTATTTTCTCTGTAACGCATAATATTTTTGTAGGAATCAATAAACCCACACTCAACCATTGACAGTTGAGTAAAACCCGGTCATCTACCACACACATTGTCACATACAACCTCAACCCAACACAACCCTCAACAAAGTACCCATATTTTATCTTATCGAATCCCATCTAATCGCACACCCACAAACAATTGGAACTTGCAAGCCTTGCAAAATAAAACAACACACATACGAGGTAACAATATTTACAGATTTATATTTAATTAAAACGTTATTTGTGATAATGTTAATCGTTAATGCAGAAGGTATGTATGGGAATCAATTTATTTGCGCTTTGGACGATCCTGAAGAGGTTTTGGGTGAGTTTGTAAGTTAAAACCATATAAGAATTAACTATTATATCTCTAAGAAAGTAGTTGTAAGAAATTGATAATGCTTAAAACTTAATATTGATATACAGGAACTGTATCATGATTTCGTGTTAGGAGGATCCTATCATGGGAATCGTTATATTTACTTAGTTAACTATGCGGGGACTAGATGGAGAGTTAGTGTAAGAAGAGTATCATAATTAGTGTGTGTTGTTGAGGGAGCAAGGTAGAATGATTTTGCGATGCACAACATCACTTGTTCGGATGTTGCTTACTTACATTTTATAGAAGAGGGTGAGGATGTGTTTTATGTAGCTACCTACAATGAGTATGGGGAGGAGTTGCATAATTATGAACCAGTCCATGATCAGTTTTGGAGATGTATGATTGATGTGACAGACACATCTCATCTTATCCAGCCAATGCCAGAAGATGTTCTAGCATATCTGCATGGTCCAGCAGCTACAGAGTCAGTCATGGTTACTAGTAACACCACTGATTACCAAGTAGAGCTGGAGGTTACACAAGATTGGTATGATCGATATGTCCACACGACCCTCTAGGGATGTGGTTGGGAGAAACTGGCCCAAGACGTGAAGTCACCTGGTCAAAAATGGTGTTTACTCAGGTTGTCCCGGGGGAAGAGTATAATGTCATGTTGTTTGACCATGATGGAGGTCCATCACAACAGTGGAGACATACAACACCAACATAGCCATGAATGCCCTTTATCAACAACCAACTGACTATGGTATGTTTTAGTTTTTAACTTTAACTACACCAAGTATCTCATAGCAGTGTAAGTTATTTGATTATATGTAATATTAAATTCATATTTTGAAGCCCCTCGGATGAATTGGATGTGTAATTGGGAACACCACACAGCCCATGACCAAGAAGAAAAGGCATTCTATAGGAAGATGACTGCATCCTTATGGAGAGATGGCCGACTTATAAGTCTAGTGACAGAGTTACTTAATAAGATATATGAATGTCATTTGTATCATATATTGTGTGTCCGGTATAAAGATTGATGGATAAAAATGTGTATTAGAAGCATCCCATGACAAACTAATGATAAGTTTTGTACATTTTTTATCAGTCCATACCATCAAGAATTATTAAGAAGTACAACTTGTATGGGTTCTCTAGAGCGGTTGTGAAACATAAAAGCATAGAGAAAGAGTTCAAAGTTCATGAGAGGACACTTCAAGTTGGTCAAGGGAAGATCAGGAGGCAAGTGGCTATTGTTTCATTATCTAGTTTCAGGCAATTGAGGGCAAAAGCACATTTTGGTCAGGGTTCAATGGTCCGCTTCTTTCTAGGTGATGAAACTAACAGGTAACAAAGAGTTTTACATTTTGATGTGTGCTGAAGGAGCTTTAAAGTTGGATGAATGATATTATGTAAACATATTTTGTAGTTCGTATGTATGGTGGATTTGTGGGCACAAATCAACTTGACAATGCTTAGACAATTTTTTTGTAACTATATGCGTAGGATAAACCATATGAGTTTGTCCATACACAATTTTGCAAGTATGATGCAATATATGTATGCTTAACCCATATTGTTATATGTATATGCTAGTATCAACATGCACTTTCTAATACCATATTTTGCAACTATATGTGTAGGATAAACCATATTGTTGTATGTATATGCTAGTTTCAACCTGTACTTTCTAATACCAAGTTGAAGTGCTATATATAACTTTGACTTTCAAAAGTCAAATTGCTGTATCCACAACACACCCCACAATATTTCAAACAACACCATTTAGGGTAATTAACAAGCTAAACATTAAACAAACCATAGAATGAAGCATGAACAACAAAATACGTCGTTAATTGTCATAGGGTACAAGCTAAACATTAAACAAACCATAGAATAAACATAAAAAAACTAGAAGAATTCCACTACGGCTGTGGGGGAAGCTCGGTGGAGTTTCAACAGCTCCCTAGCCAACTCCTAATTCATCACCACATTTTCAGCGTGATCATGATTCAGAGTGCAAAGCTTGATATAAAGTTTCTTCAACAAGGGGAACAAGCAAGTACAAACTTTATTATTGTTAATTCAATTCATTAACTGATAAAGGAAAAGATCGAAACACCACACTCTCGAGCTGGCCCGACCCGATTCTGTTGCTTCCTAAATGTAATGAATAACTTTCCAAAGGTATATCACTTCCGAATAAAGCCTGCAAATTGAGATAGTATTGAGATGCACAACCATGTCAATTTAGGTTGATGTGAAGCATAACACATATTGCATTCAACTTACTCTGGTTTATAGCATTTGCAATCTTGGAGCTCCACGAATCATTTGAATGATGAATGCTACCATTGCATTGTTCCCAAAATCGACTCCGGATAGATTTAGATTCTTGAGGGATACAAATGCCACAGGTACATTCATCCATGAGCTACCTTCTGCCAATAACTACAGCAGGTAGAATTTTTAGAGTTTTTAAAGATTGCATTTGAAGTGTGAAACTCAAATTGGTCTTACCTTGCACTCCTAAAAATCTAATGTAAGGGACTCAAGTTTGGGAAGACTTCTAAACTGATATATATTGTAAGTTGTGATTGTGGTGACCTGGTTCAAAAGACCGAATGACAAATACAACTTCTTCAGATTCTCAAGTGATGCAATATGCAATAGTCTCATCTTTTTTGTATCAGTACGATTGATTTTAAGAGACTCATGTAAGGGACAACCAGCAATAAAGTCCTAAATTGTACCGGTCTGAAATTTAACGGATGATAATTCTAAGGTCAATAGATTTGGGAAACCTTCAAAGGATACCAAACTAGGTAACGTACACCAATGAAGTTCCAGATGTTTCAACTCCAAACGAGTGTACATTTAGGTTGGCATGATAACTAGTTTGAAGGACCGGTTATGTATAAGGAGCTCCTCAATTCCTCGTTGACCCAACAACAACAGCCAAGCATGAATTTCTTCATAATTGAAGTAATCTTGTTCATACAAGGGTTTAAGCTCTACAGAGAAGACAAACCTTCTTATGGGACCTTTGAGCTGAAGCAGCAATCTAGAACATGCATCCCTTCAAACTTATTTGTCAAAAAAAATCCTCATCAAGTATGACATCGGTGAGCAATGTCCACTTAAACCTCCAGTTTTTCGCTAAACTGGATGTCATCACCGCCTCTTTGAGTGGTAAATGGTTCAAAATAGTAGTGATAACGTTATCCGGCATGTTGCTAATATAATCCGGCATGTCATTCATAACATTCAGTCCAAAAGACATGGTGAGTTATGAAAAATGAAGGCTTGGATTTCGCCTTGAATTTTCAGTAAATGAGGTTTTTCTATTTGGATTTGGTTTTTCAATAGGTCTATGTAATTATGGTGGGCATAGGGGTTTTGGTGGGTGGGTTTATTGATTCGCGCACAAAATGAGCTAGCTTATCAGAGAAGGTAAGCTCAAGTTGCAAAGTAAACTTCATGAATCGTCCATAACATTAACTGTTGGGTTAACTCAGATTTGTAGGATTGGTTATAACGTGATTGGACTATTATGCCCCTCATATTATAACAAAAAAACGTGCATTGACTGAGCCGAAACAGGTCAAGGGACGCAATCGGCCGGAAATACACAAGGTTTGGACGCCTGGCGACGTTTTTTAAAAGTTAAAGTGCCATGCGATGTTTTGTGAAAAGTTTAGGGACCAATGATGTATTTTTCTCTTCTTTATATGTAGAAAAACATCCATAGTAAAGTTTATAAACGAATGTCGTCCATATGCAATGGCAATGATGCAAATAAAGGGTATTAACTTTCTGATTTATAACTAGTATGCCCTGCTATCCAAAACTCGAAACCAAAAACAGTTCAGGAACAATAACTACATATGGCAGAAGAAATACTTTGCAACAAGATACATGAAAAATGGCCATCAAAATAAACAAATTATGCAATTAGAAACATATTTGGAGTATTTGACAATGAGAATTTGCCAAAATAATCTAAATGCCTAACCTCATAATCTAAAATAGCTTGGTATAATTTATCCTATTCATAAACTTTTTTCACTATACCAAAGTGTTTATTTCCCAACAATATCTTATATGTAAGAATGTTTCCTAGCTAAATAGTTTTAAGTCAAGTCCTTGTTAGGACATTATGAGATTGATTAGTTATTAAATATTGTGAGATGGTTAGTTGACTTTCAAAAAAAAAATTAAAAAAAATACAAAATTTCCTATGTATCTTTAATGTTTAACCAAGAAAAAAAATTAAAAAAATGAATTTTACACACAGTAAGGATTTTTCAATCGATCAATCCACTAAATGATCTAGATCTTCTTACTGTGGCAATCAATCCATCAATCAATCGATCTCCACTTTTGGGAGATGTGGGCCGTCCAAGCGATCTAGATCGCCCAAGTTGTTGTTAGTTTTATAGACACGAAATAATAGACGTGTGTTAGGATCGAACTCGGGATCACGAAATTGCATACTTTACGTATGAAAAGTAAATGAATAATAATTAATTATAAAATGTTATATTTAATTGTTATGCATAAAACAATTAAAGAATGTTAGTATTTAACGAATAATGACTAATGAATGTTAAACAATGATAAGGAAATGACTAGATTGTAAAATTGGATGACAAGAAAGATTCAGAACACACTCTTGGGCTATGGCCGGTCAGGGGGGGGGGGGGGGGTTAGGGGAACCCTAACCCACTCAAACTTGGTCACCAAGTTACAATTAGTATAAAAGCAAACCTAAGGGTCATTGTTTTCTGCCTTTTTTACACAAACAATACCCTAGAGTGTTTTCTTTTCCTTCCTTGTTCCAAAATCCGGTTGAACACCCCTATATTCTTAGGGTTTCGATTTTTTTGTGCAACAAAAATTGTATAGTGTTTATTACTTGCATAATCTTTTACTTGGTATTAGTACGTGTGTACAAGAACGTGATATAACCACACTATTGGTTATATTCTTAGATTGAATTACAAAAGAGGTAAGGGGTAATTCTTATAATCCTATAAACCCTAATTAGGGTTCTTGATTTGAAGAATTACTTAAAGTTTGATTCTTGTTCGGGCTAGAATCAAAAAATACGTTTACTTTATGTTTGGTTATTTAATTATGCAATATATGATCCTATATGCTTCCGCTATGTTTACTTGATGTTAACTGTTTTATATTATGAATGTCATGATTATATAATTCAACAGTTGTTGTGTGTATTTGTGTGTAGTAAATTAAATATGAAATGTATTTTTGTGGGGTATGTTTTCTATAGTGTAGGTCGCTTTACTGTGACAAGCAATCGTCTGTAGGTTGTTGCAGGGAGAAAGCTGACGTGACGGATAAAATAAGGGTCAATCCTTCTCTTACCGTGTCCGGCCTTACGTATATGACTTAATATCATAGTTATTTTTAGGTTTATAATAACATTATTTTCTTTGAAAGGCAACAAATTATAATAAATTTTTGATGTTTCTAAATATTTTTTTGAGCTAATTATATTGAATAAACACTATAGATATGTCGATATTGTAAGTGTTTGAGTGGACCATGAATATCAATGCTATATGTCCTTATGAGTGAGGTTAGGTATGTGATGTCCATTGGCTACAAATACGACCACACTTGTTATACCATAATGCAACAACTTAATTAGATACTTTCTCACGGTGATTGACATGGGGTTTAACCTTATGCCTTTGGCAGTTCTTATGTTGTCGACGTTAACGTTATTAGCTAATGGTGAACCTCAAGTCCCTTGCTACTTCGTATTTGGCGATTCTTTGATGGATAACGGTAACAACAACTACCTTGTTACGCAAGCAAAAGTTAACTATCCACCGTATGGTATTGATTTCCCTGACGGCCCTACTGGCCGATTTTCCAATGGACGTAATATAGTTGATGTTATAGGTACGTATTCCTTCTCCTAGGGTGTTTATATACAAAGAATATAGTTCGACACTTGTACAATAACTTTATGCATTACTTTTTTTCTGTATAACAGCTGAATTACTTGGGTTCAAGAGTTACATCCCGCCCTTTGCAACAGCAAATGGTGAGCAAATAATAACTGGGGTGAATTATGCATCTGGGGCAGCTGGAATTCGTGAAGAAACGGGCCAACATATGGTATGGTTATATTCATAGCATTAAAGGATGATATGTTAAATTTAACTGTATATTTACATAAAGTCGCGTTTTTTAAAACTTTTTGGTTGCATTCAATCAAGATCTAAATTGATCAAAATTTTTTGGTTGCACACACCTAATTTGAAAATATGAACTTGATACGTGTACTAGCTTGGAACGAAGAACACGTACTACAAAGTATATATAAACTTGTTAAAACAGTATATATAAACGGTTAATTTTCCAAGGCTTAGAAAGCATGTTTAAACCATACATATATCCTTTATCCGAGCTTACTTACATGCTTACTTTTCTAGATTTTTGAACTGTTTTCGACTTATTATGAAGAAATCAAATGATCTTATGATAATTCATTTGCCTTTAACATGTTCAATTATGTCATATATATAGTAAAAGGTTACAAGTTCACAACTTAAAGTCCTCAAATTATTCTAAAAGTTGATATAAAGAGTGCACATAAATCGTAGATTCATAATGATAAAACTTAACTTTGTGTAAATAGATAAGATTTACTCATAACAAAGGTATGTTATAATTAAGCTTAAGCCAGCATTTCATAAGTTAGTGAATTAGCATGAATAAGTTAAACCTACCAAATCTATAAAAAATTTCCTTGGTCGTTTCGCAATAATCAGTAATGTTATTACAGATTTTGGGGTATATTACATGTACTCTTAAAAAATGTGAAAAAGAAACGTATACATGCATGGTATGCAGAGAACTATGTCATGATGGCGTATATTGTTTGAATAATAATCTTCATTGTTCATAATTGTATAAATACAAGTTTAGTTCTCATCCGCGCTTCGCTGCGGCAGTTTTTATATTTCGTTTCAAGGATTAACATAAACATAAAAGATACTTGTAACACACAATTATAAATATTTTAACTTACACATTTGCTTGAAATTAATATGTAAAAAAAGATCAACATATTGCGGCGATGTTTAGATGAAACACTTGTAATGTAAAAAATTATAGCAAAGTCTATATTAAGCTAACATCTTTTTGTATGCGAAAAACCAAACATTTAATTAAATATAAATACTTATTAGTTAATCTTTTGTTGTTAACAAACAGTTTAGGGGAAAAAATTAAAAATTTAAGAAAAAAAGCTAGCTCACAAAACTATCAATCGTATACTACAAATTTCACGATCTTTTGCGTTTATAAAATAGTGAAAAAGTTAAACCTATTTTAATTGTGTTTGTCTAACAAGTAACTTGAGGATACCGGTTAAAACCTTATTAATCAAACATAAGTTTTTCTTTTAGAATACAAATTATATTTAATACACATTAATTAAACTCGTAAATTATAATAATTAAATCTGATTTATAATTCAATAAACTCAAAGTTTCATTATATAATAACGTTAAACATTGCTCTACTTGCACCCGTTAACAATCTAATTTTAATATTAGGCACTTTTTTATCGTATTGTAATAACTTTTTAAAGTGTCAAGTGTTTTAAAAAATAATTGTTTGTTTTAATTTACAAGAAGTTAATCAAAGACAATGAAAGTAAATTTTGTGTCATTGATATATTGTTAAGGATAAAATTTGAAACTATTGTCAAACCTTACTAAATTACCCATAATTTAGAGGGTTTAACTAAACTTTATCTCCCTCCCGTTCTTTGTTGTAATGAACAACAATACCCGAGTCATTATTTATATAGTTGTAATTGTAATTGTAATTTCGTTAAAACCTAGGCATATAAGGTTGAGTATATTGAACTTTCAAGCATGCATTAACTATTTAGCTAATCCTCTAATTTACTATTCTGTAGCATGTATAGGCATAAATGCTTCTATTTATTAATTATTGTAAGAATGTAAGGTACTAAGGTTAGTCATAAAATAACAAGTTATGCATGTTTAAAATAGTACTCCCGTAAATTTTTATTATATGACGACTAAATAGTTTTGAATTCGAAATCTATCGTGTTAACTCATGTATTTGAATTACATTTCTTAAGATGTCATGATGTACACAACAACATAAATGGGTAGTATGTAGGACATACGTTGAAACCATCTGAGTAGAATACGTAAGAAAAATACATTTTTACATATGAACAGTTTAGGTATGAAACTGTACTCAATCTAATAGGCACGTTGCCTATAGGTAAAACAAAATATTTGTGTGCTGTATGGTTACCCTGCATCAAATGGGTAGTTGGGGTTTAAATGAGTATTGATTTCCAAGTCAAACTTTTAAATAACTTCCACGTGAGTTTTTACGTGAATCTTCATGAAAAACGACCCAAGGGCCCTAAACACAATATGTCGGTCACAATGAAATGTAAAAAGAAAAATAAAAAACATAAATAAAAATTAAGAGTTGTATTTTGTGAGACACGAGTAAATATATATTTAGGTTAATTATTTTTTAATACTCATCATTCTTCATATTACGTATGGTTCGTTGGGTGTTTTGTCCACGGATAAGATGGTCGACTCTTGATGTAAATTGCAAGATTATACAGCATGTCCCTTGTAATAAAGAATTCTCATAATGTACCTTTTTAAAACGTACATAATTTTTAAAAAAGTGTAATTAAATTGTTTACTAATGTAATCCTATCTTTATCTATTAATTTTTTGGTTAGCTGAACTAGTTAGAATTTGATAATGTACACTTATTTGTGGCAAACTGAAATCGAAATGCACACATTCCTCTGGAATGGAGGAAGTATAGCTCATGGTATATTAATGAACAAAGTATCCAAAATAAGGTATCATAAAGTATAACTGATACGGATCTTGCCCTTGTTGGTTGCTTGGTCGATCATTACTCGACTGCATGCATTAATGATTCTTGGTCGTCGCAGGGTGCAAGAATAAGCTTGGATAAGCAGATCCAAAATCATTGGATCACAATTTTACGTCTCTCCTTCTTGATTGGAAAGGGAAATCTCGCTACGACAAAGAAGTACCTAAACAAGTGCATATACACAATTGGAATGGGAAACAACGACTATATTAACAACTACTTTGCACCAAAGTACTACGCAACAAGTACTCTGTACACGCCAGAACAATATGCTGAAGTTCTTATCGAACAATATTCAAAACAACTTCAGGTTTGTTTTTAGTTACCTAGAACTTAGATTAGGGAGGTTGTTGTAGATATGTAAATGATTTGATGATACAACGTTTTGACACCTCATTGTGGAAAAAAAGTATTGATCCATAGGAATCATAAAAATGACTAAACAATAAAATGACCTTCCAAGTTTGATCCATAGGAATTATACAAATATGGAGCAAGAAAGTTCGGAATTTTTGCAGCTGGCTATACGGGTTGTACCCCCGGAATCATGAAGGAGTATGGTGCAGACTCATGCGTGGATTCAGTGAATTACGCGGTCATATTATTTAACACCCTTCTTAATGCCACTCTGAATGACCTAAACAATAAGTACGCTGATGCAAAGTTCATCATAATCGACCCTCCGCTAGGCTATTCTAATGGTACACAATTAAGTCACTTTTGCTATACTCTCATTCTGAAAATAAAACCGTATACGTTTGTTATATTATTATATGAATAATTGACATTCCTAATGCGCGTGGTGTCTGCACATACAGATCTGAATGTGACCGATGTACCATGTTGTGAAGTCTCGAGTACATATGCCAAAGGGAATTGCGCTCCAAATCAAATCCCATGTAGCAACAGGGAAAATTATGTTTTTTGGGATGCATACCATCCGACAGAGAGGGTGAACGTTATAGATGGAACAGCAGCATATGAAATGCTTTCTCCATTGTATTCTTCCGAGAATATTTCATCCTTCACGGACAACGATTCTGGCTACATCAGCGATATTTAATAGTGCGGTACTTTGGTTAAACCCTTGTCGTTCTTGTTTTATAATGGATCAGAGATGAGGTTAACTACCTATTTTATCATGCATGGTGTTTCTTATAACACCAGCCAGTTTGGTCTAATTACCATCTTTGGTTAAGCGTCTTGTTTTATAAAATAATAATTATGATCCAGTATGTATTGTTTTAATCGATTTTAATGTTTGAATAAATCGCATGAGAAATTCAATCTTTCGATATGTATATAGATATACTCATCTGATAGGAAAAAGCATATAGGGTCAGTAAATTCCTGCACTTGTGGCTGATTGAACCATGTTTTATTTATATTTGTTGCAGACTTACAGTAAAACAACCTCTAAAAGGTTTTGTGTACATCGAATTGATTTTAAATATATTCTTAAAGACAGAGTCTGAATATGAATGATATGATCACATCCATACTGAGAGCTTTCAAAAATATGATCAAATTCCTAAAGGGAAGATTAAATATTCGAAAAGATTATTACACAGTAGTAATCAAGATATTACTTCAAGTGGAACAGCTCACTCCCTACCAAAGTGATTATGGATTCATGGCAGTGACGGAACTTGAACATTTTCATTGGGATAGCTGAAATTAATTCTTTTCAAACTTGTTCCTTATATGTAGAAAAACATCCATAGTAAAGTTTATAAATGAATGTCTCCATATGGCAATGGTGCAAATAAAGGGTATTAACTTTCTGATTTATAACCAGTAATATGCCCTGCTAACCAAAACTTAGAAACCAAAAATAGTTCAGGAACAGTAAGTACACATAGCAGAAGAAATACTTTGTAACAAGATACACGAAAAATGGACAATAAACAAATTATGCAATTAGAAGCAGATTTGGGGTACTTGACAATGAGAATTTGTCAAAATAATCTAGGTGTCCAACCTCCCAATCTAAAATAGCTTGGTATAATTAATCATCGATTTATAGGATTAGCAAAAAAAATAAATACCATCCCATAGCCACAACTTGCTCCTCAAACTCAACCTGATCACTACTAGAATAAGGAGAACTGGCGACGAAAAAATCCCGACGACAAAAAGGTCGTCAGCATATTACACGAAACGACAAAAAATACGTTTGACCGAGCCAAACTCGCGTTGAATTTTATGGATTTTAAAATCCCGATGCCAAGTCATCGGTATTTTTTTGGTCAAATTTGACTTTCCCAATAATTGCGAAAACTTGGGTGGGAATTTGACCCGCCAAGAATTTCCCGACGCCTTGGCGTCGGTATTTTTCCTAAATAAAAATTTGTTACGATTAGAGTTTTGATTAGCGTTTAAGTAAATTAGGTTTGTAAAAATTCCGACGACATGACGTCGGGAAGGGAAATGATTGAACTTCTTTTTTTTGTCGTTTGGCTTGCGAATAAAAGTGAATATTTGGGCGGGGTTTTTTCCCGCCTATTTATTACCGACGACATGACGTCGGTATTTATTTTCCCGCCTTATATTCCTGCCTTATTTTCCTTTGTCCCGCCAAATTTTTTTTATATATATCAATAATCATTAACTCGGTAAAACACACATAAACTCACAAAATTAAAACTCCTAAGTCCCATTCTCGATGTCTCGCAAAGATTTCTCGCAACAATTCCTAAGTCCTCCAAACGAACCGGTGATTGTGAACACTCCAACTGCAGAAAATGGAAATCAACAACAAAACAGTCCAGCTGAGAATGAACCGGTAAACAATCCACCAGTGAAAAACCAACCCAATACATTTGGCTTGACTGATGAAGAACTCTTGGAGCAAGATTTGCAATTCTCTAGAGAGGTTGAAGAAGACGAAGAACGTGTGGCAGCTGCTCGTAGGGCTCGGGAAGCTACTCATACGGCGCGGATAAACAGAGAACTACCACGCCGATGGGCCATGGGGCTTGGCCCTGTACCATCAGAGTCTTCTTCGAGTGAGGAGGATGGCTGGGTCTCAGATGATACATTTTCTTAATTCGTAGTTTTATTTTAATTACCGTATCGTAGTTTCTATTAATCGTACTTTTGTATTTCATGTTTTAAGTTTAATGTTTAATGTATTTCGTGTTTTAAATGTTATGTTAGTTATTGCATTAACAGGAAGCTAGTCGATTTATGTTTGAATTAAAAAAATAAACACATTCGACATCAGTTTTCACAACAGCAACATTTTATTAAACAACAACAACAATAACACAACAAACAGCAACAACAATAACACAAGAGACAGCAACAACAACAATAACACAACAACAAACAACAACAACAACAATAACAGCAACAACAACAAAACTACATACGAAGATTTCCCATGTTGCCTACCATGTCATTATAAAGGTCGTGAAATAAGGCAGCTGATTCCAATGTGTGGTTGTTGGCGCCAGCATCTCGGATCGTTCGTTTAACATCTCTTGTATAACCATAGCATCTCGGATCGTTCGTTTAACATCTCGTGTATAACCAGCCATAGCATCTCGGATCATTCGTTTAACCTCTCGTGTATAACCAGCCATAGCATCTCGGATCATTCGTTTAACATCTCATGTATAACTATATCATCTCGACTTGTTCATTTAACATCTCGTGTATAACCATAGCATCTCAGATCGTTCGTTTAACATCTCGTGTATAACCAGCCATAGCATCTCGGATCGTTCGTTTAACATCTCGTGTATAACCAACCATAGAATCTCGGATCGTTCGTTTAACATCTCGTGTATAACCAGCCATAGCATCTCGGATCGTTCGTTTAACATCTCGTGTATAACCATATCATCTCGACTCGTTCGTTTAACATCTCGTGTATAACCATAGCATCTCGTATCGTTCGTTTAACATCTCTTGTATAACCATAGCATCTCGGATCGTTCGTTTAACATCTCGTGTATAACCAGCCATAGCATCTCGGATCGTTCGTTTAACATCTCGTGTATAACTAGCCATAGCATCTTGAGATTAGTGGTGGTGACTGTGATGAGTGTGTGTGTGTGTGTGTGTGTGTGTGTGTGTGTGTGTGTGTGTGTGTGTGTGTGTGTATATATATATATATATATATATACATATTAGTTAGATCTCATGAACCCTACTTTCTGAACCTGGTCACTGAGCCTGAACCCCACTAAATGAACTCCGGTCACTGAACCCCCCTATCGTTTAACATCTCAACTCGTTCGTGTATAACCATATTATCTCGACTCGTTCGTTTAACATCTCGTGTATAACCACTGCATCTCGACTCGTTCATTTAACATCTCATGTATAACCATTGCATCTCGACTCGTTCGTTTAACATCTCGTGTACAACCATATCATCTCGGCTCATTCGTTTAACATCTCGTGTACAACCATATCATCTCGACTCGTTCGTTTAACATCTGGTGTATAACCATTGCATCTCGGCTCGTTCGTTTAACATCTCGTGTACAACCATATCATCTCGACTCGTTCGTTTAACATCTCGTGTATAATTACCATAGCATCTCGGATCGTTCGTTTAACATATCGTGTATAACCATATCATCCTGACTCGTTCGTTTAACATCTCGTGTATAACCATAGCATCTCGGATCGTTCGTTTAACATCTCGTGTATAACCATAGCATCTCAGATCGTTCGTTTAACATCTCGTGTATAACCATAGCATCTCGGATCGTTCGTTTAACATCTCGTGTATAACCAGCCGTAGCATCTTGGATCGTTCGTTTAAAACGTGACATGCAACCTACATTTTAAACCATTTGTTAAATGGTTTTTTATTATTTGTACTTGATAAAAAGTGACCGTCCGAAGTGTCCCGGTAAATTTTTTGAGTGTGTTTAAAAATATAAAGTATTTACTAAATTATTTAATTTTAAATATAAAAGTATTTAATTTTAAATAAAAGTAATTTATTTTAAATAATCCAAAATTTTTTTGAATGTGTTTAATTAAATTATATACCAAAGTATTTAATTTTAAATATTAAATATTTAATTTTAATTATAAATTAACTAAAAGTATTTATTATAAATAATTTTTTAAATTTTAAATAAAATTATTCAATTTTAATTATATATTAAATAAAAGAATTTATACTAATTATTTTTTTTTTAAAATTTTATAAAAGATAATAAATTTTAATTACATTCGTCGACAGTTTTTTGGAAAATTTCAGGGTGAAATTGGGACGAAATTTAATCCGAAAGGTTCAATAGCGGAGGGTTATGTTGCAGACGAAGGATTAACTTTTTGTTCTCGTTATTTTCGGGGTGAAATTGGGATGAAATTTAATCGTCCCACTGCATCTCAGGACTGTCCTCGCCCAACAAGTGATTTCCAGGTGTTCCGATCACTATGTAAAAAGTCTGGTAAAGAGACAATTATTCGGTTACGTCGCGAAGAAATGAACAAAGTGATATGGTATGTACTTCATAACAGTCCTGAGATCGACAAGTACATGGACGAGTTCGAGAGGTACACGTGTTTTCATTTTAAAATTTCTTTTTCCCATGTTATCTTTTTGATTTATTCTAATATCATGAACATTTTCCGGGAATTTCCTGATAGGGACATGTCGAAAGAATTTGCGGACTGGTTTTCGACGAAGGTAAACTTATTGCATGTATTTCCCTGTATAAATAACGACTATTACTCATCTCTATCTATTCTTATCTTTTTTTCATAGATCCGTAAGCTTTACATTGCCAATGACCGAAGTTGTACTCCCGACTTATTCGCTTTGCCAATCTCAGTCAACTCTTGCGTAATCAATGGTGTGAAGTTTGTTGTACATAGCCGCGATATAAAACGTACAACACAGAATAGTGGAATTTGTTCACCTGGTGAGAAGTAAGGAGAAATGTATTATGGTCAGCTAGAAGAAATTCTGGAGTTAGCTTATACCCAGTTCAAAGTTGTGTTGTTTCAAGTTAAGTGGTTTGACGTATCCAACAAAAGCCGTAGAGTCGAACGTTATAACACTAGAAACAACATGACACAAATTTGGGCATGTAGCACAGCGTTTGAAGATCAACCTTACATTCTCACAACACAAGAAAAACAAGTCTTCTACCTTGAAGATCCTGCCAGAAGACCACTCAATTGGAAGGTCGTTCAAGATGTTAATCACAACACAACCTGGTCATTCATCGTGGTAGAAGACGATGATGATGTGATACATGGCAACAACTCATCTGATCTCACTCTGTCTGCTAATTTGAATGATTTGCACTTTCAAACCTTGAATATCGACGGTCATTCAATGTTAGTTGAGGCACCACCGCCACCACCAATCATTCCTGTTGATGACGACGATGATTTTGTTGATGATGAAGACGACGATCCTTATGATTTAGCTGATTCTGACAATGAAGTCGCAAACAATTCTGATGATGAAGTTGAAGTTGCTACTAATGGTGTTTATGATAGTGATGTCGATTTAGCAGATTGATCTTAAATTGTATCTTGTAAAACAACACTTGTTTGAATGAAATTGTTATGGATTGTTTAATTGTGTATATTTATTTGACTATGTATCTGAATGTGTGCATGCTTATGTTAATTTGTTCATGAATTTCTATATGTTATTCAACTTGTGCTTTTACAGATGGCAGCAGTCGCACGCGGACACGGTGGTGACGGTGCCGGTGACCCACCACCCCCTTTTCGTCCGATTGAGAGCAGTCATCGTGGTAAGAATTTTTAAAAGAAACTTAAACTTGATCATTTGTATTAGGTTACTTGTTATTTTAATTATGACGTGTTTTCACTCACTTCAATTTGTAGGAACTGTCCCCAGAAGGGGTAGGGGCAGGGGCAGGGGTGAAGGGAAGGGTGGTGGCGGCAGGACGGGTGTGCGTAAAGCCACCAAGAACGTATCCCTGAAGAATGCCGCGCGTGAGTTTGGCCCGCAGCCTATTGACTTTGACTACAATGATCAGAGGACATTCACTCATGTTGGCAACAACGCTAAGTGGTTCAGTAACTACTATGGTGAGCTGATTAGGGAGTTCCCGTTGTGGTACGACTCCTAGCACAAGATTGAAGAGGAAAAGAAGGCGCATGTCATACCTCAACTCTCGGTCAGTTATTCCATTTTCCTTTTATATTTTTTTGTTATCGTGTTTATATATTTTAATGTGTATATTTATTTAAATAAAAAAAATTAGTTAACAACATTTTATTTATTTATTTAGATGTATATATATTAGTTAACAAATATATATATATATATATATATATATATATATATATATATATATATATATATATATATATATATATATATACATATATATATATACATATATATATATATATATATATATATATATATATATATATATATATATATATATATATATATATATATATATATATATATATATATATTACCTAACATATTAAAAAAAATTAACAAATATCAAAAAATTAACAAAAATAAAAAATTTGTTAATTTTTTTAAATTTATTTTAGTTATATTTGAGTGCAACAAATGTTTGATCTGAAGTCCCACCAGCGTACACCCCGGTGGAAGACCATCAAAGACGGCATCAACGAGTATCTCGCAGGTCGCTATAGGGAGAACAAGTACGACGTCAAGCGAGATTACTGGACTATACCAGGTGGGGCTGATAAGGTGGATGAGATACGAAGGTAAATTTTTTGGTTTGTTAATTTTTTAATATTTGTCAATTTTTTTTTAATATGTTAGCAATTGATATATGTTAATTTTCTGATTTTGTTATTATGTGTTAGGAAGCCTCCTCCTAACATGGAGCCGTCTGTGTGGGATAAGCATATTGAGCTCTACCTCAGTGAAAAGCATGCCAAGAGGTCCAAAATCAACAAGGAAAATAGACAGAAGAACAAGAACACTAGCAGCCACGGATCTCGGTCGTTGGCCGCATCTCGCCACCAATACATAAGACACATTATGATTATTTTACATATAGCTCATTATATATGGTGTTTGATTTGTCGTTTTTAATTTGTTTCACCTTATATGCTTGTGTAAATATATATATATACAGTTTGAGAGGAGTGAGAACCGTCAGTACCCCTCCCTCATACAGAGCTTTTACGACCAGCATTGCAAGAAAGGTGTATGGTTGAAGGACGAGGCTCGTATTCAATACGTAAGTACCGTTTTATTTTTATTTATTTTATTTTATTTTAATTTATATTATTTGTTTTTTTTATTTTAATTTTGTATTATTTGTTTTTTTATTTTATTTTATTTTATATTAATTTTATCATTTTTTTTCAACTACATAGGAAGAGATGTGCGCACTGCGGGATATGGGAGCTAACACGCCTATTGGGAGAGCCAACACCGAGGAAGAGATACTTGCAAAGGTTTTAAAGGGCAAGCAACGGGGGTATATAGCTGGTAGGGGTAGGGTGGTACCAGGTATTGGCAAGACAAGGTTACCCATGTCGCCAGCTTCCGATTCGTACACCACACCCGAGATTGACAAGATGTTTGCCGAAAAAGATAAAAAGATCAAGGAAGTTGAAGAAGAATCTAAGGAAACTAAGCGCCAACACAAGGCAGTTATGAAAGTAATGAAGACAAACCCCGATCTGTGGTCCCAGTAGATGAGCCAGATGGAGTCTCAAACCGAGGCAGGATCGGGGAGTGGGACTGGCGTAGGCGCGGCAAGATCAGGGAATGGAAGTGTGATGCGCTCCATCAAAGTTTTAAATTTGTAAACATGAATTACCGGTTAACTAGGAACACATTCAGACAAGTATACCCTAGTCAATTGTAGTATAGTAGTGGTAAGTCAAGGTCGTCCCAAGAGACTTGGTTACACTCAAGTGTCGTTTGTTCGTTTAAGCAAGTAACAAGTTAGTGGTTATGATTGTCACGGATCAAACCACAAGAAAAGCAATATAAGAACAAGAACACAAAGAACATACATGTTTAGACAAATGATCACATGGATATTAGGATGTTTAGTTTGGAAAACATATTATCAAAGGTAATCCTTATGACCTCTAGAACCAATAATAATTTAGTGTTTTATAAATCAAATATGTATAAGCCTTAATCAAATGGTTATATCATGAGGCTTATACCTAAACAACAACAAAGAGTTCTTTCGACCCATAACTTTGATGTCATTAATTTGTTAAGTACCATTTACTTGAAAGATGATGAAAACACATATTCAAAAGATGCCTTTCGACCTTTAATCTAAATTAAACCTTTACATGTTACGTTTACTAAGTTCCTTATACAATCGTCACAAAGTACAAGACCAAAACCATTCGTCGACTAATTAATTGAAATCAACCACTTTTGAGAATCCTTTCGTCTATAGACTCAACAATGATTAATCAAAATAATAAACAAGACAACTTCCAATTTAACTAAATATGATGTCTTTCATCATAAACCAAGCAAACACTAATTGTATCCAAACATCCTTTTATCACAAGTTATCATATGTACCAAACAAGCATTTAGGGATTATCATTATCAAAACACATCACATGAAACACATGGAACCAAACATGAGATATAACATTCAACATCTTAAAAGTAACAAGAGTTTACCCAAGGTATGAATTACAATAGGTAAAGGTAAAGCATTATAGCAACCTTCAAGCCTCCAATCAACTACAACTTCTAACCAAGCCGGAAAATAATACCCGAACACTTTCTTGAGCACTTGAGCACCACTTCTAGAAATGGCAGAGGGTTGTGGCCTTTTGGGTGAGATAATAGTGGTGACAATTCGTCCTTAAGGGTGGAGGAAAGAATTGCACACTTGAAACCAAGCCTAAGCACTCTTATTTATAGTAGAAATCACCCTTAGCCTCCAAGCATGAAACTTGGACACTAAGTGTCATAAAAATGCCAGGAAATTGAGTTATTAGGGAGACATGATCGGACTTGGGGCTTAAAGACACTTAAATAAGCATTAAAAATAACTTGGTGAGGTCAGCATGCATCTAACCGTTCGGTTGGATTCCAACCGATCCGGTTGGATGAGACATTTTGATTTAACCGATCGGTTGCGGGCTCCTACCGATCGGTTGGTTTCATTTGACAGAAAATGATGAGCATGAAGGTTGTAGATCTTTCTTTTAGCTTTCCGTGGCCGCGAACGGGGGGTCAAACGGAGTCGGTATGCTCAAGATATGGCCAAAATGGTGAAGGTGTGTCGGAAACAACGAGTCTTCCAATAATTCTTCGTTTGAGCTTCTTTTCTTCATTTAACTTCTCGTTTTCCTTCTTGTGTTTTATTCTTGAGTCTTTAGAGTGACAACTTCATGACTTTTATCTTCTCGAATATACTCCAAGAGACTTTCATTTGTCAGGAATTCTTCGTACATGCATAAATCTTCGTTTATTGATCATTTTTACGTCTTTTCCTTCATTTTCCTTCCATGAACCTAAAATACGAATTATACTCAGTTATGTACCATAAGTTCATAAAAGTGACCATAAAATCCACAATAACGCTAATAAAAACATGTACAATTTAAGTGTTATCAAATCCCCCACACTTGAACTTTGTTTGCCCTCAAACAAATCTAGAATTAAGAAAATAAATCCACATGGTGTACAAGAATGATTAGAAAAATGCGATACAAATCTACCAAGAATAAATCCACATGGTGTACAAGTACAAGATCCGATTCATCGTTTTTAAGCGTTAATGGTGAAAATTCGAGATGTTTGACAATACCCATGGATTTTCTCGCTTGATTAACATTTCTAAACACCTCACGAAAAAGAAACAAAGTATAATTCGCTCAACACTCATTTATTTAGGTAGTAAAACATATATAATAAATCACACTCATTGCTCAGTCATGATCCGTTTATTACCATAGGCTTGTACAAGAAACAAAACTCCACCGACGTAGTGTAAGCACCAAGTGTAAACATCTAAAGAGGACTTTTAGTGGGTTATAATGTAAGGCTAAAGGGTTTAATACCATGCTTATGTTCAAACATTTCATACAAAAATATTATAGCTCGCTGGCGCGAATTCTTAATTTACTCGAACAATGGATGGTCATTAGATTGTACCTTGGTTCGCTGGCGCGTTATTTTCATAACGGATGGTCACCAAAATACGCACTAGATCGCTGGCGCGTTATTTGATCACTCAAAAACCGGATGGTCACTACAATATTCATGTACTTGGTATTCTCACAATGCCATTACTATATCCGGATACTCAAAAGAACAACGAATAAAGTAATTTGGTAAGGGTAGGGATAAGGCATGATAAAATTTATGAAATTGGTTTTAAAAGAAAAATAAAGTCAAGTCTAAGTCCATGTTGCTAGTTACCAAACAATCCACGAACCCGTAAATGATTATAGTTACAATCTTCCTCCTCTTCAAACTTTGACATACCGATACATCGATTTGCCATAACAATATTCTTCATACATAGCACATCGGCTAACAATATATCACATAACTTGCTTTCTTCATCTTCATAATAATATAGCACATTAGCTATAATTGTCACCTTATAGTTGCGATGACTTATTCTCTCTCTCTCTCTCTCTTTTTTCTTTTTTTTTCTTTTTTCTTTTTTTTTTCACTTTTTTTTCATACATTTCTCCTTCATATAACACATCTCCCCCACACTTCGCATAAGCATCACCACAAAAATACAAATAAGAAGTTGCGCACGTTCATCTCTGCCGGAATGGCACACACGAATTACAAAGTGTGGCTAACTAATAATCATAAAAAACAATCCAACATACCAAGCAACTAGCAACCCACCGTTTAGAGTTAGGCTAAGGTTTAAAAGTGTAAAATCTTTTTGTATTTTTCTGGATGTAACAAAAATGAAAAGGATGGCTCAGAGGGTGTAACTAGGGGTATCTAGCTTTAAAGATAAACGCTAACAAATGGGTTCCAAATACGAGGTTAACTAACCGATGTGGTTAGCAAAAATTATTTTGTAAACGGATGGCCATTTGGTTTTATTCCTAATGTGCCTCTTTATCACACGAATACACTTGTATAACACGAATTTGATCTTACAGCGGTCTGGTAATGATTTACAAGTACAAGTTCTAGAATAAATACAATCACTGACACACTCATAACAAAAGATTCAAGTATAAAAGATGTATGCTATATATGAAACAAGCTCAAATCCTCACAATTTAGTGGAAAGGGTTATAACATGTGCTAGCAAATGTTATCGATCTCAGAATGGATTGCAATATTAATCGGGACACATCTCAAATTTTTCAAAAATTACAAGTTTCACCAGTGGATTGATCCAGTTATTCTAATATATTATCCTAAAAACGTGAAAACAACTAGATCATAAGGGCAAACAAGTATACAAAATTATTTTCAAATTGGCCCAAAAAAAATAAATTTAAAAATTGGTTTCGTTTTTCACTATTTCACTTTCCCCCCACACTTAAATTATGCATTATACTCATGAAAAATAAACTTCAAAGCATGTAAAATGGAAAAAAAAAAAAAAAAAAAAAAAAAAGTAAATAAATAGTCCAAGAGAAACGAAACTTCCCGGGCCGTAGAAATCGCGATCGAACTCCATATGATAAGTTGCTAAGCAAAGGCTAGCATAAGCTTGTGAGATCAATCAATTTCTCATTCAACAAAACATCTCCACACCAAGTATAATGTCACCAATAATCCAATCTACAAGAGCTTATTGAATCTGCAAAAATAAACTAAACTACAAAAAATGCGTAAAATTCTAAAACTCACTTTCGTAGGCATCACGATTGCATTTAGCATATGCAACAAGCCTTTTAAACCCCTAGGTGGCCCGAGTGGACGAGTGAAGTCTCGTAAGGGTTTCCAGTGAACATACCCACAAAGTTCAAAACATTTTTATTTAAAAACAAAACACGTACTTATTTATTCACAACGTACTAAAAAAATAGCAAAACAGAGTTTAGGTAGAATTATAAGAAATGACGCTCTTGCAAAAACCAAAAGACATTTAAACTTACTCGATCTAAACACAAACACACAAGAACAAAATACGATATATATATATATATATATATATATATATATATATATATATATATATATATATATATATATATATATATATATATACCGATTGGTCCAACCGATCGGTCGGACATTCAACTGATTCGGTTGGAATGAAAAATATTTACCGAGAGCTCCAACCGTTTGGATGGAAATCCATCCGTTCGGTTGGTATGATTTTTTTTTTTTTTTTTTTTTTTTTTTTTTGAAAACTATTTTTACCAAAAACTTTTATTGACAAAATAAAACAAGAACACAAAAAATAACGAACACAAATATAAACACAAGTTCAACACATAAACACACATATACAAGTAGAACATTAAGAACATAAAACAACACTAAACAAAAACAAACAAAAACAAATAAGAACACGATCACAAAAGAAGTGACAAGCACATAGACGCAAGCAAACACAATTAGTCAGTAACACAAATCAAAACAAAACAATCTAAAACAAGATAGTCTTATGCAAAATTAATACGAAACTAACAAACACAAAAATAACATGAACAAATAACACAAAAATATGCAAGAGATCACATAACTTATAAAACTTAAAACTCATATAACAAGAAAAACAAAAAAGAAAAATGGAACAAATGATTTGGGTTCTTTTGGTTGTTTTTCTTTTTCGCAAACATTTACGAGCAAACTTTTGAAGCAAACATTGAGATGAGTATTTCTAAAACACATGAAACCAAAACCCCGGCAACGGCGCCAAAAATTTGTTGCGGCGGTACCAGAATTATGATCAAGCAAGGAATCAACATAATAAGCAAACGAGCAATTTATCACACAAGAAGACGATCAAACAAACACAATAATACAAACGCAAGTCCCCGGCAACGGCGTCAAAAACTTGATGCGGCGGTGCCGGATCATAAGAATGAAAACAAGCAATCAATCAATCAACAAACGAACGAACAAAGAGCACAACAAACAAATCCCCGGCAACGGCGCCAAAAACTTGATGCGCTCCATCGAAGCTTTAAATTTATAAACATGAATTACCGTTTAACTAGGAACACATTCGGGCAAGTATATCCTAGTCAATTGTAGTATAGTAGTGGTAAGTCAAGGTCGTCCCAAGAGACTTAGTTACACTCAAGTGTCGTGTGTTTGTTTAAGCAAGTAACAAGTTAGTGGTTATGATTGTCACGGATCAAACCACAAGAAAAGCAATATGAGAACAAAAACACAAAGAACATACATGTTTAGACAAATGATCACATGGATATTAGGATGTTTAGTTTGGAAAACATATTATCAAAGGTAATCCTTACGACCTCTAGAACCAATAATAATTTAGTTTTTTATAAATCAAATATGTATAAGCCTTAATCAAATGGTTATACCATGAGGCTTATACATAAACAACAACAAAGAGTTCTTTGACCCATAACTTTGATGTCATTAATTTGTTAAGTACCATTTACTTGAAAGATGATGAAAACACATATTCAAAAGATGCCTTTCGGCCTTTAATCTAAATTAAACCTTTACTTGTTATGTTTATTAAGTTCCTTATACAATCGTCACAAAGTACAAGACCAAAACCATTCGTCGACTAATGAATTGAAATCAACCACTTTTGAGAATCCTTTCGACTATAGACTCAACAATGATTAATCAAAATAATAAACAAGAAAACCTCCAATTTAACCAAATATGATGTCTTTCATCATAAACCAAGCAAACACTAATTGTATCCAAACATCCTTTTATCACAAGTTATCATATGTACCAAACAAGCATTTAGAGATTATCATTATCAAAACACATCACATGAAACACATAGAACCAAACATGAGATATAACATTCAACATCTTAAAAGTAAGAAGAATTTACCCAAGGTATGAATTACAATAGGTAAAGGTAAAGGATTATAGCAACCTTCAAGCCTCTAATCAACTACAACTTCTAACCAAGCCGGAAAATAATACCCGAACATTTTCTTGAGCACTTGAGCACCACTTCTGGAAATGGCAGAGGGTTGTGGCCTTTTGGGTGAGATAATAGTGGTGACAATTCGTCCTTAAGGGTGGAGGAAAGAATTGCACACTTGAAACCAAGCCTAAGCACTCTTATTTATAGTAGAAATCACCCTTAGCCTCCAAGCATGAAACTTGGACACTAAGTGTCATAAAAATGCCAGGAAATTGAGTTATTAGGGAGACATGATCGGACTTGGGGCTTAAAGACACTTAAATAAGCATTAAAAATAACATGGGGAGGTCAGCATGCATCCTACCGTTCGGTTGGATTCCAACCGATCCGGTTGGATGAGACATTTTGATTTAACCAATCGGTTGCGGGCTCCTACCGATCGGTTGAATTCATTTGACAGAAAATGATAAACATGAAAGTTGTAGATCTTTCTCTTAGCTTTCCGTGGCCGCGAACGGGGGGTCAAACGGAGTTGGTATGCTCAAGATATGGCCAAAATGGTGAAGGTGTCGGGAACAACGATTCTTCTAATAATTCTTCGTTTGAACTTCTTTTCTTCATTTAACTTCTCGTTTTCCTTCTTGTTCTTTATTCTTGAGTCTTTGGAGTGACAACTTCATGACTTTTATCTTCTCGAATATACTCCAAGCGACTTTCATTTGTCGAGAATTCTTCGTACATGCATAAATCTTCGTTTATTGATCATTTTTACGTCTTTTCCTTCATTTTCCTTCCATGAACCTAAAATACGAATTATGCTTAATTAAGTACCATAAGTTCATAAAAGTGACCATAAAATCCACAATAACGCTAATAAAAATATGTACAATTTGAGTTTTATCAGAGTGGGAGTGGGAGTGGGAGTGGCTCGGGGAGTGACGAGGCTGGCTTCGGGAGTGGTGATGAAGACAGTGATTGCGATGATGACGAGGGACAATGAGGTATATTTGTATGGGTTATTTTGTACACGTTAACATTTTCTCCATCCTTATGCTTGATCCTCATCCGTATGTTGTACACTTTAAAACTTAACACCTTGACTTTGTCCATCCATATGCTATTGACTCTTCCGTATGTTATTATTGTAAACTTTGGCATTTTGGCAACTTAAACATTGCGGATATAGCAGCTTTTGTGCTATTGGCAGCTTGATAACGACCATTTTGTATAATTTGAAACGTTTTAATGTATTTGAGGGTGTTTAGCGATTATATATAAGTGTTTTAGCCGTTACAAGTTGTTTTGGCATATTGGCATGTTGGTATAGAGCTTTGGATTGTATCTACAGGTTTGGATTGTGTAGATTTTTTCTGGAAAAATTTCCAGGAAAAATCTGGAAAACGACTACAATGCAGGCTGCTGTGCAGCCTGTATAAACAAAAAATACCGACGACATGTCTTCGGTATATTATGAGCCAAGTTTGACTTTCACGTTTGACTCATTTGACTTTTTACATACAGACGACATGTCGTCGGTATTTAAAAACATTGACCATTTGACTTGTTGACTTATTGACCGAGTAATTAATGATTTTTGTTATTTGTAATTACAATACCGACGAATAGACGTCGGCATATTATTTGTCGAACCAAGTTTTCGTTTGACTGAAAATGGCTGTGGGTCCCACCTCAGCGTCGGGAAATATCGTCGGCACAGTAAGTCCCGACGAGGCATTGCCGACTAACTCAGGCTGACGAAGATTCGTCGGCATCACATAAATACCGACGTCATGACGTCGGGACAGACGAAAAAAAGTTGTCGGGAATTGTCTGTAATGTACTAGTGGATTTCTCTATACATAGAGCTTGGAAAGATCTTAGGAATGATATGATGATGCAAAAGCTGACTGGAGTTCTATCGTTTAGTTCTCACATTGTATTCCCGTGCAAACTTTAATTGTGGACAACTTTACATGGAAGATTAGCAACTCAAAAATCAAAATCGAGTTTTGCAATGGTATCCTGGAAACACTAAGGCGTGCCCATATTCATATGAGCACTTGTGTGGAAAACTAGAAGGGGGGTTGAATAGTTTTACGTCTTTTTAAATTTATAGACACAAGTTTGTTTAAAAAGATTCGATTCTTGTTTATGTGAACTCAATACATGCACTATATGAACAATTGTACAATAACTAACTAACAAAGATAATATAGTAAAGGTAAGTAAATGAGTAATGAGAAGAGTTGGAAAGATCAAACCACAACACAAGGATTTATAGTGGTTCGGCTACAAGGACACCTTCCTTGTTCCTACTCCACTCCCCGAGTCACCTACTCGAGAGTTTTCTTCACTATGTCAACAAACTCCCTTTTGGCGGAAAAAACCTTACACACCAATTTACACACCACAATAACTTCACAACTTGATCACTACTTCTACACACCTTCTTCACACCAATATTCTACACACCAATCTTCTTCACACCTATCTTCTACACACCAATCTTCTACTTCACACCTATCTTCACAACTAACCTACTTAACTACTTATCAACTTCTATTTTATACACAACTTCTATATCTTCTAAATAATTAATCACAAGCACAACACAATATACACAAGTGAATATATATATATATACACTATGCACAACTACTCTTTAACACTTCGTGAATTTGGTTGTAGAAAGAGTGTTCTTCTTTTGTACTTTGGATGAGAATGGATGATGAGGGATTGAATCACTTGAAACAAGGATTAATATACAAATGATCAAAGGGTTTTAGAGGATGTTTAGAGAGTTATAGATCTGAAAATTTCGTGCAAAAGGTGAGGAAAAAATCTAGGTTTAAGGTGGTATTTATAGGCAAAAGATTCTGACAGAGGAGCGTGGCCGGTCCCCTTAAATCAAGGCCGACCCCCTTAATTTTAAGGGGACTGCCCCTTAAAATTAAGGGGGCCGCCCAGCTGAAACGGGCAGAATCTTTGTCTTTTAGTGGGAAAAGTTTATTTGGTGAATTCTAACTGATTTTGGTTAAACATTTGAATTCATATATTTAGTATGAATAAAACATTTTTCTTTATTACCAAAAGTGTTTTTCAAAAATATATAATATGTTTATATAATTAAATAAACTTTGTGTAAGTTAATTAAATACCCCTTTGATCATGAGATGTATTAAGTACTTGTTTATCCATACCTTAAGTGATTAAGTTGGATATAGTGATATAAACTAGCTTAATACTTGTTTACGTAGTAATTATACGATTGACGATTTTACATTTTGTGATTGTCAAAATATAGAGATATCGAAAGATATAAATAACGTTTTCACACATTATTTATGTCAACAACTTGTTTTTCAAATGTCGTTATGCTTCTAAGGAATGAATTGAAGAAGAAAATGGAGCTATATGTTTTGAATGATGATGAATGGAGAGACATAGTAGCACATCTGGTATCTTTACCATGCTCAAGAAGTATATATAAAGCAAGAATATATAAAGCAGTTTAAAGAAAGTTTTTCAACGTTTAAAATTCTTATTAGAAATAAATAAAAGAATTTGACAAAGAATGGTTGCGGAATACCAATCTTAGTTGAATGACAATTATAATTTATGTATAAACTTTTCTTACTCGTTTAATTATTCAATAATCAAGTTCAAATTGAGGAGTAAATACTCATGAATGCGTATCACATTAATTGCAAGAGGTGCATTTACTCCTTTACAAACGTTCTTCTTATTAGTAGAAAATTAGGGTTTCCAAATGGATCTACATTATGGTGAACATTCAATGAGTTGGTGAGATTGCATTAAATGCTGCTATACTAGATAATTAAATAAACTCTTCTTTACTAAATATGACAATTATTGTACCTTTATACTAACTTTGGAAGGTGTGGATTCCTAAGAAAAAATTTTTATCCCTTTTTATTAAAGTAGATTTTTCCACCTTTGACTTTCTAGATACTTGAGATTCTTTGCTTAATATCTTTGTGAACTAAGAGATCAAACATCGTTTAGTGAGACATTGCCATCCTCACTGAACCTAACTTTTTCTTTGAATTTTGTACATCAATAGTTGAACCACGACAACACTGAATCGAAGAATCGTTATCTTCAAGAACTCAAAAAGAGTTATGCTAAGTAATTCTCAACGACTAAGTTATACTTAGGCTATTTTATGTTCAAGTCTATTTATAGACGGTTGAATAATGAAATGGCCCAAGGAAGTAAATGACTTTACCTATCATACTCATTCGTACTTTTGTGTCATTAGCTTGGCATATTGTTTGCAGAGTTTCTTGTTTGTTGAACTAAATATGATATCATCTAAATAAACTTGTACAAGAATTTGTCAAATCTAGTTTTCTAAACAAACAAGGTATTGTCAGTCTTGTAAATACAAATAAGCTATAAAAACGGTTTATTTATATTTTACGATCTTTTGATATTTTGTCGCGCGATAACAATCATAAAATCATTTTAAGTAAAATTAAATACATAAGGTTTTAAATCCATAGCTTTCTAACTAATCAAAATCATCTTTACAAAACTTTACATTATACAAGTAAAACACAAAATTACTTACAGATTTATTTTTAAGCATAGTAAAAATTAGTTATTACCTCATGCATGACCTCATTGATCTAGTTGACTTTCTATGTCTTGTCACATCATATCTTGGGCATATCTTGTAAGATCAAACAAGATCTTGAGAGATTTTTATATACAAAATCCGGATTGAGTTAATGAGAGGGCCGGATCCCTCAGTTTACACTCGTTGGATCCCTTTTGAAATGGATCTGCTAGATCCGTGTGAACAGTAACATTTAGACTTATAAATACCAAGCCAATTCTCTTTATTTCTTCATCCATCTCTTACATACTTTCTTATATTCTTTCATAGCATCATACTAACCTTGATCTCAGATCAAACTCATAGTTTACATTCATTTTGTTGGTGGTTCTTATTAGGAGTCTATAAAAGACAAATATCACTACAACTACATACAAGACTCTTAAGCTTCAAGAAAAGTATTGCTAATCTTCATTATCATTACAAGATCATTGATTTGATTCTTGTTGATCATTCATTTCATTGTACCATAAACTTGTTTTGTTAGATTGTGGTTTTGGGTTGGTTCTACCTTTGTAAGAACTGGGTATTTAACTTTGTACCAGATAAAGTGTAAGCGACGTTGTGAGGCTTCTCTGTCGGTTAAGGAGCTTGTAGACATAGTATTTTCAAACTCTTGAGTTGGGTACTCGAGGAGTGGAGTAGGGCAAGGAAGGTGTCCTTGTAGCCGAACAACTATAAATACTTGTGTTACGGTTCTATCTCTATTTACTTTACTTTACATATCGTATTTATCTTTATTACTTATATTCTTACATTATCGATACTTTATCTAAAAGATTTCACAAAAACTTTATCTAATTATTTTGAAATAAAATTTTAATTGGCAAAACTATTCAACCCTCCTTTCAGTTTTTCACAATTGGCATCAAGAGCAGGTTACTAAAAGTTTTAAAGTACATTGTATTTTAAAATTTTAAATCGATCTAATGGAATTTGAAAACTACAAAGAAGGGTAGTCTATGCAAAGACCACCACTATTTGAAGCTATCGGTTTTACATATTGGAAAAATAGATTCGAAAAGTATATGAAATCTAAAGATATTGATCTCTGGCTTATTATTGTTGATGGCGATTATAAACCTGTCGTTAGAAATATTTGTACCGGCAGAGATGAAAGTGTTCCTTTCGAACGTCAAAACGATGATCAAAAGAAAATGCTTTTGAAAAATAATGAGAAAAAATGGTTTTATATAATGCCTTACCTAAAAAGGAATATGAAAGAGTTTTATACATAAAACATCTAAAGATATTTGGAACTCTTTGGTGATTACCCATCAAGGTAATAAGCAAGTCAAAAACAATAAAATATATTTATTTATTCAACAATATGAGTAATTTTCAATATCGGATGATGATAGTATTGATAATGCATTTGCTAGATTTAACACTATCATTACTTCATTACAAGCACTTGACGAATCTTTTTCAAGTCGAAATCATATTCGGAGGTTTCTAAGAGCTCTTCTAACCAAATGGAGACCAATGGTAACAGCCATAGATGAATCAAAGGACTTGTCGATTCTTTCTCTCTACAAACTTATTGGAAACCTAAAAGTCTATGAAGAGGTGTAGGCAAAAGACTCTGAGGCTTCTAAAGACAAGAAAGAAAAATATAAGTCACTAGCATTAAAAGCCAAAAAGGAATCAAGCGACGAGGAAACTTCCTTTTCGGATAGTGAAGATGAAGAATATGCTATGGCGGTAAGGGACTTTATATTCCATAGAAGAATACTGTAATACCTAAAATTCTTAAACGTGTTCAATGACCAAAATGCCCCTAAACTAAAAATCTTAGTAATTATTTATAGAATACCAAATAAGCTCTAATAAGTTTGTAATTTACACATATGATTATAATTACTTAAAAACCTAAAATAAAATATGAGAAAGATATTTACGTAACATAAATAATTAGTTTGGGCCGTTTCTCAATTATATACAAGCAATAAGTAAACCCAAAGAACCTCTAGTAATCCAGCCCATGTAATTCCTTTGTTTGGCTCATACTCGATCCATACTAATACAAATAAAAAAAATTGATCCTTATGTGATCCTGTAATTCATACGCTTCAAGAAAAAAATTTCAAAACCCTAAGTTATCAAAAAGTCGATCATCTCTCATTCTTGGTTTCAAGTCGATCAAGCTCAAGGTGTTGTGGATTTTGTTTCTTAGTCTATTCGACATCCACATAGCTAGGTATCACTCATATTCTTGTTTTTCTCTTGATCACATATATACGTATGATATAAAGATGAAGTTCACATGAAATCATAAACATATGACATAAAATAGTGATGAATTTGGATTAGGGTTTTGATAGAAATTTTGTGAGGTGTTGGAATAAGTTAATATGTGTTTTTGATGAGTTAATTCCGTAAATAATAAGTATATTGATCACCTAATTTATTGGATTAAAGATGATTGAATGAATTAGGGTTTATATGAATTCTAAAATCTTGACAGCATGTATGCCTGAATATGTGAACGTGATAGGTTATGATATATAATGATTTTATTCATTTTCTTTTAATGAAAACTTAGTATGTATTAGTTAAGTTTTACAATTGGCGGGGAATGATTTCAAGTTGTTTTGGTTGTGTTTTTTATTTTTGTGTGATTAAGTGTCAAAGCTGAGTAAATCGGGTTTGAAAATCAGTAGCAGTTTTTGATTTATCATTTTCAAACCGTAAGGAATTAGGAGCTCTCCTTTAACAGGAGTAATATCTTGGTTATTTGTGACTTCCTGGAATTTTTATAGAGTTTTCTGCAGTGTCAAAATGGGTGTGATAAATGTAAACTTTTGGGGTGTTTCTGCAGATCCGAAATCTGAACTAGTTTTGATAATGAATTTTTAGTCTATAGTTCTTCTAAGTAGAAAATTCTATAAAACTTATAAAAATTAGTAAACATATATATCCACCTGGGGAAATTTTGTTAAGGCCCCAGGAGATGCACAAGTATACTTTAAAAATCCGGAAATATGATGCATGTTTTGATAATACAAGCTGAATTTTCTTAAAATGTGAATTACACACTTAAAGCCTATTATATCATTAATATGTGTAACATAATCATAATGAATCTTTAATCAAGTGTTTAATAGAGTATAATTCAGTGGTTCTATTTGGATTATTTGGGTGATTTGGTGGAGTTTTTAATGGGTGGCAAAGGTAGTGTTTGGACTGTTGCATTTGATAGCTGCATAATGTTTATATTTGGGAAATTCATGTTATTTCATATTGTGATGCTGATTTTGATATAACATGGAGCTTAACGGGGTGTTTGGATGTTATTTATGGGGATTATAGAGATATGTGTCGGTCTATATTATGGTTACAAGTTGATGGTTTATTAAAGAAGTGGGATAAGTTGTAGTTTAAATGTTTATTTCAGCAAAAAAACAGGAATTTTGATGATCTTTGTGGAGTTATAAGGGGGACTGTGAGGCTGGCATTGTTAAGTTTAAAGATGAGAAGTTCTAAGCAAGTTGGGGAAGCTACTAAACTATGGGTTTTTGTGTGTTTTGAAGAAGAATCGTAGGAGTTGTGTATTAAGTTCAATGCTTAGTGTTATTGTTGTATGGTGGTTTTTACTAGGATTATGAATTTGTTTCTTTTCATAATTCTTGGTTTATCTAATTGGCGGAAGAATAGCATGGAGTGTTGCAACTGTTTTTATGCTGAAGTGTTCTTTGTTAAGAGGTTTATAGGTGGTAGATTGTCAGGTGTTTGGTTTAAGTTCTCTTTTGACTACATTTTCATGTATGGATTTATGGTGGTGTGTTATTATGATGTTGATAATGGTGGTTCTCATTACAGAGCTAATGGGTTGAAGTTTATTGGGTTTGGGAAGAGGAGACATTTTTTTTTTTTTTTTTTTTTTTTTTTTTTTTTTTTTTTTTAAGATATGAAGACTTGGTGCCGTAACAATGTCCATGAGCATAATAGAAGAAATAATAGCGTAGTTATTAGACGCTGGTATTTTTATGAGTATTTGTTTTTTGGAGGCAAGTGTCGTTTGTTAAATTCTTTTTTAGTCATGTTTCCAAAGCATGTTTTGGGCATGTCTAGGACCTTTACTTACATGGGGTTTCTCCATATAAGATTATAAGTGTATTGTATATATTTTTGGTTTAATAAAATTTGTCGGGGCTGTTCTCTTTTTCCAAAAAAAATCCACTGTATGGTTGCCAAATTAGTCCATTTAGCAAAGTGGGTTGCTTTTCCATTAAATTTGCTTTATGAAATTTGTCGCCATGTACTTTTTTCAAAGGAAACAGTTAACACCATGTACTTTTTTTTAAGTATTTCACCATGTACTTAGACGTTGGTAAAACTTCACCAGTTTAGGACATGTTTGACTATAGATGATTCCATTCGAGTATCATTTCCATCTTATCAGTTAGCCATTTATGGACCGGGAGGGACTATTAAGAAACACGCCCAATTAACTTATAGACAATTGTGTGAAACCATAATTGAGTGGTTTGGGGAAAGAGGATTCGACTTTTTTACCACTGTTGGTGCGTCGGGCCATTCTGTCTTACAAATGGTTCAGCTGGGTATGTCGGTGAAGTGCAAGCGAAAGTGTGTAACATCTTACACCATTTCCCTTTGCTGATGAGCTGAGACGTAGTTACATTAAACCCTCTCCTTTTTGGGCATTTTTGGATTATGTTTCACTAAGGATGATATCATTTACATCTGATTGATTTGAGAAATTGTGCATTAAATTCATACACATCAGGCCCACCATTGCAAAGTTTTGTGACCAACAAAATATAATGTGCTATTTCACATGGTAATAGTTCTTCATTTTCATAGATATTTTAGCTGAACAAGGGGTGAAGTAACAAGAGTAAAGGAAATAGTTGTATGTAGATATGTGTGGTGATAAAGGTTCGAATCGTTTGACATGTATATTTTGTGGAACTTCATTTTAAATCACTGAAATTTATACTTCCTCCTGCTATAACTTCTAATGTCAAAATAAGGAATTTTTAGTTTTAGAATGACACAAGTATCTTTGAACTTTATGGTAAAATCAATAACTATGTCAAAACATGTGGGTATATACAAAAGTATATGCTATACCATTAACCAAATAGATAATCATCAAGTTTTCAGAAGAGGAAATATATCCATAAAAACAACAAAAATCATAGGCAATCTCTCGAGCAAATCAGTTTGTATTTGCCATCCCCTGTTTTTATATATGGCCAACTATATATATCCGTCTCTAGCACTAGGAGCAAAAAAGGATTGAAGACAGTCGTGACGAAGACGGAAATCTAACTTATACCACCACCAACATGGTCTACAAAGAAGTGAGGCACAATAAATGTATATTGCATTCGTAGAATAAAGGATTGTATTTTTTATTATTACCAACTATATACATTACATTTGCTTATCCGGATGTGTTTCTTTCTTATTTATAACTTCATTATATACAAGGTCATTTGCTATATTTTTTGACGTTACCTAAAATTACCCGTGAATATCACGGGTCTTTTAGATCATCAAAATCATATGCCACAATGCATGACGTTTATTACATTATTAGTTACAAGCATTGTACTTTATACTATCATTGACTTATTACTTACTATTCCTTTCAAATCGTGCGCAAACAATTTCCTATATCAGTCTCATTTACCATGACGATAAACAAGAGCCAAGGCCAATCACTTTCAAAAGTTGGTTTATACCCATCACGTCCTGTTTTCACACATGGACAGTTATACGTGGCCCTTTAAAGATGCACCCTATTATAAAATCAAGTTGTTAGTGATGTTTGGGGTAGAATATGAATCCTCTTTATTAGCGAATTTGGACTTCGTGATTTTATTTGTCATATAGTTACATGAAATCTGTTAAAGATCACTCATCGAGGAAGATGGAATATTTGTGCCAATATTTGTAAAGATGCAAATGAAAACCTTCAAAAGGAATTGTTATAGATCACCACATGGACAGTTAATATCTTATTATACCTTTCAAAAATAGTTCAACGTGTTTACCTTCGTTGTTTTTTTCTTACTTTATCCATACTCTTAATTTCTTGATGTATTCATTTTTCTAAAAACCCGTCAATTTGACGGGTCTATAAGCTAGTATCATTAATATGTGTAACATAATCATAATGAATCTTTAATCAAGTGTTTAATAGAGTAAATTAATTACCTAAGAACTTTATATAACCTAATATGGTATTTAATTTGACCACTACATGTTTAAGTATGTTTAAAACTCTAATTTACTACTTTTGGGAATAATAATCAAATTCAGTATGAATACTTGTATTTGTGATATAAAATACTTAAGAATTAGTTGTAAACCTATAATATGTGATAAATAACCCTAAAATTATATTACTAATTAATTAAACACTTAGCCTAATCATGTGTTTAAGGTTACTAATAAGAAAGGTTACTAAAAGTGGATAGAAGACTTAATATGGAATAAGAACAAGTAAATAAATGAACAATCTATTAATAACTAAGTCACATGTGTAGATTTCTGTAGAAGGGTGTTATTCGTTCTTTGATCCTTTCTATTTTGTCAACTTCGCATTTGTCCAAGGTACGGATATTCTGACCTTATACTTAAGGTTTCCTTTGTGATATGAACTTTCTGTTGGAACCTTACTATGATAAACCTTTGCTATGAACCTTTGACATGAACCTTTGTTATCTGAACCTTTTGTTTGACCCTTTTGTTACCTGAGCTTCACTAGGCATGGGGGTTCCATGTCCGTGTCATAGATGCACCTATGGCATGACTCTAGGGCAGTAGAGTGATGTTCTGCCACGTCCCTTCCATTATATATGAATGTGCACTAATTTTCAGGGGCGTATGGATGCATCCTAGATCTGTTTCTGTTTCTGATATGATATGATTTGTCTAGTGAATGTGGCTGTGTGTGCAATACACGTCCTTCACATTTTTCGGAGCTAGCTACTCCACCCATAAGAGGACACCCCTCATTGTTGTCTGATTATCTGAGAGGTCTCCCCTTTATATGTTTATGAAGATATGTGATTATGTTATGATATATTATCTGTTTCTGAGCTCTTGGTATTATTATGGTTCTGACTCTGTTCATACAGGTGACTGTATGAATTCCTTACTTAACCAACACATTTTATTTCCGTAATATCCGTTATACTTAAATATGTTTTTCCCAAAAATATATCACTTATACTTTAGCATTTATTTTCTGTTTTATTTTGTTATATATCTGTTCACTGGGCTTTTTAAGCTTAGCCGCATTTTTTTTCACTGCGGCAGGTATTCAAGTTAGCTTTGGGATAGCTTTTGGGAATTGATATTAGAGTTGAATTGAAGGTTTTGACCATAGTCATTTAAAGTAAGTTACTTATTTAAGATTTCCGCTTTTGATCTTCTCTGTTTGTTCTGATTTAACACCATATTATTGTGACATTTTTACCCTTGTCGGGTTGGGGTGTTACAATTTATGGTATCAGAGACAGGTTGGATCGGCGGATTAATAATCCGTAAAGCTTAGGCTATGACCTGTGAGTATTAGGCCCTTAGGTTTTGCACCGTGGGAGTTATGAAACAAATTTTGAGGATTTGGTTTAAGATTTCCCTATATGAACTTGAGTTTTGATCGGTGAGGATTGTGTAGACTAAGATATCTGCTTATGTAGAATTGCTTCTGCATTACTCTGATTCGTGTTTCTGTCTTTAGTTAAGCTGATAAGATCATTCTTTCCGAGGTTAGAAAGTTAAGCATGACCTAAAGTTCATTAATCTAATAAGTTTAGAAATGCCTTGAGGACTACACCATTTAAGTTTCGCTTTCTGATTTTGATTTCCATCTCTGACTTGTTGACAATTAGTTTGATGTTTTCTGACCATTTGGAAGATTATTACAACCCTAAGTGTTTGACATATTCTGTGAAGTTTTTCTGCTTATGTGGGGCATATTAGGTTTTCCTTTGACACTATTTGATTTTCCATTACCCTTTTCTACTTCTATGAGAAATTTGGTGGTTATTAGGCATGAGTATAGGAAATTGTCCACTCCATTGCGATAATAAAACTATGTTTACTAAGGTTTCCTTTGGAAGGTTATAATTTTGACAATAATCCGGGTAGGTGTTGATTTATCTGGACTCTTTCTATTAATAATGATTAGGATATCACATGATAATGAGGAAGATTGACAATGGTGTGACCGAATCTTTTGACTATTAATTTCTAATTTGGATGTTTCGTTTTATGACAATTTGATTCGTTGTGTTTTGGTGTGTGTAAAAAACAATTTATCAAAATATCAACAAACGTGAAGTTTAATTTGTCGTGGGACAAATAAACGTGAAGTAATACGAGTAAACCGTTTAGGAAAACGATTACCTCGCACAACTTGTGAAGGTGATATTCAAATTGTGAGACCGGGAAGTGATTTCCCGGATCGTACCCCAACGAAGTGTGAATGGAAAGTTTCGTAAAGGATTGGAATTAAAATCTTGTATGTTGAGAAAGATTATTTGGGTTTGTAAGTACGTTAACAAAAATTAAGAACTATTAAACGGAAATTAGTTAGACGCAACCTAAATGAGAATTAAACTAAGGTATGCTAATAATTATTTTAAATTACCTAAAAAGCTACGGGAAACGAAGTTAGGTATCGGGAATCCTAATTCACAAATTAAACAAGTAAACGTAACGTTTATCCTAAATAAACGTCACGCGCAAATTAAAACGTAAAATTTAAGCTACGAAGGTCCTACGGGTCTAAAAATATTTTTCTTACGAACTAAAAGACAAAAGAAAATTTTAGAAAAAAGAAAATTAATTTTAGAGTAAGAATTTTATTTATTATGACTTAAATACTATTTAATACTAATTATATTCTAATAAATATTAAAACTAAACAAAAAATTCTGAAAATTTTTGGGTAATTAACTTAAATTTAACCTAAGAAAAATAAAATTTTGAGATAAGCAGTTTTAAATAAGCAATGAATTAAGCCAACAAAAAGCTGAAATTTAGATAAGCTAAAGGAACAATGCTATGTTAAATTTAAAACAAAGGAGAACTTAGCAACAAAGTGTGGCTAGCACAGATGGTATAGGGGGCGTGGTGATGTTGTCTGTTTGTCAGCCAGGTCGTGTGTTCGAATCCCATCAGACCCCAACTTTTTTTCAAATCTATTTTTTTTTCTTTTGGCCACTGATTTGTTAACAGATTTTTCAATTCCCAGTTTTTTTTTTTTTTTTTTTTTTTTTTTTTACCCTTTTTTTTTTTTTTTTTTTACTTTCTGCTCTATCTTTTGTTACTGATTTCCCTTGCCAAATTACTAACGCCAATTTAGGCAAACGTTGAAAAACGAATTTGATCACAAGAACTTAAACTCTTTTCATTCGAACAGATTCAAGGCTAGTTCAAACTTTTCGTTTTACTTGTTTTGTTCAAGATGTCTACCAAAAAGCTTATTACAACAAGCTCAGCCTAAACAACTCGACTAACAACAACAAAATACAACAATAGCTCACAACCAGTTACAACAATAATGCAAAATAATAAAAAATAAAAAAAAGAACAAGAACAACAATCGACAACAGCAGAATCAATCAACAAGCTCAAATGGTAAGTAGTAGCAGACATAAGACTATAACAACAATAGGTTCCAGGAACAACACCAAGAACACAATAGATACAATAACTAGACTAATCAATTTCAAGTAGCTTATGCTACTATTATGCAGCAGCAGATCTCAACCAATGGCCCAGTTTATGGCCTATAAACTAGCAGTAAACAAGCAGTTTGGCAAAGATTCGAAGCAGACATGGTCACCCAACCTAGTGAGCCTACTAAGCACTAGACCTAACAACAACTATTAAGCAAATTACAAGCACTCTAGAATCTGGGTAGATCATATAAAGCTAATTCAGACAGAAAACAACAAGTATCAAAGACAACTATCAAACTAAATTACGTAATATAAATCAAACCAAAGTAAACTCTAATATGCAAGATTCAACAAGTATGAGAAACAACTAACAATCGCCAAGTAATAAGAACCTACTTGTCTTCCAAGACTTTGCGAGATTACTGCGAACCAAGAACAACCTAAACACCCCCATGGGTTCTAAACCATTCCATTCCCTGCTACTGCTGCACTTTCCAATTAATCTTTAACTTTTTTTTTATTTTCTTTTCGTAGTGATCAAATGAAACTCTTAATAGTAGCAGACAACATTTGAAAAATAAGACGCTTAAACATAAATAACGATTTGAATAAACTCAAAATACCATTTCCATTAACTTTTAAATCTGAAGTTTACAATGAAAATTAAATTAAATTAGAAAAATACAATGAGATTAGATGCCTGAGGCTTACAACTTAGCTATCTATTTATACTCAAACCCTAGTGGTAGGTACCATTTCTCCATTTTTTGTCTTCTCTCTGGTGTGCTTCTTTTCAATTATCCTCAGCCTTTGGATTAATCTTGAACTCATCACATCCTTCCAATTATACCTTGGCGCCCAACTGAGGTTGTGGATTGCCACCATGTCCTTCTGTGATAGGTTTGAAGGAGTTAGGTATGAGCTGTGAGGGGAGTAGTGGTGAGTGGGATTGGGAGAAGGGATGGATGGTGATGGGGAGGGATGGTGATGGTTGTGTTGGCTGTTTGTGGTCACGAGGGGGAGGGGATCAAGGTTTTGGGAAGAAGATAACTGCTACCATTCGATTTGACCATCAGAACATACCTCTTTGGTTTTTTATTAATAACTCATGTAGTGGGATTGAATGGAGAAGGAGGGGGCGTATTTTCTGCTTTAGGGTTTGTGGGATTTGCTTATTAAACGAACCAGGAAAAAGGGGGGTGGGCTAATGTTGGGTTATCTTTGGGTACATGGGTCAAGGTGAGGTGGGCTTTTCAAATTGCTTAGTTTGGATTTTGGTTTTGGATTGTTACAAAACTAAGAATCCGTTTAGTGTAGTATTGTGAAACCACAAGGACCAAATTTGCAACAAGCTGAAATTTCAAGGACCATTCGTACCATTTTCCAATTTTACTTCAAAGGTTTTATCCTGCCACACCATAATAACACAAGGACCAAAGTTTGCATTTTCCAAAATTTTAAAGCACCAGGGGCCAAACTTGCCAATCACCCACAGTACAGGGACCAATTGTGTGATTTTCCAAAAGTTTTTACCCAAAGATCATTTGTGATTCGTTTTGACTTTTAAAAATCAAGGGTTGACTTTTTCTTTGAAAATGATTGACCAGGGATTAGTTTTGTGAAATTTTGAAAGTCGGGGGACTGAAACTGTCAATTATGTAACTTTTATTCGTTTTTCATTTGTTTTCACTCGTTTTTCATCAGAAACATATAAAATACGATCTTTGGGATTTTCTTCGCATTTTGGTGCGTTTTTGAGTATTTTTGATCGTTTTGCAGCTTAGATTTGACTCAAAATGATGAGTATTTACACACTCATCAATCCCCCACACTAAACTATTGCTAGTCCCTAGCAATCTTTTTGAGAAAAATTAATGGATTTGAAGTCTCTTTACCAAAATCCATCACTTCTGGAGTAGCCAGGTGTAAGAACTGTGGCTCACCTGATAGCCGTGTGATTTTGAGCAAACCACCAGCTTTCAACGGATTTGATTTGTCTTTACCAGGAGCCGTTTGCTCCTGGACTAGCCAACTCTTGATGGAACAGTCAACATCTTGGTGAGTTGATTACCAATTATGGTTTTTCCACTGCCTTTACCACAAGCCATAATCTTGCGGGCTAGTCAACTCATTAGCTTTTGAGGATGATGGGGAGTTGAGGAACCATACAATTTTTGGCAAATTGCAAGCCATCAACGGGTTTGAGTTATCTTTACCAAGAGCCGTTTGCTCCTGGATTAGCCAATCCCTTTTGTCGTTTAGACAAGGTGAATTGATAACCACAAAAATTTTGAAATAAAGTGAAAAATTTTTGAAAATTTTTGGCCGAAAATGGGGGTACTAGACGGTATATTTTGATAAAATTCGCTAGAATTTTCCCCTCCCCCACACTTAGAGTTGAATATTGTCCTCAATATTCAAAGTCCCGGCGATTATGCCGAAATTTTGAATGAAAGACGAGAATATTAAAAGCTAACTGTGGGAATGTCATTTGTATTTTTCACTTTATTTATTCGAACACACATTTTTTTTTTTTTTTTTTTTTTAAATAGATATGTACATCGCAAGTAGCTGCGAGGGGTGGCCACTCCCCCACACTAGGGTGTTAGAAAATAGGAGAAAATCAGATACACAGGTGAAAACCCGTGTTTGTTACTTGTTTTTGTTTGTCGAGTCGCTAGCTTGACTCGATCCCCGAATTCATTGGTCCATGGGGAAAGTTTGGAGGTCCGGGACAACAGGTGGTATGTCCCCTCCAAAATAGTGTTTCAACCGATGCCCATTTACTTTGAAATTTGGACCGTCGTCTTGAGATAATTCGACGGTACCATAAGGATAAACTTTGGCAACGGTGAAAGGTCCAGTCCAGCGGGTTTTAAGCTTACCCGAAAAGATCTTTAATCGAGAGTTAAAAAGAAGGACTCGATCACCAACGTTGAAAACGCGGTTCTTAATTTTGGAGTCATGGATCTTTTTGGTTTTCTCTTTATAGATTAAAGAATTTTCGTAAGCTTGATCACGAAGTTCATTGAGTTCATTGAGTTGAACTTTCCTATGATCACCCGCAGACTTAAGATCAAAATTAGCATTCTTCAAAGCCCAATAAGCTTTGTGCTCGAGCCCAATTGGTAGATGACAAGCTTTTCCATACACGAGCTTATAAGGAGTACACTCGATGGGTGTTTTATAAGCTGTGCGAAAGGCCCATAGAGCGTCGTCTAGCTTATCCGACCAAGAGGCCCGGTTTTCGCCTACGGTTCTTTCAAGAATTCTTTTCAAACCTCAGTTTGAAACCTCCACTTGCCCACTCGTTTGTGGGTGATATGCGGTAGCAAGTCGGTGAGTGACACCATACTTGCGCATGACCTTTGCAAATTGTTCGTTGCAAAAGTGAGTACCGCGATCGCTTATGATAGCGTGGGGAGTTCCAAACCTTGAGAATAACGATTTCAAAAACTTTACAACTACTCGGGCATCGTTGGTTGGGAGAGCTTTTGCTTCGACCCATTTTGACAAGTAGTCGACGGCCACGAGTATGTACTTGTTCCCTCGTGAAGACGGGAACGGCCCCATAAAGTCTATGCCCCAAACATCAAAGATTTCACACACTTGGATGATGTTTTGAGGCATTTCATCCCGTTGTGTGATCTTTCCTTGACGTTGACACGAGTCACAAGATTTGACTAGGTCATAGGCGTCTTTATAAATGGAGGGCCAATAAAAACCGGACTCAAAGACTTTTCGAGCGGTGTAGTTCGGGCCATGATGTCCCCCGGTGGGTCCATTATGACAAGCCTTTAGGATTTCCATGGCTTCTTGGCCATGAACACACCTTCGAATAACCTGATCCGCACAAATTTTAAACAGGTAGGGGTCGTCCCAAAAGTAGTGATTGACATCTTTGAAAAATTTGCTCTTTTGGTGGGACGACATCCCTTTGACAACGAAGTTCCCCGCATGATAGTTTGCAAAGTCGGCAAACCATGGGGTACTAGAATCACCACGAGAGGAAATCACATTGAGTGTCTCGAGAGGAAATGTTTCGTTTATTTCCTTTTTCTCGAGAACTCCTTGATGAGGATTCTCCAATCGGGAAAGATGGTCAGCAGCGAGGTTCTCGGCTCCTTTTTTATCACGAATTATGATATCAAATTCTTGTAGGAGGAGAACCCAACGAAGCAATCTCGGCTTTGCGTCTTGCTTGGCAAAGAGATATTTCAGAGCCGAGTGGTCCGTGTACACTATGCACTTAGTCAAGATTAAGTACGGCCGAAATTTCTCAAACGCATACACCACGGCAAGTAATTCTTTTTCCGTTGTGGTGTAATGAGCTTGAGCTTCGGTCAAGGTCTTGCTTGCATAATGAATCGGCTGAAAATGTTTGGTTTTTCGTTGCCCCAAGACCGCACCCATTGCAAAATCACTTGCATCACACATGAGTTCGAAAGGTAGGTCCCAATCGGGGGCAACTAGAATGGGTGCCTCAGTAAGCTTTTTCTTGAGAGTTTGAAAAGCTTCGATGCACTCATCGGAGAAGAAGAATGGAGTTTCTTTTTCAAGAAGTCGGGTCATAGGCCTAGCTATCTTCGAGAAATCTTGAATGAATCTACGATAGAAGCCGACATGACCCAGGAAACTCCGAACACCTTTGACAGTAGTGGGAGGAGGAAGCTTAGCAATGACATCGATTTTAGCTTTATCAACCTCAATCCCACTCTTGGAAATCTTATGGCCAAGGACAATTCCTTCCTTGACCATGAAATGACTTTTCTCCCAATTTAGACTAAGATTGGTGTCTTCACACCTTTGAAGCATTTTGTCTAAATTGGAGAGACACGATTCGAATGAATTCCCAACGACCGAAAAATCATCCATGAAGACCTCCATTGTTTTCTCGATCATGTCGTGAAAAATGGCCATCATACATCTTTGAAATGTGCCCGGAGCATTGCATAAGCCAAAAGGCATGCGTCGATAAGCAAATGTTCCGTATGGGCACGTAAAAGTCGTTTTTTCTTGATCTTGAGGATCGATGGGAATTTGGAAATAACCCGAAAAACCGTCAAGGAAACAATAGTATTCGTTTCCCGCCAATCTTTCGAGCATTTGATCCATGAAAGGTAATGGGAAGTGGTCTTTACGGATGGCGTCGTTTAATTTTCGATAATCAATGCAAACGCGCCAACCCGTCACCAATCGAGTTGGAATCAACTCGTTATCATCATTTTTGACAACCGTTATGCCACCCTTTTTGGGCACACAATGAACGGGACTCACCCAAGGACTATCCGAAATGGGGTAAATCAAACCGGCATCAAGAAGTTTAATGACCTCTTGCTTGATAACCTCATGAATTTTAGGATTTACCCGTCTTTGTTGTTGAACCGCCGGTTTATAGTTATCCTCCAACAAAATCTTGTGCATACAAAATTCCGGGTTAATACCCTTGATGTCGGAAAGCCTCCAAGCAATGGCTCGCTTGTGTGACTTTAAAACTTTGAGAAGAGCGGTTTTGTTTTCCTCATTCAAGTCTTTAGCGATTATGACGGGAAACTTATCGTCACCCTCCAAAAACGCGTACTCGAGATGAGGCGGAAGTTCCTTGAGTTCGACATCGGGAAAGTCATCAGTTTCTTCAACATCTTTGACTTCCACATTATGAAGTTCTTTTGGAGGAAGAGATGAAGGATCATCATTGAGCAACTTCTCAAGGAGAAGTAAGTCTTCCTCGGGATTGATAGAATCATAATCAACATGAGAATCACACGACAAACAAGCTTCGATTTCTTCCAAAATGAAGTCACCTCCCAAAAATGGAGTAAGAGAGGGGGGAGAGACATCAATGGAAGAATTGATTGATCCCTGCACACTTAACACTTCTTCAATATGGTCATCGCATGCAAAATCGATGACATCAAGTCGGTTGATTTCTTCTCGTTCAAGGTCGAGAAGATCCTTAGAAGTGTTTTCGATGTTTATGATCAACTTTTCATCGCCAACTCTAAGAGTCATTTCTCCTTCGAAGACGTCGATTAATGCACGAGCCGTTTTTAAGAATGGTCTTCCCAAAATAAGGGGGACACGAGGATCGGCATCAAAATCGACGACTACGAAGTCAGCAGGAAAATAGAACTTGCCAACCTTCACAAAGACATCTTCAGCAATACCCTTCGGAATTGAAACCGAACGTGTTGCTAATTCGAGAGTCATTCGTGTTGGTGTAAGCTCCGGAAGTGAAAGTTTTTGCCAAATCGAGAAAGGCATGAGGTTTATGCTAGCGCCAAGATCGGCCAAGGCAAAGCATTCCACAAGCTTTTGGAAATCACATGGAATGAGAAATTTTCCGGGGTCTCCTAATTTTTCGGGAAGTTTCTTTAGGAGAACCGCCGAACAATTTTCGTTCAAACGAGTTTTGGTGAGTTCGAATAGTTTCTCTTTGTTACTTAGAAGACTCTTGAAAGTGGAAGCAAACTTGGGCATATAGAGAAGAGCATCCGCGAAACTAATGTCGAAGTGTAACTTTTGAAAAATTTCAAGAAACTTTTTCATTTGATCATTAGTTTGCTCGCGGAGTCTTTGATCATTTAACCTCGAAGGATATGGTATTGAAGCTTTTTGTTGAACGGGATTTTCCGATGGTTCAAAAACAATTCCCGGTTTTGATTTGGTTTTTGAGACAACATGAGGTTGGACGTGTGCGGTACTTTGTGTACTTGTGATTTGCACCTTGTCCTTTGTAGCCTCGTGTTCACGTTCCACTACCTCGGGAGGAGAAGAAGATGAGGTAGTAGGAACCGTGGGTCCATCATAAGAAACTCCACTACGGGTTGTGATCGCCTTTACATCGCCCTTCGGGTTGGCGATCGTGTTGCTTGGTAGCGTTCCCGATCCCGAAGGTCGATCATTTAAAGACTTCTTAAGTTCAAAAATCTGACCGATCAACAACCTATTAGTTTCTTCTTGAGCTTTCATAAATTGCTTCAACAATTCATCGGTTGATGATTGAGGTTGAGCAACAGATTGATTTTGAGGAAAGTTTTGAGCTCGGTTGTTTTGATTGAAACCTTGATTTTGAAAATTTCCATGGTTTTGATTACCATGAAAATTGTTTCCTTGATTGAAATTACCATAACCTTGGTTTCTATTCAAGTTTCCTTGATTTTGATATTGATTCATAGGGGCTTGAAATTGGTTTTGAACATTCGGGTTTCTTTGTTGATTTTGATTGAATCTATTTGGATTATTGGGTTGAGAAAAACCGGGTGGACCACTTTGATTGTTAGTACGGTAATTTTGTTCCATTTGAGGACGGTATTGGTTACCTCCTTGGTTAGAATTACTGACTATTGCATTGACTTCAAAAGGATTGCCATCGGTGGCAGTACAATTGTAGTAAGCGTGTGGACCACCACAAGTAACACAAGTATCAACCTTTTTGACTTCAGCAGGTTGAGAAGAGACTTTCTTTGTTTTGGTGAGAACCAAAGCATGAATTGCTTCCATGAGCTTGTCAAGTCTAGCATCGGTGCTAGATTGAGCCACGGGTGATGAGGAAGAAGGACCAACATTAATTTGCGAAACAACCGATTTGCTTCGTGGGATGCGGACCTTGGATTTGTTTTCAATTATCATCAAAGCATCTTTGGTGGTGCGATTCAAGAAGTTACCTCCCGAGGAGGCATTAAGAGAGTCTTGATCGACTTGGCTCACACCATTATAGAAAGGGTCGAGTTGCATCAACTCGGAAAAACCGTGATGAGGACATTTACGAAGTATGTCCTTGTAACGATCCCATGCCTCACCGAATGATTCATCAAACTTTTGAGTGAATTTCATGATCTCATTCTTGAGGGCGGTGGTTTTGGATGGAGGAAAGAATTCGTTCACAAACTTCTTAACCAAATCTTCCCACGTTTCAATGGATCGAGGGGGTTGTTTGTCTAGCCAATTTTTGGCAGCCCCATCGAGGGAAAACGGGAAGAGAAGAAGTTTGATAGCCTCCTCAGGGACATTTTTGCATTTGATGGTTGACGTGATTTTGTTGAACCATCGAATGTGATCTTGAGGATCGTCCCTCTCGAAACCATAGAATTGACGCGAGGTGACTAAGTTAATCAACCCCGTCTTAAGTTCGAAATTGTCAGCCACGATGGCTGGAATGATGATAGCATCTCCGTAACCCTCGATGGGTGCTTGGAGAAGCTCATTCATGGTGGGTTCGGCCGCCATGATTGGAATAGCACGAAGCTCGGGTTCGGCTATTCGATTGGTACGTCGTCGATTACGCCTTCTTCTCGGAATGTTATTTAGCGTTTGCAAAGGACTTGTTGACGTAGACGAACGTGTGCGCATGCACCACAAAAAATATCAATTAAAACAATACCACTTTAAATACAAGGGAACTTAAACCAATAATCAAGAACGCAAAGTTAACTTCTAAGGAAAAACGCACAAAGGAGCGGGAGAGAAGAATGGATCTCTCACTGGGCGAAGTTCGTTGGATCGCCACATACCGTTTCGACTCCTCTTAAAGTGTGAATTTTGTTTAAAAGTTTTCCAATACGCAAATGATACAAAGGCAAGTTTTGATCTTTTGTTTGGGAACTTATTATGGTCACACCCCCAGTTGGTAGGTGTTCTGCCTTGGTTTGCGGTGGTAAGATTTTAACTTTGTATTTATTAAACAATGAAACGGGAAAATCTTTTTGTGTTTTTCTTTATCTTATATAGATATAATACATATACTAGAAACAAAAGAAAAATATTTTTGGTTTTTTATACGTTTTATAAAAGCGTAACTTCTTGCGAAGGTTCTACAAGACTAATCGTCTAAACCTTATCGAGACTTTCGACACACAGCCTCCTCGGCAGCGGCGCCATTTGATTCGTTGTGTTTTGGTGTGTGTAAACAACAATTTATCAAAATATCAACAAACGTGAAGTTTAATTTGTCGTGAGACAAATAAACGTGAAGTAATACGAGTAAACCGTTTAGGAAAACGATTACCTCGCACAACTTGTGAAGGTGATATTCAAATTGTGAGACCGGGAAGTGATTTCCCGGATCGTACCCCAACGAGGTGTGAATGGAAAGTTTCGTGAAGGATTGGAATTAAAATCTTGTATGTTGAAAAAGATTATTTGGGTTTGTAAGTACGTTAACAAAAATTAAGAACTATTAAACGGAAATTAGTTAGACGCAACCTAAATGAGAATTAAACTAAGGTATGCTAATAATTATTTTAAATTACCTAAAAAGCTACGGGAAACGAAGTTAGGTATCGGGAATCCTAATTCACAAATTAAACAAGTAAACGTAACGTTTATCCTAAATAAACGTCACGCGCAAATTAAAACGTAAAATTTAAGCTACGAAGGTCCTACGGGTCTAAAAATATTTTTCTTACGAACTAAAAGACAAAAGAAAATTTTAGAAAAAAGAAAATTAATTTTAGAGTAAGAATTTTATTTATTATGACTTAAATACTATTTAATACTAATTATATTCTAATAAATATTAAAACTAAACAAAAAATTCTGAAAATTTTTGGGTAATTAAGTAAACTTAAATTTAACCTAAGAAAAATAAAATTTTGAGATAAGCAGTTTTAAATAAGCAATGAATTAAGCCAACAAAAAGCTGAAATTTAGATAAGCTAAAGGAACAATGCTATGTTAAATTTAAAACAAAGGAGAACTTAGCAACAAAGTGTGGCTAGCACAGATGGTATAGGGGGTGTGGTGATGTTGTCTGTTTGTCAGCCAGGTCGTGTGTTCGAATCCCATCAGACCCCAACTTTTTTTCAAATCTATTTTTTTTTTTCTTTTGGCCACTGATTTGTTAACAGATTTTTCAATTCCCAGGTTTTTTTTTTTTTTTTTTTTTTTTTTTACTTTCTGCTCTTTCTTTTGTTACTCATTTCCCTTGCCAAATTACTAACGCCAATTTAGGCAAACGTTGAAAAACGAATTTGATCACAAAAACTTAAACTCTTTTCATTCGAACAGATTCAAGGCTAGTTCAAACTTTTCGTTTTACTTGTTTTGTTCAAGATGTCTACCAAAAAGCTTATTACAACAAGCTCAGCCTAAACAACTCGACTAACAACAACAAAATACAACAATAGCTCACAACCAGTTACAACAATAATGCAAAATAATAAAAAATAAAAAAAAAGAACAAGAACAACAATCGACAACAGCAGAATCAATCAACAAGCTCAAATGGTAAGTAGTAGCAGACATAAGACTATAACAACAATAGGTTCCAGGAACAACACCAAGAACACAATAGATACAATAACTAGACTAATCAATTTCAAGTAGCTTATGCTACTATTATGCAGCAGCAGATCTCAACCAATGGCCCAGTTTATGGCCTATAAACTAGCAGTAAACAAGCAGTTTTGCAAAGATTCGAAGCAGACATGGTCACCCAACCTAGTGAGCCTACTAAGCACTAGACCTAACAACAACTATTAAGCAAATTACAAGCACTCTAGAATCTGGGTAGATCATATAAAGCTAATTCAGACAGAAAACAACAAGTATCAAAGACAACTATCAAACTAAATTACGTAATATAAATCAAACCAAAGTAAACTCTAATATGCAAGATTCAACAAGTATGAGAAACAACTAACAATCGACAAGTAATAAGAACCTACTTGTCTTCCAAGACTTTGCGAGATTACTGCGAACCAAGAACAACCTAAACACCCCCATGGGTTCTAAACCATTCCATTCCCTGCTACTGCTGCACTTTCCAATTAATCTTTAACTTTTTTTTTTTATTTTCTTTTCGTAGTGATCAAATGAAACTCTTAATAGTAGCAGACAACATTTGAAAAATAAGACGCTTAAACATAAATAACGATTTGAATAAACTCAAAATACCATTTCCATTAACTTTTAAATCTGAAGTTTACAATGAAAATTAAATTAAATTAGAAAAATACAATGAGATTAGATGCCTGAGGCTTACAACTTAGCTATCTATTTATACTCAAACCCTAGTGGTAGGTACCATTTCTCCATTTTTTGTCTTCTCTCTGGTGTGCTTCTTTTCAATTGTCCTCAGCCTTTGGATTAATCTTGAACTCATCACATCCTTCCAATTATACCTTGGCGCCCAACTGAGGTTGTGGATTGCCACCATGTCCTTCTGTGATAGGTTTGAAGGGGTTAGGTATGAGCTGTGAGGGGAGTAGTGGTGAGTGGGATTGGGAGAAGGGATGGATGGTGATGGGGAGGGATGGTGATGGTTGTGTTGGCTGTTTGTGGTCACGAGGGGGAGGGGATGAAGGTTTTGGGAAGAAGATAACTGCTATCATTCGATTTGACCATCAGAACATACCTCTTTGGTTTTTTATTAATAACTCATGTAGTGGGATTGAATGGAGAAGGAGGGGGCGTATTTTCTGCTTTAGGGTTTGTGGGATTTGCTTATTAAACGAACCAGGAAAAAGGGGGGTGGGCTAATGTTGGGTTATCTTTGGGTACATGGGTCAAGGTGAGGTGGGCTTTTCAAATTGCTTAGTTTGGATTTTGGTTTTGGATTGTTACAACACTAAGAATCCGTTTAGTGTAGTATTGTGAAACCACAAGGACCAAATTTGCAACAAGCTGAAATTTCAAGGACCATTCGTACCATTTTCCAATTTTACTTCAAAGGTTTTATCCTGCCACACCATAATAACACAAGGACCAAAGTTTGCATTTTCCAAAATTTTAAAGCACCAGGGGCCAAACTTGCCAATCACCCACAGTACAGGGACCAATTGTGTGATTTTCCAAAAGTTTTTACCCAAAGATCATTTGTGATTCGTTTTGACTTTTAAAAATCAAGGGTTGACTTTTTCTTTGAAAATGATTGACCAGGGACTAGTTTTGTGAAATTTTGAAAGTCGGGGGACTGAAACTGCCAATTATGTAACTTTTATTCGTTTTTCGTTTATTTTCACTCGTTTTTTATCAGAAACATATAAAATACAATATTTGGGATTTTCTTCGCATTTTGGTGCGTTTTTGAGTATTTTTGATCGTTTTGCAGCTTAGATTTGACTCAAAATGATGAGTATTTACACACTCATCACAATTCTGCGTATGTTCGCTAAGTTTATGATTATGAGCATTTTGGTGAATTTGGAGGTATTGGTGCTCTATTAAGATAGATCTGTTAGATTTAGGTTATTTTTCTGGTAAGTTTCGTTTTTCGTTCGACCTTATTGATAATAATTTATTCTGCTAAATTCTGGAAATCAGAGAAGAATTGTTAGGTTGATATTAGGTTCTTATATTCACGACTTGAGATAAAGTATGGTCGCCATGAAAATATATTTATATAATGCAAATATTATGACGCCTGGCCAACGTGATAATATTTCCATCATATAGCGTACTCTCATTGTGAGCATATGCTATCTTGGGAAGCGATTGAGGAGCATTAGATTTCTGCCAGTTGATTATCCGCGATAAGTGAGACTTTAGGATTTACTCTATTCGTCTATACTCTGTTTTCATCGTTAGATATCTGAATAAGTTTGAATTCTCATCGTATGTTTGTTGACCGTTGTTCATCCATTAAGAAATTTAAAACTCATTATAGAATATCCTAGCGTCTGAATGTTCGCACTCAATCTGTTTTCTGATATTGATTATCTGTTGCTAATACGCATTCATTGAATTGAATTAGGATGTGTTCTGAATAAGATATGAAGTTATGGAATTCTGATAAAAAAGATCTGTCTGTCTGTTAAAATCTGATAGAAAAGTTATTCTGAATTAAGGTTATTTCTGTAAATAAAAGATTCTGTGTTCATTCCGTTCTGGAAATTTCTAAAATCTGATTCGTTTCTGTCTATTCTGCCTATTCAATTTCCGAGGATGGAAATTTCTTTTTAGAGGGGAAGAAGTTGTAATACCTAAAATTCTTAAACGTGTTCAATGACCAAAATGCCCCTACAACTAAAAATCTTAGTAATTATTTATAGAATACCAAATAAGCTCTAATAAGTTTGTAATTTACACATATGATTAAAATTACTTAAAAACCTAAAATAAAATATGAAAAAGATATTTACGTAACATAAATAATTAGTTTGGGCCATTTCTCAATTATTTACAAGCAATAAGTAAACCCAAAGAACCTAACTAGGAATCCAGCTCATGTAATTCCTTTGTTTGGCCCATACTCGATCCACACTAATACAAATTAAAAAAAAATCGATCCTTATGTGATCCTGTAATTCATACGCTTCAAGTAAAAAAAATCAAAACCCTAAGTTATCAAAAAGTCGATCATCTCTCATTCTTGGTTTCAAGTCGATCAAGTTCAAGGTGTCGTGGATTTTGTTTCTTAGTCTATTCGACATCCACATAGCTAGGTATCACTCATATTCTTGTTTTTCTCTTGGTCACATATATACGTATGATATAAAGATGAAGTTCACATGAAATCATAAACATATGACATAAAATAGTGATGAATTTGGATTAGGGTTTTGATAGAAATTTTGTGAGGTGTTGGAATAAGTTAATATGTGTTTTTGATGAGTTAATTCTGTAAATAATAAGTATATTGATCACCGAATTTATTGGATTAAATAGGATTGAATGAATTAGGGTTTATATGAATTCTAAAATCTTGACAGCATGTATGCCTGAATATGTGAACGTGATAGGTTATGATATATAATGATTTTATTCAGTTTCTTTTGATGAAAACTTAGTTTTATGTCTTAGTTAAGTTTTCCAATTGGCGGGGAATGATTTCAAGTTGTTTTGGTCGTGTTTTTTTATTTTTGTGTGATTAAGTGTCAAAGCTGAGTAAATCGGGTTTGAAAATCAGTAGCAGTTTTTGATTTATCATTTTCAAACCGTAAAGACTTAGGAGCTCTCCTTTGACAGGAGTAATATTTTGGTTATTTTTGACTTCCTGGAGTTTTATAGAGTTTTCTGAAGTGTCAAAATGGGTGTGATAAATGTAAACTTTTGGGGTGTTTCTGCAGATCCGAAATCTGAACTAGTTTTGATAATGAATTTTTAGTCTATAGTTCTTCTACCTAGAAAATTCTATAAAACTTATAAAAATTAGTAAACATATATATCCACCTGGGGAAATTTTGTTAAGGCCCCAAGAGATGCACAAGTATACTTTAAAAATCCGGAAATATGATGCATGTTTTGATAATACAAGCTGAATTTTCTTAAAATGTGAATTACACACTTAAAGCCTATTATATCATTAATATGTGTAACATAATCATAATGAATCTTTAATCAAGTGTTTAATAGATTAAATGAATTACCTAAGAACTTTATATAACCTGATATGGTATTTAATTTGACTAGTACATGTTTAAGTATGTTTAAAACTCTAATTTACTACTTTTGGGAATAATAATCAAATTCAGTATGAATACTTGTATTTGTGATATAAAATACTTAAGAATTAGTTGTAAACCTATAATATGTGATAAATAACCCTAAAATTATATTACTAATTAATTAAACACTTAGCCTAATCATGTGTTTAAGGTTACTAAAAGTGGCTAGAAGATTTAATATGGAATAAGAATAAGTTAATAAATGAGCAATCTACTAATAACTAAGTCACATGTGTAGATTTCTGAAGAATGGTGTTATTCGTTCTTTGATCCTTTCTATTCTGTCAGCTTCGCATTTGTCGAAGGTACGGATATTCTGACCTTATACTTAAGGTTTCCTTTGTGATATTACCTTTGATATGAACTTTCTGTTTGAACCTTACTATGATTAACCTTTGCTATGAACCTTTGACATGAACCTTTGTTATCTGAACCATTTGTTTGACCCTTTTGTTACCTGAGCTTCACTAGGCATGGGGGTTCCATGTCCGTGTCATAGATGCACCTATGACATGACTCTAGGGTAGTAGAGTGATGTTCTGCCACGTCCCTTATGTTATATACGAATGTGCACTAATTTTCAGGGGCGTATGGATGCATCCTAGATCTATTTCTGTTTCTGATATGAGATGATTTTTCTGGTGAATGCGGCTGTGTGTGCAATACACGTCCTTCACATTTCTGAGAGCTAGCTACTCCACCCATAAGAGGACACCCCTCATTATTGTCTGATTATCTGAGAGGTCTCCCCTCTATATGTTTATGAAGATATGTAATTATGTTATGATATATTATTTGTTTCTGAGCTCATGGTATTATTATGGTTCTGACTCTGTTCATACAGGTGACTGTATGAATTCCTTACTTAACCAACACATTTTATTTCCGTAATATCCGTTATACTTAAATATGTTTTCCCAAAAATATATCACTTATACATTAGCATTTATTTTCCGTTTTATGTTGTTATATATCTTTTCACTGGCCTTTTTAAGCTCAGCCGCATCTTTTTTTTCACCGCGGCAGGTATTCAAGTTAGCTTTGGGATAGTTTTTGGGAATTGATAGTAGAGTTGAATTGAAGGTTTTGGCAATATTCATTTAAAGTAAGTTACTTATTTAAGATTTCCGCTTTTGCTCTGCTCTGTTTGTTCTGATGTAACACCATATTGTTGTGACATTTTTACCCTTGTCGGGTTGGAGTGTTACAAATACACCGTATATTCTTCTTTCCAGCTTTTATTTGTTTTTCCATCAAGTTTCTTCTAATTTCTATGTCTTTTCGTTCCAATGCTTATATAAGCCCTACTATTCAAATAGGAAATAATTAAGCATCAAATCATATATGATAACAAGAATAATGAGCGAATAACATGGGATATTGATAGTAAAAACACTATACTATTTGATGTTATCAATGTCTTTTCCTTTACTATTTAAGGCTTTAGTCCGCCTCTGCTAAAGTAGATATGCACGAATGGGTAGAAGATTATGTAACCTTGATTTTCTATAAGTTAGTATTTGGGATTGCAATTATGTTTCCGTTGTGTTTCCGTTCTTAATTTGGATACTCTCTAAACTCTGAGGGATTGTCCTGAGTTTTTGGGTTTAACTATTTATCTATTTTTTGTAATTATTATATTCTCCTTTAATTTATCATAAAGAAAGAAAAATTAGTATAACTAGAATTATAGCATTTCATCGGTACTTATAGTCTTTAGCGATGATGCATTGGCGATGAGATGTGGATAAAAAGTTTTGGCTACGAGTCATCGTTAAAATCCCTTGTAGTGTTTATGATTAATATTGTGATTGTTTTAAACATCTAGCCACTTGGAGACATCAAATAAGGACTAAATATATGCATCCTTTATCCCATTTATATTGCCTTTTTATGTTATTTATGTGACAATTGATACTTAATTATTTACTTTTGTACATCTCAGTAAATAATTAAGCAATTGATGAAAGTTAAAGAAATGGACGTGATTTGTAGATAAAATGAAGAAATCAAGGAAAGTCCACTATTCAAAGACTCAATACGCCGTATTCACCCTTGGCAATACGACGGATCCACTCATGACTTCATTAAACAACCCAAGTTGTAAAATACATCAATACGGCGTATCCAGAATGGCTAATATGTTGTATCCATAGATGATTCGTACTGATTCTAGAATATTTTAAACATGGGGCCTACGGTATTCAAGCTCGATACACCGTATTGGAGGATCCCAATATGCCGTATCGACCATTTTCGAGATACTATATATAGAACAGCCTTATTACATATTTTACACAACTTTATACCCCAAGGCTCGATTCCCAGACGATTTTGAAGGCAAGAAGGTCCTGCAAACTCAGTCATTGTTTAGGAGAACTTTTTGTAACCTAGTTACATAATTTAATCATTCGGTTAGCGTATCGTATTTACTATTTTTCATACTTTATACTTTGTTATTATGTTTGTTTACTTTGTTACTGAGATTATGGGCTGACACCCTTGGGCATTAACCAAGTTTATGAAGATTATGTGTTTTTTAGATGTTTTACATCGATTAATAGTTTACCTCGTTTGATATTATTTATGTTTATCGCCTATGCTCATTTATTTATTTGATCTTGGTTATATTGTCACTAGATCTTTGGAATATAAACCTTAAATTCTTAAATTCTGTAATTTAACTATCGGTAATTGTGGTTATTTGAATTATAAACCTTATATCCGTATTATAATAATTGAATGTAGGAAAACCAGCTGAATTCGACCTAGCTTAGGAGCACATGTCTGGAAGCATCTCTTAGCAAATTCAATTATTAGGACTAATTCGTGTAATATCACTAGGTAGATAATTACAAAATTGAGTCAAATAAGTTAGTAAAACTCGTAGAAGTTTAGGTTGCATTTATGTCACCTAGATAGATTATAAATAGTAGTTGAAGGATATTAAGCGGGCTTCGTAATAGTGACAGCAATAACCCTTTTCAGAGCCTAGTATTTAAGGAGAAATCCACCTTATTTACATTCGTGAATCACCAACGAGAGTTGATAATAACTTAGTAATCATTGCACTAGTAAGACATATTACTAATACTTAATTGGATGAACTTGGCTAGCACATTCTTCCTAATATTGATTTAGTGCCTTTTTTTTCTATCATTTATCTTGCGTTATTTTGTTTATTTATTAGCTTTATTAGATAATTATTAACTAAACTTGTTTCAGTCTATCAGGCTGAACCTCCCTTTGCGTTATTTTATATTATTTAGTAGTTAGAATACCTTTAGGATTAGTATTTTAGGATTAGTATATTAGTAATTCACTCCTAACGAAGGATTCGTACTTACCCCACTAGTTACGTTGATCAGGTAAACTGCCTGTTAGTGTTAAGTCTATAGATTAGTTACGCAAAATATAAATAGTAAAACTTGGTTTAAAATGTATAGACCTACAAATAATACATCACCACCTATCTAGTAGTTTTGATATCATCAAACCAATAGCCACTTTTGTGTATCACAAGTAAGTTATTATGTTGAGGCTAGAACCCGGCCTTAGAGTTCGTGATAGCAAAAAAGCCCGTACCCGACGGGGACCTGATTCCTAAACCCGATTTGACTAGGGAATCTCTGATTTGATCAGGATGGGGAATCTCCGAATTACGTAACTGGGTATGAGGCGAGATGGGGATAACATCAATTATTCAATCCCCGAACCCGAACCCGGCCCTGATCTTTTTAATATATAAATATATGAGAACAATATATATAGCAATACAACATTTACTTTGTATATATATTCTATGAGCATTGACACGCAATGTTTATGCATGTATGATATTTAAATGATCAAATTGCTTAAAAAACATAAAAAATTAAACACTAATTATTATATATTATTTAATCAGTGTTTTGTCTGAATACTCACATACTTTAAAGCATCATAAATATTAATACAACGCATATAAGAATAACGTGCATTGTATGTGAGTATACTCATATACAATGCACGTCACATACAATGCACGTTCTTTTTATGTGTTTTGTATTAATATTTACGATGCTTTAAGTATGAGTGATGTACGTTTCTTGAGATATTTTATGGGCCAGTTTCTTTATATTTTCGATGAGTTTGTGTATTGTTTATGTTTTATCGATAAGGATTGAAAATTCCCGAATCTTCGCGGGATCCCCGATCCCGTAAGAGACTAAGATTGGGAAGTAAAGCGATTCCCCAACGGGGATGAGGGGGGAGATGGGGATGACGAGTGAGAAATGAGGATGGAGATTCAAAATACGATCGTTGACATTCCTTGCTCCCTACATCTCTACTTAGAGTATGTCAATTTCAAAATTTTCTACTCGTATTGTTTTACATTTCATGGGATATTAATTTTTTTTTGAAAGGCAATTGAATTTATTGAAACAACAAAGATACAAAGATAAAGCTCACATATGCACATGAAACTACCTGAGACATATCTTGTCCATACTCTCCCAACAAGATGACAGGAAGAATAAGAACAAGAAAAGAGCATGACCACACTCACACTATCAGCCTTACATTACAAGATGACATAGAATAACATACATAAGATACTGCTCCAGTTCCACAACTAAAGTAGCAAGCCACTGACAGCGTTTTACTTTTGCCCACATGTCACAAAACCCAAAACTGAACCACAAAATAGCTACTGCACTGCTACAATGTTTAAGCTGCATCTGAAGGGCTCTCGTAGCCACTGTTGCCAGCACCAAGAATACTTATTAGACCGTCTCGAAACCCATTGAAAGCTCTTCAACTGAATATCTTGAGAAATCTTGTTTGTGCTTGCTATTTTCTCGCTAAAAACCCGATTATTACGCTCTTTCCAAAGGAAATAACCAGTCACCCAAATTAATACTTGCCACAATGCTTTGTTATCCTTAGTTTGTGAACCCATACCTTTATGTCTAAATAACTCACTTATGGTAAACACGTCTACACTACCAAACTTCCACCAGTTAAATACTTTCTCCCATACCCTCCATGCCATATCGCACAATAACATGGAATGATTGATTGTTTCCACATTATTACCACAACAAGGACATAAAAGAGTATGCAAGTCAATACCTCTTTTATTAAGCTCAGTAAGAACAGGTAGTCTTCCTTTCAAAACTCGCCATACAAACACATTCACCTTCTTTGGAGCAAGACTGTTCCACACTGTCGCATGACCCAAGTGATCCGATTGAAGCCGCTTCTCATCCACCAATCTTGCAAGAGCTTTAACTGTAAACTTACCGTCTTGACAAAGCGTCCATATCCAACAATCCCTACAATCATGTGACAAATTAATATAATTTAACATCCCTAGCATCTTATCTAAATCACCACATCCCCTACCTCTTGGTTCCCTCACCCAATCCCATACCCATGACCAAACCCCATTAACCCAAACACCCCTATCTGCCACCTTAACATCCTTACACCTCTCTAAATGAAATAACCTAGGGAATATATCACATAATCTTTGATTTCCTACCCACCTATCTATCCAAAAAGTTGTATTATGCCTGATCCCCACCTTCTTAACAATAGATGATGTAAACTCAACGCCTACTTGATCAACATCACGACCTACCCTTACTATGTCATTCCAAACCCCCCCTGTTATAATGATCTCTAAGAGCCTCCCCACCCGTTAATCCCCCATCGCTACCATGAATACTCCTAATCACCTTCCCCCAAAGAGCATCACATTCCACCCAAAATCTCCACCACCATTTTCCCATTAAAGCCCAATTTTTAGCTCTTAAAGAACCAATATTTAACCCACCCAACCCATATGACGAAAGAACATTGTCCCATTTGACCCATGCCATTTTTTTGCTCTCACCCGACCCACCCCAAAAAAAATCCCTCCTAATGCTCTCAAGTTGATTAATCACACAAGAAGGCACACGGAACATTGAAAAATAATACAACGGCAAACTACCAAGAACTGATTTAATCAACGTCAACCTTCCACCAAATGACATCATTTTATCTCGCCATTCAGATAGTTGGTTCTTCAACTTTTCAACCACGGATCTCCAAGTACTAACTCGTCTCGTGTTTGCGCCAATCGGAAGCCCCAAATACACAAATGGAAACTACCCCACACTACAACAAATATGTCGTGCCATATCTTCCACTTCCCCCGACGAGACCCCCACACCGTATAGTCTACTTTTATTTAAATTTACTTTAAGTCCCGAAGCTTCCTCAAAACATTTCAATATACACATTAAGTTTTGTGCATTCTCTCTATCCCACTCCCCAAAAAATATTGTATCATCAGCATATTGAAGATGTGAGATAGATAACTCGTCATTTCCCACTAGAACTCCCTTAAAAATACCCTTTGTGACCGCTTCCTGAACAATAGCATTTAAACCTTCGGCCGCTAAAATGAATAAGAAAGGAGCTAGTGGATCTCCTTGTCTCACCCCCCTCTCCGGTTGAAACTCGTTCGTAGGAGATCCATTTACCAAAATAGACATGGATGACGATGATAAACATGCTTCAACCCGTCTACACCATTTATCTCCGAAATTCATTCGCTTCATAATATCAATCAAAAATTTCCAATTAATACAATCATACGCTTTCTCAAAATCAACCTTTAATATCAAACCCCTCTTCTTTTTCTTTCTCATATACTCCAAATTTTCATTTGCAATGAGGATGCCATCCAGTATATATCTCCCTTGAATAAAAGCATTTTGAACCTCACCCACTACATTCCCAATCACATTCTTAACCCTCTCGGCCATAATCTTAGACACTATTTTGTAATAGCAACCAATCAAGCTAATGGGACGGAAGTCCTTAAGCCCGATGGGATCATTTACTTTAGGAATGAGCGTCACAAAGGATGCATTGCACCCTCTTGACACTTCCATCCTTTCCCAGAACCATCGAAGAGCCACGACTAAATCACGTTTGATTATATCCCAAAACTTCTTAATATACCACTACAAGAAAAAAGCCCTTTAGCGACTTTCTTAGTGACGTATTTTATGATTGCGACTTTAGGTGATGGGTCGCTGTAAACGAGTCGCAAATTTTTTGCGACTCGTGACATGTGTCGCTAAAAAGAGCGACTAGTATAACGACTTCATAAAATAAGTCGCTATAAATTTGCGACTTCAGTATTTCTTGTCGCCATTTGCATCGCTGTTTCAAAGAGATGTTGCCATCTAAGTCGCTAATTAAGTCGCTAATTAGCGACTTAATTAGCGACTTAAATAGAGACTTTTACAGAAATAGCGTCGCATTAAGCGACTTAGATGGCAACATCTCTTTAAAATAGCGATGCAAATGGCGACAAGAAATACTGAAGTCGCAAATTTATAGCGACTTATTTTATGAAGTCGTTATACTAGTCGCTCTTTTTAGCAACACATGTCACGAGTCGCAAAAAATTTGCGACTCGTTTACAGCGACCCATCACCTAAAGTCGCAATCATAAAATACGTCGCAAAGAAAGTCGCTAAAGGGATTTTTTCTTGTAGTGTACTGAAAATTAAATCCGTCAGGACCAGGAGCCTTGTTGCTTCCACAGGCACACACCGCTTCCCATACCTCCTTTTCTTCGATTACACCTTCCAACAATGCTGCATCGCCATCTGACAACTTAGCCACTCTATCACACGTAAAAATGGGTCTGGCCTTATTGCATTCTGTGAATATTGTTTGCACATTCATTTTAACGTAGTTATATGGACTCATGCTTAAGAGTTACATAAATCATTAACCTTTCAAGATTGAAAATTGTTTATTAATATATTATCAAACACTTGAGGGATACGATTGAACCATAAATATACAAACCAATTGGAACGTACAACTGTGAATTAAAAAGAAAATAAAAACTTCCACAAAAAAAAAAAAAAAAAAAAAAAAAAAAAAAAAAAAAAAAAAAAAGGCCAAATAAAAAACAGAAAACAAAAAACAAAAAAATGATAAGAATACATGTTAGCCATCCGGACGCGTAAATAAAATCAAATATCAAAGCTCAGCTCTTATTATGATTGCCGTAGTCAGGGGTGACCTGAGGAAGGTTATCGGGAGTGTCGGTCAACCACATGAGTTTATCCTGCATAGTTTAAAAGTTTGTCAAAAACACTAATTTTTCTGAAATGCATATGGTCCGGGTTACAAATCCTTTAAATCAAAGAAAATTACCTCGATAATAAGTTTTAGTCCTCGGTCCAGTGTAGTCAAAGTTAACATTTTGGAAGATCAGCCGGTGGTGGTGGCAGCTTCTGATTAGACATCTTTCCATCTTTAACCACCCATGCCATCCTTAATCCCCACGTTATATGTGTCTCTATATGACAATGCATGAACCAAACACCTGCATGTTGCATGCATCCAAATATATACGTTAAATATCTTATATATATTACGTAATTTGCCATGAAAATACTTAGTGTTACATTTCACCTGGATTATCAAATCGAAACCGGATAGCTACCCATCCACCAGATGGCACCCCAACAGTGTTTCTTTCTACGGGGTCAACAAGGTTGAAGTTGGATGGGTCTGTTGTTGAGTTAAAGTTCCCGGTTCCTTGACCTACCACGAAAAAATTAACACCATGGATATGGAGAGGATGGTTTTCAGCCCCAAGAATGCTTGTTCCTTGCATTACTAACTCCACGGTCGTGTTGAACGGTAGAACCACCAATTTGGTGCCATTAGTCACCATTGTGTTGTTTGGTGGTGTGCCGGTGTAATTGAATTTGTTCAACGGGGTGGTTGGGAAATCGGTTGTGTAAAGCCCATTCGATCGTTGGAAATATTGGGCTTGAAGGAGTGCGGTTGTTGGCATTACAAAGGAAACATTGTTAATACCTGCGGCAAATTTGGTGGTGTTTGTAGGTCCTTGGCATGTCTGGTTTTTAGGGCATGGGATAGTTCCTAAGCCAACAGTGAAGAAAAACCGTCGGTCGATGGTTTGCGGTACGTTGACTGGGAACCGAGAGCTAGCCAAACTACGAAGTCCGTTTGTCCAGTTGGCAACATAGGAGGTGGCGTTGATCCTCGGGAGTGGTGGAACAGGAAGAACTTTAAGGGACGATGTAATATTAGCACCTTCATATTCGAGGACTCCTACAACCGTGGTGTTATCGAATCTTCCTGATGCTGCAGTGGAATATGGTCTAGCAGCCATTAAGAATTTTGTATTGGGGGCGTGGTTTTTCGTTTTGAAAAGAACGTTACTAGTTTGTCCCGGTGCAATAAATATAGTATCGGTTTGAAATGGTTTTGTGTAGCTTGCATCTGTATCAATGATGGTAAATGTATGATTTGAAATTCTGAAAAAGAGCTCATCGTTGAGGGCAGCATTGATCAATCGAAGGAGATATGTCTTCCCCGGCTTAACCTTGAGCCTATACGTTTCTGCAAAAATATTATTCAGTTGGTCACATCGTAAATTTTGTAAATAGTAATGAGGTTATTAAGTTTATAAGTTACTTAAGTTTTGTCCTAAGTTCTATTTCTAAAATTTATCTTATCGATCTGTAGATTTTCTGAACTCCCTACTCGTAATACTGGACCAAAAATAATGATCAACAAATAGGTACCATGCGCGGAACAATTTTTTGATGGACCGGGGAGTCCGTTTATCGTATAAATGTCTGAATTGTTCGGCCCTCCCCCGGTTTGAATAGCTTGGCTAACCACAGTCTCTATATCAGCCTTCCACCACTCTCCTGTTATACGATATCAATGTTAAACTCAGAAAATTTGCATGAACAAATAAGATGTGCTGCGAAAACATATACTTTGAACATGTAATTACCAAATATTATTGGGACTTCCTTATATGGTTTAACAAACGGGTATGATTCATTACGTCTTGGGCGAATGATGATTGGACCATATAATGTTGCCCTAATCCACGAGATATGAGCATGGTACCATAACGTTCCTCTTTGGCCCGTAATGCTGAAGTTGTAAGTGTACGATTGTCCTGTTTGAATAGGACACTGTGTAATGTATGCTGGCCCGTCAGCCCATCCACTCAGAAGTTGTCGAACTCCATGCCTACAGGAAACACAAAATGTAACAATCATATCCAATAATCAAAAAATCAGTAAATAATCACACAAAAATGAAAAGGTGTACCAATGGATTGTGATATTGTTTGGAACATGATTCACAACTTTTATTATTACTCGGTCCCCTTCCCTAGCTACAATCGGAGGCCCTGGGAATTTGCCGTTGACAGTTATTATACTCTTCGTCGCACATAATCGTGTCACATTTTGCATCCGTATCTAAAATCAAAAGTTACATTAGGACGACAAACGTATAGCAAATGAAATATATAATCATAAGTCGTAAAATAACATAATTTTACATCAAACTTGTAGTGCCTAGTAATGCTAGTGCCACCATGTTTTGCTACAGCAAATCCAGGGGACAAGTAAACAAAAAATGTTAGAAACATGAAAGCACCAAAGAAAGATGTAGGAATGATAGACATCCTAGCTTATGATTCAATTTGGGTGGCAAATGCAAAGATGACATAAGAATTTTGTCACAAGGTTTTTATAGGCAGAGATATTAAGCTATGGGCGGTTGGATACAACTATACAAGTTGCTAATGCATAGCTTTTTCTAGTTCTTTTGTGGGAAAAGCACATGTTCACCTGCTGTATGGTGAAGCAAGAATGTTGAGTGTTGTCAAATTAAAGTGATTTTTTTCTATGACTTTGACCTATTTTGTGTTGTCAACTTCTTCAAATTTATGTGCATTTCTTTTTGCCAACAATACCGTTTTGTAAGATCTTTTGAGAGACATAAATCTTCACAAAATAGGTGTACTTTCTTGTCAATCACTACACCAATTACCACTTCTCACGACTGGCGGATATATATCGTCACTATAGGTCTGCTAAAAAAATACTGTAATAAATAAACAAACAAATTTATACTTATCTATATTTCTATACTACTATATAATGCATGGATAAACCAAGCCTAACTCCTAACCAAAAATTAAGATAAGGAGCTCCAATCATAAGGTGACATGTGTCACTTCTGAACTAACTCCAAGCTTAACTCCTAACCAAAAATTAAGATAAGGAGCTCTAATAATAAGGTGACATTTCTCACTTCCCAACTTAAAATTTACCTTTATTTTCAAATTAAATATCTTTTTATCTTTTTTTTTTTTTTTTTTTTTTTTTTGTTATCTAATTTCACCATATTTTCTAAAATTGTGTGCTCTTTAATTCAACATCCATTTTGATATATTTTTACATGTTTTTAGTTTTGTAGATTTTTAGTGGGTTTTTTATTCAAAATTTTACAACTTTAACCTTTATTTCAATCAATACAATCTTGATTCGTTAAAATCATATACTTTTGGGTGAGTGTTTGACGGGAAAGAGATTGCAAAGATCTTTCTATATACGGTAATAATGATGTCACGAGAAAGCTACGGAAAATCCAAACAAACACATATACGTTCGGAGTGTTGTGAAACGAATTCACTAAGCGGGTAGGGAATTGCGGGGAGAGTTAGGCTAGCAATTCATTTACTAACCATATTATTATATTTTTCGCCGCAGTTGTGCGCGGGTTTCCGACTAGTACTATATAATACATGGATAAACCAAGCCTAATTCCTAACCAAAAAATTAAGATAAGGAGCTTCAATCATGAGGTGACATGTGTCACTTCTCAACTAACTCCAAGCCTAACTCCTAACCAAAAATTAAGATAAGGAGCTCTAATAATAAGGTGACATGTGTCATTTTTCAACTTAAAATTCACCTTTATTTTCAAATTGAAATATTTTTTTATCTATTTATTTTTTTTATTATTTAATTTCACCATATTTTCTAAAATTTTCTACTCTTTAATTCAACACCATTTTGATATATTTTTATGAGCGTTCAGTTTTTAGATTTTTAGTGGGTTTTTTATTCAAATTTTTACAACTTTAAATTTTATTTCAATCAATACAATCTTGATTCGTCAAAATCATATACTTTTGGTTGAGTGTTTGACGGGAAAGAGATTGCGAGAATCTTTCTATATAAAGGAATAATAATGTCACGGGAAAGCTACGGGAAACCCAAGCAAACACATATACATTCGGAGTGTTGTGAAACGAATTCACTAAGCGGGTAGGGAATTGCGAGGAGAGTTGGACTAGCAATTCATATACTACCCATATTACTATATTTTTCGCCGCTGCTGTGCGCGGATATCCGACTATTAAATAAAAATTGGCCCTGTCCTTGAGCAAAACTTTTAGCGACCACATGGGAAGAAACAAATCATTCCTTTCATTAGTCTTTCATGAACTTTAATGCCAACCTTCTCGCTCATTGCGTTCGAATATTAATGCTATAAGATCAAATATGAGTAACAACGAATGTGAACTGATTGTTGGACGTCAATCTGTTTTATTGAACAAACTGCAAACTTTTGGTGTGATCTTCGAAAGAACATTAGCAAGATCAGATTGACAAAAGGTTGGTTAGATTATTGGATTGGTAATCCAAAAATTGTTTGTACAAACGTATTGTAATAATTTTCCTCTTAATTCTTTTTTCTTTCTTTTTCTTTGAGCGTCATAAATTTATTTATAAATAAGCTAACAATGAGCTAGAATAACAAATTACATCATATTTGTACAAGCTTTTATTGGATCAAATATCATACTATGTATCTATACTACATATATAATGTAAAAACCTACAAAGTGAAAAAGCATTTTAGGAAGTCCTTACACTATATTCGAAAATCATACGCAAAGCTGGATTAACACACTATTAATACAAATCGAAAACTGCGTTGACCTGGGTTGCTTCAAACCCGATGGGTAGACCCAGTATAATTTGACCCAACCCAGCGGGTTGATCCGGGTTAATTTGACCCGTTTATTCGACCGGAATTCTTCAACCGGTTGAACCACCGGGGTCGAACCAGGTTTTAAAATATTTGTTTAATCCTCAAATCCTCAAACTTTTACTCCCTCCGTCTCACATTAAGTGTCCACTTACATCATGCACAAAGTTTTAGGAAATTCCACTAACTACACTCTCCACCAATCAAATATAATTTTTACCCACTAAAGTCTTATCTCATTGGTTGAAATAGAATCTGGACACTTAATTTGGGACAATTCAAGATTCCATTGTGGACACTTAAAATGGGACGGAGGTAGTATTATATTTTGTTTATAACCAATAAAAAAAAATTTATCAATAAAACTATCTGCTGCTATAAAATCTCGTTGTTGTGCACGAATACTCGTTTAGTTTTTGAAAAAATTTATTAAAAAACACCTAAGAAATACAGGAGTATGATCGGATATTCTAAAGTGTTTTTTATTGGATCAAATATTCAATCGAACTGCAATGAAATAGTTGTTATTCTTTCCATTTTGTATAGAAATTTGAGTTCCATAAGTTAACGGAATATATAAATTTGAATATATTTTTTCAAGCACCCAAATATTTCATAACAATATTCAATAAGAATACAACAATTCATAGTGTTAGCTAATAAGGCATTTAATTAAGCTCGGTTCGTTGTTAGGCCTGCCTAGTTAAGGGAATTCATATTGTTAGCTACATGCATGGCATCAAGGCTATTAAGTAAAGACAAATGCTAGAAGTATAAAAATTTTTAAAAACATATTCATATAATGATTTGTCATCTAACTAATGGCATTATTTCTCTTACTTTTAAATTCTCCCTAATTTTCATCTACAAACACTACAAAAAAAAAATGGTTCATTATTCACGTTTATTTCTCCATGCTTTAGAAAAGGGTGGAGTTTTAATTTGTCCTTTTACACCCAAATAACTGTGTATAAAATATCCACAATTTTATATGTGTACAAAACATTAATACACTTAAAAGCGTGTACAAATTAGAAAAAAAAAAAAAAAAAAAATGAACATACACTATTAAAACCGTGGAGACGTGGACATAAATATCATATTTGTTCTTTTATATATAAAAAAAAAGTTAAAAAAAATTGACGACAAAAACCGTGTAGTTTTTTTTTTTTTTTTAATTTTTTGAACTCTTTTATATAAAATATCACTTTACTTTCACGATGTCTAGTGGAAATAGTAACTTTCTTTTATATAAAAAACAGATAATCAATAAATATCAACTCGTTTTATATCAACTGCTCCAACTCAAATAAATCGTTTTCCCCAAATTAATATTTCAAAATCGTTTTTCACCAAATCAAATAAATCTTGAACCCTAATTTGATTTCTGTATAAATATATCCCCAAACCATTATCAAATAAATATGAACCCTAATTCGATTTCATTTATTTCACTGTTAAATTATGTTAATCGGTAGTTAAATCGAGTTGTTGCAGCGCGATTTGGTAGTTAACGCGGTTCATTTGCAGCAAAAACTAGGGTTTCAGAGTGATTTGGTAGTTAACATGATTCGGTAGCTAACGCGGTTCATTTGCAGCAGAAGCTAGGGTTTCAGAGTGATTCGGTAGTTAATGTAATTCGGTAGCTAACGCGGTTCATTCGGTAGTTAACGCGGTCTATTTTTACCCGCTAAGGTATAAACTATTTATCATGTTTATTTAAGTATAATAATTTATGTGAAATATCTAAATAATGTATATGCTAATATGCTTGTTGTTGAATGTGAATTTTTATAAATGCTAATATGCTTGTTGTAAGCGAGTTATTGATAAATTTTGAAGCCTGTTGTTGAATGTAAAATGTTGTAGATGCTAATATGCTTGTTGTAAGCGAGTTACTAATATTGTTGAATGTGATAAGGATTTACTATGACTGATTTTTTTGAGTTTTGAATACTATAGTATTAGTTAGTATTGAGTGTTTGAACAATTTTTCCCGAAAAACTATCATGTGTGACTGTTGAAAAATTACATGTCATTAACAACAATTAGTATTAGTAAATCTAGTATATGAATGAATTGAAATGAGTATCTATAGCCTTTCTTGTCTTTACACATAACATTTTTAGAACTTTTAAAACCAATAAGTTTTCAATTATGATTTTAGGCATTGTATTGGAAACTTGGTAAGTATAAGCGATGGATAAAAGTTGGATTAATGCTCCGATTAAAAACAAAACTTTTAGAGATAGAGCTGAAAATTTGTAAGTTTTGCTAGTGCTACAAGTATAAGAGGATTCATCAAGTGTGCATGTAACAGATGTTGTCTCACTAAACTGTTAGAAATGATGGTACGTGGCATGTTTGATATATTCAAGAAGCAACATGGATCATTCTATTTTTTTTTAAGTTTTAAATGGCTTGTTTTGATTTATGAACTTAAAAGCGTATGCATTGTTTCGGGTCAAGCAAATGGAGAAATATTAAGAAAGAAAAAATAGATAGGAGGTCCTGAAGGTGATGTTGAACATGCTGTAGTGGCAGAAATTGCTAGGGGGGTTCTTAACAAACTTATTGGGGATGAAGAACCTCACTGTTTTGGAGCCGGTGTAACAAAATCTCAAGTATCTAAATTTAGCTACGATCTAAGAAAGATAAGGGGTGATGTTCTGACAAATGAAAACAGCTTTTTGTTAGAGAAAGTAGAGACTAAAAAAAACAATTAGAGACTCATAAAAAGCAATTAGATATTCAAAATAAAAAAAGTTGAGTCGTACGTTAAGCAAGTAGAAACTCAAGGTTTGCAATTGAAGAATATGGGGAAAAGCTTAAATGAGGTTTATAGAATGCTCAAGGTTTTTCAAACTGCATTTCCGAATCTCTATAATGTTGCTTCTACTGCTGCTGACACGAGTAAATGTGACAAACAGGTGAGTACGTGGTTTGTTGTTTATTGATGTTACAAAAAATTCAGTCGGCCCTTGTTTAAAAGATGATATGTTTTTTCAGCCCTCTTCTAGCGTATCGCCCGTCTTGGATCACTATTCACCCGTAATGGACCATTACTCACCTACCATGGATCACTACCTGATAAGGCGAAAAGTGTACCGCTTTTAAGGGGTCATTTAAGCCCGAATTCGTGATTATTTAATCAATTACTACCATAAATCGTTCATTTTGTCATTTTAGGTACTTTTGAGGAGAAATATGGAAAATGAAGCATTTTGGACGTTTTTGGAGCATAAAAGTGAAGAAAATGGCAAAGTCTCAAAATTCTTGTTGGGAACAGTACCTGACGACGTCAAGACTTCACACATGACGACGTCAAGCTTGGTAAAAGAGGTGGAAGTGGAAAATACACGTGACGGCCCAGAACATTTTTAGTATAATTGACCTGACGACGTCACCAAGGCCGTCAGGTTCATTTTACAAGTGACGGCCCAGAGCTTAATTTCTACATGACAGCATCAAGACTGGATCTAGGCAATACGACCCTTAATTTGGCGGCGAGTTGAGGTCGTCAGAATCTACAACGTGACGCCGTCAGGATGTATTCTCTATATATATTTTTCCAATTTTTCATTCATTATGTGTGGAACATTAGGAGAACTTTGGAGAGCTTAAACCCTAGGCGAATTTTCTGTAAAAACAAGGGTTTCAACCCTTGTTCCATCCATGCTTAATTGAAGATAAGTTTTCTAATAATCATACGATATGTCTAGGTGTTGTGTGATTCTATCTTATGTTTGTCTTACTTTTAACATGCTAGGCAAGGTTTTTATTGTGTTTGCTTAGATGTAGTGAAACCTAGATGTTGATTATTGGTTGATGGTTTGTTTATAATTGTTGTGGATGATTGTATTCGATGTTAGGCTTAAGAAAACTGGCAGACTTCCATTGTTAACTTGCTTGAACGTCTTAAGAAACATGATCGGAGGTGTACTACGATTTTTGGTTGTATAACACTTCATCCATGCAATTGTAACAAGCTAATCAACCGGTAAAAGATATCTGGGGAGTAATGAAATCTAAGTAAACACATTTTTTCTTATTATTGTTTCCACTACATAATAAAATTAGTTTATTTTCATTTCTTTATATTTTATTTTGATTGCATCTTAGTTTTTTGGGTTAGTTGACTAGCAACTAATTCCGCCCACTCCTTCAAAACCCGAGATTTTACTTGCTTTTATAAAATATAAAAAAAATACAAAAAGAATCATCCCTCACCTCTAGACCTAGTTTAGTAGGTTTTCTAATACTAGCGACACTATTCCTGAGTTGAACGATCAATCCCCCGGTACTTGTCACTATATTATACTACAATGATCAGGTACACTGCCTGGCGGGGATTGCAAGCTTCTCAAGATCCCTTGAGAGGTAAAACCCATTGCGAGGGCACAATCCCGCGTATCAAGTTTTTGGCGCTGCAACCCGGGGAATAGTTATTGTTTTGGTTAGAATTTCTTTTTATTAGGTCTACTTGCTAGATTCCTTTCTAGTAAGATTTTTATTTTTATTTTTAGGTTTTCTTTAGTCTATCTTATTTCTTTGTTCCTTTGTCCGTAACCATTATCATCCGACATCATGGAAGGTGATAATATCTTTGAGCCCATCAACCCACCACAACAAAACCACCCACAAAACCCACCACAACCAAACCAACCTCCTAGACCCTGAACTTTAAGAGAGTATTCCCGTCCTAGCCACCAAGGCTATCGAAACACCATTGAGCTCACTCAAGGAGCCAATGTGTCTCCCTTGCGATCCGACACCATCCGGTTAGTGCAAAGCAGATGTGCATTCCATGGACTTCGTTCCGAAGATCCTAAATCAACATCTCAAGTATTTCCTAAAAATCGTAGATTCCATAGACCTTGATGTTGCAACTAGAGAGACAACCCGATTACGTCTATTCCAATTCTCTCTACGTGACCAAGCTAGTCAATGGCTTGAACATTTACCCGCAGGATCCATCACCTCTTGGGATGATCTAACCACTCGTTTCCTTGCTCAATTTTTCCCACCGGGGAGAACTACTAAGCTTAGAAATGATATCTTGATGTTCCAACAATGTCAAGGTGAAACTCTCTATGAAGCATGGACTCGTTTCAAGGACTTACTCCAAAAAGTCCCTCATCATGGCATAGATATTTGGCTCCAAGTCCAAATCTTCTATGACCATATCGATCTCTCCACAAGGCGAACCATTGACCAATCGGCCGGTGGCAAGCTACGTGATCTAAGCGCGGAAGAATCATGGGAACTCATAGAAGATCTTGCTCTCTATGACAACGAAAGTTGGAATGATCCCCGTGATTTGAACAAAATGGTCAAGGCAATATCTTTGCCTTCGAACAATTCTAGCACTCCCGACCATAGGATCATGGAACTTGAGGACCAAGTCAAGTTTCTCATGAAATCCTACGAAGCTCCTAAGCCTTCAAGCCAAGTGAACAAAATCACTTCCTCGTGCAAATTGTGTAATGGTCCTCATGAAACTCATAATTGCATGCAACTTCCAAAACATGCTTTTAAGGAATTCACATCCTCACGTGCTGATAAAGCGGAGGATAGAGGGCTCGCCACTAATCGAGGTCCTCGAAACTTTGGCGAGGCCTATGATGCATGGAAGGATAAGCCAAATTTCAGAGGATACCAAACTCGGAGCGTATCCTTCAATGATTCTCCTCCACTCGCATGGTCTGAGCATTTTCCACCGCAGAACACTCCTAAGCAAAGCTATGAAGATGCATTGCGAAAGTTCATTCTCTCTCAAGAATTACAGCTTTCCACGCTCGAGACCCGATTTAGACAACAACAAGTCGATATGAATAAAAAGATTAGTAATCTGTTAACCACTATTAAAGAGCACGCTGCTAGTAAATCGACTCAGGCCGAAGAAGTCAAATCTGTCACCATCATGAATCAGCCAACCTCCCTTGTGAAAATAAAAAGCCCTAGTAAACTCTTTAAACATCTGTCACCTAAAGTGAAGGAAGTTAGGGACCATGTTAACCTCTCGGGACCAATCCACTTTGTAAACGCCATTACCACAATACTTGCTCCTACACCCGACCAGAGCCAACAACCAACTGGGAATGAGGGTCATGGAGTTGAAGGTGAGACCCCAGAGAAAGACCACAAAGTGGCCAAGAGCCTTGCCGACTAATTCGAGGACTCCATCACACAAGAGTCAAGCGAATGGGGTGAGTCGGAAGAAAAATCAAAAAGGCGCACGGAAAATCCAGTGGTTTTGGGTGAATCTATTATAGAGAAACTCGAGGAAAACGTGGTAGATATTACTATAAGGTGTAGTGATAGGATTAAAGAAAGCGACTCTGAAGTTTTTAATATTTCTTGCACCACTAGGAAGAAGCTTATAACCGATACTTACATAGATCCTAACCTCCCTATAAACGTAATCCCCCTATCCCTTTACAACGAAGCCTTCCCTGAACAAATCACGTGTAAAGGACTCGATAACGTCAGGATGATGAAAAGGTTATCAGTTATGATTGGAGGATTCATCTATAACATTGATCTAACCGTGATCGATGACATAGACTCGGTCACTAATCCAACATTAACCAATCTCGTCCTCGGGAAACCATTTGTAAATGGGACGGGAGTGATCCTTGATGAGAATGATGGTAGTGCACTATTCACCAATGGTGTCAGGAAAGTGATTTTCCAAAAGGGTAACGAGGAAGTATATGAATACCGTCCGTCACTGGATTGTAATGTATATGGATCACAGGATGGAAGGTCGGAAAGGATAAGGCGGCATGATCCGAATAACCTCAAAATCCCTTGTATGATAGGTCACAAGTATTTCGATAATGTCTAAATTGACGTGTTCTTACCTAAGAATTTTATGTCCTTGTTCCATTATAACAATATTTGCAGATGGGGGATGATTTATAAACGAGAAAATGTTGTTAGTAGAGATCATGAAGTTCAAGTATTCATAGGAAATATGACATTCACAATGGATTTTACGATCGTAGACAACATTGAGGATTATATCAATCCAAGGTTATCACAAGTTGTTTTTGGAGCACCCTTTTGTGAAATCACTAACTTAATGGTTGACGACTGGAACGGAATCATGACTTTTACAGACGGAATTAGGAGGGTTTCATACCAAACGCCGTATAAGATGAAAGATTTCGAAGGAATTGATTGCGACGGACTTGATAAGCTAGGTTCCCAACTTGTCTTATGTGATGATGACGTTTGGAGAAGGTGTAAAGACATCTCTGACTTATCATGTGGGTTCTTTAATGATGTTAGTAAGCTTGGTTCCAAATATTGGGAAGATGTTGATACGTGGGAATCGCACCAGGCTTTACCTCTCAAGGGATCTTGAGAAGCTTACAACCCCCACCAGGCAGTGTACCTGATCGTTGTAGTATAGTATAGTGACAAGTACCGGGGGATTGATCGTTCAGCTAGGAATAGTGTCGCTAGGATTAGAAAACCTAAATACTAGTTCTAAAGGTGAGGGATGATTATTTTTGTATTTTATATTTTTTTAGAAAGCAAGTAAAAATCTCGGGTTTGAAGGATTTGGGCGGAATTAGTTGCTAATCAACTAACCCAATACAAAAGATGCAGTCAAAATAAAATACTAGAAATGAAAATAAACAAAATTATACTAAAGTTGTGAGCAATAAGTGGAGAAAATGTGTTTACTTAGATTTCACTACTCCCTAGACATCTTTTACACGTTAATTACTTGTTATAATTGCATGGATGACGGATCGTATTCCTTAATACCATTCATGGGGTGGCGCACTTAACTCCCCAATTCTATGAGCTCTTATCTCCTCCTATACCATGCCCAGCACAACCTTAGAGATTATAAACAGTGGCTCATGCATTAAATACAACCAATAAAGACCTAGTGCACATCGGTTCATGTTTCTTAAGACGTTCAAGCATGTTACCAATTGGAGATCTGCCAGTTTTCTTAAGCCTAACATATCAATCATTCATCCAAGACAAGTATAAACAAGTAATCAACACATAATTAACATCTAGGTTTCATTAGATCCAAGCAAACACAAGATAGATCTAGCCTAGCATGATGGAATTAAGACAAGAACAAGATATAGACAACCAACACATAGACATATTGATTGAATTAAAAGAACACTTATCTCAATTACACATGAAATGTATCAAGGGCTTGGAACCCTTGAAAAACCTGTAAAATTCGCACCAAGTTCGTACTTAGGGTTTCTCCAAAACTTCTCTTCTTTTAATGTGAAAATTAGAAAACTATATATAGGAAAAGGGGTCTGACGGCGTCAAGAATAAACTTGTGACGCCGTCACCTCGCCGCCAAAACTCTTCTCGGACTGCCTTGATCTACATTTGACGCCGTCATGTGATAATCATTTTCAGGCCGTCATGACTTTTACTCTTGACGCCCTACTTCGTGACGCCGTCAAATCTGTACTGGATCGTCATGGAATTTTGCTCTTGACGCCGTCAGGATGTTACTCTTGACGCCGTCACCTACTGTTCCCAGCATGGAAAATTAAGACTTTGGCGTTATCTTCACTTTTATGCTCCAAAAACGTCCGAATTGCTTCCTTTTCCAGATTTCACTCCCAAAGTACCTAAAATCACAAAAGGAACGATTTAGGGCAATATTTGATCAAATAAATTCAATTCCGGGCTTAAATGACCCCCTAAAAGTGGTTCATTTTTCGCCTCATCATATACCTTTACACTTGAGATTTGCTTGTCCTCAAGCAAATGAGCTTTTATTCTAATCAAAATACAAGTTAGGGGTCATTTAACACTAACATAAAAGTAATTACAACAAATAATCGCTCCACTAAAGACCAATAGACAAGCATGGAGGTTATATACTAGCACCTCACAAATAGTGTTTAGATACTCACGTCTCTCGGGTGTAATAAAGTGTAAATTACAATATGGAAACGGAAGATATCTCTCACTACCTGTCACAGCAAAATAGATTACCATAGGCTTGGGAAAGGATCACACCTCCACCACATGGCGTAAGCACCTAGGATAAACTATCAAAGAGATCTTTTAAAAGGGTTGTAACGTTAGGTGTAGGGATATGAAATACACGGTTTTGTTGGATAAAAGGAAGTTTTACTGGTGGCGAGTTAACAATCTTGGTTAATTACATGTACAATATGGCGTTGCTAAGCCAAGACTAGACTCGACTTAAGCTAATAAATGAAAAACAACAAAAACATAAAATGAACATAGAATAAAAAGGGATGGTAGTCCGTATGTTTTTTCTCGTTTTTCCTTTTTCTAGAATTTTTCGATTTTTTTTTTTTTTTTTTTTTTTTTTTTTTTTTTTTTTTTTTTGCATACACTCTTACCCTACCATCCAAAATAATACATCATATGGGATGAACATTCCCCTTACACTTGAATCTTTACATACTTTACATTAAACTAATCTAATGACTCGAATTAAGAAAATTAAAACACTTGGAGCACTTTTAAGATTAACGCACATATGGGGGTAATAATATGATGTTCTTCCCCATTACTCCATAAAACAAGTACTTTACCCATGAGTCCCAATCGTCCCAAAACAATATGTACAAGGATATGACTCGACTTAGCAACCATGTAATCAATTAGATAGTTAACTTAGGGTTTAACAAATAACAATAATGCACTAAAAATGAGCGCATACACGGAAGGCTAAGGCGATTTGGGTGTACATTTAAGTGGGGTGTAACAAATTCTTCCTTTAAGTAAATGCTTAAAGTTAGAAACGAAAAGATAGGCTCGGAGGGGTGTACTAGGGGTTTTGTGTACTAAAAATGAGTACAACGCTAAGGGTGTGGGAAAAATTAGTTGACTTAACTAGCCAAGAAATATGACTTAAATAGTCAAGTAATTATAATACGGGTTTAACACAAGGGTAATCCTAATGCCTCTTATCATGTAGTAAATCCTACTACACGAATGGAGTCTCACTAGCGGTCTCGGGATGCATCACTAACGCAAGTTCTAGAATCTAAATGCTACCGGTACACTCATAAGCACTAATAGTAAATGCTTTTCCTATCAAATCTAAAGGCGAACCTCACATATTTGGGTGGAAAATTTTTCTGAATATACGGTTATGTGCTAGTCATACAATCTCCTATCCATGAGACGCTTGCTATGGCTAAAGTTTCACTCCTAAATGTTGTAAAAAAATTTAAATTTGGCGCTAAAATTGCACTAACAAGTATTTCTCATAGTTTTATTACACATCTACCATTAAACAAAAAAAACTCAAGCGAAAGTGCGTATGTAAGGTATCATCTTTTTACCCTCCCCTTACACTTAAGATGAACATTGTCCCCAATGTTCAAGTAAAGAATGTAAAAGTGAAAAAGTTAAAAAGAATGAAATCAAATACTCCCCTGATTCGCTCGGTATGGATAATACGGTGACCAGGTTAAATCTTCCTCCAAGAAAATGAATAATCAAAGCTTCCCTTCCAGAATATAAATCATCTTCTTGTCATACATAACCTGTAAAACCTGATAAAATAGACAAGACAACCTCGCGTAAAATCGGCGGTATCCTATATAAGTTACTAAATCCTAGAAAACAAGATAAGATATAATGCTTGTGGAATGAAGTTTGCAGATCTCCTGGAGATTATAAAACTTAATAATTCACAAAAACCATAAGACTCCGTTAGAAAAACAAAACTGGTAAAATTTCCAGATTTTTACACTTGACGCTGTCAAGAGTAAACTCTTGACGCCGTCAGAAGTGACCTGCAGAAATCTTTATGTTAAGTTTCCGGAAAATTTCTGGAAAAACTTGGTCCTACTTCCTGGAAAATCCTGCAAAACTTCATTATGACTCAATACAAGCATTTGACTCTAACAAATACGAATATACATGTTCATTTAATATTGTGGAGAATCATGATCGGTTTGTTTCTTGAAAACATATTTGGGGTTTCCCCTTACACTTATCTTTTGCAAAAATACTTTTAGGTGGAGTTAAGACTAGGCCAAAACAACAAGGTAAAGTATTTCCACTATTTAGTTTAGAAACATGATCTACCAACAATAAAAATTAAGCATGCATACGGAAGCAAATAACAAACAAACAAACAAAATCACACAAAACATGGGTTGCCTCCCAAGAAGTGCTTGTTTTTGTTCGAGTCACGAGCCTGACTCTACTCTTATTTAACGGAAAGAAGGGAGGTTTTCCCTACACTTAGGATTAAGTGCGGGTGGAAGTAGCGATACACACCCTTAGGGTGGAAATATGCCATGTGAGGAAAGAGTGGTGGATGAATTATATGCTCAAAGAGGTGTGCTCCTATCATCATAACCTTACCTAATTCAATCGGGTTAATTTGTGGATTAAGATTTTCTCCTAGAAAGGGATTATTTTCAATAAACTTCAAGAGATTATTAGTTGGGGATCCATCTTGACCTAATAAACCCAGTTTAAACCCATAATGTTTTTTGTGATCAATCATAAATGGGTGATGTAAGCATGTAAGGTCATTTTCCATTCCTATATTGGCTTCCTCTCTACAAGGCTTAGAGTCTACTACCTTTATCCCAAGGCTACCCGGACTATATGGTTTGATGGGTGGATCGGAACCTATCTCAATTCCTAAATTCACATCTAAAGATGGGAGATTAGGTAACGGCTTTAGTTGAGGCTCCGGTTCATCAAAACTAGGAACTTCCCTAGAACTCAAAGAAAGGTTATCACTATAAGTGTTAAAATCTATATTCTCTAGTTGTGCTTGGTCTAAGGGTTCTACCTCAATTGGGGTTCCTAAAGTCTTTTCTACTTCATCCGAATAAGTCACGGGCGGTGTATATGCCTCAAATGATGGTAGGACTTGTGGGGTACTTAGTGAGCTTATGTTATTTACTTCATCATTCCTTGTGTCAAGATCACCTATATCCTCAACATATGTCTTATTATAATCCAGCCCTAACATTTTCCCAAGTATCTAACGTGCTTCCCTAGGCATCTCAACTTCTATGTCCGAATCATAAGGATCATCCTCAATATTCTGACTGCTATATACAAATTGCCCAAAAGATTCATCATCTGTTTCTTGAGATTCATCATCATCGATCATAAAACCTAGGTCTTTTTGATCAATGTGATCATGTTCGGCAACATTCTCCATCACATCAAGGTCACCTATGTGTTCATCCTGTATTATGGTAGGGCCTAACCATGACATGCAGCTAGGTGGCTCATACGAAACTATTCTAGATGAAGGCTCATATGGTGCATAGGTTTCACTAAGTGAAGCATTTTGAGGGGTTGATGGAGCTCCTAAGGTGAATTCTTTAAAAGCATTATACACTTGGCCTCTTTTCTCAAGGTACTCAATAAAATCAATATAAGATCCTATCCTCCTCATTTCATTCCTCCATCTTGTTATATCCAAACTAGTGTAATTATATTTTTTCTGGTAAAACTCTAGTGTCGGACTTGGTGGATTCGCGTTCTCCATAATGGCTAACGGAATAGTCGATGGAAAGGTTTTTACAAAAAAAGACACAAAGAAAAGATAGACTAAAGAAGACTTATAATAAAAATAAAATCTTACTAGAAAGGAATCTAGCAAGTAGACCTAATAAAAAGAAATCCTAACCTAGACAATAACTATTTCCCCGGCAGCGGCGCCAAAAACTTGATACGTGGGAATCGCACCAGGCTTTACCTCTCAAGAGATCTTGAGAAGCTTACAACCCTCACCAGGCAGTGTACCTGATCGTTGTAGTATAGTATAGTGACAAGTACCGGGGGATTGATCGTTCAGCTAGGAATAGTGTAGCTAGGATTAGAAAACCTAAATACTAGTTCTAAAGGTGAGGGATGATTATTTTTGTATTTTATATTTTTTTAGAAAGCAAGTAAAAATCTCGGGTTTGAAGGATTTGGGCGGAATTAGTTGCTAATCAACTAACCCAATACTAAAGATGCAATCAAAATAAAATACTAGAAATGAAAATAAACAAAATTATACTAAAGTTGTGAGCAATAAGTGGAGAAAATGTGTTTACTTAGATTTCACTACTCCCTAGACATCTTTTACACGTTAATTACTTGTTATAATTGCATGGATGACGGATCGTATTTCTTAATACCATTCATGGGGTGGCGCACTTAACTCCCCAATTCTATGAGCTCTTATCTCCTCCTATACCATGCCCAGCGCAACCATAGGGATTATAAACAGTGGCTCATGCATTAAATACAACCAATAAAGACCTAGTGCACATCGGTTCATGTTTCTTAAGACGTTCAAGCATGTTACCAATTGGAGATCTGCCAGTTTTCTTAAGCCTAACATATAAATCACTCATCCAAGACAAGTATAAATAAGTAATCAACACATAATTAACATCTAGGTTTCATTAGATCCAAGCAAACACAAGATAGATCTAGCCTAGCATGATGGAATTAAGACAAGAACAAGATATAGACAACCAACACATAGACATATTGATTGAATTAAAAGAACACTTATCTCAATTACACGTAAAAGGTATCAAGGGCTTGGAACCCTTGAAAAACCTGTAAAATTCGCACCAAGTTCGTACTTAGGGTTTCTCCAAAACTTCTCTTCTTTTAATGTGAAAATTAGAAAACTATATATAGGAAAAGGGGTCTGACGACGTCAAGAATAAACTTGTGACCCCGTCACCTCGCCACCAAAACTCTTCTCGGACTGCCTTGATCTACATTTGACGCCGTCATGTGATAATCATTTCCAGGCCGTCATGACTTTTACTCTTGACGCCCTACTTCGTGACGCCGTCAAATCTGTACTGGATCGTCATGGAATTTTGCTCTTGACGCCGTCAGGATGTTACTCTTGACGCCGTCACCTACTGTTCCCAGCATGGAAAATTAAGACTTTGGCGTTTTCTTCACTTTTATGCTCCAAAAACGTCCGAATTGCTTCATTTTCCAGATTTTACTCCCAAAGTACCTAAAATCACAAAAGGAACGATTTAGGGCAATATTTGATCAAATAAATTCAATTCCGGGCTTAAATGACCCCCTAAAAGTGGTTCATTTTTCGCCTCATCAGATGTCTTCGAATTCGAAGACCCAAAATACCTGCATTACGAAAGTGATCCCGATAGAAATTTGGAGGATGACCTAAAGAATGTGACCAATGACTAGGTCACGTAATAGCCCGAGACCTTGAGTCTAGCTACAAGACTCGTAAATAAAGAAAAGAGCTTCTTGGGAGGCAACCCATGTTTTGTGTGTTTTTATTTGTTTGATTTTATTTGTTTCCGTATGCGTATTTTATTTTTATTGTTGGTAAATCATGTTTCAAAGTAAATTGTGAAAATGCTTTATTTTGTTTTTAACTTCGTCTTAATTACATATAAAGGTATTTTGCAAAAACTAAGTAAAAGGGAAATCCAAATTTGTTTATAAGAACGAAAATGAGCATGATTCACTACAATATTAAATAAGCATGTATATTAGTATTTGTTAGAGTCAAATGCTTGTATCGAGTCATGATGATGTTTTGCAGGATTTTCCAGGAAATAAGGCATAAGTTTTTCTAGAAATTTTCCGGAAACATAACATAAGATTTTTCCAGGAACATTCTGACGGCGTCAGGAGTTACAACCTGACGGCGTCAGGTATTAAAATTCTGAAAAATTTTGAGAGTTTTGTTTAAACCGGAGTCTTAAAGTTTTTGTTGATTCTTTAGTTTTATAAACTCCAGGAAATCTGCAAACATTCATTCCACAAGCATTATATCTTAATTTGCTTTCTAGGATTTTTAGTATATATAGATTGCCGCCGATTTTACACGAGGATTGCTTTGATTGTTTTCTCAGGTTTAACAGGTTATATATGACAAGAAGATGATTTATATTTCTGGAGGGTAGCTTTCAAAGTTCATTTTTCTTGAAGGAAGATCTAACCTTGTTGACACACTATCCACACCGAACGAATTAGGGGAGTATATGTTTTCATTCTTTACCTGCTTTATTTTACATCCTTTAATTGAACATTGGGGACAATGTTCATCCTAAGTGTAAGGGGAGAGTAAATGATGATACCTTATAGGATATAATTGCACTTGAGTTTGTTTGTTCGATAGTAGGTTTGTAATAAAACTAAGAGAAATACTTGCTAGGGCAATTTTAGCACCAAATTTAAAATTTTTTACAACATTTAGGAGTAAAACTTTAGCCTTAACAAGTGTCTCATGGATAGGAGTTGTATGACTAGCACAAAACCGTACCACTAAAAAAAATTTCCACCCAAATATGTGAGGTTCGTCTTTAGATTTGATAGAAAAAGCATTCATTATTAGTGCTTATGAGTGTACCGGTAGTATTTAGATTCTAGAACTTGCGTTAGTGATACATCCCGAGACCGCTAGTGAGACTACATTCGTGTAGTTAGGATTTACTACATGATAAGAGGCATTAGGATTACCCTTGTGTTAAACCCGTATCATAATTACTTGACCATTTAAGTCATACTACATGACTAGTGCAGTCAATTAATTTTTCCACACCTTAGCGTTGTACTCATTTTTAGTACACGAAACCCCTAGTACACCCTTCCGAGCCTATCTTTTCGTTTCTAACTTTAAGCATCTTACTTAAAGGAAGAATTTGTTTACAATCCACCCCAAATATGCAACCAAATCGCCTTAGCCTTCCTTGTATGCACTCATCTTTAGTGCATTATTGTTACATGTTTAAACCCTTAGTTAATTGTCTAATTGATTACATTGTTGCTAAGTCAAGTCATATCTTGTACATATTGTTTTGGGACGATTGGGACTCATGGGTAAAGTACTAGTGTTATGGAGTAATGGGGAATAACAACTTATATTACCCCCATATGTGCGTTAATCTTAAAAAGTACTCCAAATATTTTGAGTATCTTTATTCGAGTCATTAGAATAGTTGATTGTAAAGTATGTAAAAGTTCAAGTGTAAGGGGAATGCAAATCTCCTATGATGTATTGTTTTGGATAGTAGTGTAAGAGTGTACCTAAAAAATAAAAATAAAATAAAAATCGAAAAAATCAAGAAAAAGAAAAGAAAAAAAAAAAGAAAGAAAAAAACATACGGACTACCATCCCGTTTCATTCTATGTTTATTTTATGTTTTTATTAGTTTTTGATTAGCTTAAGTCGAGTCGAGTCTTGGCTTAGCAACGCCATATTGTACATGTAATTAACCAAGATGATTAACTCGTCACCAGTAAATATTGCCTTTATCCAACAAAACCGTGTTTTCCATATCCCTACACATAATGTTAGAACCCTTTAAAAGACCTCTTTGATTGTTTATCCTAGGTGCTTACGCCAAGTGGTGGGGGTTTGATCATTTCCCAAGCCTAAGGTAATCTATTTGCTATGACAGGTAGTGAGAGATGTTTTCCATTTCCATATTATGATATATATTTTATTACACCCGAGAGATGTGAGTATCTAAACACTATTTGTGAGGGGCTAGTGTATGACCTTCGTGCTTGTTTTTGGTTTTTAGTGGAACGATTATTTGTTGTAATTACTTTTATATTAGTGTTAAATGACCCCTAACTTGTATTTTGATTAGAATAAAATCGTATTTGCTCGAGGACAAGCAAATCTCAAGTGTAAGGGTATTTCATAAGGTGAAAAGTGTACCGCTTTTAAGGGGTCATTTAAGCCCGAATTCGTGATTATTTAATCAATTACTGCCCTAAATCGTTCCTTTTGTCATTTTAGGTACTTTTGAGGAGAAATCTGGAAAAGAAAGCATTTTGGACGTTTTTGGAGCATAAAGGTGAAGAAAATAGCAAAGTCTCAAAATCCTTGCTGGGAGCAGTACCTGACGACGTCAAGACTTCACACATGACGGCGTCAAGCTTGGAAAAAGAGGTGGAAGTGGAAAATACGCGTGACGGCCCAGAACATTTTTAGTATAATTGACCTGACGACGTCACCAAGGCCGTCAGGGTCATTTTACAAGTGACGGCCCAGAGCTTAATTTCTACATGACAGCGTCAAGACTGGATCTAGGCAATACGACCCTTAATTTGGCGGCGAGTTGACGGTGGCAGAACCTACAACGTGATGCCGTCAGGATGTATTCTCTATATATATTTTTCTAATTTTTCATTCATTATGTGTGGAACATAAGAAGAACTTTGGAGAGCTTAAACCCTAGGCAAATTTTCTGTAAAAACAAGGGTTTCAACCCTTGTTCTATCGATGCTTAATTGAAGATAAGTTTTCCAATAATCATAAGATATGTCTATGTGTTGTGTGATTCTATCTTATGCTTGTCTTACTTTTAACATGCTAGGCTAAATTTTTATTGTGTTTGCTTAGATGTAGTGAAACCTAGATGTTGATTATTGGTTGATGGTTTGTTTATAATTGTTGTGGATGATTGTATTCGATGTTAGGCTTAACAAAACTGGCAGACTTCCATTAGTAACTTGCTTGAACGTCTTAAGAAACATGATCGGAGGTGTACTACGATTTTTGGTTGTATTTAATGCATAAGTGAATTCTAATGATCCCATGTTAGGAGCTTTTAATCGGCTCGACATAGGAGTGAAGTAGGAGCTTATAGAGTTAGTGAATATTGTACACGGCCCTACGACTAGTATTAAGGAATATAACCCATCATCCATGCAATTGTAACAAGCTAATCAACAGGTAAAAGATATCTAGGGAGTAATGAAATCTAAGTAAACACATATTTTTTTATTATTGTTTCCACCACATAATAAAATTAGTTTATTTTCATTTCTTTTTATTTTATTTTGATTGCATCTTAGTTATTTGGGTTAGTTGACTTGCAACTAATTCCGCCCACTCCTTCAAAACCCGAGATTTTACTTGCTTTTATAAAATATAAAAAAATATAAAAAGAATCATCCCTCACCTCTAGACCTAGTTTAGTAGGTTTTCTAATCCTAGCGACACTATTCCTGAGTTGAACGATCAATCCCCCGGTACTTGTCACTATACTATACTACAATGATCAGGTACACTGTCTCGCGAGGATTGCAAGCTTCTCAAGATCCCTTGAGAGGTAAAACCTGTTGCGAGGGCGCAATCCCGCGTATCACTACCGGAGTATGTATTATATTTAATTTACTATTTACAGAAACTTCATAAAGTTATTGGAACATATACATCCTATTGGGACATTAACTCCATCTGCACACTTTTCTATAATTACATCAGGTCCAATAACAAATATAGTAGAATATCAATATATTATATATAGAGCTCAAAAGATGCATCTGAAAACATGTTTGTCGCTTTAGATAAAGGTGGTTACTATATCTACTTGCGCATGAGTCATTGCCAGTTCTGCTATATCTGAAACAGGTCAAACATGAAGAACCACCTAAACCATTTTCGTTTAATGATTTGCTATTATTGTATAGAATTAATCTTTTGTAATCATAGTTACCACATAGTTTTATTAGGAAGTTCTTAGAAAATGGTTGGCAGGTGATGGGTCAACCCAACCTAGACTAACTAGTACTGAAAATGACCTATTTTAGGTCGCACTCGTTTTTATGGATCACCCAACCCGCCCTACCTGCCCATCTTACAACGTCTACTTGTAGCCTCATCCTTTTGAAGTTCTTCTCAATATAGTCCCATTTTTAAGGATTGCGCTGCTGGCAAAAACTCTAATTCGCAGAGGACTTCCTACTTTGAATGGATTTAACTTAGTTGTGCTCCTTAGTAGCACACTCACCTGTAGAGTAGCAGGATGCCCTTTTGAATTAGCTAGTTAATCCAATGCACATTTTTTCAAATGAGGATCATCATATTGTAGAAGTGCCTTCATATCATCTGATGCAAGAATGATGATATTTACAAATCACAAACCTAACAAGAAGCACTTATTAAGCAATTATTAAAAGGTTTAGTCGCCTTGTATGTCTTTACTGGTTATGCTGATGGGATTGTTGTGTTTTGTATGATAGTTTTATAAGGTCGAACAACCTCAAGTTCCAAGGGTTGGACGTAGATCAAATACACATAGGAGTTAACGACATGTATAGAGCTCAAACGATGCATCTGTAAACATGTTTGTTGATTTAGATAGACATGGTTACTGTATCTGCTTATGCATGAGTCATGGTCAGTTTTGTATATCTAAAATAGGTCAAACGGAAAAGAACAACCTAAGCCCTTTTTGTTTAATATTTTGTTATAATTGTAATAAAAATTGCTCTTTATAATCATAGTTACCACATAGTTCTTTTAAGAAGTTCTTAGACAATGGACAGTATGTGTTCATGGGTCAACCCAACCTGGAATGACCCATTCTTGAAGTGACCCATTTTAAGTGGTAGCCGTTGTTACAGATCAGATTCTGTTTGTTATGTTATTTTGTGGCTTACTAATTTTTGGTTTTCATTCTTGTTGCTTAAGAACTTGTTGAAGACAAAATATTGGAGCTTATTGAAAACAAGAGTTAGAAGAAGATTTTGTTGGATTTCATCATTCTCATCTAAATGTTCTAAGAAGATTTTATTGGTATAAAAAAAACTGTGTAATATTAATGATTATGGTGAAATATCAGAAAACAAGAGTTAGAAGAAGATTTTATTGGATTTTATTGTGTATTTGTAATTTGCAGCTTCAAAATACATGTAGCGTATCAATTGCAAAATTATCAAAAGAAATATGTTAAGACACTTGAAAGCGTGTAAAAAATTGCCTGGCATGTGTTGCACATTTTCATATATAAAAGCGTGTACTTTTATCATTTTTTCACGCTTTTTAGTGTGTAAAGTGATGATATTTGTTGACACATACAAGCGTGTATTTTTTAAATAATTTTTCACACTTTTTCTTGTTGACTTTTATATGATTGTTGACAAAAAACATGTGTATTAATTTGTGACGCACATATATTACACGTAAAAGTGAGCGTGTACTTTAACTTTTTACACACTTTTAAACGTGAAAAGTATAAGAATATAATCGTGTAAAATGAGGTGCTTTAGTAAAATGATCATTGCATGTCATTATGTGAGTATTTTTTTATAAGTTTTTTGTGATTTTAGCATTCCTTTTAATTAAAAGAACGAATAAAAAAAGGGTTATTCGTTTGTATCCGATCCCGTAGCAGTCCACATCTTTGCCGCCGGTTAATTATTTGTTGTTGGTATATGACTTGGATAGTGGGTTGGTGGAATTACTTTGAATATGGTTAGGATCTATTTTGGAAATGGCACACGTGTATGAGGAATAATTGTATGGTAGGGCTATTAATCAAGAAAGTTTGTTTCATCAATCTACATATTGTTCACGTCATTCATGTCTAAGAAAAGTAGATATGTGCTCGGCTTTATTTTATGAGAAGTGATACTTACACTATTTTTTTATGCACATATCACAATTACACATATAGCATGTTGTAACATGTGCATTAATAATATAACATTGTGATGTATGAATCATAAAAAGTGATGTAAGTATCACTTCCCTTATTTTATATTTGATCTTCTTTAAAGCGAGAACATCTTCTTTAAAGCGAGAACATAATAGCAACTGATTGGTTGAATGGTGTTAATCGGTTAATAACATCTTATTTTCAGTTAGTATTGATCATAAGTTGGTGGTTATATTGTTGTATCTTTTGTGGCATTTGGTAGTTGTATTGGTATCTGGATGGTTAATTGCGGATGGTGATGTGATGCAATAATTTTAACTAATTCGATTAAGTCTTGAGTAATTATGTGTTGTATCTCGAGATTAACTGGTTTTGGTTTCACACGTGGTTCTGCATCTGATTCCGATTGGTTTTATCTACATCTGTTTGCACCTGTTTGCCTGCATCCGCCGGTCTGAATCCACACGTAGTTCTGGATCTGGTTCCGCCTGGTTTTATCTACACTTGTCTGTATGAATCTGCATCTATCTGTCTGAATATGCACCTATCTGTCGAAAACTACTTTATCCTGCCTGCTCTACTTTCGCTCATCTCCGTAATTATGTTGCTTTGAATTTTGGTTCGTTTATTTTAGACTTGTCCCCCTGTTACAATTTGGATTGCATTGGATTGAGACTCCATCCAGCATTGAGTTTGAGCTATGGGACACTTCGAAGCTGCGTGTTTAGCTTTCAGTTTTAGCTTATTTTCTGTTTGACAAACTCTAAATGTTTACCGTTGCAGCATTGTGAGTTTAAGAGTGGATGTTAAATAATAAGGTCTTTAAGCCCGCCCCGTTGTTTAGGCCCGTCTAGTTTATGGTTAGGTTTTTCTTATTTATTCTTGATGTATTCTCATTTTGTTCCATTGATTTCTACACATACAAGTAGAAAACTATGTCCGAATTGTACAGATTGGAATGATAATCGGAAATTAGCTTCTACAGTTGTACAAATATCATGTATTCTCTTCCTTCTAGTTCTTTGCTAGCAGTTCAATAAAAAACGTTGTTATAAACCACAAAAAGGAAAACAAATACTCCTAATAATCATCAATTTAAATAACGAACTTCTGTGTATGACTTATTGTTTTTGTTTTTGCAAATGTTGGTAAATCAATCATATAAACAAATGCAAAATGTATATATGAAGTAACTTTTTTATGATATGAACTATTGAACGCTTAAATACCTTTTTCACTTCTTTGTTTATCTTTAAAGATGTGGACAACAATCCTTAGTTGTGCTTTTAGGTGTGACGGTCGTTTTCTCATATGATGAAATCGAGATTGAAAAACAATCGTAAAATAGTACTTTTCGAGAATTTTGCTTTGTAACGAGTATTTTCTATCAAATCGTCATTGAGACTTGAGAGTACTTGTGAAAACTCATATTAAGAATCAGAATTCAAGTTGATGTGATGAAATAGATTTTATGAAAAGGAGCTGGATTGCAAGATGTTGGTTTGTCAACTACTAATTCTTTCAATTAAAATAATAAAATTAAGGTTAAATGGTTTTTTGGATGTTAATCAACCAATGTTAAGTATATATTAGTTTCTAAGTCATACGTAGGGCCAAATCAAATCACGTGTTATGCGGTGCTCTAATGATGGTTAGGTTTTGATGGCATGCTACTCAACTAAACATGTCCCTTAACATATTTGCAATTCCAAAAGACCAAGAAGATGACATTGCACCCGATCACATGGGCTGAGACCAAAGGGTTAACAAGGGTCACGTGTCCCCTAGCGAAAAAAATTGTAGCATAATTTTTTTTTTTTTTTTTTTTTTTTTTTATATTATTATTATTATTGTAATTTGCCAACCTAAGAACCAATTTATAGTGTAGTAGCTAAAAATTATTAAAGTGTGAACTTTAGAGCAAAATTTTCTGACTCCGCCTCGGCCCAATCATGTTGTTTAAAAGCAAAATTTAATATCAGAATCTAGAGATAAAACGTAAAACAACATCATTTTATAAATATTATATGCACTACTACTAAAATAACAATGCACATATTGGATGACCGGTTTGGATCATTTGGAATACTACTTTAGAGTGGCAAATTATCAAACTTTAGAGGTTTAAGATACAAAACAACAAATTGGAAAATCTATAAATTCAAGTAACCTTACTCTTGATGAATATTTCTCGACAGCTTTTTAACAATATCTGCATTAAGAGTCTCTTGCTAAGGAACATTTTATTGTCGGATATTAGTAGTAATATAGTTAGGAGGTTTAAGTGTACGTTATAATTATGATTACATGATTACATGTTAGATTATAACTAGGTGATTTAGACTTTCCTTGCAAGGCAAAGAAGACCTTATTGACGGTTCATGTATAAGTTTCGGTTGGGAATCCTTAAACAACTACCACATAGTTATCTTTTACCGGTTGATTAGTTTGTTACAATTGCATGGATGACGGGTTATATTCCTTAATACCATTCGTAGGGCTGTGGACGATCTTCCCTAACTCTATAAGCTTCTACCTCTTCCTATGTCGAGCTGACTACTAGCTCCTAACATGGCCTCATTAGTAGTTATCTACGCATTAAATACAACCAATATATCGTAGTACACCTCCGATCATGTTTCTTAAGACGTTCAAACAAGTTACCAATTGGAAGTCTGCCAGTTTTCTTAAGCCTAACATCGAATTCATTCATCCACAACAATTATAAAAAAACAACCTACCCATAATCAATTTCTAAGTTTCATTACATCTAAGCAAACACAAAGAAAACCTAGCCTAGCATGTTAAAGAGAAGACAAGCGTAAGATATAATCAAACAACACATAGACATATTGAATGATTTGATGAAAGACTTATCTTCAATTAAGCATGGATGAAACAAGGGTTTGAAACCCTCAAAATATTTGTGAAATTTATCTAGGGTTTACTCTCTTCAAAGTTGCACACAATGAATGAAAACTAGAAAACTATATATAGATTTTGTATCCTGACGGCGTCAAGAGATAGGTGTGACGCCGTCAAATCACCGCCAAAATAATACTCGTATTGCCTAGATCCACTTCTAACGTCGTCACTCTTTGTGGACTCTGGGCCGTCTCTCTTTGGGTTATACGTGATGGCCTTGGCATTTTATAACGTGACGCCGTCACGAACTCTTTAGAAAACCTTCTGGCGTGTCATGTGTAATTGATTTATCCACCTCCTTGTCAAGTCTTGACGCCGTCACTAGCAACCTGTGATGCCGTCATGTGCAATTTCCAGCATGATTTTGAGACTTGGTCGTTTTCTTCACTTTTTCGCTCCAAAAACGTCTAAAATGATTCCTTTTGTAAATTTCTTCTCAAAAGTACCTAAAATGACAAAAGGAACGATTTATGGCAATATTTGATCAAATAATCTCGACTTTGGCCTTAAATGACCCCACAAAAGTGGTATATTTTTCACTTCATCAAATACCCTTACACTTGAGATTTGCTTGTTCTCAAGCAAATGTGCTTTTATTCTAATCAAAATACAAGTTACGGATCATCTAACACTAATATAAAAGTAATTGCAACAAATAATCATTCCACTTCAACCAAAAACAAGCACGGAAATTATACACTAGCACATCACAAATAGTGTTTAGATACTCACATCTCTCGGGTGTAATAAAGTATATATCACAATATGGAAATGGAAAATATCTCTCATTAGCTGTCATAGCAAATAGATTACCATAGACTTGGGAAAGGATCAAATCTCCACCACTTGGCGTAAGCACCTAGGATAAACTATTAAAGACGTCTTTTAAAGGGTTATAACGTGAGGTGTAGGGATATGATAAACACGGTTTTGTTGGATAAAAGCAATATTTACTGGTGGCGAGTTAATCATCTTGGTTAATTACATGTACAATGTGGCGTTGCTAAGCCAAGACTCGATTCGACTTAAGCTAATCAAAAACTAATCAAAAAACATAAAATGAAACGGGATGGTAGTCCGTATGCTTCTTTTTTTCTCTCTTTTTCTTTTTTCTATTTTTTTTTTCTTTTTCTTGATTTTTCGATTTTTTTTCATACACTTACTCTACTATCCAAAATAATACATCATAGGGAATTTGCATTCCCCTTACACTTGAATTTATGCATACTTTACAATCAACTATTCTAATGACTCGAATTAAGATAATCAAAAAACTTTGAGTACTTTTTAAGATCAAGGCACATATGGGGGTAATATATGATGTTCTTCCCCAATACTCCGTAACACTAGTACTTTACCCATGAGTCCCAATCGTCCCAAAACAATATGTACAAGATATGAATCGACTTAGCAACCATGTAATCAAGTACAAAATTAACTAAGGGTTTAAACAAATAACAATAATGCAATAAAGATGAGTGCATACACGGAAGGCGAAGGCAATTTGGGTGTATATTTGGGATGGATTGTTAACAAATTCTTCCTTTAAGTAAAATGCTTAAAATTAGAAACGAAAAAGATAGGCTCGGAGGGCTGTACTAGGGGTATCGCGTACTAAAAATGAGTACATCGCAAAGGTGTGGGAAAAATTAATTGACTTTGTTAGTCAAGTAATTATGACTTTATTGGTCAAGTAATTATGATACGGGTTTAACACAAGGGTGATCCTAATGCCTCTTATCATGTTGTAAATCGTAACTACACGAATGTAGTCTCACTAGCAGTCTCGGGATGCATCACTAACGCAAGTTCTAGAATCTAAGTACTACCGGTACACTCATAAGCACTAATAATAAATGTTTTTCCTAACAAATCTAAAGGCGAACCTCACGTATTCGGGTGGAATTTTTTTTTTTTTCTTTTTTTTTTTTTTTTTTTTTTTTTTTTAGTGGTACGGTTTTTGTGCTAGTCATACAACTCCTATCCATGAGATGCTCATTAAGGCTAAAGCTTCACTCCTATATGTTGCAAAAAAATTTTAATTTGGTGCTAAAATTGCCTTAACAAGTATTTCTCTTAGTTTTATTACACACCTACTATTGAACAAACAAACTCAAGCGTAATTGTATTTTCTAAGGTATCATCATTTACCCTCCCCTTACACTTAGGCTGAACATTGTCCCCAATGTTCATTTAAAGGATGTAAAAGCAAATAAGGTAAAAGAATGAAAATAAATACTCTCCTGATTCGTTCGATGTGGATAAATGGATAACATGGTTAAATCCTCCTCTAAGAAAATGAACGTTGAAAGCTTCCCTCCAGAAATATTAATCATCTTCTTGTCCAATATAACCTGTTAAACCCAAGAAAACAATCATGGCAAACCTTACATAAAATCGGTTGTAATCTATATATATATATATATATATATATATATATATATATATATATATATATATATATATATATATATATATATAATATATATATATATATATATATATATATATATATATATATATATATATATATATATATAAGGATATAATGCTTGTGGAATGAATGTTTGCATATTTCCTAGAGTTTATAAAACTAAAGAATAACAAAAACTTTAAGACTCCGTTAGAAAAACAAAACTTGCAAAAATTTTCAGAATTTTTACACCTGACACTGTCAGGTTATGATCCTGACGTCGTCAGAGTGTTCTGACAGAAATCTTATGTTAAGTTTCCAGAAAATTTCTGGAAAAACTTACGCCTTAATTCCTGTAATTCCTGTAAAACATCATTATGATTCGATACAAGCATTTGACTCAAACAAATACTAATATACATGTTCATTTAATATTGTTGTGGTTCATGTTCAATTTCCGTTCTTATAAACGAATTTAGGTTTCCCTTACACTTATCTTTTGCGAAATACCTCTTTATGAAGTTAAGACAAACAACAAAGCAAAGTATTTTCACAATTTATCATGAATCATGATCCAAAAATAATCAAATTAAAGCATGCATACGGAAACAAATAAAATCAAATAAACAAACAATCAAACAAATAAAACATGGGTTGCCTCCCAAGAAGCGCTTTTTTTTATTCACGAGTCTTGTAGCTAGATTCAAAGTCATGGGCTATTACGTGACCTCGTCATCAAATGTTATGTCCTCCTTATTGATCATTTCATTACCATTTTCTTGATAATGCTTAACGCATTGTATGTTCACCGTGAATTCTCTATTCTCATCCTCCATTAACACAACAGCTCCGGTTTTAGAGGAAAGTTTCACAGTAAAAGGTCCATACCATCTAGATTTAAGTTTACCCGGAAATAACCTTAAACAAGAGTTATACAATAGAACTTTGTCTCCTTCTGAGAACTCCTTGGGTCTCTTAATTCGTTGGTCATGCCATCTTTTTACCCTTTCTTTATATGTGATGGAGGATTCATACGCTTCCAGTCTTAATTCATCAAGCTCCTAGAGCTGTAAGAACCTATTCGTTCCTGCGACCGTATAATCCAAATTACATGTCTTAAGTGCCCAATATGCCTTGTGTTCCAGCTCTACTGGAAGGTGACATGCCTTGCTATAAACCATGCGGAACGGGGTCGTCCCAATAGGTGTTTGATACGTGGGAATCGCACCAGGCTTTACCTCTCGAGGGATCTCGAGAAGCTTACAACCCCCACCAGGCAGTGTACCTGATCGTTGTAGTATAGTATAGTGACAAGTACCGGGGTATTGATCGTTCAACTCACGAATAACGTCTCTAGGATTAGAAAGCCTAAAAACTAGGTCTAGGGGTGAGGGATGATTCTTTTGTATTTTATATTTTTATAAAAGCAATTAAAATCTCGGGTTTTTGGAAGAGTGGGCGGAAATAGTTGCTAATCAACTAACCCAAATACTAAGATGCAATCAAAATAAAATAACAAAAATGAAAATAAATCTAATTACTAATGTGGTGTGAACAATAATGGGGAGAATTGTGTTTACTTAGGTTTCATTACTCCCTAGATATCTTTTACAGGTTGATAGTTTGTTACAATTGCGTGGATGACGGGTTATATTCCTTAATACCATTCGTGGGGTGGCGTACGTACTTTCCTAACTCTATAAGCTCCTGCTTCACTCCTATGTCGAGCCTGCAAGAAGCTCCTAACATGGGATCATTAGAATTCGCTTAAGCATTAAATACAACCATAATAACCTAGTACGCATTGGTTCATGTTTCTTAAGACGTTCAAGCATGTTACCCTATGGAAGTCTGCCAGTTTTCTTAAGCCTAACATCGAAATCATTCATCCGTAACAACTATAAACAAACAATCAACCCATAATTAACATCTAGGTTTCACTACATCTAAGCAAACACACAAGAGATCTAGCCTAGCATGTTGAATTCAAGACAAGCATAAGATATACTTAAACAACACATAGACATATTGAATGAATTGAAAGGATACTTATCTCAATTGAACATGAAAGGTTTCAAAGGGTAAAAACCCTTGAAAGAACAGTAAAATTCGTGTTAGGGTTTCTCCAAAGTTATCCCTCTAAAGTTACATACTAATGAATGAAAATTGCAAAACTATATATAGATTTTACAAGGTGACGGCATCAAGAAGGAATTTCTGACGTCGTCAACTCGCCGCCCATAATGAGATCGGATTGCCTAGATCCAGATTTGACACCGTCATGTGTAATATCACTCTGGGCCGTCACCATATCTTGAACCATGACAGCCATACGTGACCCCGTCACGTTTTCTCTGGACCGTCACCATTTCCAACTCTTGACGTCGTCATATGAAACCTCTTGATGCCGTCAGGTACTGTTCCCAGCAAGGAAAATTAAGACTTTGCTGTTTTCTTCACTTTTATGCTCCAAAAACGTCCAAAATACTTCCTTTTCCAGAATTCACTCCAAAAGTTCCTAAAATCACAAAAGGAACGATTTAGGGCAATATTTGATCAAATAAATTCAATTCCGGGCTTAAATGACCCCCTAAAAACGGCTCATTTTTCACCTCATCATATACCCTTACACTTGAGATTTCCTTGTCCTCAAACAAATGCGCTTTTATTCTAATCAAAATACAAGTTAGAGGTCATTTAACACTAATATAAAAGTAACTACAACAAATAATCGTTCCACTAAAGACCAAAGACAAGCACGGAGGTCATATACTAGCACCTCACAAATAGTGTTTAGATACTCTCATCTCTCGGGTGTAATAAAGTATATATCACAATATGGAAATGGAAAGCATCTCTCACTACCTGTCATAGCAAAATAGATTACCATAGGCTTGGGAAAAGATCAAACTTCCACCACTTGGCGTAAGCACCTAGGATAAACTATCAAAGAGGTCTTTTAAAGGGTTATAATGTTAGGTGTAAAAGTATAACAGGCAAAAGAATGAAATCAAATATTCCCCTGAATCGTTCGGTGTGGATAGTGTGGTAACAAGGTTAGATCTTCCTCCAAAAAAATGAACAATCAAAGCTTCCCTTCCAGAAAAATAAATCATCTTCTTGTCATACATAACCTGTTAAACCTGAAAAAACAAAAAAGGCAACCTCGCGTAAAATCGGCGGCAATCTATATATACTAACAAATCCTAGAAAACAGTGTAAGATATAATGCTTGTGGAATGAATGTTTGCAGATTTCCGGGAGTTTATAAAATAAAAGAATTAACAAAAACTTCAAGACTCCGTTGGAAAAACAAAACTAGCAAAATTTCCAGAATTACGCCGTCAAGAGTTAACTCATGACGCCGTCAGAAGTGACCTGCAGAAATCTTTACGTTAAGTTTCCGGAAAATTTCTGGAAAAACTTATGTCCTACTTCCTGGAAAATCCTGCAAAACATCATTATGACTCGATACAAGCATTTGACTCTAACAAATACTAATACACATGTTCATTTAATATTGTGGAGAATCATGATCAATTTCGTTCTTAAAAACAAATTTGGGGTTTCCCATTACACTTATCATTTGCAAAATACCTTTGTATGAAGTTAAGACGAAGTCAAACGACAAAATGAAGTATTTTCACAATTTTATTTTGAAACATGATCTACCAACAATAAAAATAAAGCATGCATACGGAAACAAATAACAATCAAACAAATAAAAATCACACAAAACATGGGTTGCCTCCCAAGAAGTGCTTGTTTTTGTTCGAGTCACGAGCCTGACTCTACCCTTCTTTAACGGATAAAGGTGAGGTTTTTCCTACACTTAGGATTAAGTTCGGGTGATAGTAGCGATACACACCATCTCGGTAGAAGTATGTCACGTGAGGAAAGAATGGTGGATGAATTATATGCTCAAAGGGTTGTGCTCCTATCATCATAACCTTGCCTAATTCAATCGGGTTAATGGGTGGTTTAAGATTTTCTCCTAGAAAGGGATCATTCTCTATCAACTTCGAGAGACTACTAGTTGGGGAACCATCTTGACCTAATAAACCTGGTTTAAACCCATAATGTCTCTTATGATCAATCATAAATGGGTGATGTAAGCATGTAAGGTCATTTTTCACTCCTATATTGGCTTCCTCTCTACAAGGCTTAGAGTCCACTACCTTTATCTAAAGACTGACTATATGGTTTGATGGGTGGGACCTATTTCAATTAGTAAATTTTCATCTAAGGATGGAAGATTAGGTAACGGCTTTGGTTGAGGCTCCAGCTCATCAAAACTAGGAACTTCCATAGAACTAAAAGAAAGGTTATGATTACAAGTATTCAAACCTATTTCTTCTAGTTGTGTTTAGTCCAAAGGCTTTACCTCTATTGGGGTTCCTATAGTCTCTTCTACTTCTTCCGGGTAAGTCACGTGCGGTGTGTGTGCCTCAAATGATGGTAGGGACTTATGGGGTACTTTGTAAGCTCATGTTATTTACTTCATCATTCCTTGTGTCAAGATCACCTATATCCTCAACATGTGTTTTATTATAATCTAACCCTAACATTTTCCCAAGTATCTCAAGTGCTTCTCTAGGCATCTCAACTTCTATATCCGAATCATAAGGATCATCCTCAATATTCTGACTGCTATATTCAAATTGCCCAAAAGATTCATCATGTGTTTCTTGAGATTCATCATCATCGATCATAAAACCTAGGTCTTTTTGATCAATGTGATCATGTTCGGCTACATCCTCCATCACATCAAGGTCACCTATGTGTTCATCCTGTATTATGGTAGTGCCTAACCATGACATGCATCTAGGTGGCTCATACGAAACTATCCTAGGTGAAGGCTCATATGGTGCATAGGATTCACTAAGTGAGGCATTTTGAGGGGCTGATGGAGCTCCTAAGGTGAATTTTTAAAAGCATTATGCACTTGGCCTCTTTTCTCAAGGTACTTAATAAAATCAATATAAGATCATGTCCTCTTCATTTCATTCCTTCATCTTGGTATATCCAAACTGGTGTAATTATATTTTTTCTGGTAAAACTCTAGTGTCGGACTTGGTGGATTCACGTTCTCCATAATGGTGAACGGAAGAGTCAATGGAAAGGTTTTTACAAACAAAGACACAAAGAAAAGATAGACTACGAGAAAACTAATAAAAAGAAAAATAAATCTCACTCGATAGGAATCTAATGAGTAGACCTAATAAAAAGAAATCATAACCTAGACAATAACTATTCCCCGGGCTGCGGCGCCAAAAACTTGATACGTGGGAATCGCACCAGGCTTTACCTCTCAAGGGATCTCGAGAAGCTTACAACCCCCACCAGGCAGTGTACCTGATCATTGTAGTTTAGTATAGTGAAAAGTACCGGGGGATTGATCGTTCAACTCTAGAATAGTGTCGCTAGGATTAGAAAGCCTAAAAACTAGGTCTATGGGTGAGGGATGACTCTTTTTGTATTTTTATATTTTTATAAAAGCAATTAAAATCTCGGGTTTTTGGAAGAGTGGGCGGAATTAGTTGCTAATCAACTAACCCAAATACTAAGACGCAATCAAAATAAAATAACAAAAATGAAAATAAATCTAATTACTAATGTGGTGTGAACAATAATGGGGAGAATTGTGTTTACTTAGGTTTCATTACTCTTTAGATATCTTTTACAGGTTGATAGTTTGTTACAATTGCGTGGATGACGGGTTATATTCCTTAATACCATTCGTGGGGTGGCATACGTACTTCCCCAACTCTATAAGCTCCTACTTCACTCTTATGTCGAGCCTGCAAGAAGCTCCTAACATGGGATCATTAGAATTCGCTCATGCATTAAATACAACCATAATAACCTAGTACGCATTGGTTCATGTTTCTTAAGACGTTCAAGCATGTTACCCTATGGAAGTCTGCCAGTTTTCTTAAGCCTAACATCGAAATCATTCATCCGTAACTACTATAAACAAACAATCAACCCATAATTAACATCTAGGTTTCACTACATCTAAGCAAACACACAAGAGATCTAGCCTAGCATGTTGAATTCAAGACAAGCGTAAGATATATTCAAACAACACATAGACATATTGAATGAATTGAAAGGATACTTATCTCAATTGAACATGAAAGGTTTCAAAGGGTAAAAACCCTTGAAAGAACAGTAAAATTCGTGCTAGGGTTTCTCCAAGGTTATCCCTCTAAAGTTACACACAAATGAATGAAAATTGCAAAACTATATATAGATTTTACAAGGTGACGGCGTCAAGAAGGAATTTCTGACGCCGTTAACTCGCCGCCCATAATGAGATCGGATTGCCTAGATCCAGATTTGACGCCGTCATGTGTAATATCACTCTGGGCCGTCACCATATCTTGAACCATGACTGCCGTACGTGATGCCGTCACGTTTTCTCTGGACCATCACCATTTCCAACTCTTGACGCCGTCATATGAAACCTCTTGACGCCGTCAGGTACTGTTCCCAGCAAGGAAAATTATGACTTTTGCCGTTTTCTTTACTTTTATGCTCCAAAAATGTCCAAAATGCTTCCTTTTCCAGAATTCACTCCAAAAGTACCTAAAATCACAAAAGGAACGATTTAGGGCAATATTTGATCAAATAAATTCAATTCCGGGCTTAAATGACCCCCTAAAAACGGCTCATTTTTTGACTCATCAGTGTTTTGTAGGCAGTTCTGAAGGCCCATAAACCCTCGTCGAGTTTAAATGACCAATCCTTCTTGTTCTGATTGACCGTCTTTTTGAGTATTCTCTTAATCGCTCTATTGGTGTTCTCAACTTGACTGTTGGTTTGAGGGTGATAAGCGGTGGAGAATCGGTGGCAGACCCCATATCTTTTCATGACCTTCTCCATTTGTGCGTTGCAAAAATGGGTTCCCCTGTCACTAATGAGAGCTTGTAGGATCAAAATATACGTTGATTCATGTGGTTTGGGTGGTCTTGGATTGTGGAAGATGAAGGTAAACATGGTGGAGAGATTAGAGAGAGAAAGAGAGAGATGGGAGGATTTCTTGAGAGAGAAAAACACCTTAGTGTGCATGTTATTATGAAATCAATCAACCCTCTCCCTTGGTGGGAAGAGGGTATATATACACTTACATAATAATGCCCCATGAAACGGGCTGTGGAGTGAGCTGACACTGGGTAAAGACCCGACCCACTCCACGAATACTATTTACAGCTATATTAAACTAAACTACAACTAATAATAATAACTAAGTCTACGAGCTATCTTAATGCTAATAGAACATCGGGGTGACCGAGTCTTTTATAGGAATATTTGTATTCCTAACAATCTCCCCTAAGGGAGGTCACCCCGGAAATAATAATTTGACTTCTAGTATTTTGTCTTCAAGACTTGTCTTAATAGCTCTTAGTCTTTGATTCTTCAATGTCTTGAAACTTTGTGCATTCAGCAGAGTTAGTTTGATGACCGTTTGATCGTCTTGGATGATCTTTGAGTATTATTCGACTTTGTCATCCAATATTTGTTTCCATGTCATCTTTCAGCAGTATGTTTCCTTGTGATGTGATAATCTTCGAGCCGACATGCTCACACTATTTGGTGTCATGATCTTTAGCATCAGAGTTTGCAGAAGCCGTGTTAAAGGTCTTTTAGATTGATCATGACTTTGTTGAATTGCATTGATGATGTAGTGTAAACATGTGGTAGAGGATTGGCATCTTTTCTGCGACCAGCTACATCAGCAACCAGCTACATCATTCCACAGCTACAACCGCCAAAAGTTCCTGCATACGACAGTTAGCAATAAAACATCCGGTACTTGCAGGTTTGGACTTCGAGATTGTTAACAGCATTGTGTGAAAACTCTCTCTAATCCTTACCAAGACCGTTGCAAATCGAAAACCTACATAGGGCTTTTTAAGATCGTACCGTAGTATATCAACGATTAGGTGAGTCGCTGGAGATCACTCCATGACTGTTGACCATTTGAAACCGCCGCGACCACTAAGTGTAATCCACGAGGAATTACCGAAGTGACCTGCTTTCAGGGCTGTTTGATGTTGACCCTGGCAGCAATTTCCATTCAATCATTGAGAATTACATTTGTAAATTCTCTCATAGATGTTCTGGCAGATTGCTAAGATCTGCGTAGGACTCATGAGATTACAACTGGTGTCCTTAAGGTTGAACAACCAGTGTAGAAATAATTCGTGTCCCTATGAGATCTTTTTATGCATCTCGTGGCTCTAGACTCAATAAGTGCATTTGGTTTTCCTATGCAGAGATTAGGGAGAGGTCTCCTGCTTCAATATCAATCATCTCTAAGAGATAAGTTGATAGATTACACCGGTTCCCCATGAGAATTAAACAAGTTCTTTTAAGAGAACTTGAGTGGTTTAGAAGGTCTAGTGCAGTGCGTCACTGGGTCCATGACGTCTTGTCTTCAATACCGATGTTGCCTTAGCAACCATCAGTAGATTATGAATTGAACCCGGTTTCTGCCCTAAGGTTGAATAATTGGAGGGCTATTTCTTTTCACCCTTTCTCATTTCATTTCTTTTTAATTCTTCAACCCCTTCTTTCTCCATTCTCACATTTCTCCTTTTTTTTCACAATCATACCTACAGACTTTCTAATACTATCTATTTGGTATTGTCCATGGGTAGATCCCTCCGGCTCTAACGGATCATAGGACGGTTTTCCTAACCTTAGCCACCTTATATCTTCATGACTATCCTATGTTGCCATAAACCAAATCATTGAAAATTTTCTCAACGTGTTTATGCTTGAAAAACAAATTTTGTTAACACGTTGAGAGTTTTGCCATTTTCAAATGCTCCCCCTTAACATGTGCACCGATGTTTTGATAATAAATTTGCACATGTCGGGAAGAGTTGCACTTTAGAATTGATCCACCTTTAGTAAACATGAACAGGCATTCGAGACACGATTACATCACTAGTTAGACTAGCTTGAAGTTATTACCCGGCCTGGTCAAGTCCACAATGGTTTCTCGAAACGGTACACTCTACTCAGACAAGTCCTCTTCGAGACATGCTTACATCACTGGTTAAACCAGCTTGAAATTATTACCCGGCCAGGACAAGTCCTTTCGATTAATGACGGTTTTTTTTTTCGTCAATTTATGGTGAGGTCTGAGCCTTGCTCACACAAGATGCTTGCCAAATCCTTTTTGTCAATTCGTTCCCCCTTAATATGTGCATTGATATACGAAAGAGTTTGGCACATATGGGAGAGCCTATCATTTAAGTCCAAAAACATCACATTTTCATCAGGTTTCATATTTAAATCACATTCTCTCCCCCGATCAAAAATTTCAAATCCTTTGAGATTTGTGATCCCAATTGATTTAAATATGTTGGAAAAACATGGGAGAAAATGTGTCCAATTTTAATGTATACTGATGATGAAACACACTATGCTCCCCCTTAAACTAAGAGGGAGATTCACTGCTTATTTTGCACAAGACAACATTTAGGGCACGACCAGCAAAACGTCCAAATATTGTAGATCCCCACTTGGAGAGATCAGAATAAGTATTGCTTTGTTTCACTGATGGTGGTGGTGGTGACGTGTTGTTGTTGTTGTTGCGGATGTTGTTGTTGTGATGAATTCTGAGCCAATCAATAGAGTTTGAACATCTGAACACATGGTTCGAGCTGGAACTGGCACATTCATTTTGGCTATGGAATCTGCATAAGAATATCAACATAGATATACATACATACAGATACACTATACCTTAATAGCTACCATTCAGCAGCTTTCCACATAATAATATCAAATTCATTTAATCGAATCATAGTCAGGAAATACGTCAAACTACTATTTAGCATGAAGAGCAGATAGCAATCATGCACATGGCAATTCATACAGATATCAATATTCAACTCAGGATCTTAGGAACATGATTCAAGCATGATAACATTATACCTAAGCAAATTCTGAGAACATATGCACAATATCAACAACACTTAAGCCGAAACAAGCAACAGTTGAAACTCATTCACTTAGAACATACAAATGTCATAGGAGAATTCAAGAACATCAAACACCATTGGTTTTCAAACTTCTTCTAGGTTTTGAGTCTTAACGTATTTAGGGGATTATACGAGGATACCAAAGTAACACAAATGATCCTTCGAGAACTATAGAGCTAGGAGACTACAAGCAAGTTGCACATAATGTCCTAAACTTTCTAGCACCTAACATATTTGGCCATTTGATATAAATTTTAGCAAGGTCCTCTTTAACTAAACTCCATTAACTATAAACCAAGTATGAGTTAACCAAGAAATCTGTTTGATGGTGTAAAATTTTAATTCACTCTCCCCCTCAATCAATGACCATTTCTAGTCGTTGATTGAGTGACAAATTTTTATGCAAGTACAAGTCAAACAAATTTCATACAACACATATTCACCAAGTATCTCAACAAATAATTTTCAGAAGAATCATAGAATGAAAACTATTTATATACAAAGAAGACTTCTCTTCTTTTTCAAGAAATGATGCACTGAAATGTACACCAGATCGACGAAACATGGATATAAAGTAATCCATGCCCAGGTGAACATCACCCAGTTGGAGGAACAGCCGTCTTTTTGTCGACGAGCTTTCCCCAGTATGAAGCGCGGGTTGCTATCTAAAGTACTAGCAAGCCATTTGACAGAAAAATTTTGGGGAGCGACATGTTTTAGAAAGCATTATTAAAACATAAAATAACTCTTGCTCAAGCATATGTATGACTCCGTGTCATTGTTGAATGATATTTCTAAAGTCGTACATAATATTGATTACACAAGAGACATGTCACGAGAAGAATCTTTTTGGAATTTTTGAGGTTTTTCAAATTTTTTTATGGATTTTGTTGGTTTTATAATTTTTTTTTAAAATATGTACAAGGATACGAACCAAAATCATTACTCCACAGCTTCCATACTTTTCTCCGCTTCCATCATTTGACATGCTGAAGAGTAATGTTGAGTGTTTGAGCACTCATCAATCCCCCACACTAAACTATTGCTAGTCCCTAGCAATACTGTTTTGAAAACTTGATGGATTTGAAAAACTCTTTACCAAAAGCCATCACTTCTGGAGTAGCCAGGTGTAAGAACTGTGGCACACCTGATAACCGTGTGATTTTGAGCAAACCACCAGCTGTCAACGGATTTGAGTAGTCTTTACCAAAAGCCGTTTGCTTATGGACTAGCCAGCTCTTGATGGAATAGTCAACATCTTGGTGAGCTGATTACCAATTATGGATTTTCCACGGCCTTTACCACAAGCCATAATCTTGCGGGCTAGCCAACTCATTTGTTTTTGGGGAGTTGAGGAACCATACAATTTTGTGCAAATTGCAAGCCATAAACGGATTTGAGAAGTCTTTACCAAGAGCCGTTTGCTCCTGGACTAGCCAATCCCTTTTGTCGGTTAGACAAGGCGGACTGATTACCACAAAAATTTTGAAGCACCAGTGAAAAAAAAATTTAAAATTTTTGAAATTTTGGCTAAAAACGGGGGTATTATATAGTAAAATGTGATAAAATTCGCTAGAATAGCGAATACCCCCCCCCCCCCCACACTTAGCATGAATATTGTCCTCAATATTCAAAATCCCGGCTATTATGCCGACATTTTGAACGTAAAAGGGCAACATTACAAGCTAAGCGTGGAAAACACCATTTTGTATTTTCACTCTATTTGTAACCATAGCATGGGGGACTCCCCCACACTTAGGGTGAAAACCCTATAAGCATGCTACTGTTTTTGTTTACCGAGTCGCTAGCTTGACTCGACCCCGAATTCATTTGTCCTTGGGGAAGCATGATGTGGAAGAAACAATCTCAATCGGACTTTCATTCAAAATGTTTGGACAAACATATGAAGCAAGTGAAAGTTCCACACCGATGAGATAAGATCCCGGCTCAAGATAATGGTACATGAAAATGCCGGGATCAAATATAGTGTCTTCATTCCCGAAGGAGTGAAGAACAAGAGAAGTCACCCTGTAGGTGAAGAAAAGGAAGAACACCATGATGAAAATCATGATTTGATATTCTTCCTCGAAATCAGGCTCCGTAGCCTGAATTTGGATTTCAAAAGTTAAGCTCGTAAACAACCCGGGAGGGTGGGTGGGAATTTGCAAATTCTCATAATTGAGAGCATCTCCCCCCGGGCTATCAAACTCCGGAGGAGTCATGATATGATGAGTGAGTTCACCGGAGAACTCCTCATGAAGAGAATCATTCACAAGATGTGAATTTGTGAACTCATGTTCCATTGTGGACTCATCACAATCCTCGTCAAAGATTGGATTGTTAGAAATCAAAGTGAATTCAGATTCGAATTCAAATAGAGGATTGGTGAGAGTCGTATCGAATGTTTCGGGAACAAAGAGATTAACATTCTCTATTGGACTGTCGGGATCAGAAGTGAGTGACGGATCATGATATAGGAGACTTTCAATTTCTCCCAGATCGGCTTGAAAATCGAGGAGACCATCATCACTTTCTAATGAAAGTGGATTGATGTGAGCCAGTTCATCAGCGAACTCCTCAAGAAGATGATCAGCATCAGAATGTGGAACTGACGCCTCAACATACTCGATGTCTCCATAAGATGTACAATCATCGCTAAAATCTGAGAAAGTCTCAAATTGATCTTTAGGACACTCAATAGGGGAAGGAATATCACACATGTCATCCAAAGTTCCCTGTGACTCTCTTGGGATTGGGACAATGATCTCAACACTAGACTTTATGAATTCGTCCGATTCCTTTGCAGGAATAGTGTCAAGATGCTCATCCCCCATGTTCAAAGAGTGAGTGGGAATCTCGGGTGTGATAGCAGTTGTTTGAGATGGAATCTCAACTGCTGGGGTATCCACTGATGAACTTGATGGATCTTTATAGAATTGAAGGATATCAAGTGTATCCTCATCATCACTGTCATCAGGAATAAAACGGAACTGAGAGCTAGCTCTGGCTGCTTTTTCTTTTGCATTTCTGGAAGAAGTGCTTGATTCATATCGTACTGTGGAGGTTGGTCGTAATAAGGTGTGTCAAAATTGTCACAAGGATATGGATTCCCCATTTGACAATCTGAACTGAAATGTGGACCTCCACAGTAATCACAACAGTAAAACTGTTGAGGCTGTGAGTCGTATGTGCTAGAGTCATAATCGTTATCAGGAAACTGCTCATAGACAAGCGTGTTTCCCGATTGACAATCAGAACTATAGTGTGAACCACCACAGTACTCACAACAGTAAAACTGCTGAGAATGATGGTGTGGTAACTGATGGAATGAATCAGTCGTGTCATGGTAAGAATAGGGATTCTGGTTATAGACAGACCCGTTTCCCGACTCAACCATGCCACAACTGGGGCAATTGTCACCATTATAAGGATCACCACACCATTGGCAAACCAGAAAGTGTGGATGAGACATAGAAAGAATCAAATTGTTTGGGAGGGGTAGGGATGAAGAATCAAATATGTGAGAGGGTAAAGGTGAATATTTTTGGGTTTTTGGAAAGTCATTTTATACAAATGAGAAAGAAAATGTTCTTGTGTTTTTGTGTTCGTTGAAAACTAAGTTTAAAAATTTTTCGTGAACGGTTTTGTTTTGATAATGGGAAAATATGAACAAAGGATGGATAAATGTACAATGAAACGAATTCCAAAGACACTAATCAGAAAAACCGTTTAGATACGCACACAACCTCCCCGGCAGCGGCGCCAAATTTTGATTGGCTCCAAACGGTCAACCTAAATTGACCAGGTGATGGTCAACAAGGTCAAACTGCCTAGAGTCAATGCTCCGCGGAATATAGTGGTTTCCCCGGGTCGTTATGTCCCGACGAGGTGTGAATGGTTATTAAACGGGTTTGTGATCGGGTGAATTTGGATAGGAAAGGGTTTATAAGGGTTTTGAATGATTACGCTAAGGAAAAACGAATGAGAATGATTTAAACACACTATATTAACAATGACGTGAAACCTAATTAACTTTAAAACGTAATCTAAAAACTTAAAATCAGAAATTGCTTATACGTAAGCAGAAAAATAAGCCAAATGGCTTAAATAGAAGCTATCACTTTATTTATGTTTTTGGTTTTTCTTAATTTAGCAAACTACTTTTAATAACGTAACCTAAATTTAAAAACGTGAAAGTTATTTAAATAAAACGCGAGTTAAACTTAAAATAAACGCGAGTGCGCGAAATAAAAAGTGAAATTTATGTTACGTTAACCCTACGAACATGAAAATTACATTTTTACAATCCTAATGATAAAAGAAAATTTTTAGAAAAAGAAAAATAATTTTTACACTATTTAATTAATTACTATTTAATTACTAATTAATAATATTTAAATTACACTAATTATGAGATTATGCTAGAAAAATGAAAATTTAATTCTAAAAATTCTAAAATAATTTTAAAACTAAAAATATATTTTTCCTACTTTTTCTCTATTTATTATTAATTAATAACTATTTATTAATTACTAAAACTACTTTTGATTTATTAAAAATACTAAAAAGGCAAAGAAAAATCTGAAATTTTTAGGAAAATTCTAAAATACAATTAGGAACTTAAGAAAAATAAAATCTACTGAAAAAGAAATCAAAATAAGCAAAATGGGCAATAAGCACTAACAAATAAGCACTTAAAAATAAGCAAACAATGCAAATAATTATCAAAAGCTAGAGTACACTACAAATAACTTATATGAACTTAAATTAACTAAAAACAACCAAAGAAATGCTCAGAATAAGCCATAACAAGCTAATAAGCAAGATCAAAAACTTAAAACCAAACAGGCCTAAAGGCTTGTTTTTAGCCCTTGGTTGTGCCCACCTGGATGATCAAGGGATCAAGGAGGATGTTGACCTGTGGAGAAGACCTGAGAGGCATACCAATGGACCAAGGTTCATGGGTTGGGGCCTAATAACTAACTGTTGAGAGCCATGGAAAGTTAATGGGTTAACACTGATTACTCAGATGTGTGGCCAGGACTCAAGTAGGGATTTTGAGATACTACAAAGCTAAAAAGAAGGTGCAAGGTACTTCTATGAGTTTAAGAGATCAAAACTAACCTAAAGCTATCATAAACAAGTCAAAACAAACAATCAACAAGCCAACAATAAACTGAGAGACTAAAAAATGCTTACAAGCTGAACTGGATCAGAAGAAAACAAGCAGGCCTCAACAGGCCAATTCCAGCTAGTGCACAAGCTAAAAATCAACAAGCTTAGTCTCCTAAACCTGAAAATATGATCAACTACCTAACAAAGATCAAGCATATTAAATCACAAGGTTTAAAGAGCTTAAATGAGGTTGTGTCAAGCTGGGAATTCTCACAGTGGTGAGTTGGGAGACCTAACTAATAGGAGCTCAATAAGCTCAAATAAGCTGCAATGAGCTGAACCAAGGGGAGATGGAGATAAGTTATCTAAGGGGGAACCTAATAAGCTAAAAGGGAACAGAAATAAGCTGTTGGATAAGCCTAACAAGCTCTACCTAATCCTATGGGGGGGACTGCCTATTGGTGCAGGGCAAACAGTGGGTCAGCAGCCCACTTTAGGGGCTGAATAAGCTCACATAAAAAATTCATAAAAATAAAATAAAAATAATCACATGTACACAAGCTGGGGGAGATCAATGGTACCAAATTTCAGGACATGAAAGCTTAAAACAAAGAAACTAAAAATGCTACTCAAAGTGGCTGTGGACAAGTCTCCAATGATGTGCAGGTTTGCTGCTCGGCTTCGCACCCTCAATATCCTAACCAAATTAGCTACAAATTATTAAACAAGCTTAGAAACTTACAGTCTGTACTACAACCTATTTGAAAAACCAAAATCAATCATTAACTCTAATTTTATCCTACCCAAAACTTGGATCAAAGGGGGGAGTGGAGACTGCTTGGCTGCTGCTATGCAGGGTTAAAATGTGGGTGCAAATGGGGTGGTTTAATGGACCACAGTCAACCAAAACTAAAAAGAAAGAGTGCGACAGTTAAGCTAATGCAGCAGCGGGTATAAATGGGTTACTTTGAGCAAGGTTTAAGCTAAGCTAATGATTAAGCTAAAGGCTAAAAGCTGGAAATATGTAAAAAAAAAAAAAAAAAAGCAACTAGTGAACATGTAAGAACCAATTTTAAGCAAGTTTAAAGCTTGTGTGAGCTAAAAAAAACTGTTGGTATGAGACTAGTTTGAGCAGGCTTGGTGTTGCAGACCTGATGATGAACACACAAACTATTGGGCTAGACAAGCTATGTCAAAGAGTACTAGATCCTAAAACAAGCTAAGATAATTGAAATCTGTACTCTAAAATACTTGTAAACTTAATATGAAAACCTAAAACCTATGCTAGCAAATCTAAATTTTGAAATAAAAAAGGTGTATTTGGGACAATGACTGCTATAAGTGTAAGCTTGTATACCTAACTTGCAGCCTCTATATAAGCTAGTAAATAAGCTCCTAAACCTAAGATAAGCTACAAAACATGGAAACTAACCTATAAGCTATTAGCAAAACAGAAATCAAAACCTAAATGCTACTTAGCTATCCTGAAAGTGTGATTGAAAAGGGACTGCTACAGCAGTGAGCTAAATGGCAGAGGAATGAAGTTTGACTTGTTCCAAATGGGTAAAAACTAGTGTGCAACAAAGGATTATGACCCAGAAGTTTTAAGCATATTATACCAATCCTATATGATCTAAAATGAAGCAAGATGATCAACTAAAACCCTTAAAAACTATGAGATCAAACCCAAGCAGTGTGAAATAAATTCACACCATGAAAATTCCAAATATGTTACAAAAACTATAAACTTACCTTAAACTACTAGAGTTAACTTCTAAACACTTATTAGGACTAAATTAAAGCAAATTAAAATAAACTAAGTGACTAAATCAAGGAGGATCAGCAAATGCCAAACACCCTTTTTGTAATTGTCTGTTAAGATTTTGAGATAAAAACCAATGACTTAAGCTAAAATTGAACAGGTACTTGTAAACTAGGTAAATAAGCAGATGCAAAACAGAATGAAGGACTAAAAATAAGCAGTAAAAAAAAGTAATGACAGAAGGATAAAGAAATTTTCAAACTTTCATTGAATTGAAAAAGGTTTACAAACTGAGACTTGAAAGTAACAATACTTGAAACTTAAACTAAAAACCTAATTCTACCCTAATTACCTACTGCTACCTCATGCCAAAATTGGCTTACAAAAGAAATATTTATACTAGCAATAAAAACTAGGGTTTCCTTCACTTGTTCCTGTGCTTCCCTTCAATCATCCTAGCCATTGGATTGGTTCTGCTATCATCTCCACCATTGATTCCATTTAAGCACCAATTTGTTGTAGTGGGTTTCTGAGTTGGATGAGCAGGGGGGTTAATGATTATGTTTGGGGTCTACATTTGAGGTGGGGAATAGGGTGGCTGGTGTAGGTTATGTTGGGGGAACAAGATTGTTGGGAGGTACAGGTTATGGAGGCTGAGTGTTGGTAATTTGGCGGGGAAGAAAGAAAAAAAAAGGGGGGGGGGGGTTTATTAAACGGTTTGTTTTATTATTAGGTTTGGGCTTTGTGTGATGGGCCAGGGGTTATAAGGGTGGATTGGGTTAGTTTGTGGTTTGGATTGGGTTGGGAGTAGTAATATTAGATGGTCCGTTTGGTTTGTTTATTTCACAAGGATGATTTATGTAACTTGGCTGAAAATGAGGGACTGAAATTGACAACTTCTCCAAAGTATTCCAAGGATCAAACCTGCCACATATCCATATTCCAGGGACCACAAATAACATTTCCATTTTAAAAGTACCCAGGGGCTGAGTTTGTCAATTTCCCAAAATGCAGGGACCAAAAGTGTAATTTTCCAAAGTTTTCACCTAAGGATTGAATTTGATAAATTTTTACTTTTAAATGCCTTAGGTTGACTTTTCTTTCGTTTTAAACTTCCAGGGACTAGTTTTGTCAATATTTGAAACTTGAGGGACTGAAACTGCCAATTGTGCAAACTTTGTTCGTTTTTCATTCGTTTTTGCTCATTTTGCATCTAAAACATATAAAACACAATTGTGCAAACTTTGATAACCAAATACATGCCGTCTTTAGTCTTCTAATCACATAGCGGAGAATGTAGAGAAGACTGTAGACACGACCTACTTCAAGATTGCCCAATATGGAGGAACAGAATACCAACCATCTTCATCTCACCAAATGCCTTCCAGTAACCTTACATATAACCCATCAGCCCGCACCGCACACATGAGACGATAACACCTAACCGAGAATAAAGAATAGACTGACGACTCAACCTTCTTCAGTCTTTAGTATAACACCAAAGTAACAAGTTGAACCACTGATCATCTATAGAATGTATCAATCCTTGGATATTAAGCCCTGATCACGTAAACCTGTTGTGCGTCCTTGATGTACACATTCTCTCTCCCCTGATGGTTACGATTAATCATACCATGACGTAACAGTGAAACGTTAATACCAAGGTGACAAGTTGAACCACTGATCATCTCTGCGGCTTTTCAACACCGGAATACACGATTAAGCCCGATCACGTGAACCTTTTGTGCGTCCTTGGTGTACACATTTCTCTCCCCCATGATGGTTACGATTAATCGGAATCATCATCATTATGTGTACATGTAGCCTGATGACGTATACATGAAGCATTGACTATAAACCCTTTGTTACTGATTGAATCAGCCCATGAGGCGATGTCGATTAGCATTCCATGACCATGTTCTTCAAAACCTTGATAGAGAGGAAGAAGTAGTGTTGGAGAACCATGCATACCATGACCATGTTCTTCAACACCTTAATAGAGAGGAAGATGTAGTGTTTGAGAACCATGGTTTGCATGACTCCTGAACTGACATATTCAGGAGTCATATGACTATTTCTCAATCATCATCCAACATGTAGATTAATATTCACCCTTCCCCCCCCCCCCCCCTCAAAAATTGCATATGTCAGCCAACTGCAATTTCTGATGATTGAACTAGTGAATATGAATACCATCAACGGTAGGAAGCTCCACTTGACGGTTCTTGAGGACTTACATGTTGTTTATTCACCCTTTCCCCCCCTCAAAAATTGCATATGCTTGTCGAATGAAAGTTTTGGTTGAATAAGTGAATAATAGAATACTCCAATATGCGCCGATCCACTTGAAAATAGAATAAGCACGGAAAGAGCATGAACTTGTTGATGAGAATGGCCATAAATAAGAAGATTCCTCTTCTTTTGAAGATAAAGTGCACTCAAGCATACACTTTTCTTTTCTTAGATGAACGGGGCCTGAAGTGTTGTCAGCAGACGCCATTATGTTGAAGAGCGAGGCCTGAACTGATGTGAACAGACGTCATAAACTTGAAGAACGAGGTTTGAACTGATGTTTTCAAACGTCATAAACATGAAGATTGAGGTTTGAACTGATGTGTTCAAACGTCATAGTCGCTGAAGCACGAGGTCTGAACTGATGTGTTCAGATGTCATCTCTCTCTTTTCTTCTTCTCTCTGCTAACTCATTACCAACCCCATTATCATTCAGTCGGCTCTTTGTCGTGACTATTGATGGAGAAAAACCCAATATGATGAACTTGAGACTGAAGTAAAGTAACCCAAACTTATGACTTAAGCTTGCGCTAATGTATGACAAAGAGCGGTGTAGAGAGTTCGTGCAACAACGAATCCCTAAGTACTCTATACTCTTCAACCAACCAACCATCAAGTATAAGACGTACATCACCTCTTGAATATCCACACCTTCGTGTGACACTGAGCACTACAACGTAACTCCTTAAAATGATAGTTATTTTGTGGTAATAGAAAGGAAGAATCCCAAAAATAACTAGATATCCAAGTCTTCGTCATTGTAAAGGTTAAAAGCTCAAACAAGGATCTCGAAGAATCTTCATCCAACCACCTCGATATCTTCAGATACTAAGTACACGCACCCGTGAAATTTCACCTCAACCTCAAATAAATAATAATAAGTTGACGCGCATAGTCACATTTTGTGGTTTAACTGCCCAAATCTAGCCTCTTAGATGTTTTGAATGAACTTTGATAATGGTTTTATCCCGATCTTGTCAAACACACATAACCCCATAAAAACACATAACCCCGTAAACATTCGTTATAACCAAAATGCCATGAAGTATATCCAAGCTCATCCAACACATGAAGTACATACTATATCCCTTCCTCGAAGTTGAGACTATAGCACCAGAGTCAATTAAGATCCGGAAATGCACTCTTCTTTCTCCAGGATAGTTCCATCATCACGGGATTTTACAAATCTATGATTTAAACCGAGAAATAGATTCTTTCGCGGGATTTTACAAAACCAAGAAGAAACCGTGAGACAATGATAAATTGAATGTGTTGTGACAAATTTGGTCTTGGTGAATATTTGTTTGGGGAAACATGCAAAACCTCAGCAACAATTATTCTCACATATGTTGAATAATTCACAAACCATACTAAGTAAAGTAGTATAAACTACTTCCCCCTGGAGGTTGACCTTATATCATCAAAGTACACATTTCTCCCCCAATGATGGTTTCGAGCTTTCGGAAGCATCATTTGACGTGTACGACCATGTACGACCATATACCCGAGAAGCTCTTGTGAGGTATCATTGACATGATGTAGCATCAAATGTCCCATGAGAATTGCTGACCACATCTCAACCTTTGAACATGTGGCAAACAACCCAACCTCGTATTCTGTCGGCTATTACAGTGACCACTTGGTGAAGTAAGCTCGATATACCCAACTTGAAAATGAAGTAGAATTCCCCAAATTTGTTACTTAAGCTTGCACAGTTGTTAGAAGAACGGTGTAGAGAATTAGTGCACCATGCAAATCTCTAAGTACTCAATACTATCATGACAAAGTATGAGACTTTCATCACCTCTTGCGATTATCCACATCGTCTAATGCGTGTGACACTGAGTACAATAATGTAACTCCTTTAAGTGATAGTTAACCAGGTCTTCAACCATCCACCCCGACTGCTGGTAACTAGATAAACCAAGTCTTCAGCTTAAATCTTAAGCACGAGTAAGTTATCATTGAAAGTCATGCATCCAACCAACCCCGACTTCAAGATAAAATAAGTACGCGCCTTTGTGAAACCCACTTCATTCACAAATAAGGGATACCAAATGAACTTCGTGATCATCTGGTGCGGTTAAATACCCAAAAACTAGCCTTTTAGATGGTTTAAACGAATCAAATAAACAAACTCAATCCAACTTGTGCACAAGCCCGGTCCAAGCGTGTGATAAAACATTTCAGCTCATACAAGTCATCTTCGCGGGAGGGAAGAAAGAAAGAATATGAAATAAATACACGCGCCTGTAAACCTTCACGTCAAACCCAAATAACTAATAACGAATCATCCCCGCAGTCACATTCTCGTCAAAAACGTAGACCCGTGAAATTAGTCATTGATTCGCCTCAAACTAGTTATCTTTTATTTCTCAACCACTTGTGAATGGTCAATAGTAAAGTCAAACTAATTAAAGGCAAATGCTTCCGAGGAATACAGTGTTTTCCCAGGTCGTAATATCCCAACGGGGTTGTGATGGTATTAAAAACGAATCTGTGATCAGTGAATGTGAACAGGAAAGGTATAAAGTGTGTGTGAGTGATTTAAACTAGGGTTTTATAACTTAAAATAATTTAGGAAAACTAAATTAACGATTACGTGAAACCTAGATATCTAAAACGTACACCAAATTAAAATCAGACGCGACTGCGTACTGAGAAAAAGGTGAGTTTTAAGAAAAATAAACTATAAGGGTTAAAAATGAAAATTCTATAAACTTAAACTTAAAATAAAATTAAATTAAAAAGAAAACTATTTTTTAGATTATTATATTATTTATTATTAATTATTTAATTAAAAACTATTTAACTATTTAATTAAAATTAAACTAAAAATGATAATTACTACAAATTAAACTAAAAACTTACAAAAATAATTTCTAAACTTAAATTAGAACTTGAAGAAAGTATAAAAAATAAAAATAAATCTTTTTGTCTTTTCATGAACTTTTTACTAATTAAAAGCTATTAATATTAATTAAACTATTTAAACTAATTTAAATTACAAATATTATTAAAATGACTTAGAAAATTATGAAAAAATTTATAAAACTATTTAACCATCACAGGAATCCTAAAAAATTATAAAAACTTTATTTTATGTATTTTTAATTTAATCTACTAATTATTATTCTAATTATTAAACAATTACCAATTAAACTATTTAAATTATAAAAACTATTAAATGAACAGTATAAATCACAAGAAAATATCTAAAATTATTTTATGACTTATAGAAGCTAGGAAAAATATAAAATATAGGTGTTACTATAAAAACTAATTATGCTAATTAAAACTTATTTATTGATTAATTACTAATAAAACTATTTTTAATTCTAATTAATATCAAATGACAATATAAAAATCTAAGAAAATTATTTAAATTACTTTAACCTATAAGTAAATTAATAAAAAATATAAAAACACAACTTTCTTAATTAAAATCTAAAAATGAAAATTAAAATTAAATTATATTAAATAGAAACTATCACTTAATTTTATATTTGTTTTTCTTGAATTTTCGTTTTCCAAACTATATTATACCTAAATATAACTAACTTTTGTAAAAACAATATTTTTGTAGCTAATTAATAAGCACTGTGGAAGCTTATTGCTTCCACAGTTGACTTTGGTTGACTTAGATGGTAAATAAGCTCAAATGAGCTTATGTGGGACCCACTTTGGATATTTCTGGTTCTAATAAGATATTTGGACTTGTCAAAGCTTAAGTAGGTTAAATAAGCTCAGTAGAAAAGCTGTTAAGCCACAATAAGCTAATCCAAAACCTGAAATGCAACACAGAATGGGACAAAGTTTATGGACTTATTTAGGTGGGGTCCACAGTGGCACAAGTCAAACAAGTGGTCAATATTTATAGCCTACTAGGAGGGGGGTTGGGAAAACCTATTTAGGAAGTGTGGGGCCCACTGAGATGGTCACAAAACACCACCAAAGGTGGTGGTGGTGACCAAGTCTGCTGATGCAGGGGAGGTTATCCTCCCTGCAGGTGTGTTTGGGGCTATGTGGGGCTCACCTCAAAAATCCTAAAAATATAAAAATGGTGGGATTCCAAAGTTGAGGTGGTAGAGAACAATTCCACAAAATTTCAAAACCTAAAACTTTCTCCTAAATTCAAAACAAATCTTGGAAGTTTTGTCAAAACCTGAGATGTGCAAATTTGACTTTGAGAGAAAATTGCTAGTTTGACTAATTTGAGTTTCTAACACTAACTACTGATTGAATGTGATATAATATGATACCTAAAGGTTGAATTAAGTTAAAATTACAACTAATGAAGTGGTGTGAGTGATATTGGACCCTAACTGTTTATCAGTTAACTAATATTCAGATTTATTATTGATTTTGACTTTCTACTTAAAACACCTAAAGTTTTATGATTAAACTGAGCTAAAGTGACCTTAGTAATGAAGTTTATATAGTTTCAAAACACAATTACCTCAGGAACACAATACAACAGTTAAAACCAAACACTCCCTTATCTTGACTAATTTGTGATTAACAAAACAACTAAGTGAATTAAACCTTAACTCTAATTCCTTACACTATAATATGATTATTTAAGATCAACTGAGCATGAAACTTCAAGAACACCAGTATAAAACACAGATTTGTCAAGTAAGTGATTTGCACAGTGTAATTTTGGTTTTGAGTTCAAATGATTTTCAATGAACAAGTAACTGATTTTTAACTTTATTATTAATAACAAATATATAATAAACACCTAAGAATACTAATGAAACAGTAACAAGTATTATCCAAGAAAAAAGTACAAAAATAGAAATATTGCTTACAAAGGGTACCAACTGAGAAATGATGAAACAAGGAACAAGGACCCAACTTAATACCTCCCAAAAGGTTCTAAACCAGAATCATTCCAAATAACATCAAGCTCCAATCTTCTTCCTCTCTTTCCTCTATTTTTTTATTTTTCTCTTATTTAATTTATTATTTTTGGTATTTTTCTATTGAACTGAAAATTGCTAATTTATAGTTTCTGAAAGATAAATAAGCTTTGTCAAGGCTTATATAAGCTAGGAGAAACCACAATAACAACTACAAATAACAAACAGACTATATGAAATTTTGGAAATTTAAGAAAACTGCATAAACTGAGACAGCAAAGGAAACTTGAATTTAACTTGAATTAAAGATTAAGTGACATGAAATTAACTGAGTTCAACAATATTTAACTTAAAATTACAACTAAATTAGAAATAATATGACCTACGATTACAATGAACTAAACCTAAACTAATAATCTTACTCTTCTGCCTTCTCTTCCCATTTGTAGCTACTTTCTGAGCATGTGGGACCCACTGGGTGATTTCCCACCAATTGTGGACCATTGATATGGTCTAATTCATCCAGGCCGTTTAAACAATTTCTTGGCGCCAAAGTCTCAACTGGGTGTCAGTGGATAACGTGGGGAGGGTTTTAGGGCTTTAAATGGTTTGGAGGGTTGTGTGAGGTGGAGGAGAGGGCTTAGGACAGGTGGTGGTGAGCTGGTATTGAAACCAGATGAGGTGGAGATGGTATGGTTTTGGGAGGGAAAGTGAAGCAGGGGTGGTTTTGGTTGTGGGTTGACCGGGTTGACCAAGGGGGTGGGCTGGTGGACTTGGGCCAGAGAAACAAAAGGGTGGGCTTGGGATAGTGTATGGATTGGACTTGGTGGTTTGGTTTATAAAAATAAAGAGTCCGTTTGGTTTTATTTAAATTACAAGGACCAAAAATGTAATTTGGGCAAAGTTTGGGGTCTGATTTAGGTGACTTTCCAAAGTTCAAATAAGGGTCCAAATTATCACATGTGAATAGTACCAAGGCAATAAAGATAAATTTCCATGTTTTAAATACCCGGGGACTAAAACTGACAAACCTTCAAACTTGAGGGACTAAATGTGTAATTTATTCAAAACTTTCTCCCAGGGACTAATAGTGACAATTATGAATTCCCTAGGACCTTTAATGATAATTTTTCCATTTTGAACACCCAGGGACTGAAACTGTCAAGTTTGAAACTTTGAGGGACCTGTTTTGCCAAACTGTGAAACTTCAGGGACCAATCATGTAAATTCACCAAACTTAACACCAAGGACCATTTCTGCAAAAGATTATTAGTATAAGGACCAAAATTGCTTTTCTCAAAGTTTTTACATCCCAGGGACCATTTCTGTTAATTTCCAAAGTTGAGGGACTAAACTTGTAATTTTATGAAACTTTGCACCAAAGGACTAAATATGTAACTTTATGATTAAAAAGGACCTTTGATGACTTTTTCATGTTTTTAGAATAACCAGGGACTAGTTTTGCCAATTTATGAAACTTGAGGGACTGAAACTGCCAATGATGCAAACTTTGTACGTTTTTCATCTGTTTTTGCATATTTTGTATTTGAAACATATAAAACACACCTCTAAGATATTTTAAGTATTTTGATGCATATTTGAGTGTTTTAGTATGTTTTGGCAGTTCAAATTAGTATAAAATGATGAGTATTTAGACACTCATCAATCCCCCACACTAAACTATTGCTAGTCCCTAGCAATCTATTGAGAAAAACTTAATGGATCTTATCTCTTTACCAAAATCCATCACTTCTGGAGTAGCCAGATGTAAGAACTGTGGCACACCTGATAACCGTGTGATTTTGAGCAAATCACCAGCTGTCAACGGATTTGATTAGTCTTTACCAAAAGCCGTTTGCTTCTGGACTAGCCAACTCTTGATGGAATAGTCAACATCTTGGTGAGCTGATTACCAATTATGGATTTTCCACTGCCTTTACCACAAGCCATAATCTTGCAGGCTAGCCAACTCATTAGCTTTTGAGGATAATGGGGAGTTGAGGAACCATACAATTTTTGGCAAATTGCAAGCCATAAACGGGTTTGAGTTATCTTTACCAAGAACCGTTTGCTCCTGGATTAGCCAATCCTGTTGTGGGTTAGACATGGAGGATTGATACCATTTATTGCGTTCTAAGTGAGAAAAAATTTTAAAATTTTGGCTAAAATGGGGGTTCTTGATGGAACATGTGTTTAAATTCGTTAGAATAACGAATCTCCCCCCACACTTAGAACTGAATATTGTCCTCAATATTCAAAATACCGGGTGTTAAACCGAAACTTAGAACGTAAGAAGGAAATATTACATAGCCTTTATTTATTGAAGATGTATATACATACAATTATTTTTTGGATAAAACTTCTTAAATAGAAGCTATCACTATATGTACATTTTTTTTTTTTTTTTTTTTTTAACTTAAACTGATATATATATACAACATGTGGGGTATCTCCCCCACACTAGGGTGGTACACGGGTGAAAACCTATATACATGCTAATGTTTTTGATTACCGAGTCACTAACTTGACTCGACCCCGAATTTATTTGTCCATGGGGAAGTAAGTGGAAGAGACAATCTCAATCGGACTTTCATTCAAAACGTTTGGATAAACATTTGAAGCACGTGAAAGTTCCACACCGATGAGACATAATGACACCCGGCTCATAATTTATAAATGAGAATGCCGGGGTCAAAGATTATATCCTCACTCCCGAAAGAGTGAAGAACAGGATAAGGAACAGAATATATAAAGAAAAGAAAGAAAGTCATGATGAAAATCATGATTAACTCTTCTTCCTCAATAGGAGAATTCATTGTTTCATGAATCTCCTCATTTAAGCTCGGTTGATCAAGACATATTATGGGTATGTCTAGATCAAAATAGAATTTATCATACTTCGGAGGAGATATGATATGAGTGAGTTCACAAGAGAACTCCTCAAAGGTGAATGATTCGTATTCGGGATTGATTTGAGTGAGTTCATTGGGGAACTCCTCAAAAGTAAATGATTCATAAACGGGAAGAGAATTATAAGAATGAGAAGTGGTGATACCACTTATCTTCTCTTCCGTTTGATCAAAATGGAACGTTTGCAATTCCGGAATAGAATCATTGATCATAAGCTCACTATCCTTGACGGGGATAGGAGATGAAATAGGCTTTTCATTAAAAGCCTCGATTCTAGAAATGAGAAGATTAGCATTTAATAATGTAAGACGAAGAGATTCGTCTTGGATGATTTCTTCCTCATTCTCTTCTTCTGAGTTGACAAGCTCAGAAGGTAATTCCCCCACATAACTTATGTCTCCACAAGATAAAGAATAGTTCTCATCAGAATCAGAGAACATCTCAGTGTGATTATTTGGAAAGACAAGAGGGGGAGGAATATCACACACATGATCAAGAATTCCCTGTGACTCTCTTGGGATTGGGACAAGGTTCTCAACACTAGACTTTATGAATTCGTCCGATTCCTTTGCAGGAACAGTGTCAAGATGCTCGTCCCCCATGTTCAGAGAGTGAGTGGGAACCTCGGGTGTGATAACATCATACTCAGGGAGATGAGAAGGACTAGCAGTAATGGAGTCTACAAGTTCCATTATTTCTACTGCTGGTGATTCAGTTATATTCTTTTCTCCCTGTATATGCATGGAAGGAGTCTCAACTGATGAACATGATGAGGTATTATCACTTTCATCATCCTCATCGAGAAAAACAGCATTTTGAAATTTGGTACGTGTTATAGCTGTTTGTTCTAAGACTAGTAATTCTTCCATGCTTCTTTCGTCTCTAGCAGCATGTTTTTCAGCAAGTAATTCCGTGATAGATTTATCACGAGAATATTGAGTGAGTGGAGACTGTGGGGGTGTGGATGTGTCAAAACCGGAAGGTTGACATTGATCATCATTATGAGGACCCCCACAATATACACAAGAAAAACTTTGTGCATTGTGAGACGACATATTAGCCAACTCCTCCTTAAGATCTTTAAGTTTCTCAAGAACCTCTAGACAAGGATCTTGCTGGTTTTGAGGAGTTGCTTGGTTCATTTGGTACTGTGGAGGTGGGTCTTGAAACGAATAGTCGTAATTGTTACAAGGAAATGGATTCCTTGTTTGACAATCAGAGCTAAAGTGAGGACCTCCACAGTACTCACAACAGTTGAACTGATGTGGCTGTGAGTCGTATGTGTTTAAGTCATAATTGTTATTAGGAACCTGTTCATAGACAAACTGATTCCTAGTTTGACAATCAGAACTGTAGTGTGAACCACCACAATACTCACAACAGTTGAACTGATGAGTCTCATGGTGTGGAAGCTGGTGGAATGAATCTGTCATGTCAGGGTAGGAATAGGGATTCTGGTTATAGACAGACCCGTTTCCTGACTCCACCATGCCACAACTGGGGCAATTACCACCATTATAAGAACTACCACACCCTTGACAGACAAGAGGGTGAGAATAAGACATAGAAAGAATCAAAAGGTTTAGGGGGTGAGAAATGAAGAATCAAATAGGTAGGAGTGTAAAGGTGAATATTTTTGGGTTTTGTTTTATAGAAATATGGATAAAAGATGGTAAATATACAATGGATGTATATCCAAACTCACTAATACGCAAAATCGTTTAAAATAATGCGCACAACCTCCCCGGCAGCGGCGCCAAATTTTGATTCGCCTCAAACTAGTTATCTTTTATTTCTCAACCACTTGTGAATGGTCAATAGTAAAGTCAAACTAATTAAAGGCAAATGCTTCCGAGGAATACAGTGTTTTCCCAGGTCGTAATATCCCAACGAGGTTGTGATGGTATTAAAAACGAATCTGTGATCAGTGAATGTGAACAGGAAAGGTATAAAGTGTGTGTGAGTGATTTAAACTAGGGTTTTATAACTTAAAATAATTTAGGAAAACTAAATTAACGATTACGTGAAACCTAGATATCTAAAACGTACACCAAATTAAAATCAGACGCGACTGCGTACTGAGAAAAAGGTGAGTTTTAAGAAAAATAAACTATAAGGGTTAAAAATGAAAATTCTATAAACTTAAACTTAAAATAAAATTAAATTAAAAAGAAAACTATTTTTTAGATTATTATATTATTTATTATTAATTATTTAATTAAAAACTATTTAACTATTTAATTAAAATTAAACTAAAAATGATAATTACTACAAATTAAACTAAAAACTTACAAAAATAATTTCTAAACTTAAATTAGAACTTGAAGAAAGTATAAAAAATAAAAATAAATCTTTTTGTCTTTTCATGAACTTTTTATTAATTAAAAGCTATTAATATTAATTAAACTATTTAAACTAATTTAAATTACAAATATTATTAAAATGACTTAGAAAATTATGAAAAAATTTATAAAACTATTTAACCATCACAGGAATCCTAAAAAATTATAAAAACTTTATTTTATGTATTTTTAATTTAATCTACTAATTATTATTCTAATTATTAAATAATTACCAATTAAACTATTTAAATTATAAAAACTATTAAATGAACAGTATAAATCACAAGAAAATTTCTAAAATTATTTTATGACTTATAGAAGCTAGGAAAAATATAAAATATAGGTGTTACTATAAAAACTAATTATGCTAATTAAAACTTATTTATTGATTAATTACTAATAAAACTATTTTTAATTCTAATTAATATCAAATGACAATATAAAAATCTAAGAAAATTATTTAAATTACTTTAACCTATAAGTAAATTAATAAAAAATATAAAAACACAACTTTCTTAATTAAAATCTAAAAATGAAAATTAAAATTAAATTATATTAAGTAGAAACTATCACTTAATTTTATATTTGTTTTTCTTGAATTTTCTTTTTCCAAACTATATTATACCTAAATATAACTAACTTTTGTAAAAACAATATTTTTGTAGCTTATTAATAAGCACTGTGGAAGCTTATTGCTTCCACAGTTGACTTTGGTTGACTGAGATGGTAAATAAGCTCAAATGAGCTTATGTGGGACCCACTTTGGATATTTCTGGTTCTAATAAGATATTTGGACTTGTCAAAGCTTAAGTAGGTTAAATAAGCTCAGTAGAAAAGCTGTTAAGCCACAATAAGCTAATCCAAAACCTGAAATGCAACACAGAATGGGACAAAGTTTATGGACTTATTTAGGTGGGGTCCACAGTGGCACAAGTCAAACAAGTGGTCAATATTTATAGCCTACTAGGAGGGGGGTTGGGAAAACCTATTTAGGAGGTGTGGGGCCCACTGAGATGGTCACAAAACACCACCAAAGGTGGTGGTGGTGACCAAGTCTGCTGATGCAGGGGAGGTTATCCTCCCTGCAGGTGTGTTTGGGGCTGTGTGGGGCTCACCTCAAAAATCCTAAAAATATAAAAATGGTGGGATTCTAAAGTTGAGGTGGTAGAGAACAATTCCACAAAATTTCAAAACTTAAAACTTTCTCCTAAATTCAAAACAAATCTTGGAAGTTTTGTCAAAACCTGAGATGTGCAAATTTGACTTTGAGAGAAAATTGCTAGTTTGACTAATTTGAGTTTCTAACACTAACTACTGATTGAATGTGATATAATATGATACCTAAAGGTTGAATTAAGTTAAAATTACAACTAATGAAGTGGTGTGAGTGATATTGGACCCTAACTGTTTATCAGTTAACTAATATTCAGATTTATTATTGATTTTGACTTTCTACTTAAAACACCTAAAGTTTTATGATTAAACTGAGCTAAAGTGACCTTAGTAATGAAGTTTATATAGTTTCAAAACACAATTACCTCAGGAACACAATACAACAGTTAAAACCAAACACTCCCTTATCTTGACTAATTTGTGATTAACAAAACAACTAAGTGAATTAAACCTTAACTCTAATTCCTTACACTATAATATGATTATTTAAGATCAACTGAGCATGAAACTTCAAGAACACCAGTATAAAACACAGATTTGTCAAGTAAGTGATTTGCACAGTGTAATTTTGGTTTTGAGTTCAAATGATTTTCAATGAACAAGTAACTGATTTTTAACTTTATTATTAATAACAAATATATAATAAACACCTAAGAATACTAATGAAACAGTAACAAGTATTATCCAAGAAAAAAGTACAAAAATAGAAATATTGCTTACAAAGGGTACCAACTGAGAAATGATGAAACAAGGAACAAGGACCCAACTTAATACCTCCCAAAAGGTTCTAAACCAGAATCATTCCAAATAACATCAAGCTCCAATCTTCTTCCTCTCTTTCCTCTATTTTTTTATTTTTCTCTTATTTAATTTATTATTTTTGGTATTTTTCTATTGAACTGAAAATTGCTAATTTATAGTTTCTGAAAGATAAATAAGCTTTGTCAAGGCTTATATAAGCTAGGAGAAACCACAATAACAACTACAAATAACAAACAGACTATATGAAATTTTGGAAATTTAAGAAAACTGCATAAACTGAGACAGCAAAGGAAACTTGAATTTAACTTGAATTAAAGATTAAGTGACATGAAATTAACTGAGTTCAACAATATTTAACTTAAAATTACAACTAAATTAGAAATAATATGACCTACGATTACAATGAACTAAACCTAAACTAATAATCTTACTCTTCTGCCTTCTCTTCCCATTTGTAGCTACTTTCTGAGCATGTGGGACCCACTGGGTGATTTCCCACCAATTGTGGACCATTGATATGGTCTAATTCATCCAGGCCGTTTAAACAATTTCTTGGCGCCAAAGTCTCAACTGGGTGTCAGTGGATAACGTGGGGAGGGTTTTAGGGCTTTAAATGGTTTGGAGGGTTGTGTGAGGTGGAGGAGAGGGCTTAGGACAGGTGGTGGTGAGCTGGTATTGAAACCAGATGAGGTGGAGATGGTATGGTTTTGGGAGGGAAAGTGAAGCAGGGGTGGTTTTGGTTGTGGGTTGACCGGGTTGACCAAGGGGGTGGGCTGGTGGACTTGGGCCAGAGAAACAAAAGGGTGGGCTTGGGATAGTGTATGGATTGGACTTGGTGGTTTGGTTTATAAAAATAAAGAGTCCGTTTGGTTTTATTTAAATTACAAGGACCAAAAATGTAATTTGGGCAAAGTTTGGGGTCTGATTTAGGTGACTTTCCAAAGTTCAAATAAGGGTCCAAATTATCACATGTGAATAGTACCAAGGCAATAAAGATAAATTTCCATGTTTTAAATACCCGGGGACTAAAACTGACAAACCTTCAAACTTGAGGGACTAAATGTGTAATTTATTCAAAACTTTCTCCCAGGGACTAATAGTGACAATTATGAATTCCCTAGGACCCTTAATGATAATTTTTCCATTTTGAACACCCAGGGACTGAAACTGTCAAGTTTGAAACTTTGAGGGACCTGTTTTGCCAAACTGTGAAACTTCAGGGACCAATCATGTAAATTCACCAAACTTAACACCAAGGACCATTTCTGCAAAAGATTATTAGTATAAGGACCAAAATTGCTTTTCTCAAAGTTTTTACATCCCAGGGACCATTTCTGTCAATTTCCAAAGTTGAGGGACTAAACTTGTAATTTTATGAAACTTTGCACCAAAGGACTAAATATGTAACTTTATGATTAAAAAGGACCTTTGATGACTTTTTCATGTTTTTAGAATAACCAGGGACTAGTTTTGCCAATTTATGAAACTTGAGGGACTGAAACTGCCAATGATGCAAACTTTGTACGTTTTTCATCTGTTTTTGCATATTTTGTATTTGAAACATATAAAACACACCTCTAAGATATTTTAAGTATTTTGATGCATATTTGAGTGTTTTAGTATGTTTTGGCAGTTCAGATTAGTATAAAATGATGAGTATTTAGACACTCATCAGTCATTTTGTTACTTAAACCCCAACAATTACATCACAAACCTACCAAACAAAATTAATATAGCCAACAAAAATTTGCAAACTTTTCGTACAGCATATATTAAGTTTAGTAGAAATATTTTCAGCCCATTCATTACAACACCAAAGCCAGCCTAACACACTTCTCAAAATTTTCGAGTAGCCCATTAGTGTTAGACCCAATCCAGGAAGATTATAACCATACAATTAGGGATATAACACAAGCTTATACACCCTAATGTCTCATATGTTAACCCTAATCCACTTTCACCATCCGCCCCCATCATAACATTACTCTCCACCAACTGAAAAACACAGCTAACTTTGTGCAGTCACCATCTAAATTATCTTCATCCTACACCCTTTAATCAAAACGTAATCACACACAAAATATCATCCTTATAAATCCGTATTCGAAATAATCAAACACATACTCAAACCCTTAATCTTTTTGCTTCAAATCATTCGACACACATAAGCAAATCGTACCAGGAGCTTTCTTGATCTTTTATGCTTGCTCGATCGCTCAGTTTTAGCTTTAAGATCCATGTCCCAATGAAGTCACAGGCAGGTATTTGTTTGTTTTATGTTTGTTTATTGTTAACCGAAACAAAGCAAGATAATAACATTGATGTTATTGTATGGACTTTAAACCTTTCGGATATGAAAGCGAAGGTTTTTCGCCACAAAGATCTATGATGACCATGTGCTCAACAAAAAAAATCTTTCAAAGATTTGGGAACAAGTTGAGCTTTTCTGAGATCTATCAAATATATATCATAGATTTCGTTTTATGTTTGATGTTGAAAGATCAATGATGTTTCTCCTTTCGTGATGTTTGGATCTGAAACGGTCTTGAAACAATTATGCGAAACACGAAATGAAACTGAGATCTATGATTGAATAATCTTTCATGGATCTCTCTCCTTTTTCTTTTTCGTTCAACAAACAAAAAGAATGATGAAACGAACTGTTTTGTTATTTTCTTGATGAGTTTCGGATATTGGACTATGTTAGGAATACGATTATTCAGTTAAAAACTCGGTCACCCCAAGTATTGCTAAGCATTACGTAGCCCGTAGAATTATCCTTATTATAGTTAGTACGTAGTTTATTAGTAGTTAATATATGTAAATAGTATTCGTAGAGTGGGTCGGGTCTTTACCCTCTGTCAGCTCACTCTACAGCTCGTTTCATGGAGCACCAAGTATTGTAGTATAAATACCCTCTCCCACCTAAGGGAGAGGGTTGGACCTTCATTCACAAGCTAATACATTTCTAGTTTCTCTCAAGGCTCCCATCTCTTTCTCTCTCTAATCTCTCTCTCTAAAACTACACTAGTTGATCCATACATGCAACACCATACGAGCTTATGATTATGTATATTCTACAATTGGTATCAAGAGCCAAGGTTTCATCTTACGGCCTTGTAGAATCGGATTTGGTGTGGTTTTGTATAGTTTTTTGTGAGTTAGAAGAGTTTTCTTTGAAAACATCATGGTTTGATCTTTCTTGTGTTATTTGACATGTTAGTGATGTACTTTTATGATCATAGGTGTTAGTTGAACATTGTGTTTCAGTTGGCTATACCATATCTTTAATCTATTTGAAGTTTGGACTTGATTTTGGGCGTATTTCATAGTTGCGGTTAAGTCTACTGTTGCATTGCTTATCTGCGTTTAGTTTCTGCTTTCTGCGGTTAGTTTGCTGCGATTACTATTTTGGGAATACAAAAAAATCGCAAGGAAAGTGACAGATTTGGATTTTTGTATACTGCGATTAGCTCTTGCGGTTAAGTGGTCTGCGGTTAGTTCATTGTGGTTAGCTTTCTGCGGTTAAGTGGTCTACGGTTAGCTCATTGTGGTTAGCTTTCTGCGGTTAAGTGGTCTGTGGTTAGCTCATTGTGGTTAGCTTTCTGTGATTAAGTGGTTTGCGGTTAAATCTTTGTGGTTATCTCTCCTGCGGTTAACTCCCTGCGGTTAGTTGCTCCCTGCGGTTAGTTACTCCCTGCGGTTAGTCACTTCCTGCGGTTATCTCACCTTGTGGTTAACTCACCTTGTGGTTACCTTTCCTGCGGTTACCTTGCCTGGTCCTGCGGTTAACTCTGTTTGACCATAGTTGACTTTTTACGTCGAAACTTCAAACGGTCATAACTTTTGAACCATAACTCCGTTTTCAGCGAATTAGCTGTCAAAACGTCCGAAATAGGCTGGATATTGTGAGGTTTCACCACGAAGTCGTGAAAAGAATTTTTCGAGGCCCAAATCACCTCCGGAGTGAAGTTATTGAGGTTTTAAGTTTTCTGACCAAAAATTTCACCGTAACTACTTGCATCAACCTAACCAAATTACGACTTAATAACATACAATCACTGCTATGGAACCTTCGTGCTCGAATTCTAATGATAATGTGTTTCATCAGCCAATCAAATTGCCCGATAATGCAAAGAATAGTCGCATTGAATGTTTTCGATCACTCCATTCACATCTCAAGGTTCTCTTTGCAAAACCTGGATACTTGGGAGGTTTCAATCGTACATTCGCAACACTCTTTGGTCAAAATGTTGAGACTTTCACAGTCAAAATGACTCTACACTTAGATCAACTTCAACAAAAACTTGAAAAGGGTGAATTTTCTGAAGATAGATCTATGGCTGCATTCTGTGTGATCAACAACCAACTCCAAGCGTTCATTGATTCACGATTCACTGAGGAGTATGATCATGAGAGTCAAATGACAAAAAAGAGCTTTGCCACTCATACGGGAATTGAAGTTGATGTGTTCAGAGTCACACTACTCCAACTCATGGGTGATGTGAAGGAGTACATTATGGAAAGAGCAAAGCACGAGCACAAGTATGAAGACAAAGTGATGGCATGTCGGGTGCAACCATGTGATGGTGATGGTAGTGTGGATTCGGGCAAAGCATCGAATGCTGGGTCAGTTATCATCGAAGGCAGAGGATCAGAGACTGAAAAGCTTGACACAATGAACAGTTCAATGACTCTTACACGTGATGTGGATGCAGATATCAGACCGGTAAAAGAACATGTGTCATGTGCTAAGGTACTCGAACTGTGTAACATTGTTGATGAACAAAAGATTCCTAACAAAGTACAACCGACAAACAATGTCGATTCAGATGTCGTTGACATGGGAAATAGCAATGTTGACCCATGTGAACAACATATGAAACACAATGAAGTGTCTGTTGTACAATGTAGTGCATCTTCTGTTTTAAAAGATGATTGTGTCGTGCATGAGTACACTGCCTATAACCCTGATGACTCCTTGACCACTAGATTTAATATCCTTAAGGATCAAGTGGCTATGTACGAACAACGTGCTAGATTTGAACTCACTGGACGTGAGCAGAACATGGAATGGCAAATGCGTGCATATATATCTGAAAATAATCTTAAGCGAGAAACATTGAAAAAGGAGTTACAATCTTTGCAAAAACAACTGGATCAAACTGTTAAACAAAAACAAGAGATTCAAAAAGGTTTAAACACACTCAAACATGATTTCAAAGAGAAGGAAACAAAACTCCTAAATGATTTCTCTAGTCTTAAAATGCTGAAAAACAAACTTGAGGATAAGTATACACGCAAGGCCAAACCATTCAAACTGCTCAAATGATGCATAAACATAGGAAGTTGAGTGATGATCATAGTGAGAAGGATTTTACTAAGCCAAAAACCAATTTCCTTAGAAGCGGTATAGGTGCGCAACCGGCATTATATGATGCAAACATTATGCTTGAGCCTAATCATGCCCCTCCTAATGCTACATCCGATGATGAGGGCAATAAGATAGAAGATAGAACCAGAGAAAAACTAGCTAAGAAATTAAAGGATCCCGTGTGCATAGCTAATAAAATCTTGTATAATTATGATTACTCTGAAGATAATCAATTAGCTGTCTTTGTCCCACAAAATAAATTTACTCCAGAGCAAGTCTTCTGGAACATAGACATAGAAAAGATGAAAGCAGAAAGAATAGTGGGAAAAACACGTACAGTTTTTAGAATAGCTGACCCAACGATATATCTCATTAACACACCACAACATCTTGTTCCTTTCACCCTCCCCACTCAAAACAATACACTAATTGCCTTATATGTCCTTGGTCAATTATTCGCTGATTTTGATAAAACATGTAAAAAGAGAATAACACCAACGGGTATTACTGAAGGGGAAAGAGGTTTTGAGCAAACAAAATAATGTTACCTAACTGAAGTCATGCCATTTTTCAAACTTCTCAAAGAACATTTTGAGGGCCTTAAAAATACCATTAATGATGATGTGACTCAAATGAAAAAGGTTTTTAAAGATGTGGAAAATGAGGGTAAACAATTGGCAATTGATCTTAAATGCAGTGAAGTTGCGAGGAAAAATATTCTCATCATGAATGAGAATTTGATTACTAAATGTGTTGCTCAGGACGTATTTTATACTGCTACTGATTCTACATTATCTGCCTGCCAATTTCATGAGATGTCTATTGCATTGACCGCTCTCCAGAATCGTGTTGTTGAGCTTGAGGGGGAGAATTTAAAATTGCGTGAGAAAATTCAAAACGATGACCATGATAACATGGTCAGGCATTTGTCGAAACTAGAGGTTGATAATCTTAATTTGCAATTAAAGTGTCAACATTTAGAAGAAAGAACTAAAATCTCAAATGCCAAGACATCTTCGGATGCTCCTGAATTTGATGCATATTTTGAATTAGCCAAACGTGATGAAAAGATTCAAGCTCACACTAGCACGATTCGGAACCTGAGGGTCCAAATTGCCCAATTGAAGTCAAATAAGAGTGATGTGATTAGCACCCAAAAACCACAGTCTATAGATTCTCAGAATTTTCAATTTCATGATACCATTAATAAATTGCAACATGAAAATGATTGGTTTCGTGCTGACAATTCAAAAGTTAAACAACACTACAAAGAGTTATATGATTCAATTAAGATCACACGTGATATAAACAATGAAAAGATAACTTCTTTGCTTAAAGAGATTGAGAATCTAAAGACTCGGGTGAAAGGGAAAATGCCAATCGTCACTTGTGATAATGTTGTTCAAAAGGTCTCTGCTTGTAAGAAGTATGCTTGTGATGCTGTGTATATTCCTCTTCCCCTTAGGAATAATAAGTTAGTTCATAGTGACTATCTTAAACATCTTAAGGAGTGCCTTGATTTGCTTCGTGAAACCATTGAAGAGGATAGGATAGCAAAACCACTTGATGATGCTATTGTAGGTGTCTGCTTTCTCACTAATAGATCTCAGGAACTCTTAGAATATGCTATTGGTACATGTCCTAAAATTGATAGCAAGCGAGATAGGTCTACTGCATCATCATCTATGACTAAGAACAAGCATGTTACCTTTGAGGTACCCTTGGAAACTTCAGATCCCAACACATCAAAACATGTTCAGCAACTTGAAGTGAAAAAGACTAAAATTCCCATTAGTCCGTCTACAGGAGTAAATAGTGACACTAAAGCTAGAGAGTCTAAAACAAGGAGAAATAGAAGGAATTATAGGACTTCACCTGCTAAAAGTGTTCCTAAAAAGAAAGTTGACGACCACATGAGGAACTTTAAGTCCAACTTGAGCAAAATGAGTCATAACTCAAAACCAAATTCACTTTGCAAAACATGTAATGAATGCATGATTTCGAGTAATCATGATAAATGTGTTGAGAAATTTCTGAAGTCGTTTAACAAAACCCCGGTTAAGAAAGTTTGGAGAGCTAAACAAATTAAGCAAATTTGGAAAGCAATAGGAAAACTTTTTGCCAATGTTGGTTATCAATGGAAGCCTACAGGAAGGAAATTCACTTTAGGAGAACAGTGCCCTTTAACTAGTATAACCAACTCTAAAGTAGTGCCTATTAAGGAATGGAAGCCAACTGGTAGAACTTTCCCTTTGGAGACCCAATGTCCTTTAACTAGGCCCATTGCATCTACTAGTGAAATTTCCACCATTGAAACGAATGCACCTAAGGTCTTAGTAGCTCCAGAACTTGTTTGCACTAACCAACTGGAACCCAACTCAAATTGGGGATCCGACGCTCCAAATTTTCTGCTCTCGTCTGTTTCCAAATGCAGGTCGTACATTTCGTCCTTTGATATTTGGACTCAGGCTGCTCTAAACCTATGATTGGGGATCGCTCGGGGCTCGAGAATTTCGTGAATAAGTTTATCGGGACAGTTAGATTCGGGAACTATCATTTTGGGTTTATTAAGGGTTATGGAGATTATGTTTCTGGTGACAGCTAATTTCGTGAGTATACTACATGGAAGGACTTGGGCATGATCTGTTCTCTTTTGGTCAGTATTTTGATTCCAATCTTGAAGTTGCCTTCAGAAAACACACATGCTTCGTATCAGAATTGGATGATATTGATCTTCTTAAAGACAGTCATGGCACAAATCTACACATCCTTTCTATCTAATACATGATGCGGTCCTCTCCAATTTGCCTTCTCTCAAAGGCCTCAAAGAACAAATCATGGCTATGGCAACAAAGTTTTAATCACTTGAACTTTGGTACCATCAATGATCTTGCTCACAATGATCTTGTATGAGGTCTACCCAGATTAAAGTTCGAAAAAGAACTTCTTCATTCGGCTTGTCAGCTGGGTAAACGAAAGAAGCATACTCACAAACCTAAAATTGTCAACACCAACATGGATGTTCTTTACACCCTTCACATGGACCCAGGCAGACCAATGAGTGTGTAGAGTATTAATGGGAAGTAATGTGTACTCGTTGTTGTCGACGAATACTCTCGGTTTACATGGGTAAAGTTTTTGAGAACCAAGGACGTGACTCCAGAAGTTATCATAAAACTCATCAAACAACTGCTAGTAAGACTCACATAACCGTCAGAATCATTCGGACAAACAATGGAACGGAGGTTATCAACAAACAACTCGTTCTACTTCTCCAAGGCACCGATGATCCTATGGGCGGAAGCAATTGCTACAGCTTGTTACACTGAAAACCGATACTTGATACATACTCTTCACAACAAAACTCCATATGAGCTGATATATGGCAAGAAACCGGATCCCTCCTCTCTATTTGTGTTTGGTGCTTTATGCTATCCTACAAAATGACAGTCAAGATCTGGGAATGTTATAAGCTAAAACTGGTATTGGATTATGCGTTGGTTACACTCCAGATAGTAAAGAATACAGAATCTACAACAATCGAACCTGAAAAATCTTGTTAACCATTCACGTCACATTCTTTGAGCCGACTGAGCAAACGGCTCTTGTATACATCAGTGCAGGACCCGCGTCTTAACTTTTGTCCTCTGAACCAATCAGTTCAGGACTTGTACAGTATTCCACGCCTGCAGTACTTTATGTACCTCCTAGAAGTGAGCATTTGAAGATCTTATTTGAACCGATGTTTGATGAATAATTTGAGACACCTACTGATGATACACCGACACCACCAGCTGCCGCTGCTCCGGTTCTGTACAACTCAAATGGTCCATCAGTGTCTACTTGAATTGATCAAGATGCTCCATCTGCTAGTTATTCACCATCATCATTAAATCTTTAATCTCCTTCTGAACATCAAGGCACTGCAGTAGACAATTCTTTTGAAGTAAATTCATTTGCTCCTCTTGAGTATGCTCTGTTCAAGAACCTATTTTCTCCTGAATCTTCTTCTGAGACACCTTCTTCAAGGGATGCAAACATGACTTCTACAGGTTCCTACCCTCAACCACATCAAAATCTCAGAAAACGGACCGATGATCATCCGATTGATAACATTATAGGGAATATTTCTCGACCGGTGTTCACACGAAGACAACTTACCACCTTTGCCTTGTGGTGCTTTTATAATTCTGTACTTTCCAAAGTCGAACCCAAAGATGTCAAGACTGCTATCTCTAAAGACTGTTGGGTTAGTGTGATGCATGAAGAAGTTAGCATGTTCGATCGACTTGAAGTATGGGAATTGGTACTATCTCCAGACTGTGCAATGATTATTGCTCTAAATGGATTCTTCAAAGGAATGGTGGATTAAGTTGAGAAAGTGTAGTGGTACTTTTACTTTGTGAGGATAGAATTTCAGCTGGTGGATTCCTTCACAAAAGCACTTCTGAGAGAACGGTTTCAATTCATTCTCTCAAGATTTGGAATGAAGAGTCCTTCACCAGTATCTCTCAAACGTCTTCAGGAAGTAAATGAGGAGAAATGGTTTTGCTTCACATATCCTTGTATATATCTTATACCATAAAGAAAATAGAAAAATATAAAACCTATAAAACCCATAAAAATCAGAAAAATCATAAAAATCCAAAAATATTCTTCTCACGACATGTCTCTTGTGTAATCAATATTATGTACGTTTCTAGAAATGTCATTCAATAATGACACGGAAACATACATATGCTTGAGCAAGAGTTTTTCGGTTTCAAATAAAGTTTTTTTCTAAAACATGTCGTTTCTCAAAATATTCTTCAAAAATGGCTTGCAGTCATTTCAGGCTGTAACCCGGTCTTCAAAACTATGGTTTGCTATTACTTCAGATAGCAACCCAGTCTCAATATTGGGGAAAGTTTGTCGCCAAAAAGACGATTGTTCCTAACAGAGGCATGAATTACTTTATATTCGTGCCTTTCCGATCTAATGTACGCTTCAGTGCATTATTTCTTGTTTAAGAAGAGAAGTCTTCTTTTTATCAAAACAAATAATTTTCTTTTATGATTCTTCGGAAAATTATTTTAGTGATACATGGTGGTAACGTGTTGCTTATAAATCAATCAGTCTTAGATACTTCATAAAATTTGTCACTCAATTAATGACAATGGGTCATCAATTGAGGGGGAGAGTGATTTACAATTTTATATCATCAAACGGATTTCTTGGTTGTCTCATAATTGTTAGAAAAGGTTTTGTTGTTAATGGGGTATTAGTTGAAGAGGAACTTACTAAGCTTTATCTTAAATAGACAAATGTGTTAGTTGTTAGAAAGTTTAGGGCACTATGTGCTATTTGCGTATAGTTTCCTAGCTTTATGTAACTAGAATCTTTATGTAACTAGAAGGTCCATTTGTCTCACGTTGGTATCCTCGCTTAATCCCCTAAATACGTTAAAATCTAAAATCTTAATGATGTTAGAAAACCATTGTGTTTGATGCTCTTGTTCTCTCCTCTGGCATTCGTATAATCTGATTGATTGTGTTTCGTTTGTTGTTTGCTGATAATTGTTTGATTGTTGTTGATTATGTGTTCGTGTTCTCAGGATTTGCTTAGGTATGTAGTTACCGGATTAGAATCTTATTCCTAAGCTCCTGATTTGAATGTTGAAAATATGCGTGAATTGCCATGATTAGTGATTGATGTTTATGTCTGATAGAAACTTGCAATGAATGTTCATGATTGCTAGTTTTGCTTCATGTTAGATAGCATTTTTGATGAGTTGCTTGAATGTTCTTTGATCATGATATGAATATGGTATTATGAGTAGGCTAGCTGCTACGTGGTAGCAGTTAATTAAGAGTGAATCTATATGTATGCATATCTTTGTTGATACTCTTATGCAGATTCCATAGCTGATGTGAATGTGCCTGCTCCTGCTCTAACCATTTGATCAGATGTTCAAACTTCATTGACTGGCTTTGATTTCACCACAACAACAACATCGGTAGCAACAACGACAACAACTCTTTCACCACCACCACCACCACCAGTTATCTTGTGCGTCATAAGTTGTGTGGTATCAAATGTTATGTGTCAGTACATGATTTTTTATTTCATGAGTTTCTCGTTAAACTTTAAATCATTTATAAACTCATCATAACTGACACTAACATTCTCCCTCATTGATAGAGGGGGAGTAATGAATTGTCTCAATATCAGAATATCTTTAATCAGACAACATCTTACTCCCAAACTTTTCTAACTTATTTAAATCACTTGGGATCACAAATCTCAAATGGTTTGAAATTTTTGATCGGGGGAGAAAATGTGATTTAAATATGAAATCTGATATAAAATGTGATTGTTTTGGACTTTAACAAACGCTCACCTATATGTGCTAAACTCTTTTGTATATCAATGCACATATTGAGGGGGAGCAAATGGTTTGTGAATAAGGATCTTTAGCATCTCATGTGAGCAAGACTCAGACTTCACTAATGAATTGACGAAACAATAATTGTCATGAATCGAAAGGACTAGTCCTGGACGGGTAATAACTTCAAGCTGGTCTAACCAGTGATGTAAGCGTGTCTCGAAAAGGACCTGTCTGAGTAGAATGTACCATTTCAAGAAACCTTGTGTGGATTTGATCGGGCCGGGTAATAACTTCAAGCTAGTCTAACTAGTGATGTAAGCGTGTCTCGAATGCCCGTTCATATTCACTCAAGGTGGATCAATTCAAAAGTGCAAACTCTTCCCGACATGTGTAAATTTTCAATCAAACATATGAGCACATGTTAAGGGGGGAGCATTTGAAAATGATAAAACTCTCAATGTGTTAACAAAATGTGTTTCTCAATCATAAACACGTTTAGAGAATTTTCAATGATTTGGTGTATGGCAACATAGGATAGTCATGAAGGTATAAGGTGGCTAAGGTTAGGAAAACCGTCCTATGATCCGCCAGAGCCGGAGGGATCTACCCATGGACAATACCAAATAGATAGTATTAGAAAGTCCATAGGTATGATTATGAAAAAAGGAGAAAATGTGAGAATGGAGAAAGAAGGGGTTGAAGAATTAAAAAGAAATGAAATGAGAAAGGGTAAAAAGAAATAGCCCTCCTATTATTCAACCTTAGGGCAGAAACCGGGTTCAATTCATAATCTACCGATGGTTGCTAAGGCGACATTGGTATTGAAGACAAGACGTCATGGACCCAGTGACACACTGCACTAAACCTTCTAGCCACTCAAGTTCTCTTAAAAAAACTTGTTTCATTCTCACGGGGAACCGGTGTAATCTATCGACTTATCTCTTAGAGATGGTTGATATTGAAGCAGGAGACCTCTCCCTAATCTCTGCATAGGAAAACCAAATGCACCTATTGAGTCTAGGGCCTCGAGATACATTAAAAGATCTCATAGGAACACGTGCTACTTCTACCCTGGTTGTTCAACATTAAGGACACCAGTGGTAAACTCATGAGTCCTACACAGATCTTAGCAATCTGCCAGAACATTTATGAGGGAAGTTACTATTGTAACTCCCAGTGATTGAATGGAAATTCCTGCCAGGGTCAACATAAAGCAGCCCTGAAAGCAGGTCACTCAGGTAATTCCTTGTGGATTACGCTTAGTGGTCACGATGGTTACAAACGGTCAACAGTCATGGAGTGATCTCCAACGACTCACCTAATCGTTGATCTACTTAGGTAGGTTGTGTGAATCCTTTCAAGGTTTGCCGATTAGGAACGGTCTTGGTAAGGGTTAGAAGGAGTCTTCACACTATGCTGTTGACAATCTCTAATTTTAAACCTATAAGTACCGGATGATTTATTGCTAACTGTCTGCTTGCAGGAAATTCTGACGGTTGCCATCGATTGCAGAAAAGATGCTGATCCATCACCACATGCTCGCACTTCAACATCACCATCTAAGAAATCATGATCATTGATTAGGCCACATCTATGCTTCCACAACTCTGATGCAAAAGATCATGATCCAGAAAAGTGTGAGCATGTCAACTCAAAGATGTTCAAATCACATGGAGACATTACTATTCTAAGATGACTTGCAGATACTCATTTGGATGATAAACTCGAAGTAATGCCAAAGATCATCCAACTCATTGAACAAGCCATCTAGAGTCTGCTGCTGAATGTACAAAGACATGTTTGAAGAATCAAAGTCTACGAGCTACAAGATTTCATGGATGCAAGAATTCCGTACTTATCTTCTGGGGTGACCTCCCTTAGGGGGAGATTGTTAGGAATACTATTATTAAGTTAAAGACTCGGTCACCCCAAGTATTGCTAAGCATTACGTAGGTCGTAGAATTATCCTTATTATAGTTAGTACGTAGTTTATTAGTAGTTAATATATGTAAATAGTATTCGTAGAGTGGGTCGGGTCTTTACCCTCTGTCAGCTCACTCTACAGCTCGTTTCATGGAGCACCAAGTATTGTAGTATAAATACCCTCTCCCACCCAAGGGAGAGGGTTGGACCTTCATTCACAAGGTAATACATTTCTAGTTTCTCTTAAGGCTCCCATCTCTTTCTCTCTCTAATCTCTCTCTCTAAAACTACACTAGTTGATCCATACACGCAACACCATACGAGCTTATGATTATGTATATTCTACAGACTATAAGTTTAGACTTCTGAGTAGATCAATGATGGTTGATGTTAAGGCTTGTTGAATATTTAGAGGTTAGAAGCAAGAAACTAATCTGAGATCACTTCTGTAACTTTGAGATTTCTTTTATGATTCGAATCTGAGATGCTTGTTGTGGGTCTCGTTTGTTGGATAGTTGTTGTATTGAACCGCAACCAAAATCAAACCAAGGTAACCGCAACAAAGTAAACGCAAGGAAGAAATAGATAGCCACTAAACGCCGTAGAGTTAACCACAATAATCAACTAACCGCAGGTATGAATAAGTGAGTAAACCGCCAATGGGACTAACCACAGACCAAAAGATAACCGCAGGTTAAAGTTGAGACTAGTCTCTACAACCATACAAAACTGTCACAGTCGACCCTTTTGTCCATTTCCTTTTGACCAAATAAACTTAAACGCAAACAACTTTTGTCCATTTCCTTTTGACAAAATAAACTTAAACGCAAACAAGAATAATATCAACTGTACTGTTCTGTTTTGTCTTAACAAGAATAATGTGCCTCAACTTATTTGCAAGCAAATATTTGTTTTGTCAAAATAATTTCTTCCAAGTCGAACCAAGATAAGACACAAGAACCAAAATGAAAATTCGAGAGCAAACAATCCCTAGGATGAAACCTTGGCTCTTGATACCAATTGTAGGATCGAAATATATGTTGATTCATGTGGTTCGGGTGGTCTTGGATTGTTAAAGATGAAGGTAAACATGGTGGAGAGATTAGAGAGAGAAAGAGAGATGGGAGGATTTCTTGAGAGAGAAAAACACCTTAGTGTGTGTGTTATTATGAAATCAACCAACCCTCTCCCTTGGTGGGAAGAGGGTATATATACACTTACATAATAATACCCCATGAAACGGGTTGTGGAGTGAGCTGACAGTGGGTAAAGACCCGACCCACTCCACGAATACTATTTACAGCTATATTAAACTAAACTACAACTAATAATAATAACTAAGTCTACGAGCTATCTTAATGCTAATAGAACATCGGGATGACCGAGTCTTTTATAGGAATATTTGTATTCCTAACAGAGCTTTAGGAATGCCAAACCTAGCAAACAGTTTCTTTAAGAAATGAATAACTACCCTAGCATCGTTGGTCCTAAGGGCTTGTGCTTCTACCCATTTTGAAACATAATCAATGGCCACCAAGATGTATTCGTTCCCCCTGAAGACGGGAATGGGCCCATAAAATCTATTTCCCAAACATCAAAAACCTCACAAATTTGTATAAAATTATGAGGGGCTTCATCCCTTTTGATATATTCCCAGCTCGTTGACATGCATCGCATGCTTGTATCATTCCCTTTACATCACGAAATATTGTATGCCAATAGAATCCTGCATCGAAAATTTTTCGTGCAGTAGTGTTCATCCCATGATGCCCCCTGAGAGCCTTGAATGACATTCTTTCATTATCTTCATCGCCTCTTTTTCCGAAACACGGCGCCTGATTACTTGATAAGGACATCTTCGGAACAAGAAAGGTTCTTCCCAAAAGTAGTATTTTAATTGGGTGAAGAACCTTTTCCTTTCGTGTTTGTTCAAGTGCTCTGGAATAATTATGCTTGCCAGATAGTTAGCATAATCCGCGTACCATGGCTCAGAATCATTTATTGACATGAGCTGCTCTTCAGGAAATGAATCCCGAATCTCACTCTTATCAGATTCATTAAGACAGGGATTTTTGAGACGAGAGAGGTGATCAGCAGCTAAATTCTCTACCCCCTTCTTATCACGGATTTCAACATCAAACTCGTGTAACAATAAGATCCACCAAATTAGTTGAGGTTTAGCATCTTGCTTAGCAAAAAGGTATCGAAGAGCCAAATGATCTGTAAAGACGACCGTTTTTTAAAGGACCAGATATTGGCAAAATTTATCAAAAGTAAATACTACGGCCAATAGCTCTTTTTCAGTGGTGGAGTAGTTCTCTTGAGCAGGATTCATAGTTTTGTTAGCATGGTATATTTGTTGGAAGTGTTTGTTAAGCCTTTGGCCCAATACTGCTCCAACAGCATAGTCGCTAGCGTCGCACATGATTTCGAAGGGTAATTCCAAATTAGGTGTAACCATGATCGGGGTTTGCGTGAGTTCCTGCTTCATATGATCGAATGCATCCTTGCATTCTTGAGAGAAATTAAAAGGGGCATCCTTTACAAGCAACTGAGTCATTGGCCGAGCTATTTTAGAGAAGTCTTTAATGAATCTCCTATAGAAACCGGCATGACCCAAGAAGCTACATATTGCCTTGACTGTAGTTGGATAGGGTAGCTTGGAAATAGCTTCAATTTTCGCTCTGTCCACCTTGATTCCATTTCCAGAGACTCTGTGTCCAAGCACAATCCCTTCTTTTACCATAAAATGACATTTTTCTCAATTTAGGACCAAGTTGGTTTCCTCACAATGTTTGAGCATTTTTTCGAGGTTAGCAAGACAAAGATCAAAAGAGTTCCCAAAGACCGAGAAATCATCCATGAAGACTTCCATGCTGTCTTCCATTAACTCATGAAAGATTGCGGTCATACATCGCTGAAAAATGGCGGGAGCGTTACATAACCTGAAAGGCATTCTCTTATAGGCGAATGTTCCATATGGGCAAGTAAACGTGGTTTTTTCTTCATCCTCAGGGGCTATGGGGATTTGGAAATACCCTAAGAATCCATCCAAGAAACAGTAGTACTCATGTCCTGCTAATCTTTCCAACATTTGGTCTATGAATGGGAGAGGGAAGTGATCCTTTCGGGTGGCATCATTTAGCTTTCTATAATCAATGCACACACGCCAGCCAGTGACTGTCCTTTGGGGCACCAATTCACCTTTGTCATTTTTCACCACAGTCATCCCTCCTTTCTTTGGTACGACCTGTACAGGACTAACCCGCGGACTATATGAAATTGGGTAGATCAGCCCTGCATCCAAGAGTTTGATGACTTCCTTTTTCACCACTTCCTTAATATTGGGATTTACTCGCCTCTGGGGTTGTATGGTTGGGTTATAATATTCTTCCATAAGAATCTTGTGTATGCAAAAGGTCGAGTCAATCCCCTTAATGTCGACTACACTCCATGCAATGACTCTTTTATATTTCTTTAAAACTCTTAGGAGTTTAACTTTTTGCCCATCTTCCAGGGAGGATTTTATGATTACTGGCAGTTGATCTTCTCCTTGTAGGAAAACATATTCTAAGTGGTTTAGGAGTTCTTTGAGTTCTAGTTTAGGTGGTTCAACGATGGAGGGTTTCAGTTTGTTTTCGGGTTTACGAAGCTCGAGTGGTTCAGTGGCTTCCCGTCCGGGATAGAAGGATACTGCGCTAACCCCTTCTGCCTTCTCCTTCTCAATTATGGGAAGGAAAGCTTCATCCCGCAACCAGCCTTCTTCGATTTGTTCATCAACACAGTTGTCAATGACATCGGTTAATTCATCGACCTCTCCGATGAAATATAGCCGGTTAGCAGCTTCGAGAGAAAGGTCCATTGTATCATTAATATCAAAGGTTAAGTTGTCGGTTCCTACTCGCAGAGTTAACTTGCCGTCATGCACATCAATGATAGCACGAGCAGTGGCAAGAAATGGTCTTCCTAAGATGATGGGCATAAGGTCATCCTCCTCCATTTCCAAGATTACAAAGTCAACCGGAAATTTGAACTTCCCAACTTTAACTAGCACGTTCTCGCATATCCCCAAGGGGTATTTGATTGATCTATCAGCTAGTTGGATGTTCATACGAGTTTTCTTCAATCCGGAATACCCTAATTTGAGGAACATGGAATAAGGCATGAGGTTGATGCTTGCCCCTAAATCAGCTAGAGCATTCTTTACCGATAGAGATCCTATGGAACAGGGCAAGGTGAAACTACCCGGGTCGTCTACCTTTTTGGGTAGACCTCGTTGGGTCACCACCGAACATTCCTCTCCTAGAGTTACAAGACCCTCGAGTCTCTTTCGGTTGGCAAGTAATCTCTTGAAGTATGTGCTATACTTGGGCATATGGTAGCATGCATCAAGGAGGGGTATGGTGACCACTGAATCCTTTAGATATGATAAGAATATTTTATTATCATTCTCAATCTTTTGATTCTTGAGGCAGGACGGAAATGGGACTTTTACAGGTAGGTTGGGTGGAGCAAGTGGAGAGGAGGTCATCTGAGGAGGTTTCTCGGGAGTCTCATCGCTTACATCACCTTTTTCCCTGCGAGGAATGTCTGGCTCAACAACAATGGGATGTTGGTTCGGATAAGGAGGGTCCTTGGTTGTTGTTCCGGCTCGAGTAGTAATCGCGAGTAGGGGGTCTTTTTGGCTTACTTGAGGCTTGTTACGGCCATCAAGGGTGGCATTGAGCTCTTGGAACCATTTTTCCATGTCATTTTGTTGTTCAGTTATGAGCTTGTCAAGCCCTTTCAATTGTAAGATTTTTTCATGAGTGAAATGTCCAAAATCATCCTCAAAAGTGCTCCTGATTTTGAAGTTAGGACCTTTCTCTCCATCCTCTTTTCTTACAAGATCTCCCCAAGGGGTAAAATCATCGTTTTGGTAGAAAGTTTAAAGGGAGGGATCATCGAGAATGTCATGGCTTGACAGGTACGCATGTTCGGTAGTGGTTTCTCCTTCGCATTCCTCTACTTCATGCGGGCCCCCACAGTGGTCGCAAATCAAGTATGGGTTTGATAGTTGTTTAGCTGTTCGCGACCCTGCTAGGTATGATACCTTCTCGTGAAGCTTCCTTAGCCGATTCTCAGGTGAGGGTGTTTGCATGATTTCGGATATACTCATAGTCGAATCGGGTTCATCCCAGGTATCGTCTTGATCTTGAGCATATTCCTCAATCCTATTCCACCCTTCCTCGGCGCTTAGATTGGCTATTTTCCATTTTATCGAATTATTGATTCCATTCTGGTCATTTTGGGAGACATTGTCATAGAAGATTTGGACAAGAAGCCAAAGTTCAATTCCATGATGGGGAACTTGCCTTATTAGATCCTTGAATATAATCCATGATCTACATATGGGTTTGTCTTTTCCCTTACGAAAACAGAGGATCCTATCCCTAAATGCAGAGGTTTTTCCTACAGGGAAGAATTTCTCGTAAAACTTAGAGATAAGTTGTTCCCATGTAAAAATAGACTCAGAGGGAAGTTTATCGTACCAATCCTTGGCTTTTTCTTGAAGGGTAAAAGGAAAGAACCGTAATCGGGATGTGTTTCTAGTGGCCCCATCCGCATGGAGGGTGTCCACTATCTTTAAGAAATCCCTAATATTTTGAATTGGATCACCGGTTCGCAATCTGTAAAACATGCATACACTTTGGATAAGCCAAACATCGTTTGCACGCAAGACCTCATTGGTACGTTCGTTTGGAAAGACAATGGCATTTGAGAAGCCGCGAGGGTTCGCGAAGGAATAATCCTTAAGGCGCTTAGGTGTGGGAATTTCAAGAGTGTCCATATCGCGGCTAGATTGGGAGCTAGGGGGTGTAAGGTGATGATCTGAACCTTCTTCAGAAAGGGCTTAATCAAAGTTGATGGTTGTGCCGGATGGTTTGGGTGTGGGAATAGATTGCCTTAGCCTACGCATTTCCCTTTCAGGTTCTGCATAGGGAGGAACAAGATTTCTTAAGGAACTACGACTACTGGTGACTCTAAGATTAGAAAGATCTTCATTTACCATGATGGCGGATGGCGGATGGCAAAGGTTACGAACAAAGGAACGAAGAAAAAGATAGACTAAAGAAACCTATAAAAATAAAATAAAAATCTTACTAGACAATAACCTAGACAATAACTATTCCCCGGGCTGCGGCGCCAAAAACTTGATATGTGTGTAATTTCACCCTCGCAAAAGGTTTTACCTCTCAAGGGATCTTGAGAAGCTTGCAATCCCCACCAGTCAGTGTACCTGACCGTTGTAGCATAGTATAGTGACAAGTACTGGGGGATCGATCGTTCAACTCAAAGAATAGTGTTCTCTAGGGATAAAACTCACTAAAACTAGGTCTAGAGATGAGGGATGATTCTTTTTGTATTTTAATATTTTAAGTAAAATCTCGGTTTTGGAAGGAGTGGGCGGAATTAGTTGCTAATCAACTAACCCAAATAAATAAAGATGCAATCAAAATAAAATAAACTAAACTTAAACTAAATTATGGCGAAAACAATAATGAGTGAAAATTGTGTTTACTTAGATTTCACTACTCCCTAGCTATCTTTTACCGGTTGAATAGTTTGTTACAATTTCATGGATGACGGTTTATATTCCTTAATACCATTCGTAGGGCCATGTACGATCTTCCCTAACTCTATAAGCTTCTACCTCTTCCTATGTTGAGCCGACTACTAGCTCCTAACATGGCCTCATTAGTAGTTACCTACGCATTAAATACAACCAATATATCGTAGTACACCTCCAATCATGTTTCTTAAGACGTTCAAGCAAGTTACCAATTGGAAGTCTGCCAGTTTTCTTAAGCCTAACATCGAATTCATTCATCCACAACAATTATAAACAACAACCAACCCATAATCAATATCTAAGTTTCATTGCATCTAAGCAAACACAAATAAAATCTAGCCTAGCATTTTAAAGAGAAGACAAGCGTAAGATATAATCAAACAACACATAGACATATTGAATGATTTGATGAAAGACTTATCTTCAATTAAGCATGGATGAAACAAGGGTTTGAAACCCTCAAAATATTTGTGAAATTCGTCTAGGGTTTACTCCCTTCAAAGTTGTACACAATGAATAAAAACTAGAAAACTATATATAGATTTTGTATCCTGACGCATCAAGAGATAGGTGTGACGCCGTCAACTCGCCGCCAAAATAATACTCGTATTGCCTAGATCCACTTCTAACGCCGTCACTCTTTGTGGACTCTAGGCCGTCTCTCTTTGGGTTATATGTGATGGCCTTGGCATTTTATAACGTGACGCCATCACGAACTCTTTAGAAAACCTTCTGGCGCGTCACGTGTAATTGATTTATCCACCTCTTTGTCAAGTCTTGACGCCGTCACTAGCAACCTGTGACGCCGTCATGTGCAATTTCCAGCATGATTTTGAGACTTTGTCGTTTTCTTCAATTTTTCGCTCTAAAAATGTCCAAAATGCTTCCTTTTGTAAATTTCCTCTCAAAAGTACCTAAAATGACAAAAGGAACGATTTAGGACAATATTTGATCAAATAATCTCGACTTTGGCCTTAAATGACCCCCCAAAAGCGGTACACTTTTCGCTTCATCAACAAGGTCTTCTGAGTCTTTATGGTAGCATCATTGCCAACAAAAATAGAGCAAATCTCTTCAAACAAGGTCTTAGCATTCTTGTACTTGCTGAAGGCTATGATTTGATCCCTAGGAAGGGTCATCAGCAATAAACTTCTTGCCTTCAGGTCATTCTTCTTTTGAAGCTTAGTAACTGGTCCAGTATTGAGGGTCTGAACAGTCTTGCCATCAATTGTTTCTGAATAGGTACTCGGCTTGAATGAATCACCATACATGATGATTTCCAATAGAGCATAATCTTGTACCTAAAAGAATTGTTCTATCATAATCCTCCACATCTCAAACTTATTGAGTTTGAGCTTAAGAAGCTTTGCAGCAATGTTCGACTGATTGTTCTCCATCTCCATTGGATTTGCACAAGAGAGTAGTATTCCTTGGATCTTCTAATTCAAAGTATCAGAACCTGGCTCTGATACCACTTGATGAGGATCTAAACACACGGCTTGTGTTAGATAGATGCTTTGAGTATTACTATGTAGCACGCGGAATTTACTACAGAGTATTTAGAAGATGTTTGTGAGTAATTTATATAAGTTGTAAGTGAATGAAACAATGAAACACAGGAATTAAACAAACTTTAAGCATCAATATTATTAAGAATAATACGAGTGATCTAAGATATCACTAGGGTTACACATTGAAGCTCTTGCTAATGATACGTACAAAACTTAAACCTAGGACCTCCTTTTATAGGACACAAGGAGTCCTTTACAAGATAAGTATAACATATTGAAGCTCTAATACACATTTTGCTAACAGTTATCCTATGAGTAGTGGTAATTTTATGTACTAGCAGTGGTAATGAGTTCTAGTGCATTCTTCAGCAGTGTCTTCTTCCATGCTTAATCGTGGTAACTGTTAGTGTAATTCCCAACAATTGACTACCATTGCCCACCGTTGATCGTCGTTGACCATGATTGACCTATTTGTTTGACCCAGTTACATAAATCGACAAGTTTGGTGGCCCTGTAGCGCCTAGGCAGCGATTAATCGACCTTGTAGACCTTTTTTTGCAATACTGCTTAGGCTTAAGTAACGATCGTGTTTACTTGTTCGAGATAGAGGGTTTAGGGTTCTCCTAATTGATTCAATTTGCAAGAAGGTATTTCAAGCAACTACAGGTTTATAGCACACGGCTTGTGAAACTTGTTGCTAAAGTTGGTTAAGAAACAAGTTGAGGATGTTTTAGCAAGCTAAAGAAGAATGACCAGTTCTATAACTAGGTTAGACATCGAGAAATTTAATGGGAAGAATGCCTTCGGGTTATGACAAATAAATATGCGTGCTTTAATGGTACAACATGGATGTGATGTTGCATTAGAGACATTACCCCACGAATATGTAAGTAGTAGAAAAGGTTGCTTTTATGAAGATGGAATACAGTACCTTGATTCTATGGCTGGGAGACCGGGTTTCACAGGAAGTTACCAAGGACAAAATTGTTGTAAGAATTCGGATGTTCTGGATTCTGGTGGTCATCCGCGCAATTATCACACATGCACAGTGGAAAAATAAACATACAAAACTGCGCGGACCAAACCCTAAGTACATATCTACTAAACTGTGATATATCCTAAAAATAACACGCATAAAGGGTGTTTAGAAAACTTACTTGTTAATTCTGCTATTAGTAAGCTTTTCTAACCAAACCAGCTGAACGGAACACCTTCTTGATCACCTTGTTGCCTCACAACCAGTTTTAGGGTTTCTTCGAGATTACCACTTTGGGGTAGCGTTAGGTATCCACCGGTACTTCACAGGTAGAGCAAGGCTCAAACCTATCGCAACTTAGGCGAGTATGAAAACGGGTAAAACTCTTAATCGACTAGGAGTCAATTTAGGGATGATGTGCGACAGGTTTATGGGTCAAACCAAAAAGGTTTGAAACCCTTTGGGGTTTCTGTTGACCGAACACAAAGATGGAGAGAAAAAAGGGAGACTTTTTGGGTTACTAAAAGAGTTATGAGAATCTCTTAAGGTGCCTTGTATTTATAGAGCACTTAAGAGGTTTCTAGAATACTTGATGAACAAGTATTGGAATTTATTAGGAAACAAATTCTTCCTTCTTTGGGTTTGGCGGTCGATGAATCAAAACAAACACCTTTGAGGTTTGTTGTTTTGCTTCTTGTTATTAATTACCCTATAATATTTATCCTGGATAAATATTAGACTTTCGGGTAGTAACCGTTAACCTTTAAATGAAAATATCAACGTATTTTCATTTCTTCTCAAACCGCATTTTATTTCGTAAACTCGTTTCTTATTTCCGCTTGCATTGTTCAGTTTAATGTGTACCGGTGTGACCCTTCGGCATTTCTGTGAAGGGAAGTGTGAAAGTCATTGTGTTGTTTGCAAACAAACCCTTCAAAATGAAGTTGACTAGTCTGTATATGATTAAGTCCTTAGCACACAGATTGTATCTGTAGAAGAAGTTGTACATATACTATGGGAATGAAACTAGGTGATCATATAGATAAGTTTAATAATATGATACTTGATTTGGCGAATAATATGATAATTGATTTTATCGAGCTCAAGCCCAAGCCCAATAAACTAGCTCGAAACACATACGAGCTGAGCTCGAGCTTTACAAGCCTTCATGTACATAAATATTTTAATCATACATATTTATATAAAGAATATAAATGCTAATGTGAATATTGGTATAATAATTAAATATTTATCATAGAATGACTTTTTAAACCCTAATGTCACCTAATTTGTGTGTTGAGAGTTATTTTATATAACAAATTTTTTCTCACATACCAAGGGATTCATCCCATCATCTATCTAAAAAAAAATCAGTGGCCGATATTAAAATTATTTAATATTTCACCTATTTTTTATATTTTAAATACCTCATGAAATGGCTAGACAAAATAAATTATACCGTCACGACCAGAATTAGTTATCTTTTTATAGACGAGTACTTTGATATACTTTCGACAAACTTTTTTTTTCACCTTTTTTCTTTTTTTGTCTTTTTTCTTCATTGCTGAAATTTGGCATGAGAAATCACATGTGCTTAAACGATATTTTGAATATTCCAATAAAATCATATGTGATATTGGTGTTAAATCACATATGATTTCATTACATATCATATGTGATTTAATACTAATATCACATGTGATTTTATTAGTATATTCAAATTCGTGTTTAATCACATGTGATTTCTTCATTCAACCTTCAACAACGAAAAAAAATTGTTGAAAGCATATAAAAGTGTCTATCTATAGAATATTAATTAAATACTCGTTGTGTTGGTATATATTTTTTTTTTTCCGCTTAATGATTGACGGTTTAAGATATATCAATATTTGAAAAAAAAAATGATGGAAGTGTGCTTTTTTAAATGTTTGGTTTAATTTCATCTATTGAATCAAATGGACATAGAAGGTGGGGATTAGTCCTTTAGTATCTAAATAAAGTTTGGTATGTAAATGATCTTCAATCATGTATAAGTTCTTTGTTCATCGAGTATTTTCTTGACTTTATTGACTAGTTTGGCTATCGAATACAATATTTATGTATAAATTTGACCTTTTCGAGCCGAGCTCGAGCCTTATTCAAACATTACTCGAGCTTAAGCTTGGATGATTAAAGCTCATCGAGCTATCGAGCTGAGCTCGAGCTTAACTAATGATTTTTTATCTAAGCTCAAGCCCTGTCAAGTTTGAGCTCGGCTTGGCTTGATTACAGCCCCTAGTTGAGTGACTATGATTGTTAATTAAAATATATATATATATATATATATATATATATATATATATATATATATATATATATATATATATATATATATATATATATATATATATATAGAAGAGATCCAATAAGAAGAATAATTAAAATAAGAGGGTAAGAAGTAATTCTAACCACACATTTTAATTTGGGAAGGAAAATTTGAATGAAAGATGCATAAATTTTTGTAGATGCATCTAGAATATGTGGTTGTAATTACTTCTTATCCTTCTTATTTTTATTATTCTTCTTATTTGATCCTACATATATATATATATATATATATATATATATATATATATATATATATATATATATATATATACACACACACATACGTATTTGTTGGAGGTATATGGAGTCTAATTTGTTATCATACGTCTGTTGGTATGGTGTTTGTGGATTATTTTTAAGTTAATTTGAACTTCAAGGGGACTAGGGGAGTTATAAATTTCTATTTAGTTTGGTGTTGACACTAAGCTGTTAGACGAGATTGCTTAGTATTGGTATTGCTTTGGGCCTAGCCCCACATAGTTTAATTGTGGCACACAACAACAGATTGTGTATATATATACTTTATGGTTGATGATAATGACATTACGGGGATTTGCCATTCTGTTGAGAAGTGAGAGGGCAAAAAAACCGAATTTATATGTCATTTTGGCGAAAAATGTCATGTAAAGGGTCAACAGCTGATGTGCTTGTGGAGTTCGAAGGAGCTTCAAGATGATGATGAATATCATACGTTTTTTATAGCATTAATATTATTTAGAAAGTGATGATCATTTAAATGACTTGAACCTTATAAGTTTGTAACGAGATGGAAGCAACCCGCGCTTCTTGGTGGAGCAACAAGTATGGCGGTATAATGATCCCAGTTTTTTTTTATCGGATGTCCCCGAAGAGACATAATGATCCCAGTTTGCGTGAGCCTTTAATTGAAATTCAAATATAAAAGGTTATCTTTAATTGTGTCAAAAGCCATTTTCCCATAATAATAATAAAGAGGACTTAACTGCAAACAACAGGTGGACAAAGAAGGCGGGCCTAGGTAGCCCATGAACAATGGCAAGTCCAAAACAATGAAAAATTGCATCATTTTAAAAGGCAATTAGGATTTAGATAAATAGCTAGTTAGTATATGTTATTAGTGGGCTTAGGAACTTACGTAATCTAATAGGTTAAGAGTTAAGCTTGTAATAATAAACATGTAAAGGCCCAAACCAAGCCTGAGCCCACCTAAGCCCACTTAGAAGCGTTCTATTGTATAAGAACCAAAACACCTCTCATTTGAGAGGTGTGTGACAGTGTGAGTGTGTGTTATTGTGTGTGAAGATTCTCTCTCTCTCTCTCTCTCTCTCTCTCTCTCTGTGTGCTGTGAGATTGCTAACATATTGTTTGGGAAACCTACAACGTTTTGGAGAAACATTTAAAAAAGGCACTCCAAGAATTATAATTTAATTTGTCTAGATAAAGGAGGGTGTTGGGATACAAGCTCTAAACCATATTAATTTAGGTTAGTTCCTCATAATGTCATTATTATCAAACATAAAATATATATATACACAAACTGTCATGTGCCAATAAAACTATATGAGTTAGGCCTAAAGCAATACTAATACTAAGCAATCTCGTCTAACATAAGCAACTTGCCATTCAAACTCCTCGTTAGCATATTCAGTGAGGCTGCTGCAACTATTGAACATTTTTGGGCTTATTGGCCGGAACCCAACGTTTTAATTTATTCAGTTGGTTCAACTCACTTTATATATTTTCAGCTCAAAACTGAGTAAGTCGACCTCAAATAAATAAATAAGAAATGTATTTAACTTGTCATTTTTTTCAGTTTTGTACGACAATTTTTTTATTTTTTTTTTATTATTTATTTATTTTTATTTTTTTTGCAAGTTCATGTAACCAACTTTTAAATTTCATCATTTTTGTGTAGTTTTTTACTTCACCAACCGTTACAAGGTTACATCGTTTTTTTCAATTTTTATTTCTTACATGTCATCCACCTAAGAAAATTACAACTTATTCAAAATGGAAAATATGACAAGTTTTTTTTTTTTTTTTTTTTTTTTTTTTTTTTTTTTTTTTTTTTACAACGATTAGATTAGAAACTAGCAAGGATCTAGAATTGTTACAAAATGGGGGATAGAGCATTACAAGGTTGGTTAAACCACTCGATCCAATTTAACGATGATTTCCTACATCTACTATAAATCCAATTAAAAGAAAATAGTCTTATGTCATTGAAGAGAAGATCTTTAGTAGCCGTATAATGGAGAAAGTCGTCTTGTTCCTAAAATTCCATAAGCACCATATGTAGTTTGAGTCACCACGTCAAGGAACCTTGAGTTCTTAGCTGCCACCGGGGCATTATCCGCCAAAAATATTGCATCGTCAAGGCTATTGATGGATACATTTGTAATTTGCCACCATTTAAGCACATCCTTCCAAATTTCTACAGCAATCATGCCTAATAGGAACACGTAATCTTCCGGTTCAATATCTTCATCACACAAAGGGCATCTAATGGAGTCTAAATAATGTGACAAATTGAATATATTTATAAATGAAAAACGTGACAAGTTAAATACATATAAATGAAAAATGTGACAAGTTAGATACATCTAAATAGAAAATTAATAATAATAATAATAATAATAATAATAATAATAATAATAATAATAATAATAATAATAATAATCTACTATATTAATAAAACAGGGTTTTGAAAAGCAATCTCTCTTCAAAATACTTTAAAACCTGCCACCTGGAAAATCAGTTTGATCGGATGGTGTGTATTGCATTTCACTGATAGCATTTAATCGGTCAACATATAATAACAAAATCAATACCAAGTCAACTAATAAACCGGATTCCATCTATAACCAAAACCCTTCAAACCATAGTTGTCAGGATCCCGATCCTGATCTTAGGATCTTATGATTTTACGATACTACAAAACAAAAACGATCCGGATCCTATGTAGGATCTTAGCACACTTAAGATCTTATAGGATCCCGATCTTGACCATAGGATCTTAAGATCTAATCCAATCCGATCCTACTTTTCTCGGATAACAAACCAAAAAACTGCAAATTTTTGGATTATTTTTTGTAGAATTTAAAAAACAACATGTTAATTTTCTTAAACATTTCATAATCATAATTTAGGACAACATTTATATGAAATATTCATATGATTTTGTGATTTGGTATATAATAATTTGTAAAATTGTATAATATTACAAAATTTTTTAAGAGAATGACGTTATAGTAGGATCTTAAGATCCCGATCCAATCTTACGATCACGATCTTGCAAAGATGAAAATGATCTTGGGTAGGATCCGATCTTGAAAACCTTGTTCAAACTATCACTTCCCCCAGATCATTAAATCCTTAATTTTCTTTTGGTAAATCAAACATCAATCGCCGCCTCAAAATTTAGAACGCAACATCTGATTATGATATGTCACCGATGGCTTCCGATCCGCTGATGTATTGAAACAACCATCACCCATTGATCTTCTGCCTAATTTATCTCCGTAAGGTTGTTTTTTTCGTTATTTATAATCCACTGTTACTTTTAAAATCATAATTAATCCTTTAAACTTTCATATTCAGAGTTGATCGGTAACTGCGATTTCATCACGATATCAAGACTGTGATTGAATCGCCATACCTTCATATACACATTTTTTAGCTACATGTTAGCTATGATGAATTAAATTGTGTATGTAGTTGGAATATGGTTTTCTTGAACTTTCAGTGATAGCATTTTTATTTTATTTTATTTATTATTATTATTATTTTTTGTTTTAAGATTCTATGAGCTAATTTATTGGATGGTTTAGAATTTTAGATGTGATGAAATTCTAAATTGTATATGTTACGAATTGATTATTTAATTTTATACACACCATGTGTTTGATGAAATGCCTATGAAGATAAGTTAGTTATGGATTGCACCTTTTTATTTTAAATTGTATAATGTTCATGTTAGCTACATGTTTGCATTACATATAACCCCAATATGTGTATATGTAATGGAAACATGTAGCTGACATGAACATTAATGGAAACAAACGTGTATATGAAGGTATGGTGATGAAATCGCAGTCCTGATATCGGTAACTTGCCTAATTTTAACTCAGCATTTGATATGATTTCCTATGTTTTTGTATAGGAATTTGGATTAGTACATACTGGGGTGTGTCCGAGAGGGTTTGTTTTCGTTAAAATAAAGAATGCCTAAATTTGGTTTCTTTCCTATTAATCAGGGAATGAGGTTCTGTGGTCCCTCTATACCGGAATATCACAAAGTATTACGAGTAGCAAAGCCTGGTGGAGAGCTGTTGCCCGAGGGTCATCTATGGCTTCTTTTGACTAGAAAGATTGACTGACATTTTGTGAACTTACACATTTTTTTTTCATGTTGTTACTTTGCTTCTAGCATGTATCACCTAATTTCATTACTGATTCTATAAAATAAGGTACCAACTAAAGAACAAGTGGATGCTTTATCGAAGGAATTGCGCAATTGTGCCACCACCCTAGGTTTGTTACCTTTCCCCTCTTTTGGCTCGCCATCATATAACATAATGACCTCTTGATATAATATATTTCATTATGAACCGTTGAGCAATTTATACAAAAGGTGTTATGGCATTGCTAAACTTGATTATTTGTTGCAGAGTACGTGTATAAAGCCAGTGATGCCCTACATGTTACAGCTCATCCAATGACTCCATTTGCTACTGGTGTTATGGCGTTTCAGGTTTTTATGAAACTGCACCGCTTTTTTATTTATTTTTTCTTTTTTTTTTCCCCAACAAAATAAATAGGAGGTCTAAATAAGACCTATATTGAAATTATAATTGTGAGGGAGGACTCCACATTGGCTTGACAAAAGAGGATGACATTGAATTAGGATCTCTTAATAAGACCTAAATGTGGATCTCTAAATAAGACCTAATTGTAGGATCTCTTACGGTAAGATCTCTACTTGAATTAGGTTGGTATTAGGGGTATTTAGGATCGCATAAAATTTATTCATTTGTTTGAATAAGCTACTCCGTATTTATTGATGGGCTGAATAGTGAACAAAACTAACACCCTATGTCTGATCTTTTATGTTATTATTAAAAGATAGAAAAAAACATGAGTCTCACCTCTAAAAGAGTGTGAGCTGTTTTGTTTGGTAAAGCATATTCAAAGATGTTGGATAACATCAATAAAAAATACAAGTTACTCCAAATGAAGAGTGTAAGAATACAAGGCAGAGTTTACAAATAAAACATGATAGCATAAATTAATTTCTTTTTTGCATATGATAACTTTATATCTCGATGGCCTTTTGAATTTTTGAATGGTTGATTTCAGTTTTTGAATTTTATAAAGTTGTACAAGTTGCTGTGATGAAATGTATATATGGGTTAATTCCGGTAACAAGATATACAACGTAATTTTTGAAGTTGGTTACTCCAAGGTCTTCATTGTGCAACCATGGTTTACGAAAACATGTGTGAGATGGATCACAAAAACATATTGGTTGTCTTTCACTTTCATTGGTTGTACACACCCTAACAGTGGACGATTGTGATGACTAAAGTGGGTTTACGCGAATGTGGTGTGCAACACACCGAAGCAAATATCAAAAGTTGGATATGCAACTATTTAATATTATTTATCTAACAAGTAGTGGTTTTAGTTCGATGGGCACGTGTGCTGAAGGCATCATTGGAAGGTGGAAGCTATATGCAGGTTGAATATTCAGTTTAAATATATGCAGATGTTGATATGTATACGTTGAGGAAGAGCGTATTGTATCTGCATAAAATGTATTCGATGAGACATCTTAATTGGAAGGAAAAAACCTCATTCCCTATAAAGAGGTATGTATGCTTTATTTTAATGTGAATGCTCAAATATGCATTAGTTACTAATATATAAAAATGAAAGTCAACAATGTCTCAAAGTTTATATTACTATAACACGTATATGCCAAGATGAGAAGGGTATATTGGTAAAGAAAGTTTACTGATTAGGTTTGAATATGAAAGTAACTAAACGAGAATCAATTTAGTAGAATATATAAAAATTGTCCCAAGTAAAATAGTATTTTGGAACTATTTAAGTAGGACTCCTAATTGTTGTTTGCATAAACAATTTGTAAAAGACCAGTAGCATTACTCTGCTCCTTCACTTTATTTTCAATCACGAGTCACTTGCTCATGCTATTCTTAACCCAACGTAGTAAGGAGATTCACCTTTACTTTCAAACAATATATTTGTTTAATCCTGATCCCTAATGATTTTGTTTTTCTTAGGATATCAATTAGAATGCAAATGGATCCATTCTTTTTTACCATATAATGTAGTCTCTTTTTTTCCTCCTTAAAATATAAAAGATTTATATCGATAGTGCACTTCTAAATTTTCTTTGTTAACCATCAGTGCCAAAAGATGTCTATATTTTAGGAAGATATAGTTGACATTTATAAGTTGTTACTAATTAAGACTTTACTTCTAGAAGACCAACATCTTGCATAAATACATTTACGTAACACTCAACTCGCTTATTGGATTAATTTCTGTGATAATACAAAATGACATCATGCTTATAATCAGAAGGTAGTTTCATTTTTTCTAAGTTGCAACTATGAGATAATTTAAGTTGTCATTTGCAAAAAGTAGGCAATTGTGCAGCTTTCAAAGTTGGTTGTTACTCTTGGCAAGAAAGTAAAAGTATGTTCCTATCGGAAAATTAAGCACTTTTTGCTGTTGCTATTTTCAGTCAATTGGAATGCTTAAGAATAATCTCTTTTTTGTGTAATTTCTTCATGTTTGCAGCTTGCACTTTCGGAAATTACTTTACAAGCGAACATCGGCTTTAAAAGTTCCATCTGACTACATAATTCAAAGTATGATCCTTTTGAAGATTTAAACATGTTTTGGGTTTTTTCGCTATAAGTTTTCAGGATATGTATTTTTATAATGGTGGTATCTTATTTTGTTTTAATGTTGTTTATACATAATAGTTTGTCATAAAAAAAACTTCTTGAAGATTAAATATGAGAAAAACAATCATTCGACCAATACATTATTATTTCTTACTGATTGTTTATTTTAATTTGGCTACTAACATTTGTCAATTTCTATCACTTTGGACACGGGAACAGGCCGGTATAACTGTTTCAAGGGTAAAAAGCAAGAAGGGTCTAAAAGTTCTATGTTATGACAAAGATAACGACTACAACAATTTCACAAACAACGTTGTCTATAAAGAAGTCCTTCATAGACTATAAGTTAGTTTTTATTTGTTATTCTACTTTTTCCCGGAATCAACTATATGTACTTTTTTTACTGTTTAAAAAAATGTCAACTAAAATTTTTTTCGTTTTAATAATCTTTTTGTAACGTGATTTTATCAAACTTTTGACTCCATCTATTATTCTTAAAAGAATTTTTGGAGCTAGCCGCCCATCGGGCGGACCTTGAAGCTAGTAATAATAATAATACATATTTATAAATGATTATCCCAAATAAATGTCAGACAGCTTAAACAACCCCTTTAGCTCTATGGTCAGATACTTAGATCATGTAAAATTGTTAAGAAATTTTAATAATACAAAAGGTTATGATTTAGAGATTGTTACAGTGAAAACAATTAATCATTCAAATTCTGTTTTCTAAACCCCATAATTTATACAATTAGTTAAGCTAGCATATGGTTTTATTTTCATGATCTTTTTTTTTTTAAATCACTATTACACACTGACTGCACTGCACATACATAAATAGAACTTTGTGAATAATGATCACAATATATTTATTTAAATACATCAATTACAAAATCCACATGCAAGATCAATAAAACTCACAAACACCCTTTTTTCTAAAAAAGGAAATTTAATCCCAAATCATCACAACTGCAATGACTCCAACCCCAAGAAGCACAGCAAGAAACTTGAAAAATGGTGTGTCAAAGTAAGAATCTTCTTGTGGTTTAAACCCTTTGGATATGAGATGGTGAATAGCAACATACACAAAAACACCACATGCAATGCCCATCGAGATAGCATACATCCAGTCAGCTACTTTTCCTTCAGTTGTTGCATCAATAGCGATCCCTATTCCAACCCCAATAGGGCTCGAGATCCCGAAGGCAAAGGAGTAGGCTACCGTTAACAAGAATGGCCTCTTTGGTATCAGTCTCAAGAGAGCAATTCCCATTGCTACGGCTGCAAAAATCTTGTGAAGAGAGATTGTCCATAGGTTTCTCCACGCGTCTGCTTTTGTTGCTGAGACAAAATTGAAACGACAGATTGTTGTTAAACTTTATGAATCGGTTGGTTTTCTTGATATGGAACACATCTTTCTCTAATGTATTACAACTAGGCTTGAGCATAAACATGAACATTGAACAAACTTTGACTTGATCTTGAACCAACTATTATAGTATGTTTATGACATATACTAATTATATACGAGTAGCACATAAGGAGTAGAAGCTTACATGATACACCAACAGCAATTCCTTCGAAAACTGAATGGAAACACAATGCCAGGATAAGTAGAATGGTGTCACTTAGCGATGATGTCTTAACAAACATTGGGTGATGACTATCCCCTTTTCCATGCTCCGCCTCTACTGCCTCACTATCCTCCCATGTACGACCTCCATCATCACTACCACCACCACCCACATGTCCTCTTCCGACGACATACAATATCATACAATCACCAAACATAGTAAGAAGATACCCAAAGCATGCCAACATGAAAGCAAAAGGGTATGTTTTTTTAGTAAGATCACCAAATGTTTCATTAGCATCACTCAAGAAATGCATGAGGGACGTTCCTAAAAACACACCGCCAGCAAATTGAGTTCCCAATAATAGAAAGGTTTCATTCCATCTATAGAAATATGGGGACACTCCACCAGCAAAGGTTGTGAAAAACATGATGATTAGGCAATAAACTTTCACCAACACTAAGCCTTTCGAATGCACATCATGATGCGCGTTCTCATCACTGCCTTCATCATCATCATCATCATGTGAACCTCCATGACCAGAGGTCACCGAGAGGAGTAAAAAGAGAACAGAGATGCACAAAAGAGCTGACTTTGACTTTAAAAGATTGAAGGAGATGGCCATGTTAAAAAAATAAAATTGGTTAGGTTTACAGTTACAAGCCTTTTATCATCACTTGTTTAGTTAGTTATATATACATATATGTACTAACTTCAGATAATTGTGTGTAGTACAGTGTTGACTTTGCTATTGTTGTACTGCACCAACAGTTGTCATTTTTAAGATGTCAACTTGGATAACATTATACAGTGACAGATTTAGAACTAAATACTATAGTATATCTCTTACTTGATCATGATGCACCAAAACGCCTTGGATTTCACACGGCTGAAGAGTATACGATGATGTATTGGATGACGAAGAATTGCGGAATAATATATATATGATTATTAATTCAATGATTTAAGCATCAATCAGAATTTATAATGACATGATCAGAACCAAAACTTGTATTTTAATAGGTGACACTGCCCCATGTTGAGCCCTCCAAAATTACCTGGACCATATGGAACTGAGGCTTCACCAAAAACAAATATACGCATATTGGTTGGCCGAAATATCTAAAAATGCAGCATGTCATAGGATCTTAAGCAGTTAAGCTGCATCAGGCCGGATAGGTCCATAGATGGCTTAAGTTATCTAAGAATATATTATAGGCCACACTTGAGGATAGCAATGAAACAAATTAGAAATATGAGACATTGACAGAAGACCCTTTTTGCCAAACATAAGTTACCAAGCTAGGTTTGTCCCGTTTAGGCTATGGGTTCGGGTCTCTATGAGTACATATAATGTTTAAATATGTTCAAAATTTACAAAAGGAGGATACGGGACCGTCAGTTTTTCTATATAATCTTTTCAGGCAACTTGTTGATTCTGTTGGCAAATCAAGAAGCCACCAAACTTAAAATTTGTTAGGCAATTCACACCCTTCAGTCCTTCACAGGTAGTCAGGGACCATCCAGCAATATAATGACATGGTAAAGATTATGTTAATTAACTAAGACCTTTATAATACAAAAATTAAGTCAAGGACTATGATATAACTAAATTTAATACTTTTATAATAATTACTATTGCTATTAATTAGTCTATTACTATAAACAAGTAAGAAGGAGCCCGCTTTTCAAGAATTTTTTGCGATAATCATTTATAAAAAATGTTTGGGCGGGGCTTCTCGTTGTGAGATCCTGATATGTTTTTTTCCGACACGTATTGTATTTGTTTGAAAGAAATGTTGTGTCAAGTTATATTTGTATTTGTCATATTGTGTTGGGCACCAGTGTGTTGCGGCAGGGCTAATTTTGGCCTTTTATATAGATATTCAATCTCTATACTGTCGAAGAACTTTATTTTTTCAAAATTTCCGCCCAGAAAAATCATATGTGATTTGTAAATATCACACGTGATTTTGCAAAATCACATGTGATTTTTACAAATCATGTATGATTTTTTGGACGGAAATTTTGAAAAAAAAAAGTTCGTAAGTATATAGAAATGCATATCTATATAAAGATAATTTAATTCTCGTCGCAATGATATAATTTTTTTCGCGTAACGATTAACGATTTGCGAGATATTTATTTATTTTTTTAAAAGTAAAAGTTTATTTTTTGTTTTGATAAAAAAAAATGAATGGCCAAGATTTGTTTATTGGATCTATGACAAATATGATATATATGTTGAACTTTTGTCATGAGCCCAATGTTGCAATACTTTTGACTTACGTACGATTTAATATAAACTGTTAAACTTTGATATATGTTTAGTGCAAATAAATATAGGGGTTTTTGCATATATATCCTTCCGAAAATGCATAATTGCATATATATCCAAAGCATGCATAAAAACCATTGTATTATGTGCATAAAAAACTTGTACAAATAATATATATGCAATTATTCACTTTGAGAAGGATATATATGCAATTATTTTTTAAATAAATTCGAAACCACACCCTTAACCTATCTAATAACTTTACAAAATATCCTAAAGTTTCTTCAAAAATAAATTTAATTATAAATAATTAAAAGACACGCCCAAATTATGTAACATGTAACAAAAACTACCTTAAACTTTACTTTTTACAAATTTTTTTATATAATAAACTTTGTTTATCAATATATCTAATAAATATTTAAGCATATTCATTATACGAGTAAAAAAAATCAAATTTCAAATAAATCATATACAACAATATAAAGAAAAATTAATATTAAAGAGCTTATTTACCGACCCTTACCTATATACATAAATCTCAAAAAGAAACAAGGCTTAATACATGAAGAGTGGTTTGTACACTTCATCAATTTATTTGCAAACTCAAAATATTTATATCATGTCATTTATATCCCTACATCACTTAGAAGAATGTGCAAATCAAAACATAAATATTAAAGGTATAAATGTCATGACACATAATTTTAAGTGTGCAAATAAATTATTGGAGTGTGTAAATCATCTCTTTAATACATGTACCAATAAATAGACTAAAAAATACCAAGAACCGACAATATAAAAAAATAACTAATAAGGCTAATTACTTAAAAAGTCATCTAAAATGACACTTTTTGTCTTTGTATATATGTACTGAACATATTTTTTTCTCATTGTGTATTGAACTTTCAAATTTCGATCATTGCATGTATTTTGTGACTATTCAGTCATGTAAAATGATCATTTTACCCTTCGAAATTTGGAAAAAGTAAATGTAAAATGGTCACAAAATACACATAATGATCAAAATTTGAAAGTTCAGTATACACAATGAAAAAAATAGTGACACAATGACAAAAAGTGGCAAGTAATTAGCCTTAACTAATATTCAACATTTCCCCGAAATATATTTTCGACACATGGAAAATACCAATACACAATCAATACATACCAAAGCCAAAATTTATATAGGAAAAAAAAATAATACCCCACATTAAAATAATATTAAACCACATATCCGGAATTCATTTTTGACATATGAAAAATACAAAATGAAAATTAGCTCCTCCGCAACTCACTGCATACCTAAGAAGTAAATGAAATAATTATTTTTCCTGTATGATTGTAAGATTAGTTTTGAAATACGCAGACTTGTTTCAGAAGAATAGATGAGTTTAGCAGTCATTAATTAGCTCGGTTCTAGCTGATCCGCGTGCATGCCTAGCTGTGTATTTTGTGTTCTGTATTTTGTAAGAACACGTCTTACAACATGCACTGGTTTGATTCACACAGACTCGGGTAATTTCGCAAGGCGGCTATCATAGATGACCAAAAATGACATTGTAAAACTTTTGAAGAGTAGGGCTTCTTATTTGATCTAATAATTTCCTTGCAATTTTTCCGCTTGCCAATTCCAAACACTCAAAAGCTACATGAATAAAGGGATGGATACAAACGATCGACATAAACAACCTGTACACATCTACAAAGCTAGTCTAGTTACTAGCGAGATGTTCAGCAGTGCCATATAGGCAAAAATAACTACTAAAATACCAATAATGTGTCATAGTTGAATATCTCATAACTCGAACAAAAGCCTTAAAAGAGTGACATTTTACTGCTTTAGAACAAAGGACCAAAATATATAGCTGCAATAATGAAAGCAAAGAAACACAAAGAAGACATGATCAACTGCATAAAAAGTGTTTAAAACTTTAAATAGCATAATACGTGAAAAGGATAATCCAACTCTCGATCTGCCTAGAAACATCAACTCTTAGATATGAGCAACATTTTTGTACAGTCACAAAACTACCTCACCTTTCCCTTTTCCGTCATCTTTACACCACCACCCTTGACATCATCAATTATACTGCCTCTGCACCAGCGTCAGGAACAACCCCCGAGCCTCTCAGATTCTTTCTTATAATAAGTAACTCTATGTATAAACCTTAAAAAGCTACAGAATGTACAGTTTATCAAGTACAACCAACCAAACTTTATTTGCAAATCGGGAGCCACAACTAGCTAGGAGATAGAACGACAGAGTGAGGAAAAAGGGTAGCTCAAACTAGCCTTCCGTTAGCTGTACAACTTCGCTTCCTATGCCCTCCTCCTTCCTATGCAGCATGTTGTGCAGCCATTCTCCTTTCTGCAATTAACAAAATATAGATAGTAAAGTCAGCAACAATCATTACAGACTATAAAAAAGCCAATTTCTTTAAGATTCTAGCTGTGCCATGAGATCTGCAACAATTGCCATTTTGAGACGACTAATGGAAAACATCATTAATTTTGGCCTGTTTTCATGTTACAAGTATCCTATCTATACATTGTCTGTTGGGGATAACATCATTGCTGTTGCAGCAGCTATCTTACATGCAGCAAGGGACAATATTTTTTTAACATTTACATTTTTCACCCTTCAAGATGTTGAATTTTACATGATACAACCTTTGCTAAAATACAAACAGCAGACAAGATCCCTGCTCAGGGCCGTCCCATCGTTTTTGGAGGCCCTGTGCGATCATTATAATGTACACTTATTAAACAAGAAAGAATTTGCACATTTGTAAAATTAGTTAAGGGATCATTTTGCCTTGTCTTTTATCACAAAATGACTGGCCCGCAAAACTTCCATGATCTGGTAACTACAAAGGGCGTTTCAGAACTTGAAAGGAGAATTACCCAAGACTGAGTACAATTTTTTAAACTTTATGGAACAAAGGGAGCAGCATTAAGAAGCAAAATCATTATAAATAAAGCTTGATTCCCAATATACCCTTCACCAACAAAACATTGATGACACTCATGTGGGTGAACAGTCTCGTCTTAATGTGATATTAAATTTCCAAAAACCATGTGCAAATTTGTAACTTCATTAAAAGAAATCCCTTAACACTTGCTAAAATTATGATAGATATAAATAACTGGACAAAACCATATGGTACTGTCTTCCCCTATCAAAACTGTAACAAGATAACATAATCATATCGCTTTATGGGTTAAAAATGTGTTCTGATTTCAAATTAACAAAAATACAAATTTGCAGTTTTGATGGCATGCAAAGAGGGATTAACCAATACTATGACCATGTTTAGAACATAATAAGAGTCGATAATAATTTGACAAAATTATAAAGATGCTGGGAAACAGAAAAAGTAAATGCGTACCTCCAGCAGCAACAAGTTTCTCTACACGAGCAACAATATGTTTTCCATAAGTGTATTTTTTAAGTGCATTCAAATGAACCTTAATCCGGCCCAATATGTGCTCACGTTCCTGATCACTACAAGTTTCAAGTACTTTTTGCACGACATAATTTGCAAACTGATCTTTCATCATTGCCTGACGAATACATAGACAACCAATTACCACCACAATCATAGAAGTAAAAAAAAAAAAAAAAAAAAAATATCTGAAACATTTATATTTTATTTCCTCACAGAGAGAGTATACATACCTGAAGAGGCTCATTTTCATCAGTAGTACCAAGCATCTCGTTCACAAGGAGTTGGCGTTCACTAGCATCACCAAAGGTCAAACATTTTTCAACAACATTCGAGGCAAATTTCTGTTGACTCATTTGAACAATCTTCCCGGCCAACTCTTGAATTATTATTGAACGCTCATTTGGCTTTCCATGTTCCAACACATGCTGCTCCAAATAGATTAACCAAGAATAAGAATTAGCCCCAAAAAATTAGAAGATAAAATGAACCAACAACTCAAAAATCAAACTAGAGTTATAGGTTACAAACCTGAACAACATAATTTCCATACTGATCTTGTGCTAGCATGCTTACACAGGCAAGGATTTCATCCATCACCTTGCTCTGAGTTTTCTGATCCTCACAGTGCTCAAGCACCCTCTGAAAGATGACAAATGTAAAATTAGTTGATTGATTTCTTTAAAAAAACATACTCCGTTTACCCCGTAAAAACTGAAACCTCACTCAAAAGATGAAACATTTCTTTTTTATTAGATTACCTGTATGACGCGACAACCATATGGATGGGTCGAAAGGGTCACAACTTGATCAAAGAAAGTTGTAATAATGAACTGAATATGTTCTTCAGGGACGCATTCAATACACTTCTGAATAACATGGTTACCATTTTGATCACGTACACAACGCATGATATGACCATCGAGCTCTCCCACCATCTTGATCTTTTGGTCCATGTCAACAACCTCAATCGCCTAAAATAGAATAATTATTAAGCGATTAACTCAATATGTGAACCCACTAAGCAAATAGAACACAATAACCATTTTCTCCTCGCACCATATCAAAGTAAATGATAATAACAATAACAATAACAATAACTCGTTATTACCTTCTGGATAACTCTGCAGCCGTACATTTGAAGACTAAGTGTTAAAACATGACCCAACAGCTTTCCAGCCAATTCTCTTCTTTGAGGCGGCAATCCATGCTCAAAGAACTGTAATTAAAATAACAAATCAGAAAATTCAAGAATTTCAAAGGAAAAAAAAAATGATTTTTATTTCATAGTTAGATAACAGAAGATAAGTTGTTCACATCAGACCTTCTGAATCACATAATTTCCAAAGACATCAGTCATCAAAGTAAGAGCTTGAGGAAAAATCTCCTCGAAAACCATGTTTTTGTCCTCTGTGGTTGCAGTTTCAAGTTTCTGTTGAATGAAACGACTACCATACTGGTCCGCACTGATAACCACAATCACCATTAAGTGTAAAATACTAAGACAATTAGGGGGAAAAAAATCAAAACTATAAATTATGGAAGTGTATTTCCACGCACCTAAACTCAACAACATGACCAGCAATTTCAGCAAGCTCAAAGGACTTGGTTTTATTGCTCTTAAACTCTTCTAGCAGAGACGAGGCAAAGCTATTATCTGCGCCATCTAAATGCCAATGTCCCATCACCCCACTGCCTCCACCTAAATTTCTCATTTGAGGGGAGAATCGTGTGTTAAGTTCACCAAGCCTCATTGGGCTGCCAGGTCCCCCAGGAGAGCTGGGAAGTGGGCTTGCTAATGGACTTCCAGGATAGGACAAACCAACTCCAAATGCAGGGTTCCCGTAATAACCATGGTGGTGAGGACTAGCAGAAGCACCAACATATTGAACACCGCTATATTGTGATTTTTGTGGTGATAGTAATGTTCCAAGGTACGCTTTTTGAAGTAACTCATTGTAAGAATTCCCAAGATAGTTGTTCCTGTCCATAGTTGGGTCATTCAAGGCAGCAAGTTGGGCAGCTGCTGCGGCGTATTCGCTAGACCTTAAGTATTGGAGATACATGGGGTCCATATAGGATGCTTGGAGAGCGTTTCCAGTCATTTGGCTCCCCATTCTGCTCATATTTGGTGAGTCCAAACCAAATCGTGAATCCATTCCAGGGTAAGCCATTGCAGAAGCTGCTGCAGCGGTTTCAAAAAGTGGTGGGAGATTCACATTCCCATGTTGACCAGACATCATTTGTGGTGAATTGATGGAGTATCCGCTTGTGCCATTGTTCATATAAGAACTTCCACCACCATCAATATGTTGATAGTGAGATTGCAAGTTAGTCGAAGAGCCATCATAGTACAAGTTATTCTTATTATTTTTCTGATTACGTTGCATATTCAGAAGAAAAGCACTCTGGTCGTCGGCATTTTGGTCAAGCTGAGTCAAGTTTGACTCTTCACCCATGACACCATTTGACAAATTCATGGCAGACAGTGCAGTCACCAAATCTGCTGCATCTTTAGGATGAGATGACACTCCATTAAACAAGCCCGGACTATTGGGATTTCTTCTTTCGGAAGCATTGGCCCGCCCACCTCCGATAGGGGTCGGAATAGGGCTTGGGGCCCTAGCAATGTGTTGAGGATCAGGAGTTGTGCTTCTAGATAAAGAAGCACCTAAAGCTGCCGCATAAGAGTATGACGTCGGTGGACCTTTCGCTCCATGTTGCGGCTGTGCCAGCTCAGCATCATTAGGACCTAAAGTCTCGTCATTTATTTCAAAAGCAGTACGGCTAGCTGGTCGAGAAGGGTGTCCAGAAGGTGGAGTTGGACGGCTTAAATCATCCTGCACAGATGCCAGAATATTTAGTTCATCCCATGTGTAGTAGAGCAAATATGCAAAATTGGGATAACAACAGCTACCTTTGCAGTCTTTATATAATTAACTACGTTCAAGTAAGAATATTTCATCATAAAAACAACATTGCTCAAATCTTTAGACAATTATATCCAAAGGAATACCGAATCATTCATATAAACTCCAATTTAATTAACAATAAGACATAACATGTTAACTTATTCAACAATCTCAACTAAGAAACTACTGAGTATGAATTAGCTAGAAATAGATAAATTGCATCAACAACTATAACCAAACAACTCTAGCAAGAAACATAAACACCATTCCAATAAATTTTAAATACATATAATTGAAGCTTAAAATATGTAACAGACAAAAATGAAAACCAACAAAAATTTACCTGAAAAATCTCAGCAAGGCTCTTCTGCTTACTACCTAATCCTAAACCAGGCAAACCAATCAACCCATCACCACCCCACTCCGCTGAAACCTTAACTTTCTCAGCCTCCAAATTCTCATTCTCCTGTTTCTTCGAATTAAAACCAGGCGGCATAGAAAACATCGATACACCACCACCACTCGCACTACCTCCACCTCCACCTCCACCTCCACTACCAGCAACATCAGTCCTATTAGCCTTCCTCCTATCACCAATCCCACCCAAGCCAGACCCACCACCGCTCTGCAACCTCTGCGTAAACCTCCAATCCTCTTTCGACAAAAGAGGCGGTGGCAACCTAGGGTTCAAATTCACATTGGAATAATAATACGACAAGTACGCAGGATCAGCCCTAAGTTCTTCCTCAGACGTAAACCCATTCCCACCAGCAAATTCAGAAAAGGCTAAACCATTATTTTGACCATGATTATTATTATTACCACTACTATTACTATTATTAAACAAACCACCAACTGCACTTAAAGAACCCTCTACAGTAGGTGGTGCTGAGCCACTTCTATACATATTTAGCTCTTTTTCCCGATCATCGGCTTCGCGCCTTTGTTCGCGAAGCAACATCCCTATTTCCTTCTCTAATTCATCCCCAAATGACCCCTCACCACTACTACTAATCATTGGTCTCCTACCTATATCAGATAACATCCTTTCAATAAAATTACACAAAATCAACACTAAAATTTATATAAATTTATAAAACTGATACTAATTATACTCTAAAAACAAAACCCATATCAAAAAACATAAAAAGTTTTAATCTTGACCAGTCACAAAACACAAACCCTAAAAACCCTTTACTTTAAAAGCTAAATTAACAAGCTTTATTACAAAAACAGCTGCAAAAACACAAAAAGATTAAAACTTTGATCAATTAAAGGCTCTAAAAACAAATTTCTTGATGATCAAGAAACAAAAGAGTTAATTTTTAGCATCTTTTAGAAACTTTTTACACATTGGATTGTAAAAACATTAAGTTTAAACAAAAGGGTTGATAGAAAAGATGATTAGGGTTTTGATCTGGCGGCGAATCAAAGAACCCTTTTAGGGTTTTGAGTTTTCAACTACTCAGTTGTGTTTTGAAGAGATTAAATACAGTAACTCAGCTTGGGTTTTTTGTTTTTTGTTTTATTTTTTAGTATTTTGCTATAAATGAAGTTTTGATTTTTTTGGATGTTTAGTCGTGTCTAGCCTATATTTTTGGTAAGGTTTTTAATATATGGGTAAAAGGATCATAAAAATCTTTTGTAGCCCAACTGTCCAAATGACTATGTCACAATATATGTACACTTATCTCATGTTTTTGGAGATAAATTTAAACTCATGATCGTTTGAGTTTGAGTAGTTGAAAACTCAAAACTCTATAAGAATAAAAAAATATCATAAAAATCTTTTGTAGCCGATTTTTGACTGATTTTTTCTGATTTTTTTGCTTAGGCCGATTTTTTCACCGATTTTTGAAAATCGACAAGGTGGATCACCGATTAGTGATTAATCGGCGATTAATCGGCCGATTCGGCCGATTTTTGCAACATTGGTAAATTTATCTTATATGTTCGTGCTTACAATCATTTGAGGATATATTTTTTAGACACCATAACGCTGAACATAATGGTTGGTCCTCACCTTCGGTCGATCGATCGGTCGGCCATTGTGGAGCCTTGGTCTTCATCGGTCATCGAACAAATAAGCACACAAGATGGTCAGCCAACACAACCGAATTCAAAAAACACAAACAAACAAAAATTGTTACTGTTTAACATTAAAATAAATAAATAAATAAACTTTACAACTTTTACAACATTATAAATATCAACCTCAAAGACACAATTTAAACAACTTCTCATCAATATTCATCATGTAAAACAAATACACCCACATCAAAAAACCGACAATCCCAACTATCCCAAAATGCCCCAAATTTGAATTTCTCGCCGGATCCAAATTTCCAATTAACCGGTGTAACACCACCACCAAATCAACGTATTCGCTTTCGTGCACCCATTTTTGAATATCCAACATGACTACCACAACCGAATCAAAATCAAAATCAAAATGCGTTTTACCTTAATTGTCCATATGTCCCACCGTATCGTCCTAATACCGATTTTCACCAATCACCAACTGGGTTGTAGTATCATCCTAACATGGAATTCTCGACGTCTTCCCAACCGAATCAAGCATTTTCCCCGCTTCAGAGTGTTAATCTTGATATGGATGATTTTGAGGAGTTTATCCAAGACCTTCCGACTCAACATTATCTGACTTAAAACTATCCGAGTCAAGATGTTTCGATGGGGCAATGTTCGGGTCATGGTTCGTACCACGGTTCGTTTCAAGGTTTCATTCCTGTTGTAGACAATAACGTTGTCGAAGAGACGTCACCCGTCAAACCAAAGAAGCCTTCGAGACGTGCTACAAAGGCGAAGGGCAAGAATGTCGCAATTGAAGAGCCAAATCCCAAACCATGGACAAAGGCGGAAGATGTCGCGCTTTGTAAAGCTTGGACTCATGTGTCGAAAAATTCCGAGAGAGGAAACACTATCAACAGGAATGGGTTTTGGGAGGAGGTGATAGCGTACTTTACAAATGAAACTGGCTCACAAAGAACGTATGACTCAATTCTTTCCAAATGGAAGAATAAGGTTCGTTGTAGGGTTGGTGGATTTTGTGCAATCATGGATAATATCGAGCAAAATCACGAAAGTGGTGCAAATGACCACGATTCATACCAAAAAGCTCTTAAAGAATACATTGTGATTTACGGTCATGAGTTTACATTGGAGGAGTGTTGGAAAGTTTTGAAGGATTATTCTGCTTGGAGGGTATTGAGATGCCTTCTTTCAAAACTAACAGTTGGGGTGGAAGAAATCCAAGATTTCGGAAACCACCTCGGGGTCAACAAAAGGTGGTTTGATTTGCACAACGTGGATGATTATGAGGAGGAAGGGACTCGAGAATCACGACCACAAGGTCGTGACGCTAGTGGCAGACCCAGGACCAAATCCAAGGTGGTTCCTTATTTAGTCGATTTGCTACATGCCTACAAGCGATAGGTCAACACGCCAACTACCAAATGGGTCGGGTCGGATCAAGCCGAGCAAAATACAACACAAATTTTATAGCAAGGAAAATCGCGATAAGCTTTTGTCAAATCCATACTAGAAAAGGTGTTTATAATTGTGTTACAATTGAATAGAAAATAAACCAATCCCTTGATGCTAGTAAAAATTTAAGGGTAATAACAACATATTTTTTAATGTGTAATACACATATAAATCCCACTCTTAAAAATCCCACTCTTAAAAAAAACATTTTTCTGAAACAGACTAATTCTATTGATAATGAGAAAACAAAGTAAGATAAAATTAAAATTAAAACATCTTACCCCAAAAGAAATTAAAAAAGAAATACACTTTTTTACTCAAAATGAAAAATATAATGCACCCATGTGACACTTATAGACCCAAAAATAAAAGTTGACTAAACAACAAAACATACAACTCTCTTTCTAAATAAATAAAAGCATTGCATCTTCCTTATGAGTGTTTCCAGCAACTATGTTCGGCCATTTCTTCGTTCAAGTTTTTTATTTCTTAATCTTATGTCTTTCTTTTTCAAACTAGTTCTAAGGTGGTTCCCCGCTAGTTTCTAAGGTGGGTCCTAAAATTATTCAATATATCTCTTCTAAACAAACTTAGCTTCCAAGGTGGTTCCCGGGCACCACCTAATGATGCCTAGGTCCGCCTCTGCGTGACACATCCAAGAAGAAATCATCCACCTCCTCTCGTGAGCCGCCTGCATCATTTGTTAGTTCGTTTACCGAGAACTACTTTAAGTTCAAGTCGACAAAATCAGGAAAAAGAAGGAGATGGAAGAGGCATACATAAAGTTGAGGGAAAAAGATATGGAGATGGAAGAGGCATACATAAAGTTGAGGGAAAAGGAGATGGAGATGGAAGGGGCAAGAAGTCGGCAAGTCGAGGAGTTGAAAATGCAGAAAATTGAGCTTCAACATCGGCAAATTTAATTGATGGCCCAAACGAAATGGGACCAAGACATAATTTTCTACAATTCAGCAATCGACCTAAATTTGCCCCCACGACAACAACAAGAACTTATGGATATTAAGGCAACAATCAAGGCACGCTACAACTTAAATTATTTGTTTAAGTTTTTAATTAGTATTGTAATGTTTAAGTTTTATTAGTTTAAGTTTTTAATTAGTATTGTATTGTTTACGTTTTATTATTAATGAAGTTTAAATTTGTCGTTTAAAATATTTAAATTTAAAAAAAAATAACTTGGTCGCCGCTGTGACAACTTGGTCTTCGTTAGTTCCCCGGAGAGAGAAAACTGACGTTGCAGGGTCGCCACTGTGTTCAGCCTAAGAGATCGCTAGGCTTAAAGCACTTTGGCAAAAATCAAATATTATTAACCAAAAGATGTTAAAATGGTTTAAGTATTTTTTTTTTTTAAAGTTTAGATATTGTTTGTCTTTTGTAAAGTATTTCGTAATTGATTAAGGATTTATTAGTTGATAAACCAAAATTATTCTATATCAAAATGATTTAATTGATTTTGAAGTAAATTATAGAATATTTCATTTCTCTCCATGTGAGCCAATATCTCTTTTTGAGAATAGTTCAGCTTGTCTGTTCATCATTTTTCTCAGCTGCAAGCTACTTCATTTCAATCATTACTAATTTACATTAGCTAAAAATCTACTACTGTAATAATCTCTTAACATGACTACTTCACTAGATCTTTGTTTGGTTGGTAAAATATTTGCAGATAATCGTAGTTTCAGTTGGGACGTCGTCTCTTCGATAATCAGAAATGCTTGGCTATCTCGTTCGTTAACCTCGATTCATCTATGGAAAACAACCACTTTATTTTCATATTCTCTCAAGAACAAGATGTGCGAAAGAATACTTCATGGTTCACTTTGGTTAGTCAAAGGTCATTGCCTCATTCTACAGCCATGAACCCTAATGTACATATTACTGAAATTGATTTCACACATGAGATTTTTTGGGTGCAAGCTCACGTACTGCCTTTTGGAAAACTCACGAGAGCATATGCAACATAACTCTCCCCAAAAGTTGGAACTCTTGTCGATGGTGGATTGTGATGTTGAGGGTTTTCAGTTTGATAGAAGTTATCTACGCTTTTGGGTCAAAGTTAATCTTCGAAAGCCCCTGTGTCTAGGTTTTTATTTACAACGGGATGGTAAGGAACCTCTATACATCAGTTTCAAATATGACAAATAAGATTTTTGTTACTCTTGTGGTCGACTAGGCCATGATGAACACTCATGTGAGTATGATCAATATGAAACCATATCTCGAGTTGGGGCTAGGATGCGTGCACTTCTAGTTAAAAGCCCTATAGGCTCTTCGAGAAACAAAAACCTCTCCATCAGAACCCGGGACAACCCTCAACACCTCATATCCTTAATGAGAAATTGTCAAATGACACCATTAACCAGTCACCATCAACACCACCTATTGACCCCCATCCAAATCACTACTCATAAACCTCTGTCCCATGTTGCTACATCTTCGTCTTTTGGCCCTACAAAAATGACACACAACACATGCTCAGACACCATGAATGTAAACTTAAAACGAAGCAGTCCGACGAAAACTTTTCTTGCAACACCCATACCAAAAACTATGTTTCAAAACCCATTTACAATGGCTACCTATTTTTCAAATGAACCTACTGATAACCCCATCCCCCTCCAAGTAGCCTAACACAAAGCTCCTCATTAGTCGTTATGTGGAAAACTAGAATGGGGGGTTGAATAGTTTTACGTCTTTTTAATTTTATGAAAACTTAGTTGTTTAAAACAAAACTTTGTTTCTAGTTTATGTGAGATCAATGCATGTATACTTATAAGTACTTATATCTACGCAAGTAAATAATAACAATATGGATGAATATGACTTAAAAGAATTAATATCTACGCAAGTAAACAATAACAATATAGACAAGTATTTTTACGTCCCTTTTATTTATGAAAACTTAGTTTAGTTTTAAAGTCTTGTTTACTCTTAAAACTTTGATTCGATCTTATGTGAATTCAAGTCTTGAACAATATGAACAACTATATCTAGGTATGAAAAGTAATAACGAAGTAAGCTAAATATGTACAATCAACACATGCATAATATAGACAATTATAGCTATATACGAGATGTAAGTAAGTAAGCTAAGTAATAAGTTAGAGTTGGAAAGATCTAACCGCGAGACAAAGGAATTATAGTGGTTCGGCTACAAGGACACCTTCCTTGCCCTACTCCACTCCCCGATTCACCTACTCGAGAGTTTTCTTCACTATGTCAACAAGCTCTCTTATGGCGGAGAAAACCTTACACACCAATGTACATATGATGAGTGCTCAAACACTCATCATTTTTGGTCTAATCTGAACTGCAAAACATACAAAAACACTCAGTAATGCATCAAAAGACTGAAAATATTTCAAAATCGTGTTTTATATGTTTTAGATGCAAAATGAGCAAAAACAGACGAAAAACGTATAAAGTTTGCAAAATTGGCAGTTTCAGTCCCTCAACTTTCATAAAATTACAAATCTAGTCCCTGGATATTCAAAATATGGAAAATTATCACCAAAGGTCCTTTTGAAATCATAAATTATCATATTTAGTCCTTTGGTGAAAAATTGGAAAAGTTTTGGAAATTTACACTTTTGGTCCCTGGAGTTTCAAACTTTGGCAGATTTGGTCCCTGGTGGGATAATTTTGGATGAAAAATTGTTTTTAGTCCTTGGAAAGTCAAAAATGTTAAAATTTGGTCCTTGGATAAAAGTTTCTACAAAATGGCAAGTTTACCCCCTTAACTTTTGGAAAATGTCAATTTTAGTCCTCGGGGTTCAATTTTGGAAAATTATAAATTTGGTCCTTATGATTTTCAAACTTGTCACTATTGGTCCTTATAAGAAATGTGGGAAAGTTTCATTTGCAGCCCCCTATCTTTTCAGAAATTACAAAGTGGTCCTTGTGTATTAGTAACTTAACCAATTGGACCCTTATCTTACAAAACCAAAACCAAAACAACCCACCCTTTTCTTGGCCTGGTCCAGTTACCACCCTTAGCCCATCACAAGCCCAACCCCTAAACTAATAAACCCGGTCAAAAAGTCCACCCAGTCAACCCCCGGTCAAACCCCCAGTTACTGTTCATCTTCTTCATTAACCACCATTAACGCCCCTAATTCCCAGGCCCTTGTCTCCCCCTTTTTCCACCAACTATCACCAAACACTCAACCACACCACACCTTCCCCCCTCCTCAATAAATGCTCACCAAACAACACTCAACCTGCCCCAATCCCATTTCCCGCCAAAGAAAAATTTGAACGGTTGGGATTACACCAAGCCATCCAACGGCTAAAGATGAAGTGGGAAAGTCAAGAGAGATCCCAGGGAACTATAAAAGCAAAGAAGAAAAGCAGAAGCAGCTAGTTAGTTTTAGTTTTAATAGTAGTGTAGTTTTTAATGTCAATTAGGCTTAATTTTACATTTCAGTTGTACTCATTAGTTTAGGAAGCTTGTATTGAACATCTTCAGTATAATTTAAACTTATTTCAGACCTTTAAATTCAGTGTGTTGTCCATTTTTAGTTTATGTCAAATTTTAATTGAAAATATTAAATCAACCTTATAGTTGTTAAAAATTATTGGTTAGTAGTTATTCAAACTTATTCCTGCTCATTTATAAGTTCCCTAAGGTTTGCCAAACTTTTAGGATCAGTTAGGTTTAGAAAGTAAAAATAAAAAAAAAATAAATAAATAAAAATCATCAAATAAATCACAAGAAAATCACAATTCAGTTTACAAAGAGATTCAAGCAAGGAAGGTGGGAAGTTATGGATTTACATGGTTTTAAGAACCTCTGATGAGGTATTGGATGGTTCTTGGTTCTTGTATGCCTTAGTTCACTGCCTTGGATAAGCTTATAAGGTAATCTAAAATTTTTAGTATAACTTGTGATTGTGAGTAATTAGTGTTTGTTGTTGTTTGTTTTCCCTAATTACCTTTATTTTCATCTAAAATCAGTTTACACATAAGTTATTTAGCTCAGATAAGTCATTTCCTTGTCAAAACCAATTTAGTTGTTTCATTAAGGAGTGTTTGGCATTGCAAGATTCTGTGGGTTGTAGCTGTCTTAAGTCTTTGTTACTTGTGTCATTAGTTTACATTAGAGTAATATTAGTTTGTTTTGTCATAAAATCCTTGTCCTAAACAACCAAAGTCAAAATCCCACCCCCTTGCCCCTAGCAGACAACTGTTGGGTCAGTGGGTTCAAAAAAACCACCCATTTTGATTAGGAAATTGTTTTTAAAGCTTAGTTCACTCTCTAAATACCTTATTACAACATAATCAATCAGGAGATTAAGACCAAAGTTCAAAAAAGTCAACTTAAGTAGTTTTTAGCAAAAAGTCAAAGTCATGTTTTCAGTTTTTTCCAAAACTTCTAGGATTTAATTTGATTTCTTTGATTGCTTTTAGGAGGTGTAATTTGTTTCTAAGTGAAGTGTACCAGTTCAACTTTGAGTTTCCATCCTTGTTACATTTTTAGAATTTTTCTTGTGGGCCCCACAAAGCCACAAAGTGACTTGCAGGGCACACCTTGTTCTGTGCAGCTGCTCAGCAGACCACACCACCACCTTTGTGGTGGTCTTCTGGCCACCATGGTGGTCCACCACCCTCACATATTGATTCCCTCAACCCCCCTCCTGGTATACTTGTGATTTTGACCCATGGTTTGACCTTAGACACACTGGGACCCACCTGAATTAGCTCACCTTTTCTGTCCCATTTCTGTGCAGCCTAGTGGTTACCAAGTGCTTATTTAGAAGCTTATTGCTTATTTTGTGGTCTTATTTTACTTTTTATGGCTCAAACATGTTCACATAAGCTAATTGTATCAGTTTTTACTATTGTGGGTCCCACTCATTGCCATTTAAGCTAATTCCCCCATTTGGTCAACTTTGGTCAACTGTTGAGCTTATGGCTTTCCATACAGCTTATTTTTAAGTTATAAAAAAGTTTTTTTCATAAAAGTTGTTTGTTTTTAGGTATTTAATAAGTTTGTAAAAGAAAAAGCAAGAAAAACCAATTTAAAATTAAGTGATAGTTTCTATTTAATATAATTTAATTTTAATTTTCATTTTTAAATTTTTTATTAAGTACTTGTCATTTTTATATTTTTATTAATTATATCTTATATTAAAGTATTTATAATAAATTTTTCAGATTTTTATTTTACCATTTGGTATTTATTAGAATTAATATTAGTTTTATTAGAAAATAATTAATAATTAGTTCAAAATAGCCTAATTAGTTTTTATTAATCAAAATCAAGTTTTTATATTTTTTATAGCTTTTATATGTCGTAAAGTAATTTTAGAAATTTTCTTAGAATTTTTACTGTTCATTTAGTATTTTTCTTAATTTAAAATAGTTTAATTAGTTAATTAATAATTAATTAGTTATTAATTAATAGAAAAATCACAAAAAGACAAAAATACTTATTTTTATTTTTAAAACTTATTTTTAGTTATTCTATAAGTTTAGGAATTTTATTTTTACCTTTTTAGTATTTAAATAATATTGTAAGTGTATTTTAGTTATTTAAATATTAATAATAAGTATTAAATAGTTTTTAATTAATATTAAATAATTAAATAGTGTAAAAAGTAATTTTAATTTTCTAAAAAGTTTCTTTTATTTTTAGGATTGTAAAAATGTGATTTTTATTTTTGTAAGTATTTTATTTTACTAAAACTCGCGTTTTATTTCGTACGTCTACGTTTGTTTAAACGTAACGTACGCGTTTTTAGGTTTAAATCGTTTCTGGTTTTTCCCACTTTCTTGTCTTATTCAAATAGCTTGTTTAAGCTATTTTCTAGTAATTTCCTTAGTTCTAATCACTCAAAACCTTTTTCTCATCCAAATTCACCCGATCAAATAACCGTTTGTTTACAATTCACACCTCGTCGGGACATACGACCCGGGGAAACCTTATACTTCCGCGGAGCATTGGCTCTAGGCTGTTTGACTTTTTTGACCATTCCTTGGTCAATATAAGTTAGGTGGTTCGGGCTCAATCAACTTTTGGCGCCGCTGCCGGGGAGGTGTGCGCGCTATTCTAAACGGTTTTTCTGATTAGTGTCTTTGGAATTCGTTCCATTGTACATTTATCCATCCTTGTTCATATTTTCATCAAAACAAAAACACAAAAACATTTTTTTTATCATTTGTACAAAATGTTCATCCAAAAACCCAAAAATATTCACCTTTACCCTCTCACGCCTTTGATTCTTCATCCCTACCCCTCCCAAACCTTTTGATTCTTTCTATGTCTCATCCACACTTTCTGGTTTGCCAATGGTGTGGTAATCCTCAAAATGGTGCCAATTGCCCCAGTTGTGGCACGGTAGAGTCAGGAAACGGATCTGTCTATAACCAAGATCCTTATTCCTACCATGACACGACGGATTCATTCCATCAGTTACCACATCATCAGTCTCAGCAGTTTTACTGTTGTGAGTACTGTGGTGGTTCACACTACAGTTCTGATTGTCAATCGGGAAACACGCTTGTCTATGAGCAGTTTCCTGATAACGGTTATGACTCTAGCACGTACAACCCACAGCCTCAACAGTTTTACTGTTGTGATTTCTGTGGAGGTCCACACTTTAGTTCAGATTGTCAAACGGGGAATCCATACCCTTGTGACAATTTTGACACACCTTATTACGACCAACCTCCACAGTACGATATGAATCAAGCACTTCTTCCAGAAATGCAAAATATGATGAAAATCGTTGATGAGCTTAAGGGTTTAGTTCAAGACTTTGCCCAAAGACACACTCATCAAAAATCCATGGAAGAATTGCTTGCTGAAGAGCAGGCTGCTAGAATAAATTCCCAAGATGAATATGAAAAATCTATTCGGGAATCCATTGCAAGAGAAAAAGCAGCCAAGTCTAGCTCTTTGTTCCGTTTTATCCCTGATGACAGTGATGATGAGGATACACTTGACATCCTTGAATTTTATAAAACTTCAAGATCATCAGTTGATACCCCAGCAGTTGAGATTCCATCTCAAACAACTGTTATCACACCCGAGGTTCACACTCACCCTCTGATCATGGGGGATGAGCATCTTAGCATTGTTCCTAATAAGGAATCGGACGAATTCATAAAGTCTAGTGTTGAGATCCTTATCCCAATCCCAGGAGAGTCACAGGGAACTTTGGATGATATGTGTGATATTCCTTCCCCTATTGAGTGTCCTAAAGATCAATTTGAGACTTTCTCAGACATTAGCGATGATTGTATATCTTATGGAGACATCGAGTATGTTGAGGCATCAGTTCCACAAACTAATGCTGATCATCTTCTTGAGGAGTTCGCTGATGAACTTGCTCACATCGATCCACTTTCATTGGAAAGTGATGATGGTCTCCTTGATTTCCAAGCCGATCTGGGAGTAATTGAAAGTCTCCTATATCATGATCCGTCACTCACTTCTGATCCCGACAATCCAATAGAGAATAATATTCACTTTGTTCCCGAAACATTCGATACGACTCTCACCAATCCTCTATTTGAATTCGAATCTGAATTCACTATGATTTCTAATAATCCAATCTTTGACGAGGATTGTGATGAGTCCACAATGGAACATGAGTCCACATATTCACATCTTGTGAATGATTCTCTTCATGAGGAGTTCTCCGGTGAACTCGCTCATCAGTTTGATATCCCGGGGGGAGATGCTCTCAATCTTGAGAACTTACAAATTACCACCCACCCTCCTGGGTTGTTTACGAGCTTGCCCTTTGAAATCCAAACTCAGGCTATTGAGCCTCCTCTCGAGGAAGAAGACCAAATCATGCTTTTTATCATGATTTTCTTCCTTTTCTTCACCTACAGGGTGACTTCTTCCCTTCTTCACTCCTTCGGGAGTGAGGACACTATATTTGATCCCGGCATTTTCATGTATCATTATCTTGAGCCGGATACTTATCTCATCGGTGTGGAACTTTCACGTGCTTCAAATGTTTGTCCAAACATCTTGAATGAAAGTCTGATGGAGATTGTTCCTTCCACATCATGCTTCCCCAAGGACAAATAAATTCGGGGTCGAGTCAAGCTAGCGACTCGGTAAACAAAAACAATAGCATGCTTATAGGGTTTTCACCCTAAGTGTGGGGGAGTCCCCCATGCTCTGGTTACAAATAGAGTGAAAATACAAAATGGTGTTTTCCACGCTTAGCTTGTAATGTTGCCCTTTCACGTTCAAAATGTCGGCATAATAGCCGGGATTTTGAATATTGAGGACAATATTCATGCTTAGTGTGGGGGGGGGGGGGTATTCGCTATTCTAGCGAATTTTATCACATTTTACTATATAATACCCCCGTTTTTGCCAAAATTTCAAAAATTTTAAAAATTTTTCACTGGTGCTTCAAAATTTTTGGTAATCAGTCCGCCTTGTCTAACCGACAAAAGGGATTGGCTAGTCCAGGAGCAAACGGCTCTTGGTAAAGACATATCAAATCCGTTGACGGCTGGCAATTTGCCCAAAATTGTATGGTTCATCAACTCCCCGAAAACAAATGAGTTGGCTAGCCCGCAAGATTATGGCTTGTGGTAAAGGCCGTGGAAAAACCATAATTGGTAATCAGCTCACCAAGATGTTGACTATTCCATCAAGAGCTGGCTAGTCCAGAAGCAAACGGCTTCTGGTAAACACTACTCAAATCCGTTGACAGCTGGTGGTTTGCTCAAAATCACACGGTTATCAGGTGTGCCACAGTTCTTACACCTGGCTACTCCAGAAGTGATGGCTTTTGGTAAAGAGTTTTTCAAATCCATCAAGTTTTCAAAACAGTATTGCTAGGGACTAGCAATAGTTTAGTGTGGGGGATTGATGAGTGCTCAAACACTCATCATTTTTGGTCTAATCTGAACTGCAAAACATACAAAAACACTCAGTAATGCATCAAAAGACTGAAAATATTTCAAAATCGTGTTTTATATGTTTTAGATGCAAAATGAGCAAAAACAGACGAAAAACGTATAAAGTTTGCAAAATTGGCAGTTTCAGTCCCTCAACTTTCATAAAATTACAAATCTAGTCCCTGGATATTCAAAATATGGAAAATTATCACCAAAGGTCCTTTTGAAATCATAAATTATCATATTTAGTCCTTTGGTGAAAAATTGGAAAAGTTTTGGAAATTTACACTTTTGGTCCCTGGAGTTTCAAACTTTGGCAGATTTGGTCCCTGGTGGGATAATTTTGGATGAAAAATTGTTTTTAGTCCTTGGAAAGTCAAAAATGTTAAAATTTGGTCCTTGGATAAAAGTTTCTACAAAATGGCAAGTTTACCCCCTTAACTTTTGGAAAATGTCAATTTTAGTCCTCGGGGTTCAATTTTGGAAAATTATAAATTTGGTCCTTATGATTTTCAAACTTGTCACTATTGGTCCTTATAAGAAATGTGGGAAAGTTTCATTTGCAGCCCCCTATCTTTTCAGAAATTACAAAGTGGTCCTTGTGTATTAGTAACTTAACCAATTGGACCCTTATCTTACAAAACCAAAACCAAAACAACCCACCCTTTTCTTGGCCTGGTCCAGTTACCACCCTTAGCCCATCACAAGCCCAACCCCTAAACTAATAAACCCGGTCAAAAAGTCCACCCAGTCAACCCCCGGTCAAACCCCCAGTTACTGTTCATCTTCTTCATTAACCACCATTAACGCCCCTAATTCCCAGGCCCTTGTCTCCCCCTTTTTCCACCAACTATCACCAAACACTCAACCACACCACACCTTCCCCCCTCCTCAATAAATGCTCACCAAACAACACTCAACCTGCCCCAATCCCATTTCCCGCCAAAGAAAAATTTGAACGGTTGGGATTACACCAAGCCATCCAACGGCTAAAGATGAAGTGGGAAAGTCAAGAGAGATCCCAGGGAACTATAAAAGCAAAGAAGAAAAGCAGAAGCAGCTAGTTAGTTTTAGTTTTAATAGTAGTGTAGTTTTTAATGTCAATTAGGCTTAATTTTACATTTCAGTTGTACTCATTAGTTTAGGAAGCTTGTATTGAACATCTTCAGTATAATTTAAACTTATTTCAGACCTTTAAATTCAGTGTGTTGTCCATTTTTAGTTTATGTCAAATTTTAATTGAAAATATTAAATCAACCTTATAGTTGTTAAAAATTATTGGTTAGTAGTTATTCAAACTTATTCCTGCTCATTTATAAGTTCCCTAAGGTTTGCCAAACTTTTAGGATCAGTTAGGTTTAGAAAGTAAAAATAAAAAAAAAATAAATAAATAAAAATCATCAAATAAATCACAAGAAAATCACAATTCAGTTTACAAAGAGATTCAAGCAAGGAAGGTGGGAAGTTATGGATTTACATGGTTTTAAGAACCTCTGATGAGGTATTGGATGGTTCTTGGTTCTTGTATGCCTTAGTTCACTGCCTTGGATAAGCTTATAAGGTAATCTAAAATTTTTAGTATAACTTGTGATTGTGAGTAATTAGTGTTTGTTGTTGTTTGTTTTCCCTAATTACCTTTATTTTCATCTAAAATCAGTTTACACATAAGTTATTTAGCTCAGATAAGTCATTTCCTTGTCAAAACCAATTTAGTTGTTTCATTAAGGAGTGTTTGGCATTGCAAGATTCTGTGGGTTGTAGCTGTCTTAAGTCTTTGTTACTTGTGTCATTAGTTTACATTAGAGTAATATTAGTTTGTTTTGTCATAAAATCCTTGTCCTAAACAACCAAAGTCAAAATCCCACCCCCTTGCCCCTAGCAGACAACTGTTGGGTCAGTGGGTTCAAAAAAACCACCCATTTTGATTAGGAAATTGTTTTTAAAGCTTAGTTCACTCTCTAAATACCTTATTACAACATAATCAATCAGGAGATTAAGACCAAAGTTCAAAAAAGTCAACTTAAGTAGTTTTTAGCAAAAAGTCAAAGTCATGTTTTCAGTTTTTTCCAAAACTTCTAGGATTTAATTTGATTTCTTTGATTGCTTTTAGGAGGTGTAATTTGTTTCTAAGTGAAGTGTACCAGTTCAACTTTGAGTTTCCATCCTTGTTACATTTTTAGAATTTTTCTTGTGGGCCCCACAAAGCCACAAAGTGACTTGCAGGGCACACCTTGTTCTGTGCAGCTGCTCAGCAGACCACACCACCACCTTTGTGGTGGTCTTCTGGCCACCATGGTGGTCCACCACCCTCACATATTGATTCCCTCAACCCCCCTCCTGGTATACTTGTGATTTTGACCCATGGTTTGACCTTAGACACACTGGGACCCACCTGAATTAGCTCACCTTTTCTGTCCCATTTCTGTGCAGCCTAGTGGTTACCAAGTGCTTATTTAGAAGCTTATTGCTTATTTTGTGGTCTTATTTTACTTTTTCTGGCTCAAACATGTTCACATAAGCTAATTGTATCAGTTTTTACTATTGTGGGTCCCACTCATTGCCATTTAAGCTAATTCCCCCATTTGGTCAACTTTGGTCAACTGTTGAGCTTATGGCTTTCCATACAGCTTATTTTTAAGTTATAAAAAAGTTTTTTTCATAAAAGTTGTTTGTTTTTAGGTATTTAATAAGTTTGTAAAAGAAAAAGCAAGAAAAACCAATTTAAAATTAAGTGATAGTTTCTATTTAATATAATTTAATTTTAATTTTCATTTTTAAATTTTTTATTAAGTACTTGTCATTTTTATATTTTTATTAATTATATCTTATATTAAAGTATTTATAATAAATTTTTCAGATTTTTATTTTACCATTTGGTATTTATTAGAATTAATATTAGTTTTATTAGAAAATAATTAATAATTAGTTCAAAATAGCCTAATTAGTTTTTATTAATCAAAATCAAGTTTTTATATTTTTTATAGCTTTTATATGTCGTAAAGTAATTTTAGAAATTTTCTTAGAATTTTTACTGTTCATTTAGTATTTTTCTTAATTTAAAATATTTTAATTAGTTAATTAATAATTAATTAGTTATTAATTAATAGAAAAATCACAAAAAGACAAAAATACTTATTTTTATTTTTAAAACTTATTTTTAGTTATTCTATAAGTTTAGGAATTTTATTTTTACCTTTTTAGTATTTAAATAATATTGTAAGTGTATTTTAGTTATTTAAATATTAATAATAAGTATTAAATAGTTTTTAATTAATATTAAATAATTAAATAGTGTAAAATGTAATTTTAATTTTCTAAAAAGTTTATTTTATTTTTAGGATTGTAAAAATGTGATTTTTATTTTTGTAAGTATTTTATTTTACTAAAACTCGCGTTTTATTTCGTACGTCTACGTTTGTTTAAACGTAACGTACGCGTTTTTAGGTTTAAATCGTTTCTGGTTTTTCCCACTTTCTTGTCTTATTCAAATAGCTTGTTTAAGCTATTTTCTAGTAATTTCCTTAGTTCTAATCACTCAAAACCTTTTTCTCATCCAAATTCACCCGATCAAATAACCGTTTGTTTACAATTCACACCTCGTCGGGACATACGACCCGGGGAAACCTTATACTTCCGCGGAGCATTGGCTCTAGGCTGTTTGACTTTTTTGACCATTCCTTGGTCAATATAAGTTAGGTGGTTCGGGCTCAATCAACATACCACAACTTCGTCACAACTTTTTCACACCAATCTACTTCACACCAATTCTACTTCACACCTTTCTACTTCACACCTATCTACTTCACATCAATCTTCTTCACAACTACACTACTTCACTACTAAACAACTTTTTCTCCCTACACAACTTCTATTCCTAGATCTATCTAGTTACACTACTATCACACCTTACAATGAATGTACACAACAACTAGACTATATACACAAATCTACAATACTTCACAACGTGATGTTGAAGGAGTATTCTTCTCTTGCACTTTGAGAGATGAGAGGTGAGGGAATGAATCACTTGAAACAAGGATTAACAATTATATGATCAAAGGGTTTTTAGGAGGATGTTTAAAGAGATTTGGATCTGAAAATTTTCGTGCAAGAGGTGGTAAAAATACCAGGTTTGAGGTAGTATTTATAGGGAAAATTTTCTGACAGAATCTGACAGGGGAGCATGGCCGGTCCTCTTAATTGTGTGCCGGCCCCCTTAAAATTAAGGGGGCCGCCCAGACGAAAACTGCAGTTTTCTTGTCTTTTTCCGGGGAAAGTTTATTTGGTGAAAAACTAACTGATTTTGGTTAAAATTTTGAATTCATATATTTATTATGAATAAAACATTTTCCTTTATTACCAAAAATGCTTTTCAAAAATATATAATAAGTTTATTTAATTTTATAAACTTTGTATTATTTAAATAAACATCCCTTTGATCATAAAATGTATTAGTCACTTGTTTATTCATACCTTAAGTGATTATGTTGGATGAGATGATATAAACTTGCTTAAAACTTGTTTACGTATTAACTTTGCGTTTAATGTTCTTATATTTTGTGATCGTCAAAACTTAAGGATATCGAAAGATATTAATAACGTTTTTATACATTATTTATATCAACACGTTACACCTTTAGCAATTATAAATAGTACAGAAGTCATTGAAGAGAATCTCTCAAAACTTTCAGTCAAAAGGAAAGCATATACCACCTCACCACCTAACTCGCTTGCCAAAACAAGAAACATACAAACACCTAGAATCCAATCTTACATATCCAATTCTACCAGTTAAACCCATTGTTCCTACCTGCTCAAAGCAAAATTTTCATAAATTCACAAGCTCGAAACACATGCAAAAAAATGTCTCTTTCTATAGAATTTTAGATGAATAACCTTTTTGAAGTACATGTTGAAGTTATGCTTATTAATGGCCCATCTGCTTCGAATGTGGGTGTGATGGCTGCCTCGGATCAGCCACATGCGCCATGTTAGTCCTTTCTTGGAACTGTTAGGGGAGTTGGGCGACCCCAGATGATACGGGGGATTGCGCCCTCGCAACAGGTTTTACCTCTCAAGGGATCTTGAGAAGCTTGCAATCCCCGCCAGGCAGTGTACTTGATCGTTGTAGTATAGTATAGTGACAAGTACCGGGGGATTGATCGTTCAACTCAGGAATAGTGTCGCTAGGATTAGAAAGCCTACTAAACTAGGTCTAGAGGTGAGGGATGATTCTTTTTGTATTTTTTATATTTTATAAAAGCAAGTAAAATCTCGGGTTTTGAAGGAGTGGGCGGAATTAGTTGCTAGTTAAATAACCCAATTAACTAAAGATGCAATCAAAATAAAATAAAAAGAAATGAAATTAAACTAATGTGGTGGAAACAATAATGAGAAAAGATGTGTTTACTTAGATTTCATTACTCCCAAGATATCTTTTACTGGTTGATTAGCTTGTTACAATTGCATGGATGATGGGTTATATTCCTTAATACTAGTCGTAGGGCCGTGTACAATATTCCCTAACTCTATAAGATCCTACTTCACTCCTATGTCGAGCCAACAAAAAGATCCTAACATGGGATCATTAGAATTCACTTATGCATTAAATACAACCAAAAATCGTAGTACACCTCCGATCATGTTTCTTAAGACGTTCAAGCAAGTTACCAATGAAAGTCTGCCAGTTTTCTTAAGCCTAACATCGAATACAACCATCCGTAACAATTATAAACAAATAATCAACCAATAATCAACATCTAGGTTTCACTACATCTAAGCAAACACAATGAAAACCTAGCCTAACATGTTAAAAGAAAGACAAGCATAAGATAGAATCAAACAACACAAAGACATATTGAATGATTATTGGAGGACTTATCTTTCTTCAAACATGGAAGAAAGAAGGGTTTGAAACCCCTTCAATATGCAGAAAATTCGACCTAGGGTTTATGCTCTAATATTCCACAACTTGTTCCACACTTTACAATGAAAAATTGGAAAAATATATATAGATAAAACATCCTGACGGTGTCATGTATTAGCTTCTGACACCGTCAACTCGCCACCATACTAAAATTCGTATTGCCTAGATCCAGTCTTGACGCCTTCATGTAGAAATATACTCTGGGCCGTCACATGTATTTTGACCCTGACGGCCTTGGTGACGCCGTCAGGCTAATAACACTGAAAATACTCTGGGCCATCACGTTATAATTTCCACATCCACCTCTTTTGCCACTCTTGATGCCGTCATGTGTTAATTCTTGACGTCGTCAGGTACTGTTCCCAGCAACGAATTTGAGACTTTGGCATTTTCTTCACTTAATTGCTCCAAAAATGTCCAAAACGCTCCCTTTTCCAGATTTTCCCCCAAAAGTACCTAAAATGACAAAAGAAACGATTTAGGGCAATAATTGATCAAATAATCACGAATTCGGGCTTAAATGACCCCTTAAAAGCGGTACACTTTTCGCCTCATCAAATACCCTTACACTTGAGATTTGCTTGTCCTCAAGCAAATGCGCTTTTATTATAATCAAAATACAAGTTAGGGGTCATTTAACACTAATATAAAAGTAATTACAACAAATAATCGTTCCACTAAAAATCAAAAACAAGCACGGAGGTCATACACTAGCACCTCACAAATGGTGTTTAGATACTCACATCTCTCGGGTGTAATAAAGTATATATCACATTAAGGAAATGGAAAACATCTCTCACTACCTGTCATACCAAATAGATTACCATAGGCTTGGGAAATGATCAAACCTCCACCACTTGGCGTAAGCACATAAGATAAACTATCAAAGAGGTCTTTTAAGGGGTTATAATGTTAGGTGTAGGGATATGGAAAATACGGTTTTGTTGGATAAAGGCAATATTTACTGGTGGCGAGTTAATCATCTTGGTTAATTACATATACAATATGGCGTTGCTAAGCCAAGACTCGACTCGACTTAAGCTAATAAATCAAAAATAACAAAAACTGAAAAATAAACATAGAATGAAACGGGATGGTAGTCTGTTTTTTTTTTTTTTTTTTTTTTTTTTTTTTTTTTTTTTTTTTGCATACACTTTTGCCCTACCATCCAAAATAATACATCGTAGGGAATTTACATTCCCCTTACACTTGAATTTTTACATACTTTACAATAAACTACTCTAATGACTCGAATCAAGATAATCAAAACACTTGGAGTACTTTTTAAATATTAACGCACGTATAGGGGTAATATATGATGTTCTTCCCCATTACTCCATAACACTAGTACTTTACCCATGAGTCTCAATCGTCCCAAAACAATATGGATAAGATATGACTCGACTTAGCAACCATGTAATCAATTAGACAATTAACTAAGGGTTTAAACATGTAACAATAATGCACTAAAGATGAGTGCGTACACAAAAGGCTAAGGCGATTTGGTTGCACATTTGGGTGGGTTGTAACAAATTCTTCCTTTAAGTAAAATGCTTAAAGTTAGAAACGAAAAAAATAGGCTCGGAGGGGTGTACTAGGGGTATCGTGTACTAAAAATGAGTACAACGCTAAGGTGTGGGAAAATTAGTTGACTTTATTAGTCAAGTAATATGACTTAAATGGTCAAGTAATTATGATACGGGTTTAAACACAAGGGTGATCCTAATGCCTCTTATCATGTAGTAAATCCTACTACACGAATGTAGTCTCACTAGCGGTCTTGGGATGTATCACTAACGCAAGTTCTAGAATCTAAATGCTACCGGTACACTCATAAGCACTAATAATGAATGCTTTTCCTCTCAAATCTAAAGGCGAACCTCACATATTTGGGTGAATTTTTTTTTAAGTGGTACGGTTTTGTGCTAGTCATACAACTCCTATCCATGAGACGCTTGTTAAGGCTAAAGTTTCACTCCTAAATGTTGTAAAGAATTTTAAATTTGGCGCTAAAATTACACTAACAAGTATTTCTCTTAGTTTTATTACACACCTACTATTAAACAAACAAACTCAAGTGCAATTGTATCCTATAAGGTATCATCATTTACCCTCCCCTTACACTTAGGATGAACATTGTCCCCAATGTTCAATTAAAAGATGTAAAAGTAAAGCAGGTAAAAGAATGAAAACAAATACTCCCCTGATTCGTTTGGTGTGGATAGTGTGTCAACAAGGTTAGATCTTCCTCCAAGAAAATGAACGTTGAAAGCTTCCCTCCATAAATATATTCATCTTTTTGTTATATATAACCTGTTAAACCTGAGAAAACAATCAAGACAAACCTCGCGTAAAATTGGCGGCAATCTATATATACTAACAAATCCTAGAAAACAATTTAAGATATAATGCTTGTGGAATAAATGTTTGCAGATTTCCTGGAGTTTATAAAACTAAAGAATCAACAAAAAATTTTAAGACTCCGGTATAAACAAAACTCGCAAAATTTTTCAGAATTTTAGTGCCTGACGCCGTCAGGTTGTAACTTCTGACGCCGTTAGAATGTTCCTAGAAAAATCTTATGTTAAGTTTCCGGAAAATTTCTGGAAAAACTTATGCCTTACTTCCTGGAAAATCCTACAAAACATCATTATGACTCGATACAAGCATTTGACTCAAACAATTACTAATACACATGTTCATTTAATATTGTAGCGAATCATGCTCATTTTCATTCTTATAAACAAATTTGGATCTCCCTTACACTTAGCTTTTGCAAAATACCTTTATATGTAATTAAGATGAAGTTAAAAACAAAATAAAGCATTTTCACAATTTACTTTGAAACATGATTTACCAACAATAAAAATAAAGCATGCATACGGGAACAAATAAAATCAAACAAATAAAAACACACAAAGCATGGGTTGCCTTCCAAGAAGCGCTTTTCTTTATTTACGAGTCTTATAGTTAGACTCAATGTCATGGGCTATTACGTGACCTCATCATTGGTCACATTTCTCTAGGTCATCCTCAATCTTAGTTTTGTATTCCGGACCTAGTTGCAAACATTCCTTGTAGAAACCGAATATTCTACTCATGACATAATCTACTCCTCTACGTCTATCCTCATCATTCCTATAGTAAACCGCTTGCTTGTGTTCCTTTTCAAGGTTTGATAGAAGACGAAATTGTTCAATCTTATAGGGCATTTGGTAAGCTATTTCATCGTTCTCATCCTTGAATCTAACTATCCCTAGGGACGGGTCATAATTCATCTTAAAGGCCTCAACAAATGGTTTTCCGAACACTACTTGACATAGGCAACCATCTATTATCGAACGAATATCCTCTACAATTACTAAGTCGGTAACATAAGTGAAGTTTCCTACAAAGACATGTAATCCATTCACTCTTCCTACAAAGTTGCTCATCCAACCAGTGTTGGGCATCATCCTATATCCAAGCTGCTTCTTCATTACCCAATTATAATAGGTCCTAGTCATGATGTTTATAGGGGATCTAAGATCTATGTAGGCTTTCCACACATGCATATGCCCAATGTTGCATGGTATGTTGATGTTAGAAGGATCACCCGCTTTGATGAGTGGTGAACCAGGGACGTATGGTGTCTCGGGGTCATCGAATAGATCCTTATGGTATTCCCGTTCTTCCTTGGTGGGTAACTTATCAAAGTATTCCTCTACATTTTCTACTTCTTCTAACTTTTCTTCCTTAATATCCTCAACTTCCTTAATCTCATCCTTAGGTCCAGTTTCTATTCCAACTTCATCCTTGTCACTTTCTTCTATATTCTTATCTATTGGCTTATTGGTGACAACATTGACAAAGTGGACGTGTTTGGATGATGAGGGGTCCTTAATTTGGATTCCGCTACTAGTGTCCTTCCTAGGTGTAGTTAGCACTTGGTTGTTGAGGGCTTTTAACAAGTTGTCAATTTTATTGGTCATCTCCGTTTGTTGTTGATTGAATTCGATTTCAAACTTAGCTATGCGAGCTTCTTGAGATGCTATAAACTTGGACATGAATCCTTCAAGATTATTGGTACTACCATAGTTATTGGAAGGATTGTTGTTGAAAGTACGGTTAGAGGGTGGACCGTTTAGTTGGTAACGATTAGGTGGATTAGAAGAATTGTTTTGGGGAATGTTTTGGTTTTGTTTCCACCTAAGGTTCGGGTGATTTTTCCAAGAAGGATTGTAGGAATCACTGTAAGGGTTTGGCTCGGGTTTGAAAGTGTACCACTTGTCTCCCGCTTCGTCGGTACGCGAGGATGCGTAATCCACAAAAGCTTTTCCGGGGAGTTCCACGCAATCACGAGTGTCATGGGGACCACTACATAATTCGCATGAAGAAGTGATTTTGTTCACTTGCCTTGAAGGCTTAGGAGCTTCATAGGATTTCATGAGAAACTTGACTTGGTCCTCAAGTTCCATGATCCTACGGTCGGGAGTGCTAGAATTGTTCGAAGGCAAGGATATTGCCTTGACCGTTTTGTTCAAATCACGGGGATCATTCCAACTTTCTTTGTCATAGAGAGCAAGATCTTCTATGAGTTCTCATGATTCTTCCGCACTTAGATCACGTAGCTTGCCACCGGCCGATTGGTCAATGGTTCGCCTTGTGGAGAGATCGATATGGTCATAGAAGATTTGGACTTGGAGCCAAAGATCTATGCTATGATGAGGGAATTTTTGCAGTAAGTCCTTGAAACGAGTCCATGCTTCATAGAGAGTTTCACCTTGACGTTGTTGGAACATCAAGATGTCATTTCTAAGTTTAGTAGTTCTCCCCGGTGGGAAAAATTGAGCAAGGAAACGAGTGGTGAGATCATCCCAAAAGGTGATGGATCCCGCGGGTAAACGTTCAAGCCATTGACTAGCTTGGTCATGTAGAGAGAATTGGAATCGACGTAATCGGGTCGTCTCTCTAGTTGCAACATCAAGGTCTATGGAATCTACGATTTTTAGGAAATCCTTGAGATGTTGATTAGGATCTTTGGAACAAAGTCCATGGAAATCGCATCCGCTTTGCACCAACCGGATGGTGTCGGATCGCAAGGGGGCACATTGGCTCCTTGAGTGAGCTCAATGGTATTTCAATAGCCTTGGTGGCTAGGACGGGAATACTCTCCTAGAGTTCGGGGTTTAGGAGGTTGGTTTGCTAGTGGTGGGTTTTGTGGGTGGTTTTGTTGTGGTGGGTTGATGGGTTCAAAGATATTACCACCTTCCACGATGTCGGATGGCAAAGGTTACGAACAAAGAAACGAAGAAATAAGATAGACTAAAGAAAACCTAAAAATAAAAAAAAAAAATAAAAAAATCTTACTAGAAAGGAATCTAGCAAGTAGACCTAATAAAAGGAAATTCTAGCCTAGACAATAATTATTCCCCGGCAGCGGCGCCAAAAACTTGATACGGGGGATTGCGCCCTCGCAACAGGTTTTACCTCTCAAGGGATCTTGAGAAGCTTGCAATCCCCACCAGGCAGTGTACCTAATCGTTGTAGTATAGTATAGTGACAAGTACCGGGGGATTGATCGTTTAACTCAGGAATAGTGTCGCTAGGATTAGAAAGCCTACTAAACTAGGTCTAGATGTGAGGGATGATTCTTTTTGTATTTTTTATATTTTATAAAAGCAAGTAAAATCTCGGGTTTTGAAGGAGTGGGCGGAATTAGTTGCTAGTCAACTAACCCAATTAACTAAAGATGCAATCAAAATAAAATAAAAAGAAATGAAATTAAACTAATGTGGTGGAAACAATAATGAGAAAAGATGTGTTTACTTAGATTTCATTACTCCCTAGATATCTTTTACCGGTTAATTAGCTTGTTACAATTGCATGGATGACGAGTTATATTCCTTAATACTAGTCGTAGGGCCGTGTACAATATTCCCTAACTCTATAAGATCATACTTCACTCCTATGTCGAGCCGACTAAAAGCTCATAACATGGGATCATTAGAATTCACTTATGCGTTAAATACAACCAAAAATCATAGTACACCTCCGATCATGTTTCTTAAGACGTTCAAGCAAGTTACCAATGGAAGTCTGCCAGTTTTCTTAAGCCTAACATCGAATACAATCATCCGTAACAATTATAAACAAACAATCAACCAATAATCAACATCTAGGTTTTACTACATCTAAGCAAACACAATGAAAACCTAGCCTAACATGTTAAAAGAAAGACAAGCATAAGATAGAATCAAACAACACATAGACATATTGAATGATTATTGGAGGACTTATCTTTCTTCAAACATGGAAGAAAGAAGGGTTTGAAACCCCTTCAATAAGCAGAAAATTTGACCTAGGGTTTATGCTCTAATATTCCACAACTTGTTCCACACTTTACAATGAAAAATTGAAAAAATATATGTAGATAAAACATCCTGACGGCGTCATGTATTAGCTTCTGACGCCGTCAACTCGCCGCCAAAATAAAATTCGTATTGCCTAGATCCAGTCTTGACGCCTTTATGTAGAAATATACTCTAGGCCGTCACATGTATTTTGACCCTGACGGCCTTGGTGACGCCGTCAGGCTATTAACACTGAAAGTACTATGGGCCGTCACGTTATAATTTCTACATCCACCTCTTTTGCCACTCTTGACGCCGTCATGTGTTAATCCTTGACGTCGTCAGGTACTATTCCCAGCAAGGAATTTGAGACTTTGCCATTTTCTTCACTTAATTGCTCCAAAAACGTCCAAAACGCTCCCTTTTCCAGATTTCTCCTCAAAAGTACCTAAAATGACAAAAGGAACGACTTAGGGCAATAATTGATCAAATAATCACGAATTCGGGCTTAAATGACCCCTTAAAAGCGGTACACTTTTCGCCTCATCACCGGACAATTTCATATTTATGAGAGTTGTGTCGAGCTCATCGTCTTGATGTGGTCTTCTTGATGAATACCAAGAATAAAGAGTGGAAAGTGGAGTCCATCCCTGATTCAATATCGTTTTCAGGTTATTTTTATGTTTCACCAATGGGTCTATCGGGAGGCATCGCTTTATGGTGGAAAGATAATATTGATGTTCATGTTATGTCCGGACACAAGAATATAATAATAGAGGAATGTACATGCATAAATCAAAATGTGTCTTGGACATCTATATTCATTTATGGTCCCCCCTCCAAAAGCCACAAATTTTGATTCCTCCCGAACCATCCCCTTTATTTCTCAACCGCTTGCGAACGGCCGATAACAAAAAGGGAGAGGCCGGGAGAAATTAGCAAAGTTAATCCGTGGGTCTTAAGTACAGAAAAGTACGTGAGTAAAGAAAAGTACATCCCCAGGTCGTTATGTCCCAACGAGGTGTGAACGTGATACTACCATGACTTGTAATGTTGAAATAATATGCATATAGAAAAATAGGAGTCTGATTGACTAACACTGAATGTGAATAGTAATAGCTCTGTCACAGCTAGTTCAATTAAGAAACGTACAATCAGAAACCTTAAAATGATAAAGTATATACAAACGTACGTTTAAGTTTAAATAAACGTAAACGTAACGTATAAAACAAAACTTTCCCAAAGAGGGAATTTGCATGCCTTAACGGCTTAAATGCAAATTAAAAGGAAATAAAATAACTATCTATATTTATAATATTATTATTATAGTACGAAAACCTAGAAAACTAAAACGCATACATAAACGTTTAAATAAACGTCTACGTAAAAGATAAAAAGTGAATTCCGTCCAATATAAGTCCCACAAATGTGAAAATTACATTTTTGGAATCCTAAAAGAATAAGAAAATTATTAGAAAATTAAAATTATTTATTATACACTTATATTAATTATTATTAATTAAAACTATTTATAACTATTTAATAATTACCTAAAAATAAGAAAAATTGAAATAAAGCTAAGAAAAATAAATTTAAAACTTAGAAAAGTTAAAAGTAATATAAAAGATATTTTGAAACTAAAAATATATTTATTATACAATTATTCTATTTATTATTACTTATTTACTATTATCTATATATTAATACTATTATTAAATTATTATATATACTAAATTAGCAAACAAAAATCTAAAACTTTTTACATAATTCTAAAATACTTATAAGAAGCTAAGAAAAATATATAAACTATATTTTATATACAGAAATAAGGAAACTTAATTTAAAACTATTATTACTTAATTAAACAAATTAATACTAATTTAATTATTATACATACTAAACTTATTTATAAAATTATAAAACTTTTTATAAAACTTCCTAAGTATCTTAGGAATACCTAAAAAATATAAAAAGTTTGTAAAAATTATAAATAAGCAGATTTAAAAATATATTATTTATTATTTCCTAAAACCTAGTGAAACTATATTAATTATTATATATATTAGATGAACAGTAAAAAATCTGAAAAAAATTATGGAAACTAGATTAAGTTATGAAGAAGCTAGGAAAAATAAGTTGGGGTTACCAGCTTATTCAGATAAGCTGGAATAAGCTCATCAGTTCCAATAAGCTAAAGGGCCAAAAAGTGGTTAAGTATATTGTTTATGCAAACACTTTCGGAACTGGTGCCCCAGAGCAAATGGAAGGGGTGTGGGGTTTATGCATGTTTACTAGCGAGAGGTCCTGAGTTCGAATCCAACCCACACCCATTTTTTTTGAAACTTTTTATTTTTTATTTTTTTCTTTTTGCAAAACTATAAAACAAGTAAAAATATTAAAGTTTAACAAACACAACTTTTACAAAACTTGGAAATAAGCTCTGTAACAGCTTATTTCCATAACAGTTGGCTTATAAGCCTAAACTAAGAGTTTTACTAAGCTAAAAGCTATAAATAAGCTACCTAAGGTTAAATAAGATACAACTAAGTAAGATATACCTAAAGTGAACTAAACTAACTTAATAAGCTGCAAGAAATAAGCTATAAGCTATAATAAGCAATTCCACATCTCAGTCAACCAAACACCCTTCTCAGTCAACTTTTTAGGCAAAATAAGCTCATGAAATAAGCTTAAAAGCTCAAAATGAAAACTGATATGGAAAGTTGGGTTGTAGGACTTTTCAAAAAGCTAAAGATCAAGGGATTTGATCCACTACAGAGCTTCTGAGGAGCTTGTGAAAAAGCTTGAATAAAGCAAATAAGTGATAAGCCTTCTAAATAGAAGCTATCACTTAGCTTTAAAAGGGGTTTCTTTTTGGTTTTTCTTTTTATAAAAGTAAATAAATACATATAATGTACATATTAGATGAAAACTAAACTTATAAAACCTATAAATAAGCAATTCGTGGCTTATTAATCACACAGATGAGCTTTTGGGCTCACAGATGAGTATTAAGCTTGGAATAAGCTAGAAAAAGCTATACAGAGGTGTAAAAAGTAAAAAGGTTTATATGTATATGTATAATATGTGTGTATGTACATGAATAAGCACTGAGGAGTGCTTATTAAGCACAAGCTTATGGTTTAGACAGTCTAGCTTTTTGGCTAAACTTGGATTGAGTGAAGGCTTCTAAGAACCTATAATAAGCTTCTTACTTAAAAGTAAAAGTGAAAATGTATCTATACAAGTGTTATATACATATATTAACAAGCTAGTGAACAGAGATTAGCTTATAAGCTCATAATAAACAAATAAGCTTTTCCCTGATACACTCAGTTCCAAACACCCCTGCAACCTTATAGCTTAGCCATTTAAGCTTATCAAATAAGCTGTAAAGGCCATATGGTGATTGAAGGTTGCAAGCTGGGGTGGTAGGTTTCTCAAAAAGCCCAAGCTCACCTAGTGGGGTCCACTAGTGAGCTTGTGGGAAGCTATTGAAAAAGCTCCATTTCCTGAGTCTATGGTGATAATGGCTAAGTGTTCAGGAAATGGTACACACAAAAAGCTATAAGCAGCCCTGGTTAATAAGCTACAAACTTGAAATTAAGTATTGGAACTTAAAGCTGGGTAGATAAGCTCCCAAGGGAACTTAATTCCACAAGCTAAGTCCAACTGGTTAGCTTTTTGTGAGTTTATGAAATAAGCTAGTGAGAATAAGGTCCACTGAGGACTCAGCATACCTTTTCTAAGTGGGATAAGTTTGAGCAACTTGCAGCCCTGTGAAATAAGCTACAAGCTTATTTTTAAGAACAGGATCCTATAGTGGGGCTGCTAGGCTTCCTAAAAAGCCAAGCCACACAGGCTAAGGGTCACTATTGAGCTTTGTGTGAGCTTGTGGAAATGGTGTAACACCCCTGATTGCTCAGGGGTGTGTTGTGATTGGGCAAACAACAAGGCATCACAAAACTTATCTAATAAGCTCATAAGAGCTCAACAAGCACTAATACATTGAGATGAGTAGTAAAACTTCATAAGAAGCTAAACCACACAAGCTTAAGCTTAGTGAGGAACTTTTTATGGACTTGTGAAATCATCTCACCCTCACTGTTTGCTTCAGTGAGGGGAGGAAGTGCACAAAAATTGGTGGGTTGTAAAAGCTATCTAACTAAGCTGGAAATAAACAATTAAGCACATAAATAACAATTATGGTACTAAGACAACATAAGTAAGTCAAGTGCATAGAGTGTGGTCAAGTCATGAGCCTTATGCAAGCTCATGAACTTGACTGACAACTCATGACACAGGGCAAAAACAGGTCAATATAAGCACTTCTAAAAGCTATTAAATAAGCTAAACAAAAATCAACAAAATTCATACAACAAGGTGAGCTGCTAAACTAAAACATATTAAAAGGACAAAAGCTAAAACTAAATATTAAAGCCTACACAAAATTATCTATTTAATTAAAAACCTGAAAAACTAACTTTTGACTTTTAAGTTTACGATCAAAGTTGACTTTCATCAACTTTGATCTGAATTTAACAACTGATTATGATGTAATATGATACAATAACATGAAATAAACATGTATAAACAACATTAAAACAGATATGGTGAGTATGGCATTGCAAATTCATACAGTGATCAAATGAAGAACCAAGATAATGATTTTTGACTTTTTGTTTAAATACACAATAGGCTAAAGGTTTGTCTGACCATTAGGAACTCTATGTACCAAATATCAACCAAAAACAACACCTTAGACTCAGTTAAGCACTCTTGAATCATTATTGCCAAACACACCTTAAACATAACTCAATTAAGCTTTTCATTACATATCACTACCAATACCAATTTAATCAAATCCACAGGCTTTCATTGGTTAAATTAGAACCTTAAAGGCTTAAACAAGTAGTCACACAAGTATTAAACCATGATCATCAAAAATCAATATAATGACAGTCAAGATATAATTTTCAAGCACAATCAAATCTAAAACATAACAACCTAATTTAAAGTTATTTAAACATCAACTAACAACAACTAAACACAGAAAATAAGAAATCAAAACAAATTAAAGATTAAAACTAAGAAATGCATAATTAAAGGAAATAGCTTACATGGTGAATCAACTGAGAACTTAAGAACCATGGACCAAAACACTACCTATAGTCTCCCATGAGACACTACAACCAATGGCAATCCATAATAGCCATGCTCCTTGCTGAGAACACTAAGAACACAAGATTTTTATTTAATTTTCTATTTTTCTCTATTTTTTATGATTTTTGGTTTTAAACATTACAACTGATTAAATGGTATCTAAAAGCTTCAACAAGCTTTTTAAGGAGCTTACATGATCTAATAGAGTCATTATAATCAACTACAAACAACATAAATTTAAATGACAAGAAATAAAGGATAAACTTGAAAACTTGAAATTGTAAAAGAAAACTTGCATTAAAACTGTAAATGGTGTTCCATTACACTACTTGATGTTCCATTACACTAAGTAAAACAGTAAATGACATTGAAAATAAAGAAAGCAATAAAATTACACTACATGGTTAAACTAAGCTAAGTGACAATGGCCTAATGCCAAGGTCAATATTCTTCTGTCATCACTTCCTCTTTTATAGTCTCTATAACCCTTGGAGGCCAATCCCAAGCTCTGACTTTTGATCTTGACCCTTTATGTTGTCCAATTCATCTTATCCGTTTAAATCCACTTTTGGCGCCAAAGTCCTTGCAAGTAACTTGAGGCGGTTTGATAGCATTTAATGTATCTTGTATCTTTGTATAGGTGGAGGGGACAATTGAGATAGTTTGGAGAGGCTTGGGGTTCAAGGTTAGAAGAAAACAGGGCAAGGGGGAAAGTTTTAGTGAAAAAGAGGTGGGAATACATTTATTGGTGGAGTGGGTTTGGTTTGAGAGGTGGCAGGGAGTAGGTGATGAGCTGGGTAAGCTTTTGGAGGGGGGAGGTGGCATAAAAACCACCCTGGTTTTGGGATTAGGCTGAGGTAGAGGGAGGTGAACAGTGTTGGCGGTATAAGGGTGTGGGTTTGACTGTTTGACCCCGTGTTTTATTATTTTGGCTGTGGGCCGGGTTGTGGTGTTTTGGGCCAGGATATGGTGGGCTGGTTGTTTGGATTTGGATTAGTGTTATTAATAGGATCCGTTTGGTTTAAGTAGTAAACAAGCCCAAGGACCTATTGTGTAACTTCTGATTTTTGAGGGGCTAATCATGTGAACTTTCCAAACTTCCTTTGAAGGACCAAACCTGCCATTTATATAAACACAAGGACCAATATTGTTAATTAAAACATTTTAAAACTTAAAAGGACCATTTGTGTAAATTTTGGATTCTTGGGGGACTAAACTTGTAATTTCCCAAAAGTTATCAAATTGTTCCATTTTGTAAATTCATGCATAGTACATGGGTAATATTTGTAAAATTCCAAGATTTGAATACCCAGGGACCATTTTTGCCAATTTTGCAACTTGAGGGGTAAAAGTTGCCAGTTTGTGTAAACTTTCATCCAGGGATCATTTTTGAATATTTTTGGTTTCCCAAGGACTTAAGTTAACTTTTCTTTCATTTAAAACATTTAGGGACTAGTTTTGACAAATTGTGTAACTCCAGGGACTGAAAACGACAATTGTTGTGAAATTGATCAGTTTTCACTTGTTTTTTCAATCTTTTGTACCTGAATCACATATAAAACACATTGTGATGAATTTGTAACATTTTGTGAGTCATTTGTGTGTTTTTGGTTGTTTTTGTGGGTTCAAATAGGTATAAAATGATGAGTATTTAGACACTCATCAATCCCCCACACTAAACTATTGCTAGTCCCTAGCAATCTTTTATTTAAAACTTAATGGATTTGAAAACTTCTTTACCAAAAGCCATCACTTCTGGAATAGCCAGGTGTAAGAACTGTGGCACACCTGATAACCGTGTGATTTTGAGCAAACCACCAGCTGTCAACGGATTTGATTTGTCTTTACCAAAAGCCGTTTGCTTCTGGACTAGCCAACTCTTGATGGAATAGTCAACATCTTGGTGAGTTGATTACCAATTATGGTTTTCCACAGCCTTTACCACAAGCCATAATCTTGCGGGCTAGCCAACTCATTTGCTTATTAGGATATGGGGAGTTGAGGAACCATACAATTTTGAGCAAATTGCAAGCTATAACGGATTTGAGATATCTTTACCAAGAGCCGTTTGCTCCTGGATTAGCCAATCCTTATGTGTGTTAGACATGGTGGATTGATTACCATTTGTTGTATTTAGTGCAAAACACTAATACCAAATGAAAAAATTTTAAATTTTGGTCATTTTTGGGGAAAAGGGCATACAAGGGTATAAAAGTGATCAAATTCGCCAGAATTCCCCCCACACTTATTATGAATATTGTCCTCAATATTCAAAGCTAAGTGGGGTACAACAATTATTTTATTTTTCTGTATTTACAAAATTTTTAAAGCATTTTCAAGATATATACAACATGTGGGGCACACCCCCACACTTAGGTGGTAGAAAGGGGAAAAAGACAGAAATATGGGTGAAAACCCATATTGTATAGCTTGTTTTTGATAACCAAGTCACTAGCTTGACTTGACCCCGAATTAAATGATTCATGGGGAAGTGGAGTGGGATTGCCACTCAAAGATTGGGTGAGAAATTGGAGTGGGATTGCCACTCACAGAATTATAAATGTAAAGGTAAGGAGATTATTTTTGATCTTTTGTATTTTATAATGTTTTTGTATTTTGAGATTTTATATATATATGTACAAAGAAATGGCTAAAAAGGAAACCTAAATGAGATTATCAATACATGAAACTGATTTAAACCTAATCTATATCTTTCCAGGGATAATACTAAGCACAGTAAACCCTTTTTTAGTGTAAACCTGGTGTTTAGCCAAAATTTAGACCTAGGAATATCAAGATTAAGAAAATTGACAATCAAATGCAAATCAAAACATAAATAGATTTCAACCATAAAATATTTTTGTGTTTTATATTGTTTTTGTATTTTTATCTTTTTATATATATATATATGTACAAAAGAAAGAAAATTCCTAACAACCGCCCCTCGAAAGGGAATCTGGGTCTGACAGAGCTCAGTAACTGTAAACAGCCAACAACCAAATGTTGTAACTGAGGGACTAATCAAACTGTGCAAGTTGTGTGCAAAGGAAAAAATGTTTTTGTATTTTATATTGTTTATTGAAATGAAATATTATACAATATAAGTAATCACTACCTCCCAGGCTTGTGTCAGGTTTACCACGCAAGCTAATTACTTGTGAATAATTAACTGTAATAAATGTGTCCTGACAGCCTGGAAGTTGAATGATATAGTATAATATACAAACAAGTATAAATATTTCAACAAAATACAAAATACAAGTCATAGTAGGCAGCACACCTCCCCGGCAGCGGCGCCAAATTTTGATTCCTCCCGAACCATCCCCTTTATTTCTCAACCGCTTGCGAACGGCCGATAACAAAAATTGAGAGGCCGGGAGAAATTAGCAAAGTTAATCCGTGGGTCTTAAGTACAGAAAAGTACGTGAGTAAAGAAAAGTACATCCCCAGGTCGTTATGTCCCAACGAGGTGTGAACGTGATACTACCATGACTTGTAATGTTGAAATAATATGCATATAGAAAAATAGGAGTCTGATTGACTAACACTGAATGTGAATAGTACTAGCTCTGTCACAGCTAGTTCAATTAAGAAACGTACAATCAGAAACCTTAAAATGATAAAGTATATACAAACGTACGTTTAAGTTTAAATAAACGTAAACGTAACGTATAAAACAAAACTTTCCCAAAGAGGGAATTTGCATGCCTTAACGGCTTAAATGCAAATTAAAAGGAAATAAAATAACTAACTATATTTATAATATTATTATTATAGTACGAAAACCTAGAAAACTAAAACGCATACATAAACGTTTAAATAAACGTCTACGTAAAAGATAAAAAGTGAATTCCGTCCAATATAAGTCCCACAAATGTGAAAATTACATTTTTGGAATCCTAAAAGAATAAGAAAATTATTAGAAAATTAAAATTATTTATTATACACTTATATTAATTATTATTAATTAAAACTATTTATAACTATTTAATAATTACCTAAAAATAAGAAAAATTGAAATAAAGCTAAGAAAAATAAATTTAAAACTTAGAAAAGTTAAAAGTAATATAAAAGATATTTTGAAACTAAAAATATATTTATTATACAATTATTCTATTTATTATTACTTATTTACTATTATCTATATATTAATACTATTATTAAATTATTATATATACTAAATTAGCAAACAAAAATCTAAAACTTTTTACATAATTCTAAAATACTTATAAGAAGCTAAGAAAAATATATAAACTATATTTTATATACAGAAATAAGGAAACTTAATTTAAAACTATTATTACTTAATTAAACAAATTAATACTAATTTAATTATTATACATACTAAACTTATTTATAAAATTATAAAACTTTTTATAAAACTTCCTAAGTATCTTAGGAATACCTAAAAAATATAAAAAGTTTGTAAAAATTATAAATAAGCAGATTTAAAAATATATTATTTATTATTTCCTAAAACCTAGTGAAACTATATTAATTATTATATATATTAGATGAACAGTAAAAAATCTGAAAAAAATTATGGAAACTAGATTAAGTTATGAAGAAGCTAGGAAAAATAAGTTGGGGTTACCAGCTTATTCAGATAAGCTGGAATAAGCTCATCAGTTCCAATAAGCTAAAGGGCCAAAAAGTGGTTAAGTATATTGTTTATGCAAACACTTTCGGAACTGGTGCCCCAGAGCAAATGGAAGGGGTGTGGGGTTTATGCATGTTTACTAGCGAGAGGTCCTGAGTTCGAATCCAACCCACACCCATTTTTTTTGAAACTTTTTATTTTTTATTTTTTTCTTTTTGCAAAACTATAAAACAAGTAAAAATATTAAAGTTTAACAAACACAACTTTTACAAAACTTGGAAATAAGCTCTGTAACAACTTATTTCCATAACAGTTGGCTTATAAGCCTAAACTAAGAGTTTTACTAAGCTAAAAGCTATAAATAAGCTACCTAAGGTTAAATAAGATACAACTAAGTAAGATATACCTAAAGTGAACTAAACTAACTTAATAAGCTGCAAGAAATAAGCTATAAGCTATAATAAGCAATTCCACATCTCAGTCAACCAAACACCCTTCTCAGTCAACTTTTTAGGCAAAATAAGCTCATGAAATAAGCTTAAAAGCTCAAAATGAAAACTGATATGGAAAGTTGGGTTGTAGGACTTTTCAAAAAGCTAAAGATCAAGGGATTTGATCCACTACAGAGCTTCTGAGGAGCTTGTGAAAAAGCTTGAATAAAGCAAATAAGTGATAAGCCTTCTAAATAGAAGCTATCACTTAGCTTTAAAAGGGGTTTCTTTTTGGTTTTTCTTTTTATAAAAGTAAATAAATACATATAATGTACATATTAGATGAAAACTAAACTTATAAAACCTATAAATAAGCAATTCGTGGCTTATTAATCACACAGATGAGCTTTTGGGCTCACAGATGAGTATTAAGCTTGGAATAAGCTAGAAAAAGCTATACAGAGGTGTAAAAAGTAAAAAGGTTTATATGTATATGTATAATATGTGTGTATGTACATGAATAAGCACTGAGGAGTGCTTATTAAGCACAAGCTTATGGTTTAGACAGTCTAGCTTTTTGGCTAAACTTGGATTGAGTGAAGGCTTCTAAGAACCTATAATAAGCTTCTTACTTAAAAGTAAAAGTGAAAATGTATCTATACAAGTGTTATATACATATATTAACAAGCTAGTGAACAGAGATTAGCTTATAAGCTCATAATAAACAAATAAGCTTTTCCCTGATACACTCAGTTCCAAACACCCCTGCAACCTTATAGCTTAGCCATTTAAGCTTATCAAATAAGCTGTAAAGGCCATATGGTGATTGAAGGTTGCAAGCTGGGGTGGTAGGTTTCTCAAAAAGCCCAAGCTCACCTAGTGGGGTCCACTAGTGAGCTTGTGGGAAGCTATTGAAAAAGCTCCATTTCCTGAGTCTATGGTGATAATGGCTAAGTGTTCAGGAAATGGTACACACAAAAAGCTATAAGCAGCCCTGGTTAATAAGCTACAAACTTGAAATTAAGTATTGGAACTTAAAGCTGGGTAGATAAGCTCCCAAGGGAACTTAATTCCACAAGCTAAGTCCAACTGGTTAGCTTTTTGTGAGTTTATGAAATAAGCTAGTGAGAATAAGGTCCACTGAGGACTCAGCATACCTTTTCTAAGTGGGATAAGTTTGAGCAACTTGCAGCCCTGTGAAATAAGCTACAAGCTTATTTTTAAGAACAGGATCCTATAGTGGGGCTGCTAGGCTTCCTAAAAAGCCAAGCCACACAGGCTAAGGGTCACTATTGAGCTTTGTGTGAGCTTGTGGAAATGGTGTAACACCCCTGATTGCTCAGGGGTGTGTTGTGATTGGGCAAACAACAAGGCATCACAAAACTTATCTAATAAGCTCATAAGAGCTCAACAAGCACTAATACATTGAGATGAGTAGTAAAACTTCATAAGAAGCTAAACCACACAAGCTTAAGCTTAGTGAGGAACTTTTTATGGACTTGTGAAATCATCTCACCCTCACTGTTTGCTTCAGTGAGGGGAGGAAGTGCACAAAAATTGGTGGGTTGTAAAAGCTATCTAACTAAGCTGGAAATAAACAATTAAGCACATAAATAACAATTATGGTACTAAGACAACATAAGTAAGTCAAGTGCATAGAGTGTGGTCAAGTCATGAGCCTTATGCAAGCTCATGAACTTGACTGACAACTCATGACACAGGGCAAAAACAGGTCAATATAAGCACTTCTAAAAGCTATTAAATAAGCTAAAGAAAAATCAACAAAATTCATACAACAAGGTGAGCTGCTAAACTAAAACATATTAAAAGGACAAAAGCTAAAACTAAATATTAAAGCCTACACAAAATTATCTATTTAATTAAAAACCTGAAAAACTAACTTTTGACTTTTAAGTTTACGATCAAAGTTGACTTTCATCAACTTTGATCTGAATTTAACAACTGATTATGATGTAATATGATACAATAACATGAAATAAACATGTATAAACAACATTAAAACAGATATGGTGAGTATGGCATTGCAAATTCATACAGTGATCAAATGAAGAACCAAGATAATGATTTTTGACTTTTTGTTTAAATACACAATAGGCTAAAGGTTTGTCTGACCATTAGGAACTCTATGTACCAAATATCAACCAAAAACAACACCTTAGACTCAGTTAAGCACTCTTGAATCATTATTGCCAAACACACCTTAAACATAACTCAATTAAGCTTTTCATTACATATCACTACCAATACCAATTTAATCAAATCCACAGGCTTTCATTGGTTAAATTAGAACCTTAAAGGCTTAAACAAGTAGTCACACAAGTATTAAACCATGATCATCAAAAATCAATATAATGACAGTCAAGATATAATTTTCAAGCACAATCAAATCTAAAACATAACAACCTAATTTAAAGTTATTTAAACATCAACTAACAACAACTAAACACAGAAAATAAGAAATCAAAACAAATTAAAGATTAAAACTAAGAAATGCATAATTAAAGGAAATAGCTTACATGGTGAATCAACTGAGAACTTAAGAACCATGGACCAAAACACTACCTATAGTCTCCCATGAGACACTACAACCAATGGCAATCCATAATAGCCATGCTCCTTGCTGAGAACACTAAGAACACAAGATTTTTATTTAATTTTCTATTTTTCTCTATTTTTTATGATTTTTGGTTTTAAACATTACAACTGATTAAATGGTATCTAAAAGCTTCAACAAGCTTTTTAAGGAGCTTACATGATCTAATAGAGTCATTATAATCAACTACAAACAACATAAATTTAAATGACAAGAAATAAAGGATAAACTTGAAAACTTGAAATTGTAAAAGAAAACTTGCATTAAAACTGTAAATGGTGTTCCATTACACTACTTGATGTTCCATTACACTAAGTAAAACAGTAAATGACATTGAAAATAAAGAAAGCAATAAAATTACACTACATGGTTAAACTAAGCTAAGTGACAATGGCCTAATGCCAAGGTCAATATTCTTCTGTCATCACTTCCTCTTTTATAGTCTCTATAACCCTTGGAGGCCAATCCCAAGCTCTGACTTTTGATCTTGACCCTTTATGTTGTCCAATTCATCTTATCCGTTTAAATCCACTTTTGGCGCCAAAGTCCTTGCAAGTAACTTGAGGCGGTTTGATAGCATTTAATGTATCTTGTATCTTTGTATAGGTGGAGGGGACAATTGAGATAGTTTGGAGAGGCTTGGGGTTCAAGGTTAGAAGAAAACAGGGCAAGGGGGAAAGTTTTAGTGAAAAAGAGGTGGGAATACATTTATTGGTGGAGTGGGTTTGGTTTGAGAGGTGGCAGGGAGTAGGTGATGAGCTGGGTAAGCTTTTGGAGGGGGGAGGTGGCATAAAAACCACCCTGGTTTTGGGATTAGGCTGAGGTAGAGGGAGGTGAACAGTGTTGGCGGTATAAGGGTGTGGGTTTGACTGTTTGACCCCGTGTTTTATTATTTTGGCTGTGGGCCGGGTTGTGGTGTTTTGGGCCAGGATATGGTGGGCTGGTTGTTTGGATTTGGATTAGTGTTATTAATAGGATCCGTTTGGTTTAAGTAGTAAACAAGCCCAAGGACCTATTGTGTAACTTCTGATTTTTGAGGGGCTAATCATGTGAACTTTCCAAACTTCCTTTGAAGGACCAAACCTGCCATTTATATAAACACAAGGACCAATATTGTTAATTAAAACATTTTAAAACTTAAAAGGACCATTTGTGTAAATTTTGGATTCTTGGGGGACTAAACTTGTAATTTCCCAAAAGTTATCAAATTGTTCCATTTTGTAAATTCATGCATAGTACAAGGGTAATATTTGTAAAATTCCAAGATTTGAATACCCAGGGACCATTTTTGCCAATTTTGCAACTTGAGGGGTAAAAGTTGCCAGTTTGTGTAAACTTTCATCCAGGGATCATTTTTGAATATTTTTGGTTTCCCAAGGACTTAAGTTAACTTTTCTTTCATTTAAAACATTTAGGGACTAGTTTTGACAAATTGTGTAACTCCAGGGACTGAAAACGACAATTGTTGTGAAATTGATCAGTTTTCACTTGTTTTTTCAATCTTTTGTACCTGAATCACATATAAAACACATTGTGATGAATTTGTAACATTTTGTGTCATTTGTGTGTTTTTGGTTGTTTTTGTGGGTTCAAATAGGTATAAAATGATGAGTATTTAGACACTCATCAATCCCCCACACTAAACTATTGCTAGTCCCTAGCAATCTTTTATTTAAAACTTAATGGATTTGAAAACTTCTTTACCAAAAGCCATCACTTCTGGAATAGCCAGGTGTAAGAACTGTGGCACACCTGATAACCGTGTGATTTTGAGCAAACCACCAGCTGTCAACGGATTTGATTTGTCTTTACCAAAAGCCGTTTGCTTCTGGACTAGCCAACTCTTGATGGAATAGTCAACATCTTGGTGAGTTGATTACCAATTATGGTTTTCCACAGCCTTTACCACAAGCCATAATCTTGCGGGCTAGCCAACTCATTTGCTTATTAGGATATGGGGAGTTGAGGAACCATACAATTTTGAGCAAATTGCAAGCTATAACGGATTTGAGATATCTTTACCAAGAGCCGTTTGCTCCTGGATTAGCCAATCCTTATGTGTGTTAGACATGGTGGATTGATTACCATTTGTTGTATTTAGTGCAAAACACTAATACCAAATGAAAAAATTTTAAATTTTGGTCATTTTTGGGGAAAAGGGCATACAAGGGTATAAAAGTGATCAAATTCGCCAGAATTCCCCCCACACTTATTATGAATATTGTCCTCAATATTCAAAGCTAAGTGGGGTACAACAATTATTTTATTTTTCTGTATTTACAAAATTTTTAAAGCATTTTCAAGATATATACAACATGTGGGGCACACCCCCACACTTAGGTGGTAGAAAGGGGAAAAAGACAGAAATATGGGTGAAAACCCATATTGTATAGCTTGTTTTTGATAACCAAGTCACTAGCTTGACTTGACCCCGAATTAAATGATTCATGGGGAAGTGGAGTGGGATTGCCACTCAAAGATTGGGTGAGAAATTGGAGTGGGATTGCCACTCACAGAATTATAAATGTAAAGGTAAGGAGATTATTTTTGATCTTTTGTATTTTATAATGTTTTTGTATTTTGAGATTTTATATATATATGTACAAAGAAATGGCTAAAAAGGAAACCTAAATGAGATTATCAATACATGAAACTGATTTAAACCTAATCTATATCTTTCCAGGGATAATACTAAGCACAGTAAACCCTTTTTTAGTGTAAACCTGGTGTTTAGCCAAAATTTAGACCTAGGAATATCAAGATTAAGAAAATTGACAATCAAATGCAAATCAAAACACAAATAGATTTCAACCATAAAATATTTTTGTGTTTTATATTGTTTTTGTATTTTTATCTTTTTATATATATATATGTACAAAAGAAAGAAAATTCCTAACAACCGCCCCTCGAAAGGGAATCTGGGTCTGACAGAGCTCAGTAACTGTAAACAGCCAACAACCAAATGTTGTAACTGAGGGACTAATCAAACTGTGCAAGTTGTGTGCAAAGGAAAAAATGTTTTTGTATTTTATATTGTTTATTGAAATGAAATATTATACAATATAAGTAATCACTACCTCCCAGGCTTGTGTCAGGTTTACCACGCAAGCTAATTACTTGTGAATAATTAACTGTAATAAATGTGTCCTGACAGCCTGGAAGTTGAATGATATAGTATAATATACAAACAAGTATAAATATTTCAACAAAATACAAAATACAAGTCATAGTAGGCAGCACACCTCCCCGGCAGCGGCGCCAAATTTTGATTCCTCCCGAACCATCCCCTTTATTTCTCAACCGCTTGCGAACGGCCGATAACAAAAATTGAGAGGCCGGGAGAAATTAGCAAAGTTAATCCGTGGGTCTTAAGTACAGAAAAGTACGTGAGTAAAGAAAAGTACATCCCCAGGTCGTTATGTCCCAACGAGGTGTGAACGTGATACTACCATGACTTGTAATGTTGAAATAATATGCATATAGAAAAATAGGAGTCTGATTGACTAACACTGAATGTGAATAGTAATAGCTCTGTCACAGCTAGTTCAATTAAGAAACGTACAATCAGAAACCTTAAAATGATAAAGTATATACAAACGTACGTTTAAGTTTAAATAAACGTAAACGTAACGTATAAAACAAAACTTTCCCAAAGAGGGAATTTGCATGCCTTAACGGCTTAAATGCAAATTAAAAGGAAATAAAATAACTAACTATATTTATAATATTATTATTATAGTACGAAAACCTAGAAAACTAAAACGCATACATAAACGTTTAAATAAACGTCTACGTAAAAGATAAAAAGTGAATTCCGTCCAATATAAGTCCCACAAATGTGAAAATTACATTTTTGGAATCCTAAAAGAATAAGAAAATTATTAGAAAATTAAAATTATTTATTATACACTTATATTAATTATTATTAATTAAAACTATTTATAACTATTTAATAATTACCTAAAAATAAGAAAAATTGAAATAAAGCTAAGAAAAATAAATTTAAAACTTAGAAAAGTTAAAAGTAATATAAAAGATATTTTGAAACTAAAAATATATTTATTATACAATTATTCTATTTATTATTACTTATTTACTATTATCTATATATTAATACTATTATTAAATTATTATATATACTAAATTAGCAAACAAAAATCTAAAACTTTTTACATAATTCTAAAATAATTATAAGAAGCTAAGAAAAATATATAAACTATATTTTATATACAGAAATAAGGAAACTTAATTTAAAACTATTATTACTTAATTAAACAAATTAATACTAATTTAATTATTATACATACTAAACTTATTTATAAAATTATAAAACTTTTTATAAAACTTCCTAAGTATCTTAGGAATACCTAAAAAATATAAAAAGTTTGTAAAAATTATAAATAAGCAGATTTAAAAATATATTATTTATTATTTCCTAAAACCTAGTGAAACTATATTAATTATTATATATATTAGATGAACAGTAAAAAATCTGAAAAAAATTATGGAAACTAGATTAAGTTATGAAGAAGCTAGGAAAAATAAGTTGGGGTTACCAGCTTATTCAGATAAGCTGGAATAAGCTCATCAGTTCCAATAAGCTAAAGGGCCAAAAAGTGGTTAAGTATATTGTTTATGCAAACACTTTCGGAACTGGTGCCCCAGAGCAAATGGAAGGGGTGTGGGGTTTATGCATGTTTACTAGCGAGAGGTCCTGAGTTCGAATCCAACCCACACCCATTTTTTTTGAAACTTTTTATTTTTTATTTTTTTCTTTTTGCAAAACTATAAAACAAGTAAAAATATTAAAGTTTAACAAACACAACTTTTACAAAACTTGGAAATAAGCTCTGTAACAACTTATTTCCATAACAGTTAGCTTATAAGCCTAAACTAAGAGTTTTACTAAGCTAAAAGCTATAAATAAGCTACCTAAGGTTAAATAAGATACAACTAAGTAAGATATACCTAAAGTGAACTAAACTAACTTAATAAGCTGCAAGAAATAAGCTATAAGCTATAATAAGCAATTCCACATCTCAGTCAACCAAACACCCTTCTCAGTCAACTTTTTAGGCAAAATAAGCTCATGAAATAAGCTTAAAAGCTCAAAATGAAAACTGATATGGAAAGTTGGGTTGTAGGACTTTTCAAAAAGCTAAAGATCAAGGGATTTGATCCACTACAGAGCTTCTGAGGAGCTTGTGAAAAAGCTTGAATAAAGCAAATAAGTGATAAGCCTTCTAAATAGAAGCTATCACTTAGCTTTAAAAGGGGTTTCTTTTTGGTTTTTCTTTTTATAAAAGTAAATAAATACATATAATGTACATATTAGATGAAAACTAAACTTATAAAACCTATAAATAAGCAATTCGTGGCTTATTAATCACACAGATGAGCTTTTGGGCTCACAGATGAGTATTAAGCTTGGAATAAGCTAGAAAAAGCTATACAGAGGTGTAAAAAGTAAAAAGGTTTATATGTATATGTATAATATGTGTGTATGTACATGAATAAGCACTGAGGAGTGCTTATTAAGCACAAGCTTATGGTTTAGACAGTCTAGCTTTTTGGCTAAACTTGGATTGAGTGAAGGCTTCTAAGAACCTATAATAAGCTTCTTACTTAAAAGTAAAAGTGAAAATGTATCTATACAAGTGTTATATACATATATTAACAAGCTAGTGAACAGAGATTAGCTTATAAGCTCATAATAAACAAATAAGCTTTTCCCTGATACACTCAGTTCCAAACACCCCTGCAACCTTATAGCTTAGCCATTTAAGCTTATCAAATAAGCTGTAAAGGCCATATGGTGATTGAAGGTTGCAAGCTGGGGTGGTAGGTTTCTCAAAAAGCCCAAGCTCACCTAGTGGGGTCCACTAATGAGCTTGTGGGAAGCTATTGAAAAAGCTCCATTTCCTGAGTCTATGGTGATAATGGCTAAGTGTTCAGGAAATGGTACACACAAAAAGCTATAAGCAGCCCTGGTTAATAAGCTACAAACTTGAAATTAAGTATTGGAACTTAAAGCTGGGTAGATAAGCTCCCAAGGGAACTTAATTCCACAAGCTAAGTCCAACTGGTTAGCTTTTTGTGAGTTTATGAAATAAGCTAGTGAGAATAAGGTCCACTGAGGACTCAGCATACCTTTTCTAAGTGGGATAAGTTTGAGCAACTTGCAGCCCTGTGAAATAAGCTACAAGCTTATTTTTAAGAACAGGATCCTATAGTGGGGCTGCTAGGCTTCCTAAAAAGCCAAGCCACACAGGCTAAGGGTCACTATTGAGCTTTGTGTGAGCTTGTGGAAATGGTGTAACACCCCTGATTGCTCAGGGGTGTGTTGTGATTGGGCAAACAACAAGGCATCACAAAACTTATCTAATAAGCTCATAAGAGCTCAACAAGCACTAATACATTGAGATGAGCAGTAAAACTTCATAAGAAGCTAAACCACACAAGCTTAAGCTTAGTGAGGAACTTTTTATGGACTTGTGAAATCATCTCACCCTCACTGTTTGCTTCAGTGAGGGGAGGAAGTGCACAAAAATTGGTGGGTTGTAAAAGCTATCTAACTAAGCTGGAAATAAACAATTAAGCACATAAATAACAATTATGGTACTAAGACAACATAAGTAAGCCAAGTGCATAGAGTGTGGTCAAGTCATGAGCCTTATGCAAGCTCATGAACTTGACTGACAACTCATGACACAGGGCAAAAACAGGTCAATATAAGCACTTCTAAAAGCTATTAAATAAGCTAAACAAAAATCAACAAAATTCATACAACAAGGTGAGCTGCTAAACTAAAACATATTAAAAGGACAAAAGCTAAAACTAAATATTAAAGCCTACACAAAATTATCTATTTAATTGAAAACCTGAAAAACTAACTTTTGACTTTTAAGTTTATGATCAAAGTTGACTTTCATCAACTTTGATCTGAATTTAACAACTGATTATGATGTAATATGATACAATAACATGAAATAAACATGTATAAACAACATTAAAACAGATATGGTGAGTATGGCATTGCAAATTCATACAGTGATCAAATGAAGAACCAAGATAATGATTTTTGACTTTTTGTTTAAATACACAATAGGCTAAAGGTTTGTCTGACCATTAGGAACTCTATGTACCAAATATCAACCAAAAACAACACCTTAGACTCAGTTAAGCACTCTTGAATCATTATTGCCAAACACACCTTAAACATAACTCAATTAAGCTTTTCATTACATATCACTACCAATACCAATTTAATCAAATCCACAGGCTTTCATTGGTTAAATTAGAACCTTAAAGGCTTAAACAAGTAGTCACACAAGTATTAAACCATGATCATCAAAAATCAATATAATGACAGTCAAGATATAATTTTCAAGCACAATCAAATCTAAAACATAACAACCTAATTTAAAGTTATTTAAACATCAACTAACAACAACTAAACACAGAAAATAAGAAATCAAAACAAATTAAAGATTAAAACTAAGAAATGCATAATTAAAGGAAATAGCTTACATGGTGAATCAACTGAGAACTTAAGAACCATGGACCAAAACACTACCTATAGTCTCCCATGAGACACTATAACCAATGGCAATCCATAATAGCCATGCTCCTTGCTGAGAACACTAAGAACACAAGATTTTTATTTAATTTTCTATTTTTCTCTATTTTTTATGATTTTTGGTTTTAAACATTACAACTGATTAAATGGTATCTAAAAGCTTCAACAAGCTTTTTAAGGAGCTTACATGATCTAATAGAGTCATTATAATCAACTACAAACAACATAAATTTAAATGACAAGAAATAAAGGATAAACTTGAAAACTTGAAATTGTAAAAGAAAACTTGCATTAAAACTGTAAATGGTGTTCCATTACACTACTTGATGTTCCATTACACTAAGTAAAACAGTAAATGACATTGAAAATAAAGAAAGCAATAAAATTACACTACATGGTTAAACTAAGCTAAGTGACAATGGCCTAATGCCAAGGTCAATATTCTTCTGTCATCACTTCCTCTTTTATAGTCTCTATAACCCTTGGAGGCCAATCCCAAGCTCTGACTTTTGATCTTGACCCTTTATGTTGTCCAATTCATCTTATCCGTTTAAATCCACTTTTGGCGCCAAAGTCCTTGCAAGTAACTTGAGGCGGTTTGATAGCATTTAATGTATCTTGTATCTTTGTATAGGTGGAGGGGACAATTGAGATAGTTTGGAGAGGCTTGGGGTTCAAGGTTAGAAGAAAACAGGGCAAGGGGGAAAGTTTTAGTGAAAAAGAGGTGGGAATACATTTATTGGTGGAGTGGGTTTGGTTTGAGAGGTGGCAGGGAGTAGGTGATGAGCTGGGTAAGCTTTTGGAGGGGGGAGGTGGCATAAAAACCACCCTGGTTTTGGGATTAGGCTGAGGTAGAGGGAGGTGAACAGTGTTGGCGGTATAAGGGTGTGGGTTTGACTGTTTGACCCCGTGTTTTATTATTTTGGCTGTGGGCCGGGTTGTGGTGTTTTGGGCCAGGATATGGTGGGCTGGTTGTTTGGATTTGGATTAGTGTTATTAATAGGATCCGTTTGGTTTAAGTAGTAAACAAGCCCAAGGACCTATTGTGTAACTTCTGATTTTTGAGGGGCTAATCATGTGAACTTTCCAAACTTCCTTTGAAGGACCAAACCTGCCATTTATATAAACACAAGGACCAATATTGTTAATTAAAACATTTTAAAACTTAAAAGGACCATTTGTGTAAATTTTGGATTCTTAGGGGACTAAACTTGTAATTTCCCAAAAGTTATCAAATTGTTCCATTTTGTAAATTCATGCATAGTACAAGGGTAATATTTGTAAAATTCCAAGATTTGAATACCCAGGGACCATTTTTGCCAATTTTGCAACTTGAGGGGTAAAAGTTGCCAGTTTGTGTAAACTTTCATCCAGGGATCATTTTTGAATATTTTTGGTTTCCCAAGGACTTAAGTTAACTTTTCTTTCATTTAAAACATTTAGGGACTAGTTTTGACAAATTGTGTAACTCCAGGGACTGAAAACGACAATTGTTGTGAAATTGATCAGTTTTCACTTGTTTTTTCAATCTTTTGTACCTGAATCACATATAAAACACATTGTGATGAATTTGTAACATTTTGTGAGTCATTTGTGTGTTTTTGGTTGTTTTTGTGGGTTCAAATAGGTATAAAATGATGAGTATTTAGACACTCATCAATGGTCCTACTGACCGAGATAGACGTCTACCTGTTTGGAATTGAATTATTCGAATCTCTTATCATACTCAGGGACCTTTATAGTCATTGGAGATTTTAATCTGATTGGAGATATTTGTGATAAGCAAGGTGGCTCGATGAATATATCTCGACACATTGAGGAGTTTCATTCCTTCAATTCAGCTTCACAATTGATCGTGAGTTTTTCAGTGGAAGTCTTCTTCACACCTTTCCACATCACACGTTGACCCATCTTCTTCTCATTGGTGATGATCATGCTCCAATATTATATCGATCATGCCCTGAACACAAAAAGGAAAAAGCAACTCTTCATATTTGAATCTATGTGGACTCTAGCTTGAGAATTCATGTGAAGAAACTATTCATACATTTTTGTGTGATAGGAGATCCACTTACTATATTGACTCCCTTGAAGAAAATCTATTTTGTTTGCTAATTGTCTCCGTTATTTTAGTCATGATTTTTTTTGCAACAACAAAAAGATAATTGAGCATATTTCTATGGAAATAATAAATATTCAAGCTCTAACACCCAGCACTGAAAATTGTGCCTAGCAATGTTTTCTCAAACAAAAGCTTGAAGAAACACGGCTCGAGGAATAAATGTATTGTCCCCAACGATCTCGAGTTAATTAACTTAAATATGGGGACCAAAACTCAAGATTCTTTCATCTATCAACAAATCATCGCAGTCAGAGAAATAGAATTACTGTTACGTCTCATGCCCGATTTGACTAAAATTAGAAACTTTACGTGAAAACGACTTGACTATAACGGATTTCTAGTTACTATTTCATATCTGATAAAAATCTATTACAAAGTAACCCTTAAAACTATTTTTAAATGAAACTAGACTCAATTACTTTTGAAATGACGGGTGGCACGACCCATGACAACTTACGGTTAAAAAGATATGATTTTTCGAACATTGACAAAAATATGCCAAGACAACCTATGTACTATACGCCCTTATGCCCAAGGTCTAGAAGGGCATCTGATCTGGTACTCAGAATATGTAAAAATGCATTTTTAGGCAGAAGGCCTTATGCCCAGCGCATAAGGGCATCTGATCTGTAACTCAGAAACTCAGCAAACCACTTTTAAAAGCAGAAGGTCATATGCCCAGAAGCGGAAGGTCTTATGCTCCCATTTTCCAGATTTTACGAAAAACACAACTTACAGCAACTTACTCTAATTTCCGGAAAACCGACTTCCAAAACTCGAAACTAAACAAAACTTTCCAGAAATCTTTAATATAACATAATACATAATTTTCATAACCATTCAACCCGTTTGACCCCAAAATTGGTGGAAATATACCTTAAACCAAACACCCCTTTAACCCATTACATACACTTTAACCGTTAATAATACATTCCAATTCGACATACTTTAGACCTTGATATCCATAATACTTTGATGACCATAACATAAACTATGACACTAGATTAACCAACATATAAACCATTAAAAAAATCTCAAGGGTACAACGTTGACTTTAAGCTCAGTAACTTATAACTTTCTAACATCCGAACATTCATTCCTTAAGCTTTAATCCAAGCAATACTTTCTTGCCATGAACGCCTACAAAACATTAACATCTATAATGTAAGCTTTCGCTTAGTAAGTAAAACGATCATAACATAATATTATAATCATTCATACATTACACATCATAACATCTTAATTCATTACAATCATTAAACATTAACACGTACCTTAAATCACGTAAGGCATCACTATTCTATCTCATCCACATCTGAGACATCTTAGGCGAGCTATATCGCACTAACCTTAAATCCAATTTCACATAAGCACACACATTCCATAACCTTAACATATAACACATAATACATAATATGATGAAATCAATATAACATCATCTTATAACCGGTTTACTTACCTTGATTCCAAGCTAAGCAAATCAAAGCATCATCATTATCATCATTCACCATCATCATTCATCATCCTTATCACCATCATCATCATCCTCCATATTATGCAATCTAGGTTAAAACCACCACAATATAAATACTTAAAACATGAACAAATAACTATAGCCATGGTTTAATACAACCATAAGCTTACCTCTAAATATCTTAAATCATCATATAATCATATCTTGATTATATGATGATCAATCCAATGAATTACTAACTTACTTTCAGTTTAGTTAGACTTATAATAGTTATGACCTCTTAATTTAACTTAAAACACCATTTAATCATTTCCCAAATTAAAGCTTATGAATCCTAACTTCTTACTCACTAATAACACAAGATAAGGATTACTCACTAGTCATTGATATGCACTAATCCTTACTTAATACCTTAACATAATCATCACTAGCTTAATGTTTCCCTCATATTTTTCTTGGTTGAACAGTACTTCACACACACACACACACACACACACACACACACACACACACACACACACACACACACACACACACACACACACACACACACACACATCTATAACTAGATCATTTTAGAATACAGGGAATAAGTATAAGGCTTTTCTTCATACCAAAGTTATTTCCTAACTTGACAATTTAAGCCCCTCAAGTCCATTTGCTTCTATTTTGGCTTCAATAACTTTATAACATATTTACTACTTGACAACATTAGTGTTAGGAATACAAATATTCCTGTAAAAGTCTCGGTCACCTAATTATTGTAATAGCATTAAGTTAGCTCGTAGTTAGTTTAGTTATTAGTTAGAATTAGATTAAGTAACATCGTGGAAGAAGGACGGGTCTTTACCCACTGTATGCCTGATCCACAGCCCGGGTGTGGGCGTTTTATCTTTGTTTGTTAGGAACTATAAATACCCCTCTCCACATGTGGAGAGGGTTGGACCTTCTCATACATTGAATCTAACATTACACTTTCTCTCTCAAGGTTCCAAGTTTTCTCTCTTCTTCCTTTTTCTCTTAATTCATACGCCACACACATCACAAGCACCATCATGTTTGTGACTTGATTAGTATCCTACAATTGGTATCAGAGCAAAGGTTTCATCTTAGGGCCTTGGTGAATCTTATTTGGTGTGTTTTTGTGAGTTAGTAGTGTTTTTTTGAAAACATCTTGTTTTGATTTATCTAGTGTTAGTTGACATGTTAGAGGTGTACTTTTATGATCATTTGTGTTAGGGTTACATTATTTCTCAGTTGGTTTCGCCATATCATACGTATTTTTGAAGATTGGATTGGGTTTAGGTCGAGTTTCTTGACTGCGATTAGCTCCACTGTTCCATTGCTTGTCTGCGGTTTGCTCTAGATTTCTGTGGTTAGTTGTCTGCGATTACTATTTTGAGTTAACAGACAAAACGCAAGGATAGTGACAGATTTGTACTATTGTAGACTGCGACTAGCTCCTGCGGTTTGGTGGTCTGCGTTTTAGTATTTGTGGTTTGCTACTGTGGTTTGCTTTTCCTGTGGTTACCACACTTGCGGTTTTGTTCATCCTGCGGTTTGCTTCTTGCTGTGGTTAGTGCCTTGCGTGTCACTCACCTTGTAGTTTGCTTACTCTACGGTTAGTTACTCCATGCGGTTATCTCACCTTGTGGTTAACTCATCTTGTGGTTACCTCTCCCTGTGGTTACCTCTCCTACGGTTAACTCGTGAAGTCTCCTGCAGTTAACTTTCCCAGCGACTTGCTCACCTTGCGATTAACTCTTCCTGTGATTTGTTCATCTTGTTGTTGCTAACTCCTACGTTGCGGTTTGGTCATTTAGGTTGCGACTTTCTCAACTTGTTTGGCAATTTACTAAGTGATGAGATTCATGTGATAGGTTAATCATTTTGCAATTCGTGAATTGTTGTAACATTAGTCGTTTCAATTAATCTAATTGTGATATGACGTTGTGAGTTAATCCTTACGACTTGACTAATTTCAATTGGATATATTACAACTTGACTTGTCACAACTTCACACTTGATGCAAACTGTGACTCATCTGGTATCTCTCTATTAGTTTAATTTGCTGAATATATCTTCCGGTTTCTTTTGTTGACTTCAGTAAAATCCCTAGAAAGAATCATTTCTCGGTTTAAGTCACAAAAGCTGTAAAATCCTGTTTGAAGACTTTGAGATGTCGACAGTCTCAGATGACATTCAAGCTGCTGGGTCCGACACCCGACCTCCGATACTAGACAGGACAGATTATGAATCATGGGCACAAAGAATCAGATTGTATTGCTTGGGTAAAGAAAAAGGTGAGAACACTCTGCGATCTATCGATGAAGGTCCTATGCAGATGGGTACAACCAGAGATGCTATCTCCACGGCTAAGGATGGTTCTGTCATCCAGGGAATCGATAGACCACGCACTTACAATGATCTCAATGATGTTGAAAAGAAGCGCTATGATGCTGACATTCGAGCCTCCAACATCGTGATACAAGGGTTACCCAAAGATGTGTACAAGCTAATCAACTTCAACACTGAAGCCAAAGCTGTGTGGGACAATGTCAAAATGCTTCTGTCTGGATCGGAGCTGACCAAAGAAGACCGTGAATCTCAATTGTATGATGAGTTTGAGCATTTCAAAATGAATCCTAGTGAAAACATTACCGACTACTATGTCAGATTTCACAAGCTGGTTAATGACATGAGAATGATCAGAATGACAATGCCCAACATTCAACTCAACTCTAAGTTTGTGAACAACATGTCACCTGAGTGGGATCGTTTTGTCACAGCTGTCAAGCTCAACAAAGGATTGAGAAATACGAACTATGAACAATTGTTTGCTTATCTACAACAACATGAGAAGCATGCTGCATATGATCATCAATTAAGAGAGAAGCTCAATCCAACTGTCACCAATGACTCACTTGCTTTCATGACTAGTATGGTGCCAACCACTCAACCTGTGTCATCAATGGATCACTCATCTCTACAGTCATCAGCTGCTATGAATACTCACCTCGATTCAGGATACTCCCATACTGAAAAGATGATTGACAATCTTTCCAATCAAGTGTCTTTACTGGTTCAACATTTCAGGGCTGCTCTTCCATCTTCCAACAATCAACTCAGAATTTCCTCCAATCCACGTAATCAGGCTATTGTGGAAGATGGAAAAGTAATGGTGCAAAACATTCAGGGAAGACAGAATGTGAATCAAAGGAATGTTGTGCGGGGTAACTCTCAGAACAGAGTTGGAAATGTGAATCAGGGACAAGGAAGGCAACCAAAATGTTACAACTGTGGGGGTCTAGGTCACATCGCCAGAAACTGCACTCAGCCAAAACGTCCTCAAAACTCAGATTACTTCAAGGACAAAATGTTGCTCATGCAAGCCCAAGAGAATGGAGCTGTGCTAAATGAGGAAGAGTTGGCGTTTATTGCTGGGGATGATGGAAAGACATTTGATGATGATGTGGATGAACAACCAGTTCAGGATTTAGCTCTTAATGATCCAAACATCTTCCAGGCAGAGGATTGTGACGCTTTCGACTCAGATGTTGATGATGAACCCACTGCTCAGACAATCTTCATGGCTAATCTATCATCTGTTGTCTCACCCACACAACAATCTGGTCCATCCAAATCATCCATCATATCTGAGGTACTAAAATTATATGATAAATGTGCTGACAATGATGAACAAAAGACCTTCAATGATATACGACAAAATAATGTTAGTGAATCAAATGAGGCTGAGTTGGAAACCAGTAATGTGTTCCCAACTGAGCAACATTCTGATCACGACAGTAGTTCTGACGTATCTTGTGGAAAGTCTTCTGTTGCGTGTGATAATGATGTGATGCATGAACAAATGATGTATAACGAAGTACAACAAACAAACGTTGCTGAATTAGATATTGCAACCTTGGGAAATAGCAATATTGTCCCATATGAACAATAAGTAAAGCACAACGTCGAGTCTGTTGTATCAAGTAATATATCCTCTGTTGATGAAGATATATGTGAATTGGATGAGTACACTGCTGTTCCACCTGATGACACTCTAATTACTAGAATTAGTACTCTTAAAGATCAAGTTAGGTGTTATGAACAACGTGCAGAATTTGAGCTAACAGAACGTGAACAAAAATTGGAATGGCAAATGCATGCTTACATTACTGACCAAAACTTAAAGGAAATGGCCTTTAAACAAGAGATCAAATCGTTTCAAAATCAACTTGATCATGCTTTTAAGGAAAAACAGGAAATTCAGGATAGATTAAATCTCCTAAAAAGTGAATTTCAAGAAAAGGAAAATAAACTGTTAAACGAATTTTCCAACCTTAAGTAGTTGAAAAACAAACTTGAAAACAAGTTGTATGTTCAAGGCCAAACCTGTCAAACAGCTCAAATGATGGAAAAGCACATTAAACTGCGGGATAAGCATAGTGATGAGTGGCTAAATACTCATCATTTTATACTAATCTGAACTGCCAAAACATCCAAAAACACTCAAATATGCATCAAAATACTGAAAATATCTTAGAAGTGTGTTTTATATGTTTCAAATGCAAAATAATCAAAAACAGATGAAAAACGTACAAAGTTTGCATAATTAGCAGTTTCAGTCCCTCAAGTTTTAAAAGTTGTCAAAACTAGTCCCTGGTTATTCTAAAAACATGAAAAAGTCACCAAAGGTCCTTTTGAATCACAAATTACATATTTAGTCCTTTGGTGCAAAGTTTTACAAAAGTACAAGTTTAGTCCCTATACTTTGCAAAATTGACATAAATGGTCCCTGGGATGTAAAAACTTTGAGAAAATCAATTTTGGTCCTTATACTAATCTTCTATGGCAGGAATGGTCCTTGGTTGGAAAGTTTGGTGAAATTACATGTTTGGTCCCCGAAGTTTCACAGTTTGGCAGAAAAGGTCCTTGGAAATTTAAAATGGAAAATAATTACATTTATGATCCTTGGTTTATCATATTTGGCAAGTTAGGTCCTTGAAGATACTTTGGGAGAATTACAATATCAGCACCTCAACTTTGCATAAATTACAAATTTGGTCCTTGTGTAATTTTCTAAACCAAACGGACCCTTATTATTACTAAAACCAAATCCTAAATCCAAACCATACAACAAGCCCACCCATTCCTTACCCTAAGCCCAAAACACCCTCGGCCCACACCCTTAATATTATAAACTATGGTTTGACCCTGGTCAAACCTCCCAAACCCGCCACCACTGTTCACCTCCCTCTCCCACACCTGCAAACCTGAAAACCAGGTGGTTTCACCACCACCTGTCCACCCCCAGCTCATTACCTACTCCTCTCCCACTCCCTTCCACCTCACAACCCTATTCCACTCCACAATTAATGCCTTTCACACCTTTTTCCATCAAATTCTCCACTATAGCACTCAAACTCCACGTTTTTCTTCCATATCACCCCAACTTGGCTAAAAACTATCTCAATTGTCCCCCTTACACATCCACAAGCCCCCAAGATGCATTAATTGCAAAATAACGGCCACAAGCTACCAATTTCACTTTTGGCGCCAAAAGCACTTTTGAACGATTGAGATGAATTACAAAGATTCAATGGCCAAGATGTGTTGAAAAAGTCTCAGAAACATGTGGGGAGTCTCAATTTTCTATAAAGAAAGAAGGAGAAGCAATGTGGAAAACTATCTAGTTTAATTTTATTCAATGTAATGTCGACTAGTTAAATTCTCAAGTTTCTTTGTATCTTTAAGTTTTTTCAAGTTGTAATTCTTAAACATCAGTGTATCTTAAACCTTTGGTAATAATAGATTTCAAGTTTTCTGTATAATTCTCAAATATGCATATTACCTTTTCACTCAAAATTATCAAATAGCCTAGTTGTTGTTTGTAGTGGATTACAAGGATTCAATAAGCTCACTTAAGCTCTGATAAAGCTTAAATAAGCTTTTAGAAACATTAAATCCAAGTGAAGTACTAAAATAGAAAAATACATAAAAAAATCAAGAAAAATTAGTAAAAAAATAAAATCATGGTACATGGTGATCAAGCAATGGAGCAGGGTGGCTTATGGATTGCCCTGGGTTAGAGGCTTAGTGTTAAGCCTATAGGAGTGGTGTATGGTCCTTGGTTTCTCAGTTTGGCTTGGACTGCAATTGTAAGCTTCAATTCCAAATTTTGCATTTCTAATATACAGTAGCTTAGTACTGCTCATTTGTGTTTATATATGCTTATTGGGTGTAGGTTAGTTGGTTTATTGCTCAATAACACATGCTTGTTCAGCTTAATTCATAATTGCTTTGTATCTTAGCTTAACAGTCAAATTAGCATTTTTAATGATTCTGAGTATTTGTTGTTTATACAAGTGTTTGTTTGCTTAAATCTACTTATCTTATCATATTAAAACACTGTGGATTGATTTTAAGGACTTAATCATGAAAATGTTTTGAAAATCACAAAATCAATGAGATAAGGGAATGTTTGGTTTCGTAGGTTCTTCTGTGTTAGAGGTTGTTAGTGGAGTTGTTCTTGTTTGATATACATCACAAAAGTATCCAATAAGTCAGTCAAACATTAAAAACCATACCTTGTTTATGTTAAAGTCAAAATTCATTTTGATTTCACTTGATTTGCCATCTGTTGAGATTTAGTACTTGCATAACCTTCATTTTGTTGCTAATCTTGTTAAATTTGTTAGAATTACTCTTATTTAGTCATAATATATCATATTCAGTTAGATTTAGCCAAGCAAAGTTCACATAAGTCAAAGTTAGTTCATAAATTAAAAAGTTAAAAAGTTGTATGATCAAGAAATCCTTAAAATGGCATGAATTACTATGATTTTTGTGTAAGGTTTTAGGGTCTGAAATTTATTGTATGTATACTCTACCAGCTGAACTTGAGTTTCTTACATCTAATTTATTTTTGTGATTTTATCTGTGCAAGTTACACCCATCCAAACTCACTTGCAGGGGAAGGTACTCCCCTGCTACACAGACCATCACCTCAACACCACCACCTTTGGTGGTTGATTGTGGCCACCACAGTGGTCCCACAGGCCCAAATCTTGGTTTTTCCAACCCCCCTCCTACCAGGGTTCATAAGTTGACCCTTTGTTTGACCTGTGCATCAGTGGACCCCACTTGGAATTGCACTTAAAATCTGTCCCATTTCTGTCTCAGTCACCCATTAAGCATTTACTTATTGTGGCTTTTTAGCTTATCCCATGAGCTTATCTCATCAAGTCTAGCTTATTCAAGTCCAACTAACTCAGGTGAATCAGATTTCACCATTGTGGACCCCACACACTTCCATTTGAGCTAAATCTCCTTCTTGGTCAAAAAAAGTCAACTGTCAAAGGTAATAAGCATTCACAGTGCTTATTTTTGGTTTCCAAATTAGTTGTCTTTATAAAAGTTTCTTATTTTAAGTATTTTAATAGTTTTGTAAAAGAAAAAACAGAAAAAACCAAACTTAATTATAGTGATAGCTTCTATTTAATAGAAATTATCTATTTAATTTTCTTTTTAGCTTATTTATAAGCACTTCTGCATTTTTATATTTTTATTAAATCTCTTTAATATTAAAGTATTTTTATAAATTTTTCCAGATTTTTCCTTTGTCATTTGGTAATATTTAGAATTAATATTAGTTTAATTACTTATTAATTAATAAATAAGAATTAAGTAGCATAATTATATTTTATAAAGTACCACCTAGTTTTTATAATTTTTCTAGCTTTTATATAAGGTAAAACATTTTTATAAATTTTTCAAGAATTTCCACTGTTCATTTTCTATTTTTTATAATATAATTAGTTTAATTGGTAATTAATTAATAAATAGAATAATAATTAGTAAATTAGTTTAAAAATACATAAAATAAACTTTTTATAATTTTTTAGGATTCCTGTGATGGTTAATTAGATTTATAAAAATTTTCTTAATTATCTAAGTCTTTTTAGTATTTTTAATAATTTAAATCAATATAATTAGTTAAATAATAATTAATTAATAATAAATAGATAAATAGTGTGAAAAATATAATTTTAGTTTTAAAATAAGTTTTATAATATTTTAGACTTTTAGAAATTTTAATTTTATATTTCTAGACTTATTTTACATTTTCTTATTTATTAAGTGAATTATTAAATAATTAAAAATAGTTATTAAATAATAATAATTAATTAAATAGTTATAAAAATAACTTTAATTTTCTAATAAGTTTAGGATTCCAAAAATATATTTTTCATATTTGTGGGAGTTTTATTTGACAGAATTCACATTTAGTTTAATACGCTTACGTTTATTTGAACGTACATTTTATATCTTTTTACATTTTTAGGTTTTATTAACTTTTAAATAATTTAGTAATTATAAAATAAATATTTTAAGTTTATTTAATTTGCATTTAAGCCCCTAAGGCATACAAATTACTACTATAGTTAAAATCGTTTTTGTTGTTTACGTTTAAATATTAAACGTATACGTTTTCCAGTTCCTTTTCATTTGTACTTATCTGATTTCATGTATTAGTTGATATAGCTTATTAAAGCTATTCACACTTATATTTTAGTAGTACAATCATTTGAACCCTTTTCCTGTTCAATTCACCTGATCTCGAAGTCATTTTATTTCAGATTTCACGCCTCGTTGGGATTTAACGATCCAGGGAAACACTACACTCCACGGAGTATTGGTTTAGACTGTTTGACTTGTTGACCATTACTTGGTTAATATTTTCTGACTGTTTGAGGCCAATCAAAATTTGGCGCCGCTGCCGGGGAGGTGTGCTGCGTATTACGACTTTTGAAGCATCTGTGAGTTTGAATAACTCACTCATTTGTTATATATCATCTTTTTGTCTATATTTCTTTTCTATTTTTAATTTCCTGTCACTCTAAGGATTCTTAGAGTCGTCTCTAGTGCATGCGTACTCGTTCTTCTAGGTCAACAAGCCCTTTCCGTGAGCTTGTTAGAAATCCTCGAAGACGCCGTAAACGTTCTGCCCCAACAGCCGTATCTGAGGTACGTGCTGTTTCCCCAAACAAAGTTATCATGGCGGAAGACCGTCCGATGAATGAGCTTCTCCAAGCACCCATTGAGGGTTACGGAGACGCTATTGTTGTCCCAGCCATTGTGGCTGAATACTTTGAGCTCAAAACCGGGTTACTAAATCTAGTAACCTCAAGCTAATTTTATGGTTTTGAGAGGGATGATCCTCATGCTCATATTCGATGGTTTAACAAGATTACATCTACCATCAAATACAAAAACGTCCCTTCCGAAGCAGTCAAACTTCTTCTTTTCCCATTTTCTCTTGAGGGAGCAGCCCGGATTTGGCTGGAAAAACAACCTCCTCGTTCAATAACATCATGGGAGGATTTATTTACCAAATTTGTAAATGAATTTTTTCCCCCGTCCAGAACAACAAGCCTTAAAAATGAAATCATCAAATTTACTCAAAGGTTTGATGAATCGTTTGGGGATGCATGGGATCGTTTCAAAGAATTGCTTCGTCGATGTCCTCATCATGGTTTCACTGAATTAATGCAAATTGACACTTTTTATAATGGTGTGAGTCAATCTGACCAAGATTCTCTCAATGCCTCCGCGGGAGGTAATTTTTTGAGTAAAACCACTAAAGAAGCTTTAGAAATCATTGAAAATAAGTCCAAGGTCCGCACTACACGCATAAAGCCATATAACTCCCAAGTGAGTGCTGGTCCTTCTACTTCATCACCCGTGAGTACTTCTAGCACCGATGCTAAGATAGATAAACTCACGGACGCTATTCAAGCTTTGGTTCTCTCAAACCAGAAGAAAGTCACTTTCACACGAAACCCTTCACATGCTGAAGTAAAAAAGGTGGAAGTCTGTGTCACTTGTGGTGGCCCATATGCTTACTACAATTGTACTGCCACTGATGGTAGTCCTTTTGAAGCCAATGCCTTAGCCGGTACTACAAATCAGGGAGGTAATCAATACCGTCCTCAAATGGAACCAAGTTACCATGCTAACACACATATGGGACCACCCAGGTTTAACCAAAACCCAAATTTGCAAAACCAAAACCAGAACCAACCTCGAATGAACCAAGGTTATCAAAACCAAGGGAATTTCAATCCTGGACAGAATCAAGGTTTCCACAATCAAGGAAACTTTAACAGAAACAATTTCAACCCGGGAAATCATTTTCAGGGAAATGGTAATCCAAATCTGGGAAATTTTCAACCACAACAAGGTTATAATCACAATAACCGAGTTTAAAATTTCCCCAACCAAACACAAGCCATTCTCCCAGCTCCACAATCATCATCTGATGAGTTGTTGTAGCAGTTCAAGAAAACTCAAGAAGAGACAAACAGGTTGTTGGTCAACCAGATTTCTGAAATCAAGAAATCTTTAAATGAACAACCCTCGGGCTCTGGAAAACTTCCGAGCAACACGATTGCAAACCCGAGGGGCGATGCAAAGGCGATCACAACCAGGAGCGGAGTTTCATATGATGGACCCACTGTTCCCACTACCACTTCTTCTCCTTCTCCCAAGGTAGTGGAAAATAAAGCCGAGGTAAATAAGGACGAAGTACTTCCTACTCATAATGGGGGTACCCAAGACGTCCCACCTCATGTTGTCCCGAAACCCAAACCAAAACCTAGAGTTGTTTTTGAACCAAATGATATCCAAGTTGAAACATCTAAGTCCAAACCTTCTACTTCCTATATTCCTTACCCCTCACGCTTGAGTGAGCAAAAGCTCCGTGAAAAAGCTAGTCACCAGATGGATAAATTCTTTCAAATCTTACAAGATTTGCATTTTGACATTAGCTTTGCGGATGCTATTATTCTGATGCCCAAATTTGCATCAACAATCAAACACTTGTTAAGCAACAAGGAGAAACTGTTTGAAATGGCAAAGACTCCCTTGAATGAGAACTGCTCAGCAGTTCTTTTAAAGAAGCTTCCCGAGAAGCTGGGAGATCCTGGAAAATTTCTAATACCATGTGTATTTCCGGGAATGGTTGATTGCTATGCCTTGGCCGATCTTGGTGCAAACATCAACCTAATGCCATACTCAGTTTGGAAGAAACTTTCTCTTCCTGATCTTACTCCTACCTGCATGACTCTAGAGCTTGCAGACCGATCGATATCTCGTCCTCTCGGCATTTCCGAGGACGTGTTTGTAAAGGTAGGAAAGTTCCATCTCCCCGCTGACTTTGTAGTGGTTGATTTCGATGCTGATCAAAGGGTCCCTCTCATTGTTGGGAGGGGTTTCCTTAGAACGGGCCGTGCTCTTATCAATGTATTTGAGCAAGAAATCACTTTGCGTGTGGGTAATGAAGCCGTTACCTTTAACCTCGATCAAACCTCGAGGTACTCCTCCAATTATGATTCTGAAGCAGTTAATCAAATAGATATCATAGACATTGCTTCAGAGGAGTATTCTCAAGAGTTTCTTGGTTATTCTCATAATTCTGTGAGTGGGAATTCCACTCCATCATCTGAACCTATCATTTCCGACTCTTCCCCTTCTCTCACTCCGTTTGAGGGAAGTGATTTCCTTTTGGAAGAGGTCGAGGCTTTTCTCAAAAGTGATTTAGTTCCATCGGGAATTGATAACACTGAGATTGATCTGGAGGGAGATATTCTTCTCCTTGAGAAATTTCTAAATTAAGACAATTCTCCTCCACTCCCTCCCGTACAACTTCATAATCAGGAAATCAAATATGTTGAGAAAACTGATGATTTTCCTGAGGTCGAGCTCAAGGACTTACCTCCTCATCTTGAATATGCATTTTTGGAGGATGATGCTAAATTACCCGTCATTATTGCTAAAGGTTTAAGTGCTGAGGAGAAGGTTGCTCTCATAAAAGTCTTGAAGTCACACAAGCAAGCAATTGCTTGGAAACTCTCCGATATTAAGGGTATTAACCCAGATTTTTGTACACACAAAATCTTAATGGAGGATGACTTCAAGCCTGCGGTGCAACATCAAAGACGGGTGAATCCAAAAATCCATGATGTAATTAAACAAGAGGTTCTTAAACTTCTTGATGCAGGATTGATTTACCCCATCTCTGACAGTCCATGGGTTAGTCCCATCCATTGCGTTCCAAAAAAGGGTGGCATTACTGTTGTCACTAATGAGGAAAATGAGTTGATTCCAACTCGGCTGGTTACCGGGTGGCGTGTTTGCATTGACTATCGTAAGTTGAATGACGTCACCCGCAAAGACCACTTTCCGTTGCCCTTTATGGATCAGATGCTTGAGAGATTAGCAGGGAACGAGTACTATTATTTCCTTGATGGTTTCTCAGGATACTTTCAAATCCCCATTGATCCATCGGATCAAGAAAAGACAACCTTTACATGCCCTTATGGAACCTTTGCTTATAAACGTATGCCTTTTGGCTTATGTAATGCTCCAGGTACGTTCCAGAGGTGCATGATGGCCATATTTGCCGACATGATCGGTAAAACCATGGAGGTCTTTATGGATGACTTCTTGGTCATTGGGGATTCATTCCAAACATGTCTCACCAATTTAGAAAAAATGTTGAAAAGGTGTGAAGACACCAATCTATGTCTAAATTGGGAAAAAAGTCACTTTATGGTCAAAGAGGGCATTGTCCTCGGCCATAAGATTTCCAAGAATGGGATTGAGGTTGACAGAGCTAAGGTTGATGTCATAGCTAAATTGCCTCACCCTACTACCGTCAAAGGTATTAGGAGTTTTTTGGGTCATGCAGGTTTCTATCGTCGATTTATACAAGATTTTTCTAAAATCTCACAGCCTATAACTCATCTCCTCGAAAAGGATGCTCCTTTTATCTTCTCACCAGAGTGCATCGAAGCTTTTGAATCATTGAAGAAAAAGCTTACTGAGGCACCATTCTTGTTGCCCTCGACTGGGATTTACCCTTTGAGCTTATGTGCGATGCAAGTGATTTTGCTATCGGTGCAGTCTTGGGGCAACGCAAAACGAAACACTTTCAGCCTATCCACTACGCAAGCAAAACCATGAACGAAGCTCAAACTCATTACACCACAACGGAAAAAGAATTATTAGCCGTGGTGTATGCTTTTGAGAAATTTTAGACATACTTAATCTTGACTAAATGCGTAGTGTATACGGATCACTCGGCTCTAAAATATCTATTTGCAAAACAAGATGCAAAGCCGAGATTGCTCCATTGGGTTCTCATCCTCCAGGAATTTGATATCATTATTCGTGATAAAAAAAAGAGTTGAGAACCTGGCTGATGATCATCTGTCCCGATTAGAAAACCCTCATCAAGATGTGTATGAGAAAAAGGAAATAAATGAAACATTTCCTCTCGAAACGCTCAATGCGCTTGCTTTTCGTGGAGATTCTACTACCCCATGGTTTGCCGACTTCGCAAACTACCATGCGGGTAACTTTGTTGTGAAAGGGATGTCAACCCAACAGAAGAATAAATTCTTTAAGGATGTCAAACATTACTTTTGGGATGACCCCTACTTATTCAAAATCTGTGCGGATCAAGTCATCCGACGGTGTGTATATGGACAGGAAGCCACTGAAATTCTTAAGGCTTGCCATGCTGGACCCACTGGGGGACATCATAGTCCCAATTACATCGCCAAAAAGGTGTTTGATTCCAGATTCTTCTGGCCCACAATTTATAAAGATGCCCAGGATCTCATTAAAACCTGTGACGCTTGTCAACGTCATGTAAACATTCACAAAGAAATGAGATGCCACAAAATGCTATTCAAGTCTGTGAGATATTTGATATATGGGGCATTGACTTTATGGGGCCATTCCCATCATCTAGAGGAAACAAATACATACTTGTGGCTGTTGATTATTTATCAAAGTGGGTTGAAGCGAAAGCTTTACCCACGAATGATGCCCGAGTTGTAGTAAAATTCCTGAAATCTCTTTTTGCCCGTTTTGGAACCCCACGTGCCATTATAAGTGATCGTGGTACGCATTTCTGCAATGACAAATTTGACAAAGTCATGAAAAAGTATGGTGTAACTCACCGTCTTTCTACCGCGTATCACCCACAAACAAGTGGGCAAGTGGAGGTTTCAAACCGTGGTATCAAAAGGATACTTGAGAGGACTGTTGGTGAAAACCGTGTTGCCTGGTCGGATAAATTAGATGACGCATTATGGGCCTTTCGTACAGCTTATAAAACACCCATTGGGTGTACACCTTACAAGCTTGTGTACGGAAAGACATGTCATCTACCGATGGAACTTGAGCACAAAGCCTATTGGGCATTGAAACATGCCAACTTTGACCTCAAAACTGCGGGTGATCACAGAAAAGTTCAAATGAATGAATTAAATGAACTACGTGATCAGGCTTACGAGAACTCTTTAATCTATAAAGAAAAAACAAAGAGAATTCATGACTAAAAAATAAAGAACCGCGTTTTTAACGTTGGTGATCGAGTACTTCTCTTTAATTCTAGATTAAAGATCTTCTCGGGTAAACTAAAAACCCGTTGGACTGGCCCATTCACTATCACTAAGGTTTATCCATATGGTACCGTTGAGTTATCTCAAAATGACGGTCCATGTTTTAAAGTGAATGGGCATCGTGTGAAACACTACTTTGGAGAGGACATACCATCAATGGTTGTCCCGGATCTCCAAACTTTCCCCATGGACAATTAAATTCAGGGTCGAGTCAAGCAAGCGACTCGGTAATCAAAAACAGTAGCTTCCTCATGAACAAATCAATTCGAGGTCGAGTCAAGCTAGCGACTCGGTAATCAAAAACAGTAGCAATATGGGTTTTCACTCATATTTCTGTCTTCTTTCTCTTTTCTACCACCCTAGTGTGGGGGAGATGCCCCACATATTGTATATATGTATATATTAAAAAAAATGTAAATAGCCTAAAATAAAGGTTATTAATATTTCCTTCTTACGTTCTAAATATCGGTTTAAACACCCGGTGTTTTGAATATTGAGGGCAATATTCATATCTAAGTGTGGTGGGGGGGGGATTCTCACGAATTCAAACACATGTTCCATCAAGTACCCTCATTTGATCAAAATTTAAAGTTTTTTCACACTTAGAAATGCAATAAATGGTTATCAATCCGCCATGTCTAACCCATATAAGGATTGGCTAATCCAGGAGCAAACGACTCTTGGTAAAGATATCTCAAAACCGTTGATGGCTTGCAATTTGCCCAAAATTGTATGGTAAATCAACTCGCCATATCCTAAAAAGCGAATGAGTTGGCTAGCCCGCAAGATTATGGCTTGTGGTAAAGGCAGTGGAACAACCATAATTGGTAATCAGCTCACCAAGATGTTGACTTTGTCCATCAAGAGTTGGCTAGTCCAGAAGCAAACGGCTTTTGGTAAAGACAAAACAAATCCGTTGACAGCTGGTGGTTTGCTCAAAATCACATGGTTATTAGATGGACCATAGTTCTTACTTGAATCGATACATCTGGCTACTCCAGAAGTGATGGCTTTTGGTAAAGAGATAAAATCCATTAAAATTTTCTCAAAAGATTGCTAGGGACTAGCAATAGTTTAGTATGGGGGATTGATGAGTGTCTAAATACTCATCATTTTATACTAATCTGAACTGCCAAAACATCCAAAAACACTCAAATATGCATCAAAATACTGAAAATATCTTAGAAGTGTGTTTTATATGTTTCAAATGCAAAATAATCAAAAACAGATGAAAAACGTACAAAGTTGGCATAATTGGCAGTTTCAGTCCCTCAAGTTTCAAAAGTTGTCAAAACTAGTCCCTGGTTATTCTAAAAACATGAAAAAGTCACCAAAGGTCCTTTTGAATCACAAATTACATATTTAGTCATTTGGTGCAAAGTTTCACAAAAGTACAAGTTTAGTCCCTATACTTTGCAAAACTGACATAAATGGTCCCTGGGATGTAAAAACTTTGAGAAAATCAATTTTGGTCCTTATACTAATCTTCTATGGCAGGAATGGTCCTTGGTTGGAAAGTTTGGTGAAATTACATGTTTGGTCCCTGAAGTTTCACAGTTTGGCAGAAAAGGTCCTTGGAAATTTAAAATGGAAAATAATTACATTTATGATCCTTGGTTTATCATATTTGGCAAGTTAGGTCCTTGAAGATACTTTGGGAGAATCACAATATCAGCCCCTCAACTTTGCATAAATTACAAATTTGGTCCTTGTGTAATTTTCTAAACCAAACGGACTCTTATTATTACTAAAACCAAATCCTAAATCCAAACCATACAACAAGCCCACCCATTCCTTACCCTAAGCCCAAAACACCCTCGGCCCACACCCTTAATATTATAAACCAGGGTTTGACCCTGGTCAAACCTCCCATACCCGCCACCACTATTCACCTCCCTCTCCCACACCTGCAAACCTGAAAACCAGGTGGTTTCACCACCCCCTGTCCACCCCCAGCTCATCACCTACTTCTCTCCCACTCCCTTCTACCTCACAACCCTATCCCACTCCACAATTAATGCCTTTCCCACCTTTTTCCATCAAATTCTCCACTGTAGCACTCAAACTCCTCGTTTTTCTTACATATCACCCCAACTTGGCTAAAAACTATCTCAATTGTCCCCCTTACACATCCACAAGCCCCCAAGATGCATTAATTGCAAAATAACGGCCACAAGCTACCAATTTAACTTTTGGCACCAAAAGCACTTTTGAATGATTGAGATGAATTACAGAGATTCAATGGCCAAGATGTGTTGAAAAAGTCTCAGAAACATGCGGGGAGTCTCAATTTTCTATAAAGAAAGAAGGAGAAGCAATGTGGAAAACTATCTAGTTTAATTTTATTCAATGTAATGTCGACTAGTTAAATTCTCAAGTTTCTTTGTATCTTTAAGTTTTTTCAAGTTGTAATTCTTAAACATCAGTGTATCTTAAACCTTTGGTAATAACAGATTTCAAGTTTTCTGTATAATTCTCAAATATGCATATTACCTTTTCACTCAAAATTATCAAATAGCCTAGTTGTTGTTTGCAGTGGATTACAAGGATTCAATAAGCTCACTTAAGCTCTGACAAAGCTTAAATAAGCTTTTAGAAACATTAAATCCAAGTGAAGTACTAAAATAGAAAAATACATAAAAAAATAAAGAAAAATTAGTAAAAAGTTGTTAGAATTACTCTTATTTAGTCATAATATATCATATTCAGTTAGATTTAGCCAAGCAAAGTTCACATAAGTCAAAGTTAGTTCAAAAATTAAAAAGTCAAAAAGTTGTATGATCAAGAAATCCTTAAAATGGCATGAATTACTATGATTTTTGTGTAAGGTTTTAGGGTCTGAAATTTATTGTGAGTATACTCTACCAGCTGAACTTGAGTTTCTTACATCTAATTTATTTTTGTGATTTTATCTGTGCAAGTTACACCCATCCAAACTCACTTGCAGGGGAAGGTACTCCTCTGCTACACAGACCATCACCTCAACACCACCACCTTTGGTGGTTGATTGTGGCCACCACAGTGGTCCCACAGGCCCAAATCTTGGTTTTTCCAACCCCCCTCCTACCAGGGTTCATAAGTTGACCCTTTGTTTGACCTGTGCATCAGTGGACCCACTTGGAATTGCACTTAAAATCTGTCCCATTTTTGTCTTAATCACCCATTAAGCATTTGCTTATTGTGGCTTTTTAGCTTATCCCATGAGCTTATGTCATCAAGTCTAGCTTATTCAAGTCCAACTAACTCAGGTGAATCAGATTTCACCATTGTGGACCCCACACACTTCCATTTGAGCTAAATCTCCTTCTTGGTCAAAGAAAGTCAACTGTCATGGGTAATAAGCACTCACAGTGCTTATTTTTGGTTTCCAAATTAGTTGTCTTTTTAAAAGTTTCTTATTTTAAGTATTTTAATAGTTTTGTAAAAGAAAAAACAGAAAAAACCAAACTTAATTATAGTGATAGCTTCTATTTAATAGAAATTATCTATTTAATTTTCTTTTTAGCTTATTTATATGCACTTCTGCATTTTTATATTTTTATTAAATCTCTTTAATATTAAAGTATTTTTATAATTTTTTCCAGATTTTTCCTTTGTCATTTGGTAATATTTAGAATTAATATTAGTTTAATTACTTATTAATTAATAAATAAGAATTAAGTAGCATAATTATATTTTATAAAGTACCACCTAGTTTTTATAATTTTTCTAGCTTTTATATAAGGTAAAACATTTTTATAATTTTTTCTAGAATTTTTACTGTTCATTTTCTAATTTTTATAATATAATTAGTTTAATTGGTAATTAATTAATAAATAGAATAATAATTAGTAAATTAGTTTAAAAATACATAAAATAAACTTTTTATAATTTTTTACGATTCCTGTGATGGTTAATTAGATTTATAAAAAATTTCTTAATTATCTAAGTCTTTTTAAGATTTTTAATAATTTAAATCAATATAATTAGTTAAATAATAATTAAATAATAATTAATTAATAATAAATAGATAAATAGTGTGAAAAATATAATTTTAGTTTTAAAATAAGTTTTATAATATTTTAGACTTTTAGAAATTCTAATTTTATATTTCTAGACTTATTTTACATTTTCTTATTTATTAAGTGAATTATTAAATAATTAAAAATAGTTATTAAATAATAATAATTAATTAAATAGTTATAAAAATAACTTTAATTTTCTAATAAGTTTAGGATTTCAAAAATATAATTTTCATATTTGTGGGAGTTTTATTTGACAGAATTCACATTTAGTTTAATACGCTTATGTTTATTTGAACGTACATTTTATATCTTTTTACATTTTTAGGTTTTATTAACTTTTAAATAATTTAGTAATTATAAAATAAATATTTTAAGTTTATTTAATTTACATTTAATCCCCTAAGGCATACAAATTATTACTATAGTTAAAATCATTTTTGTTGTTTACGTTTAAATATTAAACGTATACGTTTTCCAGTTCCTTTTCATTTGTACTTATCTGATTTCACGTATTAGTTGATATAGCTTATTAAAGCTATTCACACTTATATTTTAGTAGTACAATCATTTGAACCCTTTTCCTGTTCAATTCACCTGATCTCGAAGTCATTTTATTTCAGATTTCACGCCTCGTTGGGATTTAACGATCCGGGGAAACACTACACTCCACGGAGTATTGGTTTAGACTGTTTGACTTGTTGACCATTACTTGGTTAATATTTTCTGACTGTTTGAGGCCAATCACATAGTGATAAGGGTTTAGGGCTGCCTAAAACAAACTTCCTTAAGAGCGTTAGAGCCTCTCAACCTGCCCTCTATGATGCTAAGGTCATGCTTACACCCAATCATGAACCCCCATATAGTTGGTCTGATAAAGAATTGGATGAACTTGATTCTGCCGATAGAGAGAGATTTGATAAAAAAATGAAGGATCCAAAGTGCATTAAACACCGAGTCATTGTTAAGCCCCATGATTATTATGAACAAAACCAAGTGACCGTGTTTGCACCTCAAACTAAGTTAACACCAGAATAGGTATTTTGGCCTTTAGACGTTGATAAAATGAAATCGGAGGCAATTAAGGCCAAGGCATCCCAAAAGTTAGCTGCCCCAACAGTGTATCCCCCCAATACACCGATGCACTTAGTTCAGTTGTGACTTCCCACGCATTGTAAAACTCTTATTAGCATATATGTCATTTGTCAAATGTTCACTGATTTTGATAAAACATGCAAAAAGAGAATCACACCAACGGGAATCACTGAGGGTGAACGGGGATTTAAGCTAACCAAAGAGTGTTACTTAACTGAAGGCATCCCATTTTTCAAACTAATCAAAGAACACTTTGAGGGTTTACGACAATCCTTTGATATTGAGCTAAAGGAAATGAAAGAAGTGTTTAAAAATGTGGAAAACAAGTGTAAACAAAAAGCGATAGATCTTCAGCATAGTGAAATTGCCAGGAAAAATATTCTCATCATGAATGACAACTTGATTGCTAAATGTATTACACAAGATGTGTTCTATACTGTTACAGATTCTTCACTTAATGCTTGTCAGTTTCATGAAATGTCTATTGCTTTAAATAACCTTCACAATCGTGTTATTGAGCTTGAGGGGGAGAATTTGAAATTGCTTGAAAAAATTTGATGAAGCGAAAAATGATCCATTTTTAGGGGGTCATTTAAGCCCGGAATTGCATTTATTTGATCAAATATTGCCCTAAATCGTTCCTTTTGTGATTTTAGGTACTTTTGGAGTGAATTCTGGAAAAGGAAGCATTTTGGACATTTTTGGAGCATAAAAGTGAAGAAAACGACAAAGTCTTAATTTTCCTTGCTGGGAACAGTACCTGACGGCGTCACAAGGTTCTACATGACGACGTCAAGAGTAAAACAAGAGGTGAAGTGGATAAAGTCCGTGACGGTCCAGAGAGTTTTACATTAAGGGCATGACGGCGTCACCATAGGCCGTCATGGTCCAATTGCATGTGACGGCCTAGTGTATCTTTGCACATGACGGCGTCAAACTTGGATCTAGGCAATCCGATATTATTATGGGCGGCAAGTTGACGGCGTCAGATATTTCTTCTTGACGCCGTCACGATGGAAAATCTATATATAGTTTTGCAATTTTCATTCATTAAAAGTGTAACATTAGAGGGCATAACTTGGAGAAACCCTAGCACGATTTTTACTGTTCTTTCAAGGGTTTTTACCCTTTGAAACCTTTCATGTTCAATTGAGATAAGTATCCTTTCAATTCATTCAATATGTCTATGTGTTGTTTGAATATATCTTACGCTTGTCTTGAATTTAACATGCTAGGCTAGATCTCTTGTATGTTTGCTTAGATGTAGTGAAACCTAGATGTTGATTATGGGTTGATTGTTTGTTTATAGTTGTTACGGATGAATGATTTCGATGTTAGGCTTAAGAAAGCTGGCAGACTTCCATAGGGTAACATGCTTGAACGTCTTAAGAAACATGAACCAATGCTTACTAGGTTATTATGGTTGTATTTAATGCATGAGTGAATTCTAGTGATCCCATGTTAGGAGCTTCTTGCAGGCTCGACATAGGAGTGAAGTAGGAGCTTATAGAGTTAGGGAAGTACGTACGCCACCCCACGAATGGTATTAAGGAATATAACCCGTCATCCACGCAATTGTAACAAACTATCAATCTGTAAAAGATATCTAGGGAGTAATGAAATCTAAGTAAACACAATTTTCCCCATTATTGTTCACACCACTAGTTTAATTAGTTTTATTTCATTTCATTTATTTTATTTTGATTGCATCTTAGTTATTGGGTTAGTTGATTAGCAACTAATTCTGCCCACTCTTCCAAAAACCTGAGATTTTTAATTGCTTTTATAAAATATAAAAAATATAAAAAGAATCATAGCTGTTAAGATCTCGATCTAGCTCTTAAGATCTTCCGATCTTACGATCCCGTTAAGAAAAAACGTGTCGATCCTTCGTAGGATCTTAAATAGAATATGATCTTAAGTATGATCTCGATCTTACCATAAGATCGTAAGATCTCGATCCGATTCGATCCTACTTACCTTAATTTAACTAACTAATAAACTATAAATGAATAAATTTTGTTAAATTAAAACAATATAGCAAGCATTAATTATTGTAAATGTCTAATAAGATCAAGATATATAGATTTTTTGATTAAAAGATTCAGCATCCTTAATTAAGGATTTAATATTTTTGTATTTTTGAGTATTACGCGTCGCATTCTCATATTACTATAACTTTCAGAACTCTTTTTTCTTCTCCAATTTGTTATACAATCATCTTTGAATAAGAATTACTAGAAAAATAAGATTTTTAGACATTTAAGTAGGATCGTAGGATCTCGATCCGATCCTACGATCTCGATCTTGCAAAGACAAAAACGATCTCACGTGGGATCGCGATCTTGACAGCCTTGAAAAGAATCATCCCTCACCTCTAGACCTAGTTTTTAGGCTTTCTAATCCTAGCAACACTATTCCTGAGTTGAACGATCAATCCTCCGCTACTTGTCACTATACTATACTACAACGATCAGGTACACTGCCTGGTGGGGGTTGTAAGCTTCTCGAGATCCCTCAAGAGATAAAGCCTGGTGCAATTCCCACGCATCAAGTTTTTGGCGCCGCAGCCCGGGGAATAGTTATTGTCTAGGTTAGGATTTCTTTTTATTAGGTCTACTTGCTAGATTCCTTTCTAGCAAGATTTTATTTTTATTTTTAGGTTCTCTTTAGTCTATCTTATTTCTTTGTTTCCTTAGTTCGTAAACTATCTCGATGGATAACAATAGCATTGATCGGTTGATTCCTGTTATTCTTGTTTTTCGTCGTAGGATTTTCCAAATGCCTGCCCTAATCCCTTTAATGGAAAATGAGAACCCACCTAACCTCTCGCCTAACCATCACTTTGACAATAATTCTGAAATGGAGGAGTCTGACCATGATGATGACCATAGGGCTAGTCCTTTTTACTATTCAGACTCCGATGAGGATCTAGATGATGGTGATGTGATTAATGAGGGTAGGATGGAAGATGAAGTGGACCCTCTTAGGTATGTCGACCCTAGAACAAGGATTGAGAGTGATAGCTCATTCAATATGCAATTTCCTTGTAAGATTAGATTTAGGAGCTTTGATGCCTACCTTAACTCATCTCTCCCAATGAACATAATCTCGCGTAGTGAATATAATAAAATCGTGGTAGATGAGTTAGAATACAAAGGAGATAATATTATTGCTAGGGTAATGTCATTGCATGTGTTTGTAGGAAGCTTTGTTTATCTTGTTGAGTTCATGGTTATAGAGAATCTAGGAGAATTTATCGATAGTAAGTTAACCCAAGTTATGTTTGGGAAACCCTTCAAAAGGTTGACCAACCTTGATGAAAAACTTATGGAAGGGTTAATTACATTCTCGGATGGGGATGAAGATTTTGTTTACCAAATGCCCCGTGCACACCCTAGGTTCAAGGATTTTTCCTTGGAGAAGTGTAGTAGGTATCCGCCCCTAGAAATGCTAAGTGAGAATGATAAAAAAAAGGGCTTAAATATCCTCATGAAAAAAATAAAAGGTATTATCGTGGATGTTTAGAGTTAAGTGATGATAATAAGAAAGATGAGGCGACTATTAGATGGCTCACCCTTGGTTATGTGAGCATAAGTGACACACGGTAGCCCATGACCTTGAGTCTAGCTACAAGACTCGTCAAATAAAGAAAAGCGCTTCTTGGGAGGCAAACCATGCTTTGTGTGATTTTTAATTGTTTGATTGTTATTTGCTTCCGTATGCATGCTTTATTTTTGTTGTTGGTAGATCATGTTTCAAACTAAAATGGTGAAAATACTTTATTTTGTTGTTTGACTTCGTCTTAACTTCATACAAAGGTATTTCGCAAAAGATAAGTGTAAGGGGAAACCCCAAATTTGTTTCTAAGAACAAAATTGATCATGATTCTCCACAATATTAAATGGACATGTGTATTAGTACTTGTTAGAGTCAAATGCTTGTATCGAGTCATAATGATGTTTTGCAGGATTTTCCAGGAAGTACGACATAAGTTTTTCCAGAAATTTTCCGGAAACTTAACGTAAAGATTTCTGCAGATCACCTCTGACGGCGTCACGAGTTTACTCTTGACGGCGTCATGTGTAAAATTCTGGAAATTTTGCTGGTTTTATTTTTCTAACGGTGTCTTAAAGTTTTTGTTAATTCTTTAGTTTTATAAACTCCAGGAAATCTGCAAACATTCATTCCACAAGCATTATATCTGACATTGTTTTCTAGGATTTATTAGTATATATAGATTGCCGCCGATTTTACGCGAGGTTGCCTTGTTTGTTTTCTCAGGTTTAACAGGTTACATATGACAAGAAGATGATTTATATTTCTGGAAGGGAAGCTTTGATTGTTCATTTTCTTGGAGGAAGATCTAACCTTGTTACCACACTATCCACACCGAACGAATCAGGGGAGTATTTGATTTCATTCTTTTACCTATTTCACTTTTACATTCTTTAATTGAACATTGGGGACAATGTTCATCCTAAGTGTAAGGGGAGGGTAAATGATGATACCTTATAGGATACACTTGCACTTGAGTTTGTTTGTTTGATGGTAGGTGTGTAATAAAACTAAGAGAAATACTTGTTAACGTAATTTTAGCGCCAAATTTAAAATTTTTTACAACATTTAGGAGTGAAACTTTAGCCTTAGCAAGCGTCTCATGGATAGGAGTTGTATGACTAGCACAAAACCGTACTATTCAGAAAAATTTTCCACCCAAATATGTGAGGTTCGCCTTTAGATTTGATAGGAAAAGCATTTACTATTAGTGCTTATGAGTGTACCGGTAGCATTTAGATTCTAGAACTTGCGTTAGTGATGCATCCTAAGACCGCTAGTGAGACTACATTCGTGCAGTAGGATTCACTACATGATAAGAGGCATTAGGATCACCCTTGTGTTAAACCTGTATCATAATTACTTGACCACTTAAGTCATATTACTTGGCTAGTAAAGTCAACTAATTTTTCCCACACCATTAGCGTTGTACTCATTTTTAGTAAACGAAACCCCTAGTACACCCTTCCGAGCCTATCTTTTCATTTCTAATTTTAAGCATCTTACTTAAAGGAAGAATTTGTTACAACCCACTTAAATGTACACCCAAATCGCCTTAGTCTTCCGTGTATGCACTCATCTTTAGTGCATTATTGTTATTTGTTAAACCCTTAGTTAATTATCTAATTGATTACATGGTTGCTAAGTCGAGTCATATCCTTGTACATATTGTTTTGGGACGATTGAGACTCATGGGTAAAGTACTAATGTTATGGAGTAATGGGGAAGAACATCAATTATTACCCCCATATGTGCGTTAATATTGAAAGTACTCCAAGTGTTTTGATTATCTTGATTCGAGTCATTAGATTAGTGTATTGTAATGTATGTAAAAATTCAAGTGTAAGGGGAATGTTCATTCCCTATGATGTATTATTTTGGATGGTAGGGTAAGAGTGTATGCACAAAAAAAAAAAAAAAAAAAAAAAAAAAAAAAAAAAAATCGAAAAAAAAAATTAAGAAAAAGAAAAAAAAAAAGAAAAGAAAAACATACGGACTACCATCCCGTTTCATTCTATGCTTATTTTATGTTTTTGTTATTTTTCATTTATTAGCTTAAGTCGAGTCTAGTCTTGGCTTAGCAACGCCATATTGTACGTGTAATTAACCAAGATGATTAACTCGCCACCAGTAAAGATTGCCTTTATCCAACGAAACCGTGTATTCCATATCCCTACACCTAACGTTATAACCCTTTAAAAGACCTCTTTGATAGCTTATCCTAGGTGCTTACGCCAGGTGGTGGAGGTTTGATCCTTTCCCAAGCCTATGGTAATCTGTTTTGCTATGACAGGTAGTGAGAGATGTTTTCCATTTCCATATTGTGATATATACTTTATTACACCCGAGAGATGTGAGTATCTAAACACTATTTGTGAGGTGCTAGTGTATGACCTCCGTGCTTGTCTTTGGTCTTTAGTGGAACGATTGTTTGTTGTAATTACTTTTGTATTAGTGTTAAATGACCCCTAATTTGCATTTTGATTAGAATAAAAGCGCATTTGCTTGAGGACAAACAAATCTCAAGTGTAAGGGTATATGATGAGGCGAAAAATGATTCGTTTTTAGGGGGTCATTTAAGCCTGGAATTGCATTTATTTGATCAAATATGCCCTAAATCGTTCCTTTTGTGATTTTAGGTACTTTTGGAGTGAATTCTGGAAAAGGAAGCATTTTGGACGTTTTTGGAGCATAAAAGTGAAGAAAACGACAAAGTCTTAATTTTCCTTGCTGGGAACAGTACCTGACGGCGTCACAAGGTTCTACATGATGGCGTCAAGAGTAAAACAAGAGGTGAAGTGGATAAAGTCCGTGAGTGTCCAGAGAGTTTTACACTAAGGGCATGACGGTGTCACTATAGGCCGTCATGGTCCAATTGCATGTGACGGCCCAGTGTATCTTCGCACATGACGGCGTCAAACTTGGATCTAGGCAATCCGATATTATTATAGGCGGCGAGTTGACGGCGTCAGATATTTCTTCTTGACGCCGTCACGATGGAAAATCTATATATAGTTTTGCAATTTTCATTCATTAAAAGTGTAACGTTGGAGGGCATAACTTGGAGAAACCCTAGCACGATTTTTACTGTTCTTTCAAGGGTTTTTACCCTTTGAAACCTTTCATGTTCAATTGAGATAAGTATCCTTTCAATTCATTCAATATGTCTATGTGTTGTTTGAATATATCTTACGCTTGTCTTGAATTTAACATGCTAGGCTAGATCTCTTGTATGTTTGCTTAGATGTAGTGAAACCTAGATGTTGATTATGGGTTGATTGTTTGTTTATAGTTGTTACGGATGAATGATTTCGATGTTAGGCTTAAGAAAACTGGCAGACTTCCATAGGGTAACATGCTTGAACGTCTTAAGAAACATGAACCAATGCGTACTAGGTTATTATGGTTGTATTTAATGCATGAGTGAATTCTAGTGATCCCATGTTAGGAGCTTCTTGCAGGCTCGACATAGGAGTGAAGTAGGAGCTTATAGAGTTGGGGAAGTGCGTATGCCACCCCACGAATGGTATTAAGGAATATAACCCATCATCCACGCAATTGTAACAAACTATCAATCTGTAAAAGATATATAGGGAGTAATAAAATCTAAGTAAACACAATTTTCCCCATTATTGTTCACACCACTAGTTTAATTAGTTTTATTTCATTTAAGTTATTTTATTTTGATTGCATCTTAGTTATTGGGTTAGTTGATTAGCAACTAATTCTGCCCACTCTTCCAAAAACCCGAGATTTTTAATTGCTTTTATAAAATATAAAAAATACAAAAAGAATCATCCCTCACCTCTAGACCTAGTTTTTAGGCTTTCTAATCCTAGCGACACTATTCCTAAGTTGAACGATCAATCCCCCGGTACTTGTCACTATACTATACTACAACGATCAGGTACACTGCCTGGTGGGGGTTGTAAGCTTCTCGAGATCCCTCGAGAGGTAAAGCCTGGTGCAATTCCCACGCATCAAAATTCAAAATGATGATCATGACAACATGGTCAAGCATCTTTCTAAACTAGAAGTTGATAATCTTAACTTACAATTAATATATCAACATTTTGAAGAAAATATGAAAATATCAAAGGCCAAGACATCTTCTGATGCTCCGGAATTTGATGCATATTTTGAATTAGCAAAAAGGGATGAAAAAAATTCAAGGTCACATGAACACGATCAGGTTATTGAGGGCTCAAATTGCCCAATTGAAGTCTCCCATGAATGCTGTGATCGACACCCATAAACCAATGTCTGCAGATTCTCATAACTTTCAACTTCAAAACACAATCAACTTACTTAAACATGAAAATGACTGTTTTCAAGCTAAAAATTCTAAAGTTAAACAACATTACAAATAGTTGTATGATTCTATCAAGATCACTCATGATAAAACCAATGAAAAGATAACCTATTTGCTTAATGAAATTGAGAATCTAAAGACAAAGGTGAAAGGGAAAATGCCGATTAATGAATGTGACAATATCAATTATGTGGTTTGTAAATGTAAAAAATATGCATGTAAGGCTGTTTTTATTCCTTTTCCCCTTAAGAACAATGAGCTAGTCCAATGTGATTACCTTAGACATCTTAAGAACTGCCTGGACATGACCCGTGAAACCATTGAAGAAGATAGAATGGTGAGTGATGAGTGCTCAAACACTCATCATTTTTGGTCAAATCTGAACTGCAAAACATACAAAAACACTCAGAAATGCATCAAAATACTAAAAATATTTCAAAATTGTGTTTTATATGTTTTAGATGCAAAATGAGTAAAAACAGAAGAAAAACGTACAAAGTTTGCAAAATTGGCAGTTTCAGTCCCCCAACTTTCATAAAATGTCAGATTTAGTCCCTGGTCATTCAAAATATGGAAAATAGTCACCAAAGGTCCTTTTACAATCATAAGTTGTCACATTTTGTCCTTTGGTGAAAAATTAGAAAAGTTTTAGAAAATTACAAAATTAGTCCCTGGAGTTTCAATTTTGTCAGATTTGGTCCCTGGGAAATATTTTTGGATGGAAAAGTAAACAAAAGTCTTTGAAAAATCAAAAGTTGGCAAAAATGGTCCTTGGATGAAAAGTTTGGAGAAAAGTACATTTTGGTCCCTCAAGTTTCAATAATTTGCAATTTTAGTCCCTGAAGGACCAAAAGCGAAAAGTTATATTTTTAAACCTTGGACTATTGAAAGTTGGCATATTTTACCCTTGTAACAACTTTGGAGTTTGTACAAAATCAGCCCTCAAGTTTGGATAAATTACAAAGTTGGTCCTTGTTATATTTATAAACCAAACGGACCCTTTTGATTATTAAATCCACCCCAATCCAACACCCCTGATCCAACATAACCCCAAGCCCAATCCTTCCCAGGCCCATCTCCATTTTATAATAAAACAAGCCATGGTCAACGAGTCAACATGCCAGGGTCAAACAAACGGTCAAACACCATCCCCTCCATCCTTCCCTGGTTTCCAGCTCCATGTCCCCCCTCCTCTCCATTTTCCTCACCAACTCCACCAACCTCATTAATATACTATCACCTACACCCAACCAACCCCCCCCCCTCATAAATTCCCTCACCCAATCCACTACAACCTGCCAATTACCATTTCCCGCCAAAAATCAATTCAAGGGTGGAGATTGATTGGAGTCATCCTAGGGCTGAGAAGGAAGTAGGATTCAATCCTGGGACCCACAGGAACTCAAAATTTCTATAAAAGAAACAATAAAGAAGCAGGGAAAATTAGTAGAGTAGTATTAGTGTAATTGTAGTTTAATTCAATCGTTTAGTAAAATTTATCACTTTCTTTGTATTTTTAAGCTTTCAAGTATTGTTTTTACTCATTTCAGTGTATTGTGAAACATTTTCAAGTATCAATTTCAAGTTTCGTTTAATATTTCAAATTGTGCAAGTTTTACCTTAAAGTTGAATTCGTAGTTAAAAGTGTTGTTTGTGTTGTTATGGACTGAGTTAGCACACTTAAGCCCCTAGATAGCTTATTCAGGGTATTAGTCACCATAAAATTTAGTGTAGTATCAAAAAGCAAAATGCCAAAAAAAATAGTGGAAAATAAGAAAAAGAAAAATCAAAAAGGAGAGAAGCGGTGAAGGAGATCATGGTTTAGAGTCCATTTGGGGACATTAGGTTGGATTCTTGTTCAAGCTCATGAGGTAAATTGTAATTTTACTTCTTAAATCTTTCATATTCAGTTTAGATAGGGGTGTTTGGATTAGGCTATACTTCTGTCTTTGTGTTGTTATTATTGCCTGAGAAGCTAGGTTCTTAGTTCTTAAGTGATTTTCAGTCCAAACTGACCACTCACTCGGGCACTTTTACCCTAAAAGTCAAAAATCACCAATTGATCCACTTCATCAGTGAACTGTTAGGTTTTAGGTCATGTAATCTCCCCATTTCCCTTCTAAAGTTGTTGTAGTAGCTTGTATGAGTCTTAACATAGCTTAATACATCTTATTCAGTTAATAGATTAAGCCCAAAGTTTAACAAAGTCAGAAGTCTAAGTTTTCATAAAAGTCAAACATTTCCATTTATGCAGAAATCCATTTTTTGCATGAATTTTGTAGATTTATGTGATAGGAGTTAGGGATTGAAACTTGTTTCTATCTTTTGTGTCTCAGCTAAGCTTCAAAGTCTTAGTGTTACTATATTTTTGTGATATTTGTTGTGGGCCCTACACTGGCTTAAACTCACTTGCAGGGCAACGCTATCCCCTGCACCACCAACTCAGTCTCAGACCCCAATTTTCCAATGCACCCCCTGGCTTCCATAGTAGACCCCACACCTTGAAATTTGGCTTATTGGAAAGCCAATAAGCCAAACTTCAAGGGTCTTAGCTTATTTGGTGGTTTAGACTTCAATTGCTTGGGCTGCACTTGGCTTCTAGCTTGTCCCATTCCCATGGAATGCTGAGAACTCAGTGTTAGTTGCCCAACTTCAGCCCCCTAGTGCTTATTAGTAGGATCTAGGAGCTGAAGTTTGGCTTTTCAGGTAGCTTATTTAGGTAGTTTTTAGGATCAGCTTTTAGTTTGGACCCCCAAGCTCATCTGTGGGCCCCACAGAACCTTGTAGTTGGCCAGTGTGGCCTGTTTGTATCTGTGTAGTGTTTGGTTTGGCTTATTGCTATTTCCAGCTTATTGTATGTGCTTATTCTGTTCCCTTGTACTTATTTCTTGTTTGTATTGATGGTTGTTGGCTTATTTTGGTTTGTGTTTTAATATTGTGGCTTATTCAAGTTTCTTCAAGTCCTAATAAGTTCTAAAATCCTATCTGCCAATCCAATAAGCACTCAAAAGTGATTATTTCTTAAATTCCAGCCAAGTCCCTTCATTAAAGTTTCATTTCTTAAGTATTTAAATATATTTGTAAAAGAAAATCCAGAAAAAGACAAATTTTTCAAAAGTGATAGCTTCTATTTAGAAGCTTAATTGCTTATTAGCTTATTTTCATTAAGGACATATAGTTTTTATAATTTTCATAGGTTCCTGTATTTATATAATAATTTTGCAAAAAGTTTTAGATTTTTCTTTTGTCATTTAGTATTTATTAGATTTTATTTAGATTAAAAAGTAATTAAAATATTAGATAATTAATAATAAATAGAATAATAGTGTAATAATTATAATTTCAGTTTTAAAAATAGTTTTATAATATTTTAGACTTTTCTAAGTTTTTATTTTATTTATCTAGGCTTTATTTTCATTTTCTTATTTTTTAGGTAATTATTAAATAGTATTAAATAGTTAATAATTAATAATAATTAGATAAATAGTGTGAAAAATATAATTTTAATTTTAAAATTAGTTTTATGATATTTTAGATTTTTCCAAATTTATTTTTTATATTTTTAGTGTAATTTCATAATTTGTTATAATTTAGGTTAATTTAAATAATTAATAAGTAATTAATAATTAGTAATTAATTAATAACAATTAATTAAATAGTGTAAAAATTAATTTTAATTTTCCAAAAATTTTATTTTATTATTAGGATTGTAAAAATGTAATTTTCATATCCGTAAGTATTTTATTTCTTTAAAACTCGCGTTTTATTTTGTACGTTCGCGTAAATTTAATCTGAACGTACACGTTTTTAGATTTTAAACGTTTTTTAGTATCTCACTTTCACGTAATCATTCATATAGCTTATTTAAGCTATTTCTTCTTATATTCCTTAGCTTAATCACTCACAAACCCTTTCCTGTCCAAATTCACCCGATCACAAAGCCGTTTGATAACCATCACACCTCGTCGGGACATGACGACCCGAGGAAACCCTATATTCCGCGGAGAATTGAGCCTAAGGAGTTTGACCTTGTTGACCATATACTTGGTTAATTTAGGTTGACTGTTTAGCATCAATCAAAATTTTAGCGCCGTTCCCGAGGAGGTTGTGCGCGTTTTTCTAAAAACGGTTTGCTGATTAGTGATTTTGGAATTCACTTCTTTGTAAATTTACCAGCCTTTGTTCATATTTTCTTATTATAAAAACAAAAGTGTTCCCGAAAACATTTTAAAATCAGTTTTCAACGAACACAAAAACATTTTCTTTCCTATTTGTACAAAATGTTTATCCAAAAATCCAAAAATATTCACCTTTACCCTCTCACATCTTTGATTCTTCATTCCTTACCCTCCCAAACCTTTTGATTCTTTCTATGTCTCATCCACACCTTCTGGTTTGCCAATGGTGTGGTAGTTCTCATATTGGTGGTAATTGCCCCAGTTGTGGTATGGTAGAGTCAGGAAACGGGTCTGTCTATAACCAGAATCCCTATTCCTACCATGACACCACTGATTCATTCCACCAGCTACCACACCATGAGACTCAACAGTTTTACTGTTGTGAGTACTGTGGTGGTTCACATTACAGTTCTGATTGTCAATCGGGAAACACGCTTGTCTATGAGCAGTTTCCTAATAACAATTATAACTCAAGCACATACAACCCACAACCACATCAGTTTCACTGTTGTGATTACTGTGGAGGTTCACACTCTAGCTCGGATTGTCAAACAAGGAATCCATTTCCTTGTAACAATTACGACTATTCGTTTTCAGACCCACCTCCACAGTACCATATGATTCACACAACTCCTCATGATACTGAGCAAGACCTTTTACTAAAGGCTCTTGATATATTGAAAGAACTTAAGGAGGAGTTGGTTACTACATCGTTTCAAGACTCTCGTGAGAAATCTATGGCAGAATTACTTGCTGAAGAACGAGAGGCTAGAAACGAATTGAGCATGGAAGAATTGCTAGTCTTAGAACAAGCAGCTATAACACGTGCCAAATTTCGTAAAGCTGCTCTTCTAGACTGTGATGATGATAGTGATAATGAAGATACCCTTGATATCCTTCAATTTTATAAGGGTTCGTCAGATTCATCATTTGTAATTCCTTCAATTGAAAATCAGGGAGAAAATAATAAGACGGGGAAATTACTAGCAGAAGATCAAATGGAACTTGTACAATCCATGAATGCTAGCTCCTCTCATCTCCCTCAGTCTGTTATCACACCCGAAGTTCACACTCACTCTCTAAACATGGGGGATGAGCATCTTAGCACTGTTCCTAATAAGGAATCGGATGAATTAATAAAGTCTAGTGTTGAGATCCTTGTCCCAATCCCGAGAGAGTCACAGGGAACTCTTGAGCATATGTGTGATATTCCTTCCCCTCTTGAGTGTTCAAACGATCATTTTGAGACTTTCTCAGATTTTAATGATGAATGTACATCTCATGGAGACATTGAGTATATTGAGGCATCACTCCCACAGTCTGATGTTGATCCTCTTCTTGAGGAGTTCGCTGATGAACTTACTCACATCAATCCACTTTCATTGGAAAGTGATGATGGTCTCCTCGATTTCCAAGCTGATCTGGGAGAAATTGAAAGTCTTTGATGCGTGGGAATCGCACCTTGCTTTACCTCTCGAGGGATCTCGCGAGGCTTACAACCCCCACCAGGCAGTGTACCTGAGCGTTGTAGTATAGTATAGTGACAAGTACCGGGGGATTGATCGTTCAGCTTAGGAATAGTGTCGCTAGGATTAGAAAACCTAATTAAAAGTTCTAGAGATGAAAGATGATTATTTTTGTATTTTTTATATTTTATGAAAGCAATTAAAATCTCGGGTTTTGAAGGAGTGGGCGGAATTAGTTGCTAATCAACTAACCCAAAAACTACTTTATAACTAATTAACTAATGAAAATGAAATTTAAACTAATATTAAACTAAGGTTGTGAGCAGTGGTTGGAGAAATTGTGTTTACTTAGACTTCATTACTCCCTAGATATCTTTTACATGTTAATTACTTGTTACACTTGTATGAATGACGGGTTGTATTCCTTAATACCATTCGTGGAGTGGCATACATAACTCCCCAACTCTATGAGCTCTTATCTCCTCCTACACCATGACCCAGCACAACTATAGGGATTGTAAACAGTGGCTCATGCATTAAATACAACCAATAAAGACCTAGTACGCCTCGGTTCATGTTTCTTAAGACGTTCAAGCATGTTACCATTTGGAGATCTGCCAGTTTTCTTAAGCCTAACATATAATATCATTCATTCAAAACAAGAATAGACAAGTAATCAACACATAATCAACATCTAGGTTTCATTAGATCTAAGCAAACACAAAGGAAATTTAGCCTAGCATAGTAGAATTAAGATAAGAACAAAAGATAGACAACCAACACATAGACATATTGATTGAATTAAGAGTATACTTATCTCAACTACAATGCAAGGTCTCAAGGGTTTGGAACCCTTGAAAAACCTGTAAAAGAGGCACCAAAATCGTCTTTAGGGTTTCACCAAAACTTCTCTTTTTTTAATGAAAAAACTAGAAAACTATATATAGGAAAATCGTCCTGACGGCGTCAAGAGTAAAATCTGACGCCGTCAACTCGCCGCCATATACTTCCTCGGACGCCCTAGATCCAATCGTGACGGCCTATGTGACGCCGTCACCACCCTCGGTAAATTAATCTTGGTCACTTTGACGCCGTCATCTCTTCATCTGACGCCTTCACAACCTTCGGTAAAATATTCATCCTTTCTGACGCCGTCAAGAGTAAATCCTTGACGCCGTCACCTTGTAATTCCAGCTTGGATTTGGTACTTTGTTGTTTTCTTCACTTTATGCTCCAAAAACGTCCAAAATAGCCTCTTTTCCAGAATTCACTCTCCAAACACCTAAAATCACAAAAGGAACGATTTAGGGCAATATTTGATCAAATAAATTCGGATTCGGGCTTAAATGACCCCCTAAAAACGGATCATTTTTCGCCTCATCATATACCCTTACACTTGAGATTTGCTTGTCCTCAAGCAAATGAGCTTTTATTCTACTCAAAAGACAAGTTAGGGGTCATTTAACACTAATATAAAAGTAATTACAACAAATAATCGTTCCACTAAAGACCAATAGACAAGCACGGAGGTCATACACAAGCACCTCACAAATAGTGTTTAGATACTCACATCTCTCGGGTGTAATAAAGTAATATAACATTATGGAAATGGAAGATATCTCTCACTACCTGTCATAGCAAAATAGATTACCATAGGCTTGGGAAAGGATCAAACCTCCACCACATGGCGTAAGCACCTAGGATAAACTATCAAAGAGGTCTTTTAAAGGGTTATAACGTTAGGTGTAGGGATATGAATTACACGGTTTTGTTGGATAAAGGGGATTTTACTGGTGGCGAGTTAACAATCTTAGTTAATTACATGTACAAGATGGCGTTGCTAAGCCAAGACTAGACTCGACTTAAGCTAATAAATGAAAAATAACTAAAAACATAAAATGAACATAGAATGAAAACGGGATGGTAGTCCGTATGTTTTTTCTCTCTTTCTTTTCTATTTTTTTTTTTTTTTTTTTCTTTTTCTATATTTTTTCGATTTTTTTTTTTTTTTTTTTTTTTTTTTTTTTTTTTTTTTTTTTTTTTTTCATACACTCTTACCCTACCATCCAAAATAATACATCATAGGGGTTTGAGCATTCCCCTTACACTTGAATTTTTACATACTTTACATTAAACTATTCTAATGACTCGAATTAAGAAAATCAAAACACTTGGAGCACTTTTAAGATTAACGTACATATGGGGGTAATAAGTGTTGTTCTTCCCCATTACTCCATAAAATAAGTACTTACCCATGAGTCCCAAAACAATATGTACAAGGATATGACTCGACTTAGCAACCATGTAATCAATTAGAAAGTTAACTTAGGGTTTAACAAATAACAATAATGCACTAAAAATGAGCGCATACACGGAAGGCTAAGGCGATTTGGGTGTACATTTAAGTGGGGTGTAACAAATTCTTCCTTTAAGTAAAATGCTTAAAGTTAGAAACGAAAAGATAGGCTCGGAGGGGTGTACTAGGGGTATCGTGTACTAAAAATGAGTACAACGCTAAGGGTGTGGGAAAAATTAGTTGACTTAACTAGCCAAGTAGTATGACTTAAATGGTCAAGTAATCGTAATACGGGTTTAACACAAGGGTGATCCTAATGCCTCTTATCATGTAGTAAATCCTACTACACGAATGTAGTCTCACTAGCGGTCTCGGGATGCATCACTAACGCAAGTTCTAGAATCTAAATGCTACCGGTACACTCATAAGCACCAATAATAAATGCTTTTCCTATCAAATCTAAAGGCGAACCTCACATTTTTGGGTGGAAAATTTTTCTGAATATACGGTTATGTGCTAGTCATACAACCTCCTATCCATGAGACGCTTGCTATGGCTAAAGTTTCACTCCTAAATGTTGTAAAAAATTTTAAATTTGGCGCTAAAATTGCACTAACAAGTATTTCTCATAGTTTTATTACTCATCTACTATCAAACAAAACAAACTCAAGCGAAAGTGCATATGTAAGGTATCATCTTTTTACCCTCCCCTTACACTTAAGATGAACATTGTCCCCAATGTTCAAGTAAAGAATGTAAAAGTTAAAAGTAAAGAGAATGAATTCAAATACTCCCCTGATTCGCTCGGTATGGATTTTAGGTTGGCCAGGTTAAATCTTCCTCCAAGAAAACGAACAATCAAAGCTTCCCTTCCAGAATATAAATCATCTTCTTGTCTCAAATAACCTGTAAATCCTGACAAAAGTAGACAAGGCAACCTCGCGTAAAATCGGCGGCATCCTATATAAGTTACTAAATCCTAGAAAACAAAATAAGATATAATGCTTGTGGAATGAAGTTTGCAGATTTCCTGGAGATTATAAAACTTAATAATTCACAAAAACCATAAGCCTCCGTTAGAAAAACAAAACCGGTAAAATTTCCAGATTTTTGACTCCTGACGCCGTCAAGAGCAATTGCCTGACGCCGTCAGAATGGACCTGCAGAAATCTTTATGTTAAGTTTCCGGAAAATTTCTGGAAAAACTTTGTCCCACTTCCTGGAAAATCCTGCAAAACTTCATTATGACTCGATACAAGCATTTGACTCTAACAAATACGAATATACATGTTCATTAAATATTGTGGATAATCATGATCGGTTTGTTTCTTAGAAACATATTTAGGGTTTCCCCTTACACTTATCTTTTGCAAAAATACCTTTAGGTTGAAGTTAAGATTAGGCCAAACAACATAATAAAGTATTTCCACATTTTAATTGAGAAACATGATCAACCAACAATAAAAATTAAACATGCATACGAAAGCAAATAACAAACACATAAACAAACAAACAAATAAATAAATAAAGCTTGGGTTGCCTCCCAATAAGCGCTTGTTTTTGTTCGAGTCACGAGCCTGACTCTACCCTTATTTCACGGATAAAGGTGAGGTTTTCCCTACACTTAGGATTAAGTGCGGGTGGTAGTAGCGATACACACCATCTCGGTAGAAGTATGCCACGTGAAGAAAGAGTGGTGGATGAATTATATGCTCAAAGGGTTGTGCTCCTATCATCATAACCTTACCTAATTCAATCGGGGTAACGGGTAGATTAAGATTTTCTCCTAGAAAGGGATCATTTTCAATCAACTTCAAGAGATTATTAGTTGGGGATCCATCTTGACCTAATAAACCCGGTTTAAACCCATAATATTTCTTATGATCAATCATAAATGGGTGATGTAAGTATGTAAGGTCATGGTCCACTCCTATGTTGGCTTCTTCTCTACAAGGCTTGGGGTCTACTACCTTCAACGTAAAACTACCCGGACTACATGGTTTGATGGGTGGATCGAGACCTATTTCAATTCCTAAATCTTCATCCAAGGATGGAAGATTAGGTAATGGTTTTGGTTGAGGCTCCGGTTCATCAAAACTTGGAACTTCCCTAGAACTAAGAGTAAGGTTATCATTATAAGTGTTCAAACCTATATCCTCTGGTGGTGCTTGGTCCAAGGGTTCTACCTCAATTGGGGTTCCTATAGTCTCTCCTACTTCTTCTGGGTAAGTCACGGGCGGTGTATGTGCCTCAAATGATGGTAGGACTTGTGGGGTACTTTGTGGGCTTGGATTATCCACCTCATCCTCCATTGTACCTAGATTACCTATATGTTTGTTTTGTACTATGATATTAGGTGCCATCCAACTAGGTATCTCAACATGAGTATATTCATCCCCCAACAAACTTCCCGTTTGCTCCATCAAACTTGTTTTTGATTGATTTGTGATGTTGTTTGTTGGGTTGTCTACTCTATAATAATATTGGGCACAGTTTTCTATGGTATCCCACGCTTCTTCATCATTTAATTCCCTAGGGCCCCCATCGGCAAAATCATCGATGCGCATTTGGTCACATTGGCTGACACGATAGTAAAAGGTTTCGGTTAGGGATGATAAAGAGAAACTATGATGAGGGAATTTTCGAAGTAAAATTTTAAAACGAGTCCATGCATCATATATGGGTTCATCTCGATATTGTTTGAAATTCAAGATGTCAATAGGGTAGAATGGCCTTTTTGGTTGGTGGTATGGTGGATTCGCGTACTCCATAATGGTGAACGGAAGAGTCAATGGAAATTACGAACAAACACACAAAGAAAAAGATAGACTAAAGAAAACCTAAAAATAAAAATAGAAATCTTACTAGAAAGGAATCTAGCAAGTAGGCCTAATAAAAAGAAATCCTAACCTAGACAATAACTATTCCCCAGGCTGCGGCGCCAAAAACTTGATGCGTGGGAATCGCACCTTGCTTTACCTCTCGAGGGATCTCGCGAGGCTTACAACCCCCACCAGGCAGTGTACCTGATCGTTGTAGTATAGTATAGTGACAAGTACCGGGGGATTGATCGTTCAGCTTAGGAATAGTGTCGCTAGGATTAGAAAACCTAATTAAAAGTTCTAGAGATGAAAGATGATTATTTTTGTATTTTTTATATTTTATGAAAGCAATTAAAATCTCGGGTTTTGAAGGAGTGGGCGGAATTAGTTGCTAATCAACTAACCCAAAAACTACTTTATAACTAATTAACTAATGAAAATGAAATTTAAACTAATATTAAACTAAGGTTGTGAGCAGTGGTTGGAGAAATTGTGTTTACTTAGACTTCATTACTCCCTAGATATCTTTTACATGTTAATTACTTGTTACACTTGTATGAATGACGGGTTGTATTCCTTAATACCATTCGTGGAGTGGCATACATAACTCCCCAACTCTATGAGCTCTTATCTCCTCCTACACCATGACCCAGCACAACTATAGGGATTGTAAACAGTGGCTCATGCATTAAATACAACCAATAAAGACCTAGTACGCCTCGGTTCATGTTTCTTAAGACGTTCAAGCATGTTACCATTTGGAGATCTGCCAGTTTTCTTAAGCCTAACATATAATATCATTCATTCAAAACAAGAATAGACAAGTAATCAACACATAATCAACATCTAGGTTTCATTAGATCTAAGCAAACACAAAGGAAATTTAGCCTAGCATAGTAGAATTAAGATAAGAACAAAAGATAGACAACCAACACATAGACATATTGATTGAATTAAGAGTATACTTATCTCAACTACAATGCAAGGTCTCAAGGGTTTGGAACCCTTGAAAAACCTGTAAAAGAGGCACCAAAATCGTCTTTAGGGTTTCACCAAAACTTCTCTTTTTTTAATGAAAAAACTAGAAAACTATATATAGGAAAATCGTCCTGACGGCGTCAAGAGTAAAATCTGACGCCGTCAACTCGCCGCCATATACTTCCTCGGACGCCCTAGATCCAATCGTGACGGCCTATGTGACGCCGTCACCACCCTCGGTAAATTAATCTTGGTCACTTTGACGCCGTCATCTCTTCATCTGACGCCTTCACAACCTTCGGTAAAATATTCATCCTTTCTGACGCCGTCAAGAGTAAATCCTTGACGCCGTCACCTTGTAATTCCAGCTTGGATTTGGTACTTTGTTGTTTTCTTCACTTTATGCTCCAAAAACGTCCAAAATAGCCTCTTTTCCAGAATTCACTCTCCAAACACCTAAAATCACAAAAGGAACGATTTAGGGCAATATTTGATCAAATAAATTCGGATTCGGGCTTAAATGACCCCCTAAAAACGGATCATTTTTCGCCTCATCAGTCTTCTATATCATGATCCGTCACTCACTTCTGATCCCGACAGTCCAATAGAGAATGATAATCACTTTGTTCCCGAATCATTCAATACTACTCTCACCAATCCTCTATTTGAATTCGAATATGAATTCACTTTGATTTCTGATAACCCAATCTTTGGTATTCGGAATGAGGATTGTGATGAGTCTATTCTGGAACATGAGTTCACAGATTCACATCTTGTGAATAATTCTCTTCATGAGGAGTTCTCCGGTGAACTCACTCATCATATCATAACTCTTCTAGAGTTTGATAGCCCGGGGGGAGATGCACTCAATCATGAGAATTTGCAAATTCCCACCCACCCTCCCGGGATGTTTTTGAGCTTAACCCTTGAAATCCAAATTCAGGCTCACGAGCCTGCTCTCGAGGAAGAATATCAAATCATGATTTTCATCATGGTTTTCTTCCTTTTCTTCACCTATAAGGTGACTTCTTCTCTTCTTCACTCCTTCGGGAATGAAGATACCATCTTTGATCCCGGCATTTTCATTTACCATTATCTTGAGCCGGGATTATATCTCATCGGTGTGGAACTTTCACGTGCTTCAAATGTTTGTCCAAACATCTTGAATGAAAGTCCAATTGAGATTGTTTCTTCCACATCATGCTTCCCCATGGACAAATGAATTCGGGGTCGAGTCAAGCTAGCGACTCGGTAAACAAAAACAGTAGCATGCTTATAGGGTTTTCACCCTAAGTGTGGGGGAGTTACCCCTACTGTGGTTACAAATAAAGTGAAAATACAAAATGGTGTTTCCACATTTAGCTTGTAATGTTGCCCTTTTACGTTCAAAGAGTCGGCATAATAGCCGGGACTTTGAATATTTAGGACAATATTCATTCTAAGTATGGGGGGTATTCTAGCGAATTTTATCACATGTTACTATCTAGTACCCCCGTTTTGGCCAAAATCTCAAAAATTTTAAATTTTTTTTCACTTGTGCTTCAAAATTTTTTGTGGTTATCAGTCCGCCATGTCTAAACGACAAAAGGATTGGCTAATCCAGGAGCAAACGGCTCTTGGTAAAGATATATCAAATCCATTTATGGCTTGCAATATGCCAAAAATTGTATGGTACCTCAACTCGCCATATCCTAAAACGCGAATGAGTTGGCTAGCCCGCAAGATTATGGCTTGTGGTAAAGGCAGTGGAAAAACCATAATTGGTAATCAGCTCACCAAGATGTTGACTATTCCATCAAGAGTTGGCTAGTCCAGAAGCAAACGGCTTTTGGTAAAGACTAATCAAATCCGTTGACAGCTGGTGGTTTGCTCAAAATCATATAGTTATCAGGTGGACCATAGTTCTTACTTGAATCGATACATCTGGCTACTCCAGAAGTGATGGCTTTTGGTAAAGAGTTTAAAATCATTAAGTTTTCAAAACAGTTTATTGCTAGGGACTAGCAATATTTTAGTGTGGGGGATTGATGAGTGCTCAAACACTCATCATTTTTGGTCAAATCTGAACTGCAAAACATACAAAAACACTCAGAAATACATCAAAATACTAAAAATATTTCAAAATTGTGTTTTCTATGTTTTAGATGCAAAATGAGTAAAAACAGATGAAAAACGTACAAAGTTTGCAAAATTGTCAGTTTCAGTCCCCCAACTTTCATAAAATGTCAGATTTAGTCCCTGGTCATTCAAAATATGGAAAATAGTCACCAAAGGTCCTTTTACAATCATAAGTTGTCACATTTTGTCCTTTGGTGAAAAATTGGAAAAGTTTTGAAAAATTACAAAATTAGTCCCTGGAGTTTCAATTTTGTCAGATTTGGTCCCTGGGAAATATTTTTGATGGAAAAGTCAACAAAAGTCTTTGAAAAATCAAAATTTGGCAAAAATGGTCCTTGGATGAAAAAGTTTGGAGAAAAGTACATTTTGGTCCCTCAAGTTTCAATAATTTGCAATTTTAGTCCTTGAAGGACCAAAAGTGAAAAATTATATTTTTAAACCTTGGACTATTGAAAGTTGGCATATTTTACCCTTGTAACAACTTTGGAGTTTGTACATAATCAGCCCTCAAGTTTGGATAAATTACAAAGTTGGTCCTTGTTATATTTATAAACCAAACGGACCCTTTTGATTATTAAATCCACCCCAATCCAACACCCCTGATCCAACATAACCCCAAGCCCAATCCTTCCCAGGCCCATCTCCATTTTATAATAAAACAAGCCATGGTCAACAAGTCAACATGCCAGGGTCAAACAAACGGTCAAACACCATCCCCTCCATCCTTCTCTGGTTTCCAACTCCATGTCCCCCCCTCCTCTCCATTTTCCTCACTAACTCCACCAACCTCATTAATATACTATCACCTACACCCAACCACCCCCCCCCCCCTCATAAATTCCCTCACCCAATCCACTACAACCTGCCAATTACCATTTCCCGCCAAAAATCAATTCAAGGGTGGAGATTGATTGGAGCCATCCTAGGGCTGAGAAGGAAGTGGGATTCAATCCTGGGACCCACAGGAACTCAAAATTACTATAAAAGAAACAAGAAAGAAGCAGGGAAAATTAGTAGAGTAGTATTAGTGTAATTGTAGTTTAATTCAATTGTTTAGTAAAATTTATCATTTTCTTTGTATTTTTAAGCTTTCAAGTATTGTTTCTACTCATTTCAGTGTATTGTGAAACATTTTCAAGTATCAATTTCAAGTTTCGTTTAATATTTCAAATTGTGCAAGTTTTACCTTAAAGTTGAATTCGTAGTTAAAAGTGTTTGTTTGTGTTGTTATGGACTGAGTTAGCACACTTAAGCCCCTAGATAGCTTATTCAGGGTATTAGTCACCATAAAATTCAGTGTAGTATCAAAAAGCAAAATACCAAAAAAAATAGTGGAAAATAAGAAAAAGAAAAATCAAAAAGGAGAGAAGCAGTGAAGGAGATCATGGTTTAGAGTCCATTTGGGGACATTAGGTTGGATTCTTGTTCAAGCTTATGAGGTAAATTGTAAGTTTACTTCTTAAATCTTTCATATTCAGTTTAGATAGGGGTGTTTGGATTAGGCTATACTTCTGTCTTTGTGTTGTTATTATTGCATGAGAAGCTAGGTTCTTAGTTCTTAAGTGATTTTCAGTCCAAACTGACCACTCACTTGGGCACTTTTACCCTAAAAGTCAAAAATCATCAATTGATCCACTTCATCAGTGAACTGTTAGGTTTTAGGTCATGTAATCTCACCATTTCCCTTCTAAAGTTGTTGTAGTAGCTTGTATGAGTCTTAACATAGCTTAATACATCTTATTCAGTTAATAAATTAAGCCCAAAGTTCAACAAAGTCAAAAGTCTAAGTTTTCATAAAAGTCAAACATTTCCATTTATGCAGAAATCCATTTTTTGCATGAATTTTGTAGATTTATGTGATAGGAGTTAGGGATTGAAACTTATTTCTATCTTTTGTGTCTCAGCTAAGCTTCAAAGTCCTAGTGTTACTATATTTTTGTGATTTTTGTTGTGGGCCCTACACTGGCTCAAACTCACTTGCAGAGCAAGGCTATCCCCTGCACCACCAACTCAGTCTCAGACCCCAACTTTCCAATGCACCCCCTGGCTTCCATAGTGGACCCCACACCTTGAAATTTGGCTTATTGGAAAGCCAATAAGCCAAACTTCAAGGGTCTTGGCTTATTTGGTGGTTTAGACTTCAATTGCTAGGGCTGCACTTGGCTTCTAGTTTGTCCCATTCCCATGGAATGCTGAGAACTCAGTGTTAGTTGCCCAACTTCAGCCCCCCCTAGTGCTTATTAGTAGGATCTAGGAGCTGAAGTTTGGCTTTTCAGGTAGCTTATTTAGGTAGTTTTTAGGATCAGCTTTTAGTTTGGACCCCCAAGCTCATCTGTGGGCCCCACAGAACCTTGTAGTTGGCCTGTGTGGCCTGTTTGTATCTGTGTAGTGTTTGGTTTGGCTTATTGCTATTTCCAGGTTATTGTATGTGCTTATTCTGTTCCCTTGTACTTATTTCTTGTTTGTATTGATGGTTGTTGGCTTATTTTGGTTTGTGTTTTAATATTGTGGCTTATTCAAGTTTCTTCAAGTCCTAATAAGTTCTAAAATCCCATCTGCCAATCCAATAAGCACTCAAAAGTGCTTATTTCTTGAATTCCATCCAAGTCCCTTCATTAAAGTTTCATTTCTTAAGTATTTAAATATATTTGTAAAAGAAAATCCAGAAAAAGACAAATTTTCCAAAAGTGATTGCTTCTATTTAGAAGCTTAATTGCTTATTAGCTTATTTTCATTAAGGACATATAGTTTTTATAATTTTCATAGGTTCCTGTATTTATATAATAATTTTGCAAAAAGTTTTAGATTTTTCTTTTGTCATTTAGTATTTATTAGATTTTATTTAGATTAAAAAGTAATTAAAATATTAGATAATTAATAATAAATAGAATTATAGTGTAATAATTATAATTTAAGTTTTAAAAATAGTTTTATAGAGTAATATTTTAGACTTTTCTAAGTTTTTTTATTTATTTATCTAGGCTTTATTTTCATTTTCTTATTTTTTAGGTAATTATTAAATAGTATTAAATAGTTAATAATTAGTAATAATTAGATAAATAGTGTGAAAAATATAATTTTAATTTTAAAATTAGTTTTATGATATTTTAGATTTTTCCAAATTTATTTTTCATATTTTTAGTGTAATTTCATAATTAGTTATAATTTAGGTTAATTTAAATAATTAATAAGTAATTAATAATTAGTAATTAATTAATAACAATTAATTAAATAGTGTAAAAATTAATTTTAATTTTCCAAAAATTTTCTTTTATTATTAGGATTGTAAAAATGTAATTTTCATACCCGTAAGTATTTTATTTCTTTAAAACTCGCGTTTTATTTTATACGTTCGCGTAAATTTAATCTGAACGTACACGTTTTTAGATTTTAAATGTTTTTTAGTATCTCACTTTCACGTAATCATTCATATAGCTTATTTAAGCTATTTCTTCTTATATTCCTTAGCTTAATCACTCATAAACCCTTTCCTGTCCAAATTCACCCGATCACAAAGCCGTTTGATAACCATCACACCTCGTCGGGACATAACGACCCGGGGAAACCCTATATTCCGCGGAGAATTGAGCCTAAGGAGTTTGACCTTGTTGACCATATACTTGGTTAATTTAGGTTGACTGTTTAGCATCAATCAGTGAGACCATCTGATAACTCCCTATCGGATGTTTGCTTTCTCACCAAGCGATCACAAGAGTTGTTAGAATATGCCATAGGTACATGTCCCAAGATTCCCAACATGCGTGATAGAAATGACACATCCTCATCTAGGAATTTGAAGAAGCATGTTACTTTTGATATACCTTTGGCTAGTTCTGATCATAGCACATCACCACCTACAAACCAAACAACTGTACAACAATCTAATGTCACCATCGTCAATTCCACAGGAGTAATCAATGTCACTAAAGCTAGCGGGTCAAAGCCAAAAGGCAATACAAGGAATGATAGGACTTCGCCTGCTAAGAGTGATCAAGGGAAGAATGTAGAAGACCACCTTAGGAACAATAAGATTGATTTGAATGAAAAGAATCATGTTGATTCTAGTATTTGCGTTAAGCGTACTGTAATTAATTCGAATTCTAATGCTACTTGTAAGACTTGTAATGGTTGTTTAATTTATGGTAATCATGATGAACGTGTTGTGTCATTTTTGAAATCTTCTTATAAATCCCCAGTTAAATCTGCTAAGACACACAAACTGGAAAACAATACTTGGAAAGCAACAGGAAAAGTTTTTAACAAAGTAGGATATCAGTGGAAACCTACTGGAAGAAAATTCACTCTAGGAAACCAGTGCCCATTGACTTACATGCCAGACCCTAAGTCTTTAGAGGTTAAGAGATGGAAGGCAACTGGTAGAAAATTCCCTTTAGTGACCCAATGCCTTGATAGTAAGTCAGCCGCTTCCACTGGTATTGGTTCATCTGTGAGAACCAATGAAAATACTGATCCTGTATCTCTTAAGTATTCATGTGCTAACCTATTGGATCCCAATTACACTTGGGGATCCATGTTTTTCAGTTATCCATATCTGTCTGGTTTCAAATGCAGGTCGTACAAATCGTCATGTGGTATTTGGACTCAGGCTACTCAAAACATATGACTGGGGATCGCTCTCAGCTCAGAAATTTCGTGAAAAAGTTTATCGGGACAGTTAGATTTGGAAACGACCACTTTCGAGGGGGTATGGGGATTATGTGTTTGGTGATAGTGTGATCTCTAGAGTTTACTATGTGGAAGGACTTGGGCACAACTTATTCTCTGTCGGACAATTTTGTGATTCTGATCTCGAAGTGGCCTTCAGAAAACACACATGTTTCGTTAGAGAATTGGATGGAGTTGATCTTCTTAAGGGAAGTCGTGGTACAAATTTGTATACTATCTCTATTGAAGACATGATGTGGTCCTCTCCCATTTGCTTGCTTTCTAAGGCCTCAAAGAGCAAATCATGGTTATGGCACCGTCGTTTGAACCACTTGAACTTCGGCACCATTAATGAACTTTCTCGCAAAGATCTTGTTCGAGGCATGCCTAGATTGAAGTATGAAAAAGATCATCTCTGCTCATCATGTCAATTGGGTAAAAGCAAGAAGCAAACTCATAAACCAAAACCCACTAACTCCAACACTGAAGTACTCCATACTCTTCACATGGATCTGTGCGGACCCATGAGAGTGCAAAGCTTCAATGGGAAAAGATATATTCTTGTTATTGTGGATGACTATTCATGATTCACATGGGTGAAGTTTTTAAGATCCAAGGATGAAAGATATTATTATCAAAATCATCAAGCAGTTGCAATAAGGCTCAACAAAACTGTTAGAATCATTCGCACTGACAATGGAACTGAGTTTGTTAACCAACAACTCATACAATTCTATGAAAGTATCGGCATCAGTCATCAGAAGAGTATTCCTCGAACTCCTCAACAAAATGGAGTCGTTGAAAGACGGAATCGCACACTAGTTGAAGCTGCTCACACTATGTTGATATTTTCAAAGACACCAATGTTTCTATGGGCTGAAGCTATTGCTACTGCATGTTATACTCAAAATCGATCTTTAATTCATCCTCTTCACAACAAGACACCTTATGAGCTGGTGCATCTCAAGAAGCCTGATCTCTCTTTTCTTCGAATGTTTGGTGCCCTGTGCTACCCAACTAACGATAATGAAGACTTAGGGAAGCTTAAAGCTAAGGCTGATATTGGGATATTCGTTGGTTATGCGCCATATCGAAAAGGGTACCGAATCAACAACAAAAGAACCCGACAAATCATGGAGACAATCCATGTCACGTTTGATGAGCTGACAGAGCATACGGCTTTAGGACACACCAGTTCTGAACCCTCGCATAATCTTTTATCTCCTGGACCAATAAGTTCAGGACTTGTACAGAACTCCAACCATGTCACTTCTTATGTTCCTCCAACAAGTGAGGAATTGAAAATGTTATTTGATCCTATGTTTGATGAGTACTTCAAGTCACAGCCACCTCATGAACCGGTACAGCCGGCTGTTGAACCTAATATTATGGCTGAGAATGCACCTCATGATACAAATGGTCCACCTACCTCCATCTCTCTTGATTTGGATGCACCAGAATGTAGCAACACTCAAAATGAATCAAATATTCAATCATATTCTGAACACCAAGGAATGGCATCTGAAAACTCATGGGAAGTCAATCCTTTTGCACCACCTGAGGAAGAACCATTTGAAAATGTGTTTGCACCCGAATCCTCCAACGAAGCATCTTCCTCAGAAGAATTAAACAATACTATATCAGTTCACTATCCTCAACCTCATGAACATCTCAGAAAATGGACAAATGATCACCCCATGGACAACATCATAGGAAATCCCTCACGACCTGTGTCCACCAGAAAACAACTTGCCACTGATGCCTTGTGGTGCTTCTTCAACTCAGACTTATCCAAAATCGAACCCAAAGACTTCAAGGATGCCCTTACAAAGGTATCTTGGTTCACCGCAATGCAAGAAGAAATCCATGAGTTTGATCATCTTGATGTATGGGAATTAGTACCACCACTGAATGTGTAATGATCATTGCTCTCAAATGGATTTTCAAAGTTAAGCTTGATGTGCATGGTGATGTGTTGAAAAACAAGGCTCGGTTGGTTGTGAAAGGATACAGTCAACAAGAGGGTATTGACTTTGAAGAATCATTTGCACCTGTCGCTCGTATCGAGGCCATTAGAATCTTTCTTGCCAATGCTGCCAGCAGTAACATGATTGTATATCAAATGGATGTTAAGACAGCTTTCCTGAATGGGGACTTAAAAGAGGTGGTTTATGTTACTCAACCTGAAGGTTTCGTGGACCCAGAAAGACCAAATCATGTATATCGCTTAAAAAAGGCACTCTATGGCCTCAAACAGGCTCCGAGAGCTTGGTACGACACACTTTCAAAGTTTCTCCTTGCAACTCGATTTACCAAGGGTGTGGTTGATCCTACCTTGTTCACTAGGAAAACTGGAAACAACTTACTTCACGTTCAAATCTATGTTGATGATATCATCTTTGCATCGTCTGATTCCAATGAATGTGATCGCTTTGCTAAGGAAATGAGTTCCAAGTTTCAAATGTCTAAGATGGGACAAATGACTTTCTTCTTGGGGTTACAGATCTCACAAAATCTGAGCGGCATCTTTATTAATCAAGCTAAGTATGCTAGTGACATCCTCAGGAAGTTTGGCTTTAATTCAAGTGACACGGTTGATACACCCATGGTTGAAAGATCCAAACTTGATGACGACTCAGCTGGAGTAACCATTGATCAGACAAAATACAGAAGCATGATTGGATCTCTCATGTACCTCACAGCAAGTAGGCCAGACCTTCTTTTCGCCGTATGCATGTGTGCCAGATATCAATCCAAGCCCACCAAAAGGCACTTGGAAGCAGTCAAGAGAATCTTCAGATATCTCCAAGGGACTATCCACATGGGTCTTTGGTAACCTAAAGACAATGCAATGGCTCTCACGGCCTACTCAGATGCTGATCATGCGGGGTGTCAAGATACTCACAGAAGTACTTCCGGAGGTACTCAATTCTTGGGTGAGAATCTTGTCAGCTGGTCATCCAAAAAGCAGATGTGCACTTCAATATCATCCACAGAAGCTGAATATATAGCCATGTCCTCGTGCCGTGCTCAAATTTTGTGGATGAGATCACAACTATCAGATTATGGGTATGACTTCAACAAAATCCCAATGTATTGTGATAACAAAAGTGCCATTGCCCTCTGTTGCAACAATGTCCAGCACTCCAGAGCCAAGCATATAGACATTGGTCATCACTTCATCAGAGAACAAGTGGAGAAAGGGATAGTGGAACTCAACTTTGTGAGGACAGAGTTTCAGCTGGCTGATATATTCACAAAGGCTCTTTCTCTGGAAAGATTTCAGTTCATTCTCCCACGACTTGGGATGAAGAGCCTCACTCCAGAAACTCTTAAATCTCTCCAGGAAGAGAATGATGATTGAAGGATTGGCTTCACATATCCTTTGTACATAAGATTTATCAAAAAGAAAATAGAAAAATATAAAACCTATAAAAATCTGAAAAATCATAAAAAATACAAAAATATTCTTCTCACGACATGTCTCTTGTGTAATCAAGATTATGTACGTTTCTAGAAATGTCATTCAATAATGACACGGAATCATACATATGCTTGAGCAAGAATTTTTCGGTTTCAAATAAAGTTTTTTTTCTAAAACATGTCGTATCTCTAAATATTCTTCAAAAATATGGTTTGCTATTACTTCAGATAGCAACCCGTCTTTCTAAATGGGGAAAACACGTCGCCAAAATGACGGTTGTTCCTTTTACGGGGTGAAGTTCACCTGGGCATGGATTACTTTATATCCATGTTTCCTCGATCTAATGTACGCCTCAGTGCATTATTTATTGATAAAGAAGAGAAATCTTCTTTTTATCGCCAAATATTTTCCCTTCTATGATTTTTCCGAAAAGTATCTATGCAAAACTTGGTGGTACCATGAGATTTTGATTAAAAATCAAATTGAACTCAAAAGTTTGATAAAAATTTTCACTCAATCAATGACTTTAATATTTTATGAAAAGATTTCAGTTTTAACATCCGTCATTGATTGAGGGGGAGAGTGATTTCTCAAAATTTTATATGTCATCAGAAACTCCCCACACTTTGTACAAAAACCTTGCAACAAAATGTTTTGTGATGGTTATGTGTCAAAATGAGAACATTTTCAAAGAGTTTTCGTTAAAACTTCAAATCTTTGGTAAACTCATCAAATCTGACACATAATAACCTCCCTCACAGATTGAGGGGGAGCAAGTAAAAGGTTCTTTCTATCAGAAAATATTAAAACTGACCGCATTTCTCTCCCAAAAGCTTTCTAACTTATTTAAATCAATTGAGATCCAAAATCTCGAAAGATTTGAAATTTTTGATCGGGGGAGAGAATGTGATTTAAATATGAAATCTGATAATCAAAAGTGATCTTTTGGATTCAATAAATAGGCTCCCACATATGTGCTAAACATTTTCGAATATCGATGCACATATTGAGGGGGAGCAAAAGGCGTTTGTGGAAGTTATACCACAGACCGACCATTTATCTTTATGCATGGAGTTATAAGGATGGATAAGGTTAGGTATGAGTTCCCATGATCCACCAGAACCCGAAGGATCTTCCCAGGGACAATCCTCTAGATAGATTAGAAGTCCTTAGGAATGATTAAAAAGGAGAAAAGTGAGAAAGGGAAGAGTGCGGACTGAGATAGAGCTAGGACTGGAACCAACCCAACAAGGTTCTAATGGTGAAGTCTCGGTAAGCACTGAAGGGGTTGAAGAATTAAAAAGAATTGAAATGAGAAAGGGTGAAAAGAAATAGCCCTCCAAATATTCAACCTTAGGGAAGAAACCGGGTTCCATTCATAATCTACTGGCGGTTACTAAGGTAACACCGGTATTGAAGACAAGACTTCATGGACCAAGTGACGCACTGCACTAAACTTCCCAACCACTCAAGTTCTCTTAAAAGAGCTTGTTTCAATCTCACGGGAAACCCTATGCAATGTATCGACTGCTCATTGCGAGCTATGTTGATACCTAAAACGGGAGACGCCTCCCCAGTCTCCAGGAGCGGATCAAAACGCACTATTGAATCTAGAGCCATGAGATCATCCATAAATCTCGTTAGGACACACTTCCAAATATGCTTATTGTTTCACACAATGTGGAAAATAAGATAAAATATTTAGAGTCCTACGTATTATCCTTGTGGTATTGCCAGAACATCCGAGTGATATGAAAATATTCACAATGAAGATGGAAATCCTTTTAGAGCAAACATCACTCAAGCTCTTGGTAGGTGACATGTGAGATCCATCTTGGATCAATGATCAAGTGACAACTGAAAAGCAACAATGGTTCGATACAACATTGAATCAAACTTGTTCCAGGATATGGATTGACGGATACTTTTGCTAAAACCTTTCAATGTGCTCACAAACTAATTTTTCGAGCACATTGATTGTGTAAATTCTTTCAAACAAAAGTATTTTTGATGGAAATGTGATTCAAAGTATAAAATTCTCGTCGTGTCTCAAAAATGTTTATCATATGACACGCGAGTGATTTCTATAAATCAATTTCTCATCAATCAGTGAATATCAATTCACCGATTCACTCTATCGTGCTGTCTGCTTTGAGACGTTCCGGTATGAGAACATGCTTAGTATGAAGATTCCAAAGTGGATTCTTTGGAAAATTCGTTACTACAAGCTGGAAATTCCTGTCAAGGAGAGTCTTCGTTAAAAGAGTCTCTACCTGATCACAGGTCGGTTTTCACAAAACCGGAGGGTAGTCTGTCCTCGCAGAATGAATGACAAAGCCATATTCGTTCTCTATCTTTATTGCTAACTGTTTTATTTCAGGGACACATATAAAGATGGCATTGATGGCTCCTATTTCCAGCTGAATCGGGTCAATCCATACCTCATGCTCACCCATCCTCCTCACTATCAATGATGATGAGAGACTTACTACAACGAATGTTGAGAGACTACCAACAACGTTTCCGCAACTCTGATGAAAAGTCTCCTGATCCACAAACTCTGATGTAAAGTCTCGTGATCCAGAAGGGTGTGAGCATGATGGTCCTAAAGTCACTACATCACATGAAGGCATTACTACTATGGATGAGCTTGGAGATTTACGTTGGCTGATGATCTCAAAGAAGCTCAAAGATCACACATCACAAAGGAATCCAAAATCACAAGTTCATTGCTTGAAGTACAAAGTGTGCTGAAAAGTGAAGAATCAGATCCTACGAGCTACAAAGACTAAAGAATGCTTGAAGATCAAAGAGCTTAATTTCCAAGGTGACCTCGCTTTGGGGGAGATTGTTAGGAATACAAATATTCCTGTAAAAGTCTCGGTCACCTAATTATTGTAATAGCATTAAGTTAGCTCGTAGTTAGTTTAGTTATTAGTTAGAATTAGATTAAGTAACATCGTGGAAGAAGGACGGGTCTTTACCCACTGTATGCCTGATCCACAGCCCGGGTGTGGGCGTTTTATCTTTTGTTTGTTAGGAACTATAAATACCCCTCTCCACATGTGGAGAGGGTTAGACCTTCTCATACATTGAATCTAACATTACACTTTCTCTCTCAAAGTTCCAAGTTTTCTCTATTCTTCCTTTTTCTCTTAATTCATACGCCACACACATCACAAGTACCATCATGTTTGTGACTTGATTAGTATCCTACAATTAGTCCTTTAAGTCCGTCTTTCTTATAATTGTGACAGATCGTATTTTCTATAACCATTTACATAACCTTTAATACTTATAGTTGACTATCGGGTTGACTCACCAATCCCGTAAGTCCTTAAAACTTATAAACGTCATATTCAACTATTAAAATGGCATTATTGTAATATCCTTAGGCCCGATTTCAGGGTGCTATAATTACGATGCTTAGAAATGACCGCGATGAATGGGTTGAGGATCCACAGGCTTTAAATCAGATAATCCTTAACCACTTTGAGGATGTGTACCGTTCTTCAGGTGCGTGTGACTTTTTTGACATTTTTGAATATGTTGAAAGTGTTGTATCAAACACCATTAATTCTTCTCTTGAGTCTCCTATTACCAGTTCTGAAATTTACAAGGCGGTTAAAGAATTTGGAGCTCTTAAAGCCCCAAGTAAAGATGGCTTTTCGAGTCTCTTTTTTCAACAATATTGGCACATTTTAGGTGACTCTGTTATTATGGGTGTTAAACAGTTATAGGAAACTGGAATTATGCAACCAACGTTAAATAAAATGTTGGTTGTTTTAATTGCTAAGGTTCCATGTCCTAAGTAAATTGGACAATTTCGACCAATCAGCTTATGTAATTTTGTGTATCGAACTATATCAAGAAACATGGCTAACCGCTTGAAACCCCACTTACACAAAATTGTTTCTCCGCAACAATCAGCTTTCATCCCAGGTCACCTTATTCAAGATAGTATAGTGATTGCAAATGAAGCATTTCACTACAATAGAAATAAAAAGAAAGGCAACCAACATTTCATGGCACTGAAACTTGACCTAAGCAAAAGCCTTTGATCGGGTCGAATGGGATTTCTTGTTAGAATCTCTTAAGATTATGTTTTAAAAATAAATGGTGTACTTGGATTAACTCATGCATTTCCTCTTATGAGCTTGAATTTATGATCAATGGCAACTCTATTGGCACTATTAGACATTCAAGAGGAATTCGTCAAGGAGATCCAATATCTCCCTTTATGTTTATAATTGTAGCTGATGTGCTTTCTAAAATAATCAATAAGGCTTTAAATAGTTTTCTTCTTTCAGGTATGAAGATGGTGCAAGATTTCCCGGTGATCTCTCACATTTTCTTTGCGGATGACTCTCTAAGCCAGTTTAGAGGAGTGCAACAAGCTTCTTTCTGTCATTGACAAATATTGTGCGACGTCTGATCAAAGCATAAACTTCTCAAAGTCTTCTGCCATTTTCTCTCCTAACACGTCTCAGGAGCTCCAACGTGATTTATGTCGTCGTCTCCAAGTGATAGTTTTCGACATAAAAGGTACATAACTTGGTTTACCCATGATACATAGTTGCAACAAAAGTGAACTATTCTATTTCATTTTTAGATTGTATACTTAAGAAAATGCAGGGATGGAAGCAAAAGTTTCTCTCACATGCAGGTTGTATCATATTGATTAAATTAGTAATCCAAGCTATCCCTTTATCTGCCATGCACTGTTATCTTATTCTTGTTGGTTTTTTAAACAAACAAATGAGCCATGTGAAACGTTTCTTTTAGGGTGGTGACGCTCATGAAAAGCACATTCACTAGGTTAAATGGGAATGTATGAGTCATCCCAATGAATAAGGTTGACTTGGGTTTCACGACCTAAATGCTTTTAACCTAGCCCTTCTTTCCAAACAAGGTTGGTGCCTCATCATAAACCTACACTATTTTTGGGGACGCATGCTTAAAGAACTTTACTTCCCTCGTTCAAGCTTTATTACAACTCGTAAGGGATCCTGACCTTCTTATTTATGGCAAAGTTGATTGCAGGGTCGTGATATCCTTCTTAAGGGATACGATGGAAAGTGGAAAATAGCTTGAATATTTCATTTCATATTCATACTCCTCGTGGACCCTTTGGTAATTCATCACTTGTTTCATATTTCATATTAGATAGATCTTGGAACATGCCAAAGCTAAAAGCTTATGTATCAGATGAGGAAGTTAATTTCATTGCTGAAATTCCAATCTCCCATATCAATACTAATGATAGGAACGTTTGGCACTATGATGAGAAAGGAAACTATACTGTCAAATCCAGATATCGTCAAGCTTTGAAATGGTTTAATTACTCAGTGAATGAAGTCGCCTCATCTTTATCATCTCCTAATCCTGAATTTTAGGGAAAAGTATGGAATATCAAAGTTATGCCAAAAATCAAGACTTTTTTGTGGAGAGTATGTTCTAATGCTTTAGCTACTAGGGAGGATTTGTATAAACGTAACTGCTCACCGTCACCATTATGTCAAATATGTAATTCTCAAGTTGAGACTATCGAACATGTGTTTTTTGAATGGCCTTGGACGAAGTCGATGTGGTTTCGCTCAAATTATGGTCTTCGTGCTGACAATGTTTCTGGTAATATCACTTCTCATATATTATCTCTTATCGACATATCTCCATTGAAATCACAAGCTTTAAAGTTTTTAGCCTCTATTGCTATCACATCATGGAATATATGGAAATCTAGAAACAAGTTATTTTTTTAGCATACTTCCTTATGCCGGAGTTATGTGATTTCAGCATCAAATGCTATTAAAAGTGAAGCTATATATTTTCTTATCACCAATTTCTTCGACTATCCCTTCCTCTTTGGTTCATCCTCACTCCTCTCAAGAGAGTTCACCAAAGTGGGTCCCCCCTACTTCAAATGTTGTGATGCTTAATTGTGATGAAACTTTTAAACCGAATCAAGGAGCAATTGAAATTGTAGCCCGAGACTCAAAAGGGTATATACTTGTATGTATTGGAGAAAAATGGCATGCTTCATCCACGCTAGCTATGGAATTGCTAGCAATTCAAGCTGCATGTAACCATGCCTTGACAAATGGTTGGGTCAGGGCTATTATTGAATCAGATTAATCAGATGCTATAACTCTTTCTTCATCAGAATCCGTCCCCCCATGGCCTTGGGTGTAATAGTAGCCGATATAAGTGGTTGGGCATCCCGACTTTTCTCTTGGGTTTGCCGCACATGTAATCGTGTTGCCACTCATGTGGCGGGTATTGCTTTAAATTATGTTGAAAACTTTTTTTTGAGATGTAAACTTTCCTGTTGAACTTACCTCTATGATGAGGAGTGATTTGGTATAAAATTTTATCTTAGTTAAAGAAAAAAATAAATAAAATAAATCCATTTCATAGAAAAATATTTTGGAGTTTCAGAATATGCAAGTAAGTCGTATAGGCTTTGAAATATTCCAACCGTAATACTTGTTGTATTGTGATTGCAACTATTTTTTTTCTAATTAAGATTTTAGCATTATGTATGTTCATTGTATTGTAACTTCAAAAAATTAGCAATATTTATGGAACAACATGAGAATTTCTTTAGTATAATGACATTTTCGAATGGTGTAATGTTATTTACTCCCATCAAAATCGTAGTAGTTTGTAGAACCGTAGAGGGGGGGGGGGGGTGAATACGGTCTAATTGGATTGTCAGATATTTAAAAACTTTAAGCCTCAAAGAGTAACAAGTGGTTTATTCAACAACAACCACAAACAAAATCACAATCCAAAGTATACAAAGTGAGTAAAGAACACCATGAAATATATACTGGTTCGGGATGGGGGGTTTATACCATCCGTACGTCCAGTTGCGAATCCACGACATTATACTATTCACTAAGAATAATCCTTTCGGTGGACTATAAACCGTTACAACTTCACTCCATCGATATCCACAAAGATCGGTGCTCATAAAGAAAGAGCTACTTCCCAACGGTATTCCGCCCTCGGAAACCACCCAAAAGAATCTCGTGATTCGACTTCCCACAAAGGTCACTAAGACCTCTACTAAGGTCAATAAGACCACCAAGACTTCCCACCGGAAGTGTCAAACCCCAACTAGATCCCTAATAATCTAGGCTTGATCACGAAAACACAAGACTTCCCTTACAAACAGATTGAAAGAATAAGTGTTTGTTTGTTCAATCAAGCCCTAACCTAACCTAGAAACTCGATTGCAATAGAAAGGGTAGAGATAAGAAGACCCTCGACACAATCACAAGAGTGGATTAGGTTCTTGTGATTCTTCCTTTGCAAGGAGATGTGTTCTTTCAAAGAATGTTAGTGTGAAAGATTAAGAACACAAGATAGAATTAGAGATTTCGAGAGAAAGAATATAGAGAGAAAGAATAATGGCAAGGGGTGAGGAATACAAGAGGAAAGATGGGGTGAAGTTTTTTTATTAGTATTTGATTAAATTGTTTACATTAAATTTTACACAATTTTTTATGAGTTAGATTTTAAAATGTAATGTAAAATTGCATTTGATTGAACTCTGGTCTATATATTTATTAACATGGTTCGAATCATTCATTAAACAATAGAGTAGTGATTAGGAGACCTAATTTTATGCTTAAAATTGTATGTCAATAATTTATTGGTTGTAACAACAGGGCCCACTGCTTCACAATCCAACGAGATAACTCCACATATGTTAGACACACAATCCAATAATATATATTAAAATGTCAGTTATGAAATCTTAATATAAAAAGAACTCGTGGTTTATAAAAGAATCAAAAAGCTACAACACAAACTAATCATATTTCACACACAATAGATTCAGTCAACTAAGGTTCTTCTGTCCCTTAAACCTCACCCAACCCATCTTCCTGTTAGAAAAACGTGTAACCTAATAACATTTGCTCATCGTAAAATATAGTCACAGGGTACCCGCCGCCGCATTACGCAGGTACCCAAATAGTAATATCCCCCCGTAGTTGGAAGAGGAGGTCTTCGAACGTTCAAACTAGAGCGAAACTCAAGAAATAAAGTTGTTGGAACATGAAGAACATGCACTTGGTTTGAAGCCACATAGTCTCGAATGAAATGGATATCAATCTCAATATGTTTGGTACATTGATGCTTAACTGGATTAGTAGAGAGATATACTGCACTAACATTATCACAATACACAAGTGTAGCAGTAAATAAGGGAGCATGAGCTCACGTAGCAGATTACGTACCCAAGTTGTCTCAACCACTACATTGCAATACCACGATACTCAACCTCAGTACTAGAATGAGATAATGTGACATGTTGTTTAGCAGACCAAGACAAAAGGTTATCACCAAGAAAAACACAATACCCCGAGGTATAACGTCGCGTAGCCGAGCAGCCGGCTCCATCAACATCAATATAAGCAGTAAGCTGAGCCTTATGTCCATATTAACCCATTAGGTAAAAAATGTTTAATTACAATAGCTCAGGGCCAACCCATCATACTAGAGACATATAAGTCTTGCCAAACAAATAAATTAACCCTAGATCTACTTGTATACCTTGAAACCAAAAGAAGGAAATTTTAGCCCGTTGACAACTTTAATTTTTGGCATTTTTTTCAAACACTTGAAACGATGATCTTCAGAAAATCAATAACAACAATGTCTTCAGTTTATTAACACGATTACATGAAACAACTCAAATTATGTGACATTCCCAAACGGCTAAAATCAGAATATGGTACTCATATAATAATAATGATTACATCATCACCAACTTCCAGTGATGAATAATCTAATTAACAATACAATGGGAGAAACCTTTGATATATAGAAACAAAACACCTCCTCATATGTAATGTTCAAACCTATAGACCAACATCTAGGTAAATGGAAACTTCTTGAACTTCAGAAGTATTAAAATGTTTTCCTAAATGTGTAAGCCTATACTATAAGTAAGAAAAAAGTTACATTTAATCAAGTTTCAAGTTTAAATAATAGTAGAAAACATAAACAAAAACCCAAAAATACTTCAAAAGATCATAATGATAAAAATGACCAAGTTGAAGGGGAAAAAATCCATCTAAAAGTTTGTAGCAACTAAATGACATGGATGAATGTTGCCTGCGAAACATAATCTAAGATGACATGAAAAAGAGAATGAACTAGGAAGGACATGAGCAAAATATAATGACAGGAACGAGACGACATACATAAAATGCAAAATCACAACCTATAGCATGAACAAGTGTGATCATAAAAATAAATATGAACACTCACACATCAAGAATTAGAGAAACGAAAAATTTGGAAGGAGAAGGGAATACCACTTTGAGGAGCTTTTGGGCGAGATCATACAAAGGTTTATTAGTTCATATTCTTGATTAAAGATTTTTAGTAGCATTTAAAATAAAAAGTGAATAGGAAATGAAAATGAATAAGCAAAAACTAAATAAATAAATAAATAAATAATAAATAAAAAATAAATAAAATAAAAAATAATTAAGCATGTTGAATTTTATTATGAAGGGAAATCATTTAGCGGACCATTGATTTTAAAATAAAAAGTAATTTCTTAGTAAAGTAGTTCTATTTATAATTAAAATGCACAAAACGGCACAAAAATTAAACGAGTTTAGTAAAGTAGTTGAATATGTAATTATAATGAGTAAAAATGATGTGAAAGCCGAACTCTTCTTTTTTTAGTGTTTCAAATAATAGCATTAAACAAAAATTAAAAGCTTAATTCTCGTTCTGTAATAAACATTAGAGTCTAAATGGTAAAAGTAAAAAGCTAAAAGCTAAAAGCTCCACAAAGCTTAGTTGCCCAACACAACCTAACGGGGAAAATAAATATTGCCAACAAACGTAGAGTAAATCAAGTTTTTATCATTTCACTTGCAATCGAGTGATAATACGAGCTACCTACCCACTCCTAATCAGTAATCACTTTCGTCTACCAAAATGTATATGCTTGTTTGACTAAGGATCAAATGAGAAGAAAACTTAAAATGAGAAGGATGAGAAATAATTATAACTACATATTTGAGATGCATCGGCTTGAATTAAATGCATCCTCGGTCTTTTAGATGCACCATAATATATTTTCTAGCAAAAAATTAGATGCATATACATATATTAGATGCATTTCATCAAGTTATACGAATCCTATTTATTTTTCGTCCTCTGCGTGTCAAATTTGTTGTTAGTACTACTTTGCATCGTTTTCACTTCAAAATCAATTTCGAAACTAATTGGGATGCATCTAAATGAATAGAGATGCATCTAAATCAAGTCGATGCATTTCAAATGTGTGGTTATAATTATTTCTCATCCTTCTCATTTTAAGTTTTCTTCTCACTGGATCCTTACCCATGCTTGTTTTTGTAAGACATGATTAATTAATTCATGATGTGAGATTAGATATGTCTCAATATCTATACCTTAACCTTTGGGCTTGGGTCTAAAGTATATTAATGCTAATATAATACATAAATAGTAATCTAAATTTAATACAAATAATTTCACTAACAACACTTCGCAGTTAGAGGGGGAGGAGAACGAACGCTCAAACTATTGCGAAATTCAATAAACAAAAACACCATAAGAGCCAATGAGGTCGTACTCGTAAAGAACTTGTAATTCGCCAATGATGTGCTTTAGGACATTAAAATTTTCACACTATTCACGAAGAAGTAATACCCTGCGGCATAATTATCTTTGTCCACATCAAGTTTATGAGGAATGAGATTGGTAATAGAGTTAACAACATAGAGATTATCGGTGTGTGATAGGGTAGGAGGAGGGGGAGGGGAGGGAGTATCGTTCGTCATTATGAACGAGGGTTTGAGTTATGAAGAAAAGCAATCGACTTTGTAGTGTTGAGAAAGAATTAGAGTATAGTTGTCGAAGTTTAGCGAAAAAGTAGTCGACTAAAGTCGATTGAAGTTGCAAACAAACGTGAAAACTTGTCGAGCTTTAGTCGTCTTTAGGTGTAAAGAAAAAAAAATGTAGAGAGCGAATCTTCAATCCAAACATAAATCATAACAAACAACTTTTTCAAACCAAACACAATCAGATAACTTTTTTTTTTTTTTTTTTTTTTTTTTTTTTTTTTTTTTTTCCCTTTAAAGATCAACATAATTTCATAGCAAAATTGTTTGTATGAAACCAACAAACAAACAATCCATATAAAAGAATATGCTTAATCCGATATCAAGCCCAAGACGAACACAAAGCCATGCGAAAATCCAAAAACGAAAAATTCATCCACGAATCAACCATCCAAATACTAAATGAATTGTTAAACCAAACGCGATCGAATTTTTAAGCCTAGAACGAATAACGAGCATCACTTTTTTTTTCTTTTCTTAGAACGTTCCTGACTCTTATATCATGTAAGACGTGATCATGATTGATTAAATTCATTATGTGAGATTTGATATATCACAATGAGTCAACTATATTAATACTAATCTAATACAAATAGTAATTGAAATCTTATACTAATACGTCCACTAACAGTTTTTGCCCTCGAAAATAATCTATAGAAATATTCCTAGAGTTCCTCTATCGAACATCTTTCAAGATTTTTAGAAATTTCAAGAGCTTAGTTTCAACCGTTTATGTACATAGATCTTAGCCCTCAATTTCAAAGTAGGACTTGTATTTTATGGAGAGACCACATTTGGCAATTGGCACAATACTTATTTTTTATAGAATTGTAAACTATAGATTTATGTTAAACAACATAATAGAATATTGAGAATTTCATATCTCCCCTTATAAAATATAGAAATTCATATATATTTAAAATGCTTTAAAAATATTGTACATTATACAATTAATGATAGCATTTTGAGTATATATGAAATTAATCATGAAAATATGGTGATATATGAAATTAAATTTAATAAAATATTATGTCTTGTAATTTTCTCATCCTTATAGCACACGCCACTTACAATTCTTGAGATTGCCCACTAACAATGGTGGCCAGGGTGGGCATCACCATGTTATTACTAGTATTAGACATTAGATTAGATGGCTCAAGCCTGATTGTGGGCTTTGAGCCATCTAATCTATTGTCTAACAGTTATTTGTGGCTCGTTGTCATACAAATGATAGGATATAGAGGTGGCAAATTTAATCTTAATGGTTAAATTTGGGTAAGTTGGTTAAATATTTTTAATAAAATGGGTTTAGTTGGGTTTGTTAAAAAAAATTGTTGGGTATAAATGGGTTTAGTTGATTTTAATTAATTAATATGGATAGGGTTAGTTGGGTCTAAGATAGGTATTTACTAAAATTCTATAAACACCTCCCAATACCCACATGGCTCTCAATCTCTCATTTCATTTCTTCTCCCTCACTCAATCACTCTAAAAACATTCCAAGAGACCCACGATCATTGATTCATTTCAAAATATCAGTAAGTTCTACAATTTTATACTCTCTCCGTCCAAAAATATAAGTCCAATTTGATTTTTTTAAGTCTTTTTATTCTAAACTTTAACCTTAATTATTAATTTTTCATGTATAATATTTGATGCAAAATATATAAATAGAGTTGTGTTTTAAATGCATTTTCATTGGTATACTTTTCATCAAGTATTATATAACAAAAAATAATACTACCTCCGTCCCAAAATATAAGTCCATGTTTGAATTTTCAAAGTCTTTTTCTTCTGACTTTGACCGTAATTATTTTTTTTCGTGTTATATACTTCTTGATGAAAAGTATACCAAGGAACATACATTTGAAACACAAATTCATTTATATATTTTCCATCAAGTATTATGTAACACGAGAAAAAATAATTACGGTCAAATTCTGAAGAAAAAGACTTTGAAAAGTCAAACATGTACTTATATTTTGGGACGGAGGGAGTAATAATTAAGGTAAAAGTCAGAAAAAAATGACTTTGAAAAATCAGAAATGAACTTATAATTTGGGACGGAGGAAATATTATATATTCAATAATTATTAATCAAATGACTTTGATTTGTTGATATGAGATATTGATTATTTTGGTGAATACGTGGTTACAGATCTGTTTATAGAATATTGATCATTTGATTGTTGTGTAGGCGATTAATATTTGAGATTATGTTATTTGTAGGGTGTTTGGGAATGCTTATTGTTTATGACGTGTTTGGGAATGCTTATTGTATAGTGCCGTTTTTTATAGGTATTTGTCTGGTGATATTAGGGATTGCTTATGTTTGATCTTATAATGTTTATAAATAATAGGTGCTTAAATCTTATTATGCATGCGAGTGACGATTTAGAAGATGCTAGTTCATCAACAACGAGTAATCAATTTTCGAGGGTGTGGGGATATTTTGAACGAATACCAATAGGACCTGATAGGGTTAGAAGGGCTGCTTGTACATCTTGTAATCAGGTGTTAAGAGCCGATTCACATGGAACATCTAACATTCGGCGTGATATAAGTAACTGTTTTAAGGTGGACTTGTCCAACAAGGCGGAGGGGGATGCCCCTTCGCCGAAACGTATTTCCTTAGATCAAGCTAAATATAGAGAGAAACTGGCCATTTCTGTTTTTAAACATAATTATCCATTTAGTTATTTGAGCACGAGGGAACAAGAGACTTGCACAAGTTTTTACACCCGGATGCAAAACCAATATGTCGAAACACAGTAAAAAGGGCAGTCTTAAGTATATATGAAAGGGAAAAACTGAAAGTTAGAAAGGAGTTGGAGAAATAAAAGGTAGAATTTGTTAACATCAGATTTGTGGACTTCAATTACTAGCGACGGTTACATGATATTGACCGCTCAGTACATTGACGAAACTTGGGTTTTAAGAAAAAAGGTGTTGAACTTTACGGTGATTCCCCCTCCTCACACGGGATCTCTTTTGGCCGAATATGTGATTACTATCTTACGAGAATAGGGAATTGAAAAAAAAAGGTGTTTACCATCACATTAGATAACGCAACGAATAATAATGGTTTAGTATATTGTTTGAAAGATTAGTTGAGTTTAAATGATGTGTTACTTTGTGATGGAGAATTTATACATGTACGTTGTTGTGCACATATATTAAACTTAATTGTACAATCCAGCTTGAAAGTCATTGAAGAAGCCATTGAAAAGGTGTGTAAGTCAGTGAAATATGTGAGAGGTTGTGCAGCAAGAAAGATAAAGTTTGTTGAATGCATTGCACGACTCAAACAAAAATGTGGTAAACATGTGCGACAAGATGTAGTTACAAGATGGAATTACACATATTTGATGTTTGATTGTGCGTTGGTGTATCGTCGTGCATATGCTCTATTGAAACAGTGGATACAAATTTAAAGACATGTCCAACACCGGAGTAATGGACAAGGATTGAAGAATTTGCTAAGTTTTTTTAGGCCTTTTTATGACATTACAAAGCTATTTTCAGGAACTTTATATTCTACATCCAATCTTTATTTTCACAATGTCTATAAAATTCAAAAGGTTATTCAACGTCATTTGTGGAATCCTGATGATATAATTAGTAGAATGGCAAGAGACATGAAAACAAATTTGATAAATATTGGGAAACATATAGCATGGTTTTGTCATTTGGGGTTGGTATGGAGGGTCAAGAGTTAATAGACAAAGTAGCAAGTGTTGATAATGGATTGCGTAAGCTTTACAATGCATATGGGATTCGAGTAAATGTAATGCATGATTTGATTGAAGGACTAAGTTCAAATGTTGGAGGCGCGAATTTGTGTGATGATATAGAAGATGAATTAGCAGGGTTTGAGGCGTTTCAATGTCAATATAAGAAGCCAAAGGTTCAAAAGTCGCAATTAGATCGGTATTTAGATGAACTTGAACTTGATAAAAATCAGAAGATCGATGTTTTACAATTTTGGAAAGATAACCAAGTAAGGCATCCTGAGTTGGCAATTATGACTCGTGATATATTAAGTATCCCAATTGCCACAGTAGCTTTGAAGTCTACTTTTAGCATAGGTGGTCGGATTATAAGCAAATACTGAAGCTCACTATCATCTGAAAATGGTGAAGCATTACTTTGCACTCGTGATTGACTATTTGATCTAAAGGTATGTAGTTTTTCCATTCTATTTTTACGCATCGACATTTTTATATGTATATATGTTAACCTATTAATTTGTGCAGATGAAAAAGAAATCGACAAAGAAGAACTAACAGAGGATATTGAAAAGTTGGCTTCGACTCTCTAGTAAAGGTAAATTCACTCTCTTTGTGATTGATAAGATACTCTTCTGGTTTGGAATCTTTTTTGCTTTTTTTTTTTCTGCACCTGGATCTCACTCTTGAGCAAAATCTGGCATTGTCAACTGCTAGCAGAGCAAAATTTGCTAATTGCATTTAAATATGTGATTATTATATATATATATATATATATATATATATATATATATATATATATATATATATATATAGAGAGAGAGAGAGAGAGAGAGAGAGAGAGAGAGAGAGAGAGAGAGAGTACAGTAGTATATTTCTCTCTTCATTTTGAGTTTGTAGCTTAAGATATCAGTCTTTTTTTGACTTAGAAGATTTGAACCTGACTCTTTGCTAGACCTACTATTTGACTTTTGTATAGTAAGGCTTAGCCTTATATGCTAGCTGGTTTTTGTCCATAGTTTTTTGTTTGGTTTGAATGAAAAATGGGGATTTAACATAAAGTCTTGTAATTTATCAGTATATGTTAATTGCCCCTTCAACCTAGTGTTTGACAATTGTGTGTCATATTGTTAATGTTATGGGATAATTAGTTTGCTTATAAGGGGGATTTGGTATTCTTTTGGTGATAAATATAGTTAGTTTGGCCCCTAGATAGAATTTATGACCTGTTAGCGATATTAATTAGTTGTTGAGGGCATTTTCAAGCCGAGGGAGAGGTAGAGGTAGAATCTCGGCTTGAATGTTTTTCGACTTTGAAACGTGTTAGAACTTGTAATTACATGCCAACATTTGCTTAAATACTGTTTGGAAGTACTTTGAATATTGGGCAGCATATCGCTGCGATAATTATATCATTAGGCCAGGGGATATTGCTTATGAATTCATGATATCCTTTTTTGTTTTCCAGAAAAACCCTTTATGTATTCCGGAAGTAGTGCAGCTGAGATTGAAAGTTCTAGTCATCAGATTGATTTCTAGTCATCAGATTGTTTAAGTCACAAATATTGATGTTACATGTAGTTTGATATATATTATTTGAAATCTCTCAATTTGAAAATGTGTTCTTTTTACATTTTTGCAATGAAAATAGTTGGTATACAACCGAAACCAAACATGATGGTTTATAAAATGGTTAAGTCCATCAAATGGTTTATAAAATGTAAGAAAACATTTAAAAACGGACGAAGACGTATAAAAACGGATAAAAATGTAAGAAAGCGGACAAAAAAGTATAAAAATGGATGAAAACGTATAAAACCCCAAAAAACCCGACCCGAGACACGAGACCCATTTGACCCAAACCCTAGACCCTAGACCCAAACCCATCTAGACCCATCCTTCCAAATGACCCATCTAAACCCATACCCATATAAGACCCAAGACCCGACCCAACCATTTTGCCACCTCTAATAGATTATGTCATTTTCTTTTCTATTTTTGTATAATGTACAAGGACTAAATGGTTGTTTGCGCTGTCTTTTTGTATTTTTCTTTCCGCAATCTTGTTCTGTTTTTCTTATCTAAACACTTGATATGATCAAACAAGTACATATTTGTGTATCATTTATCCCAATTATATTGCTCATTTACTATGTTTTTATCTAAGAATTGCTACTTAATCGCTCATATTTCTTATTCTTAGTAAATCTTGAGCAAAAGTGGAAAAGACATGAAAGTGGCAAGATTTGGAGCTAAAACGAAAAATATATCATATCAGAAGCGAGATACGGCGTATCCATGCTAATGGGGATACGCCATATACTATACGTAGAAGAAATTGAAGAATGTTCGTATTCAGAAGAATACGACATATCCAAGATATGGGGATATGCTGTGTAGGAGCCCAAGCGAAGACCTAACCATATTTGTAACAAGATGGATACGGCGTATCCAATTATAGGATACATAAATGTATAACATAAACTGATCTGTTATACATTTATTCCATCTCCAAAATTAAGATTATATCGTTCTATATCCATCTCCAAAATTCACTCTATCATTTTTTTTCCCCTTTCAAATAGCTACTTTCTTCAAAAAAAAGATTTGTTTTTTTGGTTAATTTTCAGAATACTTTGTTAATTGATTTTTGAAAGATATTTTTGTTGATATATTTTTAAATATGACGGTTGATGTAATTTTGGTTTATGTTAAACCAGTTGGTAAACACTAATAATCATCTAATAACAGCAAATGAAATCAAATAGTCCTTGTGTTATCAGGGTCATGGAGACTTTCAATGAGTTTACTAATGGTAATTATTCACTTGGAAGCCCTTATTTTGGTGTGACTTCTATCTATATGTGGAAATAGATCATCCCAAGATGGTAGATATTCGGCATGCGCTTTAACGAAAGAACAACGTTTTTTGGAGTGTACGATGAGCATGGTTGTGGAACACGTAGGATTTTAATGTTACAATTCTTGAATTGTTTGCATTTGAGTTTTGTAGTACTAATTTTATTATTTAATGAACAGTTAGTTCAAAATTAAAGTCTATAGAATGGAAACTTTTATCTGCACTCCAACTTGGTCAGCCAGTGTTGCCTAGGTAATTTACCGGGATATGCCTTCCTTGTTGGGTGGGGGGCTCGGTACCAAAAAGGTACACGGACTTGAGATGGTTCCGCCAAATACCATTTTTTTTTTGTTTAATAGTTATATATCCATTTATTGATGCTTGTTAAGTATAAGTTTATGTATCTTGCTAGTTCAAGATTAAAGTCTGTAGATCTAGATGCACTAGTACAAACGAGGCTTTCCCCGGTGACATTTTTACCTCCTTTCCGTCGACATGTCGACGGAATCATACCTTCCCGTCGACATGTCGACGGGAACATAACGACGGCTGTGCTTCGTCGGGAACAGTGTTCCCGTCGACAATCACCGTCATGTCGACGGGAGCATATAACTAATTAACGTTTTAATAAATTGATTATAATTATGTTTTATATTATGCCGTCGACATGTCGACGGTAACATTAAACCCAAAAATATTGGTTATTTAATTATGCCGTTGACATGTCGACGGCATAATATTAAAAACAATATTTTTGTTTTAATGATACCGTCGACATATCGACGGTATCATTATGTACCGAATATTTATGTTTTAATGATGCCGTCGACATGTCGACGGTATCATTATTACCATCCTGCTAACAACAGGCTGCAAATATAGCAATTTTTCAGATTTTTTCGGATTTTCCGGAAAAAATCTACCAAAACCTGTAACTGTAATAGCACCTATAACCACTCAATATCAACATGTCCTAAACGTATAACTCGCCATCGGCTAAAACACTTGCAAAATATCGCTAAACACCCTCAAAATGCATAAAAACATATAAAGTCTACAAAACGGGGTGTGGTAATATCTAAACCTAGCTGCATATCCACAAATGTTTTAATATCCGCGACGTTCAAGTCGCCAAAAGGTTAAACTATACAATACTAACATATGGGTCGCCAAAATATTGTTTCAAGCATAAGTACAACACAAAATACCCAAGTTTGTACCTCTACATCCTAAATCACTCGTGATCATCAGCAGGACCCTCATCATCGCCAGAACCATCCTCATCGCCTCTGCGACTCCCGCTCCCTCCAGCTGAGCCACTACCTCCAACGCCACTGCCCGAGCCATCCACGTGCTGAGAACCCGCTTGACTAACATACTCGTTCCATCGCGGGTTGGAGGAGATAAAACCTGGAACCAAATCAATAATTAATATATTATCAAACTGTACATGGATGGCTCGGGCATCGCCTTACGCTCTTCAGCTTCTCGACGGCTCTTCTCCTCGGCCTCAGCAATCTTCTTCTCGGCCTCAGCAAGCTTTTTCTCCATCTCAGCGTATTCTGAAAATGAAATAATCAAAATTAAAAAACATCTATTGCAATACTTAATTTGAGTCATGATCGAGTAATCTATAATTAATATATTATCAAACTGTACATACCTGGAGGTGGAGGCGGGGTGTATGGTAACGGTGGTCTGGAGAGCCCGGGTACGACCCTACCCCGTCCGACGATGTGGCCCCGCTGCTTGCCCTTCAAACCATCGCAAGTATCTGCTCCTCCGTGTACGCCACCTCTTCCGGCGTATTCGCTCCCAAATCTCGCAGCCGAACCATCTCTTCCTATTTAATTGAGAAAAAAATTGAGAAAATTTATATATATCTACATTATATATAACAGGAGGCATTTGAAGAATATGCCACCTCATTGCCCAGTCAATGCCCAGTAATTCATTATCTGACATGTCATCAGCCATGTCATCACATTTAGGCCATGTCAGCAATTTATTATTATTATTATTATTATTATTATTATTATTATTATTATTATTATTATTATTATTATTTTTTGCAATTTTTTTAAATAATTTCGAGTTTTGTAAATGTATTAAGCTTGGAATTAAAAAATGTACTTAGGAAGGTTCGAACATGGGTTGCTCAACAAACATAAAACAACATCACTACCACTAGATCAATCCAATTTTTGTTATATATTTTGCAGGACATAATTGATAAATATTACCTAATTGATTTGAATTTTCATTCACATACAGGAAAAGAAGATGTGTATGTATATTTTTTCCAAAAAAAACATATGTACATTTGAATATACGTATGTATATTCAAAACCCTAATATCAGTCTGTTCCACATGTCGACTATCTCTATTTTTTTTTTTTTTTTTTGTTAAACCTAATATGTTGAAGTTCACACATTAACTAATGATGTTTTGTTTTTACATTTATGTTGATTCTTCTAATGTTTATTTTTTGCATTGATAGTAACAATGTGATACAACAAGCCATATGAGCCACAAGCATCTACAGCAGCACATTGTTATTAGCACACAAAAACGATCCATGTATAATTCTACATCGTCACCGGTATACATAAAAAGGTTACTCTGATTATTTACTGCTTATTTTGTTTGAGATTGCTTGATTGGTTATGTGAATATGTAATAGGATTGTTTGTGATCAATGAATCATGAATTTCGAGCATACCCATTATGTATGAGGTATGCATTCTTTGTTTTTGACATAAAAAATATATTAACAATGGTGAGTGTATATTCATGCATGCATAATGCTATATTATTCACTTTTTTAAGATTGGTTGATTGTTGTGTTTAGGTTGATTGTTATAGCTCATATTTACCACAGTGCTAAATTACTATCCTATTACCACAATCCATATATGATGAATTTAAGTATTATTTGTTATGAAAATTGATATAATATTTGAAATTGTAATTCTCAAACTTTGCTGTCAAGGATAGTAGATAGCATATACCCTGTATTAAAGATTGAGTCCAAAACTAGCGACCCACTAACCAAACCATCCTTAGTAGAAGTAGTACGTACAGATATGTTAACAACCTTTGAACCTATAATGCAGTGAGTAACTTAATCAATTTAGCCTAAGACTTTTTACTTTGAATGCTACAGGTTGAAAATTTAGGTGTGTGCAACTTTCTTGAATTGTTTTGGAGCAGCGTATCTTCATTCAAACATCGATTGTAAGTTCCACAATATTTTTCTTAAATTGTATTAATGTGTGTTTTTTGTGTGGAAATTTGTAGTTCTTCTCGGTTAAGATGAGTGAAGGTAGCCTAAGTATTTTTCTGTAAGTGCTTAATTCAGTTGGTGTTTACCACTAATCATGTTGTGTTTACCACTAATAATAATTTTGATGTTGTGTTTACCACTAATCATGTTAATTATATGTGTTATGGTAAGAAAAAAAAAAAACTATCTTTTATCGTTTATGAAAATTATTAGATATAGACACTCAAAACCGAGAAATGCAACGGCAGCAGGTCATAACAGTGAGTATTCTTATATTTTTATGCCCGTGCTTACCACTAATTTTTAGCTTTATTATAGCCACAAAACTGCACATTATACTTATATATGTCTGTTATTTTTTTGTAACTGCATCTGCTAGAGGGGGCAGCAGGAGACGGCGATCACGTTTACCAATTGATTATAGACAACATACACGTGCGGGTATTGTCTTACTTAATCAATTTAGTTTCAAAAATAAAATTATGGCACCAAGTCTCACGGGTACATCAACAATTCTGCATTTCACCAACACTAAACTTGGATGTTGGTTTTTTTTTTTTTTTTTTTTTTTTTTTTTTTTTTTTTTCAGTTTCCAGTGATAACAAATTAGGCTCTTCAATTATTTCTATTCCTCTCATGTTCAGTGTATCCTTTTATGTTGTGGAATACGCGTGATTGAAGAATTATATCCAATATTACGTTAAGTGGACTTGTGGAACTTGAAAGTTGCATAAAACAAACTACAGATGACAGTAAAGAGACAATAGGATAACCTTTTAACTGACACCAACACTCGGAGATACATATCATGTGGATACTGTTCCTTAGTTACAGTTTGGCCTCTGTGCGTTTCCTCCGCTATGATATGAAATTCATTCACGAGAGATAATCCCATAGGATAGACAATAATTTGTAATAATGCAATTACTTATCTGTCATAACAGTATATGCTGATTTGGAAACTAGGTAAATGTGATCCTAAATAAGTAATCAAATCACCTCGAGTGACTGAACGTACATGCCTACTCTTTTTATGCAACTCTTTTTCATCTGTTATGACAGAAAAGTCCTATGATCAAGTCTTATCATCATTAGTGCATTTTCATAGTAGAGGACTTGCTATCTGACACGACTATTCAATATTTACAGATTTTTGCCGGGGTTTTTTCTGAAAATTATGAACCTCCCAGTGGTTTTTACTTTGAAGTAAACGATGATTCCAATATCGTACAGGTAACCATCTAAATAAGATTTGAACTTATTGAATGTTTACTGAGGCATGTAACATTACGGCATTCCTTCTATTGAAGGATAACGTTAGGTTGGCAGTTGTAGTGTTAACAACTATAGTTGCTACGTAGGCTAGAGTTGCAAGCATATTGTTGCTCCATTAAGGCAATGCAGGACCATTAGTTTGGCTCATATTATTAGTACGAGTGGCTTAATTGAGTCTTCTTTTTGGTGTAATTGGGATATAGCGGGTCAACTTACAAACACTTTTTTATTCATATCACTACGGGAATTAGTTTGGTACTGCTCTTTTCTTAGAGTATAGAAGTTTGGTACTGCTCTTTTCTTAAGTTAGTGCATGCTTGATAATAAAAATGCTTACAATACCTTATAAGTTGGATCGAAAATGCAACCCAAGAAGGTTGCGAAAGTAAGCTCCTATAATTGTTGAATAAATAATCATACATTATAGAATCATTAAAAAAAACTAGAATAAAGAAGTTCAAAAGAATCACATTGAACGTATGCATAAATTCAAATTTAAGCTTGCATATTAACGATTAAGGGTGAGCAAACGGACCGGATGGACCGGACAGACCAACCGACAAAACCGACCGGACCGGACCGATCACATTCGGTACGGTCTCGGTCTCGGTCTAGGGATTTTCATAATTTCGGTCTCGGTCCGGATCGTTCCGGTCCGGTCCGGCTTAAAAACCAGACATTTAGCCTATTTGGACCGAGACCGGACCGACCACATTCGGTCCGGTCTCGGTCTAGGATTTTTGCCAGATTCGGTCTCGGTCCAGTCAGGTTTTTGTCGGTCCGGTCAGGTTTTTGGACCGTGAGCACCTCTATTAACGATTTAAGATATTTTGCTTTAAACCTTATTGTTGTGTCTAAAACAATTTATTCATAGATGAACTTTTATGCTATAATATTCTCATCTTATATGAACAAAGGAATATGAGTTTCTTCCATCATTTTCTGATTCACTCTCCAATTATGTAGAAGGTACGTACATTTTTATTATTTTATATAGTTGAGTGTTTTGGTCTTGATAATTATGCATGTTTTTTGTTCATATGTTTGTGTTTCACATGTTACCACCCCGTTACAAGCTCAGCATATGTTTTTGGATTGTTAGTCATAAACATAATTAGTTTACAAATAGTTATAATTTTTCGACAGCTAAAAGCGTTCAACAACTTCTACTAATGCGGTGTTTAGTTTGCTTGAATTTTGAAACTACTCAAATAATAACTCACTTTGGAAATAAACCTATAATACATAAAAGAAACACGGTTTTGCTGATATGGGGTGCTTGGCTACCAAAAATTTGGTTAAGTCGTCAAAGTGTTTATTTATGGCTTTCATGGTTGATGTCAAACTACAGCTAGCTCTAACTAATGCAAACTAAGCATTAGAAATTCGTAACAAGATCTCAATGTTTAAAAATATTAACCATAATGATGTTCATACACCTGCACTTTTGTTTCAGGTTGAATAATGAGAATGTTGTGTTCTCCATCCAAGTTGTTATCATCACTGATGTGTCCTCTGCTCCATATGTATTGTCGTCGTCGCCATTATTTCTTTCTCCTATAAAGTTGTTGTCGTCACCGATGTGTCATGTGCTTAAAAATATTATCCATTTATAATGATGTTGATACACTCACGCTTCTGTTTTGAGTAATGAGAATAGAGAGTGTAGCAGGTACATATATTTGACGGAGCATTGCGTGATGAGGTTAAGAGTATGACCAATTATATATTTTTAATACAATAATATATTTGATTAATTTCATATACCAACGTACTTTAAATCGAAATAGCAAAACGAAGTCTAACTGCATTCACTTTAGAAGAACAAAATAAATCTACATTTCTTTCTATAAGATTCCAGATTGTCAAGGTTAAGTCACCTTAATTCTCACTGAAACGTCAACATCTACTCCGTCGTCTTTGTGCTGAACTAGATGGTTAATGATCTCATTCGACGAGTTCAAGATTTTTTGGAAAGTATTCTTAGATCATTTTCTTAAAGGTTCTAGAAGAAGAAAAAGAGTTGGTTCTTCAGGATCATTTAGTTGTGTTAATCATTATACAAATGACACAGCTCAGGTAGATTGGTGTTATAGATGTAAATAAATTCATTTTTGCGGTTGCTCATTTTGCTACTGTAATGCTAACAGTTAAGATCTACATGGGAAATTATTTATCAGGTCCAGAATTTTGGGAAGCCATTTTCATTGGTCATTCATGAGTGTGAGACGTTAGTTAAACTTAAAGTTAAAGTGCAGATACAAAAGAAGTTAGAGGTTCAAAGTGATGAGTTCTCAAGGTATATTATTCTCTTTGTCGAGTGTTTCCTTAATCATTAAATTTGGTTTCTAACTATGTACGTCATTACTAAAACTCATAATTTACTATAATTTGGTTTCCCTACAGGTTCGTCTTTTTTTTTATGCGCAATAGGTTGATTTTTTTATTGCTTATTTGCTCCAAGATAAGTAGATAAGTAATTAAGCTGTTTAAATTATCATCCAAACACTTAAAACTGTATACCTTAAGCAGATAAGCACTTATTTAAGCTATCCAAACACCCTCTTAGTAATATTTTGACAATGGAATATTGTATGTTTGTTTTTTCAGGTCTTTGTTGTGTAGACCTTGGCTGTGGATATAAAAAGGTGTAGTAGTATCATTGTGTCGAAGGAATAAATCGGTAGATGGGGCGATTCTTTACGATCTATACACCATGTAATGCTCTCTATAAGCACCTAATTTATGACCTCAATAAGTTCTTTTAGGTAAGCGCCTCCTGTTATAAGCTATTCGGAAAGTCAAAATAATTTGTTTTGTTTTGAGAGTGCAATAAGCCAGTAATCTGGCAAAATAATCTTTTACCCAAACACCCCTTAAAGTGATATGTTTTTTAAGGCTATTTAGTCCCCAAGGGGAGTTTGCCATTGTATTTTTGAAGTAATTATGCAATATAAAAATATTTAAACCATTTATTTGTCATATTGTTTGGCAACTTCTGAGCATTGAATATTAACATTGAGTTTGCCATTGTACATAGAACCAGTTTCAGTTAAACAAAATACTAGAAACTGATTATATATTTATATGTGAGATTGTGAGTTGAAAATGCAATAAACAAATAGTAATCCCTAATCAGTTATATGACTATATGTAGAACAAACTAGCATATGTCTCTAGCCATTATATCTGGATGCTATAATGTTGTGCTTTTGTTGTTTAAAATACATATCATAGATGTCACAACGAAAGATCTGAGTTCATAATTGCTTAGAATACAAAAGACATCTTATGTGGAGCACTAGAGCAGACGACAGCTATGTAGGGATTGTGACTACCAAATTCATGGGCTCCAAAGACCATATACGTGTCAGGTCTAATTCCTAAGCGGTTCTTACAAATTCAACTTTTTTACTCCAAACAGGTAACGAGGCCATTTCACCCATATACTTATGAGTCATTAGCTAATAAGCTGAAGTTGATAAAGTGATAAGCTCAAAAGAGTGAGCTTATCACTAACTTTGAGGGAAAATACGGGCTGGAAATGGGATTAGGGGTTAGGAAAAGTACCTCTTTGTGGTGTTATTGGTTTAAACCCGTCCTTTGGATGCATACCACACTCTGGGTTAGTAAACTGAAATGCAAGACATGATTTCAAAAGTTAAAACCTCTATAAACACGATCAAGTTAACCGTTTTCTTTTCTATACTTTTTCAGTGTTCTTCCGAACTGGACAGTTGGAATGGTTGGTGTACCAGCCGACAGAGTTTAGGATTCTCTCATTGTATTAGTATTCTTGATCCATTAAACCGCTCTCATTTAATTGTTTCCGCTCTTTATAGGCTTAAGTGTTCATGTAATGTTAGATTTCAAGTTTTTTTAGTTATACAGACATTATTGGCCCAACTTAGCTGCACCAACTAACTATGGTACCTGCCTCCATCCTTTCCCAAAGATTTTTGGAATACTATCATGTTGACAAGATACTGAACATGTCCTACGATAGAGACAATTCATAGTTAAATAGCGAGGTTTGTTCACCAATCATATAATTAGTTGTATATTTTTGCATTAATTTCAAATTTGACATATACTTCAAGAGTTTGAGAGTCGACCACTTTGCAGAATCATACCAAGCATTCGAGAAGTCTGCTAAGTACGTTTCATGATTAGTTTGAGTTCCTCATTTGTTTTAGTTTTTTTAATTTATTATGGAGTATCTGTTGGCTCTTTTTTTTTTAAATATAGTGCCTTCATTCACGAGTTTTGGAACTGAAAATCAGCGTAGAAGCATTGTATGTTGTTGTATAAGCAATTAGGATTCTCACTGAGAGAGTAAGCAAAGCATTTACACTTAAATAATTGACTCAACCATAGCTATATATATAATATCCTTTCTTGACAGTTGAGAGCATATTAAAAATAAGTGAAAATTAAATCATCATTAATGCTCATAAGCCTATATTAAAAATAAGTGAAAATTAAAACTCTCTTCTACACTTAAAAGTGAAAACATTATAACTCTCTTCTCTTTTAAGTGTAGAAGTTACTCATATAGTCGTTGGCATATCATAGGATGTGTTCACTCTCAGTGAATAACCTTCCACACTTAAAAGAGAAGAGAGTTATAATGTTTTCACTTTTCACCAAGTTACAGTCGCTTACTAATAATAATAAAAGACAAACCAAATGCAAAAAGGTTACTCGATTTGCATCTTTTTTTTCAATCATATGTTTTTGATGAAATACTTACCAATCACGCGTAAATGATGTATGAAGTGATTTATAAGGCTTTACAGGAAGTGGGCTTGAATGTATGTATGAGACTCAAGATTACTTGAACTTTTTCTGTCCTGTAACTCGTGAGTTATCTCACTGCAAATATCAACCAACCGCCATTAGAAGGTCCCAACGTTATATGTTTTCTTGCGTCTTTGCTCTTCTAAATTTAATGACAACCAGGTGATCAGTATAAGACTCATTCCTTTTCTTTCATATCCTAAAATGCTTAAGTAAAAGTTTGAACTAAAAAGTCTTTGTGTGTGTATAGTAATAGTAATACGAGCGTACACTTTGCTTATTGTCGTTTAGCTAAGTTGATAATCAATTTTTAGTAATTGAAGGTATATGGGATTATTTATCTAAACTTACCCATTTGATTATTTAAGAGTTAATAATTAAGTTTTCATAAGGTTTTTGGAATTGCATACTGAGAGAATTTTATCCGACATACAATTTTGGGCTTTCATGAATTGAGGCTAATATGAATGCTATTTTGTGTTTGATGAACATGTGTTGTCATTTTTTATTTTTTTTATTTTTATTTTTTTACACATGTATGTTTTCGAGGGAATGTGTTGTTGATGGTTATAGTTTATTGTTCTCCACAATGTGAGAGGTACCATTTTGCTATATTAATGTGTCGTTGATGGTTATAGAAGTTTTATTGCTCTTATCTTTCCATCTAGCATGATATAACAAATAAGAGTAAATCTCTTTTTTCCATTACCACTTTGTTCATTCACCAGGTAAGTAAGTGATGACATGTGTTGTAATGAGCATGTTTATTTTATTATAGCCAAATAATCTGGCTACATTGTTTGCATGTTGTCGTTCACGATACTGGGATTTTGTCAGTTATTAGATTATAATTCGACGGGAAAAAAACTACTCTCTTCTTATGTGATAGAACTTCGTGAAGTATTCTTAGAAAATGGGGCTCATTAGGATTTTTTCTTAAATTTCGTCTTCAAATTCAGTTTTGTTATAATGCATTCTATGCTATGAATACAATGATTGGGCTTTAGGAGGTGTGTTTGGCAAGCTCATTTGAGGGGCTTATTGGCTTTTTGAGCTATTAAAATTGATAGTTTTACTAACTTTTTATTGTGTTTTTAGTCAACCATATTCTTGAAGTTTTTTATTCCACCTAATTTTAGCTAGCATATGTTCGATAATAGAGATTTGATGAGGAGCTCGACAAAGTATTTGCCGTAAAACTGAATCACAACCATTCTTTAAGAGACAAGAATACTCGATCGTGTCCGGTACTCGGTCCTAATATTTTCAATTTAGCCGTTTTAGTTCTGTCCCGGTTCCACCTCTAACCCACTTTCTATTTAATTTGGACGCGGACTTGCAAGATCATTACTAAAAGAATGACCCATTATAACCAGTTATATAAAATAAACCCTGATGTTACCGAGTTAAGTTATACAATGTTTGGTTTATATTTGTTATTACTATACAAGACTCATGTGTGTTCTAATCTATAGGCGAGTCACCTTCTTCTTCTGCATCTGATATCGATAACTTAAACTATATGTGGTTGTCTCAAGAGTGAATAGCACAAAGGGATCGAATAAGCCATGTATCGCACTTTACGTTTGATAAGGATGGTAATTACGAAAAAATCATCAACAAACTTTTTGTATAAAGAAGTTTCATTTCGCATTTGAGTCAACGTTTTTAATTGTTGAATAAAAGTTAACGTTTATTTCTTTTCATTCTTAATGCTTTCAATAAAAAAAATTGGTATATTTATATCTTATTTGTCGTTAACATATTTTTCCAATTATATTCATATGATTGACAAACTATTGAATTTTATAATTGTTTATACAAAATGTTTACTTTTTTCATATTCATAAACAAATTGCAATTGTAAATTGTTTTTTGTCAAATAGTTTAATAATTAATAACGATCAACTAATTTTCATGATTAACGCATTAACAAACAAGTTATTTCTTTTCATTCTTAATGCATTCACTAAAAAAAATTGTTATATTTATATCTTATTTTTTGTTAACTTATTTTCTATTGATATTCATATAATTGACTAACTAATGAATTATATAATTATTTATACAAAATGTTTACTTTTTTCAACAATATTCATAAACAAATAATTATTCTTTGCAACCTCATCCGCCCGTAACAAACCCGCAAGAGCACCATCCTCGTTGGTGAAATAATTGCATGAAAATCCAGGTATTCACCCCTGCATATTCATCAACAGTTCAACAACAAGTTCCGCATCACACACACACACACACACATACCAAACTTATATATATATATCGCCCTACCGGTATCTTTATAGAATGATATTCATACATACCAAACTTATCATGTTGTCTCAAAACTTAATAACACTAACATATGGTATTAATATAAATGAACGTAAACAAATTATACGATCCAGACTTTAAAAAAACAGATATAACACAAACTGTATATTTATACAATGATATTCGTACCTAACCAACTTTATCATCATGTCTCAAAACTTAATATCACTAACACTGATGTAGACTAGAAACGAGATAACACTAATCGGACCTCTTGATTCACAAGAATACCAGGAACGATGCTACCAATAATCGTTGATTCACACGAATGTCCATTAAAGGACAATTCTTAGCAAAAGCTGCCAAAAATATACTTTTGGTATTTCATTGAACTGATTAGCCACAAAGGCAACACACTTATTAAATAGAGAAACAAAGTCGAAATGGGCCCTAAAGAACAAACGGGCCGAAAGCTATTACAAAAACAAAAGTCCAAAAAAACCAAAAAAATACTAAAATGCAAATAACTCAACTCCTGGGCCCGCATCAAACACATTGAAAAATTTATTTAAAAAACAACAACCAAAAAAAAAAAAAAAAAAAAAAAAAAAAAAACCTAACATTTTCCTATTATAAATATAATTGATTTGTAGAACATATTAATAAACTACAAAAATACAAAATCGTATATACATATCTTTCTATTTGTAAAGTAGTACATCCAAAAAATAATTAAAAGTCATGCCCGCCCATAGGGCGGGCTTCGAAACTAGTATATATATATATATATATATATATATATATGTCGGGTTAATTACAAGATTATGTTTCAATGAATCATTAAAGTGCGTGTTTGGGGAAATAAAAAAAAAAAAAAAAAAAAGATACTTACATATTGAACACGAGCCTCATCCTGCAACCACATACCATCATTGTCACAGTGTGTGTCGTAAAATGACTGGATGAGTGACGGGTATTGTTTGTCCTTGCTGTTCTGAAACTGTATATACACATGCATATATGTAAGATGAAACAAATTAAAAATGGCAAATCAAACACCATATTTATTTTAATTAAACTTAAATACTTTTATAAAATTAAAATTAATTACTTTTAAATAATTATAATTAAATAATTTTATAAAAATAAAATACTTGTATAAAAATAAAATGTGTCTTACGTAGTCGTGGCGAATAGCGGCCAATGACTTGGAACCGTGGCGGCTGTACACCTTCAACTTCTTTCGGTTCTCCTTGTTCACAGCAGCACGCTTCAGGTTCTTCTCATTCATGTAAAACTTGATATGCTCCTCCCACACAGATGGCTCGACGTTCGGAGGAGGGTTTCTTCATATCTCATCCACTTTTTCAGGCCCACCCTCCCCGTCGAAGTAAACCCTCTTCATCGTGCCCTTGTTGTCGGACTAGACCTTAGCAATGTACGCATTGAGGCCCGCCGAAATGGTTTTCCAATCGGGTGAGAGCATGTGGGTCTGCAAGTCGAAGAATTGCTGCAAACAAATTTAAACAAATACACACAATTAAACAAATTTAAATAAATGTACACATTCAAAGAATTAAATATAAAGATATAATTAAAATGAAAATAAAATAACTGACCCCGAGTCGGTTCATGAAACCCTGTCGAGTCGCTTCGTCAAGGTTGTGCCAGGAGGGATAGTGCAACGGCAAGGACCTAACCAGCTCGCCAACACAGTTACTGAACCATGCGTGGTTGGGCCCAACATGAGTAAATGTCCTCTGATCACGATACTCGAACTCGATCGATTGCGGGCCCGATTTAGTCACAGCTTTCCTGAGGTCTAAGTTTTTGTTGGCTTCACGGACCTGTGCCCTGCCGCCATCCCGACCTCCACCCCTGCCGCCAGCTTGTCTCGCTCTACCTCCACGTCGAGGTTTTTGTGACGAACCTACAATTGAAGTGAGTGAAAACGTTAGAAAATAACAAGTAACAAAATTTAAATTATCAAGTTTAATTTTCTTACCACTACGGTGACCGCTAGTAATCGAACGATAAAGTGGTGGTGGGTCATCGGCACCGTCACCACCGTGACCTCGCGCTACTGCTGCCATCTGTAAAAGTACAAGTTGAATTAACATATAGAAATTCGGGAACAAATTAACATAAGCATGCACACATTCAAATACATACACATTTAAAATAAATATACACATTTAAACAATCCATAACAATTTCATTCAAATAAGCTAAGTGTCGTTTTACAAGTTACAATTTAAGATCAATCTGCTACATCTACATCACTATCATAAACAGCATCAGTCGCATCTTCAACTTCATCATCAGAATTGTTTGCATCAGAGTCTGCTAAATCATCGGACGGGTTTTCTATAGGATGATTAACTTCGGACGGGGACTTTCCGAAATTAATCACTAAAATCCTAAAACATTCACAAAAGTCTAACAAATTTTAAGTTAAACAATTAGACATTAAACAATTGTTTGGTTTTCGGTTTATGTTTCATAAAACTATTTTGTTATTTCGAAACTTATTTTTGTGACTTATTTTTGAAACTATTATGAAACATAAGCCGAAAACCAAACAATATATCTACGGGCTTATGTCTTATTTGGTTTTCGGCTTATGTTTCATAAGCTTATATTTTTTTTACTTATTTTGAAACTATTTAAGTTAAAAAGTTTCAAAATAAGCAATAAAAATTAAGCTTATGAAACATAAGCCGAAAACCAAATAAGACATAAGCCCGTAGATATATTGTTTGGTTTTCGGCTTATGTTTCATAATAGTTTCAAAAATAAGTCACAAAAATAAGTTTCGAAATAACAAAATAGTTTTATGAAACATAAACCGAAAACCAAACAATTGTTTAATGTCTAATTGTTTAACTTAAAATTTGTTAGACTTTTGTGAATGTTTTAGGATTTTAGTGATTAATTTCGGAAAGTCCCCGTCCGAAGTTAATCATCCTATAGAAAACCCGTCCGATGATTTAGCAGACTCTGATGCAAACAATTCTGATGATGAAGTTGAAGATGCGACTGATGCTGTTTATGATAGTGATGTAGATGTAGCAGATTGATCTTAAATTGTAACTTGTAAAACGACACTTAGCTTATTTGAATGAAATTGTTATGGATTGTTTAAATGTGTATATTTATTTTAAATGTGTATGTATTTGAATGTGTGCATGCTTATGTTAATTTGTTCCCGAATTTCTATATGTTAATTCAACTTGTACTTTTACAGATGGCAGCAGTAGCGCGAGGTCACGGTGGTGACGGTGCCGATGACCCACCACCACTTTATCGTTCGATTACTAGCGGTCACCGTAGTGGTAAGAAAATTAAACTTGATAATTTAAATTTTGTTACTTGTTATTTTCTAACGTTTTCACTCACTTCAATTGTAGGTTCGTCACAAAAACCTCGACGTGGAGGTAGAGCGAGACAAGCTGGCGGCAGGGGTGGAGGTCGGGATGGCGGCAGGGCACAGGTCCGTGAAGCCAACAAAAACTTAGACCTCAGGAAAGCTGTGACTAAATCGGGCCCGCAATCGATCGAGTTCGAGTATCGTGATCAGAGGACATTTACTCATGTTGGGCCCAACCACGCATGGTTCAGTAACTGTGTTGGCGAGCTGGTTAGGTCCTTGCCGTTGCACTATCCCTCCTGGCACAACCTTGACGAAGCGACTCGACAGGGTTTCATGAACCGACTCGGGGTCAGTTATTTTATTTTCATTTTAATTATATCTTTATATTTAATTCTTTGAATGTGTACATTTATTTAAATTTGTTTAATTGTGTGTATTTGTTTAAATTTGTTTGCAGCAATTCTTCGACTTGCAGACCCACATGCTCTCACCCGATTGGAAAACCATTTCGGCGGGCCTCAATGCGTACATTGCTAAGGTCTAGTCCGACAACAAGGGCACGATGAAGAGGGTTTACTTCGACGGGGAGGGTGGGCCTGAAAAAGTGGATGAGATATGAAGAAACCCTCCTCCGAACGTCGAGCCATCTGTGTGGGAGGAGCATATCAAGTTTTACATGAATGAGAAGAACCTGAAGCGTGCTGCTGTGAACAAGGAGAACCGAAAGAAGTTGAAGGTGTACAGCCGCCACGGTTCCAAGTCATTGGCCGCTATTCGCCACGACTACGTAAGACACATTTTATTTTTATACAAGTATTTTATTTTTATAAAATTATTTAATTATAATTATTTAAAAGTAATTAATTTTAATTTTATAAAAGTATTTAAGTTTAATTAAAATAAATATGGTGTTTGATTTGCCATTTTTAATTTGTTTCATCTTACATATATGCATGTGTATATACAGTTTCAGAACAGCAAGGACAAACAATACCCGTCACTCATCCAGTCATTTTACGACACACACTGTGACAATGATGGTATGTGGTTGCAGGATGAGGCTCGTGTTCAATATGTAAGTATCTTTTTTTTTTTTTTTTATTTCCCCAAACACGCACTTTAATGATTCATTGAAACATAATCTTGTAATTAACCCGACATATATATATATATATATATATATATATATATATATATATATATATATATATATATATATATATATATATATATATATATATATATATATATATATATATATATATACTAGTTTCGAAGCCCGCCCTATGGGCGGGCATGACTTTTAATTATTTTTTGGATGTACTACTTTACAAATAGAAAGATATGTATATACGATTTTGTATTTTTGTAGTTTATTAATATGTTCTACAAATCAATTATATTTATAATAGGAAAATGTTAGGTTTTTTTTTTTTTTTTTTTTTTTTTTTTGGTTGTTGTTTTTTAAATAAATTTTTCAATGTGTTTGATGCGGGCCCAGGAGTTGAGTTATTTGCATTTTAGTATTTTTTTGGTTTTTTTGGACTTTTGTTTTTGTAATAGCTTTCGGCCCGTTTGTTCTTTAGGGCCCATTTCGACTTTGTTTCTCTATTTAATAAGTGTGTTGCCTTTGTGGCTAATCAGTTCAATGAAATACCAAAAGTATATTTTTGGCAGCTTTTGCTAAGAATTGTCCTTTAATGGACATTCGTGTGAATCAACGATTATTGGTAGCATCGTTCCTGGTATTCTTGTGAATCAAGAGGTCCGATTAGTGTTATCTCGTTTCTAGTCTACATCAGTGTTAGTGATATTAAGTTTTGAGACATGATGATAAAGTTGGTTAGGTACGAATATCATTGTATAAATATACAGTTTGTGTTATATCTGTTTTTTTAAAGTCTGGATCGTATAATTTGTTTACGTTCATTTATATTAATACCATATGTTAGTGTTATTAAGTTTTGAGACAACATGATAAGTTTGGTATGTATGAATATCATTCTATAAAGATACCGGTAGGGCGATATATATATATAAGTTTGGTATGTGTGTGTGTGTGTGTGTGATGCGGAACTTGTTGTTGAACTGTTGATGAATATGCAGGGGTGAATACCTGGATTTTCATGCAATTATTTCACCAACGAGGATGGTGCTCTTGCGGGTTTGTTACGGGCGGATGAGGTTGCAAAGAATAATTATTTGTTTATGAATATTGTTGAAAAAAGTAAACATTTTGTATAAATAATTATATAATTCATTAGTTAGTCAATTATATGAATATCAATAGAAAATAAGTTAACAAAAAATAAGATATAAATATAACAATTTTTTTTAGTGAATGCATTAAGAATGAAAAGAAATAACTTGTTTGTTAATGCGTTAATCATGAAAATTAGTTGATCGTTATTAATTATTAAACTATTTGACAAAAAACAATTTACAATTGCAATTTGTTTATGAATATGAAAAAAGTAAACATTTTGTATAAACAATTATAAAATTCAATAGTTTGTCAATCATATGAATATAATTGGAAAAATATGTTAACGACAAATAAGATATATACCAATTTTTTTTATTGAAAGCATTAAGAATGAAAAGAAATAAACGTTAACTTTTATTCAACAATTAAAAACGTTGACTCAAATGCGAAATGAAACTTCTTTATACAAAAAGTTTGTTGATGATTTTTTCGTAATTACCATCCTTATCAAACGTAAAGTGCGATACATGGCTTATTCGATCCCTTTGTGCTATTCACTCTTGAGACAACCACATATAGTTTAAGTTATCGATATCAGATGCAGAAGAAGAAGGTGACTCGCCTATAGATTAGAACACACATGAGTCTTGTATAGTAATAACAAATATAAACCAAACATTGTATAACTTAACTCGGTAACATCAGGGTTTATTTTATATAACTGGTTATAATGGGTCATTCTTTTAGTAATGATCTTGCAAGTCCGCGTCCAAATTAAATAGAAAGTGGGTTAGAGGTGGAACCGGGACAGAACTAAAACGGCTAAATTGAAAATATTAGGACCGAGTACCGGACACGATCGAGTATTCTTGTCTCTTAAAGAATGGTTGTGATTCAGTTTTACGGCAAATACTTTGTCGAGCTCCTCATCAAATCTCTATTATCGAACATATGCTAGCTAAAATTAGGTGGAATAAAAAACTTCAAGAATATGGTTGACTAAAAACACAATAAAAAGTTAGTAAAACTATCAATTTTAATAGCTCAAAAAGCCAATAAGCCCCTCAAATGAGCTTGCCAAACACACCTCCTAAAGCCCAATCATTGTATTCATAGCATAGAATGCATTATAACAAAACTGAATTTGAAGACGAAATTTAAGAAAAAATCCTAATGAGCCCCATTTTCTAAGAATACTTCACGAAGTTCTATCACATAAGAAGAGAGTAGTTTTTTTCCCGTCGAATTATAATCTAATAACTGACAAAATCCCAGTATCGTGAACGACAACATGCAAACAATGTAGCCAGATTATTTGGCTATAATAAAATAAACATGCTCATTACAACACATGTCATCACTTACTTACCTGGTGAATGAACAAAGTGGTAATGGAAAAAAGAGATTTACTCTTATTTGTTATATCATGCTAGATGGAAAGATAAGAGCAATAAAACTTCTATAACCATCAACGACACATTAATATAGCAAAATGGTACCTCTCACATTGTGGAGAACAATAAACTATAACCATCAACAACACATTCCCTCGAAAACATACATGTGTAAAAAAATAAAAATAAAAAAAATAAAAAATGACAACACATGTTCATCAAACACAAAATAGCATTCATATTAGCCTCAATTCATGAAAGCCCAAAATTGTATGTCGGATAAAATTCTCTCAGTATGCAATTCCAAAAACCTTATGAAAACTTAATTATTAACTCTTAAATAATCAAATGGGTAAGTTTAGATAAATAATCCCATATACCTTCAATTACTAAAAATTGATTATCAACTTAGCTAAACGACAATAAGCAAAGTGTACGCTCGTATTACTATTACTATACACACACAAAGACTTTTTAGTTCAAACTTTTACTTAAGCATTTTAGGATATGAAAGAAAAGGAATGAGTCTTATACTGATCACCTGGTTGTCATTAAATTTAGAAGAGCAAAGACGCAAGAAAACATATAACGTTGGGACCTTCTAATGGCGGTTGGTTGATATTTGCAGTGAGATAACTCACGAGTTACAGGACAGAAAAAGTTCAAGTAATCTTGAGTCTCATACATACATTCAAGCCCACTTCCTGTAAAGCCTTATAAATCTTTTATATAATAAAAGAATTACATCATTTCAGAATGTTTTTGCAAAACCCTTCTCATTGAAAAAAAAATTAGACCAATAGAAGAGCTCGATTTTGCCACGTAGGCAAAATCAAGCAAAATGATTGGTCAATAAAAAGTCAAAATTGAATTGATTTTGGTCAAACTTTAATAATTTTGGTGGAGAAATTTGGTTAAGAAAAAGACACATAAAAATATTTGTGTCAAATTTGTGAAAACAAAAAGTTAAAAAAAGAGGAAGTAATTAATAAAACTTTAGTGGTTGAATTTTACAAAAATTATATAGAGCTAAGTGTAAATACAAGTTTCCATATTTTTTAATAACTTTAGAAAAATAACAAATAACCCTTTACAGTTTATACCCATATACTTTATAAGATAAACTTTATTTAAAATTACATAAGTATTAGTATTATTTTCAGACTTTCATATATTAAAATTACAAAATTTTGTAAATATACGAATTAGTTTTAAATACGTTAAATATTTTTTAAAACTAATATTCATTTTAAACTTTTATCCATTAAAATATCTTTTTATTATATACGTTAAATAAGGACTCATGTCATTTTATCTGAAAATATTACTTTATGCTTACACGGGCTTAAATATTAAATATGGCTAAACTATTGTTAACGAGAATATGAATATCAAATTTAAGCACGGATTACTGTGATATGAAAAATATATATATACGCTATTTTACTTATAACAACGACTCATGAAATTCTTATTTAAAGTTTATATATGGATATCCAGAAAAACATTTCTGAAAAACTTTACGGAGCATATTTTAACTTCATCAAAAGGACTTCTCTCACTACGAAAGGTGTCTCATGAATGGCATACTGATATATTTCCTATTCGTGTTGAATAAAATGCTACAAAATATCTTCATTAAAAAAATGGTAAGAAAGAGAGAATTCAAGAGTTCTTAACATTTGGTGAAAGAAAGATTTGTTGCATGTAACATCAAAATGAATTCAAGTTTAGAAGCAACTAACTATATGTACATGAAAAGAAAGAAAGAATGCTACAGTTTGAGCATGAACCTGTGATTTTACATAAGCGTTTATTTATCTGAAATCTATATAAGTTTTGGGTCATAACTTATTCTTACAATCATGATTCGGGGTTGTTACAAAAGTGACCTACATAGCAAAACATAAAACTAGAGGAAACAAAAAAAAATCGCAATCTGTCTTTTCATTTTACATTTTTTCAAGTGGTACAAAATGAGCAATTTCGGAGTTTTTTTAACAAAACAATCTTAGTGGAAAAAATTTGGACCAATAGGAATGCTCGATTTTGACACATAAGCGAAATCGAGCAACATGATTGACCAATAAAAAGTCAAAATTGAATTGATTTTGGTCAGACTTTAATAAATTTGGTGTAGAATTTGATTGAGGAAAAAAAACACGTAAAAATATAGGTGTCAAATTTATGAAAATGAAAACTTAAAAAAAGAGGAGATAATTAATAAAATATTAGTGGTTGAATTTTAAGTATATTATGTGGAGTTAAGTGTAAAATTATAAATCTTCATGTTTTTTTGATAACTTTAGATAATAAACAAATAACCCCTTACACTTTATAATATGAACTTTGTTTACAATTACATGAGTATTAGTATTGGTTTGAGACTTTCATCCATTAAACTTACAAAATTTTATAAATGAACGAATTAGTTTTAATATACGTTAAATACTTTTAAAATAAATATTAGTTTCAAACTTTCATCTATTAAAATATATTTTTATTATGTACGTTACATATAAATAAGAACTCATGTTATCATATTTAAAAGTTTAATCTATACGTACACGAGTTTGAATATTAAATACAGTTAAATTATTATTAGCGGTAATATAAATATCAAATGATAAATACGAGTTGCTGTGATATGAAAATAAATATACGCGTTTGTACTTATAAAGACTCATGTAATTATTATTTAAAGTTTATATACGGATATCCGGAAAAATATTTTTAAAAAACTTCATCAACGCTCATTATTTGCTACTAAAATCGCACATTTTGTACAACATGATATCAATAGTTAAAGTTAAACAACAACATCAAACTCAACATTAACATCTATGTTAGCTAAACAAAGTTAAATCTTTCATCCAATAAAAATTTTACAAAATATTAATTGATATTAATACATAATGAAAAACTCATGCATACTTATTAGTTGTACTTATATCATAATTTTCACGGGTAAATTCTTATATATCCATATAGTAAACAAAAATTTTAAAATAAATTTGATTTATGTGTAAACCCGTGTGATCAAAGAACCTTTGGCCCAATAACATTATAAGGAAACACGCTCAAGAATCCAATACAAGGTATATGCCACGGTTATATTTACAATTACTACTAACTATTTTTCTTACTTTCGCACATGTTGATGCTCTAACTTTTTAAAATATACATAAGATTTTCTGTTTTTAACGATAATACTATATAATTAATTTTTTTTGGAAAAACCCCGTGCGTGCACGGGTATTATAACTAGTCACTTCATACATCATTTACGCGTGATTGGTAAGTATTTCATCAAAAACATATGATTGAAAAAAAAGATGCAAATCGGGTAACCTTTTTGCATTTGGTTTGTCTTTTATTATTATTAGTAAGCGACTGTAACTTGGTGAAAAGTGAAAACATTATAACTCTCTTCTCTTTTAAGTGTGGAAGGTTATTCACTGAGAGTGAACACATCCTATGATATGCCAACGACTATATGAGTAACTTCTACACTTAAAAGAGAAGAGAGTTATAATGTTTTCACTTTTAAGTGTAGAAGAGAGTTTTAATTTTCACTTATTTTTAATATAGGCTTATGAGCATTAATGATGATTTAATTTTCACTTATTTTTAATATGCTCTCAACTGTCAAGAAAGGATATTATATATATAGCTATGGTTGAGTCAATTATTTAAGTGTAAATGCTTTGCTTACTCTCTCAGTGAGAATCCTAATTGCTTATACAACAACATACAATGCTTCTACGCTGATTTTCAGTTCCAAAACTCGTGAATGAAGGCACTATATTTAAAAAAAAAAGAGCCAACAGATACTCCATAATAAATTAAAAAAACTAAAACAAATGAGGAACTCAAACTAATCATGAAACGTACTTAGCAGACTTCTCGAATGCTTGGTATGATTCTGCAAAGTGGTCGACTCTCAAACTCTTGAAGTATATGTCAAATTTGAAATTAATGCAAAAATATACAACTAATTATATGATTGGTGAACAAACCTCGCTATTTAACTATGAATTGTCTCTATCGTAGGACATGTTCAGTATCTTGTCAACATGATAGTATTCCAAATATCTTTGGGAAAGGATGGAGGCAGGTACCATAGTTAGTTGGTGCAGCTAAGTTGGGCCAATAATGTCTGTATAACTAAAAAAACTTGAAATCTAACATTACATGAACACTTAAGCCTATAAAGAGCGGAAACAATTAAATGAGAGCGGTTTAATGGATCAAGAATACTAATACAATGAGAGAATCCTAAACTCTGTCGGCTGGTACACCAACCATTCCAACTGTCCAGTTCGGAAGAACACTGAAAAAGTATAGAAAAGAAAACGGTTAACTTGATCGTGTTTATAGAGGTTTTAACTTTTGAAATCATGTCTTGCATTTCAGTTTACTAACCCAGAGTGTGGTATGCATCCAAAGGACGGGTTTAAACCAATAACACCACAAAGAGGTACTTTTCCTAACCCCTAATCCCATTTCCAGCCCGTATTTTCCCTCAAAGTTAGTGATAAGCTCACTCTTTTGAGCTTATCACTTTATCAACTTCAGCTTATTAGCTAATGACTCATAAGTATATGGGTGAAATGGCCTCGTTACCTGTTTGGAGTAAAAAAGTTGAATTTGTAAGAACCGCTTAGGAATTAGACCTGACACGTATATGGTCTTTGGAGCCCATGAATTTGGTAGTCACAATCCCTACATAGCTGTCGTCTGCTCTAGTGCTCCACATAAGATGTCTTTTGTATTCTAAGCAATTATGAACTCAGATCTTTCGTTGTGACATCTATGATATGTATTTTAAACAACAAAAGCACAACATTATAGCATCCAGATATAATGGCTAGAGACATATGCTAGTTTGTTCTACATATAGTCATATAACTGATTAGGGATTACTATTTGTTTATTGCATTTTCAACTCACAATCTCACATATAAATATATAATCAGTTTCTAGTATTTTGTTTAACTGAAACTGGTTCTATGTACAATGGCAAACTCAATGTTAATATTCAATGCTCAGAAGTTGCCAAACAATATGACAAATAAATGGTTTAAATATTTTTATATTGCATAATTACTTCAAAAATACAATGGCAAACTCCCCTTGGGGACTAAATAGCCTTAAAAAACATATCACTTTAAGGGGTGTTTGGGTAAAAGATTATTTTGCCAGATTACTGGCTTATTGCACTCTCAAAACAAAACAAATTATTTTGACTTTCCGAATAGCTTATAACAGGAGGCGCTTACCTAAAAGAACTTATTGAGGTCATAAATTAGGTGCTTATAGAGAGCATTACATGGTGTATAGATCGTAAAGAATCGCCCCATCTACCGATTTATTCCTTCGACACAATGATACTACTACACCTTTTTATATCCACAGCCAAGGTCTACACAACAAAGACCTGAAAAAACAAACATACAATATTCCATTGTCAAAATATTACTAAGAGGGTGTTTGGATAGCTTAAATAAGTGCTTATCTGCTTAAGGTATACAGTTTTAAGTGTTTGGATGATAATTTAAACAGCTTAATTACTTATCTACTTATCTTGGAGCAAATAAGCAATAAAAAAATCAACCTATTGCGCATAAAAAAAAAGACGAACCTGTAGGGAAACCAAATTATAGTAAATTATGAGTTTTAGTAATGACGTACATAGTTAGAAACCAAATTTAATGATTAAGGAAACACTCGACAAAGAGAATAATATACCTTGAGAACTCATCACTTTGAACCTCTAACTTCTTTTGTATCTGCACTTTAACTTTAAGTTTAACTAACGTCTCACACTCATGAATGACCAATGAAAATGGCTTCCCAAAATTCTGGACCTGATAAATAATTTCCCATGTAGATCGTAACTGTTAGCATTACAGTAGCAAAATGAGCAACCGCAAAAATGAATTTATTTACATCTATAACACCAATCTACCTGAGCTGTGTCATTTGTATAATGATTAACACAACTAAATGATCCTGAAGAACCAACTCTTTTTCTTCTTCTAGAACCTTTAAGAAAATGATCTAAGAATACTTTCCAAAAAATCTTGAACTCGTCGAATGAGATCATTAACCATCTAGTTCAGCACAAAGACGACGGAGTAGATGTTGACGTTTCAGTGAGAATTAAGGTGACTTAACCTTGACAATCTGGAATCTTATAGAAAGAAATGTAGATTTATTTTGTTCTTCTAAAGTGAATGCAGTTAGACTTCGTTTTGCTATTTCGATTTAAAGTACGTTGGTATATGAAATTAATCAAATATATTATTGTATTAAAAATATATAATTGGTCATACTCTTAACCTCATCACGCAATGCTCCGTCAAATATATGTACCTGCTACACTCTCTATTCTCATTACTCAAAACAGAAGCGTGAGTGTATCAACATCATTATAAATGGATAATATTTTTAAGCACATGACACATCGGTGACGACAACAACTTTATAGGAGAAAGAAATAATGGCGACGACGACAATACATATGGAGCAGAGGACACATCAGTGATGATAACAACTTGGATGGAGAACACAACATTCTCATTATTCAACCTGAAACAAAAGTGCAGGTGTATGAACATCATTATGGTTAATATTTTTAAACATTGAGATCTTGTTACGAATTTCTAATGCTTAGTTTGCATTAGTTAGAGCTAGCTGTAGTTTGACATCAACCATGAAAGCCATAAATAAACACTTTGACGACTTAACCAAATTTTTGGTAGCCAAGCACCCCATATCAGCAAAACCGTGTTTCTTTTATGTATTATAGGTTTATTTCCAAAGTGAGTTATTATTTGAGTAGTTTCAAAATTCAAGCAAACTAAACACCGCATTAGTAGAAGTTGTTGAACGCTTTTAGCTGTCGAAAAATTATAACTATTTGTAAACTAATTATGTTTATGACTAACAATCCAAAAACATATGCTGAGCTTGTAACGGGGTGGTAACATGTGAAACACAAACATATGAACAAAAAACATGCATAATTATCAAGACCAAAACACTCAACTATATAAAATAATAAAAATGTACGTACCTTCTACATAATTGGAGAGTGAATCAGAAAATGATGGAAGAAACTCATATTCCTTTGTTCATATAAGATGAGAATATTATAGCATAAAAGTTCATCTATGAATAAATTGTTTTAGACACAACAATAAGGTTTAAAGCAAAATATCTTAAATCGTTAATAGAGGTGCTCACGGTCCAAAAACCTGACCGGACCGACAAAAACCTGACTGGACCGAGACCGAATCTGGCAAAAATCCTAGACCGAGACCGGACCGAATGTGGTCGGTCCGGTCTCGGTCCAAATAGGCTAAATGTCTGGTTTTTAAGCCGGACCGGACCGGAACGATCCGGACCGAGACCGAAATTATGAAAATCCCTAGACCGAGACCGAGACCGTACCGAATGTGATCGGTCCGGTCCGGTCGGTTTTGTCGGTTGGTCTGTCCGGTCCATCCGGTCCGTTTGCTCACCCTTAATCGTTAATATGCAAGCTTAAATTTGAATTTATGCATACGTTCAATGTGATTCTTTTGAACTTCTTTATTCTAGTTTTTTTTAATGATTCTATAATGTATGATTATTTATTCAACAATTATAGGAGCTTACTTTCGCAACCTTCTTGGGTTGCATTTTCGATCCAACTTATAAGGTATTGTAAGCATTTTTATTATCAAGCATGCACTAACTTAAGAAAAGAGCAGTACCAAACTTCTATACTCTAAGAAAAGAGCAGTACCAAACTAATTCCCGTAGTGATATGAATAAAAAAGTGTTTGTAAGTTGACCCGCTATATCCCAATTACACCAAAAAGAAGACTCAATTAAGCCACTCGTACTAATAATATGAGCCAAACTAATGGTCCTGCATTGCCTTAATGGAGCAACAATATGCTTGCAACTCTAGCCTACGTAGCAACTATAGTTGTTAACACTACAACTGCCAACCTAACGTTATCCTTCAATAGAAGGAATGCCGTAATGTTACATGCCTCAGTAAACATTCAATAAGTTCAAATCTTATTTAGATGGTTACCTGTACGATATTGGAATCATCGTTTACTTCAAAGTAAAAACCACTGGGAGGTTCATAATTTTCAGAAAAAACCCCGGCAAAAATCTGTAAATATTGAATAGTCGTGTCAGATAGCAAGTCCTCTACTATGAAAATGCACTAATGATGATAAGACTTGATCATAGGACTTTTCTGTCATAACAGATGAAAAAGAGTTGCATAAAAAGAGTAGGCATGTACGTTCAGTCACTCGAGGTGATTTGATTACTTATTTAGGATCACATTTACCTAGTTTCCAAATCAGCATATACTGTTATGACAGATAAGTAATTGCATTATTACAAATTATTGTCTATCCTATGGGATTATCTCTCGTGAATGAATTTCATATCATAGCGGAGGAAACGCACAGAGGCCAAACTGTAACTAAGGAACAGTATCCACATGATATGTATCTCCGAGTGTTGGTGTCAGTTAAAAGGTTATCCTATTGTCTCTTTACTGTCATCTGTAGTTTGTTTTATGCAACTTTCAAGTTCCACAAGTCCACTTAACGTAATATTGGATATAATTCTTCAATCACGCGTATTCCACAACATAAAAGGATACACTGAACATGAGAGGAATAGAAATAATTGAAGAGCCTAATTTGTTATCACTGGAAACTGAAAAAAAAAAAAAAAAAAAAAAAAAAAAAAAAAACCAACATCCAAGTTTAGTGTTGGTGAAATGCAGAATTGTTGATGTACCCGTGAGACTTGGTGCCATAATTTTATTTTTGAAACTAAATTGATTAAGTAAGACAATACCCGCACGTGTATGTTGTCTATAATCAATTGGTAAACGTGATCGCCGTCTCCTGCTGCCCCCTCTAGCAGATGCAGTTACAAAAAAATAACAGACATATATAAGTATAATGTGCAGTTTTGTGGCTATAATAAAGCTAAAAATTAGTGGTAAGCACGGGCATAAAAATATAAGAATACTCACTGTTATGACCTGCTGCCGTTGCATTTCTCGGTTTTGAGTGTCTATATCTAATAATTTTCATAAACGATAAAAGATAGTTTTTTTTTTTTCTTACCATAACACATATAATTAACATGATTAGTGGTAAACACAACATCAAAATTATTATTAGTGGTAAACACAACATGATTAGTGGTAAACACCAACTGAATTAAGCACTTACAGAAAAATACTTAGGCTACCTTCACTCATCTTAACCGAGAAGAACTACAAATTTCCACACAAAAAACACACATTAATACAATTTAAGAAAAATATTGTGGAACTTACAATCGATGTTTGAATGAAGATACGCTGCTCCAAAACAATTCAAGAAAGTTGCACACACCTAAATTTTCAACCTGTAGCATTCAAAGTAAAAAGTCTTAGGCTAAATTGATTAAGTTACTCACTGCATTATAGGTTCAAAGGTTGTTAACATATCTGTACGTACTACTTCTACTAAGGATGGTTTGGTTAGTGGGTCGCTAGTTTTGGACTCAATCTTTAATACAGGGTATATGCTATCTACTATCCTTGACAGCAAAGTTTGAGAATTACAATTTCAAATATTATATCAATTTTCATAACAAATAATACTTAAATTCATCATATATGGATTGTGGTAATAGGATAGTAATTTAGCACTGTGGTAAATATGAGCTATAACAATCAACCTAAACACAACAATCAACCAATCTTAAAAAAGTGAATAATATAGCATTATGCATGCATGAATATACACTCACCATTGTTAATATATTTTTTATGTCAAAAACAAAGAATGCATACCTCATACATAATGGGTATGCTCGAAATTCATGATTCATTGATCACAAACAATCCTATTACATATTCACATAACCAATCAAGCAATCTCAAACAAAATAAGCAGTAAATAATCAGAGTAACCTTTTTATGTATACCGGTGACGATGTAGAATTATACATGGATCGTTTTTGTGTGCTAATAACAATGTGCTGCTGTAGATGCTTGTGGCTCATATGGCTTGTTGTATCACATTGTTACTATCAATGCAAAAAATAAACATTAGAAGAATCAACATAAATGTAAAAACAAAACATCATTAGTTAATGTGTGAACTTCAACATATTAGGTTTAACAAAAAAAAAAAAAAAATAGAGATAGTCGACATGTGGAACAGACTGATATTAGGGTTTTGAATATACATACGTATATTCAAATGTACATATGTTTTTTTTGGAAAAAATATACATACACATCTTCTTTTCCTGTATGTGAATGAAAATTCAAATCAATTAGGTAATATTTATCAATTATGTCCTGCAAAATATATAACAAAAATTGGATTGATCTAGTGGTAGTGATGTTGTTTTATGTTTGTTGAGCAACCCATGTTCGAACCTTCCTAAGTACATTTTTTAATTCCAAGCTTAATACATTTACAAAACTCGAAATTATTTAAAAAAATTGCAAAAAATAATAATAATAATAATAATAATAATAATAATAATAATAATAATAATAATAATAATAAATTGCTGACATGGCCTAAATGTGATGACATGGCTATTAAGCTTGTGAAACATAAGCCGAAAACCAAACAAACCATAAGCCCGTTAAATAAGCCGAAACATAATCAATCCGCAAAAATTCTAACGCAAAACATAAGCCATAATATTTTTCAAAACCTTACAATTAACCAATATATTAAAACTAGTATACCATATATACTAACCAAACGCCAACTAACATTTAACCAATACTAACTCCACATTTTTTAAATGAATCTTAGTGTGCAAAGGGATCCTAATTAACCAAACGCAACCAAACAACTAACCAAACGCAATATCTACAACTACTAACTAAACTAAATACGACTGGAAAACTACAACTACTACCAAAGTCCGTCTCGGCTGGAAAACTACAACTACTACCAAAGTCTAACATACCTAATATACTATACTAATATGTAAAAAATAATACGGATACGAAAAAATAACAACATACTGTCTCAGGCTCTCAGCTGTGGTCTCGGGCACGGGCTGTGACCTCCGGTTGTGGTCTCGGGCTCTCGGCTGTGGTCTTGGGCTCGGGCTATAATAAAAGAGAGCAACGTTTTATATCAAAAGTTTAAAAACTTGGTCTCGGCTGTTGTCGTCGACATGTCGTCGGGCAACATTTAAAAAATAAGTTTTATAAAATTAATATACTAAATTTATATAATTAAAAACATTTATTTATTATAAATACTTTTATAAAATTAATATATATATATATATATATATATATATATATATATATATATATATATATATATATATATTTAAAATTAATTACTTATATTATAATTAAAAAAAATCATTTATTAAAATATAAAATAAATAATAATTAGAATATCACAAAATACTAAATCCCAACTATTAGATAACCTCGAGATCACAACCGGCAAAAATTAAAGTCTTGTATCCTTGACCCAATGTTTTATAAATAACGAGGCGAGATAATATGCATGGTTATACACGAGATGTTAAACGAACGAGTCGAGATGCAATGGTTATACATGAGATGTTAAACGAACGAGTCGAGATGCAATGGTTATACACGAGATGTTAAACGAACGAGTCGAGATGCAATGGTTATACTGGAGATGTTAAACGAAAGATCCGAGATGCAATGGTTATACATGAGATGTTAAACGAACGAGTAGAGATGCTATGGTTATACACGAGATGTTAAACGAACGAGTCGAGATGCAATGGTTATACACGATATGTTAAACGAATGAGTCGAGATGCAATGGTTATACATGAGATGTTAAACGAACGAGTCGAGATGCAATGGTTATACACGAGATGTTAAACGAACGAGTCGAGATGCAATGGTTATACACGAGATGTTAAACGAACGAGTCGAGATGCAATGGTTATACATGCGATGTTAAATGAACGAGTCGAGATGCAATGGTTATACAGGAGATGTTAAACGAACGAGTCGAGATGCAATGGTTATACATGAGATGTTAAACGAACGAGTCGAGATGCTATGGTTATATACGAGATGTTAAACGAACGAGTCGAGATGCAATGGTTATACACGATATGTTAAACGAACGAGTCGAGATGCAATGGTTATACACAATATGTTAAAAGAACGAGTCGAGATGCAATGGTTATACATGAGATGTTAAACGAACGAGTCGAGATGCAATGGTTATACACGATATGTTAAACGAACGAGTCGAGATGCAATGGTTATACATGAGATGTTAAACGAACGAGTCGAGATGCAATGGTTATACACGAGATGTTAAACGAACGATTCGAGATGCAATGGTTATACACGATATGTTAAACGAACGAGTCGAGATGCAATGGTTATACATGAGATGTTAAACGAACGAGTCGAGATGCAATGGTTATACACGATATGTTAAACGAACGAGTCGAGATGCAATGGTTATACACGATATGGTTCTACCTAACAACTTTTTTTCTACCTAACACCTTATCCTCACAATATAAACACACACACACACATACTCATCTCACTATATATATATCTCTCTCTCTATCTCTCTCTAGCAGTTTCTGTTTTCTGGCGACACCAGCCGCCGGAATCTTTTTCTGGCCACCACCTTTTATCACCTCAACTTGTAGATCGGGCCACCCCGGTCACGATTCAACCACTCAAGCTCACAACCACAAACATACACTGTTATCATGGTGAAGAAGATGGCAGAATTTGAAGCTTTTCCTTGTCCTTGTGAACGAGGAGACGTGATTCTGCGAGAATCGTGTAAATCTCACTCCCGTGGTAAACTATACTATGCGTGTCCTTTCTCGCAGGTGAACAATTACATATTTTTTCGTGTATTATATAAATAATTTGGTTAGTTGTTAAAAATAATAGTTTTTACTCTTTAACAGCCTGGGACAAAAGACCATGGATGTAATTTTTTTTTATGGAAGGAGGAACGACTCGCTAAAATGATGATCGGTTCTCTGGGAGCTTCAACATCAAGCGGTTCTGGATCTGCTCCAAAAAGGTGCTCAAACTGTCATGAAAAAAATCTTAGAATAAACATGCTGGAGGCACAAAAACAGATGCTGGAGGCACAAAAACAGGTGCTAGAGACAAAATTAAGGGTGCTGGAGGCAAAACTTGACATGGCAACGTATCCCAACCACGACCACGCATGTCAGTCGGATGCAATACTCCGTGACCTTTTAGGTGACATGGATAAATTTCATATGTAGTACTGTTATCGTTGTTGTTGCTGTTGTTTGCTGTTGTTGTTGATGTTATTGATGTTTAATAAAATGTTGTTGTTGTTGTTGTTTAATAAAATGTTGTTGTTGTGGTAACTGATGTTGAACGTCCTTTATATTTTAAATTTGTACGCACAAATAATAGAACTGAAGGAGCAATAATTATCAAACACAAAGGCAAACTGTTTATTTAAAACAAGCAAGAGTTCTTAACCACATGCATTTTCATACAGACTCAAACTAAACAACTCGACAACCAAACTAAACAACTCAACAACCAAAGGAAACAACTCAAACTAAACAACTCGACAACCAAACGAAACAACTCAAACTAAACAACTCGACAACCAAACGAAACAACTCAAACTAAACAACTCGACAACTAAAAGAACAGATCAAACGAAACAACCCGTTTATTTTTTTTGCGGCTACTTCCCGCTTTACTCGAACTCGCACCATCTTTTCCCTTCCTTGCTCTCATTTCCTTGATATGTGCAAACGTAGCTTCAAGATTTGTGACCCTATTTCCAAGATTATCAAGTTTGGTTTCCAACGTACTTTCAGCTTCGTCGTCACCTCCAACAGCAACAACTTGAGCTTCAGCAGCAACTTGAGCTTCAGCAGCATCTAGCTCGTCCATGTACTCTTTGTAGTACGACTTTTTCCTACACCATTCGATAATCTTGTCTCTCATCCACGATTCAATGTTCTTAAAAGAACCATATTCCTCATAAACTGCATGACCAAAAGTTAACATAACTTCATTAAAGAGGAGCTCGTGTGACAAGATTTTTGAGTACTCCTCTTCAACTGTGCAACCACGCCAAGTCATGTGTGTCTTGTAAGAATTGACGATTGACTTATTTGTGAGATGTGTAAAATGAGATGGAAATAATTTTGTGAGAATGTATATAGGTACAAAAATGAGACGGGAATGTATTTGTGAGGATATATATAGCCTGATTTTTGAAGAGATATTCCCGTCGACATGTTGACGGGAAAAAGAACGCTGGAAAAAATCCCGCCCAATATTTTACCCATTTATTAAAAATATTTATAATTTAGTAATATCCTCCCGTCGACATGTCGACGGGACTCTCAAAACAAATAATTATTATCCTTAATCACACGTTAATTGTGGGAAAAAACGTGATTAATATATTCCCGTCGACAAGTCGACGGGAATATATTAGCGGGTAAATTTCGCGCCCAATTTTGGTGAATTATTGAGGTCAAAAAAATATGTTGAAATTTTCCCGTCGACGGGAAAATACGAGTATGAAAAATTCAACGCAGTGGGGCTCGGTCAAGCGTTTTTTTTGTCGTTTAGTGGATGATGCCGTCGACATATTGTCGACGGGAAACCCGTCGACGCCTGTTCTCCTGTTTCTTGTAGTGATGGTTTGAAAATCCATTTATCGATGCTTGTTAGCTATAAGCTATAACAATAGTTATGCATCTTCATATTATCACAAGGAATGAGTATACGTATCACATAGAAAACGCCCTGTCCCTCCCATCTTCAAATTTTTTGGGAGAAATGGATTTATGAATATGATAGCCCTTCATCTTCTCTTCTTTACCTTAGCAACAAAGATCATGTCACAGACTTGCACAACAAATCACCAAATCGTCATACTATAAATAAATAACGATATATTGGACTTAATACACGAATAAGCCTTAACGTAAGTTGTAGCAACAACTAAAGAGACCAAGCCACGTACGCCACGATAAGTTCTGCATATGTGAAAATCCTTCGAGAAACTTTTAACGAATGGATGAATGATCGAGCAATTATAATGGGTAGCCTCTAGGACTTGTATGGGTGCTTGATATGAAAAGGCTGCAATCTGTATGGTTAATCAAAGCACAAAGACCAACAGCGAGTTAAGAACTAACAAATACAAGATATATGGTCTTCCTACAATAATCGGTTAGCACTTAGCAAGTTAGCAGATGTATCACTTGATTGGATTCCACAGCACTTTCAAGTTTCAACATGATAGTAACCTATCCTGACTTTTTCTTAAAATTGAACCACCATTGCCGTAGCTAGCTTAAGCAATGGAACTAGACTTCACTCCAAAACAATACTCCAAAGCTTGAACACATGGATTAGTGCTGATAACTTCTTAAATTTGAGAATTAGGACCTGTTTCAAAAGAGCATCCTCAGGTCAGGAATTTGTTTTTGGGGGGCCAAGAAAAAAAAAATGACGTTAGCAAGTGCTAAAAAAATCATAATATATAACTATGTAAAAATGTTGCAACAAATTTATTCATTTAGCGCTTTACTTGCACACGGCGTTCATTAGCATCATTAAAATCATCTAAAAGTGAATCTAAACTAAAATCCATAGCTACGAGTATATCTTTCTCAATGTAAAGAACTAAACTATCACAAAGGAAGTCATCATCCATTCTATTTCGGAGTCTATTTTTACAATTTTCATGACTGAAAATGCACGTTCAGTAACCTTGATGAGGAACTCGACGTAACTATATTCTGTGTGGACAAGAACTTGACGTAAATATGTTTAGGATTACTTATTTAGTTAGCCAATCAAGTTTTGTAAAGTATTTATAGAAGACTAATAAGGGGCGATGGATCAGTTGTACAATAATTAGTATTTCTACATATATGCAATTACGAAAGTTTTGAAATGATATATATCTATATATGCATGCAATTACAAAAGTTTAGAAATAATATATGGAATTATTAGTTTAAGTGGGATATATATGCATTTTTTTAGCTTTTGAAAGGATATATATATATATATATATATATATATATATATATATATATATATATATATATATATATATATATATATATATATATATATAATTATAAATTTAAGTTAGATATATATATACGTAATTTTGAGCTTTTGGAAGGATATATATACAATTCTCTTTCATGTGAAGAACTTTTGACTCTGTATCGTAATGCAATTTTAGTTGTTCTTTTAAAAAGCTTGAGTGAAAAATATGTGTGCTATTGTTTGTAATTCAGGTATGCGGCGAGGTCATCACGTCTTCACGTCGAGTTAACCAGATTACAAGTAAATCGGCGAAAATAAACGGCTCTACGCAGAATAGTGCTATTTTTGGTATGTTGTGTGGGAAAGAAATATTACGATAACTATTGTGGTTAAAGACTAAAGAATCCTTCATTTAAACAATATATATCTATTGGCATATGTGAATCTATTTAAGCAATTTCTCATATATACAAAACTTGGACAGTTTTATACGAGGAACTGGTCAACAAATATTGCACATGAAACAAGATAGACCATTCATGTTATCTTGATACTTATGACGCCATGTGTGGGATTAAAAAGCTCATAGGAAAATAAGGTTTGTTTATGTCATATATTGTTCACAAAATGGCCTGAAAATATGCCATGAAAATAGATGAATATAATCTCTCTATTTTTCTTTTTCACTATGTGAATAGGAACAAGGTAGAATTATATACGAACATGTCTCAAATTGATGATATACAAAGAACGTTAGACAACCCAAAAGGAAAAAGTGTGCAGAACTCTTTCAGTTTCAAAAGTTCCAAAGCTCAACCTTCCCCAACGTTTCAGGAACTTTTGCAACGTAAGACTCGTTGTGTTCTTTTATAGTTTTTGTTTAATTTATGTGAAAGATTGACATATTCACTTGTTTTACTCTTTAATTCGAGTCTTCTTGTAATACCTTTATATTAGATTAGAAAATAGAAAAATGTTGTGGATTCGAATAAAAAACATGCATCAACTGCTTTGAACAGTATTAACAAATCAAGACTACCGCTACAACATTCCCCGCGGAAAGTAAGGCGGGAAAAATAACCGGGAATAATTAAGAGTGTTTAAGTTTGGTCAAAAGTATGCGTTGAAAACTTACTTTTCGGTCAGCGAAATGGTGTGCCATCTCAGTATGTGTTTTGTCTTTTAGCGATTTTCGGCGGGGACATTGTGTCTCCGCCAAAAGTCTCCTCGCCCGTCCTACGATTTGTTGAGTTGTTGACGATTCACAAATAAATAAAATGATCGAGGAGCTGTTCTAAGAAAAGATTAAATAAATAATGAGGACTGTGAACATAAACAAAGAAAACTATGTACCTTTTTTTAGGTAAGCATGGTTTCTGACCTTTTTGGCCGACTAGTTTATGAGGTTTGAACACACCGCCACACAGACTCAAACCCGGTAAAGCCCTCCCTTTTCAGGAAGTTGGAGTGGCCACTTCAAGGTTGTTTACAGCTAGCAGTCATTGAACTTGAGACCTCACACATTTTAAAGTGATAGTCACAAACCCTTTTTGTCCCTAGGAATCCCAAATGCTACCTGATGTTGCTGCTTTCTTATAATATCAGGTGATGGTTCAAAGTGGTCACACGTTTCCTTGCAAAAGATGAAAAAGAACATTGACCAAGAAGACAAGGGGAACAGCCATAACAAAATGTCAGTTCTAGCAAAAATTAAAGACAAAGCCAAAAGGCTGAAACATTCATTGAGCAGGAAGAAACGTAGTGACAAAAATGATTCGAGATGTAATTCAGCCACTCGTTCATCCGGTGTTAGTCTAAAAGACAAGGGTGCAGAAGATGCCGATTATCATAGTGCACAAAGTAATCTATACTGATACATTTCACATTTTCTGGTTGTTTTATTATCATATATGATGTATTAAAACTCATACTTATATGTCTGTGTATATATTTCAGATTCTGAATCCAAGCATGCACCAGTTGCTAACACACAAGCTCTTGTATCAATTCCCGAGAAGCATTTAGAGAAAAGGAACACTGAGAAATGCAAGGATGAACCTTCAAGCTCCAGTAACACCATAACTGATGCACAATCAAAGAATCAAGCCCCACCGAATGCATCAATTATTGCTTCTGACACTGATACCAAGAACAAGGCCGTAGCAACGACAGATGTTTCTGAAGTACATGAATTGCCGGAAAGAAATTCAAGATTCTCAAGCCTCGCAGTTTCCACTTCAGAAAGTGTCACGAATAGATCTGATAGAAGTGTTGAAGAGGGAGATAACATAAGAGGTGAGTCACAAACATGGGATAAGGGTGTGTCGGTGAAAGAATATTTGATGCACAAATTTGAGCCTGGTGAAGATGAGCGTGCACTTTCAAAAGTAATCACAGAAACAATTAGTCCTAGAAGAGATAAGGTGAGAGAGGCTATGAGTTCTTTTCTTAAAAACGAAGAACCTTCTGAGATGACATCATCGGATGTTGATAACAATGTGAACTTGAGCTTGAAGTCGAAATCATTACCAACTTCTACTAACTTAAACAAAAACAAAGAGCCAAAAAAAGGTTGCATTAAACAAAGCCATAGTTTAGGGTCAAATGCCACAAAAGCCTCTGCGAATTTAAATCAGACCTTTAAATCGACTTTTGCTTCTTATCAAGTCCATTTTCTAGGCTCAAGCTCAAGCCGTTATATGAATCTGAACTCCTCGACCACTTCATCTAGCCCAAACACTAACCTATCCACTAGCAAAACAAGCTCATCGCCATTGGGTCATGCTTCCATGGCTAATGAGACTCAGACTCCTGCCTCTAGTACTGCTGACCAGACTCAGGTGTCTAGGCGCATTGGCACTAGTGTAAGAAGGGTTCCTGTCAATAGTGCTTATAAGAGTCGGGTTCCTGACCATACTGATGCTAATGAAACTCAATCCCATGTCTCTACTAGAGGTCAGGATCCGTCTCCTGTATAAAAAGGTTAATAGTATAACTCAAGTTCCAGCTTCAGGAAACAATCATAAAGGTAATTAATCCTTGTTTCATAAGCATCATATCACCATAGCTTACAACTCATTGATATTTTTAATTTTATTTTTTTGCAATGATCGAGCCTTGCCTTGAAAATTATATTGCTCATATTGTTTCACAACTTCTTATATGCAGATGGGAAAGAAGAAAGTTGTGGAAGGATAATATAACTGAAGAGCTTTTACAGCACAAGACATCCTGTGTGACACCCGAAAAGAGGCCTGATTTTCTCTCGTTCCCCCTCAAAACATAACAAATTGTGTATTGTCTGTAGATATGAATGAGTATGCAAGCAATAAATAGATATTCGAGTTTCATTGTTGTGGTGTGTGATCCCAACACAAAGTTGTAGAAAAGCTACACAAAATTATAGTTTATTGGGACATTGGTGGCTTAGATTCTGACTCACAAGCCATGAATCATTCTGAATAAATTTTAACCAACTGAACCAATGGTGAGAAATTGAAAGTATAGTATAAGGGAGCAAAACATGTAACCTTTTTTAGTCTTTACAATTAAAAATATGTGTTGCTTCATGTTAGCTTGCAAAAACCTTTTCAACCAGTAGGTTGCAAATGATGATGTTAAGGTTTCAATTCTATCACCTTGTGGCTTTGATACCATTGCCGTAACATCACATATACTAATGGTTTTGGGTGCAATATAACAACCGTCAAATCCTCAAAATTCTACGAGAAATTTCCTGTTATGATTAATCTTAAAGATGAAAAAGCTGCAGCAAACATGTTAAGGTTTAATTTTTATCCCCTAGTGGCTTTAAGATCAATCACTATAACTGTTAGATTATCATGACTACCCCTTCATTCGGCCTAGTTTTCCCAAGTCTTTTGACACCTTTGCTCATTTATCGTCAAAATATGTTTGAACGTCATTTGTAAACATCTGTAATGGCGAGAAGAGATGCATGTTTGATGAGAGCATAACGTCTCATAGCCCATCCAATGGCCAAAATCAAAAACTTATCACTAGGCGTTATTTTTAGTTTCACTTTTTTTGGGTAAAAGGTCAAAGACCCGGTAAATATATTACTCCAAAAAACGTTTAAGTACAAAGGATATGGGTGAATCCCATATCTCAGCCCGTTACATAAACGAAAAAGCTTACATAATGATGATATTGTTGTAAATGCACCACATCAGCAATATCCGCCCGAAGAGCACCTAAAAACCGTGCAATTACTTGTTCCTCTTCTTCGTCCACAGCGCACCTCATTCGAAGTCGGTCAAATTCAGTAATAAAATCCTCATCAGATGTTGAAGTTCGTTGAGAAAAATTGTGGTATTCTAGGAAGGCCTCTTGTCTATGGTTAATGGGAAGAAATTTTGCGCGCAACAATTTCTTCATCTTGTCCCATGCCTCCACTTTGGATTTCCCCTCTCTCACTCGCTGATTTTTTACATGATCCCACCATAGCGACGCTGATATACGCAGCTTAATAGCAACAAGTTTCACCTTCAACTTCTCGGGAATATCCCGTAGGTCAAAGATCCTTTCTACTGTGCTCAACCAATCAATAAAATCATCCGGATGTGCCTTTCCCACAAACTCTGGAATCTCTAACTTCATTCCAAAGTTGCGCAAAGGGTCATCACGGTTCATCCCACGAAGATTCTGACGACGTGCACCAAAAGGGTTCTCTTCATCGTACCAGTCACTTGGGTTCGATAAAGTGTCATCATCATGAATCTCATGCTGTATCTCGAGGTCTTTGATTCTTTGTTGCAGGCGTTCGATCTCAATATCGCGTGGGTCTCTCTGTTCAACATCACTACCTCGGTCGGCGTTTCTGCGAGCATTACGAGGAGGTCTACCACGCCCGACCATTTGGATACCAAAGGCTCTGAATACCAAATGATGCGGATCGATAATCAAATGGCCAAGAACACACAAAAGAACTGAGAAAACTCAAAGAAGAAAAGACCCGTAGGTTTCTTGGATTATTATAAAACTCAAAAGATAATCTCCTTACAAAGAAAACACCAATACTTATAGGAAAAGTAGAGTCAACCTAAATAAGGATTGAATATTTACTTTCCTATTCCTAGACACGTAATTGATTAGAAAAATAATTTCCTAACCAAAGTTTATTCTGAAACAAGAAACTTAAATAAAGAAAGTAAATATTGTTGACTAAAAGTTGAGATATGCAGCCATGTTAATTTTGTCATTCAAATGCAATGCCCCTGCATCACATAACTCTTAAACAAGAAAATAAACCACTACTCAAAACATAACATTATACTCCTATGAAAACAAAATTACTTTCTACCAAGGCCTTTGAGCTTGATACCATACGTGCAATAAAAAGCATCCAAATTCTCTGGAAGATCGTAAACCTGATCCGCATAGTCATCATAATCATAGCCATCATAATCATTTTCACGATTATGACCACCACTAAATAGGTTCATTGACTCATCAAAATTGTTCACAGCCTCCTCTTCATCACTGTCGGAATCAACAATCTCTCCCACCTTAGAGAATGGGTTAACCCTCTTAATGGAAAAAGTAGACGGAGAATCCTTTTTATTACCCGGATAATCAACCTTTTTAATAGGATTACCATCATCATCCACAAGAGTATCTTTCCCATCAATAAGTAGATTTTCAAGCTCCCCAATTTTCTCATCAATAAGGGTAGGACCAACCTCAAAAGCTTCCATTGAATCACTCACAAGCGGTTCTTGTAATGCACTACCACTCTTTTCTCCCATTGTACCACCAGTAACCACATCCTTATTCACTTCTTTAGTAGGAATACCAAAGTCATCAGTATCACCCATATTAAGGGCATCAAACTGATTGGATATAGTAACCTTCGTTCCACTCGTACTAGGCACATTAGCAGCCTTTTTCTTTGTGACTTCCACTTTCTTAGGTTCAGAAGGAGGCTTTTTGGGTTGATATTGGAACTTCTTACCCACAGCAGGTTTCGTAAACCCTCCTTGACCCGTACTATTTTGTTTATCGTTCTTCTTGTTGTTGGCGGTTTGGAAGCCATCATTGACATTCTTAGTAGGCTGACTAGGGGGTAAAACAGATTTTGGACAATAAACAAGAGTATGACCAAAGATCTTACACGTATCACATCGAGGTGGTTTCCACTCGTATTCAACCCGTATCTTCTCAATAGTCGAACCTGACCTATCAAGAAGGGGTATTTCAACAGTTAGGTTATCCCTAAGTACTTCATCCGCTTTAACTTCAATCAAGCACCTAGCAAAACTACTACGGCCCCATGATTCCTTGCACATTTGGCTAGTATAAGCATCTAACATTTTTGGCGTACCAATCAATGTAGCAAGAAGACTAAGACCGTAATCAGAAAACATAGGAAGCGGAACATCATGGAATTTAACCCACACTGGAATGTTGGTTAAATCCTCTTTGAGCAGATTAGTGTTAAGGGTCCAAGATTTAAGAATAATAGGCACATTCCTAATCATCCATGGTCCATTCTCAATCACATCTTCAACACCTATCTGAGTAGAAAATTTAAAGAAAAAGAACCCATTGGCATTCATCATAACCTTTTGAATACCATACTTAGACCAAGCATTACGCACATAGTAATCAACCACCGGAAAAGCAATACGTTTACCAAGAAAATAACCATATAACGTATTCTCAAATCTAGAGTTTACCTCTTCTACCACTTTCATAGGCACAGATAGATCCACAACATTCGTTTTCTTGCTACACTCCAACCTACAAAAGTTAGACTCATGATTTTTAGAATCACTAGATGTAGCACCCGCATATGAAACCGGCTTCACATTAGGTACACTTGTATTAGTAGACTGTTTCAAAGCATTTTCAGCATTCTTTACTTGGACAGCTTGCAAAACAGTGTTAAAATCCTTACAAGCATCCACAACTACCTTATCAATACCACTCGAATTGTTACTAGTAATATTACAAGCATCCACATCCATTGGAGCAGCCAGTGATGTAGGCATACCTGGTTGTTCGGTTGTGTTAAATCCAGCATAACCACCCTCCACACTTAACAATCGAGTATTACTCCCAACAGATGTAAACACATCATTAGCATTTACATCTCGTGCAGCCAATTCCTCAACATTAACCACAGGCTGTGGTATGCTATTGTTATTCGTCTCTCCCATCATTGAGTTACCAGCACCTTGTCCCTTCAAGCGACTCATTCGTGTATCCAGCTCATCCGTATTAACCTTACCCACTATACTCGACTTGCAAGTGTTCCCCTCTCCCATATTCGACATCAAATTGACCTTAAAACCCTTATTCCAGCAGATCGCAAATCCTCAGACAATACGATAAAACCCTAGTTTAGCAACTAGGGTTTATAAGCATAAACGTACCTTGAAATTACATAATATAATGATGATATCTTAGTCGGTTATGATTGTTTAGTGATAGGAATTAATACACAAACAAACCAACTGCAAACAAACCCTAAACTGCGATTTAAGAAAACCCTAAAAAAGAGAAGTAAAACAATCGTAATCAGCCAAAGAACAAGTAAGAATTAAGGTAGGTTCTTAATTCAGAATTGGATTGGGATAATTAGTGATCGTTTGGGTGGAGAAGGAAGAAATGATTTAGGGTTAGGTGGGATCTCCAAAATCGCCAGAGAGTTTTTTTTTTTTTGGGAGAGTCATTTTAGCCAACGATGGACGAGTATTTATAATGCAAATTTGATTCCTTTCACAATATGTTACCTGATAACGTATAGGGAGGAATTCGTCCTATAAAAGCAAACAACACCTCATCTGGTCACAAGGCATAGGTCCTGACCCAGAATGGGGCCGGAGAGAAGAACTGAAATGGACGGGAGGTGAGTAACGGAAAAATCAAAGAATGGTGGCCAGCGTCCAGAGCAAAGGCATGGTCTGAATCTAACCTTCTTCACCATGCCCGAACATAGATGACTAAGCTCCAAGACATGAATCACGTGAGCTAGTAAGAGAAGAAAGGAATATATGGTGTAGAAGAGGTGCGGACCAAATCATTCCAAAAATGGATAAAACGACGAGATTAGGCGGCGACGTAACTCCCATGGACGGCCGCAAGGTATATGTACAAACAAAGTAGCTCAGTTGTCCATAAAAGATAAGGGTCAAAGGTATCAAAACCGAGGCGATCACGCTATTTGCAACCGGACGTTAACATGATCCGCCACCCGTGATCCGGGAAAAACGATAAAGTACTTAGTCTATAAATACCAAGCCATGGATCTGAGGTTTTTTCACATAATATCACTCCACTCTCTCAACTTTCAATCCTCAAAAACATACACTTACTCTCACACCCAAGATTGATCGTTGGATCCCCTCCAACGATGAGACTAACGGTGCTTTATCTTAGCATATTTCATCTTGTGAAATCGTTCATTCCATCGCAACAAGTTGTGTCCTTAAGCTGATTGTTAAAGACAAATAGTACGGCTAATTTTTGTATTGTCAAGTGGTTCTGTTCATGGGACCTTCTCACAACTGCATCCCATAAACATGAATCAGGGTGTTGAGAACACTCCCACTAATGTTGATGGTTTTGCCCAAAACAACGTTAACAAGGAAGCAGCGGCTCAACATGATTTCCCACCACGGTATGCCTTGTCGGAGGTGGTTCGTGAGTTTTGTCAAAAACATTACGAACAGTTACTCCCATTTACGAGGAAAGAACCCAAAAAGAAAAACGAAAAGATGTTCGAAACCGTCTTAGCTATGGTGAAAGTAACGAGCAAGAAACTAAAAAAGCATCCCAGTACGGGATCCAAGAGGAAAAAGAAAAGAGACAAAGAGAGAACAAGATCTTGAACACTTGGATGACAGTTTAGGAGTGTATTATCTAGATTAGGGTTTGGGTCTCGTAGTTCACAAGGGAGGCGCATAAGATCCCCATCACCCAGCTTTTCAAGGTCGGGAAGTGTTTTCTCTCGCTTGGGAGCAAAAAGACAAGACCACCTTAGGAGAGAAGCTAGGAACTCATACGAAGTTATATAACATGTTCGAATGCCTGATATAGGAAAATAAGGCGGAACTATTCCTATCCGGAAAAAGAAAGTTTTGAGGAAAAAGAATAAAAGCATCCTTTGAAAGTGACGATAATGTCAGAAGGAGGCACTGGAAAAGCAAATCCTGAAAGTCTTCAGATAGAGCACATGATGAGTTATCCTTACCATACAACTGGGAGTCTAATACGCTGTTCACAAGGCTCATTAACGATTTTGTTTTCCCAAAAAGAGTCTGAATGCCGTGAATTTGAAAACATACGATGGGGCAAGAGACCCGAAAGATCATCATAAAATTTTTACAACCATAGCTAGGGTTGAAAGATAGCCTACACCCACATGTTCAACTTGACCCTCATGGAAGTGGCCTGACTGTGGTTTGATGAACTTCCACTCGAGAGCATAAATAGCTTTGAAGATCTTAGGAAGAAGTTCTTAGCATACTTCCTACAACAAAATAAATACACTAAAAATTGAAAGAAACACAAACACACAAATATCTAGCCAAAAAAAGAAAAACCAACAATGAACAACATACCTCAAATGTCATACACGGACTTTATATCAAGTTCTTCCATTCTCATCACCCAAACATATCTTGCATGTTCTGAATACAAAAAAGAGCAATAATAGTTACAAAATATTGATGGCTTGATTTAGATACTCTATTAGGTAAAAAGCACAACTTTATTGAAAAATTACCATTTATTACAACAAACAAATAAAACACAACTCTTAACAAAGCATTTAAATTAGGGATAATTGTTTCAAAATGTAACGAACTTGCCACGTTTTGCAATGTTGTGTATGTTGCTTTTAATTTTACTAAATAATGCGAATAATTGCCTAATCAGTCTACTGTGTGTAAAATATAAAGCAACATACACAACATTGTAAAACATGGCAAGTTCGTTACATTTTCAAACAATTATTCCCTTTGTGTTATAAAGGGAATAATTGTTTGAAAATGTAACCCAACAACAACCACCGTGTGTGTTTAGAAAGAAAAAGTATGAAAACAAATAAACCAGAAATCACATATGTATGTGATTTTAACATCAATGTAATGCAAAACATGTATACAACTTGCAGCCAACCCTAAGATCTGATTAGTAAATTAAGCGACAGAGGAACACAAGTTTGCAACATGTACCAAACCCATTAACTAAGTGCCGGCTAAGATCAAGAACTCACTAATCTAACCCACTAACATTATTTTAATCACTTTAAGCCATCCGCTCAAGCCACAGTCCACCTAAGCCGCCCCACTCCCTCAAGCCAACCTCCAAGTCGGCGGTTTCGAAACAGTGCCGGATCCTCAAACCACTTTAACGGATGTTATATTGTATAATTGTTTCATGGAGTTTAATACGAAGAAGAAAAAAAAATGTTTAAAAGTTAAGTTTCTTTCTAGTTTTTTTTTTTAGTCTTGCGTGCTCAAAAGGTCATCAATTATCTATTTTATGGAGAGATACCATTTCAAAAGTTTCTATCACTCTTCTTTAACTACTTACTAGTTTTAATAAAAAAAAATTTGTTCCAAAAATATCTAAGTTGCTTTATTATTATTGTTTTTTAATATGCGAAAACATATGTCTAGACGCAAAATATCAGTTAATAAAAAAGCTAGTTTTGATTCACTTACTAATAATCCAAATAATTAGTTAAGATACTCAAATAAACAAGAACCTAAACAAGTTGAATTTAAAAAGACATATACGCGCATCAACTCATGGCAATTCCAGTAAAGCGCCTCATGTTGCCAGTCCATTACGTAGAACTTGTCTAGCATATTCTTGCATGCACGCCAAGTGGCAGCTATCGAAACAATAGTTATTTCCGTTAACCTGTCTAAACGGCTACAACTTAGCAGATTTGACTTAAAATAAGTTGTTATAGATCAGTCTATTGAAACTCGACTGAAAGAAGTATGAAGTGATTTTGATCGATAAGACTTTTTATAAATTTTAAAAGTATGTGGCATTGTAGTGTACATTACATTTCAAGTTCTCTTTTTCTGGAATCAAAGAGTACACTGATACAGGCATTTTTTTTCTGTTTTATGAATATGAGTTTACAATATTTGCAATATTTTAAAGGTGATTTCATAAACACAAACATTAAAGGTGATAAAGAAAAAAAGAGATTACAATACGTTCGTAAGAGCTTAGTTCGTGTCAAAGATCCAATCATGCCACACATGGTTCGACTAAACAAGAGATTTTAGTCGAAACAAACCGAATTACTATATGTCCACGTAACTTAAGTCGAAATAGATTGTATAAATAAAAAGTTCAACCTTATTCTTGGTCATCATCCCAACCGGATCGGACCGAGTTGAATAAAGATCCACTTACGCGTGTGTAGACATATACTCCCAACCGGAGTACATTTTATCTATAACCAATTATCTATATCTGTATACTACTACATAATGTATTTGGGATTATTCTATAATTAGAAAGGCTTAAATTCAGACTTTTACTTGCTTATTATAGAAGGATTTCAAAATTAATTGGTTAGGAAGCAGGTTGGTTAGAAAATTAGTTAGGAAGCAGGTTGATCTTTCAAACTAAAATTATTTTGATTAACCATCTCTACCATCTCTACTTATAAAGCATAAAAACAACTAAATGTGTAACCGAATAACCGAATAAAATATAGTCACATGTACCCGACGCCGCATTGCGCGTTGGTACCATTCTAGTACATTATAAAACATAATTGGGGACATTTTTGAAATAGAAAGTCTCAAAATAGTCTACACACTAACTTATTATGAAACTGTATCTTACACACTCACAATTACGATTAATGTAATTAATAAAACTACACGAGTACCCGTGCATAGCAACGGATTTTCTAACGGCAAATAGTTATAGGTGTCGTATTGTGGTTAAATATTTCGTTTAAAAGATGTGATAAATTAAACCTTTTCGAATTGTAAAAACAATATGGATGAAGCAAAGGTTTAAAATCCACACGAATTTATGATATTGATGACGGGTTAGGGTTTATGACTGATATTGGTTTAGGGATTTGGAATGAATCGGTAGTATAAGACTATAAGATATGTTTAGGTTGGTGAGTTTTCGCAAAGCTCAGTTACAACCGGTGAAAGGATGGATTGGCCCGAAATTTACGAGACTTCCCTCATAAGTTTAGCTATTTCCTTGTTTAGTTCAGAATTCAAACTACCTACCAAATATAAGTTACAACCCTCTTCATACATTTTTACTTGAATTTAACTTACCAAATATAATGTCTTATGATTTTATTACCAAATGTACAACACAACGTTTAAACTTCAACATTCCAATTTCCACATTGACTTTCAACATTTCAAGGGTAGAATAGGTAAAACACATTTTCAACATTTCACTTTTCTTGACTTTTTCACTTTGACCATTTTTACTTTATAAGTAGTATAGATACCTTTATAAGAAAACTACAACCAATAAAACAAATGATACAAATATGAAAAGTACTAACTAATCTCGTCATCATTATTTGACATGATACAAACCAACCATATGTTTTCTATTTTTACAATAACTTATTTTAACCAAAGTGTAATGGCATTTTAATTACCTTAATATTTTGAACGTAATGTCCATATGTTTTATACTTTTCTCTTTATTGTTGTTTTTGTCATCTTTCTCATCTCCATGTTTTTTTTAACAAATGCCTCTTGTTACATTTATTATCGTAAGAAACAAAAGTACCTATTAATTTCATAATACAATGTACATTCGTCACAAAAAACATATGATCCGAAAATATTAATCGCAGTAAATTTTTATTACATGATACTCGCGTTACAACGTGGGGATACTTGCTAGTACCTATAGAAATAGTTTATGAATTTGTCTTAAAAATTTTAGAAAAATACAAATATCTTAAGCGAACACATGAGACTTACGATAATAATAAAGATTTGTTATGTTAAAAATAAACATTTATGTAATTTTCACTAAAAAGAATATAGGTTGCAAAAGGTTAAATACCTACATTGTTGGTATCATTTAGTGTGATTCGTAAAAACATTGAATGTTTTACAATCATAGTTAAGTTGCAACTGCACTTTAAAACTCATTAATTACTAAGATATTAGTCGAAAATATAAGAATGATCATTTAGAAGCTATAATAGCATTTGGGGGTGATGAATACAAAATCTGCTAATATTGTAAGAGATGATCATGCTGACACTACAAAACTTGTGATATTTACCCACTAAAACTTTTGCAGGGCCGGCTCAAAGCATGTGCAATAAGTGCAATGGCACAGGGCCCACCAGACTTAAGGGCCTCCACTTTACATGTATAGTACTATAGTCCAATGTTATAACTAAACTAACAGTCCACTAGATATAAAATTTCCTATCTTATTTGTCACTAGTTATAATGTCTGCGCACGCGCGAGTTTTTTTTTAATTTTTTGAATCATATATTTTTATTTATTAAAAAATAAATACTTTAATCTTTGTTTTGTTTGATTTATGATGTTTAATTATAGTTTTCTATTATTAAAGATAATTATTTAAAAATTGTAATCCTATTATTAATTGCATCTTATCTATCTAGTATATTTTTTGTATTTATCTTCTACTTGTGTTATGGATAAATATAAAATATTACCTAATAAGAAAATAATCTTTTTTTTAAATAAAATTATTACTAAATAAGATATGAATCCATTTTTTTGAAATAGAAAATTTTCAATAGGGGTTTTGTTTTATTATATAAAAGATTTGCTGAAAGTGACCATGATTACAAAAGAATGGCTGCTTTTCATTATCATTTGTTGATTTTATATTGATCCTCAAAAGTTAAATCATCGTATTTTGAAGATCCAAAGCTTGCTTTTTATCACAAAAACTTGCTCATACTAAAGAAAAAAACTATATTTGTTAGATAAAAGTACTTATAATCAATTTTACAACTTCAGTAGAGTATTGTTTATATAAAAGAATCGAGTTTGGGGGGCCCTCTTGTATCGACGTGGCACGGGGCCACCAAATCTTACGAGACGGCCCTGAACTTTTGCCCACTAAAATCTATAAAAGTAACAAAAATACTCTATAAAACATCTACCCACTAAAACCTATTGTATAATAAAAAGTAACAAAATTAAAAACTTTTACCCACTAAATAATCAAACCAAAATAAAAAATAAAGCACGTTATGAAAATCAAATTTGTTAAAAAAGTAAAAACCGGATCTCTCACCAAAACACACACACACACACACCGGATCTCGATCTCATCAAAACCCTAACTCCGGTTAACCTCCACCGCTTTATCACCGAAACCCTAACTCCGGCACCACCACCATCATTATCCACCACCACCGTAATTGTTTGATTAGACTAACTCCGGCACCACCACCATCGTTATCCACCACCACCGTAATTGTTTGATTAGACTAACTCCGGCACCACCACCGTTATTATCAAATCAGGTATAAGCAATGTTTCCTTTAAATTTGTTGTTTTGTTAATAAGCTGACATGATAAAGTTTTTTGGAGGCATAAGTTGATATGCTACATTTTTTTTATTATTAATAAGTTGAATAATAAGCTGAAGATTAAGGCATTGTGAAATTCTGTTGCTAGTAGGATATTGTTAGCTTGGAGCTTATAGGATTGTATAGTTAGCTCGACTTGTACTGTTGCTAGTAGGATATGTTTCTAGTTGAAATGCATAAGCTAAAGCCTAGCTAATTTAACGAGCTTGTGTTGTCGCTGCTGCTATTATTGTAATGTTTCTAAGTAAGGATGAGAAGCCGAATATGCTGTTTAGGGTTTGGATATGCGGTTATGACGTGCAGTGTTGTGTTGGTGTGGTTGGAGTTTAGGAAGATTATAGTATATTCATAATTGTAACATGTATGGTTTAGTGGTTGGATTGATTCAAGAAAGATGAATAAGAAGAGAGTTTAGAGAGAGAAAGTGAGTTGGGTGTTTCTAGAGAGAGAAAGAGATGAGAGAAAATGTAATATTAGATTAAGAGAAGTGAAAGCACCAACCCTCTCCACATGTGGAGAGGGGTATATATAGTTTCCTACAAAAAAGATAAAAATGCCCACACCCGGGCTGTGGATCAGGCATACAGTGGGTAAAGACCCGTCCTTCTTCCACGATGTTACTTAAACTAATTCTAACTAATAACTAAACTAACTAACTATGAGCTAACTTAAATGCTATTACATCAATTAGGTGACCGAGTCTTCTATAGGAATAATTGTATTCCTAACAATCTCCCCCTAAGCGAGGTCACCTTGGAAATTAAGCTCTTTGATCTTTAAGCATTCATAAGTCATTGTAGCTCGTAGGTTCTGATTCTTCACTTTTCTGCACGCTTTGTACTTCAAGCAATGCGAACTTGTGATTTGGATTCCTTTGTGATATGTGATCTTTGAGCTTCTTTGAGATCATCAGCCATAGTAAATCTCCAAGCTCATCCATAGTCATATTGCCTTCATGTGATGTAGTGACTTAAGGACCATCATGCTCACACCCTTCTGGATCAGGAGACTTTACTTTAGAGTTGTGGATCATGAGACTTTTTCATCAGAGTTGCGGAAATGTTGTTGGTAGTCTCTCAACAATTGTTGTAGCAAGTCTCTCATCGTCATTGATAGTGTGGAGGATGTGTGAGCATGAGGTATGGATTGACCCAATTCAGCTGGAAATAGGAGCCATCAACGCCATCTTTATATGTGTCCCTGAAATAAAACAGTTAGCAATAAAGATAGAGAACGAATATGGCTTTGTCATTCGTTCTGCGAGGACAGACTACCCTCCGGTTTTGTGAAAACCGACCTGTGATCAGGTAGAGTCTCTATTAAAGAATACTCTCCTTGACAGGAATTTCCAGCTTGTAGTGATGAAGTTTCCAAAGAATCCACTTCGGAATCTTCATACTTTTTCATTACATTTCTTTTTCATTCTTCAACCCCTTCAGTGCTTACCGAGACTTCACCACTAGAACCTTGTTGGGTTTGTTCCAGTCCTAGCTCTATCTCAGTTCGCACTCTTCCCTTTCTCACTTTACTCCTTTTTTCAATCATTCCTAAGGACTTGTAATCTATCTAGAGGATTGTCCCTGGGAAGATCCTTCCGGTTCTGGTGGATCATGGGAACTCATACCTAACCTTAACCAACCTTTTAACTCCATGCATAAAGATAAATGGTTGGTCTTTGGTATAACTTCCACAAACGCCTTTTGCTCCCCCTCAACATGTGCATCGATATTCGAAAGAGTTTAGCACATATGTGGGAGCACATTTATTGAATCCAAAAGATCACGTTTGATTATCAGATTTCATATTTAAATCACATTCTCTCCCCCGATCAAAAATTTCAAATCTTTCGAGATTTTTGATCCCAATTGATTTAACTAATTTAGAAAACGTTTTGGAGAGAAATGCGGTTAGTTTTAATATTTTCTGATAAGAGGAACCTTTTTCTTTCTCCCCCTCAATCTGTGAGGGAGGTTGTTATGTGTCAGATTTGATGAGTTTACAAACGATTTGAAGTTTTAACGAAAACTCTTTGAAAATGTTCTCATTCTGGCACATAACCATCCCAAATCGTTTTGTTGCAAGGTTTTGTACAAAGTGTGGAGAGTTTTGATGATACGTAAAATTTTGAGAAAAATCACTCTCCCCCTCAATCAATGATGGATGTTAAAACTTAAATAAGTGATGTCAATGATTGAGTGAAAAATTTTGTCAAAATTTTGAGTACAAATTGATTTTCAATCAAAATCTCATGGTACCACCAAGTTTTACACAAATACTTTCCGAAAAAATCATAGTAGGGAAAGTATTTGGCGATAAAAAGAAGATTTCTCTTCTTTATCAAGAAATAATGCACTGAAGCGTACATTAGATCGAGGAAACATGGATATAAAGTAATCCATGCCCAGGTGAACTTCACCCGGTAAAAGGAACAACCGTATTTTTGGCGACGAGTTTTCCCCATTTTGAAAAACGGGTTGCTATCTGAAGTAATAGCAAGCCATATTTTTGAAGTGCGGGTTGCAGCCTGAAATGACTACAAGCCATGGTTTTGAAGAATGTTTTTAGAAACGACATGTTTTAGAAAAAAACTTTATTTGAAACCGAAAAACTTTTGCTCAAGCATATGTATGATTCCGTGTCATTATTGAATGACATTTCTAGAAACGTACATAATATTGATTACACAAGAGACTTGTCATGAGAAGAATATTTTTGTATTTTTTTTTTATGATTTTTCATATTTTTATGGTTTTTATAGGTTTTATATTTCTCTATTTACGTATTTGTATAAGATATGTACAAAGGATACCAAACAGTTTAAGGAGATGTTGACATGAGCACCAAAATGAGATTATCGTTCAGCTCGTTGTAGAAGTATGTAGTCAACATCTCTTAAACTTTCACCACCAAAGCTTTCGAGGCTCCTGAATAATCGTCTAAATCCGTAGATGCCATGATATAATCTTAAACGGGATTTTACAACTCTTGTGACTTAAACCGAGAGATCGAATCTTTCCCGGGATTTTACTAAAGTCAACAAAAGAAACCGAAAGATGTAATATGCGAGTTAGACTTAGAGTGAGATCTCGGATAAGTCACAATTAGCACTAAGTGTCAAGTCGCGACAAGTCAAGTTACAATAGATCCGATCGTAATAAGTCAAGCCGTAAAGATTAACTCACAACGTCCAATTACAATCAGACTAATCGAAACGACTTAAGTTACAACAATTCACCAAACACAATTAGTTAACAAATCACTAGAATCTCACAACTGAGTTAATCGCTAGACACCACCTAATTGCTCAATTTAGCCTCCTCAATGTGAAGCTTTGGTAGCTTCCCCCCAAACTGACAATCACCTACATGAGACCACTTCCCCTAAGACGTTGAAGTGACGCAAAAAGTCTCATTGGATGAAGCTCAGAAACCCGAAGAAAACGATAACACCGAAGTAACAGGGTGAACCACGGATCATCTCTGCGGTTATCAATCCCGGAATGTATGATGAAGCCCGATCACATAACCCTGTTGTACTTCCCCAATGTACACATTACTTTGCAGTTTGGAGCAGTTGTCTATTCAGGGGAATAAGATATCAACATCTTCATTTCACTAAATGCTTTCCAGTTATCTTACACATACCAACTCAATCTATATTGTACGCATGTATCCAACACAAGAAGACACGATGACACCAAAGTAACAGGTTGAAGCACTGATCATCTCTGCGGATATCTCCTTCGGAATATATGATTAAGCTCGATCACGTGAACCTGTTGGGCGTCCTTGATGCACATAAATCTCTCCCTTGATGGTTGCGATCTTATCGGAATCAGCATAACATTGTGTACATGAGAGGATTAACCAGAAGCACTTTACCATAAATCATATCAACTCATATGAAGATGTTGATAAGCAATATCATCTCACGCTCCAATTGTTCTTCTCATATTTCTTCCCACTGAAAGCTGAAGTAATATATACCACAAGTATCAAGAGACCACTTCCCCCACATAGTTGGAATGATACACCAAACGCCACGAGTTAAGACACTGATTATCTCTGCGGTTGTGACATTTGTCTTCCCGGCATAACTTCAATCAGGATGAAGTATTAAGTTCATTATGTGTACTCATTATGCATTCAGATGTATGTCTCCTTCCCCCTTGCTGGTTTTGATACCTCAGAATCAGCAACACATTTTATGCACACGTACTTGAAATCTTGTGAGAAGAACAACCTTTGGCTTAAATGGATCTGGTGAGAATCAACTGCTATAGAAACACTCACTAATTGGGTTATTACTCCCTCCCAATTAGTAAGCCCATAAATTAACTTGCTCCCTCCCAAACTAACGACCCGTTTGATATAACCTTAATGCTTGTTGATGAAGTATCTCTCAATTCTGCCCAAAATGTCTTCAGTTTCTTAACATGTCATCCACAACGTAAAGTGGATCATAGACTGATAAATTGTAGCTTCTTCACGGGTTTGTTTGGGGAACATTATTTCGACATTTTCAACTCATATAGAATGCTTCCAGATCTTCGTTAAAAACCCCAATGTACACAATTCTCCCTCCATGATGATGACGATCACTCGGAATCATCATAACTGTGTGTACATAAACATATCAACTGGAAGCATCATACAAATCACTACCCCATGAGTAGATGTCGATAACAATTTTCATCAACAATTTTCTGCAGATCAACCCCTAAGTAAACATCTTTTCACTTCCACTGGCTAATAGTAAATGACCACGTATGGAGAAAAACCGATATACTAAACTTGAAACTGAAGTAGAATTCCCCGCTATTGTGTCTTAAGCTTGCACTAATGTTGGAAGAACGGTGTAGAGAATTTATGTTCCAAGAAAATCTCTAAGTACTCACTACCCAACCAAAGCATGAGACATTATCACCTCTTGCGATTATCCACAACGACAGCGGCGTGTGACACTGAGTACTACAACGTAACTCCTTAAAGTGATAGTTAACCAGGTTTTCAACCATCCACCTCGACTGCTGGTAACTAGATAAACCAAGTCTTCAACTTGAATCTCAAGCACGAGCAAGTTATCATTGAAAGTCATTCATCCAACCAACCCCGACTTCAAGATAAGCTAAGAACACGCCTTTGTGAAAGTCAACTTCAATCTCAAATATGTGATACCCAATCAACTCCGTAGTCACAATAAGTCTTCCTTAGTTAGTGGAACATTAGGTGTAGGAGGAGAGGAGAGTCATTTCACGCATCAATCAACATGTATTTTATTCACACTTCTCCCCCTCAAATATTGCATATGAGGATGCGATTTTTGATTAAACAAGTGAATAGAAATACATGCAGTTTATTCACACTTCTCCCCCCTCAAAAATTGCATAAGAGGTTGATCCACTGTTCACACTTCTCCTCCTCAAAAATTGCATTCAAGGTTTGCCATTTTTGATTGAGCAAGTGAATAAGAATACAATCAATCATGTATTTTATTCACACTTCCCCCCCCCCCCCTCAAAAATTGCATACGAGGTTGCCATTTTTGATTGAGCATGTGAATAAGAATACACTCAATTATGTAGTTCATTCACCCTTCTATTTTTGAATGAGCAAGTGAATACGAATTCGATCAAAGATGAGTAGATCCACTTGATAACTGAACGAACATGGAGGAAGCATGAACCATGTTGTTGAGAATGGTCAGAAGCAAGAGCATAACACTTCTTTAGAAGATAAAGCGTACTCAAGCGTACACTTTTCTTTTTCTTTGATGAACGGGGCCTGAAGTGTTTTCTACAGACGCCATAGTGATGAAATTGAGAACCGAGGCTTGAAATGATTTGTTCAAACGTCATAGTCGATGAAGAACGAGGCCTGAACTGAAGTATTCAGACGTCATTGTCGATGTGCATCAAAGTTGAGTATCTTTAACCCTTGATTGATGAGATATCATTCTTTTCGGCAGCCAAACTCTGAGTCTTTTCTTACTAGGGTTTAATGATGTACCTGCACTTAAGTAAAGACTACCTGCACTGACATTGAGAGTTTGTTTGCATTTATATGGGTTAGTGATATCAGCATCTATATCATTTGGGGTTCCACTGTCAACCTTGGTTTTGCAATCAGTGATCATCATTCTTGTAGGTATCCATCTAAGACCAACAATTCTAAACATTCTACCCGTCGGTATCCACCTAAGGCAAGATCTAAGAGTGTTTGGGTTCTCATGTAATGTGAAAGTTGTTTTGAGAGAAGACCTTTGTCCTATAGCAATCTGCCTACCCGATTTCTGAGTATAACTCTTTGATTCTACGGGCTTGTTGTAGTTTCTAGTCTTATAGGATTGAACCTTAGCATGAGAATTCAATTCCTTCTGGAATTTAGTAACACAATTATCATGATTTGCCTCAAAAACACATTTCAGACAAGTTGAGCAAACAAAGTGTTTAGATTCAGAAAAGGATCTAGGATTCTTAGAGTGATCTTCAACAGGAATTGATTTAATTGATACGTAACTACTCTTGGAAACAGGCGAAATCCTAGTCTTTTCATGTGTGGTTATCTTAGTATCCTCTAGGTTGTGATTCTGAACACTGTTTTTATGTCTAACATGTTCCTTAGTTGTCACAGATGACACTCGATTTGAACAATTCTTAGAGTCACTAGAGGCACAAATATGATGTGGTTTTGCAACAACAAATTCCTTTTCCTTAGACTTAGACTGTGAAGTTACTGGTTTTGACAAAACTTGTTTCTCGTCAACTTAGGAGGCAAACCGCAATTTTGAAAATTTTGGTCGTTCAGATCTAAACGCAGTCGGTTGCCTAACAACACTTTGTTACCTAAGAGGTTGTGAAGGTGGTTTTCCCAAGATTGATGGTTTTGCAAACTTAGTGTTCACACTGTTTCCAGTTATTTTTTTTAAATCATTTCTTAATGCCACAATTGCAAAACCCTTTTCCTGAAGTTGAGCTTTGAGTTCATCATTTTTAGCAATCAAAGAGGTTGTCTGCTCTACAGTCTTAGTTTTTGTTACTTTGATTGAGTCACATAGGTCTTTACACTGAACTTTCAAAGACTCATTTTCCGTAAGCAATTTAGCCATATTACATTCCAATTCAATGATTTTTGTTTCCATAACATTAATGTCATGTTTAACTTTGGTTTCATTACTTTTCTCATGCATGTTGATTCGAGTTTTCAAATTATTGATCGTTAAGTTTTTGTTTTGTAGCTGAGCTTTCAAATCATTTATTTCAAAAAATTCACGAAATTCAGGGAATTCCGTATTCTTACATGGTTTGTAAATTTGAAGACTTTCTTCCTTTTGTTGAATTGATATTTCAAGTGAAATACAATGTTTCTCAAGTTGTAAAAATCTATTTGAAAGTTCATCAAAAACATGTTTATCAACCATATCATTTGACTTAAAGGACTCAGCCGTAAACAAAGAACTTGAAGCATCATCACGTTCAACATCCTGATCAGTTTGTTTAAGTATGTTAGAAGATGTATATTGTTGAACAGTTAAGGGTACCTCAGCACATGACTCCTGTTCATTATCTGGTATGATGTCTACATCCGTATCTTGTGTGCCACGGGTTGCTGATCTGTTGTATGGGTTAAGCTTCTCTGTCTTTGTTCCTCTGCACTTAGTGTCAACTGATCCAACATCTGATGAGTTACACGAATCAATATTGATATCTCTTAATTGCACCCGGCTGTCATTCATCATGATGTCACACTTTCGTTTGTGTAGTGCTCTTTCATCAATGTACTTCACAACATTACTTATGCATTTGTTTAGTGTTTCTCTGAACGCATTAACTTCAATTCCAATGTAATTAGTAAAATACTTATTAATCATTTTATTCTCAGTGTATTGTGAATCAATGAACACTTGGAGTTGGTTGTTAATCACACACAAGGCAGCCATGGATCTTCCTTCAGAAAAATTTCCTTTGTCAAGTTGTTGTTCAAGTTGGTCTAAATACTGAGTAATTTTGACAGTGAAGGTCTGAACATCTTGACCAAAGAGTGATGTGAAGGCACGTTCGTACGCGAATGCACGTTCGTATCCAGTTGAGTATCCAGGTCATTCAAATAGAACCTTAAGATGTGAGTGAAGTAGTTGAAAACATTCAATGCAAATGTCCTTTGTATTATCGAGCAATTTAAGTGGCTTATGGAGTTCATTCTGTTGAGACTTCGAGTACGGAGATTCCATTTTAGCATTATCAGACTCAAACACGTTAATTTGTTGTAAATGGTTGGAAGTCTTATGTACATCGATCATGTCGTACAATTTAAGTATCTCAGGTATGACTGAGTCTGAAGAATTTGACATGATGTGGACGTGCACGGGATTTTACACTTCTATGATTTAAATCGAGAAATAGATTCTTTCGCGGGATTTTACAAAATCAAGAAGATGTAATCGGAATCTGAAGGTAAACTCAAACTGGAGGTAATCTCAATCTGAAGGTAAACTCAAACTGGAGGTAATCTCAATCTGAAGGTAAACTCAAACTTGAACTAACCACAAACTTGAGCTAACCACAAACTTGAGCTAACCGCAAACTTGAGCTAACCACAAACTTGAGCTAACCGCAAACTTGAATTAACCACAAACTTGAGCTAACCACAAACTTGAGCTAACCTCTAAACACAAAAATACAAGAAAGTCACTATCTTGCCAGTTTGTCTTTTTCCCGCTTTTGAGCTAATCTCAACCAAGAAACAAGCTAATCTCAACCAAGAAACACAAAAATACAAGAAAGTCACTATCTTGCCAGTTTGTCTTTTTCCCGCTTTTGAGTTAATCTCAACCAAGAAACAAGCAAATCTCTACCAAGAAACTTGCACTAAATCACATCAAACATCAATCTAACAACTAATTCAACCTACCCAAGTGAAAAATTAAGTATTACTAACACCTCAAAACACAACAATACCACTAAATCATCAACAACACCACAAACAAAAATCAATTCGAGGTGATTTCTTGAAAAACATTTCGAACCAAAACAATGAACCACTAAGCCAAGCCACAAATTTGAGCACCAACAATCCTAGGATGAAACCTTGGATCTGATACCAATTGTAGTATATTCATAATTGTAACATGTATGGTTTAGTGGTTGGATTGATTCAAGAAAGATGAATAAGAAGAGAGTTTAGAGAGAGAAAGTGAGTTGGGTGTTTCTAGAGAGAGAAAGAGATGAGAGAAAATGTAATATTTGATTAAGAGAAGTGAAAGCACCAACCCTCTCCACATGTGGAGAGGGGTATATATAGTTTCCTACAAAAAAGATAAAAACGCCCACACCCGGGCTGTGGATCAGGCATACAGCGGGTAAAGACCCGTCCTTCTTCCACGATGTTACTTAAACTAATTCTAACTAATAACTAAACTAACTAACTACGAGCTAACTTAAATGCTATTACATCAATTAGGTGACCGAGTCTTCTATAGGAATAATTGTATTCCTAACAAAGATGAATCGGATTGTTTCGGTTGAGGAGTGTTTGATTAGTAGCGGTTCAAGTTCGGAGGAAGAGGATTGTGATGGAGATAGTACTGGACGTGGTTGGCTGTTTCGTGATGTGGTGTTTGGAAGTCCTACAATACATAGGTTGCGTTTAATTGTTTAGAAATTATTGTTTGTTTATGCGTAGAAATTATATATACGACGGATAGAAGATTGTCGATTTTGAACTAATTGGCGTTTAGTTTGATATTAATAAGTTATGTTGCGTTTAGTTGTATAGAAATTACTGTTTGTTTCCTAATATCGTGATAGATGTTAGTTTTATGCTAGATAGGTGATTGTCGATTATGAATTAGCGTTTAGTTTGCTGGATGTAGTTATAAGATGAAAACGAGGAAGTAAATTTTATTTGTTGTATGTAATGTAGTTCACTTTCACTATATGATTTCGTACTGTTATGATTTGAAATTCCACGATGCATAGTTTAATAACTAAACATGATAATAGTAGAAGCACGACTGTTTCATCATGTCAAGACAATAAACAATGTTCAGGAAAAAAGTCTTTGAAACTTGTCTTGCTATCCTTTTTAGGCATATAACTATACAATCAGGCATATAAATTAATCATCCCAATCACTTTCCTATATGTAAATTGGAGTTTAACTGTTATGTCTTGATTTCATTCTGATTCTCATGGGATTCTGCTCAGGTGAGTTGCGTAACTGGAAGCACGACTGTGAAGGATCCGATTTCTAAAAAGAGAAAGACGAAGGACGGAAATAGTAAGCATTCTGCATTGCTTTTGTCCAATTTCTTATTGATGTTATTAGTGCAAAGAAAATTAGCAAGTTTAGAAGTTTGTTAACCTGCCTTTGTTTTTTGTTTCATAGGGATTGAATCTGATGATTCAAAGGATTATAATGAACCCGTTTCCAATAAAAGAAAGACTGTGCGATAATGGTATGCATTTCTTTCTACGGTCCAATTTCTCGTTGACGTTATCTGTAGTTCTGTACTATAAGAAATAACAAGTCATAATGTTCTTTAATCTGTCCTTGATATTGTTACAAAGAAGATTTTTGTCCTTCCTATATGTAGAAACTATACTTATACAAGTTCTTAAATGTCGGTTAACTACACTAGAGATTTATAAAGCGTAACATGTATTGATAATTGTATAGTCGTACTTTTAGTTACATGTGAATGTTATGCCATGTACTCTTGTCTCTTACCGGATATCTGCTAATTCAAGGAAATAATATTTTTATCTGTATTTGATATGAAGACATGGAATAAGTAAATTAGACACCAAGTGTTACAATCATTAGTATGCAAATACTTATGTAAAGAGTAACCTTTTTACTAGGTCAATATCGCTCAGCATGTTTTACTGTGAATTGATACTTTCATCAACCGCTTTTTTATTTAGCTTACTATGTGGATTAGTCGGCCATTTTTACCCAAATATACAATCATAATAGGTTGTATTGGTGAATCCAATGTAACTATGTCACAACTCGCCAAGGCGGAAACGCGAGGGTGTAACTTCATGGATATCATCACAACACTTGGTGTCTATATAGAGAAACAACTACATGCACAAAAATAGAGCAAAGAACAAACACAAAGTGTTGTAACAATACCCCAAAATAAAATAACCAAAACAAAATCCGAAACAATACATAAATCCAAACATAGATGATAAACCACTTCCAATGCAACTAGGGTCTCGTCTAATCACATCCTTCTATCTTATCCTTAGAAAGCTCACCTGAAAATGATGATTAAAACGTCAACATAATGTTGGTGAGATTCATAGGTTTAAGACACACATATACTCTCAAGGCAACCAGTTCACTGTGATTATAAAACATAGCTGGAAAATAATTAAAATTATCATATAAGTTAAATATGTTCATAAACCAACCATCACACAAAAGGCAACCATCGGGCGGAACGTGCCTACCGATCCAAATCCACAATATCCGGGCCGGAATGTGACCCCCGCTCCCATATTGGCATCAATTAGGTCGCACGCGCAAGCAACAGGATAAGCATCCTCCCAATTGAATCACGTATATATCCACACAATCTTGGCATCAATCAGGTCGCATGCGCGAGCAACAGGATAAGCATCCTCCCAATTGAATCACACAACATTATATCGAGTAGGAGTTATTACTCTCCAATTGGATACTGCCCCCCAATTGGACCACACAGCATTATCATCACATTATCCAATCCACATAACATTATCATCACATATAGCATTTATACAATAACATTATAAGTCCAAGCTTTTTAAACCATACATAATCACAGTACCTCAAAACAATTATCACAAGCATCATTCCCATCCCAAGTTTAAGACAAAGTAAAAAGTGGGACTATTAACTCACCTCAAACTTGTAGCTTCCACAAAATCAAATCACAATCTATAACACACAAATATAAATCCACATTACACATTGTCAAGCTAAAAGCCATAACCTATGTAATACACATATGATGGATGTCTAAGACTCATATGACCCACTATTGATCTCCTAGACCCCATACCAATCACCACAAAATCCTAATACTCACTAAATCCCTTGCACTTTTAAAATCAGAAAACGCAGAATTTTAGGGTACATTCGCCCACATGAAATAATAACAATTAAAGCTCAAAAACTCACACAAAAAATTCACGATGGTCTTTCATAAGCATAAAAGCTAATCCCAGAAGGCCATGGTCTAATAACACACACAAGTACCCATAAGAAAACCAAACTTGTCAACTATCCAAATTCGGATCTGAACGCACACCAAAAAGTTTTAATTAAGATAAAATAATTCTACAACTTTTTATCGCGAATCCTTTTCGTAGTAGTTTAAGATAACCTAAAACTCAACTTTTCCAGAAGGACTAACCTTAATATCACTTTTTCACCCACAATTCACTATCAAACTTTTACCCAAATTCTGTCCCTGGTTTAACAGCTTTGACACCTTAACAAAGAAAAATCAAAGATTAACTTCCGGACCTCGAAATTGATCGTGGCCGGACTTTTTGGAAAGCTCTTTCATTAAACTTCAATTTAGACTAAAAATTCGTGATCTAACTCATCACCATCTGTTAAATACCTTCGAATCTTTACAGCACTAATTTTCTGTCCAAACCCTAACTCAATAACTAGCAAGTTTTACGCTCAATTCTCTTCACCAATCATCATAATATAATCATTAATTGATCCCAACATGTTTTAATTAATTAATTTATAGAAGTTTACAAACCCTAAATCCATCATACTTAATATTATATGAATTCCAATAATTAATCAATTAATTGAACATAAGTTTTAAGAATTTTACCTTGATTCTTGATTATTGCTTCCAAATTACAAACCCTAATTTTTTCTTCTCTTCTTCTCTCTTGGATTGACCATAAACTCAAAAATAACGTTTTGGGGTTGGTTAGGTTTGTATATATATTAATTATGGATAATCCTTGGGCTTAAGAGTCATATTTGAACTCAAATTGGGTTTCCTTTTTCCCCTTATCCCCTTTTAGCCGAATTTTACATATATAAGATATATATATTTATATTTTTTTATTTTTTATTAAATTTATTTATTACACTTAAAACCTCATACTTTTGATATTTTATAAATACCCGTAGCTAATCCTAGCGTCTTACGCGATAAACCTCAGTTTTTACGACAAACCGGAAAATTATCATTTTCAAAAATAAAGTTTCCAAAAATAGATTTTCACCCTTTATAAATGTATAACACATCAAAACAAACTCCTCATAACTTGCTAACGCTCAAATATATGAACGAAGACTCGTTACGCAAAAACACAAAAACACCAAAACTTCACAAGTCATTTCTACACCACAAAGGCGATCAAAATGAACTTTCCCAAATTCCATACTTTCCAAATCACAATAAAAACCATTTACGCAAAGGGATTTTGTGCTAAAACTCACCAATATCACTTCAAACACCTAAGACACACCAAACAAACGTCAACCGAGTCAAGACTATCAGTCAAATTGACCTGCTAAAACCATGGTTGTTACATCATCCCCCACTTAGGGAAATCGCGTCCTGAGATTTCAACTACTCTAGTCACCACTCACAACAGCAAAAGAAAATTTATGGATTTTTAAGCAGAAAAATACCACTCAATAAAATCACAGAGAAAGAACCACAAAAAATGTGAACCGACTAAATACCCGAATTCACATGATAGAAAACATTTTGTCACTCCCGCGATACATGCAAATAGATACACTCCCCTATCAATAACACCAATGATCCAAACGACTTCTCACAGGTAGGTACGATACCCCTTAACCAAATGAAAATCCAAATGGTAACCGCAAGAAGCACATGCATGTAACAGATACCCATAAAACAAAACATTACTTAAAACATTTATGAACACCCCGCATCTAACATCCACGATCTAAATCCAGCTACAAACGATCTGCTCACAACCACATCCGCAAACAATTTTGAATACTTAAATATCATCTGATTCTCACGTTCCCAAGTAAACTCAGGACCACGCTTAAAATCCCACGGTACCTTTACCAACACTATCTCACCACACTTTACACTTTTGACCACTCGGTCCATAATCTCAACAGGTTCGTTGACAAAACGGAGAGTCTTGTCAACCTTAATCTCATCTAATAGCACATGAAGACTAGTATCCGCCAAACACTTTTCAAATTAAATACATGAAATGTATCATGCACCCTACTTAACTCCTCAGGCAAATTCAACCGATATGTCTCAAATCCAATCCTTTCTGTAAATCTCAAATGGTCCTACGTATCCCGGTGCTAGCTTGCCTTTCTTACCGAAACGCACAACACCCTTCCAAGGAGATACTTTTAACCTCACAATATCACCAACACCAAACTCTAAGGGCTTACGGCAATAATCCGCATAACTCTTTTGGCGATCTCTTGTTGCCTTAAGTCTTTCCTTAGTTAGATAACCTTATTCGTAGTCTCTCGTTCTAGTTCAGGACCAATTAGTTGGCTTGTTCCAGCCTTTGCCCACAGAATAGGTGACCTACATTACCTTCCATACAATATTTCATACGACGCATACTCAATACTAGAATGATAATTTTTGATATAGGAGAACTCAGCTAAGGGTAAATGTATACCCCGGCTTCCTCCAAAATCAAACACACCCATGCTCTCAGCTCACCATCCAACGCCTGATTTTTACGCTCACTTAGTTCACTCATTAGAGAATGATAAGTCGTACTCATCTACATACGCGTTCTCAAGACTCTATAACACGTTTACCACTATCGCGAAGTAAGTATTTCATCATGTTTCTTGATGATCAACGCGACACCCCATGGCTCTTTACCAACTCACCGCGCGACAAGTCTCGCCAACTCCTCCTTAATAAAATCTCCAGGTACCTCTAGCTGTTGCAACACCCTAATAATCGTTGACTACAACCTTTACCTTCAAGCATTTCAAACAGTTGCTAAAGTATCGGTATTCTCCTTCATACCCACTCCTCTATACATCTCTTGCTAAGGTAATAATACGTCTTATCCATTTTTGGATGTATCAAATACCTTGCATGATTGATGTCCTTACGCTTCCTCTCAATGAAACCAATAGCTGGTCCGCAAAGTACATTCCTCCATCTTCGTTCCTTTCCACTATTCTTCTTACATGTTCTCATCCTTGAACCTCTCTCTCTAGGCTGTCAACATCATCCCCTTAACTCCGAACTGAATTATCATAATCATTGCTCACCAACATCTAAGTTTCACTCGTTCACTCCCACTCAGCACTCTTACCACGATGTCCGCCCTTCCTTGACGGTGGCGAATCAGACAATCGTAGTAACTGAGAAATTCCGCACCCAACTTCTCTTCTACATATATTAGCCTCTTGTCAAATATATGCTAAAGATTCTAATGATATGTGTAGATAACACTTTCTGCTCCATACAAATATCATCACCAAGTTCTACTCCCCAACTTTAAATCATGTATCACACAATTTCTCTTATGGATCTTCCACCTCCACGATGCCTACGCAATCTATAGAAAGATAGAAATGAATCGTCAATAGTACCTGCCAATCCTAAGGACAATCGTCTCTCAGATGGTGTCTTAGGTACTTTCCACTCTTCACCACGTTTATCTAACTAATGTCCACGAACACTCGCTATCGTTGACCACCTTCTTGAAGAACGCACATCTTAAAGCTACACCTCTCACTTGAACAACTTGGCAAACCCCCTCTTCTTCTTCAACGAACAAATTGATAATCAAAACGACAATCTATCCTAAGTAAACGACGCGAACCATGAAACCGGTCGAACTAAAATGCATATCAACGAACTCAAAAGGGGTATGAATCACCGACTAGCGTAGTAACGAACATCAAAATCAAAGCTAGAAAAACACAATGAGAAATTTCCCCCCAATAAAAGTAGACACGGATTAAATGTTCATGAAAACCCATACAAAGAAAATATAAAATACACGTACCCATAAAACATCCACAAGCGTACCTCGACGAAAGAAACACTCGATGAATCAAATACATAACAAGTTTGGTAAATGAGAACCATAGACAGTTCTTATTCCCGTACTCGACCTTCCCAAAAATAAATGAACACCGTTTTTCACAAGACATATCTTAAACTTATACATTTTTTTATAAAATATATATATTTTTTTTATAAAATATATATAAACCATTTTATGTAAGACATCAACATAACTAATTTTTTCACACTTCATTTTCACCATAAAATAATAGTTTCCAACAAATGACCTTGAAATACCCAAAACAAATTTTAAAATACCATAAGGACTTTAACACAACCCCTTTATTGGATGCGAAAAACACAGAAGAATCACATAATCAAAATAATCATCAAATGAATCTCATACCAGTAAACACTCATGCAAATACATTGCAAACCAAACGATGAACTTACAGACTCATTCGTACAACGATCAAACCAAAATCATTGAAAAGCACCGATATTAACAGGTCACAAAACATGTCACAAAATTCAATTGGTGTGTAAATGAGGGATTGAATCTCCACACCAACTCGTCACGAACCAACAATACTCAAAGAATAGTATAACATTCATTCGAGAAATGAATGAATGGAATAACCAAACAAATGTACTAATTCCCAATGAAAACAAATCCGAATGACTAATATCAATCACGACACCGAATAAAAAGGATGAGAAATTCATACCAACATGGTACGAACAGGGGGCGCTAGACTTAGAGCTAGATATCCAACAAGAGCGTCCAAAAAACAAACCAATTTAAATATCACAATATTAATCCCAACAGATACTTGAGGTATCAATCATATGATAGGTAGAGTGGAATCTTACCACTTACACACCCCAACATATACTGGTTGCCCAAACAGTTAAGAGAATACTTCTCTAACCATACAACCATCATCAACATGACATCACATACCATCTACCACAACATATAACAACAAACATCAATCAATGCGATAATGGTCACAAGTCCACGTGTGTGATACCCTTATAATTATGTTCGCGACCATAGTTATAAGACCTATTTCACACGCATACTTACTTCCAAAACCACACATCTCAATGATAACGCACATATACCACATAGCACCTAATACACCATGCAATCCATGTTATCATACTTGCAAGTCCACTTGTGTTGTGACGCATGTATAATTATGTTGGCCACCATAATTATTTATGCCCCCTTTCACAAGTGTACTCCCTCCTATGACAACACATCATGCAAACAATCATGCAAACAAAACAAAAGACGTCGCAAACAATCATCTCACATGGAACAATTCCAACGATCACGTAAAATCTATAACCAAAATCACTTGGATAAGGTCGATCCAATATCCAAGAGTAATCACGCTCCAACATGGATCCAGACGGCAAAAGACAATATTCGAATTCCAAAACATAACACAAAACAAAAGATGTCGCACAATGGCTCAAACTCCATTCTCGCACTTGCCTCCCCCACTCAAATCGGTTAAACTTACTACTCGCTGTGGACTCCAGATCCGAATCAACATTATTCCATCCTAACTCCCCTTTCATCTTTACTCAACCACTCATTCCTATTTCCTATACGTTGAGGAAATCGACAACATACAAAACCATCTCTATTCTTTTCTTTTAATTCCACATGATCCACAAGTGCATACGAATTATGAGCATGGATACACATGATCCACAACATACAAAACCATCGTAGTGGTTATAAACCTCTCCACTTCTTCTCTACCAACGTGTTCTATAAACATCCTCTCCTTGTCTGAGCATGGATACATGCTAGCGAGAACTAAGATTTTGTGGTTAGTACGCTTCATACTACCACTTCTCTTGCATCCGATAGCGACAACGGTAGTCCAACGAAGCATCTTACGCGCGAAAGATGATATAATAAAGTCGATATATACAATACTACGTATAGGGGATACAATAGACGTCTGAAACTCAATCAAACATCTCATAAATATAGGAAAATAGACATATAAAATACTATACGTACACATAGATCCTAAATGCAACTATATGAAGGACTCCTAGGTTATAGTCTAGGTTCAACCACCTACTTCTCTATAACCAAGGCTCTGATACCAATCAGTCACACCTCGCCGTGGCAGAAACGCGAGGGTGTAACTTCATGGATATCATCACAACACCTGGTGTCTATATAGAGAAACAACTAAATGCACAAAAATAGAGCAAAGAACAAACACAAAGTGTTGTAACAATATCCCAAAACAAAATAACCAAAACAAAATCCGAAACAATACATAAATCCAAACATAGATGATAAACCACTTCCAATGCAACTAGGGTCTCGTCTAATCACATCCTTCTATCATATCCTTAGAAAGCTCACCTGAAAATGATGCTTAAAATGTCAACATAATGTTGGTGAGATTCATAGGTTTAAGACACACATACACTCTCAAGGCAACCAGTCAACTGTGATTATAAAACATAGCTGGACAAATAATTAAAGCTATCATATAAGCTACATATGTTCATAAACCAACCATCACACAAAACGCAACCATCGGGCGGAACGTGCCCACCGATCCAAATCCACAATATCCGGGCAGGAACGTGATCCTCGCTCCTATATTGGCATCAATTAGGTCGCATGCGCGAGCAACAGGATAAGCATCCTCCCAATTGAATCATGTCACAGCTCGTAATTTCATGTCCTTTTTCAAACGTCAAAATTTCATTTTTCATTTCGGGAAGTTACTATTCATTTTTACTATTCACTTTCACTATTCATCTCTAAAATTTTTATTTCATATTCTCGTAAGTTAAACTATTTTAACGATAATCCGAGAGTTTGACGCTCGTCGGACCATTTCTGCAAAAATCACGAAGCCGTGTCCGAGATTTACTTTTGGGTTTAAACGTCGTTCCAGTATCCCGGTATGTCCATAAAATAATATAAACGATAGAAATATGATTTTATCTCATTTTACGACAATTTTAAAAGATTTGGAATTTTACGTTTTCCAGTTCTGCGTTTTACGCGAATTTCGCGTTTTTGACCCGCGTTTCCAGTTTTAACAGCGTTTATGCAACCCGATGGAACCTACCATTTATTTTATATTTTATTATGGAGTATTTTGACAAGTTTAGTCATTCTTTCAAGTTTCATATTTTTACAATACCCGGATTTACGTTTCGTGGTTTAACACTTTACGGTTAGCGATTAACGGAACCAAAACCGACTCCGTGAACTAGATATTAACAAAATTCCTACATACTCATCCACCATGTGCCCCCCCCCCCTCCCTGCTACTAATCACATGGTTACTTCTAATTGATCAATTATTTACCATTATGCCATCAAGATTTAGATATTTATCTAAAAACATGAAGACTTGTCATAAAACAAGCAAAAATGCATTTTTCTTCCTCTCTTCATCAAACCCACGACCCAAAATCAAAACAAGACCAAAATCCATTGATTTTTGAAGATCAAGCCATTTTCTAGTTCCTTTGGTGATCCTTGTTAGGGTTTTGTAGTATAAACTCAAGGATCATAAGGTTTTCTTCATCTAAACACCTAAATCATTCAAAGTAAGTTTACCAATTTTATTTTCATAATTTCTTCAAGTTATTTTCATGATTATATGATTTCCATACAAGATCTACATGCATATGCTAGTTATACCACTCATTTATACATATATATATCTTATAAACTCTAGAAATGGAAACCCTTGCTAGATCTAGTTGGTTGATAATGTTTAAGAACCCATGACACCTTGAGAAGGTCTATGGTAGAAATATACTAGATTTGTGGTGATTGGAAGTGATTTGAGTGGATTAGAAACTAGTTTGGAACCCTATAATTGATTTTTAAACGTATATATTTACCTACTGTCCCGAATTGTCAAATCCAGAAAAATCAGGGGTTTCCAGGTAACTTTGGGCTAGAGATTTAGAAAATACTTTCAAAAACGAAGCCGTGGGCGAAAGAACGGATTAAAACGAGTTTATAACGAAGAAGATACGATTTTTGCAAGTTTAACGACGAAAACTATTTTCTGAAAATTGTACTTGCTGTCCCACGATTTTCAAGGGCCAATCTGAGGTGTATAAATTGATCTAGCCATCCCGACTTATCAAAAATATATTAGTATATTGTCCCACAATTCCGAGGATATAAAGAACGTAGAAAACAAGCTTATAACGACCAAGATATACACGTTTCAAAATCGACGAAACTCTATTTATTTTCATCAGCTTTTTAGCAAAATAATCCTAAGTATGAAAAACTACTTTTGTAATACAACATGTTGAGAGCCGTTTATCTTATTGATAAACTCATTTCTGGAAAGTTTACATCATCGAAAAAAAGTTAGTTCACCCAGCCTAGTTTTCAAAACATCCAATTGTTTGTCAAAATGATTTATAACGAATAACTTATGGTCTTCTAAATTTTCCCGAAAACTGGCCAGAATCTGCCAAAACAGCCCAAAGACCTCACTTGACGGCTATTTCTCTTTATGATCAAGACCCGTATGGACAAACTTCAGTTCTACGACTTTTTAGATATGGTGAAAATCTTCTCAAAACTACTGAGCTTCTTTCCTAACTCTTTATATTCACTATTTTGCGACTAGTTTTGCGAGACCATTTTGTCACTAATAGAAATAATAATACTTCTACGTACTAAATCCTAGATTTTCTAGAAATACTACCAAAGTACCAAATTCTTAACCATTGAAGTACTTATGATTACAAGTTTATTTATACGACTATTAAACGTTATTTCAAGGTTTTCAAAGCAAGGAATTCAACACTACCATTTATATATACGATATATATATTAATACTAGTTTTATAAGTCTAGTTAGACTTATTTTTCCCAAGTTATGGAAAAACATATTACTTTGACAATAGCAAGTATTTTCAAGTTAAGAGTGGTATAGGCATCATGTGCATGTGCATTCATTACATCATTTCATGATCTAAAGTAGATCATTTCCACTCATCTTAGGTTGCGGCTAGTGTTCGCGCCTTATTGTCCCGATCATTTTACCATCATTGTATCATCATTTCGAGGTGAGTCATAGCCCCACTTTTACTTGTTTAATTACTTTATAAACTCTTTGGGGGAGTTACATGCTTAAATACTTTATTTATACTTTTATACGTTTTGAATTACTTCTGGGGGAGAATACGTTGCTTTAATTATTTTTGTACATGCCAAAGTATTAAATGCCTTACATTGCTTAAGTTGCCTTATTACCACGTCTTGACAAGTCCCCTTTATTATCATGGACCGTTAATTAAAGTACGAGCGAGAGTGAGTGAATAGATCTATTGAGGGTGACTCCTCCATCCGTGTTTGGGTTGCTCCAACGGAATTACGGATGCATTTCATGTCTAATATCTTTAGAGTGTCTGGTAAACACTCGTTTGGGGCCAAGTAACGTCTAGCTTCGGGGTCATGAGCTTAAGAGCCAATGTAAATTTTATGACTGAAATCTTATTACTTTACTTTATACTTGGGCTATTGTACATACGATTAAAGCTATATGCTGATGGTTTTTATAAACCTTATTACTAATTTATTACTGAATTACGATGCCTTTGCATCAACCTTGTGACTGATTTATTACTGAATTACGATGCCTTTGCATCCACCTTATTACTGATTTACGATGCCTTTGCATCAATCTTATTACTTTTATTCACACAAACCAAACTTATTACTTTTGGCAGTGGGTCGTAAACACACTGGCTACAAGTCTCTTATGGCGGGACTTGGAACTGAGTGGATTTACGAGGCCTTTGCTGGGAAATCTTTATTCTTATGCATTACATTCTTTTTCACAAGACTCTATGAACTCACCAACCTCGTGTTGACACTTTAGCATGTATTTTCAGGTTTTAAGCAATGGCACGCTACTGGAGGTTTTGGCAGGGCCTGGCATGGTCATAGAAGACTCGGATTATTCATTTGGGGACCGTTTTAAACTATTTTAAGGGCCTACTTTCGCACTACTTTTAACAATGTAAATTCAACATTTATGATTAAACTATTTTATTCTAAATGATTGAAGTGAAAACATTTTTGTACTTGTGTTGTGATATCAATTGAGTTACACCCCAGCTGCATGTATGCTTCCGCTGGACCCGATTTTGGGGGTGTGACAGATTGGCATCAGAGCTTTGGCTATAGCGAACTGAGTGTTTTTAAAACCTAGACTATAGCTACTTTTACGAAAACTTAACCCTATGACCGTCACGTGCCTGCCTGCCAAGCTGAAGCCTCATTTGTGGTTAGTTGCTGACATAGGTGATGAGATTTATGTCTCATTATCTGATATATTATATTCATTTATTATATTTGATTACTATAATTGTCTTTCATATAAGCATGTTCACGTATCATATATGTCACCACATTATGTTTTTCCTTGCGTAGTTTCATCATTTGACCTCGAGTTTGGTCACCTGCTTTAATCTTTCAGAACGTCTTGGTATTTGTGAAGGACATAGTCTTAGTATGACTGAGCTGAGTATTTCAAAATTCATGGAACCTCGGTGGAATATAGACTGGTCATCTATATTCAACCCGGGATAGTGAGATATAGGCTGACCACCTATGTCTGACTCAGAGATGAATTTTGCAACACTGAGAATAGTTATAATAAATTTTTTTCTGGATTGAATCCTCTACTCAATTTCCAATTGTTTCATTTATGTGTGTGTATACCCTCATTGTCAGAACATTCATACTTTTCATCACTTCGTGAACCGCCGATTGGAAGCACGTCAACTGGTCATTTCATCTCATGAATCTTCACGTCTATGCATGATACACTTACATCACGGTATTTTCTTTTATCACAATATCATTTTGTCGCAGTTGTCACAGTCTCTTCCCTTCTCACCATCACTATCATTTCCTTTCCCCATCCCCATATATATATAAGGAATTAGGTGACACTCTATAGAATCCTATGTCACTTATCCCTCACTACTCTCAATATTGATAATTGGATATTATTAATGACCTCCCTAGGAAAGACTTTCCATACCATCTATAAGGAGGATCCCTAGCTACATTAAGACCGTTCAAAACTCAACAGAAATCTCAGGATATCACAAAACAATTCGAACCACTATCACTGGCCTGATCACCAAAAATTCTATCATCTAGAAAGTATTGGCTTGACTGAATTACAGGATTATTTTTGATACGAGTGCTCACTAAGCAACACCATAGAGATAAATCCAACCTCTTAACCAAGACTATAGATTGAACATGTCCTCACCAATAGACTTTATTCAAACATGTTAGACACCTGTGCATTTGTGCAGACATACATACCTGGCTATTTTATCCTCTTAATACTTTCACTTTTAAATGGATTTTTATCCAAACTACAGTTATACAAAACATGTATCTTGTAAGAAATACTTTTCCGAGGCACTTATTTTGACAAGCAAAATTCCTTTTGGTTAATCTTTTACAAAACTATTGAATGTTAGGAAATTTTAAACATCGATCTTTGGTAAACCATATTATCCACCTTATGTTGAAAACTGTCCTATCTTGCATAACTATTAAATTTTGGAACATCAAGAAAAATGTTACTTAGAAAGTCGATTGCTTAAAGTTGTAAATTCATTTATTCAGGGAAGGTTTATGAACAAAACACACAATCTCAAAACAAACTTTGAAAATCAATCACTATATTACATCACTTATACATTTAGGATTTTGGGATTTGATGACATAGAACTTGGGGAAAATCTTAGTAATGGAGACTAAGCATCGTAGGTGGAGAAAGACCCAATTCATGACATTCCTGCGGAGGAATCACAACCTTATCCTAATCCTAATCTATTATTTTCAACAACACCCTTTGACAGACTTAACCTTGTAAGTTTTTCCACAAGATTCATGATATCTATTTCAATTATTCCTAATAGAGGAATTTAATTCACCTCAAACTCCTAGCGATTACATTAAGATTCCTTTGGAACCACACCACCTATCATCTGCAGACCAATGGTCAGAATTAGAGAACGATTCAAACATAGGGAGATATGCTCAGGGCATGAGTGATTGACTCTAGAAATGGTTGGACTAACCATTTGCCATAAATCAGATTCCTTTACAACCATAGTTACTGCACGAGCATAGAGACTACACCAATCGAGGCACTTTATGATCGAAGTGCTAACATCCATTGACGGAGTGAAATTTGGAAAAGCCCAACTCACTAGTCCCGTAAGCATTCATGAAATAACCTGGAATTTCCTACAAATCAAGAATCAGTTACAAGTTCGATAAAATTGTAAAACCTTAGAATTTCAAGTTGGTGGCAGGGTTACGTTGAAAGATTCTGCCTAGGAAAGGCATGTTACCATTCAGAAAAATTCAGAAAGTTAAACCAGATATACACTGGACTATTTAATATTTCAGACAGAATGAGCCTAGTGGCCTACAAACTTGAGCTCCTATTAGAGCTCAGTAGTATACTCAATGAATATTATCATCTTTTCACCAATACCACTCTAGAAACCAACACAAACTGAACTTCGGGACGAAGTTCCTTTTAGAGGGGAAGAATGCCACAACTCGTAATTTCATGTCCTTTTTCAAACGTCAAAATTTCATATTTTATTTCGGAAAGTTACTATTCATTTTTACTAATCACTTTCACTATTCATCTCTAAAATTTTTATTTCATATTCTCGTAAGTTAAACTATTTTAACGATAATCCGAGAGTTTGACGCTCGTCGGACCATTTCTGCAAAAATCACGAAGCCGTGTCCGAGATTTACTTTTGGGTTTAAACGTTGTTCCAGTATCCCGGTATGTCCATAAAACAATATAAACGATAGAAATATGATTTTCTCTCATTTTACGACAATTTTAAAAGTTTTGGAATTTTACGTTTTCCAGTTCTGCGTTTTACGCGAATTTCGCGTTTTTGACCCGCGTTTCCAGTTTTAACAGCGTTTATGCAACCCGATGGAACCTACCATTTATTTTATATTTTATTATGGAGTATTTTGACAAGTTTAGTCATTCTTTCAAGTTTCATATTTTTACGATACCCGGATTTACGTTTCGTGGTTTAACACTTTACGGTTAGCGATTAACGGAACCAAAACCGACTCCGTGAACTAGATATTAACAAAATTCCTACATACTCATCCACCATGTGCCACCCCCCCCCCCCCCCCTAGCTACTAATCACATGGTTACTTCTAATTGTTCAATTATTTACCATTATGCCATCAAGATTTAGATATTTATCTAAAAACATGAAGACTTGTCATAAAACAAGCAAAAATGCATTTTTCTTCCTCTCTTCATCAAACCCATGACCCAAAATCAAAACAAGACCAAAATACATTGATTTTTGAAGATCAAGCCATTTTCTAGTTCCTTTGGTGATCCTTGTTAGGGTTTTGTAGTATAAACTCAAGGATCATAAGGTTTTCTTCATCTAAACACCTAAATCATTCAAAGTAAGTTTACCAAATTTATTTTCATAATTTCTTCAAGTTATTTTCATGATTATATGATTTCCATACAAGATCTACATGCATAAGCTAGTTATACCACTCATTTATACATATATATATCTTATAAACTCTAGAAATGGAAACCCTTGTTAGATCTAGTTGGTTGATGATGTTTAAGAACCCATGACACCTTGAGAAGGTGTATGGTAGAAATAGACTAGATTTGTGGTGATTGGAAGTGATTTGGGTGGATTAGAAACTAGTTTGGAACCCTATAATTGATTTTTAAACATATATATTTACCTACTGTCCCGAATCGTCAAATCCAGAAAACTCAGGGGTTTCCGGGTAACTTTGGGCTAGAGATTTAGAAAATACTTTCAAAAACGAAGCCGTGGGCGAAAGAACGGATTAAAACGAGTTTATAACGAAGGAGATACGATTTTTGCAAGTTTAACGACGAAAACTATTTTCTGAAAATTGTACTTGCTGTCCCACGATTTTCAAGGGCCAATCTGAGATGTAAAACTTGATCTAGCCATCCCGACTTATCAAAAATATATTAGTATGTTGTCCCACGATTCCGGGGATATAAAGAACGTAGAAAACAAGCTTATAACGACCAAGATATACACGTTTCAAAATCGACGAAACTCTATTTATTTCCATCAGCTTTTTAGCAAAATAAGCCTAAGTATGAAAACCTACTTTTATAATACAACATGTTGAGAGCCGTTTATCTTATTTATAAACTCATTTCTGGAAAATTTACATCATCGACAAAAAGTTAGTTCACCCAGCCTAGTTTTCAAAACATCCAACCGTTTGTCAAAATGATTTATAACGAATAACTTATGGTCTTCTAAATTTTCCCGAAAACTGCCCAGAATCTGCCAAAACAGCCCAAAGACCTCACTTGACGGCTATTTCTCTTTATGATCGAGACCCGTATGGACAAACTTCAGTTCTACGACTTTTTAGATATGGTGAAAATCTTCTCAAAACTACTAGTTTTATAAGTCTAGTTAGACTTATTTTTCCCAAGTTATGGAAAAACATATTATTTTGACAATAGCAAGTATTTTCAAGTTAAGAGTGGTATAGGCATCATGTGCATGTGCATTCATTACATCATTTCATGATCTAAAGTAGATCATTTCCACTCATCTTAGGTTGCGGCTAGTGTTCGCGCCTTATTGTCCCGATCATTTTACCATCATTGTATCATCATTTCGAGGTGAGTCATAGCCCCACTTTTACTTGTTTAATTACTTTATAAACTCTTTGGGGGAGATACGTGCTTAAATACTTTATTTATACTTTTATACTTTTTGAATTACTTCTGGGGGAGAATACGTTGCTTTAATTATTTTTATACATGCCAAAGTATTAAATGCCTTACATTGCTTAAGTTGCCTTATTACCACGTCTTGACAAGTCCCCTTTATTATCATGGACCGTTAATTAAAGTACGAGCGAGAGTGAGTGAATAGATCTATTGAGGGTGACTCCTCCATCCGTGTTTGGGTTGCTCCAACGGAATTACGGATGCATTTCATGTCTAATATCTTTAGAGTGTCTGGTAAACACTCGTTTGGGGCCAAGTAACGTCTAGCTTCGGGGTCATGAGCTTAAGAGCCAATGTAAATTTTATGACTGAAATCTTATTACTTTACTTTATACTTGGGCTATTGTACATACGATTAAAGCTATATACTGATGGTTTTTATAAACCGTATTACTGATTTATTACTGAATTACGATGCCTTTGCATCAACCGTATGACTGATTTATTACTGAATTACGATGCCTTTGCATCCACCTTATTACTGATTTACGATGCCTTTGCATCAATCTTATTACTTTTATTCACACAAACCAAACTTATTACTTTTGGCAGTGGGTCGTAAACACACAGGTTACAAGTCTCTTATGGCGGGACTTGGAACTGAGGGGATTTACGAGGCCTTTGCTAGGAAATCTTTATTCGTATGCATTACATTCTTTTTCACAAGACTCTATGAACTCACAAACCTCGTTTTGACACTTTAGCATGTATTTTCAGGTTTTAAGCAATGGCACGCTACTGGAGGTTTTGGCAGGGCATGACATGGTCATAGAAGACTCGGATTATTCATTTGGGGACCGTTTTAAACTATTTTAAGGGCCTACTTCCGCACTACTTTTAACAATGTAAATTCAACATTTATGATTAAACTATTTTATTCTAAATGATTGAAGTGAAAACATTTTTGTACTTGTGTTGTGATATCAATTGAGTTACACCCCAGCTGCATGTCCGCTGGACCCGATTTTGGGGGTGTGACAAATCACACAACATTATATCGAGTAGGAGTTATTACTCTCCAATTGGATACTGCCCCCAATTAGACCACACAACATTATCATCACATTATCCAATCCACATAACATTATCATCACATATAGCATGTATACAATTACATTATAAGTTCAAGCTTTTTAAACCACACATAATCACAGTAACTCAAAACAATTATCACAAGCATCATTCCCATCCCAAGTTTAAAACAAAGTAAAAAGTGGGACTATGAACTCACCTTAAACTTGCAGCTTCCACAAAACCAAATCACAATCTATAACACACAAAAATAAATCTACATTACACATGGTTAAGCTAAAAGCCATAACCCATGTAATACACATATGATGGATGTCTAAGACTCATATGACCCACCATGGATCTCCTAGACCCCATACCAATCACCACCAAATCCTAATACTTACTAAATCCCTTGCACTTTTAAAATCAGAAAACGCAGAATTTTAGGGTACATTCGCCCACATGAAATAATAACAATTAAAGCGCAACAACTCATACCAAAAATTCACCATGGTCTCTCATAAACATACAAGCTAATCCCAGAAGGTCATGGTCTAATAACACACACAAGTACGCATAAGAAAACCAAACTTGTCAACTATCCAAATTCGGATCTGAACGCACACTAAAAAGTTTTAATTAAGATAAAATACTTCTACAACTTTTTATCGCGAATCCTTTTCGTGGTAGTCTAAGATAACCTAAAACTCAACTTTTTCAGAAGGGCTAACCTTAATATCACTTTTTCACCCACAATTCACTATCAAGCTTTTACCCAAATTCTTTCCCGGTTTAACAGCTTTGACACCTTAACAAAGAAAAATCAAAAGATTAACTTCTGGACCTCGAAATTGATCGTGGCCGGACTTTTTGGAAAGCTCTTTCATTAAATTTCAATTTAGACTAAAAATTCATGATCTAACTCATCACCATCTGTTAAATACCTTCGAATCTTCACAACACTAATTTTCTGTCCAAACCCTATCTCAATAACTAGCAAGTTTTACGCTCAATTCCCTTCATCAATCATCATAATATAATCATTAATTGATCCCAAAATGTTTTAATTAATTAATTTACAGAAGTTTACGAACCCTAAATCCATCATACTTAATATTATATGAATTCCAATAATTAATCAATTAATTGAACATAGGTTTTAAGAATTTTACCTTGATTCTTGATTATTGCTTCCAAATTACAAACCCTAATTTTTTCTTCTCTTTTTCTCTCTTTGATTGACCATGAACTCAAAAAAAAAACGTTTTGGGGTTGGTTGGGTTTGTATATATATTAATTATGGATAATCCTTGGGCCTAAGAGTCATATTTGGACTCAAATTGGGTTTCCTTTTTCCCCTTATCCCCATTCTAGCCGAATTTTACATATATAAGATATATATATTTATATTTTTTTTATTAAATTTATTTATTACACTTAAAACCTCATACTTTTGATATTTTATAAATACCCGTAGCTAATCCTAGCGTCTTACGCGATAAACCTCAGTTTTTACGACAAACCAGAAAATTATCATTTTCAAAAATAAAGTTGTCAAAAATAGATTTTCACCCTTTATAAATGTATAACACATAAAAACAAACTCCTCGTAACTTGCTAACGCTCAAATACATGAACGAAGACTCGTTACACAAAAAAACCAAAACTTCACAAGTCATTTCTACACCACAAAGGCGATCAAAATGAACTTTCCCAAATTCCATACTTTCCGAATCACAATAAAAACCATTTACGCAAAGGGATTTAGTGCTAAAATTCACCTATATCACTTAAAACACCTAAGACACACCAAACAAACGTCAACCGAGTCAAGACTATCAGTTAAACTGACCTGCTAAAACCACGGTTGCTACAAACTAGTATCCTATGTCTGGATTTCAAATTGTATTACGAGAAGATTCATATGACTTTGGGCTAGAGATTTAGAAAATACTTTCAAAAACGAAGCCGTGGGCGAAAGAACGGATTAAAACGAGTTTATAACGAAGAAGATACGATTTTTGCAAGTTTAACGACGAAAACTATTTTCTGAAAATTGTACTTGCTGTCCCACGATTTTCAAGGGCCAATCTGAGGTGTAAAAATTGATCTAGCCATCCCGACTTATCAAAAATATATTAGTATATTGTCCCACAATTCCGAGGATATAAAGAACGTAGAAAACAAGCTTATAACGACCAAGATATACACGTTTCAAAATCGACGAAACTCTATTTATTTTCATCAGCTTTTTAGCAAAATAATCCTAAGTATGAAAAACTACTTTTGTAATACAACATGTTGAGAGCCGTTTATCTTATTGATAAACTCATTTCTGGAAAGTTTACATCATCGAAAAAAAGTTAGTTCACCCAGCCTAGTTTTCAAAACATCCAATTGTTTGTCAAAATGATTTATAACGAATAACTTATGGTCTTCTAAATTTTCCCGAAAACTGGCCAGAATCTGCCAAAACAGCCCAAAGACCTCACTTGACGGCTATTTCTCTTTATGATCAAGACCCGTATGGACAAACTTCAGTTCTACGACTTTTTAGATATGGTGAAAATCTTCTCAAAACTACTGAGCTTCTTTCCTAACTCTTTATATTCACTATTTTGCGACTAGTTTTGCGAGACCATTTTGTCACTAATAGAAATAATAATACTTCTACGTACTAAATCCTAGATTTTCTAGAAATACTACCAAAGTACCAAATTCTTAACCATTGAAGTACTTATGATTACAAGTTTATTTATACGACTATTAAACGTTATTTCAAGGTTTTCAAAGCAAGGAATTCAACACTACCATTTATATATACGATATATATATTAATACTAGTTTTATAAGTCTAGTTAGACTTATTTTTCCCAAGTTATGGAAAAACATATTACTTTGACAATAGCAAGTATTTTCAAGTTAAGAGTGGTATAGGCATCATGTGCATGTGCATTCATTACATCATTTCATGATCTAAAGTAGATCATTTCCACTCATCTTAGGTTGCGGCTAGTGTTCGCGCCTTATTGTCCCGATCATTTTACCATCATTGTATCATCATTTCGAGGTGAGTCATAGCCCCACTTTTACTTGTTTAATTACTTTATAAACTCTTTGGGGGAGTTACATGCTTAAATACTTTATTTATACTTTTATACGTTTTGAATTACTTCTGGGGGAGAATACGTTGCTTTAATTATTTTTGTACATGCCAAAGTATTAAATGCCTTACATTGCTTAAGTTGCCTTATTACCACGTCTTGACAAGTCCCCTTTATTATCATGGACCGTTAATTAAAGTACGAGCGAGAGTGAGTGAATAGATCTATTGAGGGTGACTCCTCCATCCGTGTTTGGGTTGCTCCAACGGAATTACGGATGCATTTCATGTCTAATATCTTTAGAGTGTCTGGTAAACACTCGTTTGGGGCCAAGTAACGTCTAGCTTCGGGGTCATGAGCTTAAGAGCCAATGTAAATTTTATGACTGAAATCTTATTACTTTACTTTATACTTGGGCTATTGTACATACGATTAAAGCTATATGCTGATGGTTTTTATAAACCTTATTACTAATTTATTACTGAATTACGATGCCTTTGCATCAACCTTGTGACTGATTTATTACTGAATTACGATGCCTTTGCATCCACCTTATTACTGATTTACGATGCCTTTGCATCAATCTTATTACTTTTATTCACACAAACCAAACTTATTACTTTTGGCAGTGGGTCGTAAACACACTGGCTACAAGTCTCTTATGGCGGGACTTGGAACTGAGTGGATTTACGAGGCCTTTGCTGGGAAATCTTTATTCTTATGCATTACATTCTTTTTCACAAGACTCTATGAACTCACCAACCTCGTGTTGACACTTTAGCATGTATTTTCAGGTTTTAAGCAATGGCACGCTACTGGAGGTTTTGGCAGGGCCTGGCATGGTCATAGAAGACTCGGATTATTCATTTGGGGACCGTTTTAAACTATTTTAAGGGCCTACTTTCGCACTACTTTTAACAATGTAAATTCAACATTTATGATTAAACTATTTTATTCTAAATGATTGAAGTGAAAACATTTTTGTACTTGTGTTGTGATATCAATTGAGTTACACCCCAGCTGCATGTATGCTTCCGCTGGACCCGATTTTGGGGGTGTGACAGATTGGCATCAGAGCTTTGGCTATAGCGAACTGAGTGTTTTTAAAACCTAGACTATAGCTACTTTTACGAAAACTTAACCCTATGACCGTCACGTGCCTGCCTGCCAAGCTGAAGCCTCATTTGTGGTTAGTTGCTGACATAGGTGATGAGATTTATGTCTCATTATCTGATATATTATATTCATTTATTATATTTGATTACTATAATTGTCTTTCATATAAGCATGTTCACGTATCATATATGTCACCACATTATGTTTTTCCTTGCGTAGTTTCATCATTTGACCTCGAGTTTGGTCACCTGCTTTAATCTTTCAGAACGTCTTGGTATTTGTGAAGGACATAGTCTTAGTATGACTGAGCTGAGTATTTCAAAATTCATGAAACCTCGGTGGAATATAGACTGGTCATCTATATTCAACCCGGGATAGTGAGATATAGGCTGACCACCTATGTCTGACTCAGAGATGAATTTTGCAACACTGAGAATAGTTATAATAAATTTTTTTCTGGATTGAATCCTCTACTCAATTTCCAATTGTTTCATTTATGTGTGTGTATACCCTCATTGTCAGAACATTCATACTTTTCATCACTTCGTGAACCGCCGATTGGAAGCACGTCAACTGGTCATTTCATCTCATGAATCTTCACGTCTATGCATGATACACTTACATCACGGTATTTTCTTTTATCACAATATCATTTTGTCGCAGTTGTCACAGTCTCTTCCCTTCTCACCATCACTATCATTTCCTTTCCCCATCCCCATATATATATAAGGAATTAGGTGACACTCTATAGAATCCTATGTCACTTATCCCTCACTACTCTCAATATTGATAATTGGATATTATTAATGACCTCCCTAGGAAAGACTTTCCATACCATCTATAAGGAGGATCCCTAGCTACATTAAGACCGTTCAAAACTCAACAGAAATCTCAGGATATCACAAAACAATTCGAACCACTATCACTGGCCTGATCACCAAAAATTCTATCATCTAGAAAGTATTGGCTTGACTGAATTACAGGATTATTTTTGATACGAGTGCTCACTAAGCAACACCATAGAGATAAATCCAACCTCTTAACCAAGACTATAGATTGAACATGTCCTCACCAATAGACTTTATTCAAACATGTTAGACACCTGTGCATTTGTGCAGACATACATACCTGGCTATTTTATCCTCTTAATACTTTCACTTTTAAATGGATTTTTATCCAAACTACAGTTATACAAAACATGTATCTTGTAAGAAATACTTTTCCGAGGCACTTATTTTGACAAGCAAAATTCCTTTTGGTTAATCTTTTACAAAACTATTGAATGTTAGGAAATTTTAAACATCGATCTTTGGTAAACCATATTATCCACCTTATGTTGAAAACTGTCCTATCTTGCATAACTATTAAATTTTGGAACATCAAGAAAAATGTTACTTAGAAAGTCGATTGCTTAAAGTTGTAAATTCATTTATTCAGGGAAGGTTTATGAACAAAACACACAATCTCAAAACAAACTTTGAAAATCAATCACTATATTACATCACTTATACATTTAGGATTTTGGGATTTGATGACATAGAACTTGGGGAAAATCTTAGTAATGGAGACTAAGCATCGTAGGTGGAGAAAGACCCAATTCATGACATTCCTGCGGAGGAATCACAACCTTATCCTAATCCTAATCTATTATTTTCAACAACACCCTTTGACAGACTTAACCTTGTAAGTTTTTCCACAAGATTCATGATATCTATTTCAATTATTCCTAATAGAGGAATTTAATTCACCTCAAACTCCTAGCGATTACATTAAGATTCCTTTGGAACCACACCACCTATCATCTGCAGACCAATGGTCAGAATTAGAGAACGATTCAAACATAGGGAGATATGCTCAGGGCATGAGTGATTGACTCTAGAAATGGTTGGACTAACCATTTGCCATAAATCAGATTCCTTTACAACCATAGTTACTGCACGAGCATAGAGACTACACCAATCGAGGCACTTTATGATCGAAGTGCTAACATCCATTGACGGAGTGAAATTTGGAAAAGCCCAACTCACTAGTCCCGTAAGCATTCATGAAATAACCTGGAATTTCCTACAAATCAAGAATCAGTTACAAGTTCGATAAAATTGTAAAACCTTAGAATTTCAAGTTGGTGGCAGGGTTACGTTGAAAGATTCTGCCTAGGAAAGGCATGTTACCATTCAGAAAAATTCAGAAAGTTAAACCAGATATACACTGGACTATTTAATATTTCAGACAGAATGAGCCTAGTGGCCTACAAACTTGAGCTCCTATTAGAGCTCAGTAGTATACTCAATGAATATTATCATCTTTTCACCAATACCACTCTAGAAACCAACACAAACTGAACTTCGGGACGAAGTTCCTTTTAGAGGGGAAGAATGCCACAACTCGTAATTTCATGTCCTTTTTCAAACGTCAAAATTTCATATTTTATTTCGGAAAGTTACTATTCATTTTTACTAATCACTTTCACTATTCATCTCTAAAATTTTTATTTCATATTCTCGTAAGTTAAACTATTTTAACGATAATCCGAGAGTTTGACGCTCGTCGGACCATTTCTGCAAAAATCACGAAGCCGTGTCCGAGATTTACTTTTGGGTTTAAACGTTGTTCCAGTATCCCGGTATGTCCATAAAACAATATAAACGATAGAAATATGATTTTCTCTCATTTTACGACAATTTTAAAAGTTTTGGAATTTTACGTTTTCCAGTTCTGCGTTTTACGCGAATTTCGCGTTTTTGACCCGCGTTTCCAGTTTTAACAGCGTTTATGCAACCCGATGGAACCTACCATTTATTTTATATTTTATTATGGAGTATTTTGACAAGTTTAGTCATTCTTTCAAGTTTCATATTTTTACGATACCCGGATTTACGTTTCGTGGTTTAACACTTTACGGTTAGCGATTAACGGAACCAAAACCGACTCCGTGAACTAGATATTAACAAAATTCCTACATACTCATCCACCATGTGCCACCCCCCCCCCCCTAGCTACTAATCACATGGTTACTTCTAATTGTTCAATTATTTACCATTATGCCATCAAGATTTAGATATTTATCTAAAAACATGAAGACTTGTCATAAAACAAGCAAAAATGCATTTTTCTTCCTCTCTTCATCAAACCCATGACCCAAAATCAAAACAAGACCAAAATACATTGATTTTTGAAGATCAAGCCATTTTCTAGTTCCTTTGGTGATCCTTGTTAGGGTTTTGTAGTATAAACTCAAGGATCATAAGGTTTTCTTCATCTAAACACCTAAATCATTCAAAGTAAGTTTACCAAATTTATTTTCATAATTTCTTCAAGTTATTTTCATGATTATATGATTTCCATACAAGATCTACATGCATAAGCTAGTTATACCACTCATTTATACATATATATATCTTATAAACTCTAGAAATGGAAACCCTTGTTAGATCTAGTTGGTTGATGATGTTTAAGAACCCATGACACCTTGAGAAGGTGTATGGTAGAAATAGACTAGATTTGTGGTGATTGGAAGTGATTTGGGTGGATTAGAAACTAGTTTGGAACCCTATAATTGATTTTTAAACATATATATTTACCTACTGTCCCGAATCGTCAAATCCAGAAAACTCAGGGGTTTCCGGGTAACTTTGGGCTAGAGATTTAGAAAATACTTTCAAAAACGAAGCCGTGGGCGAAAGAACGGATTAAAACGAGTTTATAACGAAGGAGATACGATTTTTGCAAGTTTAACGACGAAAACTATTTTCTGAAAATTGTACTTGCTGTCCCACGATTTTCAAGGGCCAATCTGAGATGTAAAACTTGATCTAGCCATCCCGACTTATCAAAAATATATTAGTATGTTGTCCCACGATTCCGGGGATATAAAGAACGTAGAAAACAAGCTTATAACGACCAAGATATACACGTTTCAAAATCGACGAAACTCTATTTATTTCCATCAGCTTTTTAGCAAAATAAGCCTAAGTATGAAAACCTACTTTTATAATACAACATGTTGAGAGCCGTTTATCTTATTTATAAACTCATTTCTGGAAAATTTACATCATCGACAAAAAGTTAGTTCACCCAGCCTAGTTTTCAAAACATCCAACCGTTTGTCAAAATGATTTATAACGAATAACTTATGGTCTTCTAAATTTTCCCGAAAACTGCCCAGAATCTGCCAAAACAGCCCAAAGACCTCACTTGACGGCTATTTCTCTTTATGATCGAGACCCGTATGGACAAACTTCAGTTCTACGACTTTTTAGATATGGTGAAAATCTTCTCAAAACTACTAGTTTTATAAGTCTAGTTAGACTTATTTTTCCCAAGTTATGGAAAAACATATTATTTTGACAATAGCAAGTATTTTCAAGTTAAGAGTGGTATAGGCATCATGTGCATGTGCATTCATTACATCATTTCATGATCTAAAGTAGATCATTTCCACTCATCTTAGGTTGCGGCTAGTGTTCGCGCCTTATTGTCCCGATCATTTTACCATCATTGTATCATCATTTCGAGGTGAGTCATAGCCCCACTTTTACTTGTTTAATTACTTTATAAACTCTTTGGGGGAGATACGTGCTTAAATACTTTATTTATACTTTTATACTTTTTGAATTACTTCTGGGGGAGAATACGTTGCTTTAATTATTTTTATACATGCCAAAGTATTAAATGCCTTACATTGCTTAAGTTGCCTTATTACCACGTCTTGACAAGTCCCCTTTATTATCATGGACCGTTAATTAAAGTACGAGCGAGAGTGAGTGAATAGATCTATTGAGGGTGACTCCTCCATCCGTGTTTGGGTTGCTCCAACGGAATTACGGATGCATTTCATGTCTAATATCTTTAGAGTGTCTGGTAAACACTCGTTTGGGGCCAAGTAACGTCTAGCTTCGGGGTCATGAGCTTAAGAGCCAATGTAAATTTTATGACTGAAATCTTATTACTTTACTTTATACTTGGGCTATTGTACATACGATTAAAGCTATATACTGATGGTTTTTATAAACCGTATTACTGATTTATTACTGAATTACGATGCCTTTGCATCAACCGTATGACTGATTTATTACTGAATTACGATGCCTTTGCATCCACCTTATTACTGATTTACGATGCCTTTGCATCAATCTTATTACTTTTATTCACACAAACCAAACTTATTACTTTTGGCAGTGGGTCGTAAACACACAGGTTACAAGTCTCTTATGGCGGGACTTGGAACTGAGGGGATTTACGAGGCCTTTGCTAGGAAATCTTTATTCGTATGCATTACATTCTTTTTCACAAGACTCTATGAACTCACAAACCTCGTTTTGACACTTTAGCATGTATTTTCAGGTTTTAAGCAATGGCACGCTACTGGAGGTTTTGGCAGGGCATGACATGGTCATAGAAGACTCGGATTATTCATTTGGGGACCGTTTTAAACTATTTTAAGGGCCTACTTCCGCACTACTTTTAACAATGTAAATTCAACATTTATGATTAAACTATTTTATTCTAAATGATTGAAGTGAAAACATTTTTGTACTTGTGTTGTGATATCAATTGAGTTACACCCCAGCTGCATGTCCGCTGGACCCGATTTTGGGGGTGTGACAAATCACACAACATTATATCGAGTAGGAGTTATTACTCTCCAATTGGATACTGCCCCCAATTAGACCACACAACATTATCATCACATTATCCAATCCACATAACATTATCATCACATATAGCATGTATACAATTACATTATAAGTTCAAGCTTTTTAAACCACACATAATCACAGTAACTCAAAACAATTATCACAAGCATCATTCCCATCCCAAGTTTAAAACAAAGTAAAAAGTGGGACTATGAACTCACCTTAAACTTGCAGCTTCCACAAAACCAAATCACAATCTATAACACACAAAAATAAATCTACATTACACATGGTTAAGCTAAAAGCCATAACCCATGTAATACACATATGATGGATGTCTAAGACTCATATGACCCACCATGGATCTCCTAGACCCCATACCAATCACCACCAAATCCTAATACTTACTAAATCCCTTGCACTTTTAAAATCAGAAAACGCAGAATTTTAGGGTACATTCGCCCACATGAAATAATAACAATTAAAGCGCAACAACTCATACCAAAAATTCACCATGGTCTCTCATAAACATACAAGCTAATCCCAGAAGGTCATGGTCTAATAACACACACAAGTACGCATAAGAAAACCAAACTTGTCAACTATCCAAATTCGGATCTGAACGCACACTAAAAAGTTTTAATTAAGATAAAATACTTCTACAACTTTTTATCGCGAATCCTTTTCGTGGTAGTCTAAGATAACCTAAAACTCAACTTTTTCAGAAGGGCTAACCTTAATATCACTTTTTCACCCACAATTCACTATCAAGCTTTTACCCAAATTCTTTCCCGGTTTAACAGCTTTGACACCTTAACAAAGAAAAATCAAAAGATTAACTTCTGGACCTCGAAATTGATCGTGGCCGGACTTTTTGGAAAGCTCTTTCATTAAATTTCAATTTAGACTAAAAATTCATGATCTAACTCATCACCATCTGTTAAATACCTTCGAATCTTCACAACACTAATTTTCTGTCCAAACCCTATCTCAATAACTAGCAAGTTTTACGCTCAATTCCCTTCATCAATCATCATAATATAATCATTAATTGATCCCAAAATGTTTTAATTAATTAATTTACAGAAGTTTACGAACCCTAAATCCATCATACTTAATATTATATGAATTCCAATAATTAATCAATTAATTGAACATAGGTTTTAAGAATTTTACCTTGATTCTTGATTATTGCTTCCAAATTACAAACCCTAATTTTTTCTTCTCTTTTTCTCTCTTTGATTGACCATGAACTCAAAAAAAAAAAACGTTTTGGGGTTGGTTGGGTTTGTATATATATTAATTATGGATAATCCTTGGGCCTAAGAGTCATATTTGGACTCAAATTGGGTTTCCTTTTTCCCCTTATCCCCATTCTAGCCGAATTTTACATATATAAGATATATATATTTATATTTTTTTTATTAAATTTATTTATTACACTTAAAACCTCATACTTTTGATATTTTATAAATACCCGTAGCTAATCCTAGCGTCTTACGCGATAAACCTCAGTTTTTACGACAAACCAGAAAATTATCATTTTCAAAAATAAAGTTGTCAAAAATAGATTTTCACCCTTTATAAATGTATAACACATAAAAACAAACTCCTCGTAACTTGCTAACGCTCAAATACATGAACGAAGACTCGTTACACAAAAAAACCAAAACTTCACAAGTCATTTCTACACCACAAAGGCGATCAAAATGAACTTTCCCAAATTCCATACTTTCCGAATCACAATAAAAACCATTTACGCAAAGGGATTTAGTGCTAAAATTCACCTATATCACTTAAAACACCTAAGACACACCAAACAAACGTCAACCGAGTCAAGACTATCAGTTAAACTGACCTGCTAAAACCACGGTTGCTACAAACTAGTATCCTATGTCTGGATTTCAAATTGTATTACGAGAAGATTCATATGACTAAAGTAGATGTTTAGTGTTTTGTGGGGGGCTATTTATTGTTAGATTGGTTATACGGTTCCAATAAAAGGCTGTCTCTTATAGTTTTTCCATCGTATCTTAGTACTTTTGTGATTGTTCAATTTAGAAATCTAAGCGCTGAGATTGTTATATCTAAGATCAAATTTTTTTGCAAATTCAAGTTTCTTGCAAATTCCTATTGAATGAGAATTCTGTTGTATTTCTAAAAGTGTGTGTTTTCCCATATGAGTTAATACATGGATGACAACTTGGTAAATTTCCCTTTTCAGTGTGCGAGCTTTCAGAGGATCTAAAGAGGGAGCTCTCTAAACTCTATCGTGTTCTTTTGCAAGATGAGGATTGGACAAGTTGGTTGGAGTTTACAAACCATGCTAAAAGAGCTGGCGTATAAAATATATTAATACTTATTTTTATCTTCGTATACATATGCACATTTATCAACACACATACATGCTCATGACATATTTCATGTTTGTGGCAGTCTGCACTTCATGAAGTATCTAAAAAGTTGGTTGAGCAAAAAAAATCAATTGGAGTTGATCATCCTTTTGTTCGTGTTATTGGTGAATTTGCTGTTGCTACCTTCAACAAGCTACGTGAGATGGTATGGTTCCCTTCCACCTACTATCTATTATCCTACTATTGGGACTCCCTATGTTTTCATCAACCACCTTTTTACTTGTAAACTCTATCGTGTAGATCCAAGGGTGCTACTTGTAAGGGTTATGACTACTACAACCCTTAAGAGGTATGTTGTTTATAGTGGTAAATACATATGAAGTGGAAGATCATCATGAATCCTGATATTGTTTATGAATTACATTTTCAGAATTTGGAATCTCCTTGCTTTGGTGATGCCTGTGGTTTAGGTTGGTGTTGAAGAAATTTGTACACAACAGGAAGCTAGTGACTCATTGGTTTTGTGAAGAAACTCAGGTAATCCAATTCTTTGAAGTCTTTGACGGGGGCATTTTTTGAAAAGGCTATTGGTATTATTCTGATATCATTTTATATAGGTTAAAAGACCAAGTCTTGGTAAAATGGTAGAATCTAAAACTTGATCCCTTAGTTATAGTTTATCTGAGATGCATATCTCTAGTCATTTCGTTAGATGTAGAAATGTAGGTGTTAAAAATATGACTTTGGAGCTACAAGGTGAGATGGAATTGTTGTTTCTGATTTTTTTCTCGGGAAATTTAACAATGGGATGGGAGTACACTTAGCTCTGATAGCCGTTTTTAAGGCAGTATGTATGTTTGAATGTTTAACGTATCATCTGAACTCTACTGTGTTAAGTTAAACATTCAAACATACATACTGGTATCTTGTTTAAAATTGGTGTCTTGTTTAAATACTAGTATCTTGTTTTGTGTTGCTTTCAGGAAAATATTGTTTCTGGAATTTGATAAATTTGGTACATCTGTAACAATAGTTGCACTACACTTATGGTTCTTTATTTCGTTTGCAATTGTAATTACTAATAGGCTATTAGCTTAATTAAAGTTAATACAACTAAACTCTTTTAGCTTTAACTAAAAATAAAATAAATCTAAGCATCAATCTTTATCATACTTGCAAGTTGTAACACCCTGCGAAGAGTAGCAGTCGCGTGTTGCTTTCAGTTTAAAATCTTGTTTTCTTTTTTATTTGTAGGTCTGAGTTAAGTGCAGCGTACAGTAGCTAGGATTGGGTAAACTTAGGGGTGGCAATCGAGTGGTGTTCGTGTTGACCTATTCAGGTTCGCGTGTTGGCGGGTTACTATAACATCTACCCAAACACAACCCATTTATTAATCGTGTCAAGAAACTCAACGCTAACCTACACCTGCATAACACGTGTAACCCATTTTTGACCCGTTTAACCTGTTTAAATTAATAGGTCAAGTAGTGAATAAGGTTTGTGGTTTGTTTATTTAACTAGTTTTAATGCAAAAATGATATTAGGATTTAAAATATGATAAAAATAACAAACAAATAACTATTCGACAATTTTCTCAGTTATAAGCATCAATTTCTATGATATATGAGGTATAATCGTAATTCAATCGTAGTAAGTACGTAACACAATACATTTAATTCACATCCAACATGAAAAGGCATGTTATATATTATACTTTTAGAGTCTTATATACTTAAACGGGTTCACGGGTTGACCTGTTTAATATTTACTCAACCCAAACACGACCCATTTATTAAACCGGTTAGACGGGTTGATCTGTTTTTGACCCAAACCTATTTATCATCAACCCAAACCTGTTTAACTTCGTATCGGGTTCGTGTCGGTTATCGTGTCATGTCGAGAATTGCCACCCCTGGGTAAACTATACAGAGTTCTTTTCCTGTTTTCCTTCGTATTCTAACTAACGTCCAAACAATTTATGTAGCTTCGTATTCTAATTGTATGGGTCTATTTTCCAGGTTTGAGTTGATTGGCTGCACCATTCGCAAGAACATTTATTGCAAAATGGAACAGCTTATTTTTGTACATTTGAGATTACATATATTGCAAAATGGAACAACTTGTTTTTGTACGTTTGAGATTGAAATTGAGATCGAGATTCAGATTGTTTTAGAGATTGATGTGTTTGAACTTATTTTGAGAAATGCAATTTGTATTTGTTTAATAATTTTTTATTTATTAGAAATGCATAATGTAATTTTGTAAATTGATATTGCAGTTTCTAGGTGCATTTTTGCCAGATAGTACACCTTTTGCTTACTCAAATCTAACTAAACAACTCTGTCATTTTAGTGATTTTGTACAAAGGTGGTGTACCCTTTAGTGACTAAAAAATTTTAGACCCTAAATCTTTTAAACTTTTGCTTACTAAAATTTTAGTAAGAAAAGACTTTTAGTGATCCCTTTACTACTTACTCTTTTTTTTTAGTGAGAGTTGAATATATAGCTTTTAGTGACTGTTTTGTATCTTTTGCTCACACTTGATTTAGTGAGCAAATGTCTAAAATTTTGTAGTGTGAGGCGAGATGGTGACTCAGAATTGTTCTACAAACAACTAACTGTATTATATCAATTACGAGTGACATAAAGTATCTCCTGATGATGATCGCATGGTGCGCGCGATTATGCAACTATTATAAATATATGTGTAGAGCATTCTAAGTTTTTTATATGATTTTAGAACTTTACTTTGGATTTTATATAACAGATGAATACATGAGTAAAGCGACAATATATAGTGTAAATAAATATATTTGCGAACTTGTGTTTTGATATGACACTTGATCAATATTATGAGTTCAATTTATAGTCATTGTGAGATAAAAAATAAAAATTCTATGGTTATAAGATAAAAGTTCGTGAATTAAAAAAAAAATAATAATAAAAAAAAATCAAATTATCAATTTATTGGTGTATGTTGTATGTAGTTATCAATTTTAATCAAGGGTATTTAGAACTTGCCATTAGTGTAATCAATGTGTGGATTTATGTAAAACATTTTACTCAGTTTTAAGTCATTTTAACTTGCACATATAGACATGCACATTTTTTATAAATAGTAAATATATACTAGTTTCAATTTAGAAAGAGTCGAAGTATGTGACACAACTATCAACCATTATATGACATCATTCGTTAATGAATCAAATAATACTCAAGCATGGTATTTTTTAATATAACCATGCACAACAGAATCTAAACAATCCAAAAGAAGGCAATTCACAAACACAGTGGATGCATCGATAAAAGGCACGAAAAAGTTACAAGAAAGAATTATTTAACAATTAAAAATATATTGCATTGATGAATAAGAACAAGGTAAATCGTCCAATATTAACAAAAGAATGAATTCAAAAACGTAAAAAACAAATCCAAAAAGAAACCCTAAGCAATTAATAAGAAAGGTTTCTTGGCTTTTTGTATAACAAATCCACAAAAGAATAAGAAAATGATTAGAAATTTAATACCAAGTCAACATTAATAAACAAATACCAACATGAGGATTAGTTTTGAATCAGTCAGAAGAATTTCCTTGTAGTTGTAGTCTTGTTTTCGGACGACGATTCTGGCTCCTGTGGTTCGATATGTCCCAACCTTAGCTCGAGGTCTACTTCAGGTTTCGGTTCAGGTTCAGGTTCAGATTCACGACGGTTATCCGGTTGTGTAACATTTCTTGGAGCCTCGTGATGGCCGAAAAATGGAAGTGGTGCTTTTTCATCTTGTGGAGGGACAGAAATCCAATTCCCATGATGAGATATCGAAAAAGGACTAGTGGCTGTACCAGTCGTGGGACTTAGTCGTGGACGAGTGGCAGAAGGCGATTCCACGACAACATTTGGTGACAAACTAGTTGAGGAAGATAATGAGTGTTTGTTCTTGGCTTTGTCTTTACGATGGATGTTCATATGACCTCCTAGTGCTTGTGCATTGGTGAAACCTCGTTTGCAAAAATTGCATTCGTATGATCTCGGTGTTGGTGGTGTACTAGGTTGTTGTTGGTCTTCGGAAGGTGGTTTCGGGTCGTCTGAGGCTTCTGTTGGAGGTTGTTCTGATGGTTCCATTGTTGGATGAGAAAAAGATCAAGAGGTGGTCAACTTATGGAAGAAAAAGATGGTGAGTTTATAATATAGTAATTGGCCTGCATCGTTACGTATTTTATAAATTCTCTGTCGCTTTTGTACTTGTGACAAAATGTTGTATTTATTAAAAAAAATATCTAATATAGCTAATCATATTGTATGATTTTGACGTTGTTGATTATGTCGAAATTATGTACTACTGTTGCCTTTCAAAGAAACTATATAAATAAATAACTGTTTAATTTGTATGGATTCTACAAACAAAAGAAATAGTTTTGTATACAATTAAAAGTTGTTGTAGTTTGATATCTTATAAATAGTACTAGTGTTTTTCTAACTTATGTCATGGTAGTACAAGTTTAAAAGTGTTTAATGAAGACAAATATTTTTATAAATAACTTAATTTCTATATAAACTGTTAGTGCAAAAAGTGTGACAAGCATGGGTAATTTGATAAACATTATAAATATAAAAAATTATTTATGTCAACTAACATGAATATGGTAATTTGAATTCATTTAAAGCCTCTTAAACCTCTACCCGGTGACACAAATTAGAAATTTCCTTAGTTAAAATTGTTACTTTCTTTTCACGTGCTACAGAGTCGTAGAGAAATAATAACTCCATTCGCTTGTGGGTGTAAAGTGTTACATAACATTTAATTAAGTAAAGATTTAAACTAGATCATATATTAGCCTATTATATGGAGGATACAGAGTTCGACTGGCGTTAACTCCACATGTTTGTACACATAATAAAGTCTTGAAACCGTGCAAGTAACTAGGGCTCCTAGTAATATAATTTTTTTGTAAGAAACCCATACTAATCAAAGTTAATAGATACTGTTGAAGTTTGTGTTCTAAGTAGGGATGGCAATTGTCGACACGACACGAAGTTAAACGGATTTGGGTTGAGAGTAAACAAGTTTGGGTCAAAAACAGGTCAACCCGTCTAACCCGTTTAAGAAATGGGTCGTGTTTGGGTTGAGTGAATATTAAACAGGTCAACCCGTGAACCCGTTTAAGTATATAAAACTCTAAAAATAAAATATATAACTTGCCTTTTTATGTTTGATGTGGATTAAATGTATTCTGTTATGTACTTAATATTATTGAATTACAATTATACCTCATATATCATATAAATTGACGCTTATAACTGAGAAAATTGTTGTATAGTTATTTGTCTGTTATTTTTATCATATTTTAAATCCTTATATATCATTTTGGTATTTAAGCTAGTTAAACCTCAAGTCCACAGCTGATCGAACTTCACAAGACAAGAACAAATAAGACTGGAAAAACAGAAACTTGCACCAACGTTATAATAGAATTCGCTCTCTATTAATCAGAAAGTATATGCTTATAAAACTGATATTCGATGGCACACCCAAACCTGGCTCGTTTGGTTTGCTTATATAGGAATATCAGTTTTCGAACCGGTTACTAAGAGATCATCTCCTCTATCGGTCCTTAGGGTTATAACCTTCTTTCCCAACTTCTTCTCGACTAAAGCTTTGAACTTTTTGAAGTATTCAAATGCCTCTCCTTTTTCCTTCAAGGTAAAAGTCCACATAAAGCGTGAGAAGTCATCAATAAGAACCGCCTTCTTGGTTTGTTTTCCTAACAAGCAAGATTCACACAACTTGTTCTCTTGATGAATTATTGGCAACTTTTCAACCATGCCCTTCCTTGCCATTAATTCCATTGTCTCGAAATTAATGTGTCCCATCCTAGCATGCCATAACCAAGCATCATCTTCCATCTTTGCCTTGAGACACACCGGACTTCCAACTTGGAGCTTTATTTTGTAAAGTCTATTACTTGTTCTAGAAACCTTCATTAGAAGCTTGCCATCTGAGTCACGCATAGTAAGAAGATTACCTTTCATACGAATGTCACATCCGTCTTCAGTAGCTTGCCCAAGACTAATTATGTTGCTTTTTAGCTTGGGTAGGTAATAGACTCCAGTGATTAACCGTTGCTCACCCGTTTTCCCTTCAATGATTATCGAACCCTTCCCTTTTATCTCGATGTAGGAGTTATCACCAAACTTCACTCTGCCGGAGATATTCTCATTCAACTCCGAAAAATATTCTCGGATCCCCGTCATGTGATTACTTGCTCCATTATCTAAATACCAAGTGTCTTCCTCGTTTGGCTTAGTATTCAATTGGTTTGGGATAATCTTTTCTTCATTCAAGAAAACTACTTCTTGAACGCTTTTCATCATAAAAAGTGTCTGGTCATCATCATCCTCCGTTTTCAAAAGGTTTGCTTCATGCTTTTTCTTTTGTTCACGGCGTTCGGGGCAATTAGAAGCAAAGTGACCATATTCATCACATCTGAAGCATTGAATCTTTGAAAGGTCTCGACTTTTGTTCTTCTTTTGATCCGTATTGCTCCCGGAGTTGTTTTGGTTTCCACGGTTGTGGTTATTAGCTTGACCACTACCACGAGATTTGTTTTGAGAAGAAAAGTTTTGACCTTTACCGTTGCCACCATAGGAATTCCTTCCTCGACCTTTCTTATCATATTTTTCAGCCCTTCCGAACATCAACTTGCCTTGATCTTCAGAAGTGGTGTCAACACCCTTCATTCTTCCTTCAAAAGCTTTCAACCTTCCAATTGCTTCTTGAAAAGACATAGTATTCAAGTCAGCAAATTGTTCTATTGAGGCAACAATTGCAACAAACTTATCTGGAACGGATGCAAGTAGCTTCTTAACAAGTTTCTTGTCTTCATAAACTGTTCCCAAGCTGTTGACTTCAGTTACAATTTTGCCCATCCTAGCCGCGAAGTCATCGACTGATTCGTTGACTTTCATCTTTAAGGATTCGAATTCCGTCTCCAAGGTTTGCAACCTTGCTTCACGAACCCGATCAACACCCACATACCTGGTCTTTAAAGCTTCCCAGATTTCTTTGGCTGTGTTGAATTGTGAAACTTGAAAGACAAGTTCTTCTGGAATCGCCTGGAAAAGTAACGCCACCGCCATGTGATCTTGCTTATCAACGACTTGTGTTCCTTCCTTTGGTTCCAGTGCATCGAGTATTCCATGAACTCGGAATACCGCTTTAACTCTTATTGCCCATATGTTATAGTTTGTGCTTGTTAACATTGGACATTGAAGAGCAAATTTAGTATGTTCAACCGGAGGTGGTTGACTTGACTCGCCTTGCACCATCCTTCTTGTACGTCTTTTGTAAGTTACAGGTGTAGTTTGTTCGACTTCCAGCCCTAGTATACCTGTTGATTAATCCTTGTTAGGGAACTTCTTTGAATCTCTTCTTGGCACAAGCTTGGACAAAAAAACTTCAAAGTAACCCTAACTTCTTGAAGAATCGACCCTGGCCTAGAACCACTCGACTTCAGGTTTATAAGATCGACTTTAAACCAAACAACAGCCTAGAACCACCTACTGTTTCAACAATCGACAGCCCTTAGAACCACCTGTTGATTGGTCGACTTTAATCCCTAACCCTTGATCGACTTTACTTATTATCCCTCACACTTGATTCGAACCTTGCTCTTGATACCAATTCAAGATCAATCGCTAATTCCCAGAATATGATGAATCGCTAATCAGGAATAATAAACACAAACAAACACGATTTAACTGGAATCAAGCTCTCCAATTAACATGTGAAAAACGATTCAGTTTTTGAGCTTATTTTTCTGTTAATTGGAGAGCTTGATTCCAGTTAAATCGTGTTTGTTTGTGTTTATTATTCCTGATTAGCGATTCATCATATTCTGGGAATTAGCGATTGATCTTGAAAACCAACATATCACCAACCTTATTCACTACTTGACCTATTTATTTAAATGGGTTAAACGGGTCAAAAATGGGTTACACGTGTTATGCAGGTGCGGGTTATGGTTGAGTTTTTTGACACGATTAATAAATGGGTCATGTTTGGGTAGAGGCTATACTAACCCGCCAACACGCGAACCCGAATAGGTTAACACGAACACGACTCGATTGCCACCCTAGTTCTAAGGATTTTAGTTTTTTGAAATAAGAAATGGATAAAATATCCTCTCATATTCTATTTCCAGTTTTCAACATTATAAGCTACTCCGTATTATTCTTGCTTGCGGTAAACATTAGGACCAACTATTATTTATGAAATCTGTAAATTGTATTGGGCTAATGAGTACAAAAAACAGGTTGTAAACATAGATTCAAAGGCCTGCCATATTGTTGCTGATGTAGGCCAAAGCCCACTTAGCTGGACTTAGATCCTTGTGTTCTCAAGTTTGTTTTTTAGAAGAAAAGGAAGTAAAAAGGGAGAAGAACTCAAATAATTGTCATGTTCATGAGTTGATTGAGTTCTTTAAAGAATAAAATGGGTAGACTGATGGGGAAAAGGGTGAAAGTACTTCGGTTTTTTTTGTGAACTTTTTTTTTTTCTCACATTTGAGATAAAAGGTGAGTAAACAAGTAATACGATCGATTCTGCCATCCTCTCTGGCGAAAAAATGTGATTCATAATAAAACCTAATATGATCGATCCTGCTCCTAAATCCTAACTATTCTTGGACATTAATATGTGATTGTTTAAACGCTACTTGTTTAGGATTAAGTCATCTTAATCCTATGGCGCATTTCGTTTACTCGGTACGATTAGGATCCTCGGTTTTTAGGGTTTTTTGACAAACAGGTTTTTTAGGTTTCTACGTGATTTGGATTCATTCGTTTACTCGATACCATTGGAAAACATGTGAAATCATAAATGCATATATATACATACATCAAGCATTTAAGTAACAACAATACTTAGGTAAATATAAAACTAAAAACCAAATGTTACAATTTGACAACACGTAAAAGCCTAATCACTCATCAAACAAACGGAATATAATTTGAAACAAATATTGGAATTAAATTAGCTCCGCCGTAACGCCCGGTAGCCTAATTCCTCATTTGTGTACATAACATGTGTGTTTGTAACGATATGAAGTACTCCATAATAAGTGTGATATATAAGTTTTTAGACTAAGCTCAACATCAATAATATATAACTAGTTTAACTGTCACGTCATCTAAAGTATGATATCGGACGGAAATTGAAAATACGTATACGAATTTGGAATTTTTTGAAGTAAATATAGTAATAGGTCGAGAATAACTCTTTTACATTGAAGCTGGTGGGTTGAAAAACGAAGATGATGCAAATCCAAGACCTCCAAGACCGGAGGTAGTAAGAATATCAACATACATTTTTGTGAGTGCGTGTTTGAGTATATATGGGATATATTTATGTATAAGTTAGGTATATTTGAGCGGAGATGTTGATTGTGCTATTACACTATATTGGTAGTAATATTAGTTGAGGAAAGAAAAACTGATGTGACGATGGTGATGAAGGTCGCTGTTACCACCGGTCGCCTAGCAGAGCACATTTTCTTTCCTAAAATCATTCATTTATTTTTATCCGTTTACAGTATTTCTAACTGTTCTCGTTTTCCTGAAATAAAACCGAAACTAAGAGCAGAGATCTGCAATTTTCCTTTGGTTTCTCAAAATTTTGATTGTAATTTATGCATCACAAATTCATGACCCAGTTTTCTTTAAATTTACAACAACAACGCTAACATTGTCCGCACTTCTTCGCGCTAAAGCCAGCTTTGCTAACAGCAACGATGCATCCGAACACGCCTTGTCGCAGTTCTTATACTCCGAAGCATCGTTCACCGGTGGGTTCCTTATCGACCCCGAGGGTCCATTTCCTTTTAAACACATACTTGCAAGTCCACAAGCCGTATCATTTGACACCACATCCCATAATCCGTCACTTGCTAGTATCAAAAAGTCGTCATCTGAAGTTCGGTCCGTGATTGTAACCTCTGGCTCGCAAGTCACGTAAGGTTTTAAATAGTTATCACCTGTAAGATTAGCCAATAAACTAATTAGACTAACGAATCCGCAAAACCAAGTTTTAACTACTTGCGACAAAAATTGTCCTTCAGGTTTAAGAAAAATCGAAATTTAAACGCCGTTTATATCGAGACATAAAATAGTGTATTGGACAATAAATTTGAGATGGAGTATATGAAAAATAGTAGTACTAACCAATAGCTCTAGACATGGCAAGAACTCCGCAAACTCGCGCGCCTTCCCAATACAAAACTCGACCACCAGCTGCTTCGATTCGGCTAAGTTCATCTGGACGATCAGGCTACAAGAAGTAAAAATATAAATTTATCAACACTCGTAAAGAAAAATAGACATGTTGGATTATATCATTAACGAAATAAGTATTTTTATGTTCATCTAGGTAGCTAGCTAACCTTATGATCTATCGATAAAGGCACTGCTTTGCCATTTCGACAAAGTATAGCTCTAGAATCACCACAATTTGCAACAACGATTTTATCAGGGGTCACTACTGCGACTACTGCAGTAGACCCCACACCGTAAGACGCGTGAAGCTCGCACCGGCAGTCATGAGTTGTAGCTTGTTGGTTACACTCTATTACTTCTTGGTCCATTCGGCTAAAGCTTTGCTCCATTGTTTTATTCCAATCCATCGGTTCCATGTTCTTGCTTAATTCTTCGTTCACTAATAAATGTAATCGTTCTTTACATCTTTTTGCCACCTACAATATACAATTCAAAAACTCGTTTAATCAATAAGATCAGAAAAGAACTAGTCGTTTTGAAAAGCTTTTGTTTGTAAGTTTTGTAACATACATGAGAACAACCATGACCATCGTACACGCCATAATAATGCATGGTATCATTATTTTCCATAAACGAAGGATGAATCGCAACACAATCTTCCATTTCTCGGCGTCGTCCACAAACGGAAGCAACTCCGAATCTCGGAACCGAGACATCGTTAACATAGCTACATGAACCTAGATGACTAGAACTCGTAGTTACCAAATCTTGAGTATCATTTGCAACACATGTTCTATCATCACCATGAAAGAACATGGCAGTCGAAATAGATAATCTTGATCTTTTCATTCCCATAACGTTAACAGTCGCGGGTGATGATACACCCGCGGCATAATTAACTTTTCTGAGTTCCATCCGTTTCCGTCGAGCAGCACGTGAAGTGGTCTCGGCAGAAGTGGATGGCATATCCTTATTATTCACAACACCATGACATATTTCCGCCATTTAAAACACACGATATCTTGTTAACTGTTAAGTGGTACAAACCAAATTCCAATGTCTTTGTGGAAACAAATGTTGAGTAAATAGAATGAAAAATGAGGCGGTTCGGTACAAGAGTTGTTAAAAAGAGGCTACGTAACTTTTATGCAAGTCTTAGATTTTCGCCACGAAAGGTAGGCTAGCAACTATGTGGGACCCACTTAAGGAAAGTTAATGATCTGAGCCGTTGATCTTGATACATGTGTTTTAGAATGTTTTTGGCGGGTAAAACGTGGACAAATGAGAAAATAACACGAGTGATGGATAGTCAATTAGTAGTCTGACACGCATGGTGTTAATGATATAGAGGCTGGGGTGATACGTGGCAAAGAACTTCAAGTACGAAATTGTGTTGTGAAGACACCCTTTCGTATTAAAATTCATCTAGGCTACTTGTCTTTTCAAAATATATCATATTATTGTAAAAAATACAAAAATATTGATAATATTAGACATGTTCTTAACTGGAAAGAAACGTATCACAAAACAATAAAAACATACAATAGATCTTCTGAATGGTGTACGTATATGAATTTTATAGTTTATGCGTAACTTTAGTCCTTAATGTAGTAGCACCTTAGCAAAACTAGTTAAATCTTGGTATCGTCACACTTTAACATATATTGGATTAAAATTAGCTATGTGTACTATGTCTAACATATTGGGGAAAAATGTAAAAACAAGTGTTACAGATTTGAATATATTTAGCTCATAAACAGGGGTAGACATATTCGAGGTATATATTATGCGTGTGCAAAACCTTTAAACGTCATTAGCATAGATTATTTGGATTTTTGGATCCGTCACTACTATTTCGAATCTATCATATATATCGATCGAATACAAAACATTAAATTGCACACTTCATTATCTCGTCCTTGGTGGACCATGCACAATGCTTTTTCTTTTTTTTGAAGAAAAAATAACACACAGCGCACACACGTAATTTGATACAAATTTCCATGAAATTAATGGAACATGACCTTTGACGCTCGAAAGGTTAGAATATAGAATGCCAGCTAGCTTGACTCTGAAATATATACCCGTTTTTATGGTTCGCATAATGGGTCCAATAAGGGAGATAAACGTAGCTACATTAATGTGGACATGTGGCTTATATAGACTGATGGTGATGTTTGGCCCACCCCACATAGGAAAATGGAGAACATCAGAATAATATCTGCTACACCTTTGCTTTAAAATTTGACACCTGCCTCATTGCCCACCATCTTCCGGTAAACTGTCGTCCCCGTTAGGGGTGTAAACGAGCTGAGTCGAGCCGAGTATTGACATGCTCGAGCTCGGCTCGTTTAAAATCGAGTCGAGTCGAGTATTTTTCGAGTCGATCTCGAGTTGTTCACGAGTTGTCTCGGCTCGATTACACCCCTATTATATATATATATATATATATATATATATATATATATATATATATATATATATATATATATATATTGGGGTGTAAATGTGTAATCGAGTCGAGTCGAGTAGCTCGCGAGTTGTCTCGGCTCGTTTACACCCCTAGTCCCCGTAGATCTTTGCTTTTCCTAACCCTATAATGACAAGTTATATCCTTATAATTTAGTCTTTTAGGGGTGGCAACCTTGCCTAAGGTTGCCTCATATTTTAAAGCAAACAACCAATCATAACCCTCCAACATATTTTTTGCCTAAAGTTGCCTAAACTTCAATTTTAAGTGGCAATCTTGCCTAATGACAAGCATTAAATGTTATATAATTACTAGATTTTTGGGTCCGGCCCGGGTCAAGGTTTGTGACCCGATCCTATGTGTTTTAGCTTGTAAGTTTGATAATGTGACAAAGTTAATACCAAACACCCCTCCTAGGCTCCTACCTACATTCATTCATTCTGCAACTCAACGCCATATTCTTTCTTCAAAAAAAAAACCCATCTCAAAATCCAATCACAAAACCCATTTCATCTTGCGAAAATTACTGCAGAGGCTACTGCAGTAATGGGTTGCCTTTTTCAAGGCTGGTTTTTTTTTTTTATTCCTTGAAAGGCCACCAAAATCGCTGCAAAATGTACCAGAAATCCAATATGTACACGTGTCAGCTTCTCGTCATTTATAAAATAAAAAATTAAAAAAAAAACGTATTTCACATATAGTGTGCAGCGAAATACAATAAAAACGGGCCCACTACATCTCTCTCCTCTCTTTGGACCCACTTGTATAATAAAAAAAAATATATATTTGTATTTCTTAGCATGACTGCAGCGAAATATAATAAACACGGGCCCACTACATCTCTCTCCTCTCTTTGGACCCACTTGCATAATAAAAAAATATATATATTTGTATTTCTTAGCATGACTGCAGCGAAATACAATAGTGGAACCACATGCTTGCTTTGTTTAATTTAAAAAAAAAATGTATTTTTGCACACAAATGCAGCGAAATACATGACCTTCTAACACGTGTCAATCACAGTAACTAAGAACAAAAAAAATATGTATTTCACCTTTTGTTTGCAGCGAAATATGTTTAAATATTATTATATTATATTTGACCCATACTGGTTGTCTTGTTGCATGTCTATACATTAAAATAGTGTAAATTAATAATTGTGCTTAGTTTTGTGGATTAATGAAGAATTTTCGCAGACTGATACTGCTTCGGCATTAATGGAGGCTATTGGATATATCAAATTTCTTCACACCCAAGTCGAGGTATATATAATTTTTGTTAGGGTTATTTTTGAGTGTGTTGTTTGTAAGATTTTATGGTGAGGTTATAATTTTTTTTAGGGTTTTTAGCTTGCAAGAGCAATTACAATGTAACATACATTAAACAAACTACAACAAACTACAGCAAACATGAAACATAAAATATATATATATATATATATATATATATATATATATATATATATATATATATATATATATATATATTAAAGTGGGTCCAAAAGGTGGAGAGAGGTGTAATGGGTCCCTAATTAATTGTATTTCGCTGCAATGGTTATGTGAAATACAAATACATTTTTTTTAATTATTAAAGTGGGTCCATCATGAGGAGAGAGGTTGAGTGGGTCCCTTATTAAAGGTATTTCGCTACAACTTTGCTAAGAAATGCAACTTTTATTATTATTATTTTTTTTTAAATCAACGAGAAGCTGACACGTGTACATATTGGATTTCTGGTACATTTTGCAGCGATTTTGGTGGCCTTTCAGGGAATAAAAAAAAACCAGCCTTGAAAAAGGCAACCCATTACTGCAGTAGCCTCTGCAGTAATTTTCGCTTTCATCTTTTCAACTTAATGTGTTGCTACTATTAGCTACCATTCACAAAACCCACAAATCTTTTTTATTTAAAAAAAAAAAAAAAAATGTCAAAAACTGAAAGCAACAAAAAGCTGGTAATGGGCGTTTGATGGTGGAAGTGGTACACGCTCCACACAATTAATGCCAAACGGTCATATACTCCTTCAAAGTCTCCCCCACCGAAACGGTAGATTGCACCGCTTGAGGCACCGATTCATGCTTGCCGATCCACTAGCAACCCTCCATGCCGATCGGCAGCCTTTGCCGATTCACTTTTACCGCAAGGATGCCACCCCCTTATGACTTTACATCACACCTTTAAATTTACCAACCGATTAATAAAGTATTTTTTTCGTGTTTTATTTATATTTTGTTAAGTTAAAGAGTGTCCTATAAATTAAGTGAGGAAAAAGTATGTTTATTTATCAAGTTATAGATTTTTAGTTATAAACAATAAATACTAAGATTATAGCACTTTTGCTACGTAGTATAAAACAAGTCATATGACTCTGACACCTATTGTTATAATGATACTAGTTAAATATTTAGCTGTGCTCAATAAGATATGGGTTATATTTTTGTGTAGCTAAAGTTAATGTTATGTTTCTTAGTAACTTAGCAACGTACGATGTCTTTAAAACATGTCTTTCGTTCTAACGTAAACGAGTTTATATATATTTTGAAAGATATTATCCTCCAATAATACCATTGAGTAGACTATACTAATGTGAATGGTAACTAAACCTTAAATTTATGTACTATATAAGCTAAAGAATTACTAAATGATGTAGCCTTGTCAAAATATAAACTATTTAATGACTTAAAATAAAAAATGTGATAATAAATGTAAAGATATATGCTAATGGTTAATGAGTTGTTAAATTCTTACGTGCTGATGTGTCATCATTTTAGAATTTAAGTTTGAGAGGTTTGTAAAAATTAGAAAGAAAACTAGAGAATTACTAAATCTTGTAGCCTTGTCAAGATATAGACTATTTGATCATTTGATGACTTGAAACAAAAAGTAAGAATAAGCTAGAGAATTACTAAATCATGTAGCCTTGTTAAAATATAAACTATTTGATTACTTGAAACAAAAAGTAAGAATAAGCTAGAGAATTACTAAATCAAAATATAAATTATTTGATGACTTGAAACAAAAAGTAAAGAATATGCTAGAGAATTACTAAATCATGTAGCCTAGTTAAAAAATAAACTAGTTGATGACTTGAAACAAAAAGTAAGAATAAGCTAGAGAATTACTACATCAAAATATAAACTATTTGATGACTTGAAACAAAAAGTAAAGAATAAGCTAGAGAATTACTAAATTAAAATATAAACTATTTGATGACTTGAAACAAAAAGTAAAGAATAAGCTAGAGAATTACTAAATCAAAATATAAACTATTCGATGACTTGAAACAAAAAGTAAAGAATAAGCTAGAGAATTACTAAATCAAAATATAAACTATTTGATGACTTGAAACAAAAAGTAAGAATAAGCTAGAGAATTACTAAATCAAAATATAAACTATTTGATGACTTGAAACAAAAAGTAAAGAATAAGCTAGAGAATTACTAAATCATGTAGCCTAGTTAAAATATAAACTAGTTGATGAATTGAAATAAAAGGTATTACCAAATCATGTAAAATATAAACTATTTGATGACTTGAAATGAAAAGTAGAGTAAATTACACCGTTCGTACTTGTGGTTTGCTGATGAGATTAAATAAGTGCATTTTATTATAATCATTTATCCTATTTAACTGACTTGTTTTATATTATTTTGTATGAGAATTGGTGCATTAATATTTACTTTAGTAATTCTCAGGTAAAAACAAGCAATAGGTGAAAGTTAATGATGTTGGACGAATTATGGAGCTAAATGATCAAGATTTGGAAAGTCTACTGAAATTCAAGAGATGCGCCGTATTTCTCTCAACAGATACGCCGCAACATCATACTTAGATGAATTCGAAGACCATTGCCTGACTTTGAAGAATGCGCCGCATCCAATTACAACATGCGCCGCATATGAAACTTTGGTCAACGAAGAATAATCAACTTGATCTACTCCAAAATACGCCGCATCTCATTTACAACATGCAGCGTATCAGCTAAAGACTTCACCATATTCTATCCAAGACGTTAAAGAACATGCGCCGCATAAAGAAACAAGTTACGCCTCATCTAAAGGCGGTGTACGAATATTACAGGATTTAATAATCTTGGACCCCACACGAAGTTAAGTAGATGCGCCGCATCTGTCATCAACATGTGCCGCATCGACCCCTCAGACATAACCTATAAATACCCCAAGACAGATACGAGTTTTGTGTACAGAAAACCCTAAGGAGACGAATTCAGTCGAAGAAGCATCACAAGACACACCCCAAACGAAGATCTTAAGCTGTAAGAAGGTCCTGCATATGTATAATTCATTAAGTAGTTTTGTTTATTGTATTAGTAAGCTTTAATCCATTAGGATTGATGGGCTTGTGACCACCATAATGCTCCCTTTAAAATTGCTTTTCCATCGGTTAAAGTTTATATGATTGATGTTTTTGGTGAATTATATTTGTGCATTGATAACCTCTGTGTTTAGTTGAGTCTTCTGGGCTACCATACCTGTTCCTCGCCAGCTTATCTAGTGTCTAAAAAGTAGGATAAACATAAGTAATCATTAAGGGTTTACTCGACGATATATAGGATCCAACGAGACATATTAGATTACGATACTCATCATATAAAACTAGCAATAAAACAAGTGACAAGCTACTTAATTATAAGGACAAGTCTTCTTACGTGTTTCTATTATCTATCTGTGTACGTGATTGCTATTCGTTGATTCATTCTCATTAGTTTTACTTTTATTGTTTACTAAATCCGTGTTAGTCTCTCAGGCTAAACCCCCGTTTTACTAGATTAGGATTGTAAAACTAAATTAAATATTAAAATACTGATTAAATCAACTAGATATTATATTTCATTCTTAGTGTTCGACACTCTACTTACCACTATATGCATATTGATCGGGTACACTGCTCGTTAAGTGTGTGTGTGTGTGTTAGTAATAAGTCAGCTAAATATAAATGTAAAACTTGAATTAGGCTAAACAGCACACATCAAGCTTTTGGCGCCGCTGCCGGGGAATGAATTGTTAATATCTGTTTATTTGATTAGTAATTTAATTAGATTCTAACCACTAACTTTGTTGTATATTAGTATAGATTGCATTCATTGTATATTTTGTATATTTTATTTTTCTTGTTTGTGTTTATTTTCTGTTTTGTGTGTTTGTTTTTCTTTATTTTTGCATATTTTTGTTTTCTGCATTGTATCATTTGCATTATGCATATACTTTGATCGTTTCACTACTTTTGTGCAAGTTAGTGTATTTTCAGGATGATGGATGGATCTAGCATCACTATGGAAGATTACATTCTGAACCTAACCGGAAAAGTATGTTGGAATGACCAAATTTTTGGTGACTGAAAGTTTTCAATAAAAGGTAAGATGAGTAAGGAACTCAGTGAAGGTAACATTGGGTGTCTTCGATTCTTTGAACTTAAATTCCCAGCCATCATTTACAATGATTCACTTAATTACAAGGAGAGCCCTTCACAAGACTCATTGCATAAATCTGATTATAAAAGTGAATTATCTTTACCTACAACTAATTATTGCACGGTTATGTCTGAAAAGAAAATTTTTAAGAAACGGTTTGCTAAAAAGGAAAAATTTGATACATTAAAAGTTTATACAAACCCACTTTCTTACGAATTACCTAGATTTGAAAACACCGAAATCCACAACGAGTGTTGTAACTTCAGTAAAAATTACTCAGACATCCTCTCGTGCAATGCATCAGATATGAACTATAATCTCGATTATGACAAGCTTAAAACGTCGTTTATTTCTAACCATGAAATAACATATTATTCACTAAACAACGAGATTATAATTCACAATAAAATGGTTATACCTACTGTTCTTATATTGAATTTATTTATACCATATGGTATACCATTTGATCTAAAATTATCGTAAAAGAAAAAGTGTTGCGGAGGCCAAGGTACGTTCCCTATTTAAATTGTGTTCACTGGCATAACAATACGGCGCATCTATTTAGTCGATGCGCCGGATCTCAGACCTATCTTAACATATTATCCGATACGGCGTATAATAATTCTTTCATGAGCCATATCATCTACACTTCATACGAGGTAGATATTATTTTAAGATATGACGCATGACCTAGAATGATGCACCGCATCTCTAACAGTCTATATATACTGCCGCTAACCAGCAACCATAACCATTTATAACTCTACAATCCTCTAAAAAAAATTTCTCGATGGGCTAGACTATTTTCTTATTTATCCGGTCGATTACACATCTAAGGTATTGCTTGCTATCTATTATTGTTCAATACTTTGATTTTATTTCTTAGATATTGAGAAACGTAAGTCATAGAATAATTGTAAGTAATGCATTGATCAAAATTTTTAATTAGATATATGACTAAGCAGATCAGATAGAATGATTATGGAAATGTGATAATTGAGAGGTTTATTAAAGTGTATTGAAAATCTTTTTAAAACCCGCTATCGGTCTGCAATACATGGGAAGATGTGGCGCATCCATTTACAACCGCGCCGTATCTTCTGTTGAACGAGATACTGTGCATATGCTTTGTATCATGCGCCGCATTGTTTACTTGATTTAACAATACTACCGTACTCATTTTTTTTCTTCTGTAGATGATTATTCGACTTAGGGACACTTTGACAACGATTGCTCTTTCAAAACAATTTCCTTTGGGAATTTTGAAATACATCGTATTGGGGAACTCCTAACGTAACAACGAGTAGATCACTAGGAATTATCTACACCAATGCTGGAATAATCGTGTGCATTGAAGGCGGTTTCACCCGCATTCTATGCGACTCTTGGGAAAGTCAACATGATTCTTCCAGGAACTGTTGATGTGATAATTCATGTGATTTTATCAAATTATTTATTACAATAAATATCAAGTCTTGATTATACGGGACTTTACTACTTTAGTGGAGGGGCATTGTGCGTTGATTAATACGAAGACCACGGAATCTAGATATTTACATTTTTTTTATCCCTGTCTTTGTATATTTATCAATTGTTATTAACCTCCTCTGTAATGATATTTGAATTTTCTAATCAATATATTTGGAATATTTGTTTGATTTCTTATACAGCAAATCTGGCATTCAGTTCAACACCTTTTCGGGATAATAGACAAATTTGTGTAAAGGAAGTTCACATTAGATTGAATGAAACTACGTGAACTGTAACTAATTTACATAGACTTTAACAGTCTGTTTGGTAACCACATGCGCCGCATCTAGTAAAACAGATGCGACGCATCCTATCTTTTATTTTACTTTTGTTTTATTTTATTTCGTACTAATTCCAGGCTCGATACGGCGCATCATCTTCAATAAGATGCGGCGCATCGACTCACCTGATGATTTACAGTTTTATTTTTATTTTTTTTTATTTTCTAACCACTAATGAATTTTGTACAAGTATCGATCTTCTTAAACTCGGGCGTATAATTGGTGGTATTTATAGTTATTGCTCGCAAATGCATAATGGAAGATCAAACCTAGCAAATCTCAGGGGAGTTTTTCGTTCTAATTCTTTTTAATTTCCTATTTTTAACTTTAATAAACAACGAGAACGTTGTTTAACTTAAGTGGGGGGGGGGGTGTGGGGAATTAGAACTTTTACTTAACCCTTACTTGTCCTTATTTTTCAAGAATATGCTTTAATTTGCGCTTAATATATCAAAATTTTAAAAAAATTTAGCATGTCTTTTGTTTAATCTAAGTTGCATAGCTGCACACAAGACTTTATATTTAAAATTGTGACTTCAAAATTCACAAATCTATGAGTGTGCCGGTGACTTATAAACTTTAGAACTTGACTTGTATACTATTCGAGACCACCATAATAAGTATTATTTTTATAATTGGAGTGACTTGTCTAAAATTGGTAAAATTCTAGGATTACACCAAAAAGCCTTTATATGTTTTATGATATTAACTAACTACACTGGTTAGTTAACCCCCGTATAAACCCTTGTTTACTCTCATTTTTAGAGTAAGATACCCCTAGAAAAACACGTAGAGCCATTCCTTTATGATTTTTACACCTTGTTATTATGTTTCGTTACACCTTATACCTTAGCCTATCCTGTAGATTTAAATCCGTGGTTAGATGATTTGGAAAAGTGGGTTTCCTTGTGTTACCTGTGTTTGTGTGCGTAAATTCATAAATCTTTGGTTAGGTCGGTAAATTGCACAATGCAATTGAGTGAAAGTACATATTGTATATTTTTAGTCAGTTTTTCGTGTGTTTACTACTTTCACTATTACATTATGTCTGAAAGTCTGAAAATTAAGGAAAAATTATTCGGATTTATTGTGATGGAATTGTGGTGAAATTTTACACCTTTAGTTAAAAAAAATAAAATAAAAAATAAAAAAAAGGAAAAAAAATGATAAAAGAAAAAAAAAAAATTGGTAGTTTATTTAAACCAACGATGTAAAGTTTTGTATTAAGTGGTTGATATCGCTACTATTGTTGTATTATATTTATGGATTGAAAGGGAGTTGGATTATGGGAACGCCAACTAAGGATTGTTTATTCTTTGTCTAAGGTTTTATTGAATATAATTCGTGTCTACCTAAAGCGTGAGTTACAAAAGAGTCAAAGCGTTAGTTATTCAATGATATGAGTCTTATTCATGGGATGGTAGGGAAGTATTCTAACCACACTTAGGACTTTAATCTATTTGTTTCTTGTTTTGTATTTTTATTTTACACCAATTTATATCCTAAATGTTATCCATACCCAACTGTATTATTATATTCGTTGTTAGCTTTCGAGCATCCGGATATGATGATTGTCAAGTAAGAATATTAAATATATGAATAAGGTAGTGACCATCCTAGTATTAGATTAATTAGCTAACGTGCCAGCAATCTAGTGTGCAACTTGGTGACCATCCGTTATAAAAATAACGCGTCGACGATCCAAGAAACACATTAATGACCATCCATCATTTGAAATATCAAGGACTCGCGCCAGAGATACATGAAGCATACTAGTGACCATCCGTTAGTTAAAGCGTCGAGGACTCGCGCCAGCAATCTACTAAGTTTATGCAGGAAATATTCAAGCAAAGCTAGGTTTAACCTATGAACCAAATAAACCCTTTTTACCGCTTTAAACTTTTTACTCCTTAGCTTTAGTGGGGAGATGTGTATCCTTGTCAAGCATATGATAGAATATTCGTCACGTCCGGACAGTTAAACGATTAGATTTGCTTTTATTAATAATATATTTTTTTCTGATTAGGTAAGTGTTTGGCCGTGCAATTATGATAAAACGAATAAGTGCTTAAATGTAAAAATATCCTATCAAGGATACCTTTTCATTATGTTTATTCTAATGGTTTACTTGAGGACAAGTAAAATTCAAGTGGGGATATTTGATGAGATCAAATAAGTACATTTTATTAGCATCATTTATCCTATTTAATTGACTTGTTTTATATTATTTTGTATGAGAATTGGTGCTTTAATATTTACTTTAGTATTTCTTAGGTAAAAACAAGCAATAGGTGAAAGTTAATGATATTGGACGAATTATGAAGCTAAATGATCAAGATTTGAAAAGTCTACTGAAATTCAAGAGATGCGCCGTATCTCTCTCAACAGATACGCCGCAACATCATACTTAGATGAATTTGAAGACAATTGCCTGACTTTGAAGAATGCGCCGCATCCAATTACAACATGCGTCGCATATGAAACTTTGGTCAACGAAGAATAATCAACTTGATCTACTCCAAAATACGCCGCATCTCATTTACAACATGCGGCGTATCAGCTAAAGACTTCACCAGATTCTATCCAAGACGTTAAAGAACATGCGCCGCATAAAGAAACAAGTTACGCCGCATCTAAAGGCGGTGTACGAATATTACAGAATTTAATAATCTTGGACCCCACGCGAAGTTAAGTAGATGCGCCGCATCTGTCATCAACATGCGCCGCATCGACCCCTCAGACAGAACCTATAAATACCTCAAGACAGATACGAGTTTTGTGTACAGAAAACCCTAAGGAGATGAATTCAGTCGAAGAAGCATCACAAGACATGCCCCAAACGAAGATCTTAGAGCTGTAAGATGGTCCTGCATATGTATAATTCATTAAGTAGTTTTGTTTATTGTATTAGAAAGCTTTAATCCATCAGGATTGATGGGCTTGTGGCCACCATACTGCTCCTCTTAAAATTGCTTTCCCATCGGTTAAAGTTTATATGATTGATGTTTTTGGTGAATCATATTTGTGCATTGATAACCTCTGTGTTTAGTTGAGTCTTCTGGGCTACCATACATGTTCCTCGCCTGCTTATCTAGTGTCTGGAAAGTAGGATAAACATAAGTAATCATTAAGGGTTTACTCGCCGATATATAGGATCCAACGCGACATATTAGATTACGATACTCATCATATAAAACTAGCAATAAAACAAGTGACAAGCTACTTAATTATAAGGACAGGTCTTCTTACATGCTTCTATTATCTATCTGTGTACGTGATTGCTATTCGCTTATTCGTTCTCATTAGTTTTACTTTTATTTCTTACTAAATCCGTGTTAGTCTATCAGGCTAAACCCCTGTTTTATTAGATTAAGATTGTAAAACTAACTTAGATATTAAAATACTAATTAAATCAACTAGATATTACGTTCCATTCTTAGTGTTCGACACTCTACTTACCACTATATGCATATTGATCGGGTACATTGCTCGTTAAGTATGTGTGTTAATAATAAGTCGGCTACATATAAATGTAAAACTTGAATTAGGCTAAACACCACTCTATACTACACTGGCACATAGCACGCATCATTTGCGTTGACTGTAGCCGTTAGTCCTTTAACCAAAAAAACTGCACCGTTCGACCTTAAGTGGCAAACGTTATGCGCCGTTTGTCCCTCCCTCTAACAGACATTATTAATCGTCGTTAAGTTTACACATGTGACACTCATGTGAAGGTATATTAGTCTTTCCCCCCTCATATTTCATCTTCATCATCTTCTTTTATACATCTTCTTTCTTTCAAAGTTAAATTTTAAATATCTCTAAACACATTTTGAAAAATCAATCTATATATAATCAACACTCGATTCAAGAACCATTAAATTTTAATTAAAAAAAAACACACCAACAGAGTTGGATGCAAAATATATATAATGATGTGTTTTTTACCCGGTTTGTTTGTAATATGGATAGTAGCACCAGCAGAATTCGGAGCACCAGCAGATTCCGGCGCATATTTATTTTTGAAGTTATATTCGGGTTTCAAGTTCTTAATATCCATAACCATAAAAAAATTGAAAATCCTTACAAACTTATTGCAAAACCCTTACAAACTTTTACCCATAACCATAAAAAAATGAAAATCCTTTCCAACAAAATCATGAAATACTACTGATCTTTTATATCATATCCAAATAATTCAAACCCACCTAATTCAAACCCACCTAATGCAAACCCACTGTGTGGAAAAAAAACATAACAATATTCGAATTCAAGATCTTGGGTTTTATATTTCAAGAAAAGATCTTTGAAGATCTAGACAAACCCATCATCGATTTGAATAAACGAAAACCTTACCCCGTGAGTCCGTGACATTTGTTAGATCTCTGAGTCAAACTTGACGAATGTAAAAATCTATCTTTGTTGAATTTTTTTGCCCAAATTCATAAAACCATCACTAAACCATAGACCTCATTAGGTACGAAACCCAAGAACCAACCAATTAGTACACCACCGTCGTTGCCGGATTTTTTACAACCACTACACTCGCCGAATTCTCTCATCATCCACTTTCGGCGAACCACCACCTCCACCATCGAATCGGCATCCACCACTTCCTCCACTCCCCATTGTTTTAAAAATGTTTCAAATATGGGAGAAAAACACATTTATGATGAGTGTTGGTATATGTTGCGTGTTTGTTTGCTTTGGTTTCAGATCTGGTCTTTTTTATTTGTTTTGGTTTTCATGTTGTGTTTGTGTTATATTTAATGTCAGGTGTATGTGGTTGTGGGGATTGGTTAAAAGCTGTTTATGGGTTTGTTGAAAGGTGGTGGTGGTTTGATGAACTAACGAAGGTGATGGTGTGGTGTGTGTAAGAAAGATTTCTGTTTCTAGTTTGTGTTTTTTACTTTGAAAATAATGTAAAAACCACCAAACCCCCATGGATTAAAGTGTATTAGACTATTATTAATGTGTGTTTGGAATGGATATGTACATATGAAAGTTTGAGTGTCATGAATCTATACATATGAAAGTTTAAGTTTTTTAGTGTGTTTATTTAGAGAGAGAAATAAGTGTTGCAAAATGACGGGTATACCCTTGTGGGATACAAGTTAACAAGAGTTAACGAGAGTTAGTGGGTCCCGTTAGAGGGAGGGACAAACGGCGCATAACGTTTGCCACTTAAGGTCGAACGGTGCAATTTTTTTGGTCAAAGGACTAACGGTTGCGGTCAACGCAAACCACAAGGACAAACGGCGCAATTTACTCTAAAAAGTATGATAACAAATGAATAAAAGATATATGATAACGGTTAGTGAGGTGTTAAGTTCTTATGTATAATTAAGAGGAAATTTCTTAAATGAACCATAACAAGTATCCATTTTTCAAAATAAACTTCGCCAATATTTTTTACGAAAATGAACTTATGCATATCACCTATTAGATTCAATTCATAACAACTTTTAAACCTCACACATGTCTCTCATTTTTCTAGGCGAGGTAGTGGGAGTGAAGGGTTGTGGGCGAGGTGGTGGGAGTAAAGAGGTGGGGCGAGCTCGTAGGCGAGGTGGTCGGCAAGGTGGTGGGAGTGAAGAGCTGGGGCGAGCTCGTGGGCGAGGTGGTGGGAGTGAAGAGCTGGGGCGAGCTCGTGGGTGAGGGGTGGGAGTAACTGTTTGTCGTCAAAATCTTTGAGGTGTTTAAAGACATATACGTGATTGATGTTAAATGACATCTCATCCAACCTATTTGGAGAGTATTAAATGCATATGATTGTTTGTGTTTTGGAGTGAAGATTTTGGAGAATAAAGAAAATCTGTGAAGTGTTTAAAGATGTTTGATGGGGTGGGTGGCTGGATGTTTTCAAGTTTTTAGGATAATGCAATTTGTGGGCACGAATATGCATGACAAGAAATGTGGATGTGTGTGTTGTGTGTGTGTGTGTTAGAAATATGTCATGAATAGTCACTTTCAACTTTCTCTTTCATGCAGTTCATGAATTGTAGAAAAATGGTCTAAATTGGTAAATGAGATGTATTTTTGGTCTAGATAGGTAATTAGGTTTATAATTAATGTGTTATAATTCTAGTATATCAAGTTTGAGGGGCTTTGATTTACAGTAGAATGACTATAGATGATAATATTACATTTTAATGATGATGTAATTGTGTAAAAACTAAAAAGAATTATACATAACCTTTAAATTCCAAAACTCTTCATATTTGATTGTTATATTAAAGGGAGGTGATTTGCACACTCACACAATTGATTGAGACACTTAAATTATGAGTGTTTTGATATTTATACCCTTACAGGGTGAAAATAAATAAAAATGATGTGAGGGTATAAATGTCAAGACACTCATAATTTGAGTGTCCCAATTAATATTGAGAGTGTTCAAATCACCTCCCATATTAAATAGTATTCCCAATTGCTAAATTGACTTATTTAGTTAAATTAAATTTGATCAAACGAATTCATAAATAACATGCGATCGAATTAGAAAACTAAGACATACACAAATTATGTTATTCCGGAGCATTGACAAATTATTTTAAGGAAATGAAATGAAATAATGTAAAATGACTTCTCTAAAAATTGTGAAATAACTTAATTATTTGGAGTTATGATGAGTCAAGCTTTTTTTTTTTTTTTTTTTTGAAAGATTAGCTATTATAAACAGATGACCCAAATCAGGACCTCACAAACAGAACTGTGCAAAACAATTCACAAAGAGAAAACAACCCCAAACCAAAAACAAAACCAAAATTACATGAACAATCAGACAAATAAATCAAAATGCTTGGCAACCCAACAGTTCCAATTCGTCTTAAACTTCGGGCAAATACGAGTAGACATCCATAACTTAGCCATACAGTAATTTGAAAGACCCCAATTATGGCTTTAACGACGTTCGGGCTTCCTTGAACATTGAGATTCCCTTTAGCTATATCGATAACAGAAATCAAAGGGAAAGCGATCGGGGGAGGGAGATTCCACCAGCTCCACACCAATCTAACACAATGGCATTTTTTTTTAACGGCATTAAAAAAAAAAAAAAAAAAAAAAAAAAAAAAAAAAAAAACAAAAAAAAAAACAAACAAACAAACAAACAAGCAAGGAGCTAGAACAATTACATAGTTATGAGACACAATGGCATTTGATCAGAACATGCTTAATACCTTCAGTTTCTGAGACACAAAAAGGGCAGTTCGGGGAGGGAAGGATGACACCACGAGCAACAAGATTAGGTCTCGTCGCCAACCTATTGAGAGAAGCCTTCCAGACCAAAACATTCATTTCCTTTGAATCCATGAATTCCACTTATGATGAGTGCCCAAACTGTGCACCCCAATAAGAGAATTTTCAATGACTTTAGATATGACTTTAACTTTGAAGTAACGAGATGCATCGTATGACCAAGTCCATTTATCACAGCCATCGGAAGAAAGCATAATGAAATGTTACATGTTTTAGGACCTAACGTGATATGTTACATGTTTTAGGGGTACGATCTTATAGTATAATGAAATGATATACCAAATAGATTCTAAGTTTGTTAACGTGTGCTTTTATTGTTTGTGGGTTGAATTTGTGTTCTCAAGCAAGACAAGAAATATGTACAGCGTTTTTGTTCCATTGGTTGGGAATCCTATAAATTAAAGTTAATTATGTATAGCATATCATTGCTAAGATGTATCTAGTACTATTGAATGCTTCTGCCGGTGGCGGATCTAGGATGGTTTTGAAGGCTTAGTGAACTAAATGAATTTATCTCAGGTAGCGTAAAATATCATAAAATGTTTTAACTTTCTTCTAGTGCCCTATTTACAAAAAGTACAGTTACAAGTTTTAATTCGGTTTTAGTGAAATTGACATGATAACTTTGGAGTCTTGATCCCAAATTGCTTTATGCCGATTCAATTACATTACATTAAATCCTTCTTGTTATTGTGCAAACACGCAAAACGTATATTAAATCAATAAAATGAATTGTAATTTGTGTATGAATAAAAAGATATCCGAACTAAAATGCTGTATCATTTTCTGTTGTGTTTAAATCACTGAAGCTAATTTGGAACATATCATTATAAAAAATGATTGATGCGACTAAAACATACTTAATGAATTGCTTAAAACTTCGTGACATAAATTCATTAGTTTATGAAAAAAGGGATTTTCTAACTTGTGCCTTAGGGTCACAAGTTAAGTACACCAAAAGTACATTAATAGTACACAGTGACCCACATAAAAGTACATCTGTCTGTACTTTTATGTGGATCCCTGTCTGTACTTTTATGTGGATTCCTGTGTACTTTTTCGTGAGCCCTTGTGTACTTTTGGTGTGCTTAACTTGTGCCCTTAGGGCACAAGTTAGAAAAACCCATGAAAAAAATGAGTATATTATTACAGTTCTCACAAAACTTTTGGCAAAATATTTTTAAGCATGTATTTTTGTCCCGCCAATCTTTTATATAATATGAGAACTCACTTTTGGCCAAATTGAGAGATTCGATTAACCAATGGGAGGGCTCCATTTTGAAATCGAGCTCTCTCATTGGTTAATTGGTTTTCCAATCGAGAGAATGTCGGAGCGCCAAAAGTGTTTTTTGAGGGGCCTCCCAAAACATAGACGTGTCGAAAACGCGAATAAAAAAACCATTTGGAAACGGGTGTATTTTCTGAAACTTTGGTGTCGCAGGGTCTCTGGCAGTATGAGAGGCACCTTCTAGAATATTTTAAAAACGATGGTTATCCTCTCCGATATCTTTTCTATATTTGAATTACGCGTTATCTTTTGGCCCACGGTTGTGAAACCATAATCCTGAGCCTATATATAGTCGCCAAATGTGGGTGCTCATCGTTCATCAGACTTTCAATTGTTTTGCTTTCGTTTTCTTATCGCATGTTTATGTTATAGGCTCCATAATTATCAGAATTACAGAAATATAATAGCTATAGAGCCCTAATTCTGATTGGTTATCGTTTCGTTTTCTTATACTAGGTATGGAACCCTAGATCTGATTCGTTATCGTTCGTTATTATTTAATTTTTTGGTTTTTCTATATTGATTTATATTTTGTTTGTTGAATTAATTATTGTTATATTTATTTCTTTCTTATGCATTTATGTAGAGCCCTAATTCTGATTGGTTATCGTTTCTTTTTTTTCTTATAGCAGGTGTATGTCATAGATTTCGTTATTACTAGGTATGGAACCCTAAATCTAATTCGTTGTAGTTTTTTACTATTTTATTTTTTTGTTTTTCCTATATTGATTTATATTTTGTTTGTTTAATTAATTATTGTTATATTTATTTCTTTCTTATCCGTTTATTTATTTATTTATGATGTTTTTAATTGTCGATTGCATGTATTGAACATTTTTTATCGTTTATATCTTTTTTTCTAACCTCTATGGATACTCATTAATTTTTTATATTTGTTTATTGAAGCGATTGGTTACGAAGATCCAGAATGGTCTGACAATAAACTTATATTGGTTCCAATGGAGACGGATGAAATAGGCGCTGTTGTAATGCTTTTAAGAAACATTAATCATAAAGGAGGGTTGTGTAAAGAAACATGTTTGTTGATTACAAGATTATCAGATCATGTCATTGAGGTGAAGATTTTAACAGGAACACATGCAGGAAATATTTCGTATCTTCCACGAATACATTTACGAAGAGGTTTTTAGAAGAAACTATCGCGTTTGTAAATTAATTTTTAATTTCTACTGAATGTTTAGTTTTTGGTTTGTGCAACATGTGTTTTCCTTTGAATATCAAAATCAAATATGTTTCTTATAGGATGTTTTATTCACGTAACGTTATAATATCAGATTCATATGAATCAGAAACATGTCTTTGTCGCATCAGAAGAAAATATCGCCTTTGTGCATAATTATATTGTATAGATATATAGTTTATTTTATACAGGCATATATTTTTTTGAATTCTAAAGAATTATATCACATACATCAGAAACATGGTTTCACACCATATTTTTCTAATTTTGAACCTGAGTGATTTGATTAACCAATCAGTTGTGTTTTATGTGTCTCTGATATGATATTTTATTTACATAACGTTGCTATATCGGATTTAAGTGTAACAGAAACTTGAATATATTATAATTATTTAATACTTGGTTTGTATGATGTTAATACATCAACGTCGTATGTATAACAAAATAGTTGTATCTTTATCGCATCAGACGAAGAGTCTCTATTTTGTAACTTGAATTTTGAATTTTAGACACTTATATTAAAGATTTGTCTATTTTTTGTTGTGTTGTGGTTTGTACATCACAATACTATTTTTCTTATATGGTAATGTGTATCAGATCCCATTGCGGTTGAACCCATTATTATAAAAACGGCAAATTATGACTCATCGTTATGGTCATATGATCATATTCAATTTACATCAGAATTACATTATATTTTTTTTTACATGTATCTTTATCATATCAGACGCAAACTTCCTTTGGATTAAAAGAATTATTTTGTAAATTGAATTGTGAGATTTAGACACTTATATCAATTAATTGTTTATTTTATTTTATTTTTTTATTTTTTTTCTCCCTGAATTGCACATCACAGCAATGTTTTTCTTATGAAATCAATTGTATCAGAAACATGTTCACATTGTAATTACTCATTTTATATATATTTTCATTCCATCTATCTCGTGGTTTAAAATATTAGAATCGTGTCTAGAGCGAATACTAAATGATTTTGTTGATTCATTAAACTTAATTATGTTGTTTGCAGGTTACTTTTATTACTTTAATTAGAGAATATATTTCTCATAAATGAATCAGATAATGACTGAAAAGAATCAGAGGTTAAACATAACACCAGATTAATCTTTAATCAAACATTTATCATAAATTTTAAAATTGAAAATAAGTAGGGGAGTGTTTGTTGGTTTTAAAATTTGTTTCTAAATATATGGATCATGTGTTATCATAAACGTCTCCCATAATATATAGAGGTATCTTCTAAAACTGATTTTACCTTTATCAATATCTTTTATATTTCAATTACGTTATCTATCTGGGCACGTATATTTATAACTTATAGATATTCTCCCAATGAGGGTGGTGATGGTTTATTATCTTATGCATCTCCGAAGATTCACATGTGTATGGATTTTACATATGTATCGTAATCTACTATTCTGATCAACTTATATGTGTTTATTGTATTACGTGGTAAAAATGTTGTGTTCCTGATTCGCAATTAAACCTTTGGTGATTGATATGTATATTTTTAACATTTTATTTGTTTCAGTTTTTGCTAAAGTTACCATCACTTAGTTTTTTTTGGGTTCGGATTGTAAATAAATATGCATATTAATTAACTCAGACATTACTTTTTGGGTTCGAATGTGTTTATTTTATTTAGATTTTTTTTATGTTTCCGATTCAACAGAAAAGTTTTTTTGTTTATACGTTTATTTTATTGGTACTTTTTTTTAATTTTATTATCAGTAGTAATTTTTTTTCAACTAACCGTCGCTTTTTGTATAAATATAAATTTCTGAATTGCACAATCATATACCCCATCCTTTTTACACATACAGTCAAAAACCCCAATTCGTTCAACAGAATCCCTAATTTCAAAAATCAAAAAATGGAAACTTCATTAATTCAAGAAAACGTGGCGAATGCGCAACAAGATGGTCAACAACAAACACTACCACAAGAAGATGGAGTATTAGACTTTCAAATAAAGCCAATTTCAATCTATAAACAAAAGCTTAGGAAAGCCCCACAGGTAAGCACACGCTTTTCTGAAATTGAAATAGGAAGAAACAACCAAGTTGCAAATGTTTCACTGACAAAAAATCAGGAAGGGTATAAACCGATAGTAGATTTTATAAAAGATTGTTATATTAAGAAAGCGTTTGTCCTTCATCCATCTGTCATGTATGAATCGTATTTAAGGGAATGTTGGTACACAGCCACATATAATACAGAAATGAAGATAATTTCAATGACCATTAAAAAGGGTTCCTTTGAATTGAAATTCGGTGTCTAGACATTTACTAGCATTTGTGGTTTTGATTATCTTGAAAAAGGTTTTGAGTATGATGAAGAACCCTCTTTTGATGATATTCAACAAACAATGCTAAAAATAGGTTATAACAAGGCAAATGGGCCAGGCAAAGCGCTTGAACATACTCTTTATAAGTATTTGTTTCCTGCGAAATGGAAATTGATTATGACCTATATAAGCAGCGGTTTGGGAGGTAATACCGGGTCTTCAGATCAGTTGAATTATATGCACCAGTTGATTGCACATGGACCTATCAATGGTCTTAAACTAAACTATGGGGAAATTATTTTTAATGACCTTGCTTCTAAACTGAATGTTGAAGTACATTTTGCAAAACCAGCATATACAAGATTTGTTTCTCTTATTTTGGAAAAATTACTTGGGGAAAGTTATGTGAATTGTGATGAAAAGGCTATCAAACTTCAAATAATGGGAAATGCAATAGTTAGTGCTAAACCAGATTTTTATGAGCTTTCAATCACATCTGCAATGGAAAGGGTATGCCAAAATCTATCAGAACCTACACATCCATTACAAAATATTGATGGTATTGATAGTGATGGTCATGAGTATTATGGCGCGATAACTCTGTTGAGCTTGGTTTAGACATAAATGATAGGGAAGTAAAGACAAAGTCAGGTTCGGGTTTGGTTTATCCAAAGTCAAAGGGACCACCATCGACGATACCAGCAGGTCATTTCGGATATTTAACACTTTTGTTATTGATTTAAAGTTAGTACATATTTGTTGTGTTTGTGTATTTTAAAAATTCCACTAATTATTACAATTTTGGTTTTTAGGCTGTGGTGATTCTGATTTGTTACAAAAAAACATGTCTGATTCAGCAAAATAAGGAAAAGGAAGTTCATATGAAGTATGTTATTCGTTTTTTTCCTTTAAAAAAAATGAATTTCATGTATCTTTTTCTATATCAGCCAAGATGTCAATGAAGGTGTGAAATCGGCACAAGCAAATGTATTTAAAGGTATGTTGTTATGTTAATTATCATTCCATTTTAGGGGTATAATATTTTGGATAATTTTTCTAATAACATTAATTGGTTTTGGAATGCTTTTTCGTATATAATTGTATTTGTATATTTAAATATATTTTGATTGTATTCATATTTTTTATTTACGCGTGCAGATTTGACTGGAAAGTTTCATGATAAACATCATCATGACTTGGACATGTTAGTTGATTCTTCTAATGATTCACATGAAAGTTCCGACAATGTTGCCGATTCTGTGGATAGAAGGGTTATTGAAGATCCTAAAGTCAATGCAGGTCATTATAGACTTTTATAATTGTTTTGATTTTATTCACCTAATTATATGTATTTTAATACAGCTTGAGAATATTAATGTTTTGTTTTTTATATCGCATTGTTTCTGAAACAGTTGAAGATGGTCCCTTGAAACCACATGAGAATTTTCCAGAACAGTTTAACACTACGTATCACCACGAGGAAGGAAATGGTGGTAGTTTGTTTGCTGATATTGCTAGAAGACAGGAATCAACATTGCATTCATTCGTGGATCTAAACGGAGGCGATGATGATGTAATGAATTTGGCTGGAGGTCAAGATGAAGAAGCCAGTGGTAATTCAATTCCTTCTGAGAAGGCTCAAAAAACTTCAGCAAATGTTTCTAATCAGTGATTTGGCAAAGCAAGTTCGTCTTCTTACAGATCAAATATGTGAACTTCGGAGTGAGCAACTGGCTTTTAAACGTCAACTCATGCAACTTCACAAACCATCAGTTGCATCCACGACAACATTTGTTGCAGATATTGTGAAGGCCTTTCAACCATCGTTTTCTTCGATGATGAAAGAAATGAGTGATTCAGCATCAAAGCAGAAAGAAATAATTGCTGCTGATATTGTCAATGCTTTTGAGCCATCGTTTTCTTCGATGGCCAAAGAAATAAGTGATTTAACACTGAAACAGAAAGAAACGTTTTCTTCAATGATGAAAGAAATCAGTGATTCAGCATCAAAGCAAAAAGAAAGAATTGTTGCTGATATTGTCAATGCTTTTGAGCCATCGTTTTCTTCGAGAGCAAAAGAAACAAGTGATTTAGCGCTGAAACAGAAAGAAACATTTGGGGAAATAAATAAATTAACTCAATCTTCATTGGCAAAAATATCAGCAGAAGAGATCTCTAAAGTTGTTCTTTCTGGTGTTAACCCAGAACTTATTGGTATAAAAGAACAAATCAGGAAGTTTCACACCGAATATATTAAATCGTTTGAATCGTTGGTGCACAATCTTGACAAGTCTGTTAAGGAATGTCACTCTGTAATTTCAAAGGATGTTGGTGAAATTGCAGCTAAACAGGAAAAAATTTGTGAGGGGGTAGAAAAATCGTCAGTTGTTCATTGGCAAAAACACCTGCAAGCGATATAAGTGAAGCTTTAATTGCCCAAATCAAGCTGGAACTGAATAGTTTTATTTACTGTATGAATGTGGCATTTTCCAAGATAGATTTTAAGATAAATGTTCTAGAAGAGTTCATCAAGGTTAGCGAATCCGTCACAAATCTCTCATCTAATGTATCCAGCATTGTGAATACTGTGGCAACTATTTCTCAGAGACCTGTCCAGCTATGCTCTGAAATGCTTGAATTACCATATGCTATTCAAAATTTGAATCAAATAGTGATGGGCATTCTCACTTTTAAAACGGATATCGACCGTTATGCTAACTTGAGCAAACAGAATATGTCTATCTTCAATTCTCTCGCTGGGTACTTCAAGAATCTTCAAAATGATGTTCGTGTTCTTCAGAAACAAATTGAGCAGATTATCCCTTCAAAAAAGGAGAGAAAGGAAGATCGAGAACTGTTTGATGTTTTAATGATAGATCAAAGAGTTTTGAAGGATAAAGTGTCGAAGATAGCTGATAGCATGCTGCTTCTTGTGCGTTGGACTGAAAGTATTATGGTTGACAATTCAACATCTACTTCTAAAACAAATGTTGAAGGAGATAGACCACCATCTACTTCTACCCTTAGACCCGGAATCTAATGTAAATTCTGTTTCCAATATATCAGAAGAGACAACAACAAGTCCTCCAGTTTCCCATAGTGAAAAAGGTTTTAACAATGTTGGAGATCAAGTAAAAGATGCGACGAAATCTGCTGATCAAAAAGATCATTATGGGAAGCCAGTTATTGCTGAAGTACCGTTAGATCCAAAATCTGCCATAAATCTGGATTCACATCCGTGTCAAGTTACATCGTCATCTTCATCTGAACAACACAGACTTCGACAATCACCCCGACATGAAACATCCATTGATGGTGAAAAGGTTCAGGAAAAAAAACCAAAGTATCTAACGAGCAGTACATGCAGACATCTGTTGTTGATGGAGACAAGCAAGACAATACTCGTGCAGAAAATACAGAAGAAGTTATTCGGGAGCTGCAATCCAACACAACACATGCCAACCAGTTAAATCAGCCTGCCGATACATTCGTGTTGGAGCGAGAAAAAGATAACACAAAAGTAGTTAATCAGGAGCAGCAAGTCAACAAAACACATGCTAATCAGTTAAATCAGCCTGCAGGCACATTCGAGGTAGAGAAACAAAAACTGAATCATTGTCAGCCTAGCCAAAGAAAACGGAATGCACATGTTATTGCAGAATCAAGTGAAGAAACATCTGAATTTTCAGATAAAGCAGCTGAACAAGATGGGATTTTTAAATTCACCGCAGAAGGGAAAAATGTGACGGTAGATGTTGGAAAACAGAAATTGTTGGAAGAAATGATTCGAAAGGAAAAGAAAGAAGCAGAGGCTTCCCATTATGAGGCTTTTAAAGTTCTTGAAGAGGATGCAAGATTTAATGCGGCTAGAATTTCTGAGGAAGTTGGTGAAAATTATAAGCAATTGTTGGACCAATATCGTGCTAAAAAGAATCATTATGATTGGTATGTTAGACCGATGGATCCGAATTGTCGACATCTTCCTGAAAAAATTATCTCTGTTGATGTTGTGTCAAAAAAGGGCCCTATTATTGTAACTATACATAGGGAAGGTTGGCTTAAATACAAAACATACAAGAATCTCTATCTGCGTGATTTCAATGGGTACGAATGGGAAGAGATTCGGCAATTTATAAACAGGAAAATCAGTGCCCGTGCCAAAACTATAATGTCACCTATTGAAGCCGGGATGAGCGAATTGAGGCAGATTGGGAAAATGCTTGGTGTTAATGAAAATGTCGATTTAAAGGAGCTTGATCCAATGATTGAATTTGAGGAGATTATGAATAGAAGAAAGCTTTCAGAAATCGAGAAGGATGGATCATTTGTTGCTGGAAAAGAATGCGATCTTACTCTTCCTCCAGAACTGGTGGGTAAACAATTTGGGGATGGTGTAGTTGTATATAAACCATAATTTGGTATGTTGTTCAAGAACAAATATATGCACAAGTGTTTTATCAGGGCAAGGGATATTGATAAATGTTCGTTGGATAGATTGTATATTTTCCAATCCATGTACGTGCATAGATTAAGAACCACTTCCCCCATAGTGCCGGCGGAGAAAGAGTTTACGAGGTTGGTTGAAGCACAGATTAGAGAGAAAAGCGCAAATTACCCAGCTCATAAAAGAATCAAGCTTGAAGGAATCAAAATATGAGTTAGTCTATGTTACTTTTTGTTGTTAGATGTGTTTCATCAACTGAAATTTAAAGTTTCTAAGTTAGTCTATGTCACTTTGTGCGCCAATGATTAAATTATATATTATTTATGAATTGATGGGTTGTGATATGTTTCTGAAGGTTTTGTTGATTGGGTGGTAACATTAAATCGTAGTAGATGCATATAATAAAATGTTTTGTATGCTTCTGATAGATCTGTTGATTAGAAGGTAATATTAAACCGTATAAGATGCATTTATATAAAATGTTTTAAAAATCATAATTTAGTTGATATTTGAAGAGGCGTTGCAATACTTAACTCCGATGTTAATGTATCCTTTGGACCTTTTCCCATAAATATCAAATCACTATTTAACAAAGTGTTCAGTGGTGCAACATAAAACCTTTATTTTTTAATTTGATATAAAAAAAACCCCTCAATTTCTGGATCAATAATCGTGATGTTATTGTTCTTGACCAATTGTCCAATAACATCTGAAAGGGAATAAATCATAGCATATTGTGGAAAACTAGAAGGGGGGTTGAATAGTTTACCGGTTTTTAACTTGATTTTCTTTGAAATCTTTTACGTGTAATCGAAAACGAAAACTTACCAAACAATAAGTAATATGCAAGAATAAATGTAAGAAACGATCAAACCATAACAAGGATGTTTACCGTGGTTCAGCTACAAGGACTCTTTTTCCCTGCCCTACTCCACGCCCCGAGTATCCAACTCGAGATTTTCTTGCACTAGTCAACAAGCTCCTTTATCCGGCGGAGAAAACTTTACACGTCGCTTACAACTATTTCCAACACTAAGCTAGATGTCGAGTTCTTTCACAAGGGTACAACCATTCCCGATAGTTCTTTTACAAGGGTACAACAATTCCCGATACACTAAGTATTTTGAGGACTAAAATAGTAACCGATCAGTATAAGTGGATACAATACAATGATGTATAAACTTTACTAGTTTACACTATGCTATAAACTAGCTATAAACTAATAAGGCACATATGCTTAGATATACAATTAACTAAAAATCAAATAGCAACAATCATCTGATATATTCAATTAACAAAATAGAATCACAAATAAGTTCACATAGCACATAAGACACTTGTCGTCGTTTTGTGTATTATATATACCAATGTTTACTCAGCTCGATTTTATTTGAAAATAAAATAGTTTCCTATCCATTTTAAAATTTAATTAAGATCAATATTTTGAAAACATAAATACTTAATTTTTCAAAGATATATCGACTAGGAATGCCCGACTCGAAGGAAAAGATAAAATACAAGTTTTACGTTAAGACAAGACTCAAATTTTTGACCTTCGTGTAGTATTTTAACTTTCTGACTTATTTAAGTATGTAATGATCACTTGTAAGTATTTTTAAATGAAAGTAGACTTAATTACCTTTAAAATGTCGGGTGGCGCGACTTCTACGGAGTTACGGTTATTTTTATATGATTTTTCAAAGTTTCTGAAAAAGCTGCGAACAGATAGGCGGACCCCTTAAATAATTAAGGGGACCGCCCATCTGGTACTCAAAATTTCATTTTTTGTAAAAAATTGTTTTCTGACTTTTCGGAAAGGTGTGTAACTTTTTGATTTTGATACCGAACATATAACACTTATTTTAAGCATAATATTATTTCGAGCTAGTATAATTAGTGTATATATTATCAAAACTAATACAAGTTAATCAACAAAACACTTTTCATATTTAATCCTCCTTAATGGGTAATTTGATACATGGATCGTACTCAATTTTTAAAACCATTTGTTTTGAAAATTTGAGCGACGTGGCTCTGATACCAATTGTGGAAAACTAGAAGGGGGGTTGAATAGTTTTCCCCTCTTTTTCGTTTTATAAGAACTTGGTTTTGCAAAATGTTGATTCAAATTTATTCAATTGTTTGTTTGAAAACCTTCAATTTGAGTTTAGTATGAAAACAATATATAATCAATATGATCAATTATATATGTAGACTTTTGGATTAGTTTTCAAAACTTAGTTTTATGAATGAAGCTTTGGTCGATCTTTATGTGAATACGTTTTTCTTTTAAAATCTTAAAGCATTTTGTATCAAATTATCGATTAAGTTAAACTCAACATGAGAAGTGTTAATCTTATATATATATAAGCCCATTAGACCATATCATACAACTATATATCCTATCACAATATTAACTTGTTACTACACCACAATCAATCATCAATATAAGCAACAATTAACACATATTTGCAAGCATAGATATAAAGCGATAAGTGCAAGAGTAAATGTAAAAAGATAAGAGAAAGAGGATGCAAACCGGACACAATGATTTATAGTGGTTCGGCTACAAGAACACCTTCCTTGTTCCTACTCCACTCCCCGAGTCACCTACTCGAGAGTTTTCTTCACTACTCAACAAGCTCCCTTTTGGCGGAGAAAACCGTACACAACTTTTGCTTACACCATTTAACGACACTAAGCTAAATGTCGAGTTCTAATAGTAGCTAGAACCAATCTCACAACACAACTTAGATCACTACACAACTTCACGACTTCTTCATGACTTCACAAATTCTTCACGACTTCATCACAACTTCTTCTAAACTACTTCACGGCTTCACGACTTCTTCACGACTTCACGACTTCATCACAACTTCTTCTAAACTCCACTACTTAATCACACACCTACATCTTCACAACTACATGTCTTCTCCACACTACTACTTCCTCCCACTACTTCTTACTCACTCATTGAATCACTACTAAGTAAGATCATCTTGATCTACTTATTACATATACCTAACTCACAACTTCACATAAGCACTAACAAGATCCTAATACATCTTTGGCTTTATGATAGGGAGGATTCTTCTCTTGCACTTTGAATGATGAGAGATTGGATCACTTGAAACAAAGATTAATAATCTTATGATCAAAGGGTTTTAGAATGATGTTTAGAGAGAATTGGATCTGAAAATTTTTGTGCAAAAGGTCCAGAAAAATACCAGGTTTGAGGTGGTATTTATAGGAGAAGATTTCTGACAGAGGAGCGTGCCGGTCCCCTTAATTGTATGGCCGGTCCCCTTAATCATTAAGGGGGCCGCCCATAATTAAGGGGGTCGCCCTACTGAAACGGCCAGAAATCTTTGTCTTTTCTGGTAAAAGTTTATTTGGTGAAAAACTAACTGATTTTGGTTAAAAATTTGAATTCATATATTTGTTATGAATTAAACATTTTCCTTTAATTACCAAAATTGTTTTTCAAAAAATATATAACATGTTTATATCATTTTATAAACTTTGTAATGTTTAAATAAAATCCCTTTGATCTTAAAATGTATTAGACATTTGTTTATATATACCTTAAGTGATTGTTGTGGCAAACTCGAGACGTTGAGATGTCGAGGCTTGTTGACGTAAGAATGCAAAGATGAATTGTGATCACAAGTAACTTAAGCACTTTACGTTATATGTTGTAGTTTACATCTTTGTTATTATCAAAAACATGAAGAGGATGTTTAGATTAAATATCGTAATATTCATGCCAACAGAACCATTACTTTGGTTTGGTTCCGTCCGTTATACCTGAGGGTTCCGCCAGCATGTCTTACAGAATAATGCACAAGATATCACATAATCTAACCCAATATTCTCAAGATCTCACAAAGTCAACTTTGAGATATTTGAGTATAAATCTATACAAAATAAAACATGTCTCTTACACAAATGTTTCCTTGAAGGGACATGTGTGATGCAAGTGATGATATAAGTATATATATGATTTCTAATTTTAGATATTCTTGAAAAGGAAAGTATTCTTGTAAAAGAGTTTATGTATAGACTTAAAAATATTTGTTTGAGATGTTTAGCAAGTGAATGATTTACCAAAAAGAGTTTGCTTGCTTATATCCTAATAAGACATACTATTTAGAAAACTTGCTAAATATACTTATAAGACATTTTTAACATATGTACTTAAACTAAAGTATACTTGATTAGAAATCACTTTATGAAAACATGTAAATGTATTTTGAGTGATGTTAAGTAAAAGACTTTTAAATTATATTTACGATTTGCTAAAATAAACTTTACCTTTTGTAGTTAACAAAACTAAGAAAGATCGTAAAATATAAATAATGTTTTTAGACGATATTTGTATTAACACATATACTTTATAAGAAACACAAACAATTCTTCAAATGTTTCATAAGAAACACATGAGTCTGATGCGTAAACCAAAAACATAATTAAAAAAACTTAAATAACATCTCACAAAAAATAGTGAAAAGTACTATATAAGAAATACACGTATTTATTTAAACACTGTATAAGAAACACATATGATACTATATAAGAAACGCATGTAAAACTATATAAAAATTTATTTTGAAATTCTTAAACACGAAAACAAACAAAACATCCAAAATTTAGATACCAACAAAAATATTTAAAACAAAACAATTAATTAAACTCATTCCTTTTCATATCATTAGATTCTTCCTTACAGACACTGGCTGTCGCATAATTAAACAGATCGTTTAACTCTTCAATAAACACCCGGTGCCTCGTTTGAGTCTTTGACAGGGCATTTAGCGATTGCATAGCAACATCACTACCACGTAAACTTTCCATGTTTGCTATCATCGTATGGTTCTTTGCCATTACCCGTCTCAAGTGTTGACAACAAGCAAAAAGCAATTTCGAAAGTGCATCATCTTCACCTGCCTGTTGCACAAACCACAAACGCATACAATCATTCAAATTAGACGAGCCAGAAACATGCATCAATTTCTCCAAACAACTCAAAATCTGCCATTGAAATAATATATATATATATATATATATATATATATATATATATATATATATATATATATATATATATATATATATATATATATATATATATATATATATATATATATATATATATATATATATATATATAAAAGTACAACTGATTTTATAATTCGCTATGAGAAAAGCGCCAAACAAGTAGGCAAAAAATATATGTAACTTTTATAGGCATTTTGTATAATGTTTTAAGTATGGTAGCTATCTTCGTCGATATCTTTATAAATAATTAATTTTAAGTGATAAGTTTTAAAATAATATGACAACAATCGGCGAATCAAAATTGTTTGTATAATAATATCCATATTATAAAATGATTTATAAATCGTATTTGTCTTCATCCATATTTTTTGTATATAAAGTGCCAGATAAATAGGTAAAAAAAATTTATGTAACTTTTATAGGCATTTTGTAGAATGTTTTAAATATCATAGCTATCTTCCTGGATAACTTTATAAGAATTGTTTGTAACGTAATATCCATATTTTAATGTGTTTATAAATCCTATTTTTCTTCGTCCATATCCTTTATATATTTAAATTATGTTTCTGGATAAATTCTAAAATTGAACGACTACAACCTCGCCAATTCAAAATCGTTTGGAAATATAAATATTATACAATCTTTTAAAACTCGTGGTTTATATAATACATTATTAATGTTCATATGTATTGTTTGAGTTCCATTGTAAGTTGATGATTCTTAAATTAGTAAAGTTCACCATTTCAAGGAAAAAAAAATATAATACATCATTAAACTTTTGTCCGTATATATGTAAAAAAAATCAAGAAATATTTTATAAATCGTTTTTGTATTCAGCTACATCTTTTTTATATGTCATTTTTTTATAAGTCCAAAAAATATATGACTATAATTTCGCCATATCATAATCGTTTCGAAATATAAGATGCATGTTAATTATTTAAAAATCAAGTTACGTATACATTGTTAAACGTTTATCTGCATATATATATATATATATATATATATATATATATATATATATATATATATATATATATATATATATATATATATATATATATATATATATATATATATATATATATTAATTAAAGAAATTTCTAGCCATTTCTTATTTTCGTTTCGTGAGTTACGATGACTTCAGAAAACAATCAATTTAATGAGAATACCTTAAACCCCAACGGAACAGGAACTGTGAGTTTTTGATTTTAATTACTATTCCTTTTTTTTTTTTTTTTTTGTTGTTGTTGTTGTTGTTGTTGTTGGTTGAGTGGTATGTTTTTTTACTTATCAACTTGAATGAAATCTTTGAAGAAAACAACAAAACAATATGTACCTTGGATCTCGTCCAAGAGCGAAAAATTTATCGATGTTGTCATAAACCTTTCGGCTATTAACGGTTAGTTATACACTGTTTTATTTAACGATGGTAATAAATGAAAAGAGCATATAAATTTGTTGTTTTTAACTTTTACACAGAGGTAACCCCAATTGGAATCAAAAAACTTATGGAGGGTGGATCAGAATTGTTACCAGATATAAAAGATCACTTGAAGGTAGTCTAAATATAAATGTTTTATATATATATATATATATATATATATATATATATATATATATATATATATATATATATATATATATATATATACAGTGGCACAGAATACAAGTGATACCGATTAATAGGCTGATTGTTCAAAAGAAATATCAATCGGAAGAGGAAACTCAATGTTGGACCTGGGAAATGTTTTATTATTTTCAAGAAAAAGTAAAAAGGACAAGTGACTATGGTTGTTGGGTTCTACATGACGTTCCTATGACTGAAGGATCGGAATACAGCATTCTCAGAAGTTCCAAAAAAAAGAAAACATACAAATACGCAATCAAAATCAAATAAAATATTGATTCCTCACATACCAAATAAAGATTAACTTATTGAAGTTTTGATAAGCACATCGGAAGAGTACGATGAACATGATAAGGCAAAAGCATCTACGAAAGGAATATCAAAAAGTATAATAGCGTACTTAATGTTGATATACAATTTGTAATGTTGATTATTTTGTAAATATTAAAATTTGTAAATGTTAAACAAAATATATAGATATTGGAGACAATACTTTTACATGCTCACAATGTAGGGCAAAAGTATGGGCAGCTGAAGCGAGTAAGGGAAGAGTGTCGACAAAAAATGGTGATTCATTTTCAATTTGTTGCATGAATGGTAAAATTAAATTGGATAGAATGCCTGAAGAACTATTACGATTATTCAAGTCAGACGATAAAAGAAGTAAATTTTTCCAGCATGATATTAGGAAATTCAACATGATGTTTAGCTTTACATCTATCGGAGGAAATGTTGACACGGATATCAACAAAGGTGGTGGCCCATTCATTTTCAGGATGTCTGGGCAAAATTACCATCTCCATGGAACTGTATTGCCTCGCGATGAAGAGATTTCAAAATTTGCACAGTTATACATAGTGGACACTGGTAACGAAATTTCAAACAGATATGCGGCACTAAGGTAATTTTAAAAAATTGAAGTTAATATTCATTGTATGTATTGTTTCAATTAAATATTTTTTGATAGTTGTATAAAATAGTTCAAAGAAAAAGGATTCGCCAAAAGAGATAAAAGAAATTGATCGTTCAATCGCAGTTCAGATTAAAGAAATACTAAACAGTTACAATGCTTTAGTTAAAGATTAACGAGCAATAGGAGAACAAATCGACTTGAACAATGCTTCAACAGTGAAGATCAGATTTATACCAAGAAAAGAAAACGATGCAAACAAAAACAAAGAAAAATTAGGAAAAAACTATGATCTGCCAACAGCAAATGAAGTAGCTGCTATCGTCGTTGGAGATATAGATGGGTCGCCTGACAAAAGAGATATTATTGTCCAAGCAAAGATGGTGACTACGTGCGCATGAAATGCACCGATTATACCTTCCATTGTAGTATCCTTTGTTATTCCCGTATGCTGAAGATGGGTATAGAGATGATATTTTTCTTAAAGGTTTTGAGGTTAAAACCGAAGATGGTAAAAAGTATAGAGTTTCTATTAGAGAATGGTTTGCATATAGATTACAACAGAGAGATATGGAGACTTCTTTAATATTAAATGGAAGAAGACTTTTCCAACAGTTTTTAGTGGGTGCATTCACGATGGTAGAGAACGAGAGACTTAAATGTTACAGGTTTAACCAAAAGAAACTACGTATATCATCAGTGAGAGATTTAAATAAATGTGCGGACGAAAGAGTTGAAGATACTTCAAAATCTGGTCAACGTATAGTGCTACCTTCTTCATATGTAGGTGGAACTAGATATAAAATTCAAAATTGATGCAATGGCTCTTTGCAAAACATATGGTTATCCAGATCTGTTTATTACATTGACATGCAACACAAAATGGCCAGAAATAAATAGATTTATGCAAAAACATAAACTAAGTTCAGAAGACAGACCAAATGTTTTATCGAAGGTATTCAAGATAAAACTTGACATTCGTATATCAGAATTGCGGGAAAAACAGTTTCTTGGAAAAGTCAGTGCAGGTAAATGTTTTTTTTTTTTTAATTATAACTTATAAATATTACTCCGTATTTAACTATTATTTACTGTTTGTTAAATTACATACTAACTTTTTAATTACAGTTGTGTATAGTATAGAATTCCAAAAACGAGGTTTCCCTCATGCACACGTATGCATTTTTTTTATAAAGAGTGTAAACTTCAAAATCCAGAAGATATAGACCGTGTAATTTCAGCAGAAATACCTTATTTGGATGAGGATCTGGAACTATATAAATTGGTGACTGAAATAATGATGCACGGACCTCGTGGACCAGACAACAGAAGCTCCCCTTGCATGAAGAATAATGTATGCAGTAAGAAATTCCCGATGGATTTTACTGAACAGACGCGTATCAATGCTGAGGGTTATCCTATTTACAAACGTTCCGATAATGGGCGAAAATGTGTCAAAAACAATGTCGAGTCGGGTAATAGGTGCAACCCCTTATTATATATTTGTTATTTTATCGTAATTTTAATTAAAATATGGAAACATTGTAAGCATGTTTTCATGACAGATTTGTGGTTGGGTACAACCCAATATTGATGAAAATGTTTCAAGCTCATATGAACGTTGAATGGTGCAACCAATTAGGAGCAATCAAGTATTTATTTAATACATAAACAAAGACCAAGATAGAGTTCTCATGGCTATTGAAAAAAAAAGAAAGCGAAAAACAAACACCCGAAGGCTAAAAACAAGGACGAGATTGTAGAGCATTACAATTGTCGTTATATATTTGCATGTGAATCAGCTTGGAGACTTTTTAAATTCAACATTCATTTCCAATATCCACATGTAGAGCGTTTATCGTTCCATTTACTTGATCAACAACCAGTTACATTTGAAGGTGGTGCTGATGTCGATGATATTTTGTCGAAGCCTTCTATAGGGTATTCACAATTCTTGGAATGGATGGAAACAAAAAAGCTTGACAAAGAAGCCAGGAAGTATACGTACGTTGAATTTCCAAAACATTACGTTTGGAATAAAGCTGACAGGAAATGGACAAAAAGGAAGAGAGGTTCAGCAATAGGAAGAATTACATATGTCCCAAGAATGTTGGGAGAAGTTTTCTACCTTAGAATATTGCTTAATGTCGTAAAAGGTGCCTTGGAATTCGATATCAAAACGCATGATGATATTGTTTACAACACTTTCCAAGATGCATGTTATGCGAGGGGATTACTTCAAGATGATAAAGAGTACATTGAGTCGATAAAAGAAACCGGTAGGATTGGCAATGAAGAAGACTGCAGAATATTATTTGTAATGCTTATTGTACATAAAACGGTAGAGAACCCAGCCAAAGTTTGGGATGAAACTTGGGTTGAACTATCAAAAGATATACAAACTATGCGAAGAGCTGAACTCAATAAACCAGGTTAGTCTTATGATTATATTTTTTATTACATGTACTTTGGTTAATGAAATTTAAAATTGTTTGCTTATCTTTTAAATACAGATTATGTTATTTTTGATGAAGAGAAAAAAAATTGCGCTTTGTTACTAATAAATGAAATGTTGTTAACAAGAGGGGTGAAACTAGAAGAAATTCCTTACATGCCACGTCCTGATTTAACTAACAAAGACGATTGGACAAATATATTGATACAAGAAGAACTAAACATAGACAAAGAACTTTTGTGATGGAACATACGTCATTAATGTCATCAATGACAAATGAACAGCGTGGAGTTTATGATACAGTTATAAAAGTGATAGATAGTGGCAAAAGCGGTGCTTTTTTTATATGGTTATGGAGGGACAAGGAAAACGTTTCTGTGGAATGCATTATCAGCAGGAATTAGATCAAGAGGGGACATTGTAATTAATGTCGCATCCAGCGGTATCGCTGCTCTATTGCTTCCAAGAGGTAGAACTGCTCATTCTAGGTTCAAAATCCCAATCAATCTAACAGAGCAATCTTTTTGCAACATCACCCCCGAAAGCCAGCTTGGTGCATTATTAAGAAAAGCTAAGTTGATCATTTGGGATGAAGCACCAATGACACATAAACATGCTTTCGAAGCTCTTGATAGAAGTTTAAGGGATATCGTAACCAGCGAAAACGAAAAAAACCTTTTGGAGGCAAAACCATATTGTTCGGTGGTGATTTTCGACAAGTTCTGCCTGTAATTCAAAAAGGAACAAGAGAAGAAACAATCAATGCTTCTATAAATCATTCATCCATTTGGGAGTTTTGTCAGGTTCTAGAATTAACCACCAACATGCGATTGAAATCGGCAAATGAAAACGATTCAAAAGAAATGAAGGAATTTGCTGATTGGTTATTAAACGTTGGAGAAGGAAAAGTAGGAGCAGAAAATAATGGAGAAGTTGAAATAGAATTTCCCTCCGATGTGCTGATTAACTTTGAAGGTGACTCTCTTGAAGCAATGATATCAGCCATATATCCGACAATCGAAAAAGACATGGAAAAACCGGGATATTTTGAAAATAAAGCTATACTGGTTCCAACAAATGAAGAGGTTGATATGATTAATGACCATCTGCTCAAAAAATTAAAGAGACCAGAAAAAACTTATCTAAGCGCAGACACAATTTGTGAAACAGAGATAGACGCCAATTTTGATGAGTCGATATATTCACCTGAACTTTTGAATGCTTACAAAATATCATGTTTACCGAATCACAACATCATTCTCAAAGTAGGTGTGCCCGTCATGCTGCTTAGGAACATTGATCAGTAAAGAGGGTTATGTAACAGAACACGTTTGGTGATTACAAGATTAGCGGATCATGTCACCGAAGCAAAAATCATAACCGAAACACATGTAGGGAAGATAACATATTTACCACGAATACAACTAATGCCTTCGGACAAGCGAGTTCCTTTCAAATTTAACAGAAGACAGTTTCCAATAGATGTATGCTTTGCAATGACTGTAAATAAAAGTCATGGTCAGTCATTGGCAGAGGTAGGGCTGTATTTACGGAAACCTGTATTCACTCATGGGCAACTGTACGTGGCAATGTCAAGAGTTACAACTAAGAAGGGGCTAAAAGTACTCATATGTGATAAAGATGGAAAAGCTTCAAACAGAACAACAAATGTTGTTTACAAAGAGGTCTTGGAAAAAGTTTTCAGCTGAAAAAATAATGTATATACTCATATCAGTATCGAGAGTATCATAAATGTATAATTTTTATATGAGTTTGTTAATTTATTTATTATTATTATTATTATTATTATTATTATTATTATTATTATTATTATTATTATTATTATTATTATTATTATTATTATTATTATTATTATTATTATTATTATTATTATTATTATTATTATTATTATTATTATTTATTGTATTGAAAATGGATTAAAAAATATATATATATGATAAACCGGGTGTGTTAATCTTCTTGGGCTTATTTGGGCCTATCAGAAACCCTAAACCATAACCTATATGTACTTGCCAATGCGTTTGCTGATCATTCATTAATCTTTTTAATAAGGGTTAACACATTCCTATTAAACAACGGATTCTGTTATTTACATTAACCATTATAATGACAAGTTATAATTGTGTATTGTTAAAACAGTTGACTCTCACGAATGAAACACAAAACATTTGTGTTAAGATTGACAGGATGTGGAAGGAACGTGTTTTTAGAAAACCAAGTTGGTTTGAAAACTTGGAATTTATACTGATTCTTGTTGTCGCTTATTAGTCATGGGGTGTAAAAGGGTGGTTAGATTATGCCTCATACATATAGTGTAGCGAATTCATGCTGCAACTTACATGGTCACAATTTTGTTGCCTTTTTTTGCTGAACAATAGAGTGTACCTATGTTTTTTCTTAATCTACAAACCAAGAGTAGTAAAAGGGCATCCTGATCCTACTCAAAGCAGTCGATTGCAGTCATCACAGATCCATTATGGGTTGTAAACACAAAACATCAGGTATGGTTCTTTGTTCTTCTTTAAGTTCAGTAAGCTACGTAAATGATGATACATTTAGAAAACTATATAACTTAAAAAACATAATTACCTTTTCCAGCTTACAAATATAACTTAAAAAACTTGAACCTTGATACATTTTTATCAAAATATCCCCAAAACCCTGTACATTCCCACCAACCCTTAAACCCAAAACACATCTTCAAAAAGACAAAAACAACATGCATCAGTATGGCATGGCCTTCAGCTTCTGAATGAACGACAAAAGCTCTGCTGCTCGCTTTTGTTTCTTCTTAACATTCACCAAGATCATTGACACCTCTGCCAGGTCTTGGGTTTGCAGATTCGTGAGCTCTGAAATGCTTTGAACGGAGGAGTCAAACTCAAACACCATCCCCAGCTCTCCAGGCACAAAGTCCCTCTCAGCCACACGACTCATTATCTCATTTGCTTTTTTTCTTAGCCCCCCTTCATCCACCAATGTGACAGTGACCTCCCTCTCGAACCTTACAACCATCATGTCTCTAACCAAGGTTGACCCAGCAGCAGCAGCTAACTACTTGAAAAATGGCATAGATGTTTTCATCTTTTTATTTGTTATAAAAAAAACTGATTTTTATAGTATATATGTGTGTGTTTAGATTGAGATTTTGCTTTGTTAGTGATTAATTTTTCCTGTTTGTATGTCACTTATAAGCACAGTTGCTTTAAATACAACCCTTGATCCACACAAATCTATACTACTTATAATACATTTTGCACCTTCTCTCCTATTTAATTTTTAAGATTTTAAGTAAAATACAAATTATCAAACAGAAAGAACAAGTATTTAAAGCACAATTTTTTAAGGACAACATAACTCATACACATGTACAATTAATACACCCCTAAACCAATTAATACAAGTCATAAAACACAAAATACAATGACTTAAAGCACAAGTCAAGTATGTACATATGTCGAGCAAAGTTATAGTCTTCCCTCCACCAGTACAATATTTGCCTCATCCGAATACAAACGAATACAAACACAACCGTCTTAACCTCTAAACAAATCCTAAATCTAAACCAAACACAAAATCATCAAACTAATTCTAACCTACACCCTCGCCTTGCCTTGACTCACCTTGAGTCACAGCTCGGCTCTAAGCCATGCGTAGGCTGCCGAGACCAAACAACCCAAAACCAAACCAAACAACTCCAAATGCTACAAAATGAATCAAAATAAATTGATAATATACAAGAAATAGAAGAAAAAAGGGGTTAACTCACCCGAGTCAAACGAGTTGACTCGGTGGGTCGCCGAGTCACGCCGAGTCGTGACCAAGTCACGGATGAAAACGTAGATCCACACGGTAGGCTTTTAAAAGAGTTTTTATAAAAAAATTTATAATAAAAACGGATTTAAAAAAATTATAAGTTAGGGGGAACGGGGATGGCGCGTGCGTCGTATTACCAACAAGAAAAAGGTGGTGGGAGGCGGCGGCTGTGGTGGCGCGTGAGGGTGATACACGGCGTGTTAAGCGCTCAAAATCACCAGAAATGAAGTATATAAGCCGATCTATTGATTCGGTGAATAAAAAGTATCACCGGAAATTATTCTGGCGACGTTGGTGGCTGGAATTTAGGGTGGCCGGAGTTGAGGAGAGAGAAGTATTAATGAGTATGTGTGAGTTATGAGAAGAGAGAGAAAAGGGATGGGTGTTTTATATAATTGGGAGGGACCAAAGGTGGGGTAAAAATGACAAGTTAGCTAAACTTTTGATAAAAACACTGTGGTGCCCATTTGACGTACCAAACAGACTCAAAAAATTATTTGGCAAATACGATTCGTTTCGTGCTTTCTAGGTTGTGCGTGTACTATTCTTAAAGAATTTACAAAAATGGTCCCTCAAGTTAGCTGTAAATCGCACTGTTATATTTTATAGTCACAGGGTACCCGCCGCCGCATCGCGCGTGTACCCTGCTAGTTAATAATTACTCATGCTTCATTTCACTTCAACATACATGAACAAATATTAATTGTGTTTGTGTGTTTAATGTGTAATTTGTCTTTGGTTGATTGTTAATTTGTGTTTATATGTGACTAATAAGGGCAGTTGATTTGATTGCCACCCTTGAGCCTCACGAATGAACAGTTATTCATCATTAATTTCCCTTCCCCATGCATGAACACACAATAACTATCCATCATTTCACATCAAATAACAGTTTGACCAAAACTAATCCTAACATAACCATGGCTTCTTCTTCTTCCAACATCAATGAAATCAAAGAGGTATCTGTGTCTTATAATTTGGCAACGGAATTCAAGAGTCATGTCAACAATGAAATAATACAATAGAAAGGTTGTTTGAAGCGATTTGTGGAAGAGCGTAATAAACTCCAAAAGAAAGTGGAGGACCGTCAGGTTCCACTCAAGGAGACTCATCATCTAGGTCCATTAAAAAAAAAGGCAGTTGCTATTCTTGGTTGTCTACTTGAAACACAGGAAAGGGAGCGTAACAGGACTATGATGTTGACCGCTCTAATCAATGACATCACTGATGGGATTCGTGAGAAGGAATGCCAAGTTAAGCTTATGGAGGTTCATGAACAAGTCTTCTCTGATGAAGATTAGAGTGATCAGGATGCTTGTCTTTTGGGGTTATATTTTGGCAGTTATATTGTATGTCTTGATAATAAGTTTGTAGTTATCTTTACTTATGTGTATGTACTTAGTACGAGAATAACTACATGTCAAATGCAGTGCATTAATATTTGTTGCTTTCTTTAACCGTGACATATTTTTAAACATAAAGCCAATCTAACAAAAAGTAAACCTAAAGCCCCATGCGTGCACGGGATCTAAAACTAGTAATTTATGTGTCATTATATTTTTTCAATATGAAGGATAGATAATCTGAAATCACTAAACCAAAACCCTTTTAAGTTGGTTGCATTTGATTGAAAAAAGAAAAGAAAAAAACATGTACCATGTTTTTTCTTGAAAAGTCCAATTTTGAGGATATCAAAACATATGTAATAGAAGGAAAGCATGCAAAGAGAAAATTCTAACCAGCTGATGATAGTGATACGCCAATTGACCCAACCTCGTGATTTATATATGTAAAACGGGCTTAATCATCTATAATAACGTGTAAAGTTTAATTGTTTAAAAACTCAAGTCTTAAAAAAACTAGTTGGTCTAAAAATTGACTATTGCTTTGACGCAAATGCATGAAAATCTTACAAGTGTCATATAATTAAGATTCCACGTTTTTTAAATCAGTGGACAGCCACCACCACACAAATTTACGGTCATGGCAAAAGTGTTTCTTTTCCGTTTTATATGACTAACATTTTGGATGGTGGTAGGACTCATTTTGGTAATGGTTACCATCTAAAGATCAACATTGATTAGGTTAAAGACGGTCTAATATAAGACACGTATTAAGTCCTAATTCAACTGCCCTTATAGGAACAACATACACAGCTAATAGACCAATTCAAACATAATGTATCATATCAATCATATGAAAGACACGACCACAAACATGAAACATGCATGTGAATCTGTAAGCATAACAATCACCCATTATAGATTTATAGAGAAAAGCATTTAATGTATGGAGAAAACCGCAAAATTTGTCGGTTTTCACATTATACATCTCTGTCAGAAACTTTGAGCACTAATCATTCCTCATCTAGTAAAAATTAAGTACTATACATCCCTAGAGACTAACGATGTAATTTTTCTCTGTTATCAACTAAAAGTCAAGCACACATCTTGATAAAATTACTCCTAAACACCCTTTAATTCATTTCATTTTCATCTTTCCATCATCTTCGCTACCAATCATTATCATCATTTTCGTCTCACTACCTAAATCATTCACCATAAAATCACTTACGACTACCATAAAATACCTAAACCAACACAAAATACCTATATCTATCACCATAAAATCTCTCAACCGTCACAAAATTTCTGGTGATAGGATTCATAACCACAAACACTCGCTACCTCCACTACCATCATTCCCTAGCATCTATCCGCAAACTCCATCACCTCCGCTTCCTCCAACTAATATAGTGGCCGTATTGGATGGTGGATGTAGAGATGACGGGAAAAAGATAGTGATTAGTTTTGATATTTTGTGGTGTTTAGGTAAATTATAGTGGTGGAAGTAATAAGAAAAAGATGATGATGGGTAATGATGATGATGAGAAAAAGAAAATGAAGTGAATAAAGGTTGTTTGAGATTGATTTTATCAAGAAGTGTATTTAGCTATTAGTAGACAACAACAAAAAAAAATTATAGCGTTAGTCTCTAAGAATGTATTGTGTCTAACTTTTATTAACGGAAGGATGCTTATTGCTAAAAGTTTTTGACAAAGTTGTATAGCGTAAAAACCGATAAATTACAAGAATATATTTTGCAGTTTACTCTAAAGCATGTGAATCTATGCATTAAAGCATAACTACCATGTGCTTTAAAATATGCAACGATATTAACGAAACCTATTTTGACTATTTCCCATACAAAGTCGTTTGATTTGTAATAGAATGTTTAGCCAAGAACTAACAACAAGAGAGAATGTTTTTCTTTTAAAAAGTAAAGAAATAAGCAACAAAGATATCTAGTAGGATTTCCACCTTGTTTGAGTTTTAGTAGTAGCGGGGCAACTATATATGAAACGTTAAGAAAAAATCTGATTCCTACAAAATTCATGGTTTCTATCAACAACATATGGTTGGTTCTCATCCCTTCATCTAAGAATTAATGGAATGACAATATTTTGCATTTTGACTCGTTTAGGGTTCGTTCTCATCCATTCGTTCAAGAATCGAATGAAACTTACATATCTCCAGTGAAGGATTATGTAGTAAGATTTCTATGATGCATCAGTAAACATATAGCTATAGATGCTGTGATGGCGAGTGGCGACCTTTAGGTTGCGTTTAGTAATAGAAAAGTTTTTTTTAGTTTTCATTTTTCAGTTTTTTTTAAAATGTGAGAGCTATTATTTTTCTATAGAACACTTGAAAACGTGTTTAGATGGGGTTTTGTAAAATGGGAAACTTATGGAGAACTCATAAAAGAAGTTTTCTAAAACTTATAAAATTAAAAAATAGGTTTTCCATTTTTTCAAGAAAACTTTTGAAAAAAAAAAATAATAAAAAATAAAAAAATAAAAATAAATTGTACGCGTTTTTATTTCTTAAGATTTAGGAAAATCTTTCTGAAAAACAGAGGAGTTTTCCATGCCCAAAGATTTCAAAGACGATATTATTCTCAAGTTATTAAATATGCTACATGGTTTTTAATTGAGTAAACTGCAAAATACATCTCCGTGGTTTGCCCAATTTGACACCATACATCCCTCTCGAAAAAGTTAGGACAATTACATCCCTCCGTTAGTAAAAGTCAAACAATATACATCCAAAAGGACGAACGATGCAAATGTTGTGTCGTTAACTTGGACACGTGTCAGTTAAGTAAGAGTTAATAAGGGTATATCAGTCATTTTACGTTTCCCTCTCCTTTATATAAAAACACACACACTCACACCTCAATAACTCTCTCTCACTCTCTCTTAAATAACCGGCCACCCCACTCGCCGGAACACCAGCAGAAACCGGTGTCGGCCACCGGAAAAGTTTCCGGCAACCCTTTTTCTTTTCCCAATCGATAGATCGACATCTCCACAACCTATCTGGAGCTTTTGAGCTCTCGACACACCCCCTAACTCACTCCACGAGCCACCACTGTGAACCACCACCACCACCGAGAGTTACCACCACCTCTTTTCACCTTGTTATCGACGGTAAACCACCCACGAGCCACCCCCGTTCGTTATTTTGATTTTTATTCAAAACCCTAATTTCTAAATCTTTTAATAAAACCGACTTATTGATAACGAGGGTTTGTTATTATTGTTGTTGTTTTGAGTTTGTGATGACGAGGAATACATATTGTTTGATGTTTGAGGTTGTTTGAGGGTCCGTTTGGGCTCGTTGGTGCTCGGCAGTCACCACACCCCACCACCGAGACTCTCGTGGTGGTGAGGGTGTTAATGATGTTCTTATTGTTGTTTGTGGACTAGGATTAGATAGGTGAGGTTTCGAGTGGAGCCGAGTGGTATCTGGTACTCGGGTTGTTTATGTTGCGTTTGGATTTAGATTTGTAGCTTGGATTTGGAGTTGATGTTGTGTGGTGTTGAGATTTGGATTTAGATTTTGGTTGGTGTTTGTGTTTGCGAATGGATTTTGAGTTGATGTTGTTGATGTTGTGTTGAGTTGGATTTGGAGTTGATGTTGTGCTGATGTTTGTGTTTGCAGTTGGATTTGGAGTTGATGTTGTTGATGTTGTGTTGAGATTTGGATTTAGATTTTGGTTGGTGTTTGTTTTTGTGAAAGGGTAGCATATAAAGAAGGTTAAAGAAAAGAGGGAAACGTAAAATGACTGATATACCTTTACTAACCCTTACTTAACTGCCACGTGTCCAAGTTAACGATACAATATTTGCATCGTTCGTCCTTTTGAATGTATATTGTTTGACTTTTACTAACGGAAGGATGTAATTGTCCTAACTTTTTCGAGAGAGATGTATGTTGTCAAATTAGGCAAACCACATGGATGTATTTTGCAGTTTACTCTTGTATGGCACAACTGAAAGAACTCTCATCATATCTTAAGATATATATTCGTTGGGCCTCTATCATTCGTATGTAGAGAATAGTTTGATAGATTGCAAAAAGACCTTAGCCCAAAGTTGGAAGATTGCAAAATTAAATAAACTATCTAAGCTAGAGAATAGTTTGATAGATTGCAAAATCTATTTGATATTAAGCCATCACCATTCAACAAACAAATAGACTTGCACAAATTTTACTAAGAAGACATCATGCAATGCAAGTACATATTAAAAACACCCCTTACAAAGAAAGAAAAAGATCTTTGATCTCCCTCTCGCGATCGCAATTAACCACCACCACCTCCATCACCACCAGCATATCCAGTGCCACCATGAGAGCTTCCACATCCGCTCCCACCCATGTCAGAGGCATGTGTTGCGCCTGCCAACACGACCGCGGCACCTGCAGCTTCATGACTACTTGTGTTCTCAGCATTGTGCACTACATTGCCTCCACCAGCAACACCTGCACCTCTTTGGGAAGATATGTCTCGTGAGACGGGCGATTCCTTAGCATTCTTCTTCCCACCGCAAAATTTGAAACAAAAACACATATTTTCGTACACTAGCTATAACGTGTGCATGTGTGTGTCACGGTTGTGAAACCAATTATTTATAGCGTGAAATTAATTAAGATGGTCTACAGTAATATACTAATTACAGCTCAACATAGGAGTCCAAAAGGACAACTTTGTTAACGTTTATAATGATGCTGTAGAAAAGCATGTGCGGTACTGAAGCTTTAGCTTATTCTACATGATCATGATTAAAGATAAAGCAAGATGCTACTTTGCTAATCAACGAATTATTGGTTATTCCGTGTAAATCATGTATAAATAACGTTTAATAGAAATGCAAATTAATTTCTTATTAGTTTATATTAACTAAATGTTTTAAACATTTCTATTAGTACCTTGGCGACCACAGTTTTACGGTTTTACCCATCTTGGTGGCTCCAAAGCAAGTGAATTTATAATTTTATTTACATCCATCGTTAAACAATATTCGCTAAAAGAACAACGTAAAATCAAAAGTTCGTTAAACAATATTCGCCTCCAAACCCGCTAATGCTAATTTGTTATGAATTAAATTAATTTTGTATAAAGTTGCGTAAGTAATACTCAAAAATATAAAGCAGCATGTTAAAATAAAAGGTTGAAATCTTAATTTAGCATGAATCACGGGAGGATATATAGTAATCAATTAGTAATCTTTTTATAAAAACACTTTATTTTGCATACTCTTATTTTGGTAAATACCAAAGGACAAATCTTCACCATATGAAAACCTAATTCCAGTTGCGTTTTTTTTTTTTTTTTTTTTTTTTTTGTCATTCTGTCTATTTTATTATTCGTTTTTTTTTTTTCTTTCTTTATTATTTTTTTTTGTCTATTTTTTTCAAGCTACTTTTTTTTTTCTTTTTCTTTTTTTCTTTTTTTTAATCTAAATCACGTTATTTTTTTTTCTTTTTTACTTTTTACTTTTTTTTCTTTTTTTTTTCTTTTTTTTGTCTTTCTTTCTAATAAACATTTTTTTTCCCAATACACTTTTTTTGGCTTTCATACATTTTCGTCTGTTTTCATACGTTTTTCTCTGCTTTCGTACGTTTTCGCCCGCTTTTTTACGTTTTTGTCAGTTTTCATACATTTTTCGTCCGCTTTCTTACGTTTTCGCCTGTTAACATCTGTTTTCATACGTTTTCATCTGTTTTCTTACATTTTCGTTCGTTTTCATACGTTTTCGTTCGTTTTAATACATTTTCGTCCGTTTTCTTTCGTTTTCGTCTATTTTTCATACGTCTTCGTCCGTTTTCATATGCGTTTTTACGCTTTCATACGTTTTCGTTCATTTTCATACATATTGATTCGTTTTCTTAGTTTTCGTTCGTTTTCAAATGTTTTCATCCGTTTTCTTTCATTTTCGTCTAGTTTTCAAACTTTTTGTCCTTTTCATACATTTTTTTACACTTTAATATGTTTTCTTCCGTTTTCATACATTTTCATTCGTTTTCGTCCGTTTTTAAATATATTTTTTGCCATTTTCAGACGTTTTCATAAGTTTCTAAATATCACAAGTGATATTCTAGATATCACAATTTATATTCTGAATATCACAAGTGATATTATGTGATATTCTAAACATCAAAAGTTATATTCTGAATATCACAAGTGATATTCTGTGATATTCAGAATATCACAAGTGATTTTCTATGATATGCAGAATATCACAAGTGATACTATGAGTACCGCAAATGATATTCTGGATATCATAAGTAATATTCATCCATTTTTCATACGTCTTCGTCCGTTTTCAGACGTGTTTTTACGCTTTCATACGTTTTCGTCCGTTTTCATACATATTCGTTCGTTTTCTTAGTTTTCATACGTTTTCATCCGTTTTCTTTCAAACGTTTTTGTCTTTTTCATACATGTTTTTACACTTTCATACATTTTCTTCCGTTTTCATACATTTTCATTCGTTTTCGTCCGTTTTTAAATGTTTTTTTTGCTATTTTCAGACGTTTTCATATGTTTCTAAATATCATAAGTGATATTCTGAATATCAAAAGTTATATTCTGAATATCACAAGTGATATTATGTGATATTCTAAACATCAAAGTTATATTCTGAATATCACAAGTGATATTCTGTGATATTCAGAATATCATAAGTGATACTCTGAATATCACAAGTGATTTTCTGTGATATGCAGAATATCACAAGTGATACTATGAGTACCACAAATGATATTCTGGATATCATAAGTAATATTCGTCCATTTTTCATACGTCTTTGTCCATTTTCAGACGTGTTTTACGCTTTCATACGTTTTCATCCGTTTTCATACATATTCGTTCGTTTTCTTAAGTTTTCGTTTGTTTTCATATGTTTTCGTCCGTTTTCATCCGTTGTCTTCCGTTTTCGTCCAGTTTTCAAACGTTTTTGTCCTTTTCATACATGTTTTTACACTTTCATATGTTTTCTTCCGTTTTCATACATTTTCGTCCGTTTTCTTACGTTCTCGTCCTTTTTTTCATTTATTTTCGTCCGTTTTTAAATGTTTTTTTTTTGTCATTTTCAGACGTTTTCATATGTTTCTAAATATCACAAGTGATATTCTTGATATCACAAGTTATATTCTGAATATCGCAAGTGTTATTCTGTGATATTCTAAACATCACAAGTTATATTCTGAATATCACAAGTGATATTTTGTATATCAAAATTGATTTTCTGTGATATGCAAAATATCACAAATGATACTATGAGTACCACAAATGATATTCTGGATATCATAAGTAATATTATGTGATATTCAGAATATCAAAAGTGATATTCTGAATATCATAAGTGATTTTCTGAATATGACAAGTGATTTTCAACAAATGTTTTCTAACATGAAAATCACAAGTGATATTCAGAAAATCACAAGTGATATTCAGAAAATCACAAGTGATAGATATTCAGAAAATTACAAGTGATATTTAGAATATCACCATTGATATTTCGAAAATCACAAGTGATATTCTGAATATCAGTTGTAATATTCTAAATATCAATTGTGATATACAGAAACGTATAAAAACGGACGAAAACGTAAGAAAACGGACGAAAACGTAAAAAAACGGACTAATACGTATGAAAATGGACGAATACATATGAAAACGGATGAAAACATCAGAAAATCACAAATGATATTCTGGATATTACTGAATATCACTTGTGATATTCAGAAATTACTTGTGACATTAAGAAACATATGAAAATGAACGAAAATGTAAGAAAATGGACGACTACGTATGAAAGTGTAAAAACACGTATGAAAACGGACAAAAGCGTATAAAAAATGGACGAAAATGTAAGAAAATGGACGACTACGTATGAAAACGGACAAAAACGTATGAAAGTGTAAAAACACGTATGAAAACGGACAAAAGCGTATTAAAAATGGACAAAAATGAAAGAAAACAGATGAAACGGACGAAAATGTATTAAAACGAACGAAAACGTATGAAAACGGACGAAAATGGGCGAAAACGTAAGAAAACGGATGAAAACAGACGAAAACGTAAGAAAACAGGCGAAAATGTATGAAAGCGTAAAAACACGTCTGAAAACGGATAAAAACGTATGAAAAATGAACGAAAACGAAAGAAAAATAGATAAAAACGGGCAAAATCGTATGAAAACGAACGAAAACATAAGAAAATAGACGAAAACGGACGAAAATGGATGAAAACGGACGAAAACGTCTTAAATAAACAAAAACGTCTGAAAATAGACAAAAACATCTGAAAATGAGCGAAAACATAAAAAACGGACAAAAACGTCTGAAAACAGACGAAGACGTATATAAACATATGAAAACAGACAAAAACGTATGAAAACGGACGAAAACGTATAAAAACGGACGAAAACGTTTGAAAACGGATGAAAACGTATAAAAACGGACGGAAATAGACGAAAACGTTTGAAAAGAGACAAAAATGTAAAAAAAAAACGTATGAAAACAGACGAAAATATATGAAAACAGACGAAAACGTATGAAAGATAAGAAGGGGAAAAACGTGAATTAAAAAAATAAAAAATAAATAAATAACGTGAAGTAGGAAAAAGAAACAGAAAAAACTAGATGAATAATGATAATTTGTCCCTTTGTATGCACCATTTGAATTTTTCTCTCTTTTATATTCTTCTCTAAATCATTGTTACGTAAAAAAAGAAAAGAAAAATGATTTGATAAAACGATAATACCAAATATTAATAATCTTTTCAATTCACGGTCAATTTTAACTACGTAAAATTTGATACAAAATCTAAATTAATCATTTGATCGTTTAATCCGAATGAAACTTAGCTGTAAAGTGCAGGTGACAAAAACCTAAACTAATTTTTAATGTAGAAAGTTATGTATTGATTTGGTCTAACTTTACCAAGGCCGTACGATTGATTTCGAGGGCATGTGCGGTAACCGATGTTTTAAAAACCGGGTTTGAAATCGATCCGGTCGAGTCATCGGGCACCGGATTAACCGGATCGACCGGTTGGACCGCCGGGTCAACCCGGTTTTCAATTTATTATTATTTTTTTTATTTTTCGAACAGGTTAACCGGTTCGACCGTCTTGTCAACCGGTTCGACCATCGGGTCAACCCGGGTTTTTATTAAAAAAATTGAAAAAACGAAACCCGGCCGGGTTTTGAGAACCGGGTTGACTCGGGGCACTCAAAACCCGGGTTTTTTTTACCCCTTTTTTTGGCCGGAACCGGTCGACCCGGGTTTCAAAACACTGGCGGTAACGATAATAAAGCCTTCATATTTGACGAACAAAAAATGATCAATTATTTCATTCTCAAACATGTAATTATCACTTAATGTTTTCTTAATCTTGTATTTTGACTGTGATCATATAACATTGTTCCATAATAAACTTAACCAGGTACTTAAATTCATGTACATGTAACTTGATAATATATAAAAGGGAGGCCCAATAGAATTGGTGGCCCTATGCAGCCGCCCCACTTGCATAAAGTGTTCACCACCTCTGAACTTTACACTTGGATGAAAGATAATGATCCCAGCACTAAAAAAATCAAATTTTACTCCGTTAATTTTACGTGTTTTATGAAGCTATGTATTTTTATTTATACATTTACATATTATAAGATATGTTAAAAATAAACACAATTACAAACGTGTAGTAACATGATTTTATCCACTGTTATAGGCGTATGAAAAACTTATACACTTATCAATGTGTAATGACAAACAATCACACTATTTAAAGGGGTCATGCTTTCAAGCGTGTAAATACTATTTATAAAAAAGTTAAAAGACGAATAGAGAATGGACCATATGATTTCTACACGCTTGTTGGAGAGCATTTTAGGACTTGTTTATCAATATGATTTTTACACGCGTGGGTGTGGATATATTTATATTATTCTTCCACATTTATACATATGTGTATTATAGATTTTTTTCCACACTTTGTCATGAAAACATTTAACTATTTTCTCCACATTTGCAAAAGTTGAGATATTATTCATGCAACATTTGTCCGAATATAATTTTAAACATTTAGAAGCGTGTATTTTTTAGCTGAAAAATGTATAGAATTTGACTATGTGTTATAGTGCAGTATAATTATATAGATAGATATAATTAAATATAATTTTGATTTTTAATTTCTCTATAAACATACTCCATATATGATGATCATAAACTTGTCTTAAAATATGGAGGAAAACCATAAACAAGATACATTAATTCAGATAAACCTGATTTTAGAACAAGGTATATGAACTTGTTCATAGACAAACTGATTCCTAGTTTGACAATCAGAGCTGTAGTCAGGGCCTCCACAATATTCACAATAGTAAAACTGCTGGGTCTCATGGTGTGGAAGCTGATGGAATGAATTAGTAGTGTCATGGTAGGAATAGGGATTCTGGTTATAGACAGACCCGTTTCCTGGCTCTACCATGTCACAACTAGGGCAATTACCACCATTATAAGGATTACCACACCATCGACAAACAAGAAGGTGAGGATGAGACATAGAAAGAATCAAAGGGTTTTGGAGGGTAAGAAATGAAGAATCAAAAAGGTAGGAGGGTAAAGATGGATATTTTTGGGATTTTTGATAAACATTTTATATAAAAATAAGAAAGAAAATCTTTTTGGGTTTTTGTGTTCGTTGAAAACTAATTTTAAAATGTTTTCGGGAACCGTTTTGTTTTTATATGATAATAATATGAACAAGGATGGATAAATTTACAATGAGCGTATATCCAGATTCACTAATCTGCAAAACCGTTTAGAATATGCGCACAACCTCCCCGGCAGCGGCGCCAAAATTTTTGATTGAGGCAAAAGCAGTCAACTAAAGTCAACCACGGATGTGCTTAATATAGTCAAACTCCTTAGACTCAATCTCCGCGGAATACAGTATTTCCCCGGGTCGTTATTTCCCAACGAGGTGTGATGGTATAAAAACGGGTTTGTGATCGGGTGAATTTGAATGGGAAGTAACCAGATAATGATTTGGATTTGTTTTACACTACTGGGATGATTAGGAATAACGGTATTAACAATTACTGGAAACAGATGTGTATAAACGTAGATCAAATTAAAATCAGACACGATTGTGTGCTGGGAAAAAGGTGAGTTTTAAGCAAATGTAAACTACAGGGGTAAAAATAAAACTTTTACAAACTTAATATTAAAAAGAAAATTATTTTTTTGATTATTTTATTATTTATTATTAATTAAAACTATTTAATTACTTATTATTAATATTTAACTTATACTAAATATAATATAATATTAAATTAAAACTAAGAAAATGAAAATTTATTTTTAAAAATTCTAAAATAACTTAAAAATATAAAAACTAAAAATATGTCTTTTTGTCTTTTTGTGGTTTTAATATTAATTAATTACTAATTATATTAATTAAACTAATTAACTAATTTAAATTACTAATAATACTACAAATGACTTAGAAAATTAAGAAAATTTTATAAAACTAATTAACCATCACAGGAATCCTAAAAAATTATAAAAAGTTGGGTTTATGTATTTCTAAACTATTTTACTAATTATTAAACTAAATATTACTTAATTACTAATTAAACTAATTAAATTCAAAAAAATAGAAAATGAACAGTAAAAATTATGTGAAAATTCATAAAAATATATTATATTATATAAAAGCTAGAAAAAATATAAAAACTAGGTATTACTTGATAAAAACTAATTATGCTATTTAATACTTAAATATTAATTAATTAGTACTTAAATTATATTTAATTCTAATAATTACTAAATTACAAGAGAAAAATCTAGAAAAATTCCTAAAAATACTTTAATATAAACCAAACTTAAGAAAAATATAAAAATGCAAATTACTTAATAAAAATCTAAAAAGGAAAATTAAAAAGATAAATTATATTAAATAGAAACTATCACTTAATATTATTTTGGATTTTTCTGGATTTTCTTTTGGAAATCTATTTAACTACTAAAAATAAGAAACTTTTGTGAAGACAACTTTTTTCTAGCTTAAAAATAAGCCAAATGGACACCAAAGTGCTTAATAGTTGACTTTTTGTTGACTTTTGAAGGAAATGAACCTCTGTGGGGCCCACAGGGGTGAAAAATGGTTCAAATAAGCTACTTGGACTGGTATAACCTAGAAATAACAAAATACGCCACTGAATAAGCCAATAAGCACAAAAAATAAGCACATGGGACCTTAATTGCATACAGAAAATGGGACAAAGAACTAGGGAGATTCTAGGTGGGGTCCACAGAGCTTGTGCTCAAAAACTTGGGTGGAAGGAGGGCCAGGTGGGGGGTTGAAAGGACCCAGGGGGCCTGTGGGACCCACTTAGGTGGCCTGTAGGACCCACCAAAGTGGGGGCTGTGGGACTGTGTTGCTGCAGCAGGGGAGGTGACTCTCCCTGCAGGTGTGTTTGGGAGGGTGTAGGCTTGTCACACCCCGCTAAGAGCGGAAACACGAGGTGCAACGAAATGTAACATCGCATAAGATAGTAGAACAACACCATAATTGATTTAAGAAATAAGTTTCAATGTTACAATAAGATTTTTAATACAAACTGGATAATGAAAACACATGTCTTAATCTTATCAAAGTTAAAGTCTTTAGACAATGTCTTGGCCAGGTCAACCCGGTCTTTGAAATGAGATCAATGTATAACTTCAAAATGCAAGTGCCTTCAATAAATCACTATCGATTACCTGAAAATGATACTCTAAAAAGTCAACATAAAGTTGGTGAGCTCGTAGGTTTAAAGTAAACATAAACCATTTTGCCATGCATAAGTTCATAGGACAAGTGTGCAAACAATAAAGTGACATAGGGCAATTAGTACAACATAACCAACCAATAATCCAATCATCACATTCTTCATCTCCGAAAGTATATAGTGTACAACATGCATGCCTACCAGCTGGAGCTAACACATGAGTACTCCCATGTCAATCATGACATGAGACCACACAGCATAAGATCACACAGATATATGTCAAGTGGAAATGAATCCATGACATGAGATCACACAGATAAGATCACACAGATAACACTACTAATGCACCTAGCACGATCATAAGCACAATAACTTGTCCAAGCAAAGTAAAAGTTTGAGCATAGCAGGAAAACAACTTTTGAGTATCATTCTCCCCCAAGTAAAACATAAGTAAAAAGGGGCCACGAAAACTCACCTTGAAGCGGATAATCTCTAGAAATCTTAAAAGCAAATGAAAGAATGGAAAGAGCACAAGGAATCACAAGCTACTCCTTCGCAAAATCTACATAAATAAGAGTTTTATTATTTACAATCCATTATCCTTTCAATGGCGTAACTGAGTATTGTCTTTAATGATATTTATCATACTCAATATTATATTATCACATTTTAGGTTTTGGTTAAATATAGCCAAAACATAGATTTTAGTTGTTTCTCGAATATTGTTAGATCGAATATGAATTAATGAGTAAACGAAATAGGGACAATATATTGTTAGATCGAATATGAATTAATGAATAAATGAAATAGGGACAAAGATAAACTCGAGACCACTCTTGAAGTAAACCATACCGAGACTCACATATATTTATACGATTAAAAGGGACACAATGCGAGACCAAAACACAAGTATTTAACGAGACCACAATCATATATATTCTTTTAAGACTAGCATCACGAGCATGTAAATATATTACGTGGGATTTTTATAATCAACCAAGCTTCATTTTTATATTGTATAATAACTTATTTCTATTGCATGTTCATATATACTGATTTTAGATGTGTTTCGTACTCTTTGTAGATCGATAACCCATAATGCATACACACGAACTTAAGCAATATGTTTAACTCTTGGTTAACACACACTCATCGACACACAATTTCAGTCCTCAAATAACCAGGTTTAACAAGCCAAACCTCATTAAAATACTCACTTAAGATCTTAGATTTCACATGTTTAAAACAGCCTGTTAGACCACACTTACTCATGACACAAACAGCCTACAATCACGACATCAAGCAGTCCATACACACGACCCCAAAACAGATTGTATAGGCTTAGTCTTTTATGATTTCATGTGACATATTACTGAGTATATAAAATATACTAGCGCTTATTTCAAATATGATTTACATGACCCAATCAACAGATATAAAGATCAACATATGGGTTTTATACTTCACGTTTTTAGAACAGATTATAGGTATGCATATATGTCCATTTGTATATTTATATTAACAATACATATAGGGTTAGTGTTCCATCTTTATTAGTTTAGTTTATATTCTAGATTTTAGTCGTATATTAGAGATCAAAATGAGTGTCTAAAGACCAGATATAAGACACGTTACAGTAGCAGATTCAATGGCAAAAACATCAGTAAAGATCGACATGTCTCATTCCGTTTCAGAATGTATATATATGAAACATATTCGAACGTTCTCAAAACAGAAAAATAAGATCGACGTATGCGTTTCGTAACTTATGATTTTATGTAGCTTTTCAATATGTCATTCATATATATTTCTGTAAAACTGTTTTAATGAAACAGCTATTCGTTTACATGTTATAAACATATATATATATATATATATATATATATATATATATATATATATATATATATATGCATATATTTTTGTAGGTGCATCTAGAATGTGTGGTTGTGGTTACTTCTTATCCTTCATATTTTAATTATTCTTCTTATTTGATCCTATATATATATATATATATATATATATATATATATATATATATATATATATATATATATAAGTGTTTCATACTTCGCACAAGAACACAAAGACAATGGAGGTGATACCTTAGGACGATATAGAAACGGATCAAGGTAACCAAGAGCTGAACCCTACTCGAACCAAAATCCCCATGATCACAAACTGGTAACTCTCAAAACGGACCACCACCTTCGTACCACTGGATCCACCCACGACCCCAGCCTACACATCACTACGTCTCTCGTTCTTCCTTGGAGAAAAAGGCTGCCGTCACTAGTATAGTTTTTATGGTTTTATGTGAAGAGAAAATGTGGAGTTCGGTTATGAATAAAATGAGGAGAAGTGGGAATACAAGCTGGAGGTAATACCGGATCTAGGGGAGCAGTTGATGACCAAATCATTTTCAAAAGTTTTCAAATATTTTACCCTATCTTTATTAATGTTGTGTACAACATATAGATTGAAAATGGGGCCCTTAAAAGCTTAGTATACCATGATATAAATTATGTACAAGATTCAAATATAATCAGCCCATATGTGATTTATTAAACGTGAGACAGAAAATACATCAAGGTTAAATAAACAATCAGACCCTATATATAGGGGCGGACCTTTTAAGGGGCAGGGGAGGGTCCCGGCCCCCCCAAAAGTTGCGGCAACTAATGTAAATATTATAGGTTTTAGGGGTACTTTAGTTGAGTTTACAAACAAATCTCCGATTCGGCCCTCCCAAAATAAATTCGCCCCCCCCCCCCCCCCCCCCCAAAAAAAAAATAAGTGTTCAAGTTCTGCCACTGCCTATATATCTAGACTTAGCATACGTGTGATGGTGTTAAATGGTAACTTACACGATTCATGGACTAGAATTGGGAGAGGAATCCGGACTTAGTTAGGATTAGGAGAAAATTATGTGTCAAATTTTATTATTAAGATAACTTAGTTTAATTTCGTTTATAATGTATTAGATAACATATAACATATAGTCTTAGGTTTATTTTGAATTTTAACAAAACTTAGGTTAATTTTCAAATTAGATAAAAATGTAAAATTAGAAGTTTAGAGTTTTACAACTCTCTAATTAGAAGTCAAAAGTCGGGCCAAAGGTCATCGTTGACTGACCTGATTTGGTGAGGGTTCTCACAGTATCATCCCCTTAAAAGAATTTCGTCCCGAAATTCAATCGATTATACTAATAAGAATTTTTGTTACTGAACATGCGTGGAGGTATTTGGTTTTGTATAATCAGTGTTTTGCTCAAGTGTACTCAATGTCCACTGTTTGAGCTTCAACAACTTCTTTAATCTAGATCTTATCGTATCTAGTTCGCTAAACTTTACCAATAAACACTTTGATTTCTCATAGCATCTTATAGAATGATGGTTAGTTAGTCCTTGGCAAGGCATTTCTTTCGGCTCAACACATTTTAATTACCATGGTCCTTGAGGTTGTTCTAACAAAGAAATGATGTTCTTGCTTTAGGTTGAAAAGCTTGCTAATGAAGTTACTAACCCATATTGAATAATCAAGTTAATTGAAATTGAGTGAACTATGCCAGTTATGCTCAATGCAATGACTAAATGCCTAAATGAAGAATTCAATGATAGCCAAAGTCAAAATGAAATGAATAGAAATCGCACTAGTACACCCATGATGTGACAAACTTTTACGCCAAAAACGTAAATACTACTTGAGCGGTATGTGATCCGATTGCAACTACCGAGTGATTAAAATTGATGATGTAAGCATTGCCCATCCTCGAGTAAATTTATCAAAAACCTTGAGCTAGATAACAACCTGACTTCAACTCAACCCCACAACTCATCAAACAAGAACTGTCATGGAATTTAGCTAAGAGCTAAGAGTTGTTATGTAGCTTAAGACTTAAAAAAATTGACTCAATTTTGGTGGTTGCTCCAGAACAAAACAAGCAGTGGGTTATCAACAGTTTAAATTGGTAAGATTAGTGAAGAAGTCACGGGTACTCAAAATAAGTGAATCACATTAAAAAAAAATTGCAACGGTGATGAGGAAATTGTTTTGCTCATGAGGTTACATATACATGTTTTTGAAGAAGATTTCCTAGACTGGAGTAAACAGTAGTTAAGTTTCAAAGGCATGGAAGGAAATACACATTATACAGATAACCAAGTAGTTGTCGAAGAATTATTCACTCTTTATCCGGCCTTTATCAAAGTCAACATGGTTTGTAAGAATTACAATCACCAAGAAGTTTTGCAAAAATAGTAGAGGTACTCAAGAAATATCAACAACTACAACAAAAAACACCACCACCCAATCCCACTATTGTGCGGGGTAGGGGGAGGTATGATGTAAACTGTCGGATGTCACTCCTACCTAAGGGTAGAGAGACTGCTTCAGAAAGACATCCCTCTAATTAGTTGTCATGCATGGATTTTATATAAAAAGTGTGGTACTAAGAATTGTCATTAACTGATTAAGACAAGAAAACTTAATAGTAGATGGTGACACTACCAAAAAAATTTAAGTGACCTACAAATAATGTGTATCTAGAGTGTGTGTTCGAAATACCCAAGAAATATCATGTTGCTTTTTGGGCAATAGCTTAAGAAGACATTGTGTTCTAATTATACAGCTTATATGATAAGAATAAGATAAATTCGAAACAATCGAATGTAAACTGAAATAAAATAGGAAGGAACAATAAGTAATAGAAATCCATTGGAGAGCTCACCACTCCAGTTTTGAGTTGACATCCAGTGAGAATGTTGATTCAATAGGTGTCATGGCCTCCTCTGCAGTCTGCAAAGATTCCAGTATGTTAGTCATCATCAGTTGACAAATACCACAAAGAGCAACTATTTAGGGTGTTTCTGTAGTACTCATCATGGTGTACATTTCTAACTCAACTTTGGGGTCAATCAAAAGAGGCTTGTAGGTGGAGTAAGACCAGTGAGTGGCGCAAGCCTTTTAGATTCAAAGATATCAACCCAAAAGAAGAAAATGTATAAACACACTTTTATAATGGTAAATATATCTAGATTCAAGAACCAAATTGCTCAGAAGAATGATTTGTAACAAGTTGTTTACTACTTGCATTTCTACATAAAACAAGAGTGAAAGAAATTTTACAATGATAGATTTCCTGCAGAGTATACCTTTGCCGTCAAATCAAGTGCTCCGTTTATAATGGTAATCTCATCATGAGAAATTTCACCCCCTTTACCAGCCTATTCGTGATTTTATAAGAAAAAACAGCAACAAGGAGAGAACGAGTTAAGTAAAATCATCAAACTGAAACAAACGACCAATCAAGGATGTTTACCTCTTGGCCATGAATGGAGACAAGGGCTTTTAATTGGGCACGCCGAAACAGGGAATCACCATGCCCTATTAGAGCATCTAATACCTGCAAATATTTCAACTCTGTCATCAGTTACTAGCAAACCTTTATTGCATTAGTTATAGAAAATTTGAAAGATGAATAAACAAATTTTATTTCAATGCTCCGGGTGTTTGGCTAAGCTTAATAGCTTATTTAAGGTGTTTGGCTAAGCATAGGGGAGAAGTCCACATACTATAAAATCATTTAGATCTCTAAGAATTCTACACTCCTTATCTTCATACATACATGCTCATATGCATGCATAGTATTTCATATTCGTAATTACAAAAAATAGCGAGTCGTAGTCGCTAGCACAAAAATCTCAAAATTGTGTGAACAAGATAAAAGAGAAAGAAATGGATATATTTTCTGGAGTTGGGCCTTCCCCAACTATGAATAACGGGCCAGGCTTTTATATTAATCCAAATACAATGTTGAAGAGAAGGATCAACCTAAGTCTAACAAAACAACAAATTGTTTAAGGGCAGGCTTTAGAATATGCTAGTCAAAGTGAGTTAAAGAATAAGATGCATTGCTCATTGATCAATTATGTTCCAAGAATGTATTTGAAATGTGAATTTTAACATGTACTAAAAAAGTTATGTGGCATTGCTGCTATGTGATTAATAACACAATGCAATATAATGGAGTAGAGGATGACTGGACGAGTGATATATTACTTGGTTTTTTGATCCGGCCGGTGAGAGTTGTTTAAGATGTAACTGGCGTTTTCAACTTGTATCATTTAGGTGGTCGGGTTGTTGCGCTTCAAGTCATTTCGGATGGCGAGTGTCATGTTGGCTTTGGTGTTTTCAAGTATATAGTACGTATTGTCCTATTGGGTGTTCATTTTTGGAATGTCATTGTTCTAGCTCAATGTGTTTTTCCAACTACTCAGCAATTTTTCTTAAATATTTTTTTCTAGCTCTCAAAAACATGTGTTATTCAACTGCGACAAATCAAATCATGCACATAGACAACACTTTCAAGTCGTTCGTTTAACATATGATAAACACAAAGGGTAATTGGCCTAGCCGTATTATAGTACTACTACTAAACGTGCGTGCAAGTTATTTTTCATTCAAGTGTATACGATGTTGATCATCATAAAACCTATGACATAAGTAAGACGATGGACAGAAACTTTATATAACATGTAAACACCAATGTAAAACGAAATTAAAAGAAGTGGATAATTAACAACATTCATTCATTGATCACATGGAGTCACTACAAAATATAATGCACTTTTGTGACCGACAATTTTCTTACTTCTAGAACATTAAAAGTGAAACTAGTCTTATGCTATAAAGGTCTAGAATCGCGCAGCACTTAGGGATTAGGAGGTGGAAACTGATAACTATAGTATGGTGAGGGTGGTGGCTGCTGATAGTAATACGGTTTTGGTGGTGGTGGTGATTTTTTTGGAGTTGGTCCTGGAGGAGGTTGTTGGCTACAAGGTGGTGGTGATGAGGTTGGGGGTGGTGGAGTTCCCCAAGAAAAAGGTGGCGTTGGTGGTGAATGTGGGCTTGTTGGTGGATTCCTTCTAGTTGGTGGTTGTGGTGAATGTGGGCTTGATGGTGGTGTGAAGGATGGAGGTGGTGGTCCGTGTGGTGGTGGACTTTTGATAGGAGGTGGTGAATGTGGGCTTGTTGGTGGTGTGCAGGATGGAGGTGGTGGTCCATGTGGTGGAGGTGGTGGTGGACTTTTGATAGGAGGTGGTGGTCCATGTGGTGGTGGACTTTTGATAGGAGGTGGTGAATGTGGGCTTGTTGGTGGTGTGCAGGATGGAGGTAGTGGTGGTGGACTTTTAATAGGATGTGGTGGTCCATGTGGTGGTGGTGGTGGTGGTGGACTTTTGATAGGAGGTGGTGGTCCATGTGGTGGTGGTGATGGTGGACTTTTGATAGGAGGTGGTGAATGTGGGCTTGATGGTGGTGTGCAGGATGGAGGTGGAGGTGGTGGACTTTTGATATGAGGTGGTGATCCATGTGGTGGTGGTGGTGGTGGACTTTTGATAGGAGGTGGTGGTCCATGTGGTGGTGGTGGTGGTGGACTTTTGATAGGAGGTGGTGAATGTGGGCTTGATGGTGGTGTGCAGGATGGAGGTGGAGGTGGTGGACTTTTGATAGGAGGTGGAGGTCCATGTGGTGGTGGTGGTGGTGGTGGACTTTTGATAGGAGGTGGTGGTCCATGTAGTGGTGGTGGTGGACTTTTGATAGGAGGTGATGGTCCATGTGGTGGTGGTGGTGGTGGTGGACTTTTGATAGGAGGTGGTGGTCCATGTGGTGGTGGTGGTGGTGGACTTTTGATAGGAGGTGGTGATCCATGTGGTGGTGGTGGACTTTTGATAGGAGGTGGTGAATGTGGGCTTGATGGTGGTGTGCATGATCGAGGTGGTGGTCCATGTGGTGGTGGACTTTTGATAGGAGGTGGTGAATGTGGGCTTGATGGTGGTGTGCAGGATGGAGGTGTTGGTCCATGTGGTGGTGGTGGTGGACTTTGCTGATGAGGAGGTGGTGGATAGTGGGACCTTGGTGAAGTGGGTGAGCGATCATAAGAAGGTGGTGAATAGTGGGGAGGTGGTGGATGCCCTTGTGGTGGTGGATAATGTGGCAAAGGGGGTGGTTCATGAGAAGGTGGTGGTTGATGGCCTTCAGAAGGTGGTGGTTGATGGCCTTGACATGGTGGTGCTGGACTACAATGACATATTGGTGGTTGAGGGGTTTGAGATGGTGGTGGATAGCCATATTGATGTGTCCGTGCTCCGGAAACCAGGGGAGGGGCAGAAATTGCTATGGCTATGATGATGAAGAGTAAGAGTTGATTTTGAAGCTCCATTCTTGATAGGTTAGAAAAGCTTCTTGCATGCAAGGATTTATATAGAAATATATGCACGTGATATGCACATGCACGGTTTGGTATAATTTGAAACTATAATTTCACCTTTCACGTATTGAATGCTGCTATTGATTCATAATGTTCAATTATTTTACTTGATTTACTTTCTCTATCTCAACTGATATCTTATGGTTACCAATTGGTTTGTACTATAACGTGAGTCGTATGGTTCACAGGCACCTTGTGCTCTTACATGCAAACATACGTAAATGGCTGATGGTATTTCAATTCCTTGGTAAGTCTTGTGCAAATAAGATCACTTGTATACAAAAAGAAACTCCCTTACAAACTATAATACTTGACCTATCATATAAATTACACTAACATTTCTAGTAAATGAGTAAATAAATTCTCCTAATCGACTTAAAAGAATATTGATGTATCTGTAATCTAAGTGAATTTCATCTCTTCCAAAAGACTGTTTCACCAGTGCTTCGAAATTGGTTCTTTCTATAAATGTCACTAGTCCTATATAGGCTATATAGGGGTGAGCATCGGGCCAGAACCGACCCGTCTCAACCCGAAACCGACTTCCTGAAAAACCCAAACCGAATCCCGACCCGAAACTACTCGGTTTTACTCGGATCGGTTCGGGACGAGTCAGTTTCGGTCGGTTTTCTCGGTTTTCTTTGTGGCTTCTCGGTTTTGGTTCACTCGACCAGAGTCCCAACCCGACCCGAGTCCCGAGATGGTGGAAAACCCAAACCGAGTCCCGACCCGAGTATTGGTCGGTTAGTGTTGGTTTCGGTCGGTATCGGTCGGTTTGTGTCGGTTTTCGGGATTCGGTCGGTTTTGCTCGGCCCTAGTCCTATACCAATACAATTGTTATTTGGTCACTAACTCGCAATCTAAATGCAACTTTGTCATAACTATGTCAAAAGAATCTCATAAATCACTAAAAATCCTGCTGGATTCATAAATTCTAATTATTCCCATGAGCAAATACCTCTAAATAACGCGCTATACAACCTTTATTATGACTCTATATAGTATAAATTGACCAAGGCAGTTTTTTGCTTTGCCTATAAAAGAAATGATAATAAAGGAGAGTGGTTGGGAGCTTTGGCAGAGCATCATTTACAAGCTTTCTGAAAATGCAACCATTAACATTTAACACCTCATTAACAAATGCACACCAAATAGAGCACTGTTCTTAAAACCATTCTGCAAAATCAAACACCCCATCTTCAGTAAAATATTTATGCAACCATCTTTTATCTAACCAACCAGTCAAAAGAGTCAAAGAGCCAGAACCAAAAACACAGATGCGGAATTAAGACACATATTGGAGATCAGAATTAAGATCACATAACAAGTGCCACACAATCTTAGTCAATCATAACGTAAGAAAAAGATGGTCAATTTTGAGGTCAGATACACTACAGCGTGAATGCGATTTACAAAACCAAAGGTATTTACAGTGTCATCATAAATCGCACGCCAATAGATTAGAATCAAGATTTTTTTAAACAACAATAATAAAATAAAATAAAAACTAGCAGGCCATCATCACCAACGTCCAAGGCATCCTTCAATACATAAACATCAATAGAAGATATTAATGTCCTATCTTCATGGATGTTTCATGCCTTTGTCATAGCCATTTAATTCTTCAACTTTCTATAATAGAGAATTCAGAATCAGTCAAAAACAACAAAAAATTTTATTTAAAAAAGAAATAAAAAAAATTATCCAACTCTAATTAACTAATCAAGTGCATTTTTAAGATATACAAGCATGCAATGTTTTAAAAAACCGCTGAGTCAGCCCAGTTTTCGTTAACAGCAAGCAATTTTAAGAGGGATTGCTAATCCAAACTGCTTATCTGCCCTATTTGAGTGAAGTAAGATATTTAATATTTTGAATAAGCAGCTTGGAGTTGGTTGTTACAAAAGGCTCATTTCAAAAAGCAATAACCAAATAAGCAATCGCAAACAGACTCGTATTCTAAGGACTGGACTGGTCCATTACACATAACTGTTCATGTTGTCTATCAATCAATGGCCAAGGTTTTTTTTTTTTTTTTTTTTTTTTTTTTTCAACAATGAAATAGAATATTTACACAATGACCAAGTTTTATTTATCTTAATTTCAATAACAAATATCTTTAAAAGAAAAAATACATAACTTCACTTAATTTACTTCTCTATTGACTGAAAATAACTAAACATACATCTTTGTTATCATAATCTTGCTTGAGGGTTTAATGAGCTTTTACTATGTGAATTTGTACTATTTGTATGCAGAAATTTTGTTAACTTCTATTTAATGATGTATTAACTATAAATTAGACATTAATATCACACACGCCCTATATATGAGACTGAACAAGTTATATGAAAACTCATTCCATTCCTAGAGATCAGCCAAAAATGATAGGAGGTGATCAATTCTATCACCTTACAAATTAATTTACCCCAACCAACACATAGCAAGGGAAAAACTGCCATACAGCATAGTAACACAAATACACACATTTGATGGTGGTTACATTGATGCCTTCAAACCTCACCGTTTATCGAACAGAAAACAAAATATTCTGTGCCAGGGTAAAAAATATTGATACTGACCTTAAAATTGTAGGGTCACCAATAGAGCATTAATCATGTCTTGGTGGTGTCATAGAAATCTAGGTTTTTTGTCAGCTGGTTTCAAAATTTGAAAAGAGCACATTAAGCTTTCATCAACGCTCATCATCGTACCAGCATTATCAAATTCACCACAATAATTAGGGGCAGAGAAGATAGTAACAAGCTGTCTATCAGCAAAGAATTCATATCCATCTTCTACAACCTGCACAACCAAACATTTATATTACCTTACAGAAAACAAAATGAGATCACTTCGAGTGGCAATATTTGCCCATTTATTCATGTATAGGTCAATGCGGGTTATGATTTACCTCTAATGAGTCAAATGTGTAAAAACCTTGAAAAAGAATAGCTTAAAAGAAAATGGGTCAAACAGGTAGAAAGCCACCCAAGATTTGACATAATTATTTACATAAAAGAAGATTTGAACAAAAGTGTTCCAGGTAAACTTAAGCCACCCTGATTCAACCCCTAAGTGAAATACCCATTTTGAACAGTTACTTGACACACTCCATTTCTAACATCATTAGAACTATAAAAAATCAACTAACCTGATGGGCACGACAAACAAGATCCATATCATGTTGCATTAAGAACTCAGCCACCTTATCAGCCCCAAAAGTGTAAGAGACTCCCCTATCATTCATCCCCCAGCCCTTAACCTCACGACTAGGATCTGACCAAAGTAAATCACAAAGCAAACCAGAATCTGGAACATCAGTTGGACGGGGCAAGTTCCTTATCTGATCTAAGTTAGTAAGATCAGGAGAAAGACCCCCATGCATGCATAGTATCTTGTCATCTATAAGAGCAGCCACAGGAAGACAATTGAAACATTCAGTAAAAGTTTTCCAAAGACGAACATTGAAACGGCGTTTACATTCATCATAAAATCCATATATCCGGTTGATAGATGCACATTCATGGTTTCCTCTTAGAAGGAAGAAGTTTTCAGGGTATTTGATTTTGTAGGCGAGTAAAAGGCATATGGTTTCCAGACTCTGCTTGCCACGGTCCACATAATCACCTAGGAATAAATAATTTGACTCTGGAGGAAATCCCCCGTATTCAAATAGCCTTAAGAGATCTCCATATTGCCCATGAATGTCACCTGCAATTCAAAACAGATACGTGTCATACTACTCATCTTCACAACTGCGTCCAACGTGCCTCGCAGGATATACAGAATATCAACTAAACAAAACCAGCAACTGGAGGTAAAACATTTAGTAGTTCAAAAGTCATATCACATGAGTAACCAAAATAAAACCATTATAAATTATATATAACTAATAGAGCTAATATGTACTGACGTAAAACCACATTTAATAAGTTTTTGATCGAGAAAACTCGTTCGACAACGTCTCAACTACAACATCACTTCAGGTATGAACAAACACAATACCAACATTAGTAAAGTGATCAAAGAAGCCGATCACGTACTGGTATAGCTATTAAGCACATTTCAATATACAGTGGTCTTTCTACCCCAAATGTCGTCCTAAACAGCCAAATGTCGTCCACCTAACTTCAATCTCCACCTTCGACTAAGTCAAATGAAAATACTCCCCTTCATTTTAAAAGTGCATCTTTTCTTCCGAAGATCAAGATTTATGGGTGCACTTTTTGTGTTACATTACTTCTATTTCAATATTTTCTGATCAACAGATTCCATTTGGCAACAGATTTCGGCTAGATGGGATGATATCACTGCTTGGCTAACGCCTATCTCTCACCTAAAGACTGCTAGAAGTGTTATTGAACGTCTACTTGCTGCCACTTCTTATTTCATTTGGCAGGAAAGGAACAATAGGTTGTTTGGGAAGGATTCGAGGAATAGAAAGTAAAGTAAAGTAACTCCCAATACCGTCTTCCACGGGTTATGGGTCCCAATACCGTCTTTCACGGTGTATGGGGGAGGTTGAGACGTAGACAACCATACCCCTACCTAAGGTAGAGAGGTTGCTTCCGGTTCTACTTAAAGTAGAAAAGGACCTCCGGCCTTTTGTAGGGAGTGAGGATCGAACCCTTGACCTCTAGGTTAAGAGGCAAGGGGTTTTCCAACTGATCCAACCCTACTTGTTTGGGAAGGATTCGAGGAATGAATTTGACATGCATTCCTCGAATCCTTGGGAAGGATTCGAGGAATGCATGTCAAATTCATGATGTGATCATTGTTACTGTTCGGCTCAAGCTACTGTCCTTTCGGTTCAAGAATAACGCTCAAGTGACTCATGCTTGAAGCTTGGAAGATGCTGCGACATTTTATGTTGTATGATGCTGGAAAGACGTGATCTGCTAATGGTCGTGCCTTTACATGTATTGAGTATTTTATCTTTGATAGTTCACAGTATCATGTAATAGGCCTTTGTTGTTTTTTTTAGTTTGGCGTTAAGCATTTACTAGTGCTTTTATCGAGGTTGTTGCGGAACACATCCACAACTTACTGTACTTAAACGTTTTTTTTGGTGATAATATATTTACTGGGGTAAAGCCCTTTACCCAAAAAAATATTTTCTGATCAATGTAAAGAAGCATATAGACTATAATACCGGACTGTTGTGGCCAGATAGGAATCATTATTATTGATTAAGTGCTATAAGAGTGAAAATCTTCGCTAAAAAACACTGCCTAATTGCCTCACAGCAGAACAAGTTGCCACTAGCTGGTGTGTTCGAACTTCAAACTTAAAGGTCTATACATTGTAGACGATGTTACTTTAATTCTTCATTGAATGTCAACCCAATGTTCAGCTACTTAATAAAAACCCACGCATACAAAGGAGTATAATTTCTTAGCAGGGAAAAGCACAAGTAACATAAGAAACTGCATAATCAGGACGACAGGCAAAGTTGTGAAGAAAATGCAACAATATTGAAAGATATGGCAAAAATCCATTCCAGTATGCAAAAACACTTTCCCCTCCATCTTTAATAAACATCTAACTTCCTTTGATACCTCGATAACACACCTCGAGGATCCAAAATGGAGAGTCTAATTTATCGAGGGATGAATGGACAACTGCTTTCGATAACTAGTGGTTCCTTTCACCATAACCTTCTATTCAAAACACCAATAATGCCTATTACTTCAACTCTTTCTAACACAATCGGATTCTCACTAACCTGGTAGCTATGTAGTTAATATCGGCGATATATCGGCGATATATCGTCGATATCTCGTATATCGCCACTTAAAAAAATATCGGATCAAAATATCGGTCAAAATATCGGATCCGATAATATCGCGATATTTTGGTATCGCGAGATATTGAAATCGGCGATATTTTGGATTTGACTTTCTGGGTTTTATTTTTTGGCAGCCCAATTAGTAATTGGCCCAACTTAATTAGACTATAACCCAAATTCGAACCCTAATTTTGGAATGGCGCATCATGATACAACAGATAAACAATCACTTTTTTCTGGGTTTCTTTCTTTGGTCTCAAGTGAGAGAAGCGATGGGAGGAAATGAACATATCGGACCAAGTACAAGAAGTAAAAGGGAGCGCTATAGGGATGATGATGATGATGAGATTAGTATTGAAGAGGAAGATGTTGGTGTAGGGGGTAACTTGGATGAAGAAGTGAATGCTTTAGATGATGTTGATTCGGACGCCGAACCCATGGATTGCAACTAAAATCCGTTTGTTTTCTGTTATGTTTTTTGTTGCTTTTGTGATTTTCATGTTATGCTATGAACTACTTTTATGCTGGAATTTAAATAACATCTAATCACTTTTATGCTATGTTTTTGTTTAATATTTTATGAATTATGATATATATATATATATATATATATATATATATATATATATATATATATATATATATATATATATATATATATATCCGATATCTAAAAACCGATATCTCACCGATATCTCACCGCGAAAACCGATATTTCAAATATCGGACCTTGAACGATACGAGATTTTTTTCCGAGATAACTACATAGCCTGGTAGGTCCCAGTCAAAGCTCAAATAAATAAAAGAATAATGTTCTACTTAGAATGAGAACAACCACAATTTTACTTGTTAACCATATATGGATTTCATTTCATTTCTGAAACTTAAATACAAACAAACTTGTAACCAGCATGGACTAACCGTTCCATGATGTCAGTTACCAATAAAGTAGGATGATGACACTATCAAATTAAGAAAATATAAATAAACTGCTAACATAAGAGTCGTACACTAATGGTAACATGGTAAACCCATGCATATGACAATATTTATCCTCATCGCTAACAAACTTACCATATTCAATGTTGATGTTAAACACCAACCCAAGTATAAAATTTTATCATGTCGGAAACAGTCACTATGTGCGTTCTACAAAAGATACACACACACACACACATAGAACAAAAAAAAAAACAAAACAAAACAAAAACAAACAAAAAAAGAAGGATGGGAACAGTCACTCATTCCCAGCTTGTATCTCTCAAATTCAAGCAAATCCGTCACCAGACATGGTGATATTGCATCAGTGAATCTAAACTACTAAAACAAACACATTCGCTGAAGGATCTAAACTACTAAAACAAAAACGAGTAGTAAGGTATATATAGCTAATCTATGCCTATAAATAACGATTATTTCATTTTGAAATTTCACATTCATCATTCTCATTTTCGAAATACCACCTTCTTTTGTAAGATTTATGGTGGTTAGAACCTTAAAACTACTAGTAGGGACTTTCAACAATCCAACCTAAAATAGTCCTCCACAAATATGAAATGCTATACGCCTATACATATAATTTAGCCACGGGATGAATGGTTAGATGTAAAAAGAAGTTAAGAATTCATCAGCATACATTAATCGTCTTCATCAGGTTTCGACACAAACCCCTCAATCCATATCTACTATCAGCTTCTATTAAGAAAAATATGTGATTCAAATCGAATCCTCAATAATAGAAAACTTCTATGGTATACGAACTACTACAAATAGTTACAAACAACAGCACAAAAGTTGAGATTTCAACCGCCAATCCAAGTCCCATTAGCCCAATCAAGTCTTATTTACAATAGCATTATCAATTCAAACAGCTTGTTAAGCAAATAAGGAACAAAAGAAATCTTTATAATGGAAGAGGCATGTAAATTTGTAAAGCAATGCATAGCTGATTTAACAAAACCCATTCCTGTATGCAAAGAGACGTCAACCCCGCATCTCCAACAAGCATCTAATTACCTTTGATATCATATACCAGAACCCAACAATGGAAGTCTAGTTTATCATAGGAGTATTGGATAATTGAATTCTACAGCCATATCAACAACGGCTTGTCTCATCATGACCTTCTATTTTTATGTTTACTTATTTTTTGGAGCTGCTCATCAAGGTCTTCTATTGAATTCTTAAAACACCAAGAGTGACTATTCCTTCAACTTGTTCTAACAAGATAAGATTTCCTCAAAAAAAATAATGATATTCAACAATACCTGTTAAGCACCCATCTAATTACCAAATATGTTGTCAATATGTCAGAATGTGGTCACTCTATGTGTTTTTAGGAAACACAGGAGGAGCAATGGGAACGTAAAATCTGTCTATATAACACACCTCTGCTAAAACTACAAATCGATGTCAAGTTGACATATGACGGAACTAAAAGATTTTACTTTTACCCTTATAACTTATATTAATCTGTCCTAGGGTAATAACCTCGGAGGACTTAATTCACAGCATTTATCTCACAAACTCAGCTAATACACACTTGCCACAGAAATATCAGATAATAAATCTTTACTTTGAATTTGTTATAACATATGTAGACGGCTTGCTAAGACAATAAAAAAATTGCAGATGAAAAATCACATGCCACAAAGAATTATTAGGAAGGCATATAGCCAATGTTTATGTTAAGCCATTTCTGTCATACGATACATAAACTTCACATCCATCATTTCCATTCTCAAATTACAGTTTTTCTACAGCTTTCGCTCATGAATTATGGCGACTAGAATCTTAACCCTATGGCCATCTATATAGTTAAACATACAATAGTCCTCTACAATCTAAAAAAACTAAAAATATAGCTTATCATTTTTAGCCAATATCTAATATCAATGTATACAGTGAACGGTCATTCTTGCTTCTGCTTTTAAACATGTGATTTAAGTTGACTCCTCGATAAATAAATAAATAAAAACTTTTATAATATATCTGTAAATAGTTGTCAACGAGAGCACAAATGTCAACTAAACTAATGGTAATCCAAATTAGATATACTTATTCATGTCCTATAGTCCAGAACGCGTCCACAAAAGTCAGGTAGCAAAAAAACCTAACATAACAAAAGCCGAAAAGCCCTTAATCTTCTAAACACGGTATATAATCTAAGAAAACCCTCAATACCAACAAACTCTTTTAGCTCAACACAACATAAAACCTATAGAATGTAAAAATTACAAAATTGAATACGTAACTTGATACTTGTATTCAAAATAGCTTATTTCAATCACAAATAGTTATCAAATCATTTAGGATAAGCAATTGCAATGCAACACGCCAGATAATCAATAATCAATCCGAATTAAGGCCTAAAACGCGCAATCATCACACATAATAAACCTAACTAACATCTCATACAAACAAGTAAACAACCACAAACTTGGTTTTCTTCCTATAAAAACTACACTATGGGTATGTATTTTTAGCGCAATGGGCTGAGGCCGGGGCTTATATTATAAGCCAAAAGCAAAAACTTATATTTTTATAAAGATGTTTGGCGAATTAGTTGGAATTGAAGCTTACTAATGTAAAATCATATAAAAATACATCAAATTAAATTCACATATATTTCAAGCTTGCACATGATAATCCATTATATTTTGAATGTTATTTAAGTAATTTAACCGGCTATAAACCCCTATAAGCCCTTTTTTACAGGCTTGGGCTTATGGAGGCTTATGACGTATTTTATAAGCCTCCATAAGCCTGTGTGACAAACAAGGCTTATTTTATAAGCAAACTTATTTTAAAAGCCCAAGCCCCTATAAGCCCGAAAAACCAAATAAACAAACCAAACAAACAATCCATAAACTTTTCTAAAAAAACCCAAAAAAGGTGTGATATTTATACCGCAGATCTTGATAGGAGCTTCGAGTTCGAGAAGATTGGGCTGCTGGAGAAAAATCTCACGAGAACAAGTACAAAGCAAACGGATCTCAGCTTCGGAAAGCTGCACCTGTCTTGCTGTCCTGGCCTGCCTAAACTCCAACAACCTGTTTATAATATCATCCAATAAAGCCCCATTCATAATATTCATGTTCCCCTGTTGATTTTGCCCCCCTCCTCCTCCTCCGTTTTGTGTAGCCATTGTTATTTTTTATAAAATTAAAACCCTAGAATAGATCTTGTAAAAATTGGTAGATACCCCACCGGCCACCCCTTGATGATTCCGTAATTCACAATGAAGCTTTTTTGGCGATATTTGAATCTTTTAATTAATTATTAATTATTAGGGGATGGGGTGGGGGGTATATTATGCGCATGGACAAGTGGTGATAGCGATTTATGAATAATACTCTATTAGTTTTTATAAAAAAAAATGGGGTTTTTTATAAAGAAAAAGGAAAAAGATGGAGAGAAATGGGAGAAAAGGGGGCTGCAACTCCGATGGGGCGGAGATGACAGAGTGATTTGTTTCTTTTTGTTTTGGCTTGGGGATTCAAATTGGGAGGATGCTTTATTTATGTGGTCATTATTGCCAATCACATGAATATGTTTTTATTTGTCATTAAACTTAGCTTTATTTTTCAAAGATACATAAAAATACTTAAAGCATTAGGTACCTGGGGTCGTGGGGTCATTTTGTTGTTAGTAAAAGCATTAGGGTGGTGGGAGTACCTGCGGTAAGGGGATTGCGGTAGCCCTTACCGTACAAGCACACCGCCGCCTCCATTACCATACCGCACGGGGTAAGGTTTTGAGTGAAGATCTCACGCACGGTAAGGAGGAGAAAGATCCGTTTTATAGCCGTTGGAAGAGGAGCGTGTGTAATTTTTATATAAAGAGGGAGAGGGCCTTTGTTGGTCGGTTTAATCACAAAAACACAAACTCACACCAAAAAAAAAAAAAAAAAAAAAAAAAAAAAAACACCGATCAAAAACAAACAAAAAAAAACACACACCATACGCGATCAAAATTAAAATCAAGAATATGGAGCCTAGAAGAATAGGTTCGACTTTATTGTTAGACGACCCGTTTGAGTGGTCTAACGATAGTAGTCTTGAGTTTTTTGCTAACGCGATTGACGCAGATGAGGAGGAAGATACGGCAGGGTCGTCACGAACATCAGTAAAACGCGATCGGATCTCAGCTGCACAAACATTGCATCGTGACTATTTTTGTGAAGAACCTAAGTGCCCATTTGTTGTGAATGGCCATACGTACAAGCGTGGCTACTATCTAACCGATGGCATATATCCTACATGGTCTACTTTTGTAAAAGCCTTCAAATTTCCAACCGACCCGAAAGAGAAAAAATTCAAGAAAGTACAAGAGTCGGCTCGAAAAGATGTTGAACGGGTATTTGGTGCTCTCAAGGCTAGATGGGGTATACTGAGACGACCTTTACGGCTGTACACAGTACACAGAATTAGCAAACTAGTTTATGCGTGTGTGATATTGCACAACATGATTCTACATGACTCCGGTAACGCAATCTGCCCAGTTCATATTAGAGATCCTCCGATCGAACCGGTGTTTGACGAAGCAGCCTTGGACGAGATACGAAATGAGAACACACATTTTCATCTCCGATTTGATCTTATGAAGCATATTGACGCTCAACAATTACCATACCTCGAGGTGGACGAAGATTAGTTTTTTAGTATTATGAAATTTAGCATTTTCGTATTATGTAATGTTAGTTTATGTTTTTTAAAAATATTATGTAATGTTTATTTAATTTTAATGCAATTTTAGTTTTTAATAAAGTTTAATAGAATTAAAAAAAAAAAAAAAAAAGTGAGTAAAGGGTGAGTGAAGTGGCGCCTCCAAAAATGAAGTGAGTGAAGGAAAAAGTAGGGAATGATGTGGCGCAAGGGGATTGGTTGGGAGTTAGTGAAGGGAAGGGGTGTGAGTGATGTACTCCCACCACCCTTATCACATCATCATATTTTCTCATAACATTAGAATTCATTACAACATCATAAACATCGTTCCCTCCACTAACATCATTTTTTTTACCGTCGTGCACCCTTAAACCACACAATTGAAATAAATAAATAAAAACAAATGGAAAAAAAAAAATGTGACCCATCCGGTTGCGTTTTTGTGACCATCTCGACTGGTCACAACGACTCAAGACACGAAAACACGAGCCACGGTACCGTGGTGGCGTAGTCACTTTGCGTTTTGAAGGAAAACGCCCTAATAACGCAGAGTACCTAGGCCTCTTATAATAAAAATGTTATTACAAACTTAAAGCTAATAAAACACACATGAGATACGGTTTTATGTACAAAATTAGTTACTTTGTATGTCACAAAAAATAAATAAATAAATAAATTTTCATTTTGACAATGCATGATTTATAAGAAATTATCACTAACTACATTTTTCACAAATAAAATATTATGTTCATCAATTAAAATCGCGTTTAATCTGTTGAAATAGGAGATTTCAGTTCTTTTAATTGTTTGATGACTTTATATTTAATAGTCAACTATGATACATATAATCTATTTAGTTTTAAATAGGAAACGAACCTGCAATCTCTTAATTTGAGACATGATCATCTCATGAATACTGCCGGATCAACGGCTTGTTGAAATCATTTCTCAATATATAATTGTCACCTAATTTGGTTGTACTTATTCTGTATACTACATACTTCCAAACTATATAGAACAAAAAGAAAGATATTGTGATGTGTAGCAAAGCCATATTACAAATATTTTAACTGGAAACAATAATGAAATCAGGGTTTTTTTTTTTAATTGCCGGTAGTCGGCAAGTTACGTAGCTTAACATCAATACATATATTCCAACTTTGTATTAAAATAAAGACTTGATGTGTATGTACTTGCTTAATCTGAGTTTGTTGCTCCAATCATTACCAAACTAAGTGAGCGGGGTATCATGGTGCGCTAAGCCTACGTGACTTGCATTATAGCGGTATCATGGCATTGGTAGGTGTTTGCGTCATCAACGGTGTCATCCTTTTGTCGTGCACACAATTGATTTTGTTTAAAAAAATGAACTATTGGACTTTTCCAAAGAATACTTTTATTTTTTTTATTTTATTTTTTTATAAAAAATATTAATATTATATAATACCTCTTTGTACAACCATTTTCACCATACAACATAAACTTTCACTTTCAATCCCACATTCATTTCTTTACATATCACAAAGCTATAGTGATGGTTTTTACTATAACCTTCTGTCGCAAGCTTTACACTCATCATCCTCATCAAATCCGGCTGCACCTTCATCTACAAATTCTATATATTCGTCACAAACTCAATTTACTCCGTTTGGAAGCCAATATACTATGGCACAATACAAACCCGAACAATATGAACTTTACCAACTAATTTTCATCAACAACAATTTCAACTGGTTCAAAAACAACCACAACAATTCTTTTCACAGCCATAAACACAAGGATGGAGCCACATTATAGTTGGAATGGGCTATGGCCAACCCATGAATATCTTCTAATAGTATTATACATATAGAAATTGATAATAGTTAAGTCCACACCTCATGTTTGGCCCACCTGATGTCTCAAAACAAATTGTGTTTTTATTCTAGCCTCTTTTGTTTTTTCACTTTTTTTACGCTTAAACAAGTCAACTCACAAGGTTCAATTAAAGATTTTTTTAATATAGTAAGTTGTTAGTTCTCATAATTTTATTGTGAGTTTGTGACAGCAAAAATGTATGCATAAAGCTATTGTTTTCTTGTTCGAATTTTACTTAGTCTTAATTCTTGAACATCTTAGTTATTTTTAGTAAATCGTTAGTATATATTTTGGCTCACCTCGATTATAAATTTTGGCTCTGTCACTTTACACACACAACGAACACAACCACCACTACCACAACTACAGCCACTACCATAAGAAACTGAAACGTGGCAAACACCACCACAACCGAGGCGTCCTCCAGGGCATCCACTCGCTGGAAGCAAGACGAGGAAACCTTATTAGTCGAAAGTTATGCTGCTATTTGCGAGAATAAGACTATCGGAAATGGCCAAGATGAGATGTCATTTTGGTATTGGATTCTAGTGGAGCTCAACAAACTGATCCAACACAACGTAACAATGCTATGTTAACGGGGAAGTGACCAACGTTGAACTCTAATTTTCAAAAGTTCAACTGAATCCTTTTTATTATTATTATTATTAATTTCTTAATATAATTTTTAATTTTTAATTTTAATGAATTAAAAATTAGCTGGTTTAAAAAATAGAAAAGAAAATAAAATTGAGAGTCGTAAAAAGAGTGTTTTGGCTTGAGTTATGAGAGAGGGTAATTTTATTCGTGTGAGTGATGTTAATGTTAAATCTTATGTGGTATGTCGTGGCCGTAAAAAGGAGACGACATGTTAGGCTGGTTTTAATGGTAACCATTACCAACACTTTGATGTTAGTGTCACATAACCACTATCATCACCTTTTATCTTCAATGGTCATCACCATTAACAATATCCATTTTATACAAATATATCTCACAAATATCTCACGCACACTCCAAAGAGAGGAGGAGGGGGAAAAAAAGGTGGTCACCATTAGATGAAAAGAATAGAAGTGATGAGAGTTTTTTTTAATGATGATCACGTGTAAATGAGTGATGAGAGGAGTGATAATGGATTAATGGTGAGGGCTGAGGGGTCACCCATTACGACTAGTCTTATGTCACCCGGTGTTCTAAGACCTATTTTGCTATGTAATTAACGTTCATGCGCATATGTGCATTCAACCGTTAAGTGTTCTTACTCATTTACTTTTTATTAGGAAGCGCCCTCAACCAAAAAGAGCTACTTAACTTGAAGACGAGTGGGCGACCACAAGAATAATTTGTATCAACTGTGTAGATGGAAAGAAAGAACAGTGACAATTCAGATGTGATTCGGTCACAATATTTTTTGTTTTATTTTGAAAATAACTTTTTTTACTTGTTACCCCTGCATTTACATGGAAGCTGTACTGTTCAAACATTCAGTTGAATAAAACAAAAAAAAATATTGTAAGACCGAATCACATTTGAATTGGCATGATAATAGAGGGCCTTGTAACTTGACTCTTTGCGTTTACATCTAAATGAATGGTTGAAACATGCAACTTTATGATAAGGGTTGTTGGTTCTTGGTAGACTGAATGTTTCAACCGTCTAGATGTGATTTGGTCTTACAATATATACTCCGTAAGTCCGTATTAAAGACCCTTTTAGTCTTTGATTTCCACTTAAGGGGGTGTTTGATTGCGACTTTATTGACTTAACATGAAAAAAAACTGAATTAATTAAGTCATATGAAAACTATTTGTTTGTGACTTAATAGAGAAAGATAACTGAAAATATTAAGTAATAAAACTGATCTTGTCTGCATTAAGTCATCTGTTAATTTACAAGACTTAATAAAAAAAATTAAACAAACAGGCCCTTAATATGAAAAAAACTGAATTAATTAAGTTATATAAAAACTGTTTGTTTATGACTTAGTAGAGAAATATGACTGAAAATATTAAGTAATTAATCGTGCTAATTAACAGATGACTTAATGCAGACAACCTCAGTTTTATTACTTAATATTTTCAATCATCTTTCTCTATTAAGTTACAAACAAACAATTTTCATATGACTTAATTAATTCAGTTTTTTTTCATATTAAGTCAATTAAGTCGAAATGAAACACCCCCTAAGGTTATCTGCATTAAGTCATCTTTTAATTAAACATAACTTAATAAAAAAATTTAACAAACAAGCCGTAACCTTTATATTTAGATTTATCGCGTCTTTATAAAATAGAACACTTATCCATGCTAAACAACAAAACCCAACTAATCATCAACCTTAATCATTTTCTTATAACTAATGAGCTTAACTTATTCTCAAAATTACGAAATTCATTAAAAAAAATAAAAAAAAAATAATAAATAAATAAAATAAATCCTTCAAATCTTGAAAATATCTCACTTTATTATATGTGGCTATTTCGTCCTCCAAATTCGCCACAATCTTTAAACCAAAGGGGGTATATCGCAAATGTTGGTAAGATGCTGTTCAACTAAAGACAGCTTAATGCAGGCTAAAATCTTTGCTTTTAATACTTTCCTTGAATCATCCTTAATATAAAACCTTAATATAAAACCAATCAAATGATCAAAACAATCAGAAGCTTTAAATTTGAATTCTTTCATTCTTCTCATATGAGAATTACATATCCATAGCCAGGTTTTCATCAAGGTTTATTCATTTCTAATCTCATTAGATCATACTGTAATACTACGTATAATGTAAGTCAACCATATTTTATCACCATCATTACATGATGTTTATTTGATCCATCCATCTATTAGTTTTAACCTTGGTATCGACTAACGCGTATTTGTTGATATCATTTATAAATATCGAGCCCGTGTTTATGAAATTATGAACGAGAAACAACTCTTTTCGTGTTAGAAAATTAGGTTTGAGTTTTTTTCAGTTGTTGTTGAATAGTGTTTATTATGCTTAGCTATAAATTTGAAGTGTTATATACGTCTAAAGAAAGTTGTAGATGTTTACGTACTAGTGCTTCAACTGCCGAAAGTGTTTGTAACTGACTGATTCCTAAAGTGAATTACGGGTATCTTATATCTTCGGCTGTTCACACTCGACAAGATAAAAATGTGTCCTTAAGTATAATAGGCCTTGTAAGATCGAATAGATATTATTTAGTCACCATAATTTACTAATGCAGATGGAAAATCATCATCATCATCATCATGAAGTCGAGATGCCAAAAGGGTCTTGTGATTGTTTCTTTGAGCAAGATCATAATGTTTCTGATGCGGAGCAGCGGTCCAAAGCTACAGCTAAGCTTTGTGGACTCGTGATCTTTTATTTAATCGTCATGGCAGTTGAGGTTGTAGGAGGCTTTAAAGCCAATAGTCTAGCGATTCTTACTGATGCAGCACATTTACTAACTGATATTGGTGGATTTTCGATTTCTCTGTTTACCGTGTGGGCGTCTGGATGGAAGGCCACTCCACATCAGTCTTTTGGATTTAGTCGAATAGAGGTTTTGGGTGCTCTTTTATCAGTACAACTGATATGGATTGTTTCGGGGTACTTGTTCTTTGAGGCAATTGAAAGAATCCTTCATAAACAATCAGAAGTGAATGGTGGACTAATGTTTCCCATCGCTGCTTTTGGTTTTGTAATTAACGTCATTATGGTCATTTGGCTTGGTCATGGTCATAGCCACGGTCACGGTCATGGTCACAGGCACAGTCACAGTCATGGGCATGAGCATTCTCATGATACGTGCGTTCAGAAACATCATGATATTGATGAAGAAGAGGGTACAAAATTGGTCGCGTCACTTGGTCATAATCACAGCAATAGTCATGAGCACGCTCATGGTACATGCATCGTTAAACATCAAGACATTGATGAAGAAGAGGGTACAAATTTGGCGGTGTCAACTTCTAAAGACAAGAGTGGGCGGATGAACATAAACATTGAAGGAGCCTACTTGCATGTAATGGCAGATATGATTCAGTCGATTGGTGTGATGATTGCTGGACTAGTGATATGGGTTAAACCCGAATGGTTGATTGTCGATCTGGTTTGTACTCTGATCTTTTCCATATTGGCTCTATGTACAACTCTACCGATGCTTAGAAATATATTTTCTATTTTAATGGAAAGCACACCAAGTGAAGTTGATGTTGTCCGCTTGAAAATGGCTCTGAATAGCATCAAAGGATTGATCGACGTTCATGATCTACATGTATGGGCAATAACACAAGGGAAATACGTATTATCCTGTCATATATTAGCTGATCCAAATGTAGATTCAAACGAAATACTTCACAAAGTAAAAGATTTTTGTGAAGGTACATATGGCATTCATCATGTAACCGCGCAGATCGAAATTTCATGTCTATAACCTTATAAAAAAACATTCCTTTTCAACTTTCCTTGTGTTTCTTTTATGTAAGACAACATTCTACAACCTCTAATGGAGGTTCTATTCATTTAGTAAAAAACAGCAAAGAACCGAATTCGCAAAATAAACAAGACCTAAACATATATGATTATTACTGAAATTTACTTCAACTCAAGATGAACAGCAACTTGTTGTGTTCGCAGATGAATCACCAATATTAATGGTGGTGCCCTTCCCAGGTAATCCGTTAGGATCTTGGGTTGCCAATGCTTTCTTGCTAATGATGTGATATATCTCTGTCAAAATGGTTTGAAATGCTTTCTCAATGTTAAGTGCTTCAAGTGCTGATGTTTCAAGAAACGAAAGCCCTTCCTTTTCAGCCAATGATTGGCCATCTTCCGCAGTCACGGCTCTGAGATGGTCCAGATCGGACTTGTTTCCAGCCATTAGGACGACAATGTTGGAGTCGGCATTGGCTCTTAGCTCGCGCAACCACCTCTGGACATTATCAAACGTTGGTCTTTTGGTTATGTCGTACACGAGAAGAGCCCCAACTGCACCTCGATAGTAAGCACTGGTAATAGCTCTGTACCTCTCTTGCCCTGCAGTGTCCCATATTTGAGCCTTTATTGTTTTTCCCTCAACCTGTTCAATTCATTGACATATTACTTAGATAATGTATTATTTCATCAAATTATATTAAAATGGTAATGTGACTGCAGAGTTAGTAACAGGTATACACTATGACAGAATCTCAAGTGTTAAAATACAAGTAGCAGCAGTAATATGCTCTCTGATTGCCTATAAAAATCACAAGATTTTATATTGAGATGATCAAAGATAGAGATCCTTATAGATCCGCATTGTATATTGCTAATTGCTTGTGAAATTATCAGCTGCATTCCAAAGGGAGTCACAAAAAATTCACCTCTCTGCTGTGATTCATCATCAGCTTTTTGTCATCATTGCAAAAGAATTGATGATACTTTTGTCGACAAGACTTCTGTTACTTCTGTTATAATCAGAGGTTACTATACGCAGTTGTAAAATTACATTTATTATACATTTGAAATAGTAGAAACCTCTCTTTTTTCAGAGGCATGTGTCCAGCCACAAGATACAAGATAAAAGAAAGTGATGTACCAACAATTTCGAGTATGATTTGAGTTGCTATTGTTCAATATAACACACTAATTTTTCTACAGTAGTACAGCTATCCAAATAAAATAATTGCGTTTGCCCCAACATTGATAGACATAAATAGGACCTTGATATGGGAGCATGTTTGGCGCTGCATTTTTTCATGTGCTTATTATGCGAATTTTAAACACAATATGCGCTTTTTGGTGTTTAGATATAAAACCATAGAATGCTTCTTAGCTTGTTTTGTTGTGAATATACATGTGGAACAAATGATTATAAACAAGAAGTAGAAAATATGCAATCCCAAACACCCCTTTATTAGTTTGCAACTTTACCCAAATGTTGTTAGAGCAATAGTTACATCAGATATGATGATCATTTACTTGTGCTACCCATTTACTATATAGTTGTCTTCTTATAATGGGTGCAGCCTTTATTCATTGGACTTATATATGAAAATTCACAAGATATTAATAAGAACTCTAGCACAGAATGCTGCAAACTTCGATTTACTTCTCCTCTAAAATATTAGTTCTAACTTAAACATAGCTAAATGACAGCCTAAAGTAATACGAGTAACTCTAAATCTTTCCAATAAAAAAGAAAAGAAACTCACAATAACTACAGGCAATGAATGCAACAGCTTATACCATATTAGCTGCTCGAAATCTGGAATCAAGCCTGATCTAAATTAAAACCGATCCACAATTCAATCGATACAATTACCAACCATACAGTAGTCATTACAAATCTAGGAGGTGTTTGGCCTTGCTTATCTGCTTACAAAAATAAACTCTGCTTATTTAAGTGCCTACTTACACTTTAATAAGTAAAGAAACAATTTTACCCAAACCCTCAAAACTGCTTATTTGCTTATAAGAATCACATAACTGTTAATCAAATCTTAAAAATGCTCACTTTTTCATTTAATTTTATTTTTGTGTCAGTGATAACAGATCTGCATATGTAACAAGCTAAAACACAAATGCATGACATATAAACACCAACATTAGCACAAACAATACAACTAACAAAACTAGTTCACTATAAAATCCAAATCAGTATAAAAAAGATACAAACCTGAAGAGTCCTAGTAGCAAATTCAACACCAATGGTAGCTTTAGACTCCAAATAAAACTCATTCCTTGTAAATCTAGACAAAATGTTAGATTTCCCTACTCCAGAATCACCAATCAACACAATCTTTAACAAATAATCATAATCTTGATCAATCTTACTACCCATCTTTTTAATCCCTCACAAACCTACACAATCAAAATTTATCAAGATCACTGAATATATATAGATCCAAAACAAACTAGCAACCTTATAGAACTTAGTATAGCAACATGCACATATATATTAATATTAATATTAAGTACACCTAGTTGGAATGTGAATGTGAATGTGAATGTGTGTGAAAAGTGAAAAGGGTGAGTTACCTGTGGCAGAGAGATGAAGAAGAAAAAGTGAGGAGAAAATTTAGTAAAAAAAATGTGTGGGAGAAAATAAATGGTTGGAAACAGCCGACATTAATATCTAGTTAAGTGGTTATGAAAACGATGTGAGTCCAACTTGTGTGTGTCTGAATGTGTTGCAGTACAAGTTAATTAATGTTTTACTATAACTTATTTTGATGAAGCAAATGAAAAGTTGGTGTAATAAAAAGGTGTTTAATTACAGTATTTTTAGTTTAACGAGACTTTTATGTTACTTTTGTTTAATTGTTTTGATTATGGGCAAATGGAATGAGTGAATGATTTGCTATTTGGCTTGAGTCATAGTACACATTTTTATGTGAGTCCTACTAAATACACCAAAGCTTCACTCGGTCAAAAAGTCAATGTCTTGGAGTTTGTACTAAATTCTGCATTTATAGATTACTTCAATGGGAACCCAAACATCAATAAATATAAGAACACTCATCTTTTTAGTTTTTACACAGTTAAAACCCAACTTATTTTCTATTAAATTCCATTTGCTACCATTCTATATCTCTACTAATAAAATTAGATTGAAAATGTATGTTTGTGGCTTATGACGGATTTGGATCGGACTGAAACTCCGACCGAGAAAACAATGTTGCGAACTGCAGTCGCCGGAGACCGATTCCGTCGCCATTTACCTCCGGTTGCCACCGACACCGTCTATATAGTCGACCAGCCTACCACTATTTCGCCGGGAATAATCACCGTCACGTCAGATGGAAAATATCGCCGGGAACAATCACCATCACCTCCTTCGTTTATTATGTAGTTGGGTTGTACACGTGCCGTCGTCTTTCATTGCCAGAATCTTCAAATCCGGCGTTTGTCCAACTAACTCCGACATCAACACTTTGGATCTGTGATTACTGTTTTAAACTATTTATTTGAGTTTATATTTGATTTTGTTGTATTTTATGATTATTTTTTTAAATAAAGATGAGAATGAGGATAGAAATAGTGATGACGGTGTTTACGAGAGAGAAAGTGTTTTTGGGTAAGATAAATAGTAATGATGGTGTTTAAGATAGAAAGAGAAGTAATTAATTAATAAATTCTTGAATTGATGATTGTGTAATTATTTCGGTGTATTTAGAACACCCCTTTTATGTTAGTTTAAAAATATCACTATATTTAGACCTAAGGGGGTGCCTAGTTAGTATTTGGGAATCAAAAAGGGAAATTAAAGGGTAAAGCAAATGAATGAAGATTATCATTATTTTTGATAGTGCTTAGTTTAAGAAAAAAACATTAACCTCCAAAGTTGTGGAGGTTGCGGTGGTGGTGGGTGGCTGGTAGTGCTGGGTGGTGGGGGTGCTGGGTGGCAGTGGTGGTGGGTGTGGGTGGTGGTGGTGGTGGTGGGGGGTGCTGGGTGGCAGTGGTGGGTGGCGGTGGTGGGTGGTTGGTGACGGTGGTGGTGGGTGGCGGTGGCGAGTGTCGGGGGTAGTGGGGCGGTGGCGGGGCGATGGAGGTAGGTGGCGGCAGTGGTGGGTAGCGGTGGTGGTTGGTGGTGGGTAATCATTACCTTTCCTCCTAATTTACTGAGTAATTCCCCATTACCAACTACTAAGCAATGATTGCATTCCCTACTCCTAACCAGGCATGTTTATTCATAGCCTTTCCCATTCCCTACCCCCAATACCCCTAACCAAGCACCCCCTAAGTGTAATGGTAGCAAATGCAACGGTTAATCATCAACCTAGACACGTTGTCCCCCGCTAAAACCACACCCCACAATGAGTCATCGTTTGGTTTGTTTGATAACTCGGTTGTGGTCACGACCATGTTGTGGAGAAATCGTGTGTGTGTGATTGTGGGTATATATGTGTGTTTAAGCAGAATATGTTTGGGTGGTGAATGCGGTAGTCTTATTACATTCATTTAGTAGTAGAGTCGGTTGTAGAGATAGAAGTTGATGTGACGTGGAGTTGACGGAGATGAACGCGATCACTACTACACCTAATTTTGTTTGATAACTCGGTCGTGTCACGACCATGTTGCGGAGAAATTGTGTGTGTGATTGTGGATATATTTGTGTTTCAGTGGAATATGTTTGGGTTTGTGAATGCGGTGGTCTTATTACATCTATTTAGTGGTGGAGTCGGTTGTGGAGATAGAATTTGATGTGATGCGGAGTTGACAGTGATAAACGTAATTACTACTACACCTAATTTTAAAGGTGTCCATGGATGGTTAACCAAAAGTCCGTCAATGGGTAACTCAGTTCACAACCCATTTTTTATTTGTTGCACCTAAACACCACCACCACCACCAACAACAACAACAAAAAATAAACGGTTTCTCTCTCACTCTAGGGGCAATCATGGAGATTCTTTTCTGTCTCTTCATGTCATTCATGTCCTTTACATGATCCAACAACTCAGATGGATCTCGTTTTACAGGTTTGTGATCGGTGGTGATATTTTAGGGTTTCGTTCATCTTCTTTTTCAGTTTTTTTTGGTTTTAGGGTTTCCTTTCGAGACTCGAATAGGTTTTGTTGTTGTTGTGGATGTTTTGATTCTTCAAAACGGTTGTTGGGTTTGGTTTGCTTCGGTTTTTGGGTATCCCCTGCCTGGTCAGTTTTAGGGTTTCGACTTTGAGACCCACCTTGTTTTGATCAGTCACTCGTGTGGAGGTTTTGGATTCTGCAGGTTTGTGAGCCTTCTCCTTCTCCCGATTGTTTTTAGGTCGGAACCTGTTGTGGGTTTTGAACAGTTATTGGTCCATTACGTTGGTCTTGTGCTGCCATGCTGGTCTTGGTTTCGATTAACGTTGGGGTTCCAGAATTGGTACAATACGTCATGCTTGTTTGGTAGTTGTTTTCGAGTAGGTTGTGTTGTTGTTGTACGTCATTTTGGTTCTGTTGGCCTTGTTTGTGGTGCCTTATAACAGGTTTGAGGTTAAGGTTCTGTGGATACTGTCTTGTTTTTGGTTTCGTCTTCGGTTCCGCGAGTTCTCTTGGTACTGTTACTTTGGTGCTTTTGTGGTTATGTGGTAACGTGGTTCTGGGCTGCTATGATTTTATTCTCGTGGTTCGTTATTGCGATTGGTTGTTACTATTTCTTCAAAGGCATTGTTACAGTGGTTCTACAAGGTGTGACTGGGTATATTGTGCTTGGTTTTACTTTGGTTTCACTGTGTTCTTTATTTAGAGACTGTGGGCGTGGTTTGTGGTTGTTATTGAATTGGTTGGTATGGCGATTCTTCGATTTCATTGCCCTTTCGTAGGACTTAGTGGTTGTCACGATGGTAGTGGAAACGGGATTACCAAAGGCTCATTGATCACTCATCTTCGTGATCGCCATTTTAATGGGGACACACAAGCTATCACTAAACATTCTTTAGCTATTAATCTTGTTGTTTTCAAGGAGACTGTGGTTACGTTTACACGTATGGGGATTTGGTTATGCGGGGTTTGTTTCAAGACGCATACTTTTCGTTCTAAGTGTCGGCACGGTTCTGATTTTGTGTCACCCCCTAATTGTGGTGATGGTGTTGTTAAGTTTGTGCTATATGACCTCACCAAACCAGAAGTTCCTTCTTCTTCTGCACAACTTGATCATAGTGGGGATTTTGTGCTTGACAAGCATGTTGGTTTCTCTTTGCCACTTTTGGACCGTTTGTTTTCTAAAGGGTTGCGCACTGTCAAATCCATCCCTCCCAAGTGTTGTTTAGGGTTTTCTCGAGTATTAAAAGGAGCTCTTGATAAGGTGATCTGCACGCCTGATGACATTTCTTGTGGGGTTAGTTTGCTAGTCTTGCCTCTTTGTCTCCTTAAAACCTTTAGCTCGAGGAGTAATCTCGGGTGTAGGTCTATTATTAAGCGTCAACGTCAGGAGGAGTATATTGCTAATGCCATTCGATCTTGGGGTACACCTGGAGGTAGTTGGCAGCTTGTGAAAGAGGCTTTAGCTGAACCATCCCCATCATGGTCTGATATTGATGAGGAAAATTTGGACTTGGGTAAGCGTAATGTCAAGCAGTGTAAGAGGAAGATTTGTGATGGTCATTATACTGCGGCTGTCAGAGTTCTTTCTTCATCTGGTGTTGCTCCTTATAATGATGCTACTCTTGAGGACTTAAAGGCTAAGCACCCTTTCAAGTCTGCTCCTCCTTTGCCACATATACCTATTGATTATCATCACCTCATTGCATCTCCTGCTGTGATTCTTGATATTATTAAGAGTTTCCATCGCGGTACGTCTTGTGGTCGGGATGGTTTGCGTGCCCAACACCTTTTGGATTGTTTAAGCGGTGCTGCTGTGGCTATTTCTGATGAGTTTATCGCTTCTATCACCCAAGTGGTGAATCTTTTTCTTGGTGGTAAATGCCCTGGGCATTAGGTAAGTATATTGCTAGTGCTCCTCTTACACCATTGGTCAAACCAGGAGGTGGTGTCCGTCCTATTGCTGTGGGGACCATTTGGAGGCGTTTAGTCTCCAAGGTCAGTGCTTCTATGATTGGCCATTCTTTGGATGATTATTTAAATGATCTACAGTTTGGTGTTGGGGTATGTGGAGGAGGGGAGGCTGTTTTTCATGCCGTGAATCGATTTATTGAAGATCGCGGAGATGATGTAGGACTTTCAATGTTGTTGGTGGATTTGAAAAACACCTTCAATTTGGTGGATCGTGCGGTTTTGTTACAGGAGGTTCACCTTCGTTGTCCTGCTATTTCACGTTAGGTGGAATTTTGTTACTCCAGTCCAGCTAGATTATATTATGGGGAACACACTTTATGGTCGCACCAAGGGGTGCAACAAGGTGATCCACTTGGACCTCTTCTTTTTGCTTTAGTGTTACATCCTTTGGTATGCAAGATTAGAGACTCCTTTAGCTTTTCCCTTCAAGCTTGGTATCTAGATGACGACAGTAATATTGGAGATACTCTGATCGTGGGGAAAGTTTTGGATCTTATTATGATGGATGGACCTCGTTGTGGTTTGCACCTTAATGTTGATAAAACCGAGGTATTTTGGCCAAAAGAAGACCCTAGAAGCAGGCTTGCGTGTGCTTTTCCGCCTAATATTGCTCGACCTTTACACAATGTTAAATTACTGGGTGGGCCTGCTAGTGTGGACTTTGAGTTTAGTAGTGAGCTTTTTATGAAAAGGGTTGTTAAAACCACTGAGCTTATGGGTGCTGTTGCTAAGCTTAATGACCCTCAGTGTGAGTTGTTGCTCCATCGTGCTTGTGCCTGTATTTCAAAGTTATATTTTGCTATGCGCACATGTTCTCCTCAGGTTTTTGAGCGTGCTCAGATTTCTTTTGATGCGGCACTTCGTTCTTCCTTAGAGCGTATTGTTACTGCTTCTGGGCCTGGTTTTAGTGATTGGCAATGGAAGCTTGCCACATTACCCTTTGGGTTTGTGGGGCTTGGTGTTTACTCTGCAGGTGATGTCTTGAAATATGCATTCCTTGCGTCTAGACTCCAGTCTGCTAGCTTGCAGACTAAGTTGCTTCGACATTCGGGTATTGTAACTTATGGGCCTTCCTTATATGATTCTTTATGTACTTTTAATGTGAAAATGGAGATTGACCTTTTGAGTAATACAAGTGAGATCGCTGCCCCCAAACTCATGAAGAAACTGACAGATATATATTTCACACGTGTCACTCAAACGGCCGAATCCTCTTTTTCTCTATCTACTCGTCAAATGGCTTTATGGAAATCTCAGATGGAGGACCATACTTCTGACTGGCTTAGGGTGGTTTCGATATCTGGGTTGGGGCAGACAATGAATGCGAGGACCTACCGATGTGTGTTATGCTATCGATTGGGTGTTCCTTTATTTTCTGTTCAGATGCCGTGCTCAGCTTGTTCCAAGGTTTTCACAGGGGATATTTATGGGGACCATGTTGTATCGTGTGCTGGTATTATTGGTATTAAACATCGGCATAACGTGGTGCGCGACACCTTGGTTGACATCTGTTCTCGATCGGGGATTTCAGCTCGTAAAGAAGTTGCTGGAGAAAGGAACAAACCTCTACGTCTAGCTGATATGTTGCTCTACTCGTGGGACGGAGGACTTGACGTATGTGTTGATTTAATAGGTTCATCGCCCGTGACGCAAACTAGTATGGTTGATTTTGTGTCAGGTCGCGCGGTGCTTGATGTCGCACAACGTAAACGTGTCAAGTATGAGGCTAATTGTGCGAATATTGGATATGGGTTTCTCCCTTTCTCTTTCTCTTCTTTTGAGAAACTTGAGAAAGATGCAGTGACCTTATTGAAGTGAATCTGAAAGTTCTCGAAGACCCAAGAAATTGGAGCACGTGATGCTGCTTATATCTTTAGTAGGATTAGCTTTTCTATAGCTAGAGGAGTGGGAGCCCAGTTAGTATCTCGACTTCCCACTAACTTCTTGTAAATCCTTTGTGTTTCTAATAAAGTGATAATAATAATAATAATAATAATAATAATAATAATAATAATAATAATAATAATAATAATAATAATAATAATAATAATAATAATAATAATATCTTCCTAACAAATGGCACTCTAGAGGTCGCTAAAGGAGGACTACACTTCAGACTGGCTTAGGGTGGTTCCTATATTTGAGCTGAGACAGACTATGAACGCCAGGACTTACAGGTGCATAATAATAATAATAATAATAATAATAATAATAATAATAATAATAATAATAATAATAATAATAATAATAATAATAATAATATTATTATTATTATTATTATTATTATTATTATTATTATTATTATTATTATTATTATTATAGTAATAGTAGTAGTAGTAGTAGTAGTAGTAGTAGTAGTAGTAGTAGTAGTAGTAGTAGTACTAGTACAGGTGCATAATAATAATAATAATAATAATAATAATAATAATAATAATAATAATAATAATAATAATAATAATAATAATAATATTATAGTAGTAGTAGTAGTAGCAGCAGCAGCAGCAGGAGCAGGAGCAGCAGGAGCAGGAGCAGGAGCAGGAGCAGGAGCAGGAGCAGGAGCAGGAGCAGGAGCAGGGAGCAGGAGCAGGAGCAGGAGCAGGAGCAGGAGCAGCAGCAGCAGTAGCAGTAGCAGTAGCAGTAGGAGCAGGAGCAGCAGCAGGAGCAGTAGCAGTAGCAGTAGCAGTAGCAGTAGTAGTAGGAGTAGTAGTAGGAGTAGGAGTAGGAGCAGGAGTAGGAACAGGAGCAAGAGCAGGAGCATCAGCAGCAGCAGCAGGAGTAGTAGTAGTAGTAGTAGTAAAGACAAGTTTTCATCCATATTATACTGTTTCATCCGTTTTATATGTTTTTGTACGATTTTATACATTTTTATGTGTTTTTATAAGTTTTCGGCCATTTTTATACGTTTTCATCCGTTTTTGTAAGTTTTATACGTTTTCATCTGTTTTTTATACGTTCTCATCCGTTTTTATGCGTTTTCATCCGTTTTTGTTTTCGGCCATTTTTTTCATCTACAGATATATAAAATCTTAAATTGCAAGTACGTGGTAAGATTCAGTTTTTCTTTTGATTTGGTGGGGGGGGGGGGGGAATTTTTTTAATTTCATTTTTATTTTTATTTTTTGAGTTTGTGTTTAATTTTGTGTGCTTTTTATCATTTACATTATTGTTTTGAACCATTGTGGTGGTTTACCCATTCTAAACTTTGATTCTGGTTTGAGTTCTTAATGTTAAAGAGATAAAAACGGTTTTGTTTGATTGGGTTTATGTAGCTCAGATTTTAAAGTTAAGTGAAAGGTGTTTTAGTTTTGGCTAAACTTATTGTTCAGGAGACGTGGTGCAGGGTAAAACATCTCAAACAGATCTTTGGTTCATGTTCAGATGATTTGCTGCCGGGTTTTGGTTTTGGTGTTAAAAGTTCGTCAAGTAATGAGCATGCAGTAATTCCTTTTGTTTATTACTTTAATTGTTTAATAGGATCATAATTTTAAGTGGATTATACATGAATGCGAAAATACTCATAATGCGTATGAAGTTTAATATGGTATAGTACATGGCATCGTTCTAGTTTGATACTGAATGTTGGCTTACCTAATATCATCCATTTATCAACCTCAAAACAAGTTTTAAATATCCATTTATCAACCTCAAAACAAGTTTTAAATTTGGGGTTGTCCATATCTACGTAAGAATTTAGTTTCTGAGTTATATATATATATATATATATATATATATATATATATATATATATATATATATATATATATACATACACACACACACAGATATATATATATATATATATATATATATATATATATATATATATATATATATATATATATATATATATATATATATAACAGGAGGCATTTGAAGGAAATGCTACGTCATTGCCCAGTAATTCAATTTCAGCCATGCCATCTGCCATGTCATCACATGTAAATTATTTTTTAACATGTATTTATTTTTTTAATTTTTAAATGAATTCACATTGTCGCCATGTAAGCAATTTTCATTTCATCTTTAAATAAATCCGAATCTTTTTTGCATAATAATTTTGGATTTTTTTTATATTTATATTAAAATTTATTTCGGATTTTTTTTATATTTATATTAAAATTTATTTTTTATTTTAAAAAATATCATGCATGAAGCTGGATTCGAACCTGGGTCTGTTAGTCCACAAACAAACATGATTACCACTAGACCAACACATTTTTTGGATTATGTTTTGCAAAACCAAATCTATAAACTTACAAAACCGATTATTATAGCACATATCCATTCCTTAATTATAAACTTACAAAACCGATTATGTTTTCCAAACCCTAATTTTATTTTATTTGTTCCTCAGCCTTTTTTCCCCTCAACTCTCTCACGATCTTCTTTTTGTGTGTGCAGGATTGAGAAAACCAGGTGTTCTTTGGAAGTACCATGGTGAGTTTGCTCATGTGGTTTTTTTTAATTACTGTGATCATATAAATAACAAGAAAACACAACGTACATCATCAAACAAAGACGGGTTATCCTATATCAGTTGAACGAATCATATAATGAGATTTTTTTCTAGCAATGAATTCATTCCCAATTCATGGAGAGGTAAGCCAAGATTTCATTATTGTTATACTTTTACTTGGTGTTTTGTATATGTTGTAGTGTTTTGTATACTTTGGTATAAAGGACATGGATGAATAACCACTCTTCTAACAGGCTCACTGTCTCTTTTTTCTTTTCTTTTTTAATTTCTTTTCTACATGGCAATAGGTTTCTAATATTTTGTATTACAAAGTGTTAGCTGAGCCCCTTCCAGAACATCATTAGAAGGATTCTAAATATCTGGAGGTTTCTTATTACATCCCTCCAGCAGAAAAGGTATTTGTTCTTCTTTGTTTTAAGAAAGAGATAAAGCAATCTTTGTTTTTGTGGGCGTATTGTATGCGTTCTAAATTTTTTTGTGTTGCAGGAAGCTCTCCATATTAAGTTGGACAAGAATAGCACTGTTGCAGACCTTTGGATGTAATAAGAAAAAGGTATTAACTTTTTTTTAATTGTAATTGCTTTTATGTATCATATATTGGATTCCATTCTGGAATGTAGTTATGCATGCTCTTCAAAATGCATGTTTAAATAGGTGAAAGTCAGACCACGAGGTGCCAAACTTAGGCTGCTTGATGTATATCATCACAGGATTACAAAGTATGTTATTGGATTGTGTGATTAAGTGTGTTGTTATTGTAGAACATAAAAGTTGCTTTATCTTTGTAGCATCTTTTACTATTATCCTACTATTGGTGCACATGGAAATAAAAAGATATTACTGGAACAAAACCATTGGCTCAATGCTGGAAATAACGATAATTGTGGATCAACAACAACCCGCTTAAAGTTTGCATATTTTGATATTTTTCCATGTAGCTCACTCGAGCTTCATTTGCATCGAGATATGTTTGCAATGCCAATGGCCTTAAAAGGCTAAAAATGCCATCTTAACTTTGTTGGCTCTCTCTAAAAGAATCCACTATGGTACGTTTGAAGTAAAGGAAAAGTAACGAGCTTCACCAAAGGATTATGAAGCTCACATTAAAGCACATGTAAGTATTCTCTCATTATCTCTTCGTGTTTGTTTATGCTCTTGATCTTCAAATTAATTTTCAATTGAGGTGTTTTGTGTGTGGGATAGGTGAAAGCTAATGGCTCTGTATATGTATCAGGCTGTGGAGGAAATGATAAAAATACTAATGGGTATGTGGCCGATAAGGGGTCTGTGGAACAAGCATGGTTAGCCAAAAGTCGGTCAGATTATATGCTTAGTGGTCCATCTACTTATAAATGGATGCAATCAGGTTATGTCTTATCTTTAAATTCATGTCTATAAAATAAGATATTAATTCTTAATAATATAATATAAATTAACAGATCTGATGAGCTATTCATTTATAAAAGATTCCAAATAATTGGATTTTTATAGCATTGAGGTTGAAGCAGACCATGTGGATGATTGCTCTATTGATGACCATGTGCATGTTAATGATGTTAATTTAAATGTAAGGTTAAAAGACTACTTCTTATTCTGATCAAGTTTTTTGTGTACAGCACATGAGTTTTCTCATATAATATTAATGACTAATATAGAAAATATTTTGTGAATATAAATTGTAAAAAATGTCAATAGGTTTAATGGTTGTGTTATGTTGGTACTTGGAATGGCAGTCATGTAAGGTAATTGGTCGATAACTCACACGGGTGAACCACCTTCTGTAAGGTACCTGCAACATCAATGGGAAATTTGATGCAAAAGTGTTATTGTCGCTACCTACCAGGTATTCCTAAATGATTTTTATGAATGACGAGATGTGGAAAATTGGTTTGCTTTAATTTTTTGTTCATAATTTACAGGCTTGGTACCAAGAACTACCAACTGGGGACTAGGATACGCTTGCATCTAAGGCAGTGATTCAATGTCAATCAAAGGAGGACTGCACCACCCTTTGCTACCAGCTGCCGCCAACATAAACCGCCCTGCTTGATTGGGCCCTCAACTTGATGGTTGATGTCGTCCAACACGGACAATATAAATAAAATAAATGCACACAATATTTCAATGGTTTTCGCCCCAAATATGACACATGTTTGTGTTATTTGCTAATAATTTTGTGTGCTGAAAAGAAAAAAGTACTAATAACAATTCTAGAAAATCTAAATCAACGGTGTTTGCAATTTTGGCTGAGAACAAGATTCACAGCAAATATTGTAATTACAGCAATGTGTCAAATACCAAACCAAAAGTTAATAGTGTGTCGTATATAGATATGAGATGATTTTACTAATTATTGATCATACTGGCATTGTTCCTGTTCCTTCTATCAGGTTACTCACATCTCTGTTGTGATTGGTCCATATGTTGTAGCTTCTGCCGTTGAGGCTGATGTTATAGCCCTTTGTGAATAAAACAAAATTCCAAAAGAGATATTTGATACCGAAGAAAATGGCAGGGATCATTGTAAATTAAGGTGCATCCTCTATTTTCACCTTTATAATCTTCGACTCTCCATTTTAACTTTTTACCTGTATTGATATCGAGTACATGCTTTAATGCTGTAAAATCAACAAAGTAGGTGTATTAAAAGTGAATTGAAGACATCCTAATGTGATCCACATACTGAGCATGTGAGTAGTTAAAAAACAACTACAATACTAAATATATATAGCTTTAATATATTGAACTAACTGAGATTAAGTAAACAGGTACAGTTAGTGTTTGGATCCACCAACAATCTTAGATGTGCGAACACAACGATACAGAACAAGAAAAAAATGAGAAACCGTGTCACCCTGGCCAGTTATTACAAGAAAATCCGAATAACCAAAAGGTACATATTATTTATTTTCCGAAAACAATCTTAAAACAAAACAACCTCTAAACAATTCTAGCATAATACAGAATGTGCGCTTCACGATCATATCAAAAATCTTAAAAATTGATACAGAAGACCATGGTGTTTCAACAGATGTCATACCTATGGACCCAACGTGAATGAACGACACCCATATACACAGTGTCAAAAATCGGGGACAGGAACCATGCCTAACTACAGGTTACACAAAAAATATGTGCAGATATATATATATATATATATATATATATATATATATATATATATATATATATATATATATATATATATATATATATATTATGAAAATTTGTTACACATATGTCCTCCTAACACACGGTTTTTTCGGCAGCCCGTACTTGATTTTGATATTTTGCTGTAATATTGATGAATATTCAGGGGCAAAAAGTCGGCAATGGATGAAGACCAGCAAGGCAACAAGTCTAGATTTCTTATAAAAGTTGAGTAAGTCTACATGTATCTTAATATCACTCGGGTTATGCTGATCTTTTGTATTCATGAAGAAAAAAATAGCTAAGGTATTAGAGTACACATGGTAAAAGCATTATAACCAGTATGTTATTGCCTAACCCATTATTTTTGTGTTTTCAATATGCAGCTCATCCAGGTTCACGTTTTGTGATATGTATATCTGAAATGTTTTTGTGCTTATGCTTGGTTTTATATATTCAATTGAAGGAGGTGTGCCGGTGTTGGCCCCTCATCTTTGATTAGAAATGTGAATCTTCCAAAGGCTCCAGGTGGAAGGTAACTTATGTTTCATTTAGCCCACGATATGTCTTATATGCTATTGGAGACAGTAGAGCTTGATTTGAACAGTTAGGATGAAAGCTTTTAGGATTCTTATATTTGGACCTGAATTATTAAAATCAAATTTTCTTATGTTGTAGTATCAGAGTGATGATTGGTTAAGGGTGCCGTTTGCACCAAATGTATATGCAATTGCAGACCGCAGTGGGTACCTTGAGACTACTGGGAAATCAACACCTCCAGCTATTGCCCAAGTAAGTGCATCCCAAAGCATGTTGTTAGCTAAACAATCAATTCCGATTATGATGAAAATTCCTTTCTTTAGGTCCAGCTTTTCTGGTGCACCTATTAAACATGCACCTGTTACTTCTCATTTGGTTCTTCCATCTAAAGGCTTTTTTTTTTTTTTTTTTTTTTTTTTTTTTTTTTTTTTTATCATTCAACCGAACCATGGTACAAGTTTTTTCTTTTACCTTTTTATTTTTACATTAAATCATTTAAGAAAATTAAAGCTCAGGGATGGTTTTACAAGTTTTGATTTACACTTTCTGCTAAGACATGAATTAGCTGATTGTCTTAAATGTGTTACAGTGAGGAATTATCGTAATGTAATGCATTTTCTTTTCCTTTATGGTTAACTATTGCTACTAATGTGCTGCAACATGTTATTTGTATTCGCAAGAGTTTTGTACAAATTCACAAGGCATAGGTACGTTAACTTCCTTTTGCGCTACCATTAAACAAATATGCCATGAATATATAATTGCATTTCTTACTTTAGAAAAACCTTCTTACTGTATCATTTGACTTTCCTTTACAGAAATCAGATAATTACTGAACTAATACAATTTTCGTAATCATATTCTTTATCACTTTCTTAAAGACAATTATGGACACAATTGCTTCAGGGATCAACCAAACCTAACGCATACCAAAGCCTTACCTGTTTCCGTCCCTCTATTAAATGGTATATTTTATCTTCTTCCTTTTTGTGTGACGTATTGGAAGTTCATATAAAATTAAAAGGAGCCAAGAAGAACAAACAGCTTATGAAACAGAAGCTGAGGCTCTAGGATATAAAGTAATATTGTAAACTGAGTTGTACATGAAAGAAGTAGACAAAATGCCCCAAAAGGTTTATGTCCCTTGATTTGGAAAGGAGGTATTAACATCCTTCATACCTAAACTAGCAATTCTAAGAAAGTGACCGTGAAGGTTGGCAGCTAGCACTGGTGTAGCAACCACTAACAGATGATTAATTGGTATCATCCCGGCCCATTCTTTGTACTAAGTTAATAATAGTAATTTAATAATTTAGTAAAAAGTGAAAATTCGTGAATGCGAAGATGGGAATTCCTACAGAGTTCGATTTGTAGTGACCTTTAGTTATTCATTTGTCACATGTTTTGTTGAGGATGGACGAATGGGTCCCACATGTTCGCAGAACAATAGTGACTGAAAGCGCGTGGGAGCTCAGGTTACGCAGTGTTTCTTTAATTTAAATAACTCACCACATTTATTATTACTTCTGTCGTTTTGGCAATATCCGTTTCAACAATTTCCAAAGGTATGTTTTTAAACAAGACCACAAGTAATAGGTTTAAAATATATAACTATTTGATTATCAAATGGCCTATATTTTTAGTCATTACCTTCGTTTCATGTAAACTTTGCAATATTCATACTTACTTTTTAATATTTCTGGCCTAGAATTTAAAGAGTGACGATGAAGCTAAATGGTGGAGTCATGATGGTCATAATGGCGGGTGCTGGATCGTTATGGAAGGTTGACCCTTTTCAGCCTTACTACATCAGCAACAATGAAAAAAATGACTTTAAGAATTGAAACTGCAACAAGACCCTATGCTTTTATTATATTTGGTAAATGTTACATCTTTTGGTAAATATGTGTTCATATCCTGTTGAACCTCATTCAATATTCATGTCTATTTTGTGTGTGGATATATACATTTACACAGAGGACTAAGAAATTGTATCAAGACACAAGAACTCAAAGGATTTTCTCTATTTTGAATGAATGAAGTACACCAGATTATGACCCGTAATGTGCATGAAGTTTTTGGTGTTGGTGAAAAGTTGGACCGTAAGTTATTCTCTTTAAAAGTGTCGTACCTTACGTTCTTTTTAGACACTTTAAAGTCTAAACTTTTCTTAGATTAGTGACATTCATATCCAATGTACGCTTTTAAGTATTATGACATGCTTTTAAGTATTACGACATCAAAAGTTGTCCACCGTCTATCTGTGACATGCAGAGCCTCTTATATTGTTTTGTTTAAATATGTAACTGTATACACTTGAACTATTTATGTCAAAACAGTCCCTGAACCCTTTCTGTCCAAACAACCCCTTAAAAACTATTCATGTCCAAACAGTCCAAACATCCCCTTAAAGATGTTACAGTCCAAATAGCCCCTTAAAGATTGTTTGTGTCCAAACAGGCCCTCAAAAGTGTATTTGTCCAAACAAAGCTTTAAGGATTTTTTTATGTCCATACAAATCCTTAGAAGTGTTTCTGTCCAAACAATCTTTAAATCAACTTGCAACACATTGCTAAATTTTCTGCACAAAATTTGTAAACATATTATACTTCCAACAAGTTTTTTTGTGCAAATTTATGTAGGAACTTTTGTGCATTATTGCAATTTGTTTGCTACCTTAAAAATTGATTATTTAGTTATAAGAGGACTTTGTTTGCTGTGATTAGCAGAAGTAAGAAAATGAAAGTTGGAACAAATGTGCTTAATCTTCATCCACTTACCATTTTAGCTATAGGACATTCAAGGCAGAAAAGAATTCTTTTGCAGGAAAATTGAGGAGATGTAACATCAAAGCAATCATTCGAATTTCTCCATTACTATAGTGTTTCAGGTTACTTTAGTGTTCCAGATGTTGTCGCTCTTATGTTTCCCCCTTTTCACCTATTAATCGACCCGTAGTCATTGTTCTGTAACTATTATATATAAACTTGGTTACCATTTTTTTTTTACTTTTATGCCGTTTTTTAGGTTACCATGCTTTCGAATTTATTATAGATGGAGTGGCTGCATGAAGAGGTCATATCATGGTGGTGTAACTGTTAGCGAAAGAGAACAACTTCTTGACGCATTTTAGGACCGATAAAAATAACGCTATGTAATTTCTTCACTCTTTAACCAATTATAGGTGACAAAACTTTGAAGGTGCTGCATATGGAAGTAGAAGCTATTGAGCCTTAGATGTCAAATAAATGAATAAGTGCAAGAGTCCATATAGTAACAATACTGAGTTATGTTTGTTGCATTTATGTATTGTGTAGTATGCAATCCTCTTTGAATTTTCTAAATCGGTAATGTATTAGTCTAAGTTTGAGAACATAAAATAGCTGATGTTAAATTAAAATAACATGATTGTATTTATATGAATTTATGTATTTTTTGAGTTGCACTAGATACATGAGTTAAAATTTTTAAGCACTTGATACAATGATTGTCAACAAACCAATTGACGAATTTATATGAATTAACTTTTTTGAGCATAATATAGAACTAGCTCGTCCAACGAATGGGCCGTGAAACTATGTTGATATATCCAACTAAAAGAGTTGCTTAGGATTTCTTAATAAAAAAATTGTCTTCGTATTGCGTTGCTAATGCGAATTTTGTTGGTGAACTAAAGATGATTTAAATAAGTGACTACAAAACTACTTATTTGAAAAATGAATAAGCAAATTTTTCCGGGGCGGATTGCCAACATGGTTTAAGTGAATGCACATTCCAACTTGACTTTTTTTCCCTTTTTTTTTAAATATGTTGTATAATTTTTAAGGTTCTTTCCTAATGCATTCAATAATATGCTGTATGTTTATAATTGATTTACTTTCTCTTAATTTATTTCAATGAGATTCATCAAGCTAGCCCGTCAATTAAGGCGGACCGTGTAACTATGTGTACAGTATCCATTGATAACACATTTTTTCCTTCTTATTATAATTAAAGAAGAAAAGTAAAGCGGTTTTGGGGTAGCCCGATAGACAGACACATAAATATTACTCCTTATGACCTCAACCTTAGTCTATCACTATCTTTTGAACGAGAATATTAAGTGCATGCGACACACCTCCTATTCAGCGGGCCATGAAGCTATATACTTTGTTCTTGCGGATTACCACGTATGGTCATTAGTCCGTCGGACAATAAAATGCCTTTTAAACTCAACTGTAGACAAAATATGAAATTTCGTTAAGTAACACCATCAAAAGAAAATTTATAAGTCATGCCCGCCCATCGGGCGGGCTTCAAAGTCTAGTGTATATATATATATATATATATATACACACACACACACACACACACACACACACACACACACACACACACACACATATATATATATATATATATATATATATATATATATATATATATATATATACTTAGGTTAAAATAAAAAGATGGTTAAAATAAAAAGAATAGGAAGCCACCATATCGTGACATGTGTCCCATTCCCACTCCCTCCTTTTTATTACTCTTAAGGGCTTTTTTGTCTTTTAATATCTTTCCCTTTAGTATATATAATTTTTTTCTCATTATCAACAAAAAAAACACACAGTCGACTTCTCTTCACCGTATTCTCCGCACACTCTTTTCTTCTTATCCAGCGTGATCATCGTGATCACCAGCGTGATCATTCTCCACCGTGATCATTCTCCACCGTATTCCACCGTGATGTCGATCGATTCTAACCAGTGTTCATCATCATTGTCTACCCAGTGTTCATCTTCTAGTAATAATCATTCATCATCTTCAACAATTTCTTCAACATCATTTAATCATGATCGTAAGTTTGATATGTTTTTTATTATTTTGTTAGTGATTTTAATTGATTTAAAATAATATTTTTATGTTTAAATCACTAATTTTGAATTTTTTATGTTTATATCAAACCTGCACACCATGTGTTTGATGATTAGTAATTAGATTTTGATTTGGGTTATGTATGAGTTTGATGCAGTAGATTTATAAATTTGATGCAGTAGATTTATGATTATGATTTCTATATAGTAAATTTGATGCACATCAGGTGTGTTTGATGACTTATAATTAGATTTTGATGTAGTAGATGTATAAGCATGATGCAGTATATTTATGAGTATGATTTCTAGATATAGTACTAGGTTTCAGTATATAAATGTGTATTGGAATCCTGCACATCAGGTATGAGTATGATGCAGTAGATTTACAAATTTGATGCAGTAGATGTATAAGCATGATGCAGTAGATTTATGAGTATGATTTCTAGATATAGGTTTCAGTATATATATGTCTATAGGAATCCTGCACATCAGTTGTGTTTGAGTATGAGTTTGATGACTAGTTATTAGATATAGATGCAGTAGATTTATGAGTATGATTTCTAGATATAGGACTAGGTTTCAGTATATAAATATCTATAGGAATCCTGCACATCAGGTGTGTTTGATGACAAGTAATTAGAATTTTGATGCAGTAGATGTATAAGCATGATGCAGTAGATTTATGAGTATGATTTCCACATATAGGACTATGTTTCAGTAGATAAATGTCTATAGGAAACCTGCACATCAGGTGTGTTTGATGAATAATAATTTTGCAGTAGATAAATGTCTATAGAACATCATGTTTTGTTGGTGACATTTGTGTTTGATCTTAGTAATGATTTTTGTATATGTGATGCACTACTTTTTATTGGGTTATTATTTACATTCTTTGTGTTAAACGTACAGATGCAGATGTTGAAACTGTTCAAGTTAGAGATCATGTTGGTTTTTATGTTTGTGAAAAAGATGGAACTAGGACATGGTTTCCTGATTGTCTTGAAAAACCTATTGAAGGTTGTCAGTTTATTTCAGTTGAACAGGCCTATAATTTTTATGCGTCGTATGGTAAAAAGGGAGGTTTTGACATACGAAGAGGTGGTCAGTACAAGGCAAAAGGTTTTGCAGATGCAACATTGAAGTATTTCTATTGTTCAAGAGAAGGGTTAAATCAAAATTCCAACGCTAAATCTGATGATAATAATAGAGATAGTGATATGAGAGATCAAAGTGAATTCAGTGATGTTTCTCAAAGGTTTGGTGATGTTAAGAAAAAAGGAAAGGAGGAGGACTTCATTTAGGTGTGGTTGTTTGGCATCACTTACAATTAAGAAAATAGGAAACATTTTTCAAGTTACTAAGTTTGTAGATGGACATAACCACCCCCTAATAGCTGAAAAAGATATGATTTTTATGAAGAATTCAAGGAACATGGGTTATACAAAGCAGCATTTTCTTTATCAAGTTTCAAATGCAATTTTTGGTCCTGCTATTGGGTTTAGATTGATGAAACAGCTCCATGGTGGGTTTGATCAAGTTGGTACAACAGTCATTGACTGTAAGAATCAGAAGAAAAGAATTAGTGTTTTTATTGGAGATAGAGATGCTCAAATGGCTGTTGAGAAGTTGCTGAGTCGAAAACTTCATTCGCCTGGTTTTTTTGTCAATTATTTTAAAGGTGAAGCATATATTCTTTACTTCATTAAAGTTTAACTATTTTCAAGTGCATCATAGTTTATTTTATAGTGCATCATAGTTTAGATTATGCAGTTTTAGTTTTTTACATTTTAATTTTTTTTTGTTTAGGTGATGATGATAAATTGGCTGGTCTTTTCTGGGCTGATGAAGAAGCTATTAAAGACTACGCTATTTTTGGTGATATAGTTTCGTTTGATGCCACATTTAGATCCAACAAGTATGATTTCTTGCTTATGTTATTTTAATTAATTTTCTATTTTAAACAGATTTTCATTTAATTATTTAATATGATTTCAAATTATAGGTATCAGATGGTATTTGTTCCCTTTACTGGTATAAACCATCATAATCGTTGTCTTACATTTGCCTCGGGTTTGCTTGCTAATGAGAGTGCTGGTGCTTACAAATGGTTACTTGATCAATTTAAAGAAGCTTTTGGTAAAGATCCAGATGTTGTTATTACTGATCAAGATCCATCAATGAAAATTGCTATTGCAGAGTGCTTCCCGAACACGAGGCATCGTTTGTGTATGTGGCATATCATGCAGAAATTGACTTTGTGGAAAACTAGAAGGGGGGTTGAATAGTTTTACGTCTTTTTAATTCGTTATAAAAGATAGTTTTAGTGTTTTCTTAGTTTTTAAAATTTAGATTCGATAATATGTGATCTCAAGTCTTGCACAATATAAACAACTATCAATAAGTAAGATATAGCAATGATAAGTGATGAAATAAATAAGAGATGGAAAGATCGAACCGCGAGACAAGAGATTTATAGTGGTTCGGCTACAAGGACACCTTCCTTGCCCTACTCCACTCCCCGAGCACCTAACTCGAGAGTTTTCTTCACTATATCAACAAGCTCCCTTATGGCGGAGAAAACCTTGCACACCAATTTACACACCACAACTTCTTCACAACTAAATCACAACTTCTACACAACTTCTTCACACCAATCTACTTCACAACTAACTACTTCACGCCGATCTTCTTCACACCAATTTACTTCACAACTAACAACTTCACACCTAGCTTCTTCACTACAATCCAATTCCTAACTTTTCTTCTTCACACCAAACAACTAACTAATCACACAATCAATATACCTAGCACAACTATCTACAATCAAATATTCACAACAATCTTCACAAATAATTATGTAAATAATCTTGATGATGCACCAATAACTTAGATGTGGAGGTCACAACAAGTTGTAATACTTCTTGTCTTGGAGGATAGAAGTATTCTTCTTTTGCACTTGAGAGGATGATGTTTGAATCACTTTGAAACAAAGAATTATGTATTTATGATCAAAGGATTAAGAGAATAGAAATGGGGATCTAGAACAGAAAGTTTAGGAGTGCAAAAGGTGAGAAAATTCTGTGGGATGAACCAGTATTTATAGGGAGAAAATTTACTGTTCTGGAGTGTGGCCGGTCCCCTTAATTAGGGGGCGGTCCCCTTAATGATTAAGGGGGCCGCCTAGTATAATTAAGGGGGTCGCCCTCCTGAATGTTGGATTTTCTTGTCCTTTTGTGAGGGAAATTTTTCTGGATAAAATTTGCCATTTTTGGTTGGAAATTTGAAATCATATATTTATAATGAATTAAACATATTCTTTTAATTCCAAAAGTAATTTTGTAAAAGATATAGAATGTTTAATACATTTTATAAAAATTCTAGTGATTAGAAAAATTTCCTTTGATCATGAAATGCAATAAACACTTTGTTTATTCATACCTTAAGTGATATGGATGCAAAGACAAATATTAAGCACTAAAAACTTTACGTCATAAGTTTTAGATTAATGAGTTTATGCTTTGTAATTATTAAAATATAGAGATATTGTTAATATGCTAACAATGTTTTTAGACATTATTTATGTCAACAATCTCCCCCTTTTTGATGATTACAAAACCTTAAACTCATTAGGTCTAAAAAATAATTTTTAGACAAGTATTATTAGAGTTTAACATTCTCTTCTCTCCCTTTTTGTAAAATCAAAAAGGTTAGGCCGAGTAAGCTTCGTGAAAGAAGATTAAACGGGTAGAATACTCCCCCTTGATGTATGCTCCCCCTCATTTGAGAGCACCAAGGGAATGAGCTATGGAGATCTTGGCTACACAAAATATTTGAAGAGAACAAGACACATATATATGCAAAGCAATAATTATGCAAATAAAAATAGATTCATTCAAGCATCATAGAAATGATTAGCATTACAACATTCAATATGCTTAAAGCATATTGATTACAATGAAACAAAAGAAAAGACATAGTCGTATATTGCCTAAGAGAGCACTTGGACTTGCTTGCAACCCATGGTTGATTGTTTTATTTGCTTGAAGGAGAACATAAGCATAAAGCTTAGTTGTTAGATGGAGAGGGATATGGAGTGGGGTATGGAACGGAAGAGGTGGATCTTACGATGTTGTATCGTGTTAAGGGTGGTATGGGATGAGGACGAGTGAGGAGATATTCAATCCAAGAAATATCTTCACTCAAGTATAGGATTTGTTTTTGAGGGAAGATGCAACAAGGGCAATAGTGAGTGTGGTTTGTAACTTGATCCAAGTTGAGAGAGTGAGGTAGGCAATTGTTGTAGGGTGATGATGGAGGTTGCCCTTTGTTGCGTTGTGCAAGATGCATGGCATTGAGATCACTAAGATCATGGATTTAGGATATTTCATCACGGAACTTTTGCTTTTCTGTGGCAATGCGGAGAAAGTCATTGTGTTGATATGGATGAATTGGGTTTGTGTAGTTGGAATTGTAGTTGGATGGTTGATCAAACTTGTATGGATCATTACAAATGGTTGGAGGATGAGATGAGTGGTTTGGCATGAAGGAAGATGTTTGGCCAATGTTGTATGGTTTGTAAAGAGGATCAAATGAATGTCCTTTTGAATTTGGTGTAAAGTTTGGGAAGTAAGTGGTTGGAGGTGTTGAGTGATTTCCAACTTCATTGGTTATGATGGATTTGTTTCGAGGGCTTTTTCTTCGCCAAATGGGTTTTTCCGTCATTCTTGCAAGCCTTGAGGCTTTTGGTTTTGGTTTGTTTGGAGAAGTCATGAAGGGATGAATGGAGAGTGTGGAAGATTTGGGATATTTATAGTGAAAGATTTGTGTGTTTATGGATGGATAAAGTTTGTTTGGGAGATTAGGACAAAATGTGTTGGTGAAAAATGGGAAATGTAGGTTGAAATGGGCTAAAAAGCAGAAAAGATTCTGTAAACCCGACCATCAGATGGCCGGTCCCCTTAATTAGGGGGCGGTCCCCTTAATGATTAAGGGGGCCGCCTTACAAAATTAAGGGGGCCGCCCATCTGGTGATTTCCAGATTGCCAGAATTGGGTTTTTGGCAGAAAATTTACAGAAAGGTTGTGTGTTTGGATTAGAATTCAAGCAAGTTCAACTCCTTGAGACAATATAGCATCTAATCTAACTATAATATAGCATGCATGCAACAACACTTAGGTAAAAGAGCAATCAAGCAATTAGTAATAAGCAAGAGAAGGCAAACAAAGGCAAGGGCACATAATCTTCCTAGAGCAACTATCTTAGATCAAAGGCAAAGGCAACTAGTGAGTCAAGCATCTAGTGATGAAACAAGATGACAATGTTATGAGTGATTATGTCCTAGTGTGTGCCTATATGCAACAAATGTGGAGTTGTGATTGTTTCGACTTCTAAATGAAAAGGAAATTCTTAAGAAACAATCCAAAATCTCCTTGATTCGATTTTTGCTCGATCATGAATGTCAAAGATATATATTAGATTATATACCTTGGCAATTTATGTGAGAGTTTATGCATGATTTTGGAAGACAATGTTTTTGCAAGGAAAATGATGTTCATGTGATTCCTAGATGTGAGAATAATTTTTAAAGAAAATTGATTGGGTTTTACAAAAGAGTTTATGCAAAGAAAATAAACTTTCCCAATCTTTAATTTTGTGTGAAATAGATTCCTAGACTCAGAAATGGAGAAGTGGAATAAAAGAAAATCTAAATTTTTTTTTGTCTAAATGCAATAGAATTTAGTCAACTTGTTCCATCATTCCTAATCTTAAATGCAAGTGATTGAATAATTCATGCTTAAGGGGTTTAGTGAATATATCCGCTATGTTATCTTCCGATTCAACCTTTTCTATAGATATGTTCCCTTTTTGTACATTATCCCTAAGAAAGTGGTGGCGTATTTCTATATGTTTAGTCCTAGAGTGTTGCACCGGATTTTTACTTAAATCTATCGCACCTTTGTTATCGCACATAATGGGAACATTTTCTAACCTAATGCCATAGTCTATAAGAGCTTGTTTCATCCATAGTGCTTGTTGACATGCCTTTCTAGCGCTTACATATTCAGCTTCGGTGGTAGAAATAGCAAGAGCGGTTTGCTTCTTCGAAAACCAAGATGTTAGACAACATCCCATAAATGTGCAAATACCGCTAGTGCTTTTTCTATCTACATAGTCTCCCGCATGATCCGAATCCGCATAGACGATGGTTTCTATTCCGGATCCCTTAGGATACCATAATCCTAAGTGTATAGTGCCTTTAATGTATCGGAAGATACGCTTAACCGCTTCTAGGTGAGAGGTTTTGGGATCCTCTTGAAAACTGGCACAAAGGCAGACACTAAACATGATATCGGGTCTTCTTGCAGTCAAGTATAGTAAACTACCTATCATTCCTCTATACTTGGTGTTATCTACGGACTCACCTTCATCATCCTTTGTGAGCTTTACTTCCGTAGACATGGGAGTTTTCATGGGTTTTGAGTCTTCTAGGACAAATTTCTTAAGCATTTCCTTAATGTACTTAGATTGGTTAAAGAATATTCCATCTTCTAATTGTTTTATTTGTCATCCTAGGAAGAAGTTAAGTTCACCCATCATACTCATCTCAAACTCATCATGCATGATTTTGGCAAATTCATCACACATGTCTTGACAAGTCGATCCAAATTTTAATATCATCAACATATATTTGAACAATGATGAGATTTGGGTCTTTCCTTTTAGTGAAAAGAGTGTTATCTACCATTCCCATGGAATAATCATGTTTAATAAGGAAAGCTTTTAATCGATCATACCAAGCTTTGGGAGCTTGTTTGAGTCCATACAAAGCTTTCTTTAACTTATAAACATAATCAGGTTTTGCGAAGTCAATGAATCCTGGAGGTTGTGCCACATATACCTCGTCATTGATAAAACCGTTAAGGAATGCACTTTTCACGTCCATTTGGAATAACTTAAAATCTAGGGCGCATGCATAGGCAAGTAGTATCCTAATTGATTCTAATCTAGCTACGGGGGCATAAGTTTCGTCATAATCAATTCCTTCTTGTTGATTATAACCTTGGGCAACTAACCTAGCTTTATTCCTAGTAACTACTCCATTTTCATCTAATTTATTTCTATATACCCATTTAGTTCCTATGATGGTCATATTCATTGGATTTGGGACTAATTCCCAAACATCATTTGCCTTAAATTGATTTAATTCTTCTTGCATAGCTATAACCCAACTTTCATCTTTTAAAGCCTCATTAATATTCTTAGGTTCTATTGCTGAGAGGAAACAAAAGAAATTGTTTTTATCATGGGCTTGTGACCTAAGGGTTCTTTGGTTAAGATGTCCTATTATATTATATAATGGATGTGATCTAGATTCTTTAACATTAACAATTTCGTTATTTCCTAAGTGAATGTCTTCATTATCATTTCCTATGGGTTTTGTTTTACTAACCTCAATAGCTTCATCTTCGACTAAGTCATCATCTTCTAAAGGTAATGTTTTAGGAGGTGGTGGTGTTTCATCAAATGTTACATTTAGTGATTCTTCTACTTTCATGGAGTGTTTGTTAAGTATTATATATGCGCTTTACTATTTTGTGAGTATCCTAAAAATATTCCTTCATATGATTTTGGATCAAACTTAGTGAGGTAATCCTTAGTGTTTAGAATATAACATTTACTTCCAAATACCCTAAAGTAGCTTAAGTTTGGTTTTCTACCTCTTAATAACTCATAAGGAGTTTTTCCTAGAATTCTCCTAATTGATACCCTATTTAAAATATATGTCGATGTATCTACGGCGTGACACCAAAATTTTTGTGGGATGGATTGTTCATTTAACATTGTTCTACTCATTTCTTGTAGTGACCTATTTTTTCTTTCTACTACGCCATTTGATTGAGGAGTACGAGGAGCGGAGAAATTGTGAGATATTCTATTTAAATCACAATATTTTCCGAATTGTACTTCGTTATCAAATTCCCTACCATGGTCCGTCCTAATGGCAACTATTGTACATCCTAATTTATTTTGAATCATTTTACTAAATATTTCGAATTTTTCAAAGGCTTGGGTTTTGTCACTTAAAAACCTAGTCCACGTGTATCGTGAGTAGTCATCTACTATTACTAAGGTATATTTATTTCCTCCATAGCTCCGCACAGTGGATGGACCGAAAAGATCCATATGTAATAATTCTAGGCACCTAGTAGTGGATACTATATTTTTAGCTTTGTGACTAGTATGAGCTTGTTTTCCAATTTTACATGCATCACAAAAATGCTTGTCATATTTTAGATTAGGCAAATTTCTAACTAATTCCTTAGAGGCCAAAGATTGTATTTGTTGCATGTTAGCATGTCCTAATCTCCTTTGCCACAATGTAGAGTTTTCATCTAGGGTCGTTAGGCATATCCTATCCTCAGGCTTGTTTCCTAGTTTCATAACATATATGCCACCTTTCCTAATTCCTCTACCTATAATTTTTTCATTTTTAACTATTTCGCTATCCTCTTCGGTAAAAGTGACTCTACATTTATTATCACATATTTGTCCTATACTAAGCAAGTTATATGTTAAATTATCTACATGCTCTACATTTTCAATAGTAAGTGAGTCTTGAGAAATCGTACCTTTGCCAATGATTTTTTTCACGTAAGTCACTACCGAAAATAACGTTACCTCCATTGTATGCCTTGTATGTAGAGAATAGCTTGCGGTTCCCCGTCATGTGCCTCGAACATCCGCTATCTTTGATCCATTCGTCAGGCTCCAAGTCAATTCCTAAACATATTTCGTCGGTTTCTTTTGCCATAAAACACTTTTCGTCTCTTGGCTTTTCAACTTCTTCTTTGTCACTATCACTCCATGTTCCACTAACAAATGCGCCTTGATTTTCATAACCCGGCGGCTTTAGACATTCGCCAATGAGATGATTTGGACTTCCACATCTAAAGCAGTTTCTTTTCCCATAGTTGTCACTTCTATTTCTTTGGAATGGTTTTCTTTCGTCTCGTGTTGATCTAGTGAATCTTCCTCGTCTCTTGAAGAATTTCTTGAGTTCTCTTACGGCCATTGCATATTCTTCGTCTTCACTTTCGTCACTTGAATCATCATCATCACTAGGTTCCTTTTTGGCTTTTAGAGCAATGGATTTGGTTTGTTCTTTCTTGACTTTGACCATTTCCGAATCTCTTCTTATAATTTCTTCATGAACCTTCAAGTTGCCAATTAGTTCATCTAGTGATAACGTCATCAAGTTCTTTGATTCTTCAATTACCGTGACCTTAGCTCGCCATTTCGGATGCAATGCCCTAAGAAATTTCCTAACACAATTTTTACTAAAAAATGTCTCATCAAGTGCTTTTAAACTTGTGATAATAGTGTTAAATTTAGCAAAAGCATTATTAATTGATTCCTCTTCCCGAATCGTAAATTGTTCATATTGTTGTACAAGAAGATCTATTTTATTATCTTTGACTTGGCTATTACCTTGATGAGTAATTAGTAAAGAATCCCAAATTTCTTTTGCGGTTTTACACATAAAAATTCTTTCATATTCTTTGCGTAGTAACGCATTATAAATGACCATTTTAGCCTCATTATTTTTTGCTAGTTTCTTTTTCAAATCATCATTTTGTTTTTCAAAAGATACAATTTCATCCATTTTAGTTTCAACATTATATTGAATAGGGGGAAAATCACCAAAGGTAATAATATCCCAAAGATCAAGATCTTTTGATTTCACATACGTTTCAAATCTATTTTTCCAATATAAAAATCCATCACTTTCAAATAGTGGTGGTCTTTACATAGATTGCCCTTCTAAATATTTTTCAGATTCCATAGATCGTTACAAGTTTTAAAATACAATATATTTTAAAAATCTTGCTCGACGTGGCTCTTGATACCAATTGTGGAAAACTAGAAGGGGGGTTGAATAGTTTTACGTCTTTTTAATTCGTTATAAAAGATAGTTTTTGTGTTTTCTTAGTTTTTAAAATTTAGATTCGATAATATGTGATCTCAAGTCTTGCACAATATAAACAACTATCAATAAGTAAGATATAGCAATGATAAGTAATGAAATAAATAAGAGATGGAAAGATCGAACCGCGAGACAAGAGATTTATAGTGGTTCGGCTACAAGGACACCTTCCTTGCCCTACTCCACTCCCCGAGCACCTAACTCGAGAGTTTTCTTCACTATATCAACAAGGTCCCTTATGGCGGAGAAAACCTTACACACCAATTTACACACCACAACTTCTTCACAACTAAATCACAACTTCTACACAACTTCTTCACACCAATCTACTTCACAACTAACTACTTCACGCCTATCTTCTTCACACCAATTTACTTCACAACTAACAACTTCACACCTAGCTTCTTCACTACAATCTAATTCCTAACTTTTCTTCTTCACACCAAACAACTAACTAATCACACAATCAATATACCTAGCACAACTATCTACAATCAAATATTCACAACAATCTTCACAAAGAATTATGTAAATAATCTTGATGATGCACCAACAACTTGGATGTGGAGGTCACAATAAGTTGTAATACTTCTTGTCTTGGAGGATAGAAGTATTCTTCTTTTGCACTTGAGAGGATGATGTTTGAATCACTTTGAAACAAAGAATTATGTATTTATGATCAAAGGATTAAGAGAATAGAAATGAGGCTCTAGAACAGAAAGTTTAGGAGTGCAAAAGGTGAGAAAATTATGTGGGATGAACCAGTATTTATAGGGAGAAAATTTACTGTTCTGGAGCGTGGCCGGTCCCCTTAATGATTAAGGGGGCCGCCTAGTATAATTAAGGGGGCCGCCCTCCTGAACGCTGGATTTTCTTATCCTTTTGTGAGGGAAATTTTTCTGGATAAAATTTGCCATTTTTGGTTGGAAATTTGAAATCATATATTTATAATGAATTAAACATATTCTTTTAATTCCAAAAGTAATTTTGTAAAAGATATAGAATGTTTAATACATTTTATAAAAATTCTAGTGATTAGAAAAATTTCCTTTGATCATGAAATGCAATAAACACTTTGTTTATTCATACCTTAAGTGATATGGATGCAAAGACAAATATTAAGCACTAAAAACTTGTTTACATCATAAGTTTTAGATTAATGAGTTTATGCTTTGTAATTATCAAAACATAGAGATATTGTTAATATGCTAACAATGTTTTTAGACATTATTTATGTCAACAGACTACAAAGGTATTTTTTATATCCATGCCTATGATGCACTACATTATACATTATAATGCAGTTAATTTGTTTTATATTCATGCTTTATGTTGCCTAAGATGCACTATTATTTTACAAACTGATGCAGTTGAAATTTATATTATCATTTCTTTATTTTTACAGGTTGGTACTGCACTTTGTAGTAGTACAGATTTTAAAAGACGCATATGCGATATTGTGTGGACTGACCAGATATTGCCAGAAGAATTTAAGAGAGAGTGGGAATGTATGATAAATGATTTTGAACTTTGTGATAACAAATGGTTTGGTGATATGTTTAATATGAGGGAAAGATGGATACCTGTGTATCTACGTGATGTACATATGGCGGGACTAATGCGTACTACTTCAAGATCAGAAAGTGAGAATCATTTTTTTGGTAAATGGACCAGTCCTCACCTTACTCTTGTTGAATTCTTAAGCCATTACGACACTGCTATAGAGTATCAGAGGTACATAGAGCGCAAGAATGACCATGATTCTAGATATAAAACTCCAGTATTCAAAACGATCTTCTGATGGAAAAAGAAGCATGTAAGCTATATACTAGAACACTATTCTTCAACGTGCAGGATGAGATTTATGCTTCGTATAAGTATTGCATTGCATTGAGTGTTGATCAAGTTGAGAATATGGTGAAATATGCAGTTCGTGATACTCAGTATCATAATGGAAGTCGTGGTGTCAATGATTTTCCTGTTTATTAGGTATGTATCAGAAATATTATATACCGTAATGCATACTGATTCACACTTCAATATTATATACTCTATTAATAATCATAGTGATGCAGTAGTTTATTCATTATGATGCAGTAGATTTTGCACTGTGATGCAGTAGATTTTTCACTATGATGCAGTAATTTATAAACTTTAATGCAATATTATTTTTATAAACTTTAATGTTCTAGTATTTTTTATTTTATTAATATCTAAATTTAGTGCATCGCCTATTTTATTAAATCTCAGTGTCATATGTAGTCCATCTCATTATCTTAATTTATTTTGTGACAATTTAAATATAATTTTGATTTGTTTTCATTTATTTTTTGTAGGTTGATTTTTGTAAGTCTGAGATGATTGTTCAATGTAGCTGTAACCGATATGAGTCGTATGGGCTTTTGTGTCGTCATGCATTCTATGTTTTAAGGATGAACAATGTTAAGGAGTTTCCTCAAAATTACTTAAAACAACATTGGTTAAAGAATGCGAAGCGTTCAAGATCTGCTCTTCCAAGAATAATTGGTGCATCAGATTTAGTTCGGAATGAAGTTCTAGATTTGTATGAGATTTTTGAATCTATTGTTGATCGTTTGGTACATGATTTGAGCAAGATGGCTATATATAAAGACAATTTGAAAGAGTTATTGGATCAAGCTGTTATTGATATTCCAACAGTTCCAAAGTTGAATGGGAAAGCTGTGATGAGTTCGATGCTAGGTGTCAAAGAGCCGGAGGAACAAACCTTAAACAATCCAGGCCTAAGTAAAACTAAAGGAACTGGTTGTTTTTCAAGGTTTAAGCCTATAGTTGAAGTAACTGCTGAAGAACTATCAAAGAGAAGGACGTGTGGCATATGCGGTCAGAAGGCAGGCCACAATTCTAGGACTTGTGGAAAGGCATTGGCTGAAACTCCACCATCAAAGAAACAAAAGCAACAAGATCAACCAAAAAGAGCTGGTTTGAGACAATCTACACGCAAGAATTGAGTATTTTTTTTATTGAATCTACACGCAAAATTGAGTATTCTTTTTCTTTATTTTACGAATAAAGCACTATTATGAATTGAAAAGAAAGAAGGGTATATCATACAATTTTAATGGAATATCATATGAGTTTAAATATTTTGTGTGTTTTTATCATTTTGCTGTCATTATTTAGTTCATAATGATGCATTACAGTTTTAAACTGAGATTCAAGCAGCTATATACATTATGATTTTATTGTTTGATGCAATAGATTTTGCACTATGATGCAGTAGATATAAACAGTGATGCACTAGATTTTTGCACTGTGATGCACTAGATTTTTGCAATATGATACACTATGCAGTAACAAAGTAATATTTATGTAGTAATTATCAAATAATTAATCAAACCAAAATCATAAATAAAAGCAATAAGAAAGACTGGTCATTAAAAAGAGTAGTACTTAGTTTTCAACAACCATTAAGCAAATGTAAAAGTACAATAGAAACATGATCTAAACATGATCATTAAAATATATCCAAAAGCTACCAGTCTTCAAGTGTCTTGACTAGAGTCTCGTTAAACATCTTCATCAAATTTGCATCAACTTTGACATCATTTTGAGTTATAATCTTTGACTTCTTTTCTTGCTTCTTTACAAAAGCTTCTGCATCTTTTATTAATTTCTTCTTGAGGATATTAAGATCTTTTAGTAATATCTTTGCCAAGTACTTTGCGCGAAGCATTTTTAGTTGTGCTTTTAGAGCTGTGCCTTCTCTTTGTAGTTCATTCAGAAATACTCCTTCTCCAGCATTCATTTCCATATGTCTCATAACAAAGATACCACAATCGACACCATTGTAGGTTGTTTTCCATTTTATCGGCACCATTCTTGCATTCGCCAACCAAACCTCAGCGATCTTTGGGTGCATTTTCTTTTCTAGGTAACTGATAAATGTATCAATCTGTGAAAAATAATAAGATTCTGTTAAATTAAATTTAGTTTTTTGTATGCACTAAATTTGAACATGGTTCAAACAGCTATATACATTATGATTTTATTGTTTGATGCAATAGATTTTTCACTATGATGCAGTAGATATAAATAGTGATGCACTAGATTTTTGCACTGTGATGCACTATGCAGTAACAAAGTAATATTTTCATTTTGATGCTGTAAAAAACATTCTTTTTTTAGATATACTTACCAGAACCTCTGCATATTTCCCATATCTATCTGAGATATTTTCAATGCCGTTGTCGATGTTGTCGAGTATGTCTATATCACCATTCTTCAAATTAAAGCATATGACATAGTAATGATTCGCCCCATTTTCAGTCATCTTTATACAAGGAAAGAAGATCTGTTGACATTTTAACGCTTAAACATCATTGGAATTTATAATAAAAATCAAATTACTTGAACTCATAATAATAAATCTATTTTTTTACTTACCAAACCAACATCATTTAAATCTTTCAATCCTGAAGTTTCTAAAACACTGTCAAGATTCTCTTCAAACTTCATTCTTCTTTTCTCCAAATACGGTCCATCATCGAAATCAACCATACGATGAGGCTGTTTTAATAAATATGAAATGTCTTATAAGCATTAAAAAGTTACAACTTAATTTTAGCTATATTATATAGTTGAGTTACTCACCAGCATTAATGTACTACAGTAAACATTTCTTTTTCCTGAAAGTTCGTCTCGGAATTCCTCTTCATAGTTTAGTATAATGCTCCATACATCAATTATAGTTGAAGCAACTTCAACTTCAGGATAACGGCTCAAGAAGAACACACCTTCTATTTGCAATCCTTTTCCATTGAAAACAATATCACTGCACAATTAAGATTCAATAATATTTTAGTATTGATGCAATGCAATATAAATTATGATGCAGTAACAATCAAAAACAGATGCAGTGACATATAAACATTGATGCAGTAGCTTATAAACAGTTATGCAGTAACATATTACCCTTCAGGATTGCTTTCACTCCACATGTACTCAACTAGTTTCATTTATGCATCAGGCCATTTTTGATTAATGTGTACTTTCCTATCATAGAATGGCGACTTCATAGCATTAGAGGGCTTTACTGTACGCTTTTCCTTTGCTATATCAACCTCTTTATCCTCTTGCATAGCTTTTGTGCCTCTCTTTTGGCCTACTTCAGGTTTTTGTGTATTCTCTTTAACTGTTTTTGGCTCTGCTTTTTTTGTTGGAGCCTTTTGAGCTTTAACCATTTCCTTTTTTGTTTCTCCCTTTTTACCCCTTCCCTTTTTTTTCCGGTTTCACATTTGTTGCTGCATTTTTTCCCTTTGATTTTGGTTCTGTTGCAGCAATATTTTTTTCCTTTTTATTTTTCTTTTCGGGAATGAAATTATCTGGCGCAACAAAACTCACAGGAACTGCATCAACCACATTAACAGTTGACTCCTTTACCACATCTGATTTACCAACTTTCTCCGCATCAACTTTCTCAGCATCATAGTTTCCAGAACTGTTTTGTTTTAGCTTTAACTTCAATCTATTGTAGGGCGGAGTTGCAATTTCAGCTTTTGAATTTAGATCATCAACAGCTAAACCGTTTGTTGCATCTGTTATACCAGTAGAAAGAAATGGGAGTTTCATGATGTTGTCATCCATCTCATTTTCAATCATTCTTGGTTTGCCTGCAATTGCCCAATTTAGTTGTGATAGTGTAACATCTTCTTCAGGATTTATTTTTCTTCTTCTGTTATTACTTGAAATGATATTTGTAGGTTCCTGAGATACGGGCAAAGATACAATATCTTCAAGATATTCATGCTGCATCTCTTGGCTTTCTGTCTGATTCTCATTTGTTGATTGACTTCCGTTTTGGCTTGTCAATAAATCCAAATCAAATGGAACAATTGCGTTATCTTTGGTCCCAACTAATTCTTTCCCAAGCAACTCATAATTCTTTTTCTCATTACTTACCTTTTTCAGAATATCATTCAAATCAACAAGATCTTGCTTCTCGTTCAGTTCATCTTTCCTTCCATCTTCTTTTCTACCTTCACCCCCAACATACACAAACCAAATTAGTAACTCTGATTCAGTAAAAGTAATACAATAAAAGTTTTTATATCTATGTATATATTTACTATCACTATGTATATATTTACTGCATCACTACTTATATATCTATTGCATCACAATAATATATGATGCAATAACTAATTATGTGTGATGCAATAATATTTATATCTGATGCAGAAAGTTTTGATGCAATAACTAATTATGTGTGAAACGGTAAAAGTGATGCTATAAATTTACTATGTATAAATTTATTGCATCACAACTTACATATCTATTGCATCACTATGTATAAATCCTCTACATCATAGTTAAATTTTTATAGGGTTATAGATTATGCATCCAAAATTTTTAAACAAAATTCAGATAAACAAAATTAGAATTCTGTTTTTATACCAGAATTCAAATAGTTAGATTAATTTTAGTTAAGTTATCATACACATATTAAAATAGCTAGATAAGTATTTATTAAGTTATTACACATAACTACAATTATATAATTTTTTCTGATATCCCACCTTCACCAGACCCAATCATTTCTTGACTGCTCCCTTGGGATTTTTGAGATAAATTCTGAGAATTGTCTTTCAATCCACTTTCAACACCTTCAATTTCAGACTCAATCAACATTTCTTGACTTGTCTCTTTTTCAACATCATCCTTTCCTTTATCAGCTTCATAAACATCTTCATTAACAAACTTCGTCTGACATTCTTCTTTTCCTTGATCAACAAATTCATCATCACCTTTAAAATTATCAGTTTCATTATTATCTCCGATATCAACTCCATCTGAAAAGTTTTCATTAACTCTCTTATCTCCTTCAATATACGACTCTTTATAGAGCATATTTCTTTCTTCCATCATTTATTTGATCTCCTCATCATCTGGGTATGATGAAAATGCTATCTTCAACTTTTCATCTGTTCGAATCATCAACTCCTTACTCTTTTCTAAAATATCTTTTAAACAATCTGTCATTTCCTGAAAGTGTAAAACAAATTTTTAGTTAGTGCATCACTATGTATAAATTTACTGCATCACTACTTATATATCTAATGCATCATAGTTTATATCTGGTGCATCATAATTTTTTTAGTTTGTGCATCACTATGTATAAATTTACTGCATCACTACTTATATATCTAATGCATCATAGTTTATATCTGCTACATCATAAATTTTTTAGCTAGTGCATCACTATGTATAAATTTACTGCATCACTATGTATATATCTAATGCTTCATAGTTTATATCTACTGCATCATAAATTTTTACAATTACCTTTTTTGATTTGGACTTAAATAGTTGAAGTTCCCCATCTCTGTTCATTGTTCCGTACAGTCCACGAGATAGATCAAGATGTGGAGTATAGAGGTCAACTATTGTGTTTTTAACATCCTCCTCTATTAGTATTTGAAAAAAAAAAGCAGTTAGTAATAAATCATTTTATATTTTTATGCACCTTTTTTAACAATAATATTTATAAATTTATCTTTATAAATATACTTGTTTCTTGCACCTTCTTTTTCTTTTTTTTCATATTCTTCTTTGGTGATTTCTTCGGTGTTTCAATTAATTGCATACCTTCCAAGATTGGAAGTTGACCAAATCCACATGTAGATTCTTCATTTTCCCTCTGTTTCAAAAGTTTTGTACTCCAAGCTTTAAATGCTGGCACCGTTCTATTAACATTTGTTTTTTTGGAAACTGTTGAATTGACGTAGATAAGCTTCAAAAAAATATATATACATATATATCAGTATAAAATAAAGATATAATCGATTAAATAAAAACAGTGATGCAGTAACAAGTAAAGGTAGATGCAATAGAAAAAAAATTATAAATCTTACCGCCAAAAGAAGTACTGGTCCAGCAAAGAAGACTCTTGGTTTAAATTCCTTTAATTCTTTTTTCATACATTCGAGACAGTAAGTGCACCAATCCAATTTTGGAACATTCTCGATATCTTCAATTGATGGAAGAAATCTTTGATTGACTGAACCGTCTTTGTTCCCATCGGCAAAAATTGAGAAAAATACTACCAAGAATCCTACCTTGAAAGCCCAACTTTCATCTGAACTTCCAGTCAGATATGCTTCTAGCCTGCTTATTGGAATTTTCTTTTGGCTTGCTTTTGGTGCATCAGAGTCATAGACAGACAAAGGTAGTGTTGATCTCCATTTTACCATTGTTGCATCTGCAGTTGTGGTTTCTCGAAGAGCATTAACCTTTATTTCACCCATTGGAATACCAAGAATTTCATGAATGAGTTCTTTGGTGACCTTAATCTTTCTATTCTCACTTAAAACCAATGTGCTACTATCAGCATCAAAATTCTTACACAACCACATTCCTAAAGCTGTGGGTGTAGATTCAAAGTTGAATTCTCCACAATAATGGCCAAACCCCATTTCTTCTAAAAGCTTATACTGGCCAGGGGTACAATTATCAATAATATTCTTCAAATTAGTAGGTGAAATTCTTGTTTGAAGATTTACAGGTTCAAACTTTCCACCATCTCCTTCATAATCTTTGTCTTCTTATTCTTCTTCTTTACTCTTTTTCCAAACAACCATTTTATCATTAGTCTTCTTTTTTGATTTTATGTTTTCTTCCTTATTTTTAACAACAGCAAGTCAGCAACCACCATTTTCCCATTCACAATTTTTACCTCAACTCTTTCGTCAGTCACCTTTTTATTTCTGATTATAATTTTTTTTGGTCTCTTTTTCGGACTGCTTTCGGTTTCTTCCTCTTCAGTGTCAACAAGTTTTCTCTTCCCCTTCGTTTTTGTTTTGCTTGATTCCTCATTTCCTTCAGTATTCATCTTACCTTTCCCTCCTCCTATTTTTTTTTATTTATTTATTTTTATTTTTTATTTTTTTTGTAATTTTACTATTAACCTCAGAACCTACATCCATTTGCTCTTCAATTGTCCTACCTGTAACATTTTAAAGAAAAATCCATAAATTTTTTGAATATAATTAAAATTAGTGCATCACTTGAACACATACAACATCATTTAATTAAAATTACTGCATCTATCTATAAAAATAACAAATAAAATACTTTCAGATGATGAGAACACTACACGCCTAACCTTACGTACATTTATATACCACTATAATCAAACTACTGCATCAGCTTACACACACCTACTGCACCTATCATCCAAAATCACACAAAAACACTTTCGGATCATGAGAACACTACACGCCTAACCTAATCTACATTTATATGCCACTATAAACAAACTACTGCATCAGTTTACACACACCTACTGCATCTATCAACCAAAATCACACAAAAACACTTTCGGATCATGAGACCACTATGCGCCTAACCTAATCTACATTTATATGTCACTATAAACAAACTACTGCATCAGTTTACACACATCTACTGCATCTATCAACCAAAATCACACAAAAACACTTTCGGATCATGAGATCACTACACGCCTAACCTAATTTACATTTATATGTCACTATAAACAAACTACTGCATCAGTTTACATACACCTACTGCATCTATCAACCAAAATCACACAAAAACACTTTCGGATCATGAGACCACTACGCGCCTAACCTAATCAACTTTTATATGTCACTATAAACAAACTACTGCATCAGTTTACACACACCTACTGCATCTATCAACCAAAATCACACAAAAACACTTTCGGATCATGAGAACACTACACGCCTAACCTAATCTACATTTATATGCCACTATAAACAAACTACTTCATCAGTTTACATACACCTATCGCATCTATCAACCAAAATCACACAAAAACACTTTTGGATCATGAGATCACTACGCACCTAACCTAATCTACATTTATATGCCACTATAAACAAACTACTGCATCAGTTTATACACACCTACTACATCTATCAACCAAACTCACACAAAAACACTTTCGGATCATGAGAACACTACACGCCTAACCTAATCTACATTTATATGCCACTATAAACAAACTACTGCATCAGTGTACATACACCTACTGCATCTATCAACCAAAATCACACAAAAACACTTTCGGATCATGAGATCACTATGCGCCTAACCTAATCTACATTTATATGCCACTATAAACAAACTACTGCATCAGTTTACACACACCTACTGCATCTATCAACCAAAATCACACAAAAACACTTTTGGATCATGAGACCACTACACGCCTAACCTAATCTACATTTATATGCCACTATAAACAAACTACTGCATCAGTTTACATACACCTACTTTATCTATCAACCAAAATCACACAAAAACACTTTCGGCGCCTAACCTAATCTACATTTATATGACACTATAAACAAACTACTGCATCAGTTTACACACACCTACTGCATCTATCAACCAAAATCACACAAAAACACTTTTGGATCATGAGATCACTACACGCCTAACCTAATTTACATTTATATGCCACTATAATCAAACTACTGCATCAGTTTACACACATCTACTGCATCTATCAACCAAAATCACACAAACACACTTTTAGATAAAACCTAATACATCACTTCATTAAAGTTACTGCATCACTTTTAGATAAAACTCTTTTAGATAAAACTCTTTTAGATAAAACCTAATTTAGTGTACTTACTTTCTGATATAGAAATATTTTTTTTCGGCGATGATTGTTTTTTTCTTTCAGTACCACTGAAACCAGCCGCAATAAGCCGATTACTTGTTCTAGTTGCTAAAATGAGAAAATAAAAAACGATTTAAGTAGAATAAAACTAAATAAACGATGCAATAAAAAATATTAGGGTTTGTGGATGATCTTACGAGGAGCTTTAATCTGATTGTTATTCATCTTCACCATCGATTTGATGCAGTAAAAAAATTGACGAGATGATTGTGTGTGAATTATAGTGTGAGATTGTGTGTGAAAAGGAAACCAGATATAGGGTTTTGTTTTGTGTCAATTGTAATTGTTAATATTAGGTACGTGTAGTTTGTATAGCTTAACATCCGCCCCTTATGTTTTGATTATTTACAAAACTGACACTCCGCGTTTTTTAATACTAAAAGCTAATCCAACGGTTGAGTTGTCTTCTTATTCTTTTTATTTTAAGCATTTTTTGATTTTAACCCCACCCTATATATATATATATATATATATATATATATATATATATATATATATATATATATATATATATATATATATATATATATATATATATATATATATATATATAAGCTATTTTAAAATATACATATATGATAAAATATAACTCAAAAACTAAATTCTTACGTAGATATGGACAACCCCAAATTTAAAACTTGTTTTGAGGTTGATAAATGGATGATATTAGGTAAGTGACTCCTCCCAAACCAACCTAACAGATCAACTAGGAATGGTCAACATGACAAGCCTGAGTGGGAGTAGTGATCAATTTATGATCCGATGTAAGCACAGTGTTTTCCCGGGTCGTTATGTCCCGACGAGATTGAAATTGTATTTTGGAAAACGTTTGAGAGATTCAGTGATTGGAAAAGTAACAGATAATGATTTGGATTGGATTACACTACTGGAAATAATTTGGATTAAGCTGAATGAACAGTATAAACAATTACAGGAACATATATGTAATTCTAAAACGTAAACCAAATTTTAACAAACGTAGCTGCGCACAGAGAAAAAGGTGAGTTTTTAGCAAAAATAAACTAGAGGGGGTGAAAATGACTTTTTTACAAACTTATTATTGAAAGAAAATTTTATAAAAAAGAAAATTATTTTTTTGATTATTTTATTATTTAATATTAAGTAAAAACTATTTAATTATGAATTAAAACTAATTTAAACTAAATTAAATTAAGAAAAATACTAAAGTGACTTAGAAAATTAGGAAATTTTTTATAAAACTAATTAACCATTACAGGAATCCTACAAAATTATAAAAAGTTTATAAAAATTATATATAAGCTAATCTAATAACTTTTTACTTCATTATTAATTAAAACCTATTTAAACTAATTTAATTATAAAAAATACTGAATGAACAGTAAAAATTATGAAAATTTTTCTAAAAATACTTTATGATTTATAAAACCTAGAAAAATATAAAAAGATACTATTGCTTATAAATAAGCCAAATGACTTTTTGGTTTTTTAATTAAAACTAGTTAAACTTAAATTAATTATTATAAATACTAAATATACTTAGAAAATTATGAAAATTTTTACACAACTATTTTAATATATTAAGAACTTAAGAAAAATATATAATTGAAAATTGCTTTTGGAAAAAGCAGAAAAATAAGCCAAATGACTTAAAATAGAAGCTATCACTTATTTTATATTTGGTTTTTCTGGTTTTTTTCTTTTACAAATCTATTTTAGTACTAAAAGTAAGCAACTTTTGTGAAAACAACATTTTTGAAACTTAAAAATAAGCTCTGTGCAACTTAATGGTCTTAACAGAAGGCTTATAAGGCTTTTTTGATGGATTTTTATATGATATAAGCCACTAACAAGCTACCAAGGACTAAATAGGCTATTACCAAATGATATGAACATAAAATAAGCTAAATCAACTGAATAAGCATACTAAATAAGCCACAGGCAACAAATAAGCACAATACAAAAACCTGAGTACAACCAGACAAAAATGAGGCACTTGCAGCCCTATGTGGGGCCCACAGGTTTGACCAGGGGTTTGGTCCAATAAGTTGGGCTGGGGGGCTATCCAATAAGCCAATAAGCAGACTCAAAGGTCCATAAATAAGCTTGGGGTAGGCTTGTAAAGTTGGCTTGGTCAACTGAGTATCTTAGTGACTTGGTTGTGGTCAGGTAAACTAGAATGCTACAATAAGCTATAAGCTAAGGGTCTGAGATCCAAAATAAGATCAAATCTAACAAGCTATACTGATAAACTTCCTAAAAAGCCTAGGGTTGAGGGCTGGGCTCCACAAACAAGCTCAGGGTGAGCTTAGGAAAATGGGGTTGATAACCTGGTGCAGGGGATGTGCCTGCCCTGCAGGCCTAAATAAGCACTTGAATGAGCACTTAGATACAATCCTAAAAATAATCTAAAGGAAGATTCCACAAGTTCACCTGGTATACTTTAACTTCTAAAAAGCTCAAAGCTTGATTTTGGAAAATAAAAGCATGAAAAATCTTGCAGTTTTGGAATTTCTGTGAACTATGCAATTTGACTTTTTATGATTTAGAACCAAGTGTGACTAAAGTGAACTTAGATTAAGCCTAGGTTACTGATTATGATATATTTAGCTATAATGGACCTAGGTTAAACAAACTTAACAAGTATCAAAGCTAGAATCATGGGCTGCTAAATGAGAATTCTAATAGTGATCAAATGAGGTTAGATCAAAGGCTATTTTGACTTTTATAAGAACCAACACTGGTTTTATGGCTTGTATGTGCTATTATGACCAAACATGAGTTACCATAACCAAAAGTAACAACAACAACACCCTGGATCATGCAGAAATCAGCAAATCCAAACAACCCTTTATGAATACTAATTTTTGATTTCTTAAGTAAATGGAAACTAAGGACTATGAAACTGCTTTTAAACAACTTATTTTGATCTAATAAGCTCAAAGGAGCACATAAATACAAGCTTGAACTACTAATTCCCAAGATGCTATAAAATACTAAAATGGCAGTTTAACTTAAGGTTTTGAGTAAAATGGATTTTAATGAACTAATACTTAATTTTAAGCTACAATATAGCTAGAATACTCTAAATAAGCACAAAAGCACAGGAATGAGCACAGAATAAGCAATTGAACAGTAAAAAACCAAAAAGTGAGATGAGCTTACAAATTGCAATCCTGCTATTACCCAAGAACCAATGACCAATTCCCTGTCCTAATGCTTTCCACAAAGCTACTAAACCACTGCCATCCAATATTCACAGTGCTCCATGCATACTTCTTCTTCTTTGATGATTTTTTATTTTTCACTATTTTTTATTTTTCTAAGTAAACCTGACTTTTATGCATTATAAGCTTCTATAAGCTTATAAGTTTTATTTGAGTAAAAAGGAGCACTAGATAACCATTTTTAATAACAATAAGCTTGACATGAAATTTGTACTAAAAATGGCATAAACTCAGAATCCAAAGTAAACTTTAAATTGAGCTTCTGACAAGTTTAGAATACACTTAAAAGAGCAAGAGTGCAATTTTTAAACTAGTGAAAACACTGAAAAAAGTAAATTACATTAATTCGACATACACTTGAACTAATAAAACTACACACCTTGCTCTGCTTCTTCTTCTTCCTTTTATAGAGCAATTTAGGGTTCCCATTGGTCTTCTAAGTCTTTCCCACCCTTAATATCAGCCCTTGGATGATTAAAATTGATCCTAGCCCTCCATTGGTTTTGGCGGGAAAATTAGTTTGACCAAAGTATCTGTTTTAAGTGTAATTGAGGGGGGGGGGGGTGGCATTAATTGTTATTGTTTTGTTAGGTGCAAGGGGGGTTTGGGCGGTGGAAGTGACAGGGATGGTGGGGGTGGTGGATTTGACATGGTGCAGGTTCAAGTGGGGAAGAAGGAGGGAAAGGGTGAGGTGGTTTGACTGCGTTGACCGGGGGATTTTATTAGTAAAATGGGGAGTGGGCTCAGGGGTGAGGTTGGGCCTGAGTTTTGGTGAGTGGACTGGATCAGGGGATTGGGTGGGTTTATCTGTGTTTGTGTTGTAGATTTGGTTTATTTTGGGTCGTAATAAAGGGAGTCCGTTTGGTTTGGAATAAAAATACCACAAGGACCAAAATTGTAAAAACTGAAAGTTGAGGGGTTGAATGTGGTATTGGTCCAAAGTTAACCAAGGATAGTATTTGATAAGTTTGAATAACCCAAGGACCATAATTGCACATTTTCCAATTTTGAATTACACAGGGACCATTCTTGTCATTTTTGGAAACTTAAGGGACTGAAAATGTAATTTCTTCAATCTTTTCTTCTAGGGACCAATTGTGATAACTTGTGAATTCCCAAGGACCATTGTTGACTTTTTCTTCCAAAATCCAATGCTCAGGGGCCATTTCTGTAAAATTCCAAACTTGAGGGACCACTTCTGCCAATTTCGCAAACTTTTGCTCCAAGGACTTTTTTTGGCATTTTGTGATTCCACAAGGTGTGTTTTGAAAAACTGAGCTCAAAAGTGGTAATTTGCTTCTCCAGCTCTGGCTTTTGACACGTTTTCCAAACTCGTGCTCGTTTTTGTCATTTTTGGCCTGATTTTTGCCAATTTCTGAAATATCCGTTCCTGCACGATCACAAACACAAAAACACAATATCTTTAGCAATTATGGTTAGTTTGTGTCTGTTTTGGTCTTAATTTTTGGCATTTTGTGATTCCACCAGTAAGCCAACATTCAGTATCAAACTAGAACGATGCCATATATATATATATATATATATATATATATATATATATATATATATATATATATATATATATATAAGCTAGAAAGAAACTAGAAAACAAATTACAATGTGTTAATTGGTTTTTTAAGCAAATCAACCCAGTTAGTTACAAAATTCTTACTGCGATTAGACATCCAACGAAACGAAAACTCATTAATAAAGTCAACAACTCTATCCTTTCTAAACTTATTTGTATAAAAAACTGTTGCATTTCCGAAACGCAATAAGACCCAAATTGTGGTGAAGATCACTGCTTCAATAAGCTTCTTCCGTTTTGCTATCATGTTAGATGATTCAAGCCAATCAAAAATGTCCATAATGGAATGCATACCAAGATATGAAATCTGTAGCCAAACTTCAATCGCATTCCATGTTCGAGCCGCCACCACAAGATTAGAAAATGTGGTTTATACTTTCCGTTTCCAACGAGCAGATCAGACACAAGGTACATGGGATGTCCATACCTTTATTTAGAAACTTTAACATCGTGGGGATTCAATCTAATAAAACCCACCATACCAGAATATTTACATTCCTTGGGACAAGTTTATTCCAACGAGTTGGAGCCAGGGATGATGGAAGCACAGCTTTATCTATCCAACATCTAGTTGATTTAACCAAGAGCAACCCTTGAGGATCAGGGCTCCACCACCAACGATCTTTATCTTTCGAGCAACAGAAGTTCACAAGTAAAGATGTCAATTCTGATATTTGTGACTGCTTGATACCACCTCACTATTCTTTGCCAGCTCCAAGACCAACCAGTAGCAGACCATCGATTAGAAATGTTTGCATCTTTGCAAGTTTCTGACGTATAAAGGCGAGGAAACTTAGACGCTAAAAGCTGATTATCGATCCAAACATCATCCCAAAAATGGTTATTTGAGCCGTTACCCACTCGTTTTTGAAGAAATGTAGATGGAATTACCTGTTTAGAGATTAACTGAGAGATGGCTGCTAAGATTCTGGACCATGGATTTGTGCCTGAAACATGGAAATTTGCATTCTCGAATCCACCACTCATCCCATATATATGCTTGATGAACCAGACCCAGATTGTATCTTCTTCATGAGCAAAACGCCATATCTAATTAAGAAAAAGAGAAAGATTAAATCCAAAAAAGCTACCCATATCTAGACCTCCTTGAAAATGAGATGCCATAACAACATCCCAGTTAATCCAAGCCATTTTCCTTTTTCTTGAGTTACCACCCAAAAAATTTTTTTGAACGAAGGGACTCCAATTTCTTAGCATTTCCAAGCGACATAACATATATAGATACAAATAAATTCCCAACGAAGCAAGCATTGTTTTTAAAAGTATTGATCGACCTCCGATAGATAAAGTATTAACTTTCCATTTAGAAAGTTTAGATTGAAATCGAATTATTATAGTATCCTAGGCTTAACATTAGCTATATTATGTAATACCCCCAAAATTTCATTACAACAGCGGAAGACTAATTTGGGTGTTACGTAGAGGATCACAGTTATAATCATAGAAAACGACTCAAAAAGAGACGTTTTGAGTGTCATTTTATTGAATTCCAAATGCGAGAGTGTTTCAATTGTTTAATACATCACCAATGACCTAAGTGTTTGAAAATGACTATTTAAATTTATTATTAAACCCACTTCATGCCTTCAGATGCTTGCTTCAATTACCTGAGATAAACATGCTAAAAATTCAACAAAATTGTTGAGTGAATCCACAGTGTTTGTATGTTAAAATATCATTTGAACACAAGATAAGTATTTCAGTAATCAATCAGGTGTGTGTGTATATGTGTGTGTGTATGTGTGTGTGTTTTATATGCATATTGTCATAAGTCTCATGAACACAACTTTAACGTGTATAATGTAATATAGGGGCCCTTGGGGTAGGAGTTTGCCATTCTCCTAGTATACTTAAATAACATGCATCTGGCTATCTATCCAGCTAACACAAAGGAAATCTACCGGACTAGCACAAATGGGTTGTCAACCAAATAGATCTATTCACAATATTCGCGTTCACTTACAAGTGACTAATGTTCATGATATAAGAGACTTTCATAAAAATGGGCAACACTGTGTCTTATGCAATATCATTCAAGAAAAACATACATAGAGAAATACTTGTGTTCTAGGTGTAGCATGTATCTCCCCACAAGTTTATAAAATATGTAAACAGTTGGATTATGAACTCACCTCAGTTGAGTGTGTGTGTTTAGGCAAATAAGTGATATCAAATGCAATTCGGAAATGGCTCTAACACGCTACCTGGATAATATGGAAAATCTCAGAATTTGGGTGTTTGGGTGGTATTAATCATGTGAAATGATTATTTGAATGATAGCAGTTATATGAGTTAGTTATTTATTGTGGATCCCAATGTGTCCAACAAGCCTTACATGCTAGTTTATTATTAAATATAAAATGTTGGGTGTTCTGATTGTGTGGTAGCTTATCATACCTCAGTGTCTTTATTAAATTTACTTAATAATCCTTCAAGTTTCCAGAAATTTACATTTCAGACCATAATAGTGAAAGTTTACATTTTCAGTCTCTGAACTTTGTAAAAATGACATTTTTGGTACAAAATATCAAATGTGAACTTTTATCATCAATATTTCTAATTATTCATTTTTGGTCCTTATAGTTATCAAAATAACCATTTTTACCCAAGTTTGTAGAAATTACAAGTTTAGTCCTTTAACTTTGTAAAGTTTACATTTTTAGCTTATATGTTGTAAAAATGACATTTTAATATCCTTAATTCATAAATATTCCATTTCTGACTTTATTTTACCAAAATGATAGTTTTGGTACCCTTTTGTAGATATTTACACATTTAGTCCTTTAACTTCCCAAAATTACACTTTTAGTCCTTATGAAATAAAAGTTTAGCATTTTAGTATTTATAATATCCAAATACTCAATAAATACCTTTAATGTACTGAATATACTGTTTTAAAACATATTTTCTAGATTTGAAAATTTTAGTCCTTGTAACTTTATAATTTTGCAAAACTAGTCCTTTTTGAATAAAAGTGTTCATTTTAAGTCCATATCCTTTCAAATTTATACATTTGACTCAAAATAATTTATATTATCAGTTTATAACCTTAAATTACTGATTTGGCAGTTTGAATCCTTATATTTCAAAGTTTGCAGTTTTAGTCCATCACGTTAACATATTTTGCATTTTTTAGTCCAAAATACATGTTTAGCTTATGTTTCCATTCCTTTTAGCTTATTATACTTCCAAAACCTTAGGAAAGCCTGGTGAGCTTATTTAACAGCTTGTATGAGCTTAAAGCTTAATTTTGTGCTAATTGGGCTTTAAGTGATCTGTTAAGGCCCATTAGTTTGTGCGAGGGTCCAATGGACATGGGGTGTTGTGGACTTGTTTATGGGATTAATATAAGCTTATTCCAATTTACAGAATAGCTTGTGGATATCTTAAATGCAAACTGCTTAATTAAGTTTGATGGGCTTTAAGCCCGTTAAGGGTGTTAGTGTATTTAAGAGAGTGTGTGAACAAGCTCAAGCTTTGAGCTTGTGAGAGTGATCGATTGTGAGTTGGTATAGTAAGCATGGTATGTTTGTTTAGAGTATAAGGAAACATGCTAAGCAATTTAATTTGTATAGTATACGTATAGAATTCAATTTTACAAAGCCATTTTAAATGATGAAAACTGTTTTGGTGCTATGTGTAAATACTTAGGAACTTTTCATAGGTGTTCCAAATAACATTAGAAACGTGTGATATATAGTGTTTATATGATGTGTTAAGTGTTTATAAAGTTCACATATCCATTTTTAGCTACGGTGAGATTTGAGTGAGCATGTTTGAGAGTTTTAAGCTTAACAAGACAAAGTACAATTTTGGTGAAAGCTTAGGTGTGTTATACGACATAGAGAACAATATATATTATCAAAAATTTACTAAGTATTGGAAAGACTTACAACACCTATAAAGGTGGGTCGTTTGGGGACTGTGTGATCAAGGTGAGGGCAAAAGGAGCTTGTAGCTTGATTGTTGGTACTTCAAAGACTTGTGAGGGACTTTTGGTTGGCTTGAACGCATTTGGGATCGCCTAGGAACTTCTGTGTCTCTTTTCGGTACTAGGCAAGAACAAAGAGGAGTGATTGTATGAGTTTGTTTGTGTTGTACATGAAACATATGCATGGGATGCATATTATAACGAGGATAATGTCAAGTGGAGGGACAAAAGGAATAAGGGGGAACGAGATAACGAATAGGAGTAGGTCTAGGGTGTAGGTTAACATGATTTAAGTTTCAATTTGAACTACAAGTGTGTTTTTCTTCAGTTCTAAAAACCTGATTTTATTTCGATTACATGCATGCTAAGGCAAACCATGAAGTATATGGTGTAGTGTGGCTTTGGTGTGTGCAAGGTTGTGTTTAGAAAGAATATTAGGGCACGTTTGGAGCTAGAAACATCAAAGGGTCCATTTTGGGTAGTAACGTGACCAAATAATATTCATGTGATCGAGTTGGGGTCTAGGGAGGTTGTAAGGGATTAGAGATTGTATCATTTTCTCATTAGAGTTGTTTTAGGTGTTTGTGCCAGTCTAGGAAGATCCAAAGGTCCTTATGACTTGTAAACGTATCCAAAATAATATATATGAGTCGAATTTTGGGTTCTAAGGTATTGGAAGCTTTGCAATGAGTTTTATCTAGGTTATTTAGGTTATAATGAGTAATTATGGATTTCTAATAGTTCCTTATGGTCTCATGCATGCGTTTGAGAGTTTGGGATTATTTTGTGAACGTGTGAATTAATAACGAGGCAAGGGAAAATCATCAAGGCACGTTTTAGGTCATGGTGACTTGTGAGACACTTATGAACTCGTGTGAGGGTTTTTTGGACACAAAGGAACTAATGAGACTCGTTAAAAGTGATCTTGACCAAATTTGGATACGCTTGGAATGTGTGTGATCTCGTATAGCTTTGATCCTTGATTTCTATTCAAATGAACGTATAATTTAAATATAGTTGTTGATCTTGATTCTTTGGAATGTGAAGAATGGAGTAGTGTAATTTATTTGGTACCTTGTGTGTATAGATTTCGAATAAATTGCCCAAAGTGAACATGAGCTTGAAACCACAAGGGGTGACCCAACGGTAAGAATACCAGCCTTCCAAAGAGGAGGTCAAGGGTTCGAATCCAATAGGGAGAAAATTAATCCCCTTGTGGCCACGGAGGTTCACCCGCGCCGACTACGGGCTATCCAAAAGGGTAGTCACCGTGGGATTAGTCGGCTCACAATGTCAAGTCGGAAACCCATGTTACCAAAAAAAATGTGAGTTTGAGTGTATATTGTTAATATTAAGGGTGTTTTGATTGGGATTAAATGTGTGGGCTTATGAATAGTAGCCCATTGTTTTTAATATTAAGGATCCGTTTGGTTAAATTTGGATTAATTTGATGGGCTTAGGTGTTAGCAAGGCCTATTGGGTGTTTGTGTGATCATCTTGATGTCGTGGGCCCACTGTGAGAAAAGTGGGACCCGGGGGGAGGGTTGTGAGTGTGTTGTTGTGTGTGAGCGATCAAAACCATTTCAGGATTTGATTTTCATGTGTTCCAGGACATTGTGGTATGCGTGTGAGCTCGTTTCAATGAAAATGTGAATCACATAACATATACTGATTCATAGTTGCATAGTACAAACAAAAGTTTTAAATTTTACTTAAAAATGGGTGTGTAAACAGTAATACATAAATAATTTATGTTTTGTGTTTATTAATAATTGGGGATTTTTTTACAGGATGCTACATATTATCACCAATTGGAAGGCCAAGATGTAACAACCCACAAAAATCTCATCACTATCATTCCCATTACGAATACCTATAGTAGGTATTTCACAGGTAAATTTTTGCTTTTTATGTGCAATCATTACTTGCATGACTCTTTAGACCTGCTCACGTATCTACACAAGCCAAATAACTCAAATCTTATAAACCCCTGGTATGTCAAGCATAAGATCGAAACAACACCATAATAAGTAATCTACCAATCTAACACACTAAACATATCACAAAACTCTAATGAACCCTAATTAAGCCCTAATTAGGACTATGTGCTTACTAATCCCTATATGCTTAACTAAACTAGTTTGAAAGTGTCCAAGGCTTAATTATGAGTTACCTTAGGAACATTAGGATACCTAAGGACCCTTAGGCACTAGTAAAACCCATTAGAGCTTAGGTATAAGTCCCTTAAGCACAAAACCATAACTAGATTATAACTTCCCAGAATTAGGTCTAAACTATCCTAAAACTTCACCATAAGTTATCACCACTTAGTATAAGCCCCTTAAGACCGAGGATTAGTTATTAGATACTCATAGGAACCTAATTTAGGCACTAGACCCTAGGATAAACCCTAATCTCTCACTAAGCAGCAATAGGTCATTTAGGTCCCGAAACTTGATCAAACCTTCCCAAATCTTTCCCATAAGCTACCCTCACTTAGTATAAACCTTTTAGGACATAGTATTAGTCACTAAATATTCTTAGTAACCTAACCTAGGCACAAAACCCTAAGTATAAACCCTTAACTTTCACTAGACAAAACTAGGTCTAAACTTAATCTAAACTAGTAACACCTAAATGTAAGCACCTCAAGCACCTCAACCTAGCACCCTAGCACCTTCCTCTAACTAATCTAGCACCCTAGCACCTTATAAGCACCCACACAAGTAGGTGCATTACCTACTTGTCACCACCTTCAACCTCTCGACTCACCACCACCACAACCGGCCTAGGCAGCCCCCTAGCTACTCCTAGCTCATCCTTGTCACGCCCTAGATCTACCACAACCCCCTCCTAGCTCTGCTTACTCGTCTCCCCCCTCCTCAACACCTCCTTCTTCCTTTCTTGGTCGCTACTCCAAGTGTACCCCATAAATACCCCCTGTCCCCTCTCCATTTCATTCACACCTTTTCTATTCTTTCTCTCCACACATATTCTGGTCCTAGTAGTTGTACACGAGGTATAGTAGGCCTAGGAGTTGAGCTAGCTAAGTCTTGCCCTTGTCGAGTTGTGGTTTGTGCCGAGAAAACCCTAGAAACCCTAGGTTACCCTTGTTAACCCTTCCCTAGTCACGTAAGCTTTCATACTTGCTTTCTTTAGATTTAATCTAGTCTTAGGATAGTATTAGGATGCCTTAGATCCCATAGGAACCCTTGCCTAAGCCTTGAACACTAGAACTAGTTAGTTATCTTTTTAAAACCCTAAATGGAGTTGAATTGCCTTTAACATACTATAAGCTCGTTACATTAGCTATAATCTGATTTAGGTAACTTAGATAAGCTAATATTAGTTAAACATAAGCTTGGAAACTTAGTTATTACATAAAAATATAGTTTACTTAAATTTAGGACTAGTTTTGCAATAGTTTACATGCATAGGGGTATATATGGTAACTTTCTATAAATATTAGGTCTAAGGACTATTTTTGACATTTCTTATAAGTTATAATAATAAGGACCCTTTTTGCAAAATTATAAAACCATAGGATAAAAAGTTAAGTAGTTATAAACTTAAAAGGACTAGTTTTGCAAAAGTTATAAAGTTAAGGGTATAAATGGTAAATATAGAAAATTTATAAGTTCAAAGGTCGTTTCTGTCATTTTCTCAGAATATAGAAGTTTAGGGACTAATTGTTTTAAGTATAGATAGTTATAAGTATAACTAATATAAGTAATATAAGTATAGGGAAGAAAGTGTAAATATATAAACCATAAGGGTATAAATTGAAAATATTATATAAATATAAAACTCAATTAAAGTTAGAAGCATAACACAATACTAGGGAGCTTCATGTGAGGAGTACCATGTGGATATTTCGTTTTGACGAGTTTGCTGGGTTTACGAATTAAAGTGCCCTGGCTCCTCAAACGATTATTGCGTGTACTTCTAAATTATGATGGCCCGAACGGTGATATGTTATAACTTAATCTTAATAACAATATAGCTCAATAGTAGCGAGCTTCACGTGAGGAGTATTAACTTCTGAATTATAATGGCCCGAATGGTATTATGTTGATGATATAATACAATAGTAGGGAGCTTCATGTGAGGAGTCTTATACTTCTGGATTGTGATTAACCGAACGGTGTTATGCTATATCTGAAGTTATGAAAAGTATGGAAAAAATTATCCAGAATTATCGTTATAAGTGATTTGGTGAAATTTTACACATCGTAGTACATTTGTTGATGTAAAAAAAAAAAGATCGAAAAAATGAAAAGAAAAAGAAAGAAGGAAGTTGGAAGTTTGTTAAACCAACTATTGTAAAGTTTTATACTAAGTGGTTGATATCGACACTATTTGTTGTTGTATTATATTTACGGATTGATTGGGAGTTGTACGTTATATGAACGCCAACTAAGGTTTATTCTTTGATTAAGAGTTTATTGAGTATAACTTGTGTCTACCTAAAGCGTGAGTTACAAGTGTCAAAAGCGTGAGTTATTCAATAATATGAGTCTTATTCATGGGGTGGTTGGGAAAGTGATTAACCACACTAGGATTTAATCTATCTATTTTTTATTTTTATTTTAAACCAATTTTTATCCTAAATGTTATCCCTACCCTACCGTATTGTTGTATTCGTTGTTAGCTTTCCAGCATCCGGATATAATGATGTCAAAGTAAGAATATTAAATGTGTAAATAAGGAAGTGACCATCAAAGTATTAGATTAATTGACTAATGTGCCAGCGATCTAGTTTATGAATTGGTGACCATCCAAGTTTAAGATTGATTAAATGATGTGCCAGCGATCTGCTGTGCAACTTGGTGACCATCTGATGCGTGGGAATTGCACCAGGCTTTACCTCTCGAGGGATCTCGAGAAGCTTACAACCCCCACCAGGCAGTGTACCTGATCATTGTAGTATAGTATAGTGACAAGTACCGGGGGATTGATCGTTCGGCTAGGAATAGTGTCGTTAGGATTGAAATTAATCTAACTAGGTCTAAAGGTGAAGGATGATTCTTTTTTATGTTTTTATATTTTATGAAAAGCAAGTAAAAATCTCGGGTAATGGGAGAGTGGGCGGAATTAGTTGCTAATCAACTAACCCAAATGCTACTAATTAAACTAATAAACAAGAAAATAAACTAAGGTTCTACAAGATAAGTGAAGCATGTCTACCTATTGACTTGTTACACCTTGTTTTAATTGACGGGTTGTATTCCTTAATACCATTTATGGGGTGGCGTACTTACTTCCCCAATCCTATAAGCTCCTACTTCACTCCTATGTCGAGCCGGCTAAGAAGCTCCTAACATGGGATCACTAGAATTCGCTCATGCATTAAATACAACCATAAAAAACTAGTACACATCGGTTCATGTTTCTTAAGACGTTCAAGCATGTTACCCTATGGAAGTCTGCCAGTTTTCCTAAGCCTAACATTGATGAGACATTCAATCAAAACAAGAATCAATAGGAAACAAGAATTATAAACTAAACCAACTAGATCCATTAAAGTTGTCACGCCTTAATTGATGGAGATAGACACACACATCAACAAGCCCTCATTGATGGAGATAGACACAAACATCAACAAGAAATCAATGAGATCTAATCAATTATACACAAGTTTCACACAATCATAAGTAGACACAAGGTGAATTAGCCAAGCATAATTAATAAAGAACATGCAACAATAATGACAATTAAAGACATGAATTAAGATAGAATCATTAAACCATTACAAGATATTTATGGAGTGATTGAAACCCTCTAAGTTGCTGGAAAAACACCCACCTAAACCCAGGAATCGACCTTACGGTTTAGGGCTTACAAAAAGTGAAGTTATGATGTTATATTTATAGGCTATTTTCTGCCCGGCCCGATCATGACGGCGTCAGCCAAACCTTGACGGTGTCATGAACAATCTTTCTTCACCAAATCGTAGATCTTTTCGTCCCGATCATTTTCTTTCTTGAATCGCTCAAATCCGAGTTCGTATGCAAAAGTTATGGCCAAAACGGTGTCAGCTACCGCGCGCGCAAGTTGTGACAATTTACACGTGACGGCCTACGTGACGCCTTCAAGAAGTTTCTGGGCCGTCACCAACACACGTGACGGCCTTGGTGATGCCGTCAGGTACTGTTCCAGCAAGGAAAATTGAGACTTTGCCGTTTTCTTCACTTTTATGCTCCAAAAACGTCCAAAATGCTTCCTTTTCCAAAATTCACTCCCAAAATACCTAAAATCACAAAAGGAACGATTTAGGGCAATATTTGATCAAATAAATTCAATTCCGGGCTTAAATGACCCCCTAAAAGTGGTTCATTTTTCGCCTCATCATATACCCTTACACTTGAGATTTGCTTGTCCTCAAGCAAATGTGCTTTTATTCTAATCAAAATACAAGTTATGGGTCATTTAACACTAATATAAAAGTAATTACAACAAATAATCGTTCTACTAAAGACCAATAGACAAGCACGGAGGTCATATACTAGCACCTTACAAATAGTGTTTAGATACTCACATCTCTCGGGTGTAATAAATTATAAATTACAATATGGAAACGGAAGATATCTCTCACTACCTGTCATAGCAAAATAGATTACCATAGGCTTGGGAAAGGATCAAACCTCCACCACATGGCGTAAGCACCTAGGATAAACTATCAAAGAGGTCTTTTAAAGGGTTGTAACGTTAGGTGTAGGGATATGAAATACACGGTTTTGTTGGATATAGGCAGTCTTTACTGTTGGCGAGCTAACAATCTTGGTTAATTACATGTACAATATGGCATTGCTAAGCCAAGACTAGACTCGACTTAAGCTAATAAATGAAAAATAACAAAAACATAAAATGAACATAGAATGAAACGGGATGGTAGTCCGTATGTTTTTTTCTCTTTTCTTTTTCTTTTTTTTTCTTGATTTTTTTATTTATTATTTTTTTTTGAATGAAAATTCCCCTTACACTTGAATTTTTACATACTTTACAATAAACTAATTTAATGACTCGAATTAAGAAAATCAAAACACTTGAAGTACTTTTAAGATTAACGTACATATGGGGGTAATATATGATGTTCTTCCCCATTACTTCATAAAATAAGTACTTTACCCATGAGTCCCAATCGTCCCAAAACAATATGTACAAGGATATGACTCGACTTAGCAACCATGTAATTAATTAGATAGTTAACTTAGGGTTTAACAAATAACAATAATGCACTAAAAATACACGGAAGGCTAAGGCGATTTGGGTGTACATTTAAGTGGGGTGTAACAAATTCTTCCTTTAAGTAAAATGCTTAAAGTTAGAAACGAAAAGATAGGCTCGGAGGGGTGTACTAGGGGTTTCGTGTACTAAAAATGAGTACAACGCTAATGGTGTGGGAAAAATTAGTTGACTTAACTAGCCAAGTAATATGACTTAAATGGTCAAGTAATTATGATACGGGTTTAACACAAGGGTGATCCTAATGCCTCTTATCATGTAGTAAATCCTACTACACGAATGTAGTCTCACTAGCGGTCTCGGGATGCATCACTAATGCAAGTTCTAGAATCTAAATGCTACCGGTACACTCATAAGCACTAACAGTAAATGCTTTTCCTATCAAATCTAAAGGCGAACCTCACATATTTGGGTGGAAAATTTTTCTGAATAGTACGGTTATGTGCTTGTCATACAATCTCCTATCCATGAGACGCTTGCTATGGCTAAAGTTTCACTCCTAAATGTTGTAAAAAATTTTAAATTTGGCGCTAAAATTACACTAACAAGTATTTCTCATAGTTTTAGTACACATCTACTATTAAACAAACAAACACAAGCGAAAGCATATCTGTAAGGTATCATCATTTTACCCTCCCCTTACACTTAAGATGAACATTGTCCCCAATGTTCAAGTAAAGAATGTAAAAGTGAAATAAGTAAAAAGAATGAAATCAAATACTCCCCTGATTCGCTCGGTATGGATAATAAGGTGGCCAGGTTAGATCTTCCTCCAAGAAAATGAACAATCAAAGCTTCCCTTCCAGAATATAAATCATCTTCTTGTCATACATAACCTGTAAAACCTGAGAAAACAAACACAAAAACCCAAAGCATCAATCCGAACAAAGAAAACTCACAACCAGATGTAATTCCAGACTTAGGAATAGAAACAAAACAATTAAAGATATAATGCTTGTGGAATGAATGTTTGCAGATTTCCTGGAGTTTATAAAACTAAAGAATTAACAAAAACTTTAAGACTCCAGTATAAACAAAACTAGCAAAATTTCCAGAATTTTACACATGACGCCGTCAAGAGTAAACTCATGACGCCGTCAGAAGTGACCTGCAGAAATCTTTACGTTAAGTTTCCGGAAAATTTCTGAAAAAACTTATGTCATACTTCCTGGAAAATCCTGCAAAACATCATTATGACTCGATACAAGCATTTGACTCTAACAAGTACTAATACACATGTCCATTTAATATTGTTGTGGTTCATGCTCAATTTCGTTCTTATAAACAAATTTGGATCTCCCTTACACTTATCTTTTGCAAAATACCTTTATATGCAATTAAGACGAAGTTAAAAACAAAATAAAGCATTTTCACAATTTATTTTGAAACATGAGCCACAAGCAACAAAAATAAAACATGCATACGGAAACAAATAAAATCAATCAAACAAACAAACAAACAAATAAATAATTAAAGCTTGGGTTGCCTCCCAATAAGCGCTTGTTTTTGTTCGAGTCACGAGCCTGACTCTACCCTTATTTAATGGAAATAGGGGAGGTTTTCCCTACACTTTGAATTAAGTGCGGGTGGAAGTAGCGATACACACCCTTAGGGTGGAAATATGCCACGTGAGGTGAAGGGGGTGAGTGAATGGCTTCCTTCATCCTAAAACTACCTGGATAATATTGGTTGATGGGTGGGTCGGTTCCTATTTTGTCTCCTAGAAATATATCTAAGGATGGAAAGGTGTGTAAAGATTGAGGTTCCGGTTCATCAACACTAGGAAATTCCCTAGAACTAGGAGTAAGGTTATCACTACAAGTATTCAAACCTATATCCTCAAGTGGTGCCTGGTCCAAGGGTTCTACCTCCATTGGAATTCCTAAAGTTTCTTCTACTTCTTCCGGGTAAGTCACGGGCGGTGTGTGTGCCTCAAATGATGGTTGAGTATTTTGTGGGTTTATGTTATATACCTCATCATTCCATGTGTCAAGATCACCTATATCCTCATCATGTGTTTTGGTAGAATCTATCCTAAGCATTCTCGTAAGTATCTCACGTGCTTCTCTAGGCATCTCAACTTGTATGTCCGAATCATAAGGATCATCCTCAATATTCTGACTGCTATATACAAATTGCCCAAGAGATTCATCATCTGTTTCTTGAGATTCATCATCATCGATCATAAAACCTAGGTCTTTTTGATCAATGTGATCATGCTCGGCTAAATCCTCCTCAATTGTTTTCATAGGTAGTGATAATAGCAAACCTAGTGCTTCATCTAACTTATGGTTTATTGCTATAGCTCTATCCACAATTCCTTGGCAAACTAGGTCGCCTTTCCTATTGGCCTCACTAAAACTAGATCTTAAACATGGAGGTTGTTCATAAGAATCTATCCTAGGTGAAGGCTCATATGATTCATAAGTGTCTCTAAATGAGGTATTTTGAAATCTTTGGTGTTCTAGCCACTCAACCTTATCTTTCAATCATAGAAGTCTAAGTGTAAAGTCCATTTGAAGCAAATTACAAACAAACTCACAAAGAAAAGATAGACTACGAGAAAGCAACAAAAGAAAAAATCTCACTTGATAGGAATCTAATGAGTAGACCTAATAAAAATCAAATTCAACCTAAACAATAACTATTCCCCGGGCTGCGGCGCCAAAAACTTGATGCGTGGGAATTGCACCAGGCTTTACCTCTCGCGGGATCTCGAGAAGCTTACAACCCCCACCAGGCAGTGTACCTGATCGTTGTAGTATAGTATAGTGACAAGTACCGGGGGATTGATCGTTCAGCTAGGAATAGTGTCGTTAGGATTGAAATTAATCTAACTAGGTCTAAAGGTGAAGGATGATTCTTTTTATGTTTTTATATTTTATGAAAAGCAAGTAAAATTCTCGGGTATTGGGAGAGTGGGCGGAATCAGTTGCTAATCAACTAACCCAAATGCTACTAATTAAACTAATAAACAAGAAAATAAACTAAGGTTCTACAAGATAAGTGAAGCATGTCTACCTATGATATGTTACTCCTTGCTAGCTATCCAATTCTACCTATTGACTTGTTACACCTTGTTTTAATTGACGGGTTGTATTCCTTAATACCATTCATGGGGTGGCGTACTTACTTCCCCAATCCTATAAGCTCCTACTTCACTCCTATGTCGAGCCGGCTAAGAAGCTCCTAACATGGGATCACTAGAATTCGCTCATGCATTAAATACAACCATAAAAACCTAGTACACATCGGTTCATGTTTCTTAAGACGTTCAAGTATGTTACCCTATGGAAGTCTGCCAATTTTCTTAAGCCTAAAATTGATGAGAAATTCAATCAAAACAAGAATCAATAGGAAACAAGAATTATAAACTAAACCAACTAGATCTATTGAAGTTGTCACGCCTTAATTGATGGAGATAGACACACACATCAACAAGCCCTCATTGATGGAGATAGACACAAACATCAACAAGAAATCAATGAGATCTAATCAATTATACACAAGTTTCATACAATCATAAGTAGACACAAGGTGAATTAGCCAAGCATAATTAATAAAGAACAAGCAACAATAATGATAATTGAAGACATGAATTAAGATAGAATCATCAAACCATTACAAGATATTTATGGAGTGATTGAAACCCTCTAAGTTGCTGGAAAAACACCCACCTAAACCTAGGAATCGACCTTAGGGTTTAGGGCTTACAAAAAGTGAAGTTATGATGTTATATTTATAGGCTATTTTCTGCCCGGCCCGATCATGACAGCGTCAGCCAAACCTTGACGGTGTCATGAACAATCTTTCTTCACCAAATCGTAGATCTTTTCATCCTGATCGTTTTCTTTTTTGAATCGCTCAAATCCGAGTTCGTATGCAAAAGTTATGGCCAAAACGGTGTCAGCTACCGCGCGTGCAAGTTGTGACAATTTACACGTGACGGCCTACGTGACGCCTTCATGAAGTTTCTGGGCCATCACCAACACACGTGACGGCCTTGGTGACGCCGTCAGGTACTGTTCCAGCAAGGAAAATTGAGACTTTGCCGTTTTCTTCACTTTTATGCTCCAAAAACGTCCAAAATGCTTCCTTTTCCAAAATTCACTCCCAAAGTACCTAAAATCACAAAAGGAACGATTTAGGGCAATATTTGATCAAATAAATTCAATTTCGGGCTTAAATGACCCCCTAAAAGTGGTTCATTTTTTGCCTCATCACCATCCTTTATGAAAGTAATGCGCCAGCAATCCAAGGAACACATTAGTGACCATCCATCATTTGAAAGGTCAAGAACTTGCGCTAGCGATCCATGAAGTATACTAGTGACCATCCGTTAGTTGAGAGGTCGAGGACTTGTGCTAGCGATCTACTAAGTTTATGTTGGAGATGTTTGAACGAAGCTAGGTTTAACCCTTAAACCTCACAAACCCTTTCTACCGCTTTAGACATTTTATTTGTTAGCTTAGTGGAGGAGATGTGTAGGATTGCCAAGCCTATGATAGAATATTCGTCACAAATAAACAATGAGACGATTAGATCATTCTTAAATTAAAATTTTACAATTGTTTCTAAATCGTTAAGTGTTTGGTTGTATGATTATGATAAAATGAATACGTGCTTAATGATAAAAATAAATCCTAATACATTTTAGGATACATTTTCATAATTTATAATCTAGAGTTTACTTGGGGACAAGTAGAGTTCAAGTGGGGGGATATTTGATGAACTCAAATAACTACATTTTATTGTCATCATTTATCTTATTTATTTGACTTGTTTTATTATATTATTCATGAGAATCAATACTTAATCATTTGCTTTAGTAATTCTCAGGTAAAAACAAGCAATTGGTGAAACTTAATGATTTTGGACGAAATATGGAGCAAAACTAGCAAGATGTCGAAAGTCTACTGGAACCCAGAAGATGCGCCGTATCTCTCTTAACAGATACACCGCAATATTATACTTAGATGAATTCGAAGACCATTGCCTGACTTTGAAGAATGCGCCGCATGAAATTCTAGCATGCGCCGCATATGAAACTTTGGTCAACAAAGAAGGTCAAGCTTGTTCTACTCCAGATACGCCGCATCATATTTCTGACATATGGCGTATCAATATCAAGACTTCACCAGATGTAATCCAAGATGCTAATGGACATGCGCCGCATACAAGAACTAAGTTACGCCGCATCTGAAGATGGTGTACGAATATTCCAGAATATATTAATCTTGGACCCCAAGTGAAGTTAAGTGAATGCGCCGCATCTCGCTATTCTATGCGCCGCATCTACCCTCAAACAGAAAGTATAAATACCCCAAAGGACAGACGAATTTTGTGTGCAAGATACCAAGAGCAGAACCCTAAGAGACGAATTCAGTCAAAGAAGCTTCACAAGACACACACCAAAAAAAGATCTTAGAGCTGTAAGAAGGTCCTACATGTATTTAATTCATTAAGTAGTTTTGTTTTATTGTAATAGTAAGCTTTAATTCATCAGGATAGATGGGCTTGTGATATGTGACTATGGAACATCGTACACTCCGCTTAATATTGCTTTCCCATTAATTAAAGTTTATATGTTGATGTCTTTGGTGACTTATATTAGTTCTTTGATAACCTCTGTGTCTAGCTGAGCCCGTGGACTGCCATATCTGCCCCTCGCCTATTTATTCTGGCGTCTCTAGAAAATTAGGATAGGCATAAGTGATCATTAAGGGTTTACTCGCCGATATACTCGATCCAACGAGAAAGACCAGATTTAATACACTTCATATAAAACTAGCAATAAAATAAGTGACAAGCTACTTAATTATCAGGGCAGGTCTTCTTATAGTCTCTATTATCTATCTGTGTACGTGTTGCTATTTACTGATCTCTAAATCCTCACTACTTCCTTAGCTTTCTTAAGCTATCTTTTTCCTAGTTAGAGAATTTACCCCTAACTATCCCATATGCAAATATATGATAATCATATACAAGCATATTCCTATCCTTTCCCACTTTATTTCATTAGATTACTATGATTCCCAAGTTTGTTTAAACAACGGCGGGTTTCAATAGATTACTTGGCGCCAAAGGTTCATTATTAGAGCTGAAGGTTGGCACACATTTAGAATAAGATCGCCGCACTTTACTTGCTGATTTGGATTTTTGTAAGATTATATTCGCCCCCGTAATTGGCGCACTTGAGACAAAAGCTCGGCGCTCTTTTCACTTGGAATAGGCTTTATCATAAGATTATCTTGGATTTGTACATATTGCCTTGGATCTTAAAGTTCTTTGTCTATTGGACCTGAAATGTATTTTCATGCAATTAATTATCAAAAGTCCATATAAATCATCAATATATAAGCATAAAAGCATCGATAATGCATATAGAAATATGTATAATTTGAGCGTTATCAAATACCCCCACACTTAAATCTTTGCTTGCCCTCAAGCAAATCTAAGAAAAGAATATTTAAAAAGAAGTTCCTAAATGACAAAAGAAAAAAAAAATAATGCTATGAAATTATCGAAAATATTTTTGGTTTTTATAAGAAATCGCAAGAAGCGCAAGCACCCCCACACTTAAAGGTTTGCTTGTCCTCAAGCAAATAAAAGGAACAAATATGCTTTACAAAACAAAAATAGAATTATGAAAAATATTTTTGGATTTTTTAATATGGAATACAGAGACGTTTGACAATACCTAATGATTCTTGAGCTAGGATAACATGACTAAGCATCTCACGACGTTTGACAATACCTAATGATTCTTGAGCTAGGATAACATGACTAAGCATCTCACGAATAAGGAAAAGTATAATTCACTCGCACTCATTATTTATATGATGGAGAATATAAGGAAATCACACTCTATTACTCAGACATGATTCATTAAATTACCATATGCTTGTACAAGAAACAAAACTGCACCGACATGGCGTAAGCACCAGGTATAAATATCAAAAGAGGTCTTTTATTCGGGTTATAACGTTAGGCTAAGGGTTAATAAGGGTATGGACAAGGCATGGGAGATATTTACTGGAATTGGTTTTAAAAGAAAAATGAATGTCGAAAGGTCTACGAACCCATGTTGCTAGTCACAAACCACAAACCAATTAGGTTATCGAACATCTCTACCTCTACAGTAGCTTTAGTTGGCATGCCAACTATTATTCAGACTTCATCACTTTATTATTTTTTTATTCTTTCTTTCTTTTTTTTCCGACTCACTTTTTTTTCAATTTTTTTTTTTTTTTTTTATTTTTTCTACTCCAATCTCCATACTGACACAATCAACAATTCCCCCACACTTAATATAAACATACACCACAAAAATACAAAAGAAGAAGTCGCGACTCTTCATCTTTGTTGAAATGGCACAATACTATAACCAAGCACGAGCAAACTATTAATAAAAAAACCATCCAATACACCAAGCAACTAGCAACTAACCATTAGACTTTCAACAAGGTGTAAGGTTTAGGCTAAATGTTATATATTTTTTGTATTTTTATTTGGGTGGATATAAGAAATGAAAATGGATGGCTATGCAGGTTAAACTAGGGGTATCTAGTACTAAAAGTGAGTGCTACAGAAGGGTTTTATTGGGGTAGTTAGCTTAATCATTGTAATTAAGAATATGTTAAATAGGAAGGCTATTTGGGTTAATCCTAACTGCCTCTTTATCATTTATAAATACCTATATCACACGAATGTGATCTCACTGCAGTCTCGTAATGATTTCAAGCATAAGTTCTAGAATCGAATAAATCACCGGCACACTCATAAACAAAGAAATCAAGCATAAAAGACATATGCTGATATAGGCTCAAAATCCTCACATTTTCAGTGGTAATGGTTATAAACGCACAAGTAATGTCATCGATCCCAAGTCGGATCTGCTCTATAAATCAGGACACATCTCTGAATTCAAACTTTTTATTTATTTACTAAGTTTTATTCTAATATATTACACTAAGTGGCAAAATTTTAAAATAGATAAGCTAAAAGGGCAAACCAAAATTTTCAATTATTCAAAAATTAGTCTCATGTTTCAAATTCATTTCCCTCCCACACCTAAGTTATGCAATATGCGTATTTAGAAAAATAACTAAAAAGTAGGAAAATGGGAAAAATAAGAATAAGATAAACGAGACTTCCCGGGGCTCATTAGTGCTTGGTTGAATTCTGAAAGATATAATGTTGAGCAGAACGCCAACATATGCATGTGAACTCAGCCAGATATAATATAATTCTCCATATATATATATATATATATATATATATATATATATATATATATATATATATATATATATATATATATATATATATATATATATATATATATACGCTCCCTCCACTTATTTATTAAACCTGCAAAATAAACAAAACTACGAAAAACATAAAATGATAAAGCGCACTTTCGTAAGCAACAAGGTTGCATTTAGCATATGCAACAAGCCTTTAAACCCCTCGGTTTTAAGATTCTTTTATGATTCGGTTCAAATATGAGTGATCCATTTCTAAACGTCCAGGATATGGGATTTTTGGTATATACTCCACAAGTGACGGAGATTCTTTTGATTTGACCACATAATAGTCTCTTTTTGTTGTTTTAAATTTTTGGTCTCTTTCAGTTTTATGGTTAACGACAACAGGAGGTGGTGGATCTTTTTGGATTTTTGGAGGGTCATTGGACTTCCCACTCACGGTGAATACGACATTCACTTGCTAAGTGTAAGCTGGAGGTAGGTCAGTCCTACCGGTTCGGTCGGAAGAGACATGATTTTGAGATTTTGACAACTCGTCTATTTTTCATTCCAAATTTTTAAATATAGTTTGATAATTCTTTTCATTTTGCTTCATTTTTAAATTCAAGTCATTGATTAAGTTCTTGACAAACATGTTTAAATTCTTTAACCATCTAAGAATTTATTGATTGATTTTTCGAGATCAGTTTCAGAATGAGGTTGATCTTTATTTATGGTTTTTCCAGAAGACGGAGGTTTCGGGTTAGGCTTAGCTTTTTGGGGAGGGACTCCGATGGGTTTGTAAAATGGATGTTCAAACATATTATCGTGAACAGTTCTCCTGCTACCGTATGATCTTATGAAGTCATCCAGATCTCTTTTTACCTCATAGTTTAATTTCGTGAGCGTTTTTTCAGAATTATTATTTGATTGAGGTTGTTCATAATGGGATAGGAGAGAATACTGATCATGAGAATTTTGATTTTCAAGTTGGATGCAATTCACTTCATGATGTTTACACATCGGCGTGTCATTGTTCATGCAGTTTTTAGAAGTGTGATCACATTTGCGGTTGTTACGCATTTCTTGGAGTTCTTTTAGGCTCTGAAAATGAGATTCCATTTTTCGTTCTAGAGCCTCCAATTTCTCCATCAATAGGGAATTATCATCGATGTTGCTACTTTCATCGGCAAAAGAAACAGATTGATGATGTTTGTTGGGCCAGTTAAGTTGAAAAAGGACTTTGTCCTCAAGAAGTTGGAAAACCTGATTTGGAGTTTTGTAGAGGAAGATTTCTCCGGCTATTCCGTCAAGAATTCCTTGAGTAAGTTCGTCTAGACCATGATAGAATGTTTGAATGATATCTTTTTTGGTCAAACCGTGCCCATAACATTTTCGAAGCATATTTTTCAGTCGTAACCAGGCTTCAGTTAGACTTTCACATAAGTTTTGAGAAAATTTTCTGATTTCGAGTAAAAGACGTTCAAATAACGAAGGTGGAAAGAATCTGCTTATAAAAGCTCTTCTCATTTTATCCCACGTGTAATTGATGTTTTGCTGAGTTCATTGAACCAGATTTTAGCTTCATTAGATAAGGAGAAAGGAAACAATAAAAGCTTAACAACTTCACTTTGGGTTTCAGAATATTTGAACATGTCGCAGATTGCGAGAAATTCACAGATGTGGTCGTGCGGATCGGCCCGTAGATGACCATCGAATTTATTCTCTAAGATCATTTTTAAGTGGGTACTATTGATAACAAAGTTGTCATCAACATCGGGTCGAACAATGGCAGAACTAGGAGTTGGTGCCACAGTCTTTGTTCTTTCTCACATGGGTTGATCATCAGGATCAAGAATTATTAAGGGTGGTGAATCGGGTTAGGGTATGACATCCTCTTCGGATATTTTTGAGTTATTATTTAAGACTATAATTTCACTAATAGAAGGATGTTCGATAGAAGATTTGAGTGTCTCGACTTGAACAAATTCTTTTTGTGATTTTTTAAATTTGCAAGTTTTCTTTTTCAAATTTTCATTTAATTTAGATAGTGGGTTTATACAAACTTTAAGTAATTTGCAAAAAGACATTTTTTTATATATAAAAATTTTAAAATGAAGAAAACAAAATTTTATCTATATATTTATATTAATATTTTTTTTTATCTTTTAATATTTGTATATTCTTATTTTTAGTTATTTTTTAAAAAAATTTATTATATATATAGAAAATAAGGGTAATTTCATAAAAGATTATTTTTGGTTCAGATAGGAAGGTGCGGCGCTCTTGAGTATAAGTGTGGCGGCTTTCTGGGTTTAGGATGAGAGTCCGGCGAACTTTAGGAAAAGAGCGCCGACTTTCTATTTTTTTTTTTTTTTTTTTTTTTTTTTTTTTTTTAATTTTTTGATTTTTAAAATTTTTAGATTATAACAATCGAACGAAATAAACATAAGCATATAAAACAGAATTGCCAAATAAGCACAAATTAACAACTAACGCAATAACAATATAAATAACTGACAAAACAAATTAAAATAAAAACAATATAAAAACAAGATAACAAGCAAAAGGTAATAGAAGAATGAAATCACATAAACAATCTCAGAACCTTGAATAAGCACTTAAGCAAGTTTATACACAAAGATTTTATGAAGTTTTGAAAATTCTTTTCCTGGTTCACAAATGTGCGGCGACTTTTGATGTAAAGACTGTCGTGCTTTTTAGATTTTGTAACAAAAAAGTAAGAAAGTTTTACGACACCGGCATACTTAGTCAAAAGTACGGCGGTTATGCGTTTTGAAAGTAACCATTTTATTTGAAATTTCCAGAACTGCGGCGGTCTTGGTGTAAAAACCGGCGTACTTGCAGACTCAGAAGCACAAATTTTTATATTTTGGGTCGATTAAGAACACGTTTAAGCAAATAAAAAGCAAAAACAAGCAAACAAACTGAATAATAACTAAACAATTCCCCAGCAGCGGCACCAAAAACTTTGATGCGTGTCAAAAGCTTTAAATTTATAATGCTTAGAAATACTGGTTAATCGACTAAAGACACAACACGGGCAGTGTACCCTTTCGTATGTAATATAGTCTAAGGTAAGTCCAGGTCGTCCCAAGAGAATTGTAGTTCTCTCAGAATGTTTACAAATGGTGCTAAGGTCAAAATGATTGTCACTTATCAAATTAACCAAAACGTGCATATAACCAAGATTATAACTAAAGTAACGAGATGGTTCAAGCAAATGATTCAAGCAAGTTTGTTTAGGCAATGATCACTGAGATATAGAGTTTTTAGAATAGTGCTTATCAATTCGCACAATTACAACAACGTTAGTCAAGATGTAACAGGTACTTATATTGATAATTATCAAAGAATCCTTTCGGCCTTTAAACTTAGCTAAAACCAATATATTGAGTGAAATGATAGAACATGAATCAATAAGTAACCTTTCGACCACTATACTTACCAATATCAAGTTTAACCAATTCATAAAACAAATGATAACCACTATTCCAAACGCCCCATATCAAATTTCACATACGCCAAAACAAACACAAAACAACTACTCCATATTAGAACACATGGCACATATAATCAAACTTATAATTTCAGTAAATAGAAGCATAAATTTAATTTAGAAATACCAATTATCCGCAAATAGAAGTGTTATGAGAACAAAAGATCATATAACCAAACAACCGACTAATATCCAAAACCGAGAATCAAGCTAATGATTCTAACTTCAACACAATACCCAAACTTCAACACAAAAGATCATATAACCAAACAACCGACTAGTTCTGATATGACAGAGAAGTACGACGGTTTTCATGGGAAAACCACTGGTTTCGGGGGTGACACTAGACCTAAGTTATAGATAATTCTCTTAGCTTTCCGTGGCCAAAAACAGGAGGTAAAACCGAGTCCGTATGCTCAAGATATGACCAAAACAGTGGAGGTGTGTCGGGAGATCTTTACTTGAGTTTCATTATTCGTTTAAGCTTCATAACATTTTCTTCCATGATACCGGCGTGCTTTGTTCATAACACTGGAGGGCTTGACACTGAATGCCGGTGATCTTAAAGATAAACAACGGCGAGTTTCAATAGATTACTTGGCGCCAAAGGTTCATTATTAGAGCTGAAGGCTGGCGCACATTTAGAATAAGATCGCCGCACTTTACTTGCTGACTTGGATTTTTGTAAGATTATATTCGCCCCCGTCACCGGCGCACTTGAGACAAAAGCTTGGCGCTCTTTTCACTTGGAATAGGCTTTATCATAAGATTATCTTGGATTTGTACATATTGCCTTGGATCTTGAAGTTCTTCGTCTATTGGACCTGAAATGTATTTTCATGCAATTAAATATCAAAAGTCCATATAAAGCATCGATATATAAGCATAAAATCATCGATAACACATATAGAAATATGTATAATTTGAGCTTTATCAGTAATATACCAATCTAACACATAAACATATGACAAAACTCTAATGAACCCTAATTAGGACTATGTGCTTACTAAACCCTATATGCTTAACTAAACTAGTTTGAAAGTGTCCAAGGCTTAAGTATGAGTTACCTTAGGAACATTAGGATACCTTAGGACCCTTAGGCACTAGTACAACCCATTAGAGCTTAGGTATAAGTCCCTTAAGCACAAAACCATAACTAGATTATAACTTCCCAGAATTAGGTCTAAACTATCTCAAAACTTCACCATAAGTTATCACCACTTAGTATAAGCCCCTTAAGACCTAGGATTAGTTATTAGACACTCATAGTAACCTAATTTAGGCACCAAAACCTTAGGATAAACCCTAATTTAGGTCCTGAAACTAGATCAAACCTTCCCAAATCTTTCTCATAAGCTACCCTCACTTAGCATAAACCTTTTAGGACTTAGAATTAGTCACTAAACACTCTTAGGAACCTAACCTAGGCACAAAACCCTAGTTATAAACCCTAAACTCTCACTAGACAAAACTAGGTCTAAACTTAACCTAAACTAGTAAAACCTAAACATAAGCACCTCAATCACCTAAACCTAGCACCCTAGCATCTTCCCCTAACTAAGCTAGCACCCTAGCACCTTAAAAGAACCCACACAAGTAGCACCTTCAACCTCTCAACTCACCATCACCACTACCGGCCTAGGAAGCCCCTAGTTCGTCCTTGTCATGCCCTAGACCTTCCACATACCCTCCTAGCTCTGGTTACTTATTTCCCCCCCCCCCTCCTTGACACCTCCTTCTTCCTTTCTTGGTCACTACTCCAAGCGTACCTTATAAATACCCCCCGTCCCCTCTTCATTTCATTCACACCTCTTCTCTTCTTTCTCTCTACACATATTCTAGTCCTAGTAGTTGTACACAAGCTGTAGTAGGCCTAGGTGTCGAGCTAGCTAAGTCTTGCCCTTGTCGAGTTATAGTTTGAGCTGAGAAAACCCTAGAAACCCTAGGTTACCCTCGTTAACCCTTCCCTAGTTACGTAAGCTTTCATACTTGCTTTCTTTAGCTTTACTTTAGTCTTAGGATGCCTTAGATCCCATAGGAACCCTTGCCTAAGCCTTGAACACAAGAACTAGTTAGTTATCTTTTTAAAATCCTAAATTGAGTCGAATTGCGTTTAACATGCTATAAGCTCTTTACATTAGCTATAATCTGATTTAGGTATCTTAGATAAGCTAATATTAGTTAAACATAAGCTAGGAAACTTAGTTATTACATAAAAATATAGTTTACTTAAATTTAGGACTAGTTTTGCAATAGTTTACATGCATCGGGGTATATATGGTAAATTTCTGAAAATATTAGGTCTAGGAACTATTTTTGACATTTCTTAGAAGTTATAAGTATAAGGACCCTTTTTGCAAAATTATAAAACCCTAGGATAAAAAGTTAAGTAGTTATAAACTTAAAAGGACTAGTTTTGCAAAAGTTATAAAGTTAAGGGTATAAATGGTAAGTATAGAAAATTTATAAGTTCAAAGGTTGTTTCTATCATTTTCTCAAAATATAGAAGTTTAGGGACTAATTGTTTTGAGTATAGATAGTTATAAGTATAACTAATATAAGTATTATAAGCATAGGGTAGAAAGTGTAAATATATAAACTATAAGGGTATAAAGTGAAAATATTATATAAATATAAAACTTAATTAAAGTTAGAAGCATAACACAATACTAGGGAGCTTCATGTGAGGAGTACCATGTCGATATTTCATTTTGACGAGTTTGCTGGGTTTACGAATTAAAGTGCCCTGGCTCCTCAAACGATTATTGCATGTACTTCTGAATTATGATGGCCCAAATGGTGATATGTTATAACTAAACTTATGTTGGGTCACTGAATTCCCCAAATCTTCTAACAAGGATTTGAACGTAAAATCCCCTAAGTGTAAACAAGTCACTGAGTGAACAGTAACTCAGTGAGTCACCTTCAGGGAGCTAAGACCGAGCTTAAGAAGAAAGGTTCTCCATTCAGTGAGGCGGAACTCAGTGAAGTGTGATCTAAGCCAAGAAGAAGGTGATGGGTTCAGTGAGGATGACAATAACTCACTGAACCCCATGACTCCTCAACAACTTCATCGTACTGAATACTGATGACAAGAAGACTGAAGTTTTGGCGGGACTGGGCGGGAAAGTCTGAGCTGCTTTATTAAAGTGGTTTATCACATTAATGTCAAACTTTCCTCAAATGGCTAAAACCAGGCTGTCATCAGAAAGTGCCTTTTGGACTTAACTCAATGAAGGTTCCTTGCCAGAAGAATAATATCTTTCAAGATATTGTTAAGGAAGCTTTAGGTCCAATGTATATTTAGTTGTTCTATACTTGTGTATAAATAGGAAGCAAATGTGAGGAGTAAAAGTTGACAAGTTTGTGCAATTAATGCAAAGCATTCACAAACCACTTTACTCCTCCAAAGAACAACGCAAGCCCCTGAGATAGCTCAGTGGGTAATTTAAGTTGTCACTCAACATAGTTTGAGTTTAGTGAGGAGTCCATACAATACTTGTCGTTTCAACCCCAAGTGTTATTCCGCAAACACTTGGGTACGATTCTTTTTGATTTACTTCTAATAAAGAATTAAACGTTGGAAAATATTGTCTCTTATCTTTACGTTACTTTATTGTTAATCAATTTATACATCTTTGTTTAAAGTCATACAACTTGGTTACTTTAGCTTCTTAGTTACTGATAACCAAGTAAAAGGGACCAACAAGTGGTATCAGAGCCTCTGGTTTGTAAAACTTAAACCTATTTTCAAAACTTAAAGAGTGCTCAAGTTTTTAAAATCAAGATCCCACTATGACTGACATAGATGTTCCCCAGCTTGTCGACAAAAAGGGTGGAAGTTATTCAGCAACTGCCCCTCGACTTGAAGCTGGCAAATTTAATAAGTGGAAAAAGCGAATGCTTTGCTACTTAACTGGGATGGAACCATATTACATTAAGTTGATTAATGATGGTCCATATGTCCCAACAACTGCCCAAGGTTTAATTAAACCTGAAGCTCAGTGGACCCCAGATGAAAGGAGGGTGGTCAATCAAGACCAGCGCCTGAAAAGCATCATTATATCATGCCTTCCAGATGATATAATGGAATCAGTGATCAACTGTCCCACTGTCCAGCAGACATGGACTGACCTGGTTCATAGCTATGAAGGGCCTTCTGATACCAAAGAGAATAGAATCATGGACCTGAAGCTTGAATTCAATACCTTCAGGGCCAAGGATTCTGAAAGTCTCTCTGAGACTTATACTCGGTATAAGACCCTCCTGAATGAGCTGACCAATGATGGTGTTATACTATCTAAACATGAGATCAATGTTGGTTTTGTCAACAGTCTCCCTGAGAAATGGTTAAACTTCTCTCAGGGATTGAGAAATGCAAACCACATTCAGAACCTTGAGCTCCCTGCCATCTATGGGAAGTTTGTCTATGAAGACAATCTTATCACCAGGAGATACCCTGGTAAAGCTCAGGAGACTAAAAAGGCCTTGACAATTACACCCATATCAACTGCTTTCTATTCAAAAGGTGTTGTGCAGGATTTTCAGGATGGATCTGATGATGAGGTTGACCAAAGAACTAGTGAGGAGTATCTTAATGATCTTCAAATTGAATTTCATGAAAGAGCACTCCTTGCTAATTCAAAAAGGTTTTTTAAGAAAAACAAATTTCCTTCTAAAGCAAATGACAACACTGAATGCTTTAAATGTGGCAAAATGGGGCATTTTGCTAAAGATTGTTTTTCAAAAACAACCTCAGAACCATCTTTCAAATTTTCAGGAAATAACTCTTTTTCAGGCCCCAGCAAATTTCAACCAAAAATGCTTCAGTCTAGTCAAAGATTTGAAAAAGTCCCTCAAATCGACTTTGAAGCAAAGTACAGAAAGGCAAAAGCTAAACTTGCCCTTCTTGAATCATCCTCAACAGTCTCTCAGCCTCCTCAGGCTCCAAAGCCTACTCAAGCCAAGAACAAAGGGCTTGTTGCTGAAACATATGACTGGGATGAGGTTGAAGTGTCCTCTGATGATGATGAAGTTCACATCAGTGCCCTGATGGCTCTGTCAGAAGACAACAAACTTGTTGTGGGGAAGAGTCATGCAAGAAATGGTGAATGGGTCAACATCACAATGAGGAAGGTAAATCTTTTACTTTCTATGGATGATAATGATGATTGGAAATCTTACTTAGACTATATTAATGTTGATCTTAAGTATGTTGAAGAGCAAAGACTTAATTTGTTTTCAAAATTTAACAAACTGAGTTTTGAATTAAATCATTGTAGAGATGAATTACTTGCCTTAAAACAAGCCAAGCTTGAAAGTGTTACACTTCAAATTCAAAACTCTGAACTTGTAAAACAAAATCAAGCTCTTCAGGAAGAACTTAAGAAAGAAAAGGAAATTATTTGGAAATGGACTCAGAAAAACCCCAAACTTTATGAAACACTGAGTCTCTCACCCAGCCCCAATAAGGCTGGTCCGGGTGATGATCAACTCACTAAAGTTTCTGGGGAGAGTAGCCATTCTACAACTTTTCTATTAACCAACATACTCTCTAGCAAAGAACTAGCTCCCAAACCCAGTGATTGGATTGAAAGAAACAATCCTGATAGTAAATTGCCAAATTTTAACACTGGAAGAATCCTGGAGCCTGAAAGTCAGGCTATAAAGGAGCTGCTAGGAGTCACTGATGAACTTAGTCCTACTGAGTCCATCACTGAGTCTAAGTCTGATTCACCACTCCCTCCACTGAAACAACTTCAGGGAGCAGAACCCAATTATGACCTTGCACCATTAGTCTTTCAACCACATTCTCCTAAAGAGAAATCAGGGTTAGGAAGGACTATACTGAAAAGACCTACTCCTGCACCCACTGAACACCAAAAACCTTCAGTAACTATTGAAGTGAAGCCTGAAAGCACTGATTCAAAGGTTGATCAGCTTGGTGAACTTGTCAGGATGCTGAGTGAGAAAATTGAGTCTACTGAGAAAAACTCTGACTCAAAACTTACAAAGCCCTCAGTATCCTCAGGTTCTTCCAAACCAAAAACCACACCCAGACCCTCAGGGAGATGTGAACTGTGCAATTATCCAAATCACAGCACTGATAAATGCTACAGAGTCCTGTTTTGTATGATATGCAAACAAGAGGACCACAGAACTTGTGATCACATCCCCCACACTGCTTCTTTAAAAGCAAGGGGTCTATACAAAACCCAAGGCTATCAGTATGCCACACCTTCCAAACAAAGACTGAAGGCTAAGCCTTTCTCACCATGTCCTCACTGTGGTTTCAATGATCATCTTCCGGATGATTGTATGATGAAAGAATGCTGTGACATCTGTGGAGATCCCTCCCACGAAACCAGGGGACATGACAAAGTGATTCAGTCAAGAAGGAAAAACCAAACCAACACTTCTCAGTCACCTGAGGCATCAACCTCCACAAAATGTAAAACATGTGGTAGCTCAGGTCACACAACTTCAGACCATGATTCATTAACTGAGTTCAAAAAGTCCATGAGAACTAAGCCCACTAGAAGGTGGGTCAACAAGCAAAACTAACCCAGTTTACTGTTTGTGCAGAAACACATCAAGGATCCTACCTGGCATCTAGATAGTGGATGCTCCAGAAGTATGACTGGTGTGAAAAGTTTTCTGCACAAATATGTGGAAGAACCAGGACCCAAAGTAGTATTTGGTGATAACTCATCAGCTCCCACTGAATGTTATGGTTCAGTAAACTGCAATGGTATAGTTTTTACAAGAATAGCTTATGTTAATGGTCTTAAGTACAACCTGATAAGTGTTTCCCAACTATGTGATGCCAAATACATAGTTCAGTTTGATGACAAGAGAGGGACCATCTTTAATGCCAATAAGGAAGTTGTGTTGATTGCCCCCAGGAGGGATGATGTATATGTCCTTGACATGTCATCCCTGACTCAAAATGGGACTTACCTATTCTCAAAAGCAAGTGAGACAATCAACTGGCTATGGCATAGGAGACTCTCTCATCTCAATTTCAAGAGCATCAACAACCTGGCCAAACAGAACAAAGTTCTGGGCCTTCCATCCCTGGTGTATACCAAAGACAAGCCTTGTTCTGCTTGTGAAAAAGGAAAACACCACAGGGCATCATTCAAAACCAAACAAACCTTTTCCATCAAAAGCTGCCTACATCTTCTTCATATGGACCTTTTTGGACCTGTCAGTCCAATGTCCATTCACCATGAGAAGTATACTCTGGTCATAGTGGATGAATACTCAAGATATACTTGGGTTTACTTCCTGACCAAAAAGAGTCAGGCAGCTGAAACAATCATGTCATTTGTCAGAAACATTGAAAATCAAAATGATGTCAAAGTTAAACAGATCAGGACTGACAATGGCACTGAATTCAAAAACCAAGACCTTGAGTGTTTTTGTGATGAGAAAGGAATTTCTCAAAATTTCACTTCTCCCTATACTCCTGAACAAAATGGAGTAGCTGAAAGGAGAAATAGAACACTCATTGAGGCAGCAAGAACAATGCTGAATGGCTCAGTCCTCTCAAAACATTTTTGGACTGAGGCAGTTAAAACAGCCTGCTACACTCAAAACAGGTCAATCATTGTGAAAAGGCATAATAAGACACCTTATGAGATATTCAAAGGAAGGATTCCTGACATCAGCTATTTTCATGTATTTGGGTGTCCTGTGTTTATACATAATCACAAGGATCACTTAGGTAAATTTGATGCCAAAGCTGATGATGGATACTTCCTGGGATATTCCTTGGTTTCTAAAGCCTTCAGGGTGTTCAACAAAAGGAGACAACAAACTGAGGAAACTTATCACATTACTGTTGATGAGAGCACTGAATCCATCAGGTTCTCAAATTCCTCAGTTGAAGAAATTGGTATTGATGATTCATCAAGATATCCTCCTGATGAGTATCATCCTGAGAACAATCCCTCAACCCAATACCAAGCTGATGCTGATGTCTCCTATTACATCATCCCTCACAACCTACCCCAACCACCTATCAGTGAGTTCATAGAAACTCAGCCTGTCTCAAATGAGACTGACACCACTGAACAAATTGTTCAGGAACCCTCAGAACAAATTGTTCCTACTGTAGTCACTGAAGCACATATTGATGAGTTACCTTATGTTCCTGAGTCTGAACCTAATCAGGCTCCTACAAGCTCAAGTTCCTATCCCAAACCCCAGGATAGCTGGACTAGATCCAAAATCATTGAGCTTGTGAACATCATTGGTGAACCCACTGAAGGCATGCTCTCAAGAAGCAAGGCTGCCAAACTCAAGGCTGCCACTGCCAACATATGTCTTTATGCTGACTATCTCTCAGAAATTGAGCCTAAAAATGTCAAAGAAGCCCTGACTTATGAAAGTTGGGTTCAGGCCATGAGAGACGAATTGGAACAATTTGACAGAAATGATGTCATGACCCTTGTTGAATGCCCCCAGGGTGTTTTAATCATTGGTATGAAATGGGTTTTTAAAAACAAGACCGATGAAAATGGCACAGTCATCAAAAACAAAGCAAGACTGGTTGCCAAAGGATATAATCAACAGGAAGGCATAGACTATGAGGAAACTTTTGCACCTGTTGCAAGAATGGAAGCCATCAGGATCTTCCTTGCCTATGCAACTTACATGAACTTTAAAGTTTACCAAATGGATGTTAAAAGTGCATTCCTCAATGGTAACATCAAAGAAGATGTTTATGTGCAACAGCCTCCTGGTTTTGAAAGTAGTGAATACCCCAACCATGTCTACAAGCTTAACAAAGCCCTTTATGGACTGAAACAAGCACCTAGGGCATGGTATGAAACTCTTTCAGCCTTCCTGATCCAAAACAAGTTTGTCAAAGGAAGAATTGACAACACACTGTTCATCTACAGAACAAAGGATGATGTCATTCTTGTCTAAGTATATGTTGATGACATCATCTTTGGCTCAACAAGTTACAAACTTTGCAAACAGTTTGAGAAACTGATGACCACAAAGTTTGAAATGAGCATGATGGGTGAACTCACATACTTTCTTGGACTCCAAATCAAACAAACTGATAAAGGAATATCCATTTGCCAAGAAAAATACCTCAGGAACCTACTGAAGAAGTATGAGCTCACTGACTGCTCTTCAGTGAAAACCCCTATGGTTCCTCCAAACAACCTTGGCCCTGATCTCACTGGCAAATCAGTGAATCAAACCCAATACAGAGGAATGATTGGCTCCCTGATGTACTTACTTACCTCAAGGCCTGATATCCAATTCTCAGTCTGTCTGTGTGCCAGATACCAGGCTGACCCTAAAGAATCACATCTCACTGCTGTCAAGAGAATCATCAGGTACCTGAAGGGTACTCCAAACCTTGGTTTGTATTACCCAAAATGTTCAGGATTTGACCTCAAAGGGTACACTGACTCTGACTATGCAGGATGTTACATGGATAGGAAAAGTACTTCAGGATCCTGCCAATTTCTTGGTGGTAAACTTGTGTGTTGGAGTACAAAGAAACAACAATTAGTAGCCATGTCCTCAGCTGAAGCTGAACATATGGCTGCTGCAGGATGTTGTGCAAATGTACTATGGATGAAGAGCCAACTGAGTGACTATGGCATTCAGTATAAGATGGTACCTATCTTTTGTGATAATACAAGTGCCATAGCCATCTCAAACAATCCAGTACTTCATCAAAGAACCAAACACATTGACATCAGATACCACTTCATCAGGGACCATCTCTAATGGAGAAATTGAACTACATTTCATCCCCACTGAGTATCAGCTAGCTGATATCTTCACTAAACCCTTGGATGAACCCACTTTCACAAGATTGAAAGTTGAACTGGGCATGTTGGACATAGAATCAGGGAACTAATCAAAAATTATAATTCATTCAGGGGGCTGTGGATGAAAAATGGCATTCAATACCCTAACTAAATGTTCCGAATACTTAGTTAGTAAATGTCCCAGCTAGGTAACTGATTCCTATTAAATATAGGAATATATGTCACTTACACAACTGGCATCCACATCTTGGGCCCCCACATCCCTCTCACCAAACACCACTGAGCATTAAATGCTCTCTCACACACAAAAAGTGTGATGATTTTTTCTCTGCAAAAGTGCATTATTTGCAAAGGCACCCCAAAGGGTGAGAAAAAAAGGGGTAGTGGGAATCGTGATATTTAATGCGGATCTCAAACCTATATTATTATGCCGTTTCGGTTGAATATTATAAGTTTTTGATATCCACAACATCACTACCCTAATTCCCACTATAAATACCCCCACAAAAAGGGTAAAACACACACGCTTTTAAAATCATAACTAAACTCTTGCACATTGTTTTCAAAACTGCGTGTGTTTCCCTCACCAATACCATTTTTTTTTCAAAACCAGGTTTTTTATCTAAACCAAATGGCTTCTTCAAAGGTCGTAAAATACGCACCCAATGTGGATTTCCAAATGGAAAGCGTAGACCTTACCAAGAACAATGTGGTGGGGAACTTTGCCTACCCTGCTGGGTTCCCTGAATACAGGGATGTGGTGAAATTCCTTCAGAACTGCTTTCTGACCACCGCATTCACAAAAACCCCCTCAGTCATCTACCCTGAATATTTGAGGGAATTTTGGTGCACAGCAGTGGTTGAAAGCCCTGATGTGCCCAAAGAGGCCAAAATAAAGTTTACAGTCAAGAATGGAACTAAGTCCCTAACTCTTGACTATAAAACTTTTGTCAAAGCCACTGGGCTTGATTACACACAGACTTTCATTGCCCCACCATCTGATAAAGTTGTGAAGGAGGTCTTACTGACGCTAGGGCCTTATAACAAACTTCATCCTGAAGTGTCACCTGGGGTCCTACTATCCAAAGCCCCAATCATCAAGACCTGGTTCCCAGCTCCCTGGAGGATAATAATGACCTTTGTCATTCGGGTCCTCTGGGGAAATAAATCCTCTACTGAGCAATTGAACAATACTCAAGCAATGATATTGTTCAGTCTCATTGAGGGTAGATTTATTGACCTTGGAGAAATAATCTTCAAGGACCTCATAGCAAAATTAGGGGGGAAGTCTAGGCAAAAACTTATGTCATACCCTAGATTCATTTCCTGTGCCCTACAAGATTTGCTTGGGTCTGAGTATGTAAAGCCTGATGCAATAGGTTTTGAGCCTGAAGTGTTACACAAGGCTAATTACTCTCGTGACCCTCTAGAGGTTACACCAGTCACCCTGACCCAATATATGCGTACTGCTATCCAGGGTGACAATATTATATCACCAGTTCCCTCTCCCACCAAAAAAGTGAAGAGGAAGAAGGGACAGGGTTCCAGGAAGGTGGCTCAACCCAAGTCACTCGACACTGAGACCTCTGACCTTAATGCTGCCAAAAAAGGGCATGAATTACCGCCCTTGACTGCGGACACCTTGAGAATAATTACCCAGTCACTAGGCCTGCAACAAAAGCCAACGGAGGGCACTGAGACATCCCACTCAGTGTCCTCGGGCATACCCGTTTCCAAAGACTCTACTGTCATAAACAAGACAATTGAGCCGAAACAAACCAAACCTTCACATCCTGCTAAAGGCTCTGGCAAATCACAACCAGAGTCTCAGGGAGTAAGGGATCCTAAATCCTCGGTGGGGCAGCACTACTCCACTGAGAAGGGGGTCCACAAACAATCACATCCTGCTAAAGGCTCGGGTAAATCAAAACCCAAGCATCAGGGAGTAAATGTTCCTAAATCTTCGACAGGCTAGAACAAGCCTGTTGGAAAGTGGGACATAACCATTCAGGTGCCTGATGAGGACATTCGCAAAAAAACGCTTTTGTCTGAGGGCACAAAAACTCATCCCCAAGACTCAGAGGGAAACATACAACCCGCTGATAGGGACACAACATTCACGACTCCTCAGTATGACATTGAGAAAAACCCATCAGTGTCTGAAGGGGTCACGGGGGACATAGATTCAGAGGGATATAAACCACCCGCTGATATGGAACCCAAAACTACTCCCGGAGGTGCGCATTACTTGGGAACTGGCCTTAAAGACCAGGTAGGTAAAACCCAACCTACCGGATTTGAGAGGTCAGGACCTGGCCAAAACGAAGGCAAATCTTCTTATAAAGAGGAGCCGGATAACCTCCATTTGTTGCAGATTACCTCCCTGGCAGATGCTCAGGCGTTCTTATTTTCTGATGATGAATTTAACAGTGACGAGGAAGTCTTCACGGCCGGAGATGAAATGGAGGTTGAGGAGACAGTCCCTGAACCTGTTACTCAGTCTCCTCAAGCCTCTAACCATGATGAAGATGAACAACATTCCGAGCCAGAAACCTCAAAAGACGCTCCTACTCCTCTCACTGAAAGAGCCTTCAAAAAGTTCATCAAGAAAATGACCAATGTTTTGTACAGGGGGGTCACTGAAGAGGTGTTTGATCTGCATACTGAGCAAGCAGTCCACTATCACCTCCTCAAAGATGCTGTTGAAGAATACAATGATGATGTCAGGGAGCAAAATTCCACTGTCTCTCACTCCCTGACACAAATGGCTTCACATATCAATCAATTTTTGGAATCCCTAAAAGAGCTGGCTACAGGGGTTAAGTCAGTTCAAGAATCAGTCAAAGATGATCCTGAGCTCAACAAGAAACTTCTTCAGGCATCTGAGACATACCAAGTAAACGCGGTGGCTCTTACTGAATTACTTGGTCTGATAAAGGGTTCCAATGTTCAGAATCTCAGCTCCACGGTGGAGTCCCTCAAGTCTTCCTTCACTCAGTTGGAAGCATCAGTGACAGCTCAATCCTTGAAGTCCACATCTCTGGCATGGAAAATGGGATCCAGAATGACTGCCCTTGAAAATTCTCAGGCTACTCTTGACTCCAAGGTATCTCTCATTCATCAGGATACTGCGGAGATCAAGTCAATGATGACGGAAATGTTTCAAGTTTTCAAGGGCACCTCTACTTCATCTTCAGTAACTCCAACACTTGCCATCACTGCAGCTCTGACAATTGTTGAGGGGGAGAATGTTCCTGAAACCCCTATTACTGATGAACAAGAAGCTGGACAGCCCTCTCACACTGAGGGGGAGTATGTCACTGAAGCCACACCGATCACAGAAGTTCCACCACAAGAGGAACCAGTCTCCTCCACTCTCTTTCAGGACAGAGGAAAAAGTATTGCCACCACCTCAGAACCTGAAGTGAGACTCCAGCCTGCCTCCAAAATTGTCAGAGTTGACCCTGATGAACCTATCAGGGTCCCATATGAAATTAATGGAAAAATCTATCAACTCACCCATGACCAAATACAAGACTACATGGAAAGAGTTGAGAAAGCGGCAAAGGCAGCTGAAGAAGAGAAATTGAGCAAGCCTGAACTGATACAGGTTGTTCATAAGGAGGCTGAAAAGATTGGTCTGGATACTGAGGCACTAGCTACTGAGCAAGCTGGTGCAGCCTTTAAAAAGGCTCAGGAAGAACAGATGAATGCTCTGAAAAGGGAAAGGGAAGAAAAGCTGAAAAGGCAAACTCAAATCAGAAAGACCATGGTTGAAAGATATCATTGGGTGATGAAGGAAAGGTTGAAGCCTGAAACTATCTCTGACATTAAAATCCACAGAAACACCAAACCTGCAATGGTCACTGTCTTCAGGGGGCTGATAAAAGAATCATGGACACTCATAACCCATTCAGATTCGCTGACTTCGGGATTACTGAACTTGATGAACTCCGTCCCATCATTGCCAAGAAAAATAATGTCGTTGTACATCATCTTCTCAAGTCACTGAATGAAAGGTATGAAAGACTGAGAGCAATGCCTGAAGCCCTCAACATTCCCTCCCTTCTTCCTGCTCCAACAACAGGAACTGCTTCTTCAACCACCACCAGGAGAAAAAGGAAGCACATTGAATCCGAGCCTGAGATCAAGGTCCCAGGATTGGATTGTGACAGGTCCGTTCCTGAAGGAATCACCTTCGTGAACAACACTGTGCTTGAACACCCTGAAAGAGGTCTATGCTTTACGGATGAATATGGAGACCTTGCTTTCCAAAGATGGTCTGATATAGACAAGGCAGGGGTCACGGCAATGGTAACGTACCTGATGTTAGCTTCTCCTATACAAAGTGGTGCAAACCAAAGGTTCTGTAAGGACCTTCGGGCAAAGATTGAGAAGCATCCTGAGAAACACCTGCTGAGATCAAAGAAAGCTAAGATTAAGGGTCTTGGCTATCATCTGAACATCTGATCTGCAACAACTATCTTTATTTTGTTTGTAATTTGTAGGAAAATGTAATAGCTATAAATAAAATGATGTTTTGTTTAAATAGTTATGTCCTACTTACAATTACAACAAACATTCAGCAAGAGAAGAAGTACCCTGACAACTCATGCTGAATCAAGAGACACTTAGGCTATTTGTATGTTCAAATAGGGGGAGATTGTTGGGTCACTGAATTCCCCAAATCTTCTAACAAGGATTTGAACGTAAAATCCCCTAAGTGTAAACAAGTCACTGAGTGAACAGTAACTCAGTGAGTCACCTTCAGGGAGCTAAGACCGAGCCTAAGAAGAAAGGTTCTCCATTCAGTGAGGCAGAACTCAGTGAAGTGTGATCTAAGCCAAGAAGAAGGTGATGGGTTCAGTGAGGATGACAATAACTCACTGAACCCCATGACTCCTCAACAACTTCATCGTACTGAAGACTGATGACAAGAAGACTGAAGTTTTGGCGGGACTGGGCGGGAAAGTCTGAGCTGCTTTATTAAAGTGGTTTATCACTTTAATGTCAAACTTTCCTCAAATGGCTAAAACCAGGCTGTCATCAGAAAGTGCCTTTTGGACTTAACTCAATGAAGGTTCCTTGCCAGAAGAATAATATCTTTCAAGATATTGTTAAGGAAGCTTTAGGTCCAATGTATATTTAGTTGTTCTATACTTGTGTATAAATAGGAAGCAAATGTGAGGAGTAAAAGTTGACAAGTTTGTGCAATTAATGCAAAGCATTCACAAACCACTTTACTCCTCCAAAGAACAACGCAAGCCCCTTAGATAGCTCAGTGGGTAATTTAAGTTTCCACTCAACATAGTTTGAGTTTAGTGAGGAGTCCATACAATACTTGTCGTTTCAACCCCAAGTGTTATTCCGCAAACACTTGGGTACGATTCTTTTTGATTAACTTCTAATAAAGAATTAAACGTTGGAAAATATTGTCTCTTATCTTTACGTTACTTTATTGTTAATCAATTTATACATCTTTGTTTAAAGTCATACAACTTGGTTACTTTAGCTTCTTAGTTACTGATAACCAAGTAAAAGGGACCAACAACTTAATAACAACATAGCTCAATAGTAGGGAGCTTCACATGAGGAGTATTAACTTCTGAATTATGATGGCCAGAATGGTATTATGTTGATGACATAATACAATAGTAGGGAGCTTCATGTGATGAGTCTTATACTTCTGGATTGTGATTGCCCGAACGGTTTTATGCTATATCTAAAACATTAACGAACCTAAGAATGATTACTTAAGAAACCTAAACAAGATAAATAAAGCTTGACATACATCCAAACCTACAACACACCAGGATACGTGAGTAAGGCAGTCTAGTTCCCGAGTCACTTTTTACATCAATTAGATTTCCCTAAGCCCAGGTGAGTTTCATAGCCTCACATCTTTTTAAACTTTCACTCTAAATGCTTTACAAACCCTGTGAGGGGGATACATGCTACTTGCTTTACTTAAAACCGAATACAAGTCTTTTTCTTTGGTTGTTGCACGAGTAAACTACCTGCCACCACTACATAACTAAAATTCATGAATCTAATCGTTTGGATATTTTACCCATGCGAACGCGAATATAGTTGATAGATCTATTGGAGTTTGACAACTCCCGTTGGTATTAACATCTTTCTGGATGGTACCAATAAGTACTATATTTGAACCCACTGAAGGATTAACTTTGGCAAGTTATCCTTCCCATCCCCTTATGGTTTGGTCTGCACACCCCATGACCCGGACTGTTAACGTGTGGTTCATGAGCTTAGTTCAACACACCCCACTCTTGATAATTGTGCATGCATCACAATTATCACAGACACACATAACATTTTCCCAGATGGCTGTAACAACGGAACCCAGGGAACTTGTATTCACTAACACTTAAACTATGACTCTCACTCAACACCTAGTGTTGACTTTTAAGCATGTATTCTAGGTATATCACTTCTACGGAGATATGGCAGAAGGAGGCATTGAACTCGGAGGATTTTCAAACCGGTTATCATTCAAACATCACTTAACACCTAGACTTTGGGACCTCATCAATAGTAAAAAAAATATATATATATTTTTTACTATAAAAACTCTAATAATTAAATGAATGATAACTAAATTTCTAAAAACGTCTCTTTTCGAGTCGTTTTCTATTACTGTAACTGTGACTCCATGAAGTAATACCCCAAACACTTAATCCGCTGCGATCAGTGAAAAATGGGGTGTTACACAAGATAAATGAATGGAACTCTCCCGAGTCGACAACGCATAGAATCTGCCATGTTAATTACCCTCTTGTTGCTTACCCCGACACCATAGAGATTCGATTTTGCTAAGTTTATTTTCAATCCCGACGCTAAAAAGAAGAAATGTAGAATTATAACCAGGTTTTGAATGTTTGATGTTGAGCAATCCCTAAGAAAACTTACATCATCTGCATAAAACAGATGAGAGATTTCCAAATTGGATGTCCTGATTGGAATACCACCAAAAAGATTAGATGCCTTTGCATCTTCCAGGGTAACATGTAAACCTTCCATAGCAATGATAAAAACTAAAGGTGAGAGCAGATCACCTTGATGAAAACCGTGATGTAACAAAATTTTTTTTAAGTGGGGCTGCCGTTAATAATATCGATGATCTAGCAAAAGTAAGACAATATCGAATCCAGTTACGCCAACATGATGGAAAATGCATGAAATCCATCATCCTATCAAGAAAATCCCAACTTATATAATCGAAAGCCTTTTCAAAATCTATTTTTAAAATCATCATCTATTTCTTTTTCTTTTTGTACCAATCAATAATTTCATTGACTAACAAGGGATCGTCAAGGATTTTGCGACCTTTAACGAATGTCGCTTGCTCGATACTAACAACTGAATCCACCACTTGAGCCAATCTGTGAGCCAACATCTTATCAAGGATCTTGTATTTAACTCATATGAGGCTTATAGGAAGATAGTCATTAACCCCCATAGGGCTAAAACCTTTCGGGATAAGAATGATGAAAGACGAGTTACATCCTGGGGGAATGATAGAAGTATTTAAGAATTCATTAACGAGAGTAAAAAAAATATCATTCTTGAAAACATCTTAATGACGTTTAAATATAGAAAAAGTGAATCCGTCCGGGCCCCGGGATCTATCATTTCCACAAGACCATACTGCTTCCTTTAACTCTTCCATTGTGACATCTTTTGATAGAAAAGACGCCTGAGCCTCAGATAAAGCTTTAAATCATGAGCTGCGGTTTTGATGGATTGAATCCACACGTTCAAACTTCAACCTGAAATGATTAAAGAATACATGTTTTACTTGATCAATAATCCATTTACCTGCTGATTTAACACCTTTGATAGCGAGAGAAAAACGCTTTCGATTCAAAATACCATGGTAGTATTTAGAATTCTCAACGCCCTCTATACTCCATTTTATTTTAGCCTTTTGAGCCATATCTAAGACTTCCTTCTTTACGATATCATAAAACTTTGACTTTTCTAGTTTGTTTTCTTCGATATCAGTGGTTGAAGCAATGCCAAGATCGAGCAGATTGCCCACAACCTTTAACTTGTCTTTTAAGTGTTTTTTTTTATTTTTTATTTTTTTTTTTCCTGATATTCGGTTCTTTAAAGTAGTCGACCACCAAACTTTGATATCACTCTTTAACGTCTTCAACTTATTTTTGAAATGAATTGCCTCCTTTCATTTCCGTTATTAATGTGATTATTCCACAAAAGGATCAACAAATTATGAAAATCAGGTTCCTCTAGAAAATAATTAAGAAACCGAAATGGTCGAGGACTATAATCAAGAACTTCTTGCTTTAATAAAATTGGACGATGATATGATATTACCTTGTCAAGAGCGGTCACTGAAATATCAAGAAAGATATATCCAATCTCTTCGGAAATAAGAAAACGGTCAAGTTTGCTCATCTTTTGACCATTTGACCTTAAACGGGTAAAAGCAAAACCTCTCATTGGAATTTCCTACAGAGAATTATTGGAAATGAATGTATTGAAATCATCAGCCTTTCTTTCAATGAAGTTACATCCCCATTTCTCTGATGAATCTCGAACCGCATTAAAATCACCAAAAATAATAAATTCCCCATTATTATGACGCATGAACATCGATACAGAATGCCAAAGATCTCATTTTTAGAGCTATCTTGCGAGGCATATATAATGACAATATACAGGGCCATCTCATTGATTTTGGTGGCCCCATGCCATCATCACAAAGAGGTCCTTAAACACACATACAAAATACACATGTATCACTAGTGCGTGAACAGATTAAACTCAAGTCTCATGTTGTATATATACATATAATAAAGTGCATGAAATTTTGTGGCCCTCGTTAAGCGGTGGCCATGTGCAATTACACCTCTTGCATGTTATCAAAGCTTGTAATTTTATTCCATACAAAGATGGCCGCTAGAATAGCTTGAATTTGATGGTTTATGGAAATTAAACCTATTCAAGTGAAAGTTTTATGGAAAGAAAAAACTACTCAACAATCTTGCATGTTGATGATTTGTGTAATCTCTACTTAAAACATTCATTAGAGCTGCCGTTAATTGTGATGGAGCTTGGTGTCATGTGCGTCACAACAGTGGTGTCAAGTGTTTCCCTTTGACCATTAGTATTAGAATGGTTTTGTATTAGAGCGATGAGTATGATATCTTAAGTTATGAAGAAAAGTCCCGTCACATCATCGCCACATTAACTTTAACATTTCAATATTAACACAAAAAAAACACCCCTTATCATAACACCACATCAATACCATACTTTGGGACCCACTATTCTAATATTTCAAAATTTAACCCCTTAACTAATACTTCTTTTCCATTTATTTAACCAAACTAAGATTTCATTAATAAACTTAAAAATTACAATATAAAATAGAAGAAGTTACGAAATAGAAAAAAATACGAAGTAAAAAAAAGTTACAAAATAAGGCATTACATAAACTTTAATTAATAAAAATAAAACACAGCTAAGTAAAACATTACATAAACGTACAAAATTAATCTGTTTTGTAATCAAATTCCTCCACAACCCCAAATTCCAACCTGAACACGACATCATGCTCTTGATTGCCTACGTCTCTCTTCCTACTTTTGTTGAAGCCTTGCTTGTTCTGCTTCAACCCGTGCTTGTTCTTCCTCTATTTCTCTTAAAGCCTCTTCATTTCGCATAAATTGATGGTGCTATGTTGCAGTAAATCCATGCTCAGCAACTGACTCTTCTTCATAACCCATAAATTGATGTTGCTGTTTCTCAATAAATCCATGCTCATCAACTGATTCCTCTACATCTAGCCCAAGTTGATGTAGCTGTTGTGTTGGGTCTGAAAAACTGACCCAATTGTCTATGACAGGTATCTAAACATAAAATAGCCTAACTCACCTTCTAAAGGTCAGTGAGCATCAGGTCTCGGATAACGATCAGAAAGGATTTCACTTCATAACTATCAATGTGAACCTGATAGTTATCAGAAGTGATATACTCCCTGAGAGTTATCAAAAAACATGACTATCTGATTATTATTCTGAAGATGACTCACTGATAAAAGAAATCAGTAAGTGTTGCATAAAGCTCAAATGCGGGTTGAAGCACAACCTTAGAATGGATGGCCAGGAACTTCCTTGAGAAGATAAGTTCAAGTAACTAGAAAATTAAGTCTCAAGGAAGTTCTTGGCCATCCATTCTAAGGTTTCGGTGTCAGGGAGTGAGATATAAGGAGCTAAAGACAACACCAGAATCACTGAGATCTGACAAATGTCTCTTTGACTCTGGAGACTTAATTTTTCTATTTTAACCACAACCTTAGAATGGATGGCCAGGAACTTCCTTGAGAAGATAAGTTCAAGTATTTATTGATATACGTGAAACAGGCATTGGAACTATAAGTTGTTAAATCGGAAAAGCCGAAAGTACGCTTCAGACTAGCTACTAGGCACGTGCCTATCTATAGCAAGTGGAAAACTTACTATGCAACCGTAATACAATCACTGTTTCCCCTCCTATATGAACGCACAGTTGGAACCAAAGTTAAGTATGAGATTCCTACAAAGTAAATAATATAAAGTATTATTGTTAGAATCCTCTTCTCTTAGAAACAACAAAGAAGCTAACAGACTTTTGTTGTTTGATTTTGTAGAGTTTTATTTGCCAACTCGGGGGTAGTTTTCCGTAGGCTATTCCTTGTAAATATTTGATTCATTGATAATAAGATTTAGAAAGGTTGAAAAATTCCAATGGTGTTATTAGCATGTCTGTGTCGTTCTCAAGCAAACCAAAATCACATATGTTGATGTTCATTAGTTTTCCTCACTTGCTAAAGCTTTTGTTCATATCATTCATGGTTTGTATAAACGTGTGTGCGGTAAGCAGACCCAGCATGTTGTGATACCGAACCACCCATAATGTTTTCAATATGTGTTGTGTGTCAAATTATAGTATATAATTATTCCGAAGAAATACTTGTGAAAGTATTTCCCAGGTCGTTCTCCCAACGAAGGTTCGAATGGAATATCAAATAATCGAAATGGGAATCGTGTAGTGTAAGTGAATAGTGAAAAAGTGATTGTGAAATCAAAATATGAAATGAAAAAATGAAATATGCACAAAGTACAAGCTATATATGCACAAAAGTCTAAAACGTAAAAAATGGAAATGCAAACGTAATTTTAAAACGTAACGTACAAAATAAAACGCGACTTTTATTCTAAAAATAATCCAACAAGTGTGAAACAATTTTCTAAAAATCTTAAACTATTAAAAAGAATTTTAAGGAAAAGAAAAATATTTTTTTGAGTTTTTATTTATTTTCTAGAATTTATTTTCTATTTATTGAATTAAAAAGTAATTAAAAATAAAAGAAAATGTGAAAAATAATGGGAAAATTATGAAAACTAATCTGAAAAATCTAAAATATTATAAAAGAATTTTCTAAACTATTTTTGTATTTTTTAAAGCTTTTTCTGATTTTTTATGGATTTTTGTTATTTAAAAATGATTTAAAAATGATTAATAGTGAAGAAAAATTAAGAAAAATATCAAATCAACTCAAAAAATTATGAAAAATTTACAGAAAATCTAAAATATTATGGAGGACTTCCAGAAAAAATTTGAATTGAAAATGATAAGCAGAAGTGCTTATTCAAGCAAAAATAGCTTATGGCAAGTGCTTATTTATAAGCACTTGCCACAGAAACTTAACCAAACTCTCAACACAAATTTAATATACCAAAATAAGGACAATGATGCTCAAAAATCACAGATATAAGCACAAATGCAGATGTACAAGCAAATAAGCAGTCTAGGAATTAGCTAAACTAAAAGCTGATAAGCACAACTTAAAGCAGTGAGCAAATAACAATGTAAACAACTAATTTACACTAAAAGGAACTCAAATATGCAATCAAAACTCAAAGACAAGCTTAAACTAACAATTGCAGCCCTATTGTCCAAAGCAGATACTAGTCCTATGCAACTAACTTGCAGTCCAAATAAGCTGATTTAAATAAGCTCAAATCTTAAAACCAGTGGGGGCAAATGATTAACTACACTACTGAGAGTAACTAAACCTAAAAGCTCAGACAGTAACCAACTTTAACTACTCTAAATTATACCAAATTAACCTGTCAAAACATATGGTGCAGGGGAAACTTAAGCTCAATCAGTCAACTTCCATCAGCTATTCATATAAGCTAATAAGTTCCAAACCTCAATATTCTTTTTGAAATTGATTTTCAGGCTACTAAACTTTACAATTCCACTTTTCAAAAGTAAATCCAATCAAAATTGAACACTAGAGCTGCTATAGAAAAGTGTAACTAAAAACTGAGTATCAACTATATATTTAATTTTTTGAATAGAAGAAACTTTGACTAATCCTAAATTCTAGCTTCTGAATCTACTCCTATATGTAGTTTAAAGCTAATGTAACTCTAAATTAAGCTAGTTTAGTCTATTATGTAATTACTACTATAATACTATTAACTGAATTCAACAACAAGAATAGTTAAGCTAATTAGAAATCTAATTGACTTATTAGCTAATTACCTACTGATTTTATATTCTAAAATTCTACAACTAACCTAAGTGAACAAGTTTAAAACAGAAATTCATTGATAAAAGCACAGCAACACTCATTTTCTGTTTCATCCAAACAACCCTTAACCTGGCAGATTATACTATACTATACTGATCCAATCCGATTAGCTACAAAATAACGATCACTTCAATGCTCTAATTACAAATAGAGATAAACTGAACAGTTAACTACCACTGATAACTACTCAAACACAGATTAACAAATCTACTAATTAATCAAAATGAATAATCTGAACTATACTATATCTAAGACTGCAATGCAAAAGATCAAATAAACTAAGCTACGCAGAAACTGTTATGCAACAATCAATCAGAATGTAACAATGAAACAGTTCACAAAAGCTATATCACTATGCAAATCAGATTCTACTTTTAGTAATTCAAATGAGAATTTACCTAAAACATTCCCCTCAGTTAGAACAAAGGGGATTCACAGAAGCCTATCTTTAGATAGGCTAAGCTCTTCCATTCCTCAGCTTAACATACCATAGTACACCATGAATCACCATTGAAATCTGTCAGTTGACTTTCATTGACTGCCAAGCTAATGAACAATTTAACTAAACTGCACTCTCAGAAGCTATGAAGATCTGATATGAAATGTTTAGTACTACAAACAAGCTTAACTAAAAGCTTATTAACAATTAAACTATCTCTATTTTTGAATTTTCTGATTTTATGAATTTCTAAATGATATAAAAAACTGAAATTGAAAGCTATTTTTAATGAAGTAAAAACAAGCTGAATGAGTTGAAAACTTAAAAGAAATAAGCTGGAAACAATAACAAGTAAGCTAAAAGTGGAATTGATTAAAAGTGAAAACTAATTTCATTAAAATAAAATCAATTACAATTAAACTAACTAATACAAGAGGAAATTTTGGCAGAGCTTTGCTACCCAAAGACTCCACACCAAATCAACTAGCCTAAGCTTCTATTTATAGCACAAGAGAGAGGATTCTAGAGGGGAGGGGGTAACGGATTGCCAGCTTGGCAATCCGTGTGCTTGTGTTTAAGGGTGAGCATGGTCCAAAAACCGGACCGGACCGGACCGGACCGACCCGACCGAGGACCGAGAACCGGAAAAACCATAGACCGAGACCGGACCGAATGTGGTCGGTCCGGTCTCGCTCCGGTTCGGTCCGGTCCGGCCTTCGGTCGGTCCGGTCCAATTAGGCATATTTTGGCACATTTTTTCGGTTTTTTGGTCGGTCCAGACCGGACCGGACCGGACCGACCGGACCGAGGACCGACCAAGCCAAAAAGACTAGACCGAGGACCGGACCGAATGTGGTCGGTCCGGTCCGGTTCGGTCGGTTTTGTCGGTCGGTCCGGTCCATCCGGTCCGTTTGCTCACCCTTACTTGTGTTTCTTCAAGCATCATCTGAGCCCTTGATCATTAATCTATCATTCTTCAATCATTACACACCCTTGGATCATCATAATTGACGTGTATTGCCCAATAAGATATTGCCACGTAGTCCATAGTGTGCTAGTTTGATGCTGACACCCTTCTGACATGCTCTGACATCACCAACACTTCTAGAAGCTTGATTGATTTAACGTTTAAGCCCTTAATTGTGGTAATTAATCAATTAGGGTTCATGTTTACTGTTGGGTGAATAGTAGTAACCGGGTATAAGGTGAAAAGAGGGGGCGGGAATGATTTTATTATCTTTGTTTGGGTTTGACCCGTGTTTTTAATGGTTGACCGGATTTGTGGGTATGGGCTTGGGTAAAGGTTTTGGTGATTGGGCTTTGGGGTTTATGATGTGGATTGGACCTAAACACTCTTGGACCAGGCTTATAATTTTGTAATTTCAGATTTTGGTATAAAATTACAAGGACTAATAGTGTAGAATCCGAAATTCCAAGGGCCACTTCTGTCAAACTTTCAAAATATTTCCAAGGACCATTGTTGTGTATTTCTGATTCATGAAGGGCTTGACTTGTTAAACTTTGATAATTGGAGGACCATTGTTGACTTTTTAGATCACAGCTTTGACTAATTGACCGTCTCCCACTATCGTGCTCGTGTTGTTACATTATCATTGATTTTTCGTCATTTTTCGTAATATCCGTACCTGCACATCACAAACACAAAAACAATACACATTTGGCATTCATAGTCGGGTTTTGGTCGATTTGGTCTGATATTTAAGTATAAAGGTATGTGTAAATTAACACATACCAAAATCCCCCAGACTAAGATATTGTCGTGTCCTCACGCAATGTGATCAATTCGCGCTTTTGGGATAAATAATTTCAAAACTCTTCCTACTAACTTTGTAAAGTAGCAAGGAGGTTCAAAAGAAGTAATAAAATCATTTATTCCCGAAAACGCTCCGTTTTCCAAAAATTTTCTTTTATTCCTTTATTCTTTTATTCCACTTACACTTTCTATTTTTGTACTTTTCATACTTTATTCTTGTGACGGTTTGTTGAACTTTCATTATTTTGCAATAATTATTAGGGTCAACGAGTAGAAACACTTTTCATAGAAAAGTGACCGTACGGATAAAAATCGTCATCCTTGACTTTTCACAAGTCCCCAAACTAAGCGTACAAACGAGATCACAGCTTATCTACAAATTAGATGCTAACACTACTCATAAAAGTTACTTGTGGAAACTCCTTACTCCCATATCCTAGGTTTTGTATCTCAATATTTTATTTTTGTTGAGAAATGAATTGCTTCATATTTTCTCGTTTCAGTAATTTTTAGTCCGATAGTGACACCTAAGTTTAAACGATAAGTAGTTATTCATTTTCTCTTAAGAACCACTGCAATAGAAATTCGGTCCACATCAAGGAATTTTGGTATATACAATATCATAAATATAAGTTGCGGAGTACTACACGTGCACCTCATGTGTCCAATTCAGAATCACCCACATGCACCTCACGCGCCAACAACTTATTTACATTCAAGCTCTTATTCATACAACTTTCACTTTCACTTTTTTACATTTTTCACTTTTTTTTCACTTTTCTCATATTTTTCATACTTTTCACTTTTTTTTTCTTTCTTTCTTCACTTTTTTCATAACATCAATGAAAGCTTATCGGGTAGCTCCAAAACCACATAGATAATCAACTTTTGACTTTTGATTTTTTCACTTTTTGCTCTTATTTTTTATGTTCCTTGATATGTACCCAACTTTTAAAGCAAAAATTCTCTTAAGAAAACAAAGAACTAAATATTATTCAAACCGAAATACCACTAATTAACCTAGAACATCTATTATATATGGGTGACGTATCTGATGGGAGTAAAAAGCCACAAGTACCTCTCATGAGCTCTAAAGAGAACCACTACTCCACATTTAGCATCTAACTTCTAAATAAACTCTATCATTTCTCGCTCTTCGCAATTTAAGATTCCAAATAATGAAACCAGCGAATACTTAGCCGATAATCAGCCACACATATATAAAGTCAGTTACGGAAACTTGCAAATTCTAGAAGAAGAATTCGTGTTTTCTAGCTCCTGATGTAAAAGACTAGCAAAAGCTTTTAAGCTGCGCATGTATAAAGTCAAGTACGGGAACTTGCAGATTCTAGAAGAAAGAATTCGCATTTTATAGCTCCTGGTGTACAAAACTAGCACAAGCTTATGTGATTATCATTGGTTAAGAGAACAAGCTAGGGCTCAACACGCCCGGTCAAGTCAAAACATTTATTCCTACTCTCGCCAGCAAGAAAGTCAACAAGGTGTCAAAACACTTATTCAAACTTTATTATATTTTTGTACAACTTTTTCAACTTTTTCACATTTTTCTGTGCTTTTTCATGACTTTTTCATCAAAATTTTTAAAATTTTCAATTTTTTTTTTCATTTTTTTTTTTATTTTTGGTGGAAAAACGGAATTGCAAGAGTGCACGACATTGTGAAAAATGCAAGGTAAAAATCGAATCGAAGATTCACCCTCCCCCAGACTACAATGAAACATTGTCCTTAATGTTTTTACGGGTAAGGTAATCCTAACAAAATTCTAGGCCGTTTATTAATTATGCCAAAGAAAATGTTAGTCGATAAGATTCACAGATATAGGATCTCCAATAAGCACCGATGAATGAAACTCGAGCGAAGAAGATAACGAGCACGAGAGTCATCATAAATCGCGGACAATCCTAACAAACATCACAAACAACCACGGAACACAACAACAGAAGAGGCACCCCCTCCTCACGTTATTCGTTAGAAAATAGAAAATAAGAAGATGAAATTGGATAAGCATGGGTTGCCACCCACGAAACGCTTTGTTTTTTATTTCCGAGTCACGTAGCTTGACTCGATCCCCGAATTAGTTCGTCCTTAGGGAAAAATCCGTGGAAAAATAATCTCACTCGGGCTTTCATTCAAAATATTTTGAAAAAAAAATGATTTATTTGAAAGTTCCATCCCGAAGAGATAACCGATGGTATTTTAATGTTGAAAACTTTTAGAAACGATACCAGGGTCAAAAATAACATCCTCACTCCCCACTGAGTGACGGATAAGAGAAACCACACCAAATACTACAAATGGCAAGAAAATCATGATAACAATCTTGAAAAATTCATCATCATCAAAAGAAAATTTCATAATTATGGAATTATGAATTTTATCATTTAAGCTCACTTTAAAAACTTTTCCGGGTGGGAGGGATGGGATAAAATTTTCATTAAGACTCTCATTTTTAAACACACCACCCGGATCATGATCAACTTCAAGATCAAAACTGAATCTTTCATATTCAGGTTTAGAAAACTTTTCAATTTCTCATTCAGATTCATCAAAACGAAATGACTCAAACTCCGGAAGAGAGATAAAAGCATGAGAAGTGGTACTGCTACAACTCGTCTCTTCCGAGTGATCGATATCAAAATGAAAAGCTTCATAAGTCGTATTAGAAAAATCATGACAATAAGTGGGATTGCCACTCATCTCCTCAGTCGTAAAGGTAAAACTCTCAAAGTCTGGTAAAAATTCCTCGAGCTCGGGCTCCAGAGGATCGTCAATTATAAGCTCAATCTTTGTCTTAACTTTATCCGGAGGAATTAACGGTTCATCCTTCAACAAATTGTTAAAAAAAATAATATCCCCCTCTGAATCAAAGTAAGATTCGTTAGTCTCAGAAATCAGAATCGTTTCAATTGCAAGAAATTCATCGACCTCTTCCCAAAAAGAATCAAATTCCTTAGTCAGAGGAAATGATGGGGAAGAGTCGGAGACAAAAGTTTTCACAAAATCATCAAAGGAATAATCGCAAACATCAACGCTTTTGACGGAGTACTTCTTCAATTTCGAAGCATCGGCTTTAAAAATCATAATATCGTCATCATGTCGTTAAGTTAGAGTATCCTCAAAATGATCTACTAGGGCTTTAGCGGTTCGTAAAAACGGTCGCCCTAGTATTAGAGGAACTCTCGGATCAGCCTCAAAATTGACAACAACAAAATCTGCCGGAAAAGTACACGAATTCACACGAACAAAAACGTCTTCAGCAATTCCAACTGGATGAGTTATCGATCGATTAGCAAGCTCTAAAGTCATTCTCGTCGGTTTAAGCTCCCCCATTCCAAGTTGTTCATAGATCGATAATGGCATTAGGTTAATACTCGCACCTGAATCGGCCAGGGCGTTACAAACTTCTTGATCTTTCAATGAACACGGAATGAGAAACTTTCCTGAGTCACCAAGCTTTTCGGGAAGCTTCTTGAGAAGAATCGCAGAACATTGAGCATTTATCGGCGTTTCGGCTAATTCAAGCAATTTCTCTTTATTACTTATGAGGTTTTTGAACGTGGAAGCAAATTTTGGCATGTACACGAGAGCATCCATAAAACTTATATCAAAGTGCAATTTTTGAAAAATATCCAGAAATTTTTCCATTTGTTTTTTAGACTTTGCACGGAGCTCTTCATCATTAAATCGTGACGGATATGGCAAATTAGACTTATATTTCACATTATTCTCAAAAACGACTTTTTCTTTATCTTTTGACTTTTGGACAACTGGAGGTTGGACGTTTTCAGCTCCTCCATTATTAATAGGAGGAACCGGGTCCTTTGTTGCCTTGGTCTCACAGTCCACTACCTTAGGCGGAAACGAAGAAAAAGAGGTAGTAGGAGCTGTGGGTCCATCATATTTAGCACCACTGCGAGTCGTGATCGCCTTAACTTCGCCCCTCGGGTTTATGATCGTGTTGCTTGGCAAAGAAGTAATACCCGAATCCGAGGGTCGATCATTTAAACGTTTGTTAATATCACTGATTTGATTAGCAAACAACCGTGTTGACTCTTCATATTTTGCCATAAAAGATTGTTGGTTTTGAATCAATTGTTTAATCAAATCTTCCGTGGGCGACGGATTTTGAGTAACAACTTGATTTTGATTATTGTTGAAGTTCTGCCCACGGTTTTGGAAATTACCATGATTTTGATTTCCATGATTAGCGTTCTAAAAATTCCTAGGGTTTCCATAGTTTTGTTGGTTTTGAAAATTCCCTTGAGGCGGGCCTTGATTGTAATTACCTTTGAAACCCCGGTTTTGATTAAACCCTAGATTATGATTTTGAAAACCGTTATTAGCTCGACTCTGATTTTGAATTCCTTGATTATTACGATTCTGCACATTATGATTCTGGTTGACTTGATTGACTTGGTTTGGTTGTTCGAGAACGGGTGGTCCAAGATAATGAGGAGAACGGTAGCTGAGGAGATTACGGTCTCCTTGAGGTTGTAGATAACCATTGTTACCCGCGTTTGCAGCATACGCGTTCTCATGAGAAAAGGCACCGGTGGCCGAACATTCATAATACAAATGTGGACCACCACAAGTCTCACAACCGTGACTAACCACATTGACTTGATGGTTTGATTTTTCAATTGAAATTGCATCAACTTTCTTTGTTAAAGCCAATATCATACTTATCACTTCATCATTATTTTTACCATTATTCGACACTTGAGGTTTATTCCTAGTCATTCTTACACGAGCTTTATTCTCAATTATCATGAAAGCATCATTCGTGTTCCTAGCCAACAAGTTTCCACCCGCAGCAGAGTTGAGTGAGTCTTGGTCAACATGACATAACCCATTATAAAAAGTATCAATCTGCTGAAGGTCGGTGAACCCATGGTTCGGACATTTTTCCTTCAAATCTTTGAACCGGTCCCAAGCTTCACTAAACGACTCATCAAAAGCTTGTTGGAACCGAAAGATTTGTGAACGTAGGTTAGAAGATTTAGAGGGAGGATAGAAGTAATTCACGAACTTGGAAGCGAGATCATTCCAAGTGTGAATCGAATTAGGCGGTTCCTTTTCCAGCCAAGTCCGGGCTGCTCCTTTTAAGGAGATAGGAAATAACTTCAATTTCACCACATCGTGAGGAACTTGGTTCATTCTAATGGTCTCAGCGATGTTGGTGAAATTTCTGATGTGAGCATAGGGGTCTTCGTGATCGAACCCGTGAAAGGATATACCCGTGATCAAATTGAGTAATCCGTGATTGATCTCAAAGTTGGCATTGATGTCCGGAATCACAATAGCTCTCCTCACACCATTGAATGGTGATTGTAGTTGTTCTTCCATCAGACGTGGATCAAATGCCGGTTGTTGTCCCATCGGCGGGATAACATTGTGCTGCGGACCACCCATCGACGGGGGTCTGTTGTGTTTGTTTTGGTTCATCTCCTCGTCGTCAAGGAAATGAACCCGACTCGTATGTCGTAAAACCCGCTCGGGGTTAGAGAACGGAGACGTAAGACTCTCAAAAGAAGAACGGGTGTACATACACCACAATCAAAAAGAAAATGAAAAAGAAAAGAGAAAAGAAAATCTTTTTGTTTTTTATATTTTTTTTTCACAAAAACTTTTTATTTCTTTTGTTTTTCTTTTCTAAAAACGTAACGTTAATTGAAAACCGTTTCTTTCAATACCACTCGCGACGAGACGGGAGAGAAGAATGGATCTCTCTTCAGCTAGCAATTTAATGTCTTAGCTATCCGTATTTCTCGCTTATTCGGTTGTAGTAATTGAAATAATCCGATAATCAACTAATTTCACGTTTTCGTTATATTGTGAGACTTTTTTGGTTTACAACGCCCTTCCTTTCGGTCGAGTCGAGGCTGTAAATTTTATTATTTTTTTTTTGGTATTTTGTAAACACTTTAGGAAAAGTGTTTTGAATTTTTCAATTTTTATAGAGATATATATACAAAGTAGAGGAAGGCTTAACAAAACACGATTTTTCAAAACAATTATTCAAAAACTCACTTCGACCTTCCCCGGCAGCGGCGCCAAAAATTTGTTGTGTGTCAAATTATAGTATATAATTATTCCGAAGAAATACTTGTGAAAGTATTTCCCAGGTCGTTCTCCCAACGAAGGTTCGAATGGAATATCAAATAATCGAAATGGGAATCGTGTAGTGTAAGTGAATAGTAAAAAAGTGATTGTGAAATCAAAATATGAAATGAAATAATGAAATATGCACAAAGTACAAGCTATATATGCACAAAAGTCTAAAACGTAAAAAACGGAAATGCAAACGTAATTTTAAAACATAACGTACAAAATAAAAACGCAACTTTTATTCTAAAAATGATCCTACAAGTGTGAAACAATTTTCTAAAAATCTTAAACTATTAAGAAGAATTTTAAGGAAAAGAAAAATATTGTTTTGAGTTTTTATTTATTTTCTAGAATTTATTTTCTATTTATTGAATTAAAAAGTAATTAAAAATAAAAGAAAATGTGAAAAATAATGGGAAAATTATGAAAACTAATCTGAAAAATCTAAAATACTATAAAAGAATTTTCTAAACTATTTTTGTATTTTTTAAAGCTTTTTCTGATTTTTTATGGATTTTTGTGATTTAAAAATGATTAATAGTGAAGAAAAATTAAGAAAAATATCAAATCAACTCAAAAAATTATGAAAATTTTACAGAAAATCTAAAATATTATGGAGGACTTGCAGAAAAAATATGAATTGAAAATGATAAGAAAAAGTGCTTATTCAAGCAAAAACAGCTTATGGCAAGTGCTTATTTATAAGCACTTGCCACAAAAACTTAACCAAACTCTCAACACAAATGTAATATACCAAAATAAGGACAATGATGCTCAAAAATCACAGATATAAGGACAGATGCAGATGTACAAGCAAATAAGCAGTCTAGGAATTAGCTAAATTAAAAGCTGATAAGCACAGCTTAAAGCAGTAAGCAAATAACAATGTAAACAACTAATTTACACTAAAAGGAACTCAAATATGCAATCAAAACTCAAAGACAAGCTTAAACTAACAATTGCAGCCCTATTGTCCAAAGCAGATACTAGTTCTATGCAACTAACTTGCAGTCCAAATAAGCTGATTTAAATAAGCTCAAATCTTAAAACCAATGGGGGCAAATGATTAACTACACTATTGAGAGTAACTAAACCTAAAAGCTCAGACAGTAACCAACTTTAACTACTCTAAATTATACCAAATTAACCTGTCAAAACATATGGTACAAGGGAAACTTAAGCTCAATCAGTCAACTTCCATCAGCTATTCATATAAGCTAATAAGTTCCAAACCTCAATATTCTTTTTGAAATTGATTTTCAGGCTGCTAAACTTTACAATTCCACTTTTCAAAAGTAATTCCAATCAAAATTGAACACTAGAGCTGCTATCAAAAAGTGTGACTAAAAACTGAGTATCAACTATATATTTGACTTTTTGAATTGAAGAAACTTTGACTAATCCTGAATTCTAGCTTCTGAATCTACTCCTATATGTAGTTTAAAGCTAATATAACTCTAAATTAAGCTAGTTTAGTCTATTATGTAATTACTACTACAATACTATTAACTGAATTCAACAACAAGAACAGTTAAGCTAATTAGAAATCTAATTGACTTATTAGCTAATTACCTACTGATTTTATATTCTAAAATTCTACAACTAACCTAAGTGAACAAGTTTAAAACAGAAATTCATTGATAAAAGCACAGCAACACTCATTTTCTGTTTCATTCAAACACCCCTTAACATGGCAGATTATACTATACTGATCCAATCCAATTAGCTACAAAATAATGATCACTTCAATGCTCTAATTACAAATAGAGATAAATTAAACAGTTAACTACCACTGATAACTACTCAAACACAGATTATCAGATCTACTAATTAATCAAAATGAATAATCTGAACTATACTATATCTAAGACTGCAATGCAAAAGATCAAATAAACTAAGCTACGCAGAAACTGTTATGCAACAATCAATCAGAATGTAACAATGAAACAGTTCACAAAAGCTATCTCACTATGCAAATCAGATTCTACTTTTAGTAATTCAAATGAGAATTTACCTAAAACATTCCCCTCAGTTAGAACAAAGGGGATTCACAGAAGCCTATCTTTAGATAGGCTAAGCTCTTCCATTTCTCAGCTTAACATATCATAGTACACTATGAATCACCATTGAAATCTGTCAGTTGACTTTCATTGACTGCCAAGCTAATGAACAATTTAACTAAACTGCACTCTCAGAAGCTATGAAGATCTGATATGAAATGTTTAGTACTACAAACAAGCTTAACTAAAAGCTGATTAACAATTAAACTATCTCTATTTTTGAATTTTCTGATTTTATGAATTTCTAAATGATATAAAAAACTGAAATTGAAAGCTATTTTTAATGAAGTAAAAACAAGCTGAATGAGTTGAAAACTTAAAAGAAATAAGCTGGAAACAATAACAAGTAAGCTAAAAGTGGAATTGATTAAAAGTGAAAACTAATTTCATTAAAATAAAATCAATTACAATTAAACTAACTAATACAAGAGGAAATTTTGGCAGAGCTTTGCTACCCAAAGGCTCCACACCAAATCAATTAGCCTAAGCTTCTATTTATAGCACAAGAGAGAGGATTCTAGAGGGGAGGGGGTAACGGATTGCCAGCTTGGCAATCCGTGTGCTTGTGTTTCTTCAAGCATCATCTGAGCCCTTGATCATTAATCTATCATTCTTCAATCATTACACACCCTTGGATCATCATAATTGACATGTATTGCCCAATAAGATATTGCCACGTAGCCCATAGTGTGCTAGTTTAATGATGACACCCTTCTGACATGCTCTGACATCACCAACACTTCTAGAAGCTTGATTGATTTGACGTTTAAGCCCTTAATTGTGGTAATTAATCAATTAGGGTTCATGTTTACTGTTGGGTGAATAGTAGTAACTGGGTATAAGGTGAAAAGAGGGGGCGGGAATGATTTTATTATCTTTGTTTGGGTTTGACCCGTGTTTTTAATGGTTGACCGGATTTGTGGGTATGGGCTTGGGTAAAGGTTTTGGTGATTGGGCTTTGGGGTTTATGATGTGGATTGGACCTAAACACTCTTGGACCAGGCTTATAATTTTGTAATTTCAGATTTTGGTATAAAATTACAAGGACTAATAGTGTAGAATCTGAAATTCCAAGGGCCACTTCTGTCAAACTTTCAAAATATTTCCAAGGACCATTGTTGTGTATTTCTGATTCATGAAGGGCTTGACTTGTTAAACTTTGATAATTGGAGGACCATTGTTGACTTTTTAGATCACAGCTTTGACTAATTGGCCGTCTCCCACTCTCGTGCTCGTGTTGTTGCATTATCATTGATTTTTCGTCATTCTTCGTAATATCCATACCTGCACATCACAAACACAAAAACAATACACATTTGGCATTCATAGTCGGGTTTTTGGTCGTTTTGGTCTGATATTTAAGTATAAAGGTATGTGTAAATTAACACATACCAATATGCATCCAACGGATTTTGTGGCTGATATTATCTTGTATCTGTGAAACAGACTTCCACAACGTTTCTTTAATCTCGTAGTCTTTCCAGGCTTCATCATGCAAAAATTTGTCAATAACAGCATATCTTTCCGGCGAAATGTCATTGCATTTTGCGTATTATTTTCTCAAACGCTCTTTCGACTCCTTTGCGTGCTCAAACAGCTTGATAACTTCGACAATAGCATTCTGACGAGCTGCATCCTCTTGCTCGCATTATTTTTGAACATAAGCTTGAATTTATTCGACGGAATGGGGGAGAGAACAAGCTGTAAATTTAAAGTTATAAGTGTAAAATTTTGACAGAATGAAAGTGTGTAAAAATAATATGTGAAAGTGGGTAAAAATAAGTTTTTTTTTTTTTTTTTTTTTAACCAAACTAGCCGTTTAACCAAAAGGAGGTATTATTATTATTATTATTATTATTATTATTATTATTATTGAATTCAAATCTATCAATTAGCCCTTTCAGGAATTGGATATGTAAATATTTTGTTGTTATTTTGTAGACCAGCACGTTGCCTTCTACGTTATCATATCAACGCACACCATAACGCGAGCAAGGTAGTATGGTAACGCCTCCTCAACGCGCTCTACCTAGCATAACGCCCAACAAAATGTTATGATACCTATTGCTCTTATAGGTGCAATATTATAATGTTTGCAAGTATATTTTACGATATGACTTAATAGGGGTAAAGCAAAAGATATGCAACATATTTCTACAAATAAACACAAGTACGCAACATACTTAGTAAAGTGTCAAACGTACGGAACATATTTACAAAAAATCGTCGATCTACGCAATATGACCTGCTGGCAGCAGGTTAACAGGTCACCTAACTTTAAAAGTTACACATTTGATCCCTAAACTGTCTCATATCTAGCGTACGTGATCCTATTTTAGTAACGGTCATTAAAAAAGTTTTAAAAAAAATCTTTTTAACATTTTTTTTAATCGAGATAAAATCCCTTTTTTAACTAAAATTTAGAAAAAAAAAAGTTAAAAAGATTTTAAATTAAAAAAAAGGAAAAAATTTTAAAAAATTAATTTTTATTAAAGTTAATATTTAAAAAAAAAATCAAAATTTTTTAAAAAAATTAATATTTGCGAAAAAATATTAATTTTTTTTCATAAATACGCATTTTTAAAAAAAAATAAAAAAAGGAAGAAAACTATAAAAAAATAATTTTTTTTAAAGTTAATATTTAAAAAAAATCAAAATTAAAAAAAATTAATATTTGCGAAAAAAAAATAATTTTTTTTATAAAAAATTAATTTTTAAAAAAAATTATTTTTTTTTTAAAAATTTATTTTTTTTAAAATACGCATTTTTTTTTATAAAAATTAATTTTAAAAAAAAATACGCATTTAAAAAAAATAATTTTTTTTTTTTAAAAAATTAATTTTTTTTCGCAAATATTAATTTTTTAAAAAAATTTTGATTTTTTTTAAATATTAACTTTAAAAAATTTAATTTTTTTTAATTTTTTTCCTTTTTTTAAATGCGTATTTATAAAAAAAATTAATTTTTTTTCGCAAATATTAATTTTTTTAAAAAATTTTGTTTTTTTTAAATATTAACTTTAAAAAAATTAAATTTTTAAAATTTTTTTCCTTTTTTTTTTAATTGTAACTTTTTTTTTTCTAAATTTTAGTTAAAAAAAATATTTTATCTCGATTTAAAAAAAAAATGTTAAAAAGTTTTTTTACAAACTTTTTTAACGACCGTTATCAAAATAGGATCATGTACGCGAGATATGAGACAGTTTAGGGACCAAAGGTGTAACTTTTAAAGTTAGGTGACCTGGTAACCTGCTGCCAGCAGGTCATATTGCGTAGATCGACGATTTTTTGAAAATATGTTGCGTACATTTGACACTTTTCTAAGTATGTTGCGTACTTGTATTTATTTGTATAAATATATTGCGTATCTTTAGCTTTACCTTTGACTTAATACAATCGTTACAAGGGTTTGAACTTTTAATGCATGTCCACATCATAAGAACGCTACAAGACGTTTCAGGGGAAAATTCTACACGGTGATGGACTTTTGGTTACCAAATGACTTTTTATAGCTTAGAATATAATTATTATTTTTTTAACGGCGGCTTAAAATTAAACTATCAAAAGCTAAAAACAATTACAAGAAAGATATAGTAGCAATATGATAGAATATAATTAGTTTAGTGAATATACTACAAGTCTCCAGACTTATATGAACCAATTAAAAAACAAGAGAGAATCTTAACTGAATTGCATAATTTTGCGAGTTACCTCATGTGGTTGGTTGCTTTTTCATTGTCAATCTCTTTGGATTACACTGTCGTAACTTTTGAGCTTCTTATTGTTGCAACGATTAGTGATATTAATAAGCTTTTATAAAAAAGAAATGGTCCCTTCCGAGCGGGTTCAAACGCCAATCATCAACCCTTTTCACCACTTTTTTCACAATTATGTCACAATCATTTATCAATTCGCAGATCCCTTTTAATTCCTAGATCTCCCTTCAATCCAAAATATTTACAATTAATCCTGAATCAATTCGAATGGAATATCAAAGTTGGGACACTATAGTTGGGACGTCAGAGGTGGTACACGAGAGGCGGGACAACAGAAGTTGGGACGTCATAGGTGGGACACCAGAGGCGGGACAACAGAAGTGGTACAACATAGGTAGGACTTTCGATTTGTTAGGGGTTTCGTTCTGTTTTTATTGTTCTAGGTTTTTTCAATCACAAAACCTTTTCATTTTAGCTTTTTTCGTTTGTTTGGGGATTTCGTTTGTCGGGACAAAATATGGTGGTTTTTTCTAAAGAGGAAGAGGTACAAAAGATTTCGACGTCTATTTTCATTACCAATTTTCCGGAGTATGCTAAGGCAAAGGATTTATGGAACGTGTGTAAGCAATACGGGCATGTGGTTGATGCATTCATTCCTGATAGAAAATCGAAGGCGGGTAAGAGATTTGGATTTGTCAGATTTATTAGAGTATATGATGTGGATCGATTGGTTAGTAATTTATGTACGCTTTGGATTGGGAATCATCATCTTCATACGAATGTTGCTAGATTTCAAAGATCTTCTATCTCTAATAATGATAAACAAATGCATCAGAATGGGAATCCTGTGTCTAATCATAAGGAGGTCAAGATAAACAATGGACGTACGGCGGATCAGACGTCATATGTTCATGCTGTTACAGGGGTTGACAAGTCGGCTGAAGTTTGTGAACCAGCTTTGGTTCTTGACGAGACGTGTTTAAATCAGCTGGATTACTCGCTAGATCTCATTGGGAAAGTTAAGGAATTTAGTGTCTTAGCAAATATAAAAATAGTATTGGGGAGCGAGGGTTTTAACGATATAGAGCTGAGTTATATGGGAGGGCTATGGATTAAGATTGGGTTCAAGTCGGAAGAAACTAAAGCTAAATTTCAGTCGTGTGTGGGAGCGGTATCTTGGTTTTCTCAAATCATACAAGCGTCCAATGAGTTCGTCATTGATGAGCGTATTACTTGGGTAGACATTGAAGGAGTCCCTTTGAAGTTATGGTCGGAAGGTACATTTAACAGGATTGCAACAAAATGGGGTAAGATCCTTTATATGGAAAATTTGGATGTAGGTTGCTTTCATAGTAAGAGGATTTGTATACTTACTACTGGAAACTCGAACATCTTTGAGTCTTTCAAAATAATCCATAAAGGTAAGGGTTTTTGGGTGAGAGCAAAAAAGACTACGGGATGGCTTCCGGAGTTCGAAGATCTAAATGAAGATAATAGTGATTCTGAAGATGAGCAATCTGTAGGCACCATAAAGGAGGACTTTGGAGGTAGTGATGTAGAGATGGAAGGGGCAAATAATGTTAGTGCGGTTCCGGAAACGGTTAGGGAGGAGGAGAATGTTCAAGATGAAGAAAAAGGTAATGACTGTAATGAAAACAATTCTGATGATCCTTTTAATCTATATTCGTTATTGATTAAAAAGAAGAAAGTGGTGGAGAATAAGGAGAAGTCAAATGATACAGAGAGTATTTAGTATCCTCCTGGATTTACACCCCGTGATGATACAGAAGCGGATTTTGAAAAGAAGAATATGGGAACAAATGAAATATGTGGTGTTGGAGTTGAAAAAGGGGATTCGACATCAGTTGGTTCAAGGACTTGTAAAAAGGTGAACATCAACAGGACGGGGGGCTCGTTATTGACTATAATGGAGGAATTGATCAAGGTGGGTAATACGATGGGATACAATATGGAAGGATGTATGAAAAATATTGAGGAAATAATAGAAATTCAAGGAGTAGAAGAGGTCTTTAGATGAATATGGTTTCTCTTAATGTTCAAGGCCTAAACCCCAAGGCCAAAAAAGACTGGGTTAAGGAGATTTGTGTTTCTCATAAGGTGAATTTTCTTACCTTACAAGAGACCAAGATGGAGTCTATTTCATTGTTCGATGTTAAATGTTGCTGGGGTAATTTCGCTTTTGATCATGTGTATAGTCCTGCGGTTGGTAATTCGGGTGGTATTCTATGTGTGTGGGAAAAGTCGTCATTCAAGAAAATCAACAAGACGATTTCTGATTATTTTGTTATGATTAGAGGGACTTGGGTTTCTAATGGTGTTAATCTTTTGATAATTTCTGTGTACGCTCCTCAAGAATTTTCTGAAAAGAAAATGCTTTGGGATTATGTGGACCAGGTGATTAGTAAATGGAATGGGGAGGTGATTGTTATGGGAGATTTTAACGAGGTCCGGTACAAGAATGAAAGATATGGTTCGATGTTTCATGCTCATGGTGCGGCCGCCTTTAATAGTTTCATTTTGAAAGCAAATATTCAAGAGATTCTCCTTGGAGGATGTGCTTTTACTTGGTGTCATAGATCCGCCTCGAAGATGAGTAAGCTTGACCGGTTTCTTATGTCGGAAAGCTTGTTGAGTGCGAATTCAAATTTTTCTTCTTTAACTTTGGATAGATATCTCTCGGATCATAGACCTATCATGTTGCGGGAGTCTTCTCATAATTATGGTCCTATCCCATTTAGGTCGTTTCATTATTGGTTCGAGATTGATGGGTTTGAAGAGATGATTTCAAAAGCTTGGTGTGAAAGTCCAGCCGTTGTGGTAAATCCTATGTTGAAGTTGATGTATAAGCTGAAATTCCTTAAAAAGAGTATTCGGGAGTGGAACGGTACGAGGCAAAGTAATAAGAGTATAAAAAGTGCTTATAAAAAAGAGCTTCATGATTTAGAGATGATTATAGACCAAGGTAATTCTACGGATGATTTGTTATATAAAAGAATGGAGATAATTCATGCTATTCAAGAAGTGGAAAAAGTGGACAATATGGAGGCGGCTCAATAAGCTAAGATCAAATGGGCGATAGAAGGAGATGAGAATACAAAGTATTATCATGGAATTCTCAATAAGAAACGTAACCAACTTGCCATACGTGGAGTATTGAGAGATGGTATTTGGATTGAAAATCCGATTTTGGTTAAAAATGAGTTCCTGGTGCATTTTAAAAATCGTTTCCAGAAGCCATGTTCTTTTCGGCCTGTTCTTAACATGAGTTTTCCTCGTACTCTTTCCGCGTTGCAACAACAAGACATGGATAGTGATGTTTCTCATCAAGAGATTAAGAGGGCAGCGTGGGATTGTGGGATTGATAAATCTCCGGGGCCGGATGGATTCACATTTGGCTTCTTTAGGAGATTTTGGTCGTTACTTGAAAAGGAGGTTGTGACGGCGGTCCAACATTTTTTTACTTCCGGTTCATTTCCTAAAGGATGCAATGCGTCGTTTACTACTTTGATTCCGAAGATTCCGAATGCTAAAATGGTTAAGGATTTTAGACCGATTAGTCTCATAGGGGGCTTATATAAAATTATTGCGAAAATTTTGGCTAACCGTCTTGTTGGTGTGTTGGGGGATATAGTTAGTGAGGTTCAATCGGCTTTTGTGGCGGATAGACAAATCCTTGATGGTCCGTTTATTCTCAATGAGGTTATTCAATGGTGTAAAGCGAAGAAAAAACAAACGTTCATGTTAGTAAATGGTAGCCCTACGGAGGAATTTCTTAAAGATTGATTTTGAAAAAGCTTATGATTCCGTTCGATGGGATTTCTTAGGTGATGTTCTAAGTCGATTTGGATTTGGACCTAGATGGTGTGGGTGGATTCAAGAGTGTCTTCGATCATCTCGTGGTTCGGTGTTAGTAAATGGTAGCCCTACGGAGGAATTTCAGTTCTACAAAGGTCTAAAACAAGGTGATCCGTTATCTCCTTTTTTATTCATGTTGGTAATGGAGAGCCTTCATTTGTCTTTTCAAAGAGTGGAGGATGCGGGTATGTTTAACAGAATTATGTTTAACTCTTCCATGCAATTATCTCATATGTTTTATGCGGATGATGCTATATTCATGGGTCAATGGAGTAATCGGAATATAGATACTTTAATGTATATGTTAAAATGTTTCCAACGTGCCTCGGGATTAAGTATTAATCTTAGTAAAAGCAAACTAATGGGAATTGCAGTTTCGGTACAGAAAGTTGAGGAGGTCACGAAGAACATAGGATGTGGTGTTCTCAAAACTCCTTTTACTTTTCTAGGTTCGAAAGTAGGGGGTGTATGTATCGGATTAAATCATGGGACGAGGTTATGGAAAAAATGGTAAATTGTCTTTCAAAATGGAAGATGAAAACTTTGTCCATTGGAGGTAGGCTTACTCTTCTTAAGGCGGTGCTTGGATCTATGCCTATTTATCATATGTCTATTTTTAAGGTTCATATGTCGATTCTTCAACGTATGGAATCCATCCGATGTCAATTTTTTAATGGTAATGAGTTAAATAGCAAGAGGTCGACTTGGGTGAGTTGGAATAAGGTTTTGGCGTCAAAAGAGACAGGCGGTCTTGGTGTGTCTAGTTTATTTGCGCTTAATAGAGCTTTAATGTTTAAATGGGTGTGGCGGTTTTTCAATCATAAAGACTCGCTATGGGCTCGGGTTATACAAGCTATTCATGGAGTTGATGGTAGGATTGGTAGGGCTGGGAAAGCTGGCCACGCTTCTATTTGGTATGATATAATAAAGGAAAAGGAAAGATTAGCTACTCAAGGGATTGATCTTGTTAGTATGATGCAAAAGAAGATTGGTAACGGTTTGAATACGTCTTTTTGGAAGGAGCGGTGGAGGGGGGAGAAGTGTTTGAAAGACATATATCCTCGTGTGTACGCGCTAGAGGTAAATAAATCCATCTCAGTTGCTTCTAAATTTATACATGATTCTTTAGCTTCTTCTTTTCGGCGTGGTCCTCGTAGTGGGATAGAACTCGAACAGTGGAGGGATTTGTTGGACTACTTGGATGGAGTCTTGCTTAATTCAGCGGAGGACAGGTGGAGTTGGGTTCTTAATGGCTCGGGCGACTTCACTGTTGCATCAGCGCGACAGTACATTGACAACAAAAGATTGCCGGTAATTTCCTCAAAAACTAGATTGATTAAAGAGGTTCCTATCAAAGTTAATGTCCATGCTTGGAAGGTGAGAATAGACGGTCTACCCACTCGTTGGAACATTTCTCGTAGAGGTATGGATTTATCATCTATTCTATGTCCTCTATGTGAGTCGGCGGTGGAATCGTCGAATCATTTGTTTTTTGAATGTATTGTTGTTAAAGAGATTTTTCGGAGGATATGCAAATGGTGGGATGTGATCAATACGGAGATTGCTTCATTTGATGATTGGGCTTCTGGGATTAGTAATTTAAGGCTTTCTTCTAAGCACAAAAGATTGTTAGAAGGGGTGTGCTATGGTTTATGGTGGTTCATTTGGGCTTTTCGGAATAAGAAGGTCTTTGGTGTTGTTCCTCCATCTAAGGCGAATATTTTTGACGATATTGTTCTTGCTTCTTTCTTTTGGTGTCGGTATAGATATAAAGTTTCGTTTAGTTGGGTGGATTGGTTAAAAAATCCAAACCTAGCGTCTTTGTAATTTTCTAGCTTCTTGCTAGTTTTATCCTAATAAAATTGCCGTTAAAAAAAAAAAGTTATGGTCCCCTTCATCATCGGATTCATATACAACATCATCCGGATTCATACTTTACAATATTGGAAGTGAAAGATTTTTGTTTGTATGTAAAAAATGGTTGTGTAAAAAGGGTTTACATAGATGAAAAATGATTTTATAAATAAAGTGTATAAGTATTTGAGAAAAAAAAAATAATAATAAAAAAAAAATAATAAGAAACTAGCCGTTGGGGCTAGCAACGATCACAAAATGCAATGGGGGCGGTGCAGTGGCAACGTCTGACGGAGGTAAAATGGCGCCGGTGGCAAGCTACTGCACCCCTCGCTCTTTAGTGTACGTACGTAGAGATTATCTAATGGATATTAGGATATATATCTATCAACATGCAAACGATAACATCAAAAATATATGTAAGACTTTTAATCAAACCTTAAACAACAAATTAATACTGTATGAATGTTTACATTAGTCATCGAATTATATCATTAAATAAATTATAACATATCACGAAAGTATAAACAATAAGAGATCGTAAGTTCGTAACTATATGAGTAAGCCCATGTAAATAACTGATACTTCCAATATGGTTATCCCACATTATATCCGTTTATCTTTTTATTTTTTTGAACACGAAACGTTTATGTATTATGGACCACTAGTTTATTACCTTTTCTAATTTCTACCCTAGTTATAAAGATCCTTTGATATGATATATGATACGTGTTCTTCTTACAAATCTTATTCCCTTGTTGATTTATCTATCTAAAATACGTGTAGCATAATTAAATAAGCGACATTTCTTAGAGAAGTTTACAGTTTGAAGGCTTAATGCGAATATAACACATATAACACTGAACTCGCTCTTAGATGCGCCCGTGTAGAATAACACTATCCATGTCCATCGATACATTCATATTTTTTAAGAAATTTTATCTCTACTACAGTACAAAGTCCATGAATAATAATAATAATAATAATAATAATAATAATAATAATAATAATAACAACCATACATTTCAGATTTTTCTTCTCATTAGATCCCTTTCTCAACGTCCATATGACCTCTCTCAAAAGACCAAGATGCCTAAACTTGATCGTAAGTATGCACTCAAATGGTATGGGATTTGGTCTTATTATTATTTTTTTAATTAGTATTATTGTTATTTTATTATTATTTTTTCTGTTTTTGGCTTTATGCTTCTCGTTGGCTTATGTTTCCTGAAGGACATGGGCTGAAAAGCAAATAGCCTCAGCCCGAAGGACATGGGTCAGATGTCCGAAAGAAGGTAAACACTCATTTACCCTGAAGATCATTTACCCAACAGTCCGTACTAAGGATTGACCGTGAGCCGCCTAGCACGGATATTACAGGATATTGTTCCCTACGTGGACGTGATGCGTAGCACCTATGCTAGGCATAGCTCGGCTCGCTCCTTCCCCATGTTGTTATGTACAGTCGTTGAAATAGTATAAATACCCCAACCTTATTTAATGTTCAACAAACTATTTCTCCACGCATTTACGCTCGCATTTATAACTTAACCTCTCAGCCTTAACCTATACTTACTCTTACGCCGAAGTTTGGTCTTAGTGTCAAACCTATGACGAGACTAACGCGTTTCTTTCATCTGTGTTAGGTGCTTGAAGGACATCACTTACCAAGTCCGGAGGAATCAACATGGGCTCAATCCGAGGAGCAGTTATTTACCTTTACACTTCTTAAAAACACTTTTTAAAATCCACATTTTTAGCGTTACATGTTAATTAAGATTTCTTTAAGCGAAACTGATTCGCACATAATCTACGTTTACGTTTGAACTTGTGCTGAAATAAGCAAGACCTTATACTATATACATAGCCTAATACAGTCACATTTTCCTTAACTCTTATATCTGTTTTTGCTTAGCTCTAATAAAAAACTTAAATCAAACCTTTATCTTTTTTGTCTTTTATTTATAGACGTATATTGATACTTAAACTACCGACAAAGAAATAGAATATCATCAAGTGTTTAGAAGAATTAATTATTCGATCATGAGAGGACGTTTGTACAACCGCCCTCATCTTGCAATATTGTATATGCAACTTGCGACGTGAAATTTAGGTAATGTGGACAAAGGATTAGCAACATTGATTCATTGAAACACTAGGCCATTTTATGTACATTTCTTGAAAAATAAAATACGTATATTCTATCAATTGAGACTTACATAACAACTAGTGGTGTACGGTGGTGATACGGCAATCTAAATTTGTCTTGTGTTATCGGTAAAACATGTCTTATACGAGTCATTTGTGTAAAAGAAACACTAATATATAGTCAAATTTACAAAAGATGATGTTATAAATTTACAAAAGATGATGTTATGTTAATTAGGTAAAGGTTGATATATAAGTTAAAAAAAAAGGTAAGGTTGATATATTTCCATCACACTTTTATTTTAATTTGGAAAATTCTCCGCTGCTTATGGTATATTTGACAAAAGTAGCTGAAACTGAAAATTTATAAATAAAGATGAGGAAGGAGATAGAGATTATAGAAAGACTAGCTTATAGACCCGTGGCATCCACGGGATTTTAGATAGTTTTTTATTAAGAAAATGTAAGTACGTGAATAAAGTAAGAAAGAACAACGAACGTAAACGTTATGAAATTTTCTTGAAACGGAACAATAAGTTATAAGTGACTGAAAGTATAAAATACAATGCTTTATAACAAATGGTTTTTCAATCTATATATATTTCTTTTGATCACAATGTAGCTTCTTGTTATCGTTGTTGTCTACGGATTCATTGTCAATAACATCCACTTTCATTGTCTCTTTATACCTGGTATCGTTGTCCTTTCCTACGCTGCATGGGTCGTAGTATAAGGATTCCTAAATAATGAATAAAAATATCATTAGTTATGAGGAAACTATAAAAGGAGAATGTGTACTTGCAAGTATGTTTAAAAAAAGAACGTACGATTTGCTTAATCGTATTAAGAATGCCAAATATAACATGTTCATCATTGGTCATTTTGTCAACGTTGTAGACATACAACTCCTTCTCAATGTTATAGTGAGAAATATCGACTTTAAAAGCAAACTTACTCCCACGAGTTGTTGTAAAGCTGACGGGAAAGAGTGCACGTCAACAGACAGTGCAACAAAATATACAAACTTAGAAATTTAGAAACTAAAGATATCCTCACCCGATAGCCAAAATATGTTTCTCTACATGACCATTTAATGCAAATAAAGCAATGATGAAAATAGACAATTTTTAAAGCATGGGTTAGGTTCAACTTATATGCACAAAATATATGATATTGTATCAGGTAGTATATAAGTGTCCTAGTTATATACAATTGCGTATGCCTAAATTTTCAAACCATGGCAATTAAGAAACATGCAATATACAATTAAACATTATAGGTATTTTAGTACTTTTCCCATAAATTATTAAAGCAATAGGTATATTTGAAATTTTAATAGTGTCATTGAACAAAAAAATGTATCAAAACTTATCATGTATATTATGTATAATCAAATCAATTATATTCCTAAGTAATCAAAATACTACATGAAATTCAGCTTAAGAGTGACTGAAATCATGTCCTAAACAACTATAAATGTTGTTGGTATGTTCAGGTCGAATGGTTGAATTGGCAGCTTATTTTGAGCTGCAATTTGGGCTGATTTTTAGTATTAGTAAATATTTTGCCATCTTATATTTGTGAGGTTGTAATGTTGCGGATGTAAACACATATCAAGTACATTGAATATGTTGGTCCCTTAGTTTAGGAAGTCTTGATCCATAGAAGTTTCAAAGGTAAAAGAATCTTAACTACTTATAATGTCTTAATGGTCAAAGTGAATTTGTGAAATCCTTAACTTTAAGTCAATCCCCATTTTACCCTTACCCTTCTAACATGGAAAGTATTAACATTTCATGGAAACTATTAACATTCTGAATGATGCATGCGAAACTATTAAAGGTGCATGGGAAAGTATTGATGGAAAGTAATTAATGGAAATCGAAACTTATGATATGAGCCAATCAATGTCTGTCAATTTTGTTGAAACTTCTTCTCTACGATTGTTTTCAATTCAATATCACGCTCCAATATTTATTGAATATCAGTTTCAATTCATCAAATAAAACCAACGATAAAAAAAAAACACACAAAAAGGCAGCACGTTTTGTTCATCATACCTAAATCCATACGGGTGATTTCTAAATCCTACTTATAATGTCTCAATGGTTAAAGTGAATTTGTGAAATCCTTAACTTTAAGTCAATCCCCATTTTACCCTTACCCTTCTAACATGGAAAGTATTAACATTTCATGAAAACTATTAACATTCTGAATGGTGCATGCGAAACTATTAAAGGTGCATGGGAAAGTATTGATGGAAAGTAATTAATGGAAATCGAAACTTATGATATGAGCCAATCAATGTCTGTCAATTTTGTTGAAACTTCTTCTCTACGACTGTTTTCAATTCAATATCACGCTCCAATATTTATTGAATATCAGTTTCAATTCATCAAATAAAACCAACGATAAAAAAAAAAACACACAAAAAGGCAGCACGTTTTGTTCATCATACCTAAATCCATACGGGTGATTTCTAAATCCATAGCTAATTTTTATTTTTAGGGTTTCGATTTAAATATTTCTAGATGATACATGTGTACTTAGTTGTTAGCCTGCTACTCATGCTGTTTGATTTTGGCTTGATTCAGGACATAGGGGCAACATTGGTAATCTGCCAATGGGGATTTGCCTGTTGTCAAATGGGTTGGTGGTGTAGAACTGGAGCTTATTGCTTCGCAACTGATTTGTGCTTTACCAACTGCTATATAAAACGATTCTTTACTTAAAAATTGTTAATACTATTTTTTTGTTTGTCTTGTGCAGGTGGTAGAATTGTTCCCAGGTTCCAGAAACTAACACCCGAAAAGCTAGGAAAGGTAATTATTATGATAATCCACGTCAAAATTTCTAATCGTTTAATTGCATAAAATACATGTTAGAATCATTATAATCTTACTGTAACGTAATTAATTTTTTCATGGGCAGGCTGGTTTGGTTAGAGAGAAGGCATTTGGTACCACAAAAGACCAGATGCTATATATCGAGCATTGTGCAAACTCAAGGGCTGTAACCATATTTATTCGTGGGGTAAGTTAGCATTATGAAAGTGTTGGTTATAGTTTATTCATACACTCGTTCTCGGACACTAAAGTATTGTGTTTGTTGCATGGTTAACAAATGCTAATTATGTTGGTCTATATCAGTTTATCTACTTGAATCTTCTGTGATGAATCAGGTAACAAAATGATGATTGAGGAGACTAAATGTAGCATCCATGATGCACTGTGTGTTGCTAGAAATCTCATCCGCAATAACTCTATCGTGTATGGTGGTGGTGTAGCTGAAATTTCATGCTCCATTGCTGTAGAAGTTGCTGCTGATAAATATCCTGATAAATATCCTGGAGTTGAACAGGTACCAACATTATAATTAATTTCTAAAACAAAGTTTTGAATGAGGATCTCATATATGTGAACATGTACTAAAATTTCTTCTATGTTTTTTGTTGCGCAGTATGCCATCAGGGCTTTTGCCGATGCTTTGGATGCTGTACCCATGGCTCTTGCGGAGAATAGTGGTCTGTCACCCATTGAAACACTATCTGCAGTGAAAGCACAATAGATTAAGGTAATTATGAAACTAACTCAGGGCGACCGATAGGTTTAGTAAATAGCCAATATGATTATTTTTTACTATACATCAAAATAAAATGAGTTGGTGGACCACTTAATGTTTTTGCATGTTATTTGAAGTTAGATAGAATACAGTTCAACTCAGGTTGCAAAGCTATACTAAATTGTTCTACATAGTCGACTCCTTGTATTATGATATTTTGGCAGTGCTGTGGTTGCATTCGAGACGCATTTAACACATTCTTGTTTGATAATGTAGGAAAACAATCATTGATGTGGCATTGACTGCAACGATACTGATACCAACGATATGCGTGAGCAAAATGTATTTGAGACCTTAATCGGGAAGCAACAGCAGATCTTACTTGCCACACAAGTCGTGAAGCTGATCTTGAAGATTGATGACGTCATCTCCCCATCAGAGTATTGATATTGAGGTACCTACCTACAAGTTTTGGTCTATGTAGAACATTGCAACCAATTAATTGCTGGAAAAATCTTTTTCATGCATGTAAGCTGGTTTAGTATTGTTTTGTACCTTTTTATGACATTGTAACGCCCATTCAGCTAAGCTCACTTGGTCTTTTTCAAGTTTCGGGCCATCAAAGATAGGTCCCACCATGGATTACACTCATGTACCCATGTAAGCACTGTTGTAAGCACTGTTTTGTACCTTTTTATGACAGTGTAACGCCCATTCAGCTAAGCTTACTTGCCACACAAAAATCTGGTTTAGTGTTGGTTGTTTTGACATCACGGTGGATAATGGTGTGTTTGGCACATGTGTGAAGGTAGTGCAGACCTATAGCTGCACCTATGCAAATATCAAGTTGTTGCTTTCATGTTAACAATTTATTTTTTGTATTGTAAAATGTTCTCTTAGTGTCCCATTAGCCATGTAAAGATGTTTTCTTGTAAAGTTGACAGAAACGAATTTCATTTAACTGAAATGATGTGTTCATTTGTTCCAGCTCGAGCGTCATATATATGCACAAATGAGAGGAGTTAAGATCACTAATAGCAAGCTCGGCCTTGACATTCCCTTTGTAAACCCATTGAACACCACCAGGTATATATGGAAGTTTTAACATGACCATCATGTCATAGTTGGGCACATCATATATTTTGACAAACGCGTCATTAGAAATCATACAGCAAAGTAAATCGTCTTACAGTTGTGACAATCTGCTTTGTAGCAGCAACACTTCCTATTCTAATTTTTGTTTCTGATGTGTCTCTTCATCCAATAAAAACATCTTTATGCTTAGGACTTTTTGGCCTTTTTGCAGCATTTTGAAAAAAACAAGAAAAAGAAAAAGAGAGTGACAAAGAGGCAAAAAAATGGAAACTAAAAAGCTGTTCATATCAAAGGATGAAAGTAAGAAACTAAAACATTATTTAGTGTATGCGTTCAAGCTCTACATGTACATAGTTGCAACATGGTAGAGGTTGTTCTTGTTTTTATTATTGTTTAAGATGATGAACTTAATGGGTGATAGACAACACAACACAAAGTTGGCATGCAAGAATTTTTATCAGTTACATTATGATTATTTTTTGTTTTATTTATAAACGTCACATGAAACATTGTAGCCATAATATAACAACTATAATTGTTTGCCACTAGAAAATCCCGTTGCTATGCACGGGTACTCGTCTAGTTTATATAAAATGGGGAATTTGCTATTTCTCATTAGTGGGACACTCTGCCACATTCCCACAATGACACAAACACTAAAATCAATTTTATGATTGAGAAGCGTATCTTGACTTCTTTTTTTATTATTATTATGTGCCATATCTTAGCTGAAACAACCTGTTCCAGAATTGGTAACAGATCGACTAAGAGGTATACTTGGCCAAGGATAATAAAAAACAAAGGGAATATTTTCCTAATATAAATAACATGACGCCATTTTAATTCACTTCAGAATAATAATGATATATAGCAAAATACAATCTCTTTTACTATGAATTTTTGGTCCAAGTATGACTAATGTAAAGCATCTTGCACAATTGACAGGGGTAAGTGTGGAAGAACTTTATTGTCAGTTTGTCGGCGCCCTTGAAAAGGTTCAATACTTTGGGACTGCATCCAGTGGAGATGATGAACAGGCACATCATAGATCTAAACACCTATTATTTAGCAAAAAAGGCTTCAGAACCACTTCAAAAGTTAATAAATAAGTAAAGTTATAATGTTGTGAGGCTACTTATCAAATTTATAATGCCTGGTGAGTATATTACCACAATAGGAAAAGTTATCAGGCACCAGGCACTATATGTTCATTGCTGGGCAACAATCTTTGACATGAAAGGCCAGCATATAAGATTCAACATATATTAAGACGAAACTTAAAGTAACCACTGAACATTCATGGTATGTAAGTGATAAGACTTAAAAATGAGCCATCCCTTTTTGAAAGCAATTCAAAATAAAGTAAAGGAACTTACCAAGCTCGCGTTAGTATCCACACATTGTGATAACAACTTGCAGATAACTATCAATCCGCAGCCGCTATGAATCTCTAACCACATGAGTAGTACTCCGCTCTTTTACAACAATTTCAGTAGCTTCCAATTTCTAATCTCAAGATTAGCCCTAAGAAGTTAATCTAAGTGTTTGATCAATTTCATATGATCTAAGTTACTTGATGAACTTTATATATTTAATCAATTCTTTTAACCGATCCAGAACAAATAAGAAGCATTCATTGTCAAAGTAGCAAAGGTCGGCAGTTTTGAACCATCCTTCTGAGTCCACCATTGTATCCATAACTTCTTAGTCATCAACATACCCTGATCAACGAAACCAACAGCAATCATTCCACGAAGAATTTTTAGTAAAATTTAACATAAAAGGCCAGAATATATATTAGCCTTTCATTATGAATGAATTTCTAAGCAATAGTTCACGATTATTCATCGAAAGAAAACTAACCGTAGTGTTATATGCCTGATTGGTGTGAAACAGTCAGAAATATCAACCAAGTAATGGTCAACAAGTCAAACAGTCTAAACCAATACTCCGTGGAGTGTAGTGTTTCCCCGGGTCGTTAGATCCCAACGAGGTGTGAAATCTGAAATAAAATGACTTTGAGATCAGGTGAATTGAACAGGAAAAAGGGTTCAAGTGGTTGTACTACTGAAATATAAGTTAGAATAGCTTTGATAAGCTATATCAACTAATACGTGAAATCAGATAAGCACAAATGAAAAGGAACTGGAAAACGCGTACGTTTAATATTTAAACGTAAACGTATGAAAAAACGATTCAAACTATAGTAGGAATTTGCATGCTTTAGGGGGCTTAAATGCAAATTAAATAAAATTAAGATATTTATTTTATAATTACTAATTTATTTAAAAATTAAGAAAATCTAAAAATGTAAAAAGAAATAAAATGTACGTTTAAATTTGAATAAACGTAAACGTACTAAATTAAACGTGAATTCTGTCAAATAAAACTTCCACAAATATGAAAATTATATTTTTGGAATCCTAAACTTATAAGAAAATTATTCGAAATTTAAAATTATTTTTATAACTATTTAATTAATTATTATTATTTAATAACTATTTTTAATTATTTAATAATTCACTAATAAATAAGAAAATGTAAAATAAGTCTAGAAATATAAAATTAAAACTTAAAAAAATCTAAAATATTATAAAACTTATTTTAAAACTAAAATTATATTTTTCACACTATTTATATATTTATTATTGATTAATTACTTATTTAATTATTAATTAACTAATTAAACTGATTTAAATTATTACAAGTACTAAAAAGACTTAGATAACTAAGAAGATTATAATAAATCTAATTAACCATCACAGGAATCCTAAAAAATTATAAAAAGTTGGTTTATGTATTTTTAAACTAATTTACTAATTATTATTCTAATTATTAATTAATTACCAATTAAACTAATTATATTATAAAAAATAGAAAATGAACAGTAGAAATTCTAGAAACATTCCTAAAAATGTTTTATAACATATAAAATCTAGGAAAAATATAAAAACTAGGTGATACTTAATAAAATCTAATTTTGCTATTTAACTCTTTAATATTAATTAATAATTAATTAAACTAATATTAATTCTAAATATCACTAAATGACAAAGGAAAAATCTGGAAAAATTTATAAAAGTACTTTAATATAAAAGAGATTTAATAAAAATATAAAAATGCAGAAGTGCTTATAAATAAGCTAAAAAGAAAATTAAAAAGATAATTTCTATTAAATAGAAGCTATCACTATAATTAAATTTGGTTTTTTCTAATTTTTCTTTTACAGAACTACTAAAATACTTGAAATATGAAACTATTGTAAAAACAACTAATTTGGAAATCAAAAATAAGCACTGTGAGAGCTTATTAGCTTTGACAGTTGACTAAGTTTGACCAAACTAAGAAATAAGCTCAAATGAGCTTATGTGAGGTCCACAAGGGTGGATTCTGGTTCACCTAAGTTAGTTGGACTTGTTTAAGCTAGATTTGATAAGATAAGCTCACAGAATAAGCTAATAAGCCACAATAAGCAATTGCTTATTGGGTGACTGAGACAGAAATAGGACAGACTTGTGGGATGGTTTCAGGTGGGACCCAGTGAGCTTGAGCTCAAAACTTGAAGGTGGGTAGGAGGGGGTTGAAAGAACCAACTTGGGGCCTGTGGGACCCACTGAGTAGCTCAGAATCAGCCACCAAAGTGGTGGATGTGGTGGTGGTGGTCTGTGTAGAAGGGGAGCTTCTTCCCCTGCAAGTGTGTTTGAGCCTGTGTAACTTGCACAAGAAAAATCACAAAAATAATTTGATGATGGGAATCAATAGTCTAGCTGGTATACTACTACTACTAAAAAGCAGAAGTCTAAAAACTAAACACACAAATCAAGAAAAATCTTGCAATTTTTGGAAAATTTGAGGTTATGCTAATTTGACTTTTTCTATTTTTGAGCTAAGTTGACTAAAGTGAATTTCTAATCTAATTTACTGAGTGATTATGGTTATATAAGCTATATGGAGACTACAATAAGCTACAACACACAGTTGTGATTGGAAATAGGGCTTATGCTACTTTTAAATCCTTCACAGAAGGATTCTAGGCCAATTTCAAGGTGATTTTGAGTTTTAGCCTTGTAACTACCTGAGACTTTGTTGTTTTGGTCCAATATGAGTCTGAGTATGATAAATAAACAACAAATGAGCACTGAGACTATCTGAAATACTACCACTCAGTCAATACCAAACACCCCTTTATAACACAGATCATCATGAAACTAGATCAAAATGGAACCTAAACTTAATCTAACAATTAGAAATCATCTAATAAGCTATAATTAAGCAGAATAAGCAACAATGAGTCTCAAACAAGCATTAGTAATCAAAAACTCATATTTGAAGAAAAATACTTACAAATCCTTCCAAGCCAAATCAAAGAACTAGGACCAAGGACCAATCCTAAAGGTTTTCCACAAAACCTCTAACCCAGGGCCATCAATAATCCACCCTGCTCCATTGCTTGATCACCATGTACCATGATTTTTTATTTTTTCGCTAATTTTTCTTAATTTTTATGTATTTTTAAGTTTTATGATTACCACTGCTTTTGAGGTTTCTAAAAGCTTTCAAAAGCTTCCTGAGGAGCTTAAGTGAGCTTATGAGTCCTTAACATCAACTATAAATACTACCTCCGTCCCATAATTATTGTCAAGTTTTGACTTTCAAAGTCTTTACTTCACAAGTTTGACCTTAGATATTTTTATTTGTCGTATACGATACTTGATGAAAATTATATCAATGAAAATACATTTAAAACATAATCTATTCATATATTTTTCATCATGTAATATATACTCCAAATAAAAATATATAAGGTCAATGTTGAGAACTAAAGACTTAAAAAGTCAACAGTGGACAATAATTATGGGACGGAGGGAGTAACAAAGAAGTAAACATGGATTTTTAGTACAAAATTACACAAACTGAAAATATATTGATAAACTGAAATCAAAGGTTGAAATGAGTTTCTTACACACTAAGAATACTGAGTACAATGATTTAAAGCTGGAAATTACACTGAAAATGTAAATTTTATTAATACGAAATTAAGCAACTAAGATTACACTAGATATTTTATTACAATGCCTCTCCTTGCTTCTTTATAGATCTTTTGCAATCCCACTTGGTTCCTGAACATTTCCCACATCTAATCTGAGCCCTTGAATGACTGCAACTCATCTTGGCCATTTAAAATGATTTTGGCGCCAAAAAGTCATATAGGTAACTTGCAGCCGATATATTGCAATTAAGGGACTTTGGATTGTTGCATAAGATGAGGGGACAAGGAAAATGTGGTTTAGTAGCCAAGTTGATGGGTTAGTGAAGAAAACTAGGGTGTGTGAGTGTAATAGTGACAGAGTGAAGGTGGGGAAGCATTTAATGCAAAGTGGGATTGAATTATGAGTTGGAGGGAGTAGGTGGTGAGCTGGGGAAGACAGGTGGTGAAGGAGAGGTGGAAAAACCACCCTGGTTTTGGGATTGCAGGGGTGGAGGTGGAGGTGGTACAGTGTTGGCGGTTTGGGGAGGTCAAACGGGTCAACGCCCGTTTTTATTATTAAAGGGATTGGGCTGGGGTTTGTTTGGGCCTAGGAAAGGTGTGGGTTGGGTAAGGGTTGTGTTTGGATTGGATTAGTTTTGGTTTTAAAACTTAGGGTCCGGTTCGGTTTATGGAACAAAAGCCCAAGGACCCAAAGTGTAATTTTGGATTTTTGGGGGACCAAACCTGTAAATATCATAATGTTAACACAAGGACCAATTATGCCATTTTAGAATAGTATAAGGTTTATTTTTAATATTTTTCCATTTTTAAAACCTTAAGGACTAAATTTGACATTTTTCAAACTTGAGGGACTGAAGTTGTCATTTTGCAATTTTTAACTTTAAAGGACTAAACTTGACAACTTATGAATCCCTAAGGACCTTTGATGATAATTTACATGTTTTGGATTACCAGGGACTAGATTTGCTAATTTTTCAAAGTTCAGGGACTGAAACTGTAAATTATGTGAAATATGTTGTTTTTCATCAGTTTTCAATCCTTTTGCATAAAAACACAATCCAGGGATATTTTATGTATTTTAAGGCATTCCTGTGTGTTTTCAGATGTTTTGCAGTTTAAATGTGATAGAAATGATGAGTATTTACACACTCATCAATCCCCCACACTAAACTATTGCTAGTCCCTAGCATTCTTTTGAGAAAATTTTAATGGATTTTTGTCTCTTTACCAAAAGCCATCACTTCTGGAGTAGCCAAATGTATCAGTTCAAGTAAGAACTATGGTCCACTTGATAACCATATGATTTTTAGCAAACCACCAGCTGTCAACGGATTTGTTTTTGTCTTTACCAAAAGTCGTTTGCTCCTGGACTAGCCAACTCTTGATGGAATAGTCAACATCTTGATGAGCTGATTGCCAATTATGGTTTTTCCACTGCCTTTACCATAAGCCATAATCTTGCGGGCTAGCCAACTCTTTCACTTTTTAGGATATGGCAAGTTGATTTACCATACAATTTTGGGCAAATTGCAAGCCATCAACGGATTTGAGATATCTTTACCAAGAGCCGTTTGCTCCTGGATTAGCCAATCCTTATGTGGGTTAGACATGGTGGACTGATAACCATTTATTGCATTTCTAAGTGTGAAAAAACTTTAAATTTTGATCAAATGAGGGTGCTTGATGGAACATGTGTTTGAATTCGTGAGAATCCCCCCCCCCCCCCCCCCCACACTTATAAATGAATATTGCCCTCAATATTCAAAGCACCGGGTGTTAAACCGACACTTAGAACGTAAGAATGAAATATTAATAACCTTTATTTTAGGCTATTTACAAGTTTTTTTTTTTTTTTTTTTTTTTTTTGAAGATATATACATATATACAACATGTGGGGCATCTCCCCCACACTTAGGTGGTAGAAAAGAGAAAGAAGACAGAAATATGGGTGAAAACCCATATTGCTACTGTTTTTGATTACTGAGTCGCTAGCTTGACTCGACCTTGAATTAAATTATCCATGAGGAAGCTACTGTTTTTGATTACCGAGTCGCTAGCCTGACTCGACCCCGAATTTAATTGTCCTTGGGGAAAGTTTGGAGATCCGGGACAACCATGGATGGTATGTCCTCTCCAAAGTAGTGTTTCACACGATGCCCATTCACTTTAAAACATGGACCGTTATTTTGAGATAACTCAACGGTACCATATGGATAAACCTTAGTGATAGTGAATGGGCCAGTCCAACGGGTTTTGAGTTTACCCGAGAAGATCTTTAATCTAGAATTAAAGAGAAGGACTCGATCACCAACGTTAAAAACGCGGTTCTTTATTTTTGAGTCATGAATATTCTTTGTTTTTTCTTTATAGATTAAAGAGTTCTCGTAAGCCTGATCACGTAGTTCATTTAATTCATTCATTTGAACTTTTCGGTGATCACCCGTAGTTTTGAGGTCAAAGTTGGCATGTTTTAATGCCCAGTAGGCTTTGTGCGCAAGTTCCATCGGAAGATGACATGTCTTTCCGTACACAAGCTTGTAAGGCGTACACCCAATGGGTATTTTATAAGCTGTACGAAAGGCCCATAGTGCGTCATCTAATTTACCCGACCAGGCAGCACGGTTTTCTCCTACAGTCCTCTCAAATATCCTTTTGATACCACAGTTTGAAACCTCCACTTGCCCACTTGTTTGTGGGTGATACGCGGTAGAAAGACGGTGAGTTACACCATACTTTTGCATGACTTTGTCAAATTTGTCATTGCAGAAATGCGTACCACGATCACTTATGATAGCACGTGGAGTTCCAAAACGGGCAAAAAGAGATTTCAGGAATTTTACAACAACTCGGGCATCATTTGTGGGTAAGGCTTTCGCTTCAACCCATTTTGACAAGTAGCCAACAGCCACGAGTATGTATTTGTTTCCTCTAGATGATGGGAATGGCCCCATAAAGTCAATGCCCCAGATATCAAAGATCTCACAGACTTGAATAGCATTTTGTGGCATCTCATTTCTTTGTGAAATGTTCCCGTGACGTTGACAAGCGTCACAGGTTTTAATGAGATCCTGGGCATCTTTATAAATTGTGGGAAGAATCCGGAATCAAACACCTTTTTGGCGGTGTAGTTGGGATTATGATGGCCCGCAGTGGGTCCAGCATGGCAAGCCTTGAGAATTTCAGTGAATTCCTGCCCATACACACACCGTCGGATGACTTGATCTGCACAGATTTTGAATAAGTAGGGGTCATCCCAGAAGTAATGTTTGATATCCTTAAAGAATTTATTCTTCTGTTGGGTTGACATCCATTTCACAAGAAAGTTACCCGCATTATAGTTTGCGAAGTCAGCAAACCATGGGGTAGTAGAATCTCCACGAAAAGCAACCGCATTGAGTGTTTCGAGAGGAAATGTTTCATTTATTTCCTTTTTCTCATACACATCTTGATGAGGGTTCTCTAATCGAGACAGATGATCAGCAGCCAGGTTCTCAGCTCCTTTTTTATCACGAATAATGATATCAAATTCCTGAAGGAGGAGAACCCAACAGAGCAATCTCGGCTTTGCATCTTGTTTTGCAAAGAGATATTTTAGAGCCGAGTGATCCGTATACACTACGCATTTTGTCAAGATTAAGTATGTCCGAAACTTTTCAAAAGCATACACCACGGCTAATAATTCTTTTTCCGTAGTGGTGTAATGAGTTTGAGCTTCGTTCATAGTTTTGCTTGCGTAGTGGATAGGTTGAAAGTGTTTCGATTTGCGTTGACCCAAGACTGCACCGATAGCAAAATCACTTGCATCACACATGAGCTCAAAGGGTAAATCCCAGTCGGGGCAACAAGAATAGGTGCCTCAGTAAGCTTTTTCTTCAATGTTTCAAAAGCTTCGATGCACTATGGTGAGAAGATAAAAGGAGCATCCTTCTCGAGGAGATGAGTCATAGGCCGGGAGATTTTAGAGAAATCTTGTATGAATCTACGATAGAAACCGGCATGACCCAAGAAACTCCTAATACCTTTGATGGTAGTAGGGTGAGGCAATTTAGCAATGACATTAACCTTAGCTCTGTCAACCTCAATCCCATTCTTGGAAATCTTATGGCCGAGGACAATGCCCTCTTTGACCATAAAATGACTCTTTTCCCAATTTAGACAAAGATTGGTGTCTTCACACCTTTTCAATATTTTTTCTAAATTGGTGAGACATGTTTGGAATGAATCCCCAATGACCGAGAAGTCATCCATAAAGACCTCCATTGTTTTACCGATCATGTCGGTGAATATGGCCATCATGCACCTCTGGAACGTACCTGGAGCACTACATAAGCCAAAAGGCATACGTTTATAAGCAAAGGTTCTATAAGGGCATGTAAAGGTAGTCTTTTCTTGATCTGATGGATCAATGGGGATTTGAGAGTATCCTGAGAAACCATCAAGGAAACAATAGTACTCGTTCCCTGCTAATCTCTCAAGCATCTGATCCATAAAGGGCAGCGGAAAGTGGTCTTTGCGGGTGACGTCATTTAACTTACGATAGTCAATGCAAACACGCCACCCGGTAACCAGCAGAGTTGGAATCAACTCATTTTCCTCATTAGTGACAACAGTAATGCCACCCTTTTTTGGAACGCAATGGATGGGACTAACCCATGGACTGTCAGAGATGGGGTAAATCAATCCTGCATCAAGAAGTTTGAGAACCTCTTGTTTAATGACATCATGGATTTTTGGATTCACCCGTCTTTGATGTTGCACTGCGGGCTTGAAGTCATCCTCCATTAAGATTTTGTGTGTACAAAAATCTGGGTTAATACCCTTAATATCGGAGAGCTTCCAAGCAATTGCTTGCTTGTGTGACTTCAAGACCTTTATGAGAGCAACCTTTTCCTCATTACTTAAACCTTTAGCAATAATGACGGGTAATTTATCATTACCCTCCAAGAATGCGTATTCAAGATGAGGAGGTAAGTCCTTGAGCTCGACCTCAGGAAATTCATCGTTTTTATCAACCGATTTAATTTCCTCATTATGAAGTTGTACGGGAGGGAGTGGAGGAGAATTGTCTTGATTTAGCAATTTCTCAAGGAGAAGAATATCTCCCTCCAGATCAATCTCAGTGTTATCAATTCCCGCTGGAACTGAATCACTTTTGAGAAAAGCCTCGACCTCTTCCAAAAGGAAATCACTTCCCTCAAACGGAGTGAGAGAAGGGGAAGAGTCGGAAATGATAGGTTCAAATGATGGAGTGGAATCCCCATTCACAGAATTATGAGAATAACCAAGAAATTCTTGAGAGTACTCCTCTGAAGCAATGTCTATGATATCTATTTGATTAACTGCTTCAGAATCATAATTTGAGGAGTACCTCGAGGTTTGATCGAGGTTAAAGGTAACGGCTTCATTACCCACACGCAAGCTGATTTCTTGCTCAAATAAATCGATAAGAGCACGGCCCGTTCTAAGGAATCCCCTCCCAACAATGAGAGGGACCCTTTGATCAGCATCGAAATCAACAACCACAAAGTCAGCGGGGAGATGGAACTTTCCTACTTTCACAAACACGTCCTCGGCAATGCCAAGAGGACGAGATATCGATCGATCTACAAGCTCTAGAGTCATGCAGGTAGGAGTAAGATCCGGAAGAGAAAGTTTCTTCCAAACTGAATAAGGCATTAGGTTGATGCTTGCACCAAGATCGGCCAAGGCATAGCAATCAACCATTCCTGGAAATACACAAGGTATTAGAAATTTTCCAGGATCTCCCAGCTTCTCGGGAAGCTTCTTTAAAAGAACTGCTGAGCAGTTCTCATTCAAGGGAGTCTTTGCCATTTCAAACAGTTTCTCCTTGTTGCTTAACAAGTGTTTGATTGTTGATGCAAATTTGGGCATCAGAATAATAACATCCGCAAAGCTAATGTCAAAATGCAAATCTTGGAAGATTTGAAAGAATTTATCCATCTGGTGACTAGTCTTTTTGCGGAGCTTTTGCTCATTCAAATGTGAGGGGTAAGGAATAGAGGAGGTAGAAGGTTTGGACTTAGGTGTTTCAACTGGGATATCATTGGGTTCAAAAACAACTCTAGGTTTTGGTTTGGGTTTCGGGAGAACATGAGGTGGGACGTCTTGGGTACCTCCCTTATGAGTAGGAAGTACTTCGTCCTTATTTACCTCGGTTTCATTTTCCACTACCTTGGGAGAAGGAGAAGAAGTGGTAGTGGGAACAGTGGGTCATATGAAACTCCGCTCCTGGTTGTGATCGCCTTTGCATCGCCCCTCGGGTTTGCGATCGTGTTGCTCGGAAGTTTTCCAGAGCCCGAGGGTCGTTCATTTAAAGATTTCTTGATTTTAAAAATCTGGCTGACCAACAACCTATTTGTCTCTTCTTGAGTTTTCATGAACTGCTTCAATAACTCATCTGATGATGATTGTGGAGCTAGGAGAATGGCTTGTGTTTGGTTGGGGAAATTTTGGACTCGGTTATTTTGATTATAACCTTGTTGTGGTTGAAAATTTCCATGATTTGGATTACCATTTCCCTGAAAATGATTTCCCGGGTTGAAATTGTTTCTGTTAAAGTTTCCTTGATTGTGGAAACCTTGATTCTGTCCAGGATTGAAATTCCCTTGGTTTTGATAACCTTGGTTCATTCGAGGTTGGTTCTGGTTTCGGTTTTGCAAATTCGGGTTTTGGTTGAACCCGGGTGGTCCCATATGTGTGTTAGCACGGTAACTTGGTTCCATTTGAGGACGGTATTGATTACCTCCCTGATTTGTAGTACCGGCTAAGGCATTGGCTTCAAAAGGACTACCATCGATGGCAGTACAGTTGTAGTATGCATGTGGGCCACCACAAGTGACACAAACTTCCACCTTTTTTACTTCAACATGTGAAGGGTTTTGTGTGAAAGTGACTTTCTTTTGGTTTGAGATAACCAAAGCTTGAATAGCGTCCGTGAGTTTGTCTATCTTAGCATCGGTGCTAGAAGTACTCACGGGAGATGAAGTAGAAGGACCAGCACTCACTTGGGAGTTATATGGCTTTGTGCGTGTAGTGCGGACCTTGGACTTATTTTCAATGATGGCTAAAGCTTCTTTAGTGGTTTTGCTCAAAAAATTACCTCCCGCGGAGGAATTAAGAGAATCTTGGTCAGATTGACTCACACCATTATAGAAAGTGTCAATTTGCATTAATTCAGTGAAACCATGATGAGGACATCGACGAAACAACTCTTTGAAGCGATCCCATGCGTCACCAAACGATTCATCAAACCTTTGAGTAAATTTGATGATTTCATTTTTAAGACTTGTCGTTCTGGACGGGGGTAAAAATTTGTTTACAAATTTGGTAACTAAATCCTCCCATGATGCTATTGAACGAGGAGGTTGTTTTTCCAGCAAAATCCGGGCTGCCCCCTCAAGAGAAAATGGGAATAGGAGAAGTTTAACTGCTTCGGAAGGGACGTTCTTGTATTTGATGGTAGATGTAATCTTGTTAAACCATCGAATATGAGCATGAGGATCATCCCTCTCAAAACCATAAAATTGGCTTGAGGTTACTAGATTTAGTAACCCAGTTTTGAGCTCAAAGTATTCAGCCACAATGGCTGGGACAACAATAGCGTCTCTGTAACCCTCGATGGGTGCTTGGAGAAGCTCATTCATCGGACGGTCTTCCGCCATGATAACTTTTTTATTGGTAACAGCACGTATCTCAGATACGGCTGTTGGGGCAGAACGTCTACGGCGTCTTCGAGGAATTCTAACAAGCTCACGGAAAGGGCTTGTTGACCTAGAAGAACGAGTGCGCATGCACTAGAGACGACTCTAAGAATCCTTAGAGTGACGGGGATTTTAAAAATAGAAAAGAAAAATCTTTTTGGATTTTTGTTTTTATTAGATAATATAGAAATATGGACAAAAGATGATATATAACAATGAGTGATAAATTCAAACTCATAGATGCTTCAAAAGTCGTAATACGCAGCACACCTCCCCGGCAGCGGCGCCAAATTTTGATTGGTGTGAAACAGTCAGAAAATATTAACCAAGTAATGGTCAACAAGTCAAACAGTCTAAACCAATACTCCGTGGAGTGTAGTGTTTCCCCGGGTCGTTAGATCCCAACGAGGTGTGAAATCTGAAATAAAATGACTTTGAGATCAGGTGAATTGAACAGGAAAAAGGGTTCAAGTGGTTGTACTACTGAAATATAAGCTAGAATAGCTTTGATAAGCTATATCAACTAATACGTGAAATCAGATAAGCACAAATGAAAAGGAACTGGAAAACGCGTACGTTTAATATTTAAACGTAAACGTATGAAAAAACGATTTTAACTATAGTAGGAATTTGCATGCCTTAGGGGCTTAAATGAAAATTAAATAAACTTAAAATATTTATTTAATAATTACTAATTTATTTAAAAATTAAGAAAATCTAAAAATGTAAAAAGAAATAAAATGTACGTTTAAATTTGAATAAACGTAAACGTACTAAATTAAACGTGAATTCTGTCAAATAAAACTTCCACAAATATGAAAATTATATTTTTGGAATCCTAAACTTATAAGAAAATTATTGGAAATTTAAAATTATTTTTATAACTATTTAATTAATTATTATTATTTAACAACTATTTTTAATTATTTAATAATTCACTAATAAATAAGAAAATGTAAAATAAGTCTAGAAATATAAAATTAAAACTTAAAAAAATCTAAAATATTATAAAACTTATTTTAAAACTAAAATTATATTTTTCACACTCTTTATATATTTATTATTAATTAATTACTTATTTAATTATTAATTAACTAATTAAACTGATTTAAATTATTACAAGTACTAAAAAGACTTAGATAATTAAGAAGATTTTTATAAATCTAATTAACCATCACATGAATCCTAAAAAATTATAAAAAGTTGATTTATGTATTTTTAAACTAATTTACTAATTATTATTCTAATTATTAATTAATTACCAATTAAACTAATTATATTATAAAAAATAGAAAATAAATAGAAGAAATTCTAGAAAAATTCCTAAAAATATTTTATAACATATAAAAGCTAGGAAAAATATAAAAACTAGGTGATACTTAATAAAATCTAATTTTGCTATTTAACTCTTTAATATTAATTAATAATTAATTAAACTAATATTAATTCTAGATATCACTAAATGACAAAGAAAAAATCTGGAAAAATTTATAAAAGTACTTTAATATAAAAGAGATTTAATAAAAATATAAAAATGTAGAAGTGCTTATAAATAAGCTAAAAAAAATTAAAAAGTTAATTTCTATTAAATAGAAGCTATCACTATGATTAAATTTGGCTTTTTCTAAATTTTCTTTTATAGAACTACTAAAATACTTGAAATATGAAACTTTTGTAAAAACAACTAATTTGGAAATAAAAAATAAGCATTGTGAGTGCTTATTAGCTTTGGCAGTTGACTAAGTTTGACCAAACTAAGAAATAAGCTCAAATGAGCTTATGTGGGGTCCACAAGGGTGGATTCTGGTTCACCTAAGTTAGTTGGACTTGTTTAAGCTAGATTTGATAAGATAATCTCACAGAATAAGCTAATAAGCTTCAATAAGCAATTGCTTATTGGGTGACTGAGACATAAATGGGACAGACTTGTGGGATGGTTTCAGGTGGGACCCAGTGAGCTTGAGCTCAAAACCAAGCTCAAAACTTGAAGGTGGGTAGGAGGGGGTTGAAAGAACCAACTTGGGGCCTATGGGACCCACTGAGTAGCTCAGAATCAGCCACCAAAGTGGTGGGTGTGGTGGTGGTGGTCTGTGTAGCAGGGGAGCTTCTTCCCCTACAAGTGTGTTTGAGCCTGTGTAACTTGCACAAGAAAAATCACAAAAGCAATTTGATGATGGGAATCAATAGTCTAGCTGGTATACTACTACTACTAAAAAGCAGAAGTCTTAAAACTAAACACACAAATCAAGAAAAATCTTGCAATTTTTGGAAAATCTGAGGTTATGCTAATTTGACTTTTTCTATTTTTGAGCTAAGTTGACTAAATTGAATTTCTAATCTAATTTACTGAGTGATTATGGTTATATAAGCTATATGGAGACTACAATAAGCTACAATACACAGTTGTGATTGGAAATGGGGCTTATGCTACTTTTAAATCCTTCACAGAAGGATTCTAGGCCAATTTCAAGGTGATTTTGACTTTTAGCCTTGTAACTACCTGAGACTTTGTTGTTTTGGTCCAATATGAGTCTGAGTATGATAAATAAACAACAAATGAGCACTGAGACTATCTGAAATACTACCACTCAGTCAATACCAAACACCCCTTTATAACACAGATCATCATGAAACTAGATCAAAATGGAACCTAAACTTAATCTAACAATTAGAAATCATCTAATAAGCTATAATTAAGCAGAATAAGCAACAATGAGTCTCAAACAAGCATTAGTAATCTAAAACTCAGATTTGAAGAAAAATACTTACAAATCCTTCCATGCCAAATCAAAGAACTAAGACCAAGGACCAATCCTAAAGGTTTTCCACAAAACCTCTAACCCAGGGCCATCAATAATCCACCCTGATCCATTGCTTGATCACCATGTACCATGATTTTTTATTTTTTCACTAATTTTTCTTAATTTATTATGTATTTTTAAGTTTTATGATTACCACTGATTTTGAGGTTTCTAAAAGCTTTCAAAAGCTTCCTGAGGAGCTTAAGTGAGCTTATGAGTCCTTAACATCAACTATAAATAACATATAAGTAAACATGGATTTTTAGTGCAAAATTACACAAACTGAAAATATATTGGTAAACTGAAATCAAAGGTTGAAATGAGTTTCTTACACACTAAGAATACTGAGTACAATGATTTAAAGCTGGAAATTACACTAAAAATGTAAATTTTATTAATACGAAATTAAGCAACTAAGATTACACTAGATATTTTATTACAATGCCTCTCCTTGCTTCTTTATAGATCTTTTGCAATACCACTTGGTTCCTGAACATTTCCCACTTCTAATCTGAGCCCTTGAATGACTGCAACTCATCTTGGCCATTTAAAATGCTTTTGGCGCCAAAAAGTCATATAGGTAACTTGCTGCCGATATATTGCAACTAAGGGACTTTGGATTGTTGCATAAGATGAGGGGACAAGGAAAATGTGGTTTAGTAGCCAAGTTGATGGGTTAGTGAAGAAAACTAGGGTGTGTGAGTGTAACAGTGACAGAGTGAAGGTGGGGAAGCATTTAATGCAAAGTGGGATTGAATTATGAGTTGGAGGGAGTAGGTGGTGAGCTGGGGAAGACAGGTGGTGAAGGAGAGGTGTCAAAACCACCCTGGTTTTGGGATTGCAGGGGTGGAGGTGGAGGTGGAGGTGGTACAGTGTTGGCGGTTTGGGGAGGTCAAACGGGTCAACGCCCGTTTTTATTATTAAAGGGATTGGGCTGGGGTTTGTTTGGGCCTAGGAAAGGTGTGGGCTGGGTAAGGGTTGTGTTTGGATTGGATTAGTTTTGGTTTTAATACTTAGGGTCCGGTTTGGTTTGTGGAATAAAAGCCCAAGGACCTAAAGTGTAATTTTGGATTTTTGGGGGACCAAACCTGTAAATATCATAATGTTAACACAAGGACCAATTATGCCATTTTAGAATAGTACAAGGTTTATTTTTAATATTTTTCCATTTTTGAAACCTTAAGGACTAAATTTGACATTTTTCAAACTTGAGGGACTGAAGTTGTCATTTTGCAATTTTTAACTTTAAAGGACTAAACTTGACAACTTATGAATCCCTAAGGACCTTTGATGATAATTTACATGTTTTGGATTACCAGGGACTAGATTTGCAAATTTTTCAAAGTTCAGGGACTGAAACTATAAATTATGTGAAATATGTTGTTTTTCATCAGTTTTCAATCCTTTTGCATAAAAACACAATCCAGGGATATTTTATGTATTTTAAGGCATTCCTGTGTGTTTTTAGATGTTTTTGCAGTTTAAATGTGACAGAAATGATGAGTATTTACACACTCATCAATGCCATTGAGTTAGCAATAGGGTGGCTCATAATTGTAGCAAATCAATGCATCGTTTCAAAGCAAGAAAACATGAACCTAATCCCAACTGCGTAGACCGATACCTCGTTTCAAAGCAAGAAAACGTAAACCAACTATATCGAGAAAGAACAAACATAGCATGATTCCTGAATCCAAAACTTAGCCCCACAATGCTGCACATTTGGCCACACATTACCCATATGAACATATTCTAACGGTGACCTTGGATAATATCAAAAAAATAAAACACAAATAAGTATGAACCTATGAAAACCCAAAGAAACCGCTAAATATAGTGCTGATAACAGTGTTTGCTGATTAGAAATATATTAATAGTGTAACTAACCTTGGGTCATGTTGCCCCTGCAAGTGTTACTTTCATTTGAAAGGTTAATGATTGGACCCAAATTATAGTCCATGCCTGCAACTGTAATAAGTTGCCATGGTTAAGAATAAATTAAACTGGGATACATATGTTACACGTAACAATTTCAGGAAACTTCGCTCACTGTGGGGAGTTTGCTGGACACGTTTGATTCTGTTACAGAAGGATGCAGGAACAATAGCTGTTTTTTCCTTAGTACCTACTAGAGCCAACAAATAAAGTTTAGAGAAATTGATAGTATTATTTGCATGTTATGATGCTTGATAGTGAAATCATGGCTGACCAGTTTAGGACATATACATATGTGAATACCTACTAATTCATGTCAACTTTTAATAATCACGGCTTAAAAAAACCATATCAGCATGTTCGTCACATATTATCTAGCCTCGATAGAGAAGAAGTGACATACCTGAAGACTATCGGAGACTATCCCATCTAAGCCATAATCAATTAAAAGCGCCCCGCCACCATCACTGCTAACTCTCTTGGAAATAGATTGTGTTAAATCCATAGCTTTGGGGCAAACCTCAACATGTTCCAGTTTTTTCAGTTCTTCAGTCTGAGCCCACTTGCAATGCTTTAGTAGATTAACGTGAGGTAAAACCATAATCTATTTTCATAAAATAAACATATATAAATACATTTTTTCCTTGTTTTCTATAACAATACTATTAGCTAGTCTAAAATTTATTCATATACATCTATATGCATCAAGTAGCTAATGAAACATTAAAGTTTATTATGCTTAACTGACATGGACCTATCATACATTGAGTACCAATTGAATGTAACATTTTCCATGCATAGTACGACTGCGTATGAGTTCGGGTTCGCCTTGGGAAGATGCTTGGCTATATAGATATATAGATATAGTGTCCGAGCTACAACCCATTCCACCAAGGTTAGAGCTCATGATATGAGGTCGTAATTTATAGTGATTAACAATCATGGATGATAGAGAAGGTGTAGGATTAAACGCAAATGAAAATATGCAATCCAAAAACGTAAAAGTAAATAAGGTTAATCAAAAACTAAATAGAGAATGTAAGTAGGTACCGATCCTTTATGTTCGATATTCTTAGTATGGTAAAAACCTTTCAGAATGTTACTTTTTACAGAAATCAAATCAAATGAAGTACTACAATTAAAAGATAAAAAGTAAATCCACTTACTTCCATTGTAATATATTTGTTATTAAGAGAGATATATACCAAGAACCCAACTGCCTGTCTAATATGGTTTAGTTCCTATCACGTTGAGCCTGCATACTGCAATATAACAATATTTATCAAGATCAATTCCATAGGAAAGTTAACTATTTTTTGAGCTATTGTGGTGGAATGTAAGAATTACATGCTTCCTAAAAAGGTATTTATTGTAATAGAAGTGAGAATACACTTTGCATGCGGTTTCTATAGTATTCATGTACTAACAAAAACAATAAAATAATCACTACATCCAATGGTTATACAACATAAAACTCTATCAGGTAATGAAAATAAAGCAACTGGTAGTTATTGATTGGTGAAAAGAAAACAAATCCACTGAGGCGATCATCTATAATCCACACAAATTGCGCATAATCAACAGGTATGCACATACTTTTAAAATGATTGCTTCCACATCAAAATTCTATAGTTGCACTCAATGTACTCTGCATAAGTATAACTTAATCTCAAAACCTTCATATTCCAAAGTTTTTCTAGAATGCCTTGTTATATGTAATGTAACTCGAGTCTTAAATTTCCATTTCATGTATAGTAGCCAATCCATCTATTATCCACTTCATTTCATTTGGGTTCATACTTTCTTGTACTACTGTTCATATGATTAACTATTGGTTTTTCTGCTGATGTGTATCTTACCTAGTTACTTCACCATTAGAATTCTCTTGTTTTATGATTAACTATTGAATATTTAACCAATAAACGAACTATAGAATATACTATTTGGATGTGTTTCTCTCTTTTTAAGAGTAATTGATGCGTGGAAATTGCACCAGGCTTTACCTCTCGAGGGATCTCGAGAAGCTTACAACCCCCACCAGGCAGTGTACCTGATCGTTGTAGTATAGCATAGTGACAAGTACCGGGGGATTGATCATTCAACTCAGGAATAGTGTCGCTAGGATTAGAAAACCTAAAAACTAGGTCTAGAGGTGAGGGATGATTCTTTTTGTATTTTTATATTTTTAGGAAAGCAAGTAAAATCTCGGTTTTTAGAAGAGTGGGCGGAATTAGTTGCTAGTCAACTAACCCAAAAACTAAAGATGCAATCAAAATAAAATAACAAAAATGAAAATAAACTAATTAAACTAATATGGTGTGAACAATATATGGGAGAATTGTGTTTACTTAGATTTCACTACCACCTAGATATCTTTTACAGGTTAATTACTTGTTACAGTTGCGTGGATGACGGGTTATATTCCTTAATACCAATCATGGGGTGGCGTACTTACTTCCCCAAATCTATAAGCTCCTACTTCACTCCTATGTCGAGCCTGCAAGAAGCTCCTAACATGGGATCACTAGAATTCGCTCATGCATTAAATACAACCATAAAAACCTAGTACACATCGGTTCATGTTTCTTAAGATGTTCAAGCAAGTTACACAATGAAGATCTGCCAGTTTTCTTAAGCCTAACATTGAAATCATTCATCCATTACAACTATAAACAAGCAATCAACCTATAATCAACATCTAGGTTTCATTACATCTAAGCAAACACATAAGAGATCTAGCCTAGCATGTTAAAATTAAGACAAGTGTAAGATATATTCAAACAACACATAGACATATTAAATGAATTGAAAGGATACTTATCTCAATTGAACATGAAGGGTTTCAAGGGGTGAAAACTCCTGAAAATACTGTTACAAACGAGCTAGGGTTTATTAGGTTCGACCCTAAAATTCTCCACACAAGTTCCTCTTTTTATGAATGAAAATTAGAAAAGTATATATAGATTTCATGAGGTGACGGCGTCAAGAGGAAAATTCTGACGCCGTCATCTCGCCGCCAAAAATCTTCTCGGATTGCCTAGATCCAGATCTGACGCCGTCATGTGTATTCTTGTTCTAGGCCGTCACCACTTTTACTCTTGACGCCCTTGTACTGACGCCGTCACGATTTCTCTGGGCCGTCACCAAAAATGCTCTTGACGCCGTCATCAAATCCTTCTTGACGCCGTCTTGCAATTTTCTTCACTTTTATGCTCCAAAAACGTCCAAAATGCTTCCTTTTCCAGAATTCAATCCCAAAGTACCTAAAATCACAAAAGGAACAATTTAGGGCAATATTTGATCAAATAAATTCGAATTCCAGCTTAAATGACCCCCTAAAAACGGATCATTTTTCGCCTCATCATATACCCTTACACTTGAGATTTGCTTGTCCTCAAGCAAATGCGCTTTTATTTTAATCAAAATACAAGTTAGGGGTCATTTAACACTAATATAAAAGTAATTACAACAAATAATCGTTCCACTAAAGACCAAAGACAAGCACAGAGGTCATACACTAGCACCTCACAAATAGTGTTTAGATACTCACATCTCTCGGGTGTAATAAAGTATATATCACAATATGGAAATGGGAAAACATCTCTCACTACCTGTCATAGCAAAATAGATTACCATAGGCTTGGGAAAGGATCAAACCTCCACCACTTGGCGTAAGCACCTAGGATAAACTATCAAAGAGGTCTTTTAAAGGGTTATAACATTAGGTGTAGGGATATGAAATACACGGTTTTGTTGGATATAGGTAATCTTTACTGGTGGCGAGTTAATCATCTTGGTTAATTACATATACAATATAGCGTTGCTAAGCCAAGACTAGACTCGATTTAAGCTAATAAATCAAAAATAACAAAAACATAAAATAAACATAGAATGAAATGGGATGGTAGTCTGTATGTTTTTTCTCTCTATCTTTTCTCTTTTTTTCAATTTTTTTTTTTTTTTTTTTTTTTTTTTTTTGCATACACTTTTACCCTACTATCCAAAATAATACATCATAGGGAATGAACATTCCCCTTACACTTGAATTTTTACATACTTTACAATAAACTAATCTAATGACTCGAATTAAGATAATCAAAACACTTGGAGTACTTTTTAAGATTAACGCACATATGGGGGTAATAATATGATGTTCTTCCCCATTACTCCATAACAATAGTACTTTACCAATGAGTCCCAATCGTCCCAAAACAATATGTACAAGGATATGAGTCGACTTAGCAACCATGTAATCAATTAGATAATTAACTAAGGGTTTAAACAAATAACAATAATGCACTAAAGATGAGTGCATACACGGAAGGCTAAGGCAATTTGGGTGTATATTTGAGTGGGGTGTAACAAATTCTTCCTTTAAGTAAGATGCTTAAAGTTAGAAACGAAAAGATAGGCTCGGAGGGGTGTACTAGGGGTTTCGTGTACTAAAAATGAGTACAACGCTAAGGTGTGGGGAAAATTAATTGACTTTACTAGCCAAGTAATATGACTTAAATGGTCAAGTAATTATGATACGGGTTTAACACAAGGGTGATCCTAATGCCTCTTATCATGTAGTAAATCCTACCACATGAAAGTAGTCTCACCAACGGTCTCGGGATGCATCATTAACGCAAGTTCTAGAATCTAAATGCTACCGGTACACTCATAAGCACTAATTGTAAATGCTTTTCCTATCAAATCTAAAGGCGAACCTCACATATTTGGGGTGGAAATTTTTGAGTGGTATGGTTTTTGTGCTAGTCATACAACTCCTATCCATGAGACGCTTGCTAAGGCTAAAGTTTCACTCCTAAATGTTGTAAAAAATTTTAAATTTGGCGCTAAAATTACACTAACAAGTATTTCTCATAGTTTTATTACACACCTACCATCGAACAAACAAACTCAAGTGCAGTTGTATCCTATAAGGTATCATCATTTACCATCACCTTACACTTAGGATGAATATTGTCCCCAATGTTCAATTAAAGGATGTAAAAGTGAAATAGGTAAAAGAATGAAAGCAAATACTCCCCTGATTCGCTCGATATGGATAGTATGGTAACCAGGTTAGATCTTCCTAAAAGAAAATGAACAATCAAAGCTTCCCTTCCAGAATATAAATCATCTTCTTGTCAAACATAACCTGTTAAACCTGAGAAAATAAACAAGGCAACCTCGCGTAAAATCGGCGGCAATCTATATATGCTAATAAATCCTAGAAAACAAAGTAAGATATAATGCTTGTGGAATGATGTTTGCAGATTTTCTGGAGATTATAAAACTAAAGATTTGACAAAAACTTTAAGACTCCATTAGAAAAACAAAACTAGCAAAATTTCCAGATTTTTACACGTGACGCCATCAGGAATTTCTTCCTGACGCCATCAGAAGTGACCTGCAGAAATCCTTATGTTAAGTTTCCAGAAAATTTCTGAAAAAACTTTGTCCTATTTCCTGGAAAATCCTGCAAAACATCATTATGACTCGATACAAGCATTTGACTCTAACAAATACGAATATACATGTTCATTTAATATTGTGGAGAATCATGATCAAGTTTTGTTTCTTAAAAACATATTTGGGGTTTCCCCTTACATTTATCTTTTGCGAAATACCTTTGGATGAAGTTAAGACAAAGCCAAACGACAAAATAAAGTATTTTCACCATTTTAGTTTGAAACATGATCTACCAACAATAAAAATAAAGCATGCATACGGAAACAAATAACAATCAAACAAAATAAAAATCACACAAAGCATGGGTTGCCTCCCAAGAAGCGCTTTTCTTTATTTACGAGTCTTGTAGCTAGACTCAAGGTCATGGGTTACTACGTGACCTCATCGTTGGTTTCACTATCTAGGTCATCTCCTATACCGGTAACGCTTTCATAGTGCAGGTATTTTGGGTCTTCGAACTCAAAGACATCTGTTCGATACTTGGACCCAAGTTTACTAACATCCTTAAAGAATCTACATGATAAATCAGAAATGTTCTTACATCCTCTCTGAACATCTTCATCACATAAGATTAGTTGAGAACTTAGCTTATCAAGCCCATCACAATCGATTTCTTTTAGATCTCTTCTCTTGTATGGTGTTTGGTATGAAACCCTCCTAATTCCATCAGCGAAGGTCATGATTCTGTTCCGGTCATCAACTATTAAATTAGTGATTTCACAAAAGGGTGCTCCGAAAACAACTTGTGACAACCTTGGGTCGACATAATCTTCGATGTTGTCCACGATCATAAATTCCATAGTGAATGCCATATTTCCTACGAATACCTGGATTTCATGCTCTCTACCAACCACATTCTCTCCCTTATAAATCATTCCCCATCTGCAGATATTGTTATAATGGAATAGGGACATAAAATTCTTAGGTAGGAATACGTTAATGTAGACATTATCGAAGTACTTATGACCGATCATGCAGGAGATTTTGAGATTATTCGGATCACGTTGCCTTATTCTCCCCGATCTTCCATCCCTTGATCCATATAGATTCCCTCCCAGTGATGGACGGTATTCGTACACTTTCTCATTACCCCTTCGAAAGATAACCTTCCTGATACCATTGGTGAATAATGCACTACCATCCTTCTCATCAAGGATTACTCCCGATTCATTGACAAATGGTTTCCCGAGAACAAGGTTAGTTAATTTTAGATTAGTGATGGAGTCTATGTCATCGACCACAGTGAGGTCGATGTTGTAGACAAATTCCCCAATCATAATTGACAAATCTTTTATTACCCCTACGTTATTTATTCTTTCATACACCGTGCGTTCAGGGAAGGCTTCATGGTAAAGAGAAAGGGGGATTATGTTAACAGGGAGGCTAGGATCTATAAGAGTATCGGTAAAGAGCCTTTTCCTAAGAGTGCAGGAAATCATGAAAACTTTAGAGTTGCTTCCCTCAGTCCTATCACTGCTCCCTCTAGTCATACCAACCAAATCTTTCTCGGGTTCCTCCATAATAGATTCACCCGAAATTGTTGGATTTCTCGCATGCTTGTTCGATCTCTTTTTCACTTCATCCAATTTACTAGACCCTTGAGTGACGAAGTCCTCGAATGAGTTGGTAGGACCCTTGGCCAATTCGTGGTCTAACCTTGAGGTTTCATCCTTAGCTTTATGACCTATAACTCCAGCTGGTTGTTGGCTCTGGTTAGGTGGCGGAGCAGATATTGTGGTGATAGTGTTCACAAAATGGATTGGTCCTAGGGGGTTAACAGGGTCCCTTACATCTTTTCCCTTTGGTGACAGATGTTTAAAGAGTTTACTAGGACTTTTTATTTTCACAGGAGAGGTTGGCTAATTCATGACAGTAACGGATTTGACCTCTTCAGCTTGAATCGATTTATTAACAGCGTGCTTTTTAATAGCATTTAACAGATTACAAATCTTGTTATTCATATCGGCTTGCTGTTGTTTAAATTTAGTCTCGAGCGTAGAGAGCTGTAATTCTTGAGATAGGATGAACTTCCGCAAGGCATCTTCATATCCTTGCCTAGGAGTGCTCTGTGAAGGAAAATGCTTGGACCATTCGAGTGGGGAGGAATCATTGAAGGATACGCTCCGAGTTTGGTATCCTCTGAAATTAGGTTTATCCTTCCATGCCTCATAGGCCTCGTCACAATCGTCAAAGTTTCGAGGACCTCGACCAACGTGTGACGATGTGAATTCATTATAAGCACGCTTTGGAAGCTCCATGCAGTTATGAGTTTCGTGAGGGCCATTACACAATTTACATGAAGAAGCGATTTTGTTCACTTGGCTTGAAAGCTTAGGAGCTTTGTAAGATTTCATGAGAAACTTGACTCGACCTTCAAGTTCCATGATCCTACGGTCGGGAGTGCTAGAATTGTTCGAAGGCAAAGATATTGCCTTGACCGTTTTGTTCAAATCACGGGGATCATTCCAACTTTCGTTGTCATAGAGAGCAAGATCTTCTATGAGTTCCCATGATTCTTCCGCACTTAGATCACGTAGCTTGCCACCGGCCGATTGGTCAATGGTTCGCCTTGTGGAGAGATCGATATGGTCATAGAAGATTTGGACTTGGAGCCAAAGATCTATGCCATGATGAGGGACTTTTTGGAGTAAGTCCTTGAAACGAGTCCATGCTTTATATAGAGTTTTACCTTGACGTTGTTGGAACATCAAGATATCATTTCTAAGCTTGGTAGTTCTCCCCGGTGGGAAAAATTGAGCAAGGAAACGAGTGGTGAGATCATCCCATGAGGTGATGGATCCCGCGGGGAAACGTTCAAGCCATTGACTAGCTTGATCACGTAGAGAGAATTGGAATAGGCGTAATCGGGTCGTCTCTCTAGTTGTAACATCAAGGTCTATAGAATCTACGATTTTAAGGAAGTCCTTGAGATGTTGATTAGGATCTTCGGAACGAAGTCCATGGAATGCACATCCGCTTTGCACCAACCGGATGGTGTCGGATCACAAGGGAGACACATTGGCTCCTTGGGTGAGCTCAATGGTGTTTCGATAGCCTTGGTGGCTAGGTCGGGAGTACTCTCCTAGGGTTCGGGGCCTAAGAGGTTGGTTAGCTAGTGGTGGGTTTTGTGGGTGGTCTTGTTGTGGTGGGTTGATGGGTTCAAAGATGTTACCACCTTCCATGATGTCGGATGGTAAAGGTTACGAACAAAAATACGAAGAAATAGATAGACTAAAGAAAACCTAGAAATAAAAATAAAATCTTACTAGAAAGGAATCTAGCAAGTAGACCTAATAAAAAAGAAGTTCTAACCTAGACAATAACTATTCCCCGGGTTGCGGCACCAAAAACTTGATGCGTGGGAATTGCACCAGGCTTTACCTCTCGAGGGATCTCGAGAAGCTTACAACCCCCACCAGGCAGTGTACCTGATCGTTGTAGTATAGTATAGTGACAAGTACCAGGAGATTGATCGTTCAACTCAGGAATAGTGTCGCTAGGATCAGTGGCGAAGCTTGGATTTTGTAAGTGGGGGGTCGGGATCTAAATTTTTTTTTCCTAAGGCTATATTTCAGGTATACCGAAATTTTTGGGGGGTCGAAACCGAATATACCGAAATTTTTCTACACGAAAACTATATACCCCCCTACATCGCAAAAAAAATTTCGGGGGGTCGGGCGCCCCCCCCCCCCCCCCCCCCCCCCCGGCCCCTATGAAGCTTCGCCCCTGGCTAGGATGAGAAAACCTAAAAACTAGGTCTAGAGGTGAGGGATGATTCTTTTTGTATTTTTATATTTTTAGGAAAGCAAGTAAAATCTCGGTTTTTAGAAGAGTGGGCGGAATTAGTTGCTAGTCAACTAACCCAAAAACTAAAGATGCAATCAAAATAAAATAACAGAAATGAAAATAAACTAATTAAACTAATATGGTGTGAACAATATATGGGAGAATTGTGTTTACTTAGATTTCACTACTCCCTAGATATATTTTACAGGTTAATTACTTGTTACAGTTGCGTGGATGACGGGTTATATTCCTTAATACCAATCATGGGGTGGCGTACTTACTTCCCCAATTCTATAAGCTCCTACTTCACTCATATTTCGAGCCTGCAAGAAGCTCCTAACATGGGATCACTAGAATTCGCTCATGCATTAAATACAACCATAAAAACCTAGTACACATCGGTTCATGTTTCTTAAGACGTTCAGGCAAGTTACACAATGGAGATCTGCCATTTTTCTTAAGCCTAACATTGAAATCATTCATCCATTACAACTATAAACAAGGAATCAACCTATAATAAACATCTAGGTTTCATTACATCTAAGCAAACACACAAGAGATCTAGCCTAACATGTTAAAATTAAGAGAAGTGTAAGATATATTCAAACAACACATAGACATATTGAATTAATTGAAAGGATACTTATCTCAATTGAACATGAAGGGTTTCAAGGGGTGAAAACCCTTGAAAATACTGTTACAAACAAGCTAGGGTTTATTAGGTTCGACCCTAAAATTCTCCACACAAGTTCCTCTTTTTATGAATGAAAATTAGAAAAGTATATATAGATTTCATGAGGTGACGGCGTCAAGAGGAAAATTCTAACGCCGTCATCTCGCCGCCAAAAATCTTCTCGGATTGCCTAGATCCAGATCTGACGCCGTCGTGTGTATTTTTGTTCTAGGCCGTCACCACTTTTACTCTTGATGCCCTTGTGCTGACGCCGTCACGATTTCTCTGGGCCGTCACCAAAAATGCTCTTGACGCCGTCATCAAATCCTTCTTGACGCCGTCATCTACTGTTCCCAGCAAGAAAAATAAAGACTTTGCCGTTTTCTTAACTTTTATGCTCCAAAAACGTCCAAAATGTTTCCTTTTCCAGAATTCACTCCCAAAGTACCTAAAATCACAAAAGGAACGATTTAGGGCAATATTTGATCATAAATTCGAATTTTGGCTTAAAAAACCCTCTAAAAACGGATCATTTTTCGCCTCATCAGTAATAATCTAAGTGTTTAGCAACTTCTAACTCTTATAGGAAAATAATAGATAGGTGACCAGAAAAAAATATTTTTACAAACAAAATAGAGTCGTAAAAGTATCTGTATCTCAGATTAGGTAATTTTATTTTACCTTAAGAGAATATTATTGTTGGAGCAGGGTATAAAATTGGTATCCATCGTTGATTATATCAGAAGCATAATTAGCTCATTCAAACACTATAAACTGAATATTGTGACTTAAATTTGGACATTTTACCTCTTTCATTCGCGCATTAGCAACACCGATTTCAGTTCTCTAATGTTCAAATTAAGTTTGTTAGTAACCACCATCAGATAGAAGAAACACTAAAAATAAATTTAGCAAAATGTTTCTACTGTACCATACAGACCTTACATTTCTTGCAAGTATACACAACCATACTATACCGTTCCTCAAGAATCAATCGATCTCGCAATCACCCAACCGAACCAAACTCGAACACCATAAAGTTTAGAAGTTTGAGGTTGTATGTATACATTTAACTTCATCAAGATAAAACATACAAAGGCTAAAGCCATATTTGTAGTTTTGGTTACCTGATCAAGTTGATCACCAGAATTAGTTTCATCAACCACCACCAAGGAATGCGCAAAACCAAACTACAGGATGACAAAGTAATCACAAAGTAAATTAGATAATAAAGCTAAAAAACACACAATGATTTATTTTTCGGTTCTGTTTGTGTATCAGGTTTATATCATTGGAGGTGATGGAACTCAAAAGGGAGCAACAGTTATATATCAGGTAATTAAATGGTAACCTTATCACCCTGCAATGATATCCTTACAATATAAATCAACCAAAGATATTTTGACAGCCAAAATCATGAATCTTAAAACACAACCTGCAAAAAAAATAAAATAAAAAATAAATAATAAATAAATAATGATAATAAAAATAAACATATGAAGAACATGATTAAAAAATAACAGTTCCCAATCAAAACTCATATCAGAAATAATTACGTCTACACCTCACTGCATTTTTTTTCATCATATAAATATATATATAAAAAAAAAAAAAAAAAAAAAAAAAAAAAACTTTTATTAACATTTAAATTGAAAAAACAAATTAAATCGAAACTTATATCATTGATTGAATTGAATCAATCAAAAATCAATATGATTGAATTACTAAACAGCAATAATATATTCGTAAAAAAATTGTATAAAAATGCAATAAAAATGCATAATAAATCATTCAAACATATATATTATTATATATACTAAAAGGGGGAATTGTTTACTGTAGCAAGCACTGTAGCAGCTACAGTTGACGAAACAGTGAATATGTGAGACGGGGGTACTGTAGCAATGCTACTGTAGCAACAGTGTTTTTTTTTTTTTTTTTTTTTTTTTAATTAATTATGACAAAAATACCATAGATGGGGTTAAAAAAATTTTGGGCGGCACTACAAATAAAATACCAAAAAACATTAGTTCAAGAAAAAAAATGTATGTATCTAAAAAAATGGATTTTAAAAACTGAGTCAACACCGAGTCGACAACGAGTCACCACTGAGTCGACGACAAGTCGAGACCGAGTCATGGCTAAAACAATAGATCCACACGTTTTACGAATTTTACAAGAGTTTTACAAAAGATTTTAATTAAAAAACATTTAAAATAAAAAGTTATCAAATTAGGGTTTCCAAAATATTAAATAAATAGGAGAAGGGAGGTGCGTGAAGGGACTTAACGTCAAGAAAAGAGGAGGAGGGGCTGAGGTGGCTTCGGTGGTGGTCTACGGTAACACTGTGGTGGCGGTGGCGGAGTTGTAGGGCGCGTCGACACTCGAAACCTTCAAGAAACAAAGAAAATGGACCGATCTATAAGATTAGGTGATAAAAAAATCTGGCCGGAAAAGTTTTCCGGCGACGGTCGGTGGTGTTCATCGGTGGTTGTCGCCGGAGAAGAAGTTGCGCCGGCGAGAGGTAGAGAAGAGAGAGAGAGAGAGAGAGTAAATTATAATTGTGTGTGAAAAATGAGGAAACAAAAAAAAATGAGGGCTTATATATGAAAGGAGGGACTAAAGCTGGGCAAAAGAAAAAGTGTAAGGGTGAGAGTGAAAAGGTGGGGTGGAGGGACTAAAACTAACAACATGGGTAAACTTTTGATAAAAAAAAACACTATGAGAGTCATTTGATGTACCAAACGGACTCGAAAAATTACGAAACTTGCGTCATTGTTTCCAAAATGATTTTTCCAATAAAATCAACTATAAATATGCAATACTTTATCGAAATCAATTTATTTGGCAAATTCGGTTCGTTTCATGTCATTTCAAGTTTACATCAAACACAAAATTCCCGGAGAAACGCACACGTTTACTGTCATTTAAATCAATTAGAAACAAGTCACGTATACCGAATCAAACAAGTTTTGAATATGTGTTAGTATTTTGTGTGAAAACACATAAAAATGAAAAAATATATATACATAGCTAACGTGACATAAAACACTCCCGTAGCAACGTGCGGGTTACCCCGCTCGTTAAAACTATTGAATCAAATCAAATCAATTTAACAAAATCAAAACCATAAAAAAAAACTTGCAATCGCCCCCAAAATTAAGTTTGGTGCGTGTGTTTTTTCGTTTGACTTTTGATTTTCTTTTGAATGGGTATTCGTTCTTCGGTTACAAACCCTGATTTACATTAATTGATTTGGTTCAATGAAGGATTCGAATGACATAAATGAGTTACCAAATAGGACTCTTCTCAGTTTGACGAAAATGAGATGCAGCATGGGGCTTGTACGCAATTAATCTCCATCCAATAGGAGTGAAGACACGTAAGAAAATTTAATGAGTGGGCTGCTTTAGTGGGCTTGTACATTATTCACGTTTATTAGATTTAATAGATAATTTTTATAAGATATATGAAATAGCATTTGATTTTCAGATATTATAAAAATTTATTTTTTGATAATCTTTTAAAAATTTTGTGTATCAAACAAAACTCATGTTTTAAATAGCTTTAAAATAATAATAATGAAAAAGAATATCGTGTGTCAAACATACTTTTACCTATACCATGTAGACATACATAAACTCAAAAGTCTATAACTCTATATGTTATGTTTTGGGAAGAAGTTATTCAATTCTGCGATTCCTTGCTATATCAATAAACATGTCATCAATCAAACCTTTTTTGCAAATTCAACGTAATGACGTATACTTCTCGCACGTCACAATCATCCCACATGCATATATGGGATAATTCCACTTTGAAGAATTTAAAGTTTGACACCATGTCTGAATAACATTTGATTCAGGGTCCACGTATAATTAGGTAAATACATTAGCAGTACATAATTTCAACTTTTAACCAACTCTAGAGAGGGGTTAGTCACATGAGGTAGATACAAAATTTCTTAAGATTAAATGACAAAGACTAATTTGGCTTAAAACATAACTTGGATCACGATAGATAGGCTATTTTAAACCTATACATGTACATTGATACATTTTCGATATAATACGTAACATTACAATGTCTAAGGGAGTTGGTGATGATGACATCGTTAGCCTAGTAAGAAAACACGTTACGATGGTCATAGATGTTGAAAAAAGTGATTGCACAATTGAAAATGCATTATTAATACTCCTTTCCTTTAAAATAATTGTCAACGACAAATAAATATATAGCTTAAGAGAAAACATAATAATCTTTGTTACATTTTATAAAATAATAATTTAATTGTTACCAAATTAATTCATGATTTCTAAGTTTGTAGTAATGATTGAGATTTTATCAAATTAAAATAAACATGATTGGTCATGTTCTCTTATAAACAAAATAAAGACCGGCGCCCACAATATACCTCACAGTTTTGTTTGTGAGAGAATATGACCGGTCATATTTATTCTAACTTGAGAAAATGTCAATCCTTGTAGGAATAACCTCGAGTGTAATATGTTAAACTTGATCAAAATCCTCTATTTACTTTAACTAGTAAACAGCTAGTTTCAAATAATTCGAAAATAAGAAATATGAACAAAAATATGCGACGAAATAATTACTAGTCCATCTGTTAATATCATGTGGTTGATTTTGTGATTTTAGTCGTATATAACGACTTTAATTAGCCATCTATAGTCTGTATTTCGTTTTAGTTTTAGTATTTCACCTTGCAAACATAAAAGTTATACCAAATAAGTAAATGAGATTAATTTTATACATATATATACATCAGCCGCACCGGATGACATCGTTTCGGGAAAGAAAAACAAATTCTGGAAAACACTCCCCCAACTATATGTCAAAGTACGAAAACTACCATACAACCTATTTACAGTTATTTTATATGGCAAATGTTGGAGTATAAATTTATCATACTTGCTACATTTGTTTTTTTGCTAGGGAACAATTTTTTTTGCTTTTAAGAATACTTGTCTTGCAAACTCGTCCCTTTTAAGGTATTTTACGACATTTTTGCCCTGCGCAAAAAAATACTATTAGCTGAGAGGGTAAAAATGTCACAAAATGTTGCAAAATACCTCAAAAAAACTAAATTTAAAAGAAAAGTATTGGTATAAGCAAAAAAAAATTGTTTGCTACCTGAAAAAATAGATACTGGCGTGTATTATATATATATTTTTTTTAAAACATCTGCCCTTTTTTATATATATAGGGTAAAGTTAAAATAAAAAGACAAATATCTGTAAAAAGAATAAAAAGAATTTTTTTTTTAAAGTTCTTGAAAAATTCCAAAAAATTTTCACAAGATCGGGTATGTTGGTGCAAAAAACTTTTGTGAAAGAAGTTTTTCTAATTTTGAGTTTTTATACGTTTTTTTTAATGCACAAAAAAAGAATTTTAATGCGCAAAAAAATTTTAATGAACAAAATTTTCAACTTGTTTTAGTTAGATGCATAATGTTATTTTGATGAAAAAAGTCAAAAGAAGTTGGGTCCAAAAATGAATTTTTGATGCACAAAAAAGCGATTTAATGAATAAACGTATTTTTTTTAAAAAAAAATTCGGATAAAGTATCCACTTTTAGAAAAACTTCCTTCACAACTTTTTCATGCACCAACATACCCGATCTTGTGATTTTTTTTTTTTTGGGAATTTTTCAAAAACTTTAAAAAAAAAATCTTTTTATTCTTTTTACAAAAATTTGTCTTTTTATTTAATTTATATATATATATATATATATATATATATATATATATATATATATATATATATATATATATATCAAAAATAAAATAAAGTTCTAAAAACACCCATAAACTAATTACAAGATTACAAAAGCTACCCTTAACTTTATTTCTTTACATTGATATATTACATATATCTCTACCTCAAACTGTTACTTTTTAACAATATTTATGTAACAAACTTTATATTATCAAGTATCTAATAAATGGTTAGTAATTAGAAATTTGATTGTCGTGCGTTGCGGCAGAGTCAAGTTAAGTCTGATATTCGTCCCGAGCAATTGTTGAAACAGGGGTAATGAGGTGTAACCGTTTTATTAGATATGAATTATGTACGCTGTTAAGGAGCCATTTTGTTATTCAAATTAAGAATCATGGAAAGGCAGAAGCCAAAAGTGAAGCATCAACTAATACCACACCTATAGACACATAATAGCTATTTGACATCTTCATCAAAACCATTTTAACTCTACAGAACCTCTTAGCTGTATTAAAAAATATTAAAAATAAAAAACCGATAGTCACTGCACTAGCATAAGTATCAGAGTAAGTTAAATTCATTTTAAAATTCCTAAAGATTTTATTCAAATATTCAAATAATCTATATACCATAGATTCATCGTCATCCATACATGACCAAAAGAAGTTTTAAAGGTTATTTTTCTACTAATCTTTGCATTTTCTTTTAATATGTCAATTGATTTAAGATTTAGAGCATGCTATATGTTTTTTGTCGAAGAGGATGCCTTATGTGAAATTGGGGGTGAGCAGGAACCGCACCGCAAACCGCAAAAAAAAAACGCAAAACCCACACCGCAAAAACCGAAACCACAACAAAAACCGCGGTGTGGTTTCTGAAAATTAAAAACCCGCATTTTGCTGTGCGATTTCGGTTTCTACAAAAAAAACCGCACCGAACCGTAAAGTCATAGTCAAATATATTTTTTATTTTCTCTAAATAAACCAACTAAATTTCATAATTTCGTATGATAAAATGCTTTTATGTATACTTAAATAATCAGTTATTTCAAAGGCATTTTATAGATTAATTATTGTATGAGTTTTTAGGTTATATAAATTTATTTTTCAATCAATTTATCACCGAAAATTTTAAATTCTTCACCTCATTTGACTTGTACTATTATATAGATTTTTAATTTCATACTAATACACAACATTTTGTATATATGTTTCAACCCATCGTGTAACCTTACGACATATTTCTTCAATAATAAATATATACGAGACAATATAATTTGAAAAAAAAACCCCCCCGCAAAAACCGCAAACCCAAAAAAACCGCAAAACCGCGCAGTTGCGGATTCTAACTTTTTCAAAACCGCAATTGCGGATGCGGTTTGGTGTTTACCAAAACCCGCACCATGCTCGCCCCTATGTGAAATTGACATTGACTAAAAGTTTGTTGTCAGTCATTTCTAAGGCTAACCAACCCTCGTTCTGGAACTTTATAACTCAGAACATGTTCATCGTACGCCAAACCGTTGGAGAAATAAAAAAACGCAATTCTAGATAACTGATTAAAAAAACACTTCTAGTAAGCTCTAGGTGTTTTGTGCATGAAAGTTGGTGAAAACCCACTATATATATTCACTTTATCTGAATTTAAAAAAATAAATAAATAAATAAATTGAAGCGACGTCGTTTTGAAAGCAAATTTACTTCAAACATGAAACGGCGTAATGTAGCAAGCAAAGAATAAAGAATAACTCAAAACGACGTCACTTTGGACGTGTTAGGTCACCATTTTACAACATAATCACTTAGAGATCTAGAGAGAGAAAGTAAGTAGAGAGAGAAAGTAGAAGGAACCCTTATAATGAAAATGAAATGAAATGTAATTACTAAGAGAATCAACACCTCTAATGAGGGTTACAAGTCTATTTATAGGTGAGGATTAGGGCTTTACCAAACTTTGCTAATATTGCAAACTAAGCCCTTAGACTTTTACCAAACCTGTAAACTTAGCATAAAACTTAATAAAAACATATTAAATCACTAACGTACTAACTTAATAATGCAACCTATTACAAAATTCAATGACCGACACTTGAAATAATAAAGTCTATTCCCAACAATCTCCCCCTAAGTGTTGGTCATCAAAGGTTGCCCGACGTCGTCATCTTCTAAACTTTGACTTTGTTGTAGACGTCTTCAAAAATTGTTAGCAAAATCTTTCATCGTTCTGTGTACTTAGTTCTTTGTTGATGTGATGGTGATCATGTTATGAAGTTGTCTGTCGATCGTCACTTCTGTGTCTGTGATGGTTGTCCGCCATTCCAACATTCTCATACATCTTTGGACTTTGACTTTTGAAAGCACGAAGTTCCTTTGCATACACTTAGATCTTTAGTCTTTATACTTTGCAGATTCTTCTTTTTGGCGTAGAATATTTCTTTGAACTTTATGGTGCTTAGATCTTTGGGGGAGCTTTCTTTGACTTCAAGATGTATGCATGAGCATGCTGGAATCTACCATCATGGAGGTGATTTGTACCTACAGGTAAACAGTTAGCAATAATTAACCGGTACTTACAGATAAGGAATTTGAACTCGTCAACAGCATAGTGTGAAGACTCCTTCTAACCCTTATCAAGGCCGTTCCCATGTCAGATACCCCCGAAGGAGCTTACGAGACCTACTATGTAGCTCAATGACTGGGTGAGTCGCTGGGGATCACTCCACGACTGTAGACCGCTAAAGAACCATCGCGAACACTAAGCGTAACCCGAGTGGGGTTACCGAAGTGACCTGCTGTCAGGGCTATTTGATGTTGACCCTGGCAGGAATTTCCGTTCAATCAGTGAGAAATATATTTGTAATTCTCTTATAAACGTTCTCGGCAGATTGCTAAGATCTGCGAAGGACTCGATAATTTACAGCTGGTGTCCATTGATATAGAACACCAGTTGTAGAAATACTAAGTGTTCCTAAGAGATCTTTGATGTATCTCATGGCTCTAGACTCGATAAGTGCATACTTAGGTTTCCTATGCGGAGACTAGGGAGGGGTCTCCTGCTTCAATATCAACCATCTCTAAGAGATAAGTCGGTAGATTACACTGGTTCCCCGTGAGAATGAAACAAGCTCTTTTAAAAGAACTTGAGTGGTTAAGAAGGTTTGGTGCATTGCGTCACTGGGTCCATGACGACTTTATCTTCAATACCGATGTTGTCTTAGCAACAACCAGTAGCATACGAATTGAACCCGGTGTCTGCCCTAAGGTTGAACATATGGAGGGCTATTTCTTTTCACCCTTTTCTTTACTTTTCTTTTTAATTCTTCAACTCCTTCTTTCCCCTTTCATTCTTTTCTCCTTTTTTCGTATCATACCTAAGGACTTCTAATTCTAACTATTGGTGATGTCCTTGGGTAGATCCCTCCGGCTCTGGCGGATCATAGGACGGTTTTTCCTATCTTAATCACCTTATAACTCCATGATTATCCGACAATTGCCAAGAAACCTTTAATTGAAAATCTCTCAAAGTGTTTGTGATTATCAAACATTTTGTTTAACACTTTGAGAGTTTTGTGTTTACTTTTGAAGGGCTCCCCCTTCACATGTGCTCATAAGTATTTAATAAATTTGCACATGCGGGAGGAGCAAACACTTTTTGAATTGATCCACTTTCAGTGAACAAGACCGATTCGAGACACGCTTACATCACTAGTTATACTAGCTTGAAGTTATTACCTGACCTGATCAAGTCCACAGAAAGTTTCTCGAAACGGTGCATTTCTACTAAGATAAATCCTTTTCGAGACACGCTTAAGTGGCTAGTTAAATAGTTCCATTGTCAGCTTTTAGGTGACAACTAGCTCTAGTAACTAACTTGATGTTATTACACGTCGAGGATAAGTCCTTTCGATTATTAACTTTTATATTTCATCAATTCTTGGGTGAATCTGAGTCTAGCTCGCATGAGATTTGACTTTAAGCAACATTGAACTTTCATAGTTTAATCACTTTCACTTTTCTCCCCCTCAAAAATAGCATATGAGATGTTGTTTTTGATAAACTTTTTGATTAAAATATGCTTTTTGAGTCTTATGGGGAGATATCAACAAGAACTTTTGTTTTTTCAAAAACGATGAGTTTTCAAGTGCTCCCCCTCAACAAGTGAATACTCATTGAACTTGTCTTTTGAGCAGAATTGTGAAAATCAGAAAATGTTTGATTAATTCTACTCAAAAGTAAGAAGCCTTCGCTCCTTAGATCAGGATTGAGGCACTGAAGCGTACCTCAGGGTCCTTTAATTACAAGCACGGGTTGTACACTGTTATATGTGCACAAACCAAAGTTATCGATGAAGAAAATTATGATGAAACAAAGATAATGTTATACTAAAATGATCATACACGAGGAGTATCCGGACGGCGGTAAGTGAGAATATTCGGAATCGGTTCCCTTGCTCTAATCAAGCTCTCCAATCTGCGAATCTGCACCCTGAATTTTAGCTTTTGATCAATCCTGTCCATAAACTTAAGTGCTTCCTTCACATCTCTACTTCTCCATCCCACGTTAATCCCACTATCATGTTCTTTGAGTTTTTCATTCAGCTTAATTCTGACATACTTAAGAGTCTGATCCCTGAACTTGTGAACCTCTTCATATCTCATGAATCTGTATCCATCCCTATACGGATAAACAACTCCAAAGGGTTTGTTGTTGAAGATGAACGGTCTTAAGTGCTGGATGCCATGAGTATGTTTTTGTGGAGCAGTAAAGTTGAGAGATGTTTGATAACTTTCGACTTCTAATTGTGCATCTTCTACTCTTGCTTTGATGATAGTTTGGCGCATGAAGAGCAGAATAGAATTGATGATGTCATACTGAAGGCTACCGGGCAAATGCTGAAGTTTGCCTTGAACCTTGAGTAAGTACATATCTGCTATGTCATTGAGGTTCAACCGATGATAGTCTGCTTCACCGAATTTATACAATTTATCACCGATTCGACGGACCACAATTTCGTCAAGAAAATTATACCCAAATCTTTTCTCAGTACGTGGAACTTCTGTGATGGCAAGAATGCGTTGTTTAGAGAAGACTCTGTTTTTGGATCGGAATGATAGCTTGTATTTATAGAACCATTTACGCATCTCTTGTCAGTGAAGGGTGCATAGGGCTGCTTCGATATTGTACTTGCTGACAGATGCGGAGTACAATCCTCTTATTTGATCGTCAAGTTCTTCCAGAGGATAGGAAGCAGCTTTGAATTTGGTGAGAGATGTAGCATAACGGTGTTCTGGATTAGTGTTCCCATGGATAAGATATAGAAGATCGTTGTTGAAGAAGTATTCCTTAGGGATCTTTGGATCACTTGGAGGACCAACGAGGGGTAATGGTTGAGAAAAATCTTGAAATTTGAAGTCATCAGGATCCGTGCCAGGATATATTCTGTCCCAAGATGGCCTCTTTTCCCAAGTAATATTTTTTGATAGAGCTCTAGCAACTTCATCAACGTTATATTCAAACTCGAGTTCGGACGTTGTGCATGTTTTGAATTCAGTGAACCCTGCTGCACGAATCTTAACCAAGTCAGAAAGCTGAAGTCTTTGTGTTTGCATCACTTTCTTGATTCTTTTTGTGGAGTTTACAATTGATACTTCAGTCATTTTTTCAGCTTCAGTGTCATCAGGGTGAGCATCAAGCATTTCATCAAACCAATTAAATGAAGGAGCATCGGGGTTAATCCACTCAGGTGCTGGAATTAATTGAGCTTCCTTAGGTGGTTCATCAATGTTTTCGGTGATTTGTGGAGGGATGTCATCCATATCTACACCAGCTTCCTCGGTTGATTGTGTAGGGTTTGGATCAGCAGAAACGTTGACAGTTTCGGTTTTAGTTGGAGGCCTGGAGGTGGAACCGGATACTTTCTTCCTCTTTCCCTATTGTGGCTGATCATCTGGGTCAGAATCATCATGACGACGCTTGGTAGCCTTCGTCTTTTTGCAAGCTTCGCCTTTCTTTTCAGCTCTTTTGATTGACTTAATTAGTGCCTTGCGCAGATCATTCTCATCCGGATCATTCACAATTGCTTCCAACAGTTTGCCTTTGAGATCACTTACAGTAGGGTTTGGAGGTAGAGTTTGAATAGTGATCGGTGTAGTTTGAAACCTTTGAGAAACAATCCCTTCAAGATTATCTCTGACGTAGTGTTCTACAGTAGGAGGAAGTCTCTCCTGAATATACTTGCGAACCTCTCCTGGTAATCTCTGTTTCACCTGGTGCTTAACTGCTGCATCAATATTATAAACTTTGAATGCTTCAACATCACTATTTTGTTCATTAACTTGTTTCTGGAGCGCATTGAGTTGATCATGTAATGATCTCAGCAAGCTAGGGTGAACAGTTGTTGGAAGATTAGGGGCTTGCTGAGGATGACCTTGTTTAGGTGACAGAGATTGTTTGGACGAATACTGATACTGTTGTTGTGACATTGGATATAGTTGTTGTTGAGGAATGAGTTGATGTTGTTGCATCATGAGATATTGTTGTTGTGGACGGAACAGTTGTTGATACGATTGTTGCGGTTGTTGATACGATTGTTGCTGATGATATTGCTGTTGCTGATACTGCGGATACTGATGTTGCGGAGAATGAGAAAAGAAATAATTTGGAGGTTGAGACATCTTTCGTGATTATGTAAAACTTTGATCGTTAAGGATAAATAAAGGTTGTAATTTTAAGTTGATATGATTACTTGATAACTTGATAACTTTGGATTTCTAACTTGGTAAAAGTCCTGATTCTGGCAAACTCGGTAAGGTAACTAGAATCTCCAACTCGATGAGACTAAGTCTTAACTCGGTAAGAGTTGCACAATCTATAACTCGGTAAAACTTGCAAAATCTTTAACTCGGTAAACTCTCAAATCCCTAACTCGGTAACGTGAATAAAATTTGGCAGAATTTCCCTTAAGTGTAAAGTAGAAAGGTCCTTACTCGATAAACGATAAGGAAAGGCTAACTCGCCAAATTGTAGCTTAACTCGCAGGATTGATCCAAACTTGCAAGAGAATAAACTTAACTCGCTAAATTTTAAATATCTAACTCGCTAAGTATAAAACCTAACTCGCTAGATATAGTAAACCCCAACTCGATAAAATACTGCTAACTCGCAAATGTGACGATGAACAGTAATCGATTTGCACAAAATTCAATTTTAAACCTAGTTTTTCTACCAAATCAAACATAAATCAACCTATATTATCACTTGGCGAATGATACCACTTGTTAGATCACCATTTTACAACATAATCCTTAGAGATCTAGAGAGAGAATGTAAGTAGAGAGAGAAAGTGGAAGGAACCCTTATAATGAAAATGAAATGAAATGTAATTACTAAGAGAATCAACACCCTCTAATGAGGGTTACAAGTCTATTTATAGGTGAGGATTAGGGCTTTACCAAACTTTGCTAATATTGCAAACTAAGCCCTTAGACTTTTACCAAACCTGTAAACTTAGCATAAAACTTAATAAAAACATATTAAATCACTAACGTACTAACTTAATAATGCAACCTATTACAAAATTCAATGACCGACACTTGAAATAATAAAGTCTATTCCCAACAGGACGCCCTCTAAACAGCGTCGTTTCCCATGGTAAACGTATAATAGAGTAATTTTTTATAAATATTTATAAATGGTGATTAAAATTTTAAAATTAACACCTTATTTCTTTGATAATAAATTTCAAATAAAATGAGCCTATTATTTCAATGCTTTTAACTTACATACTCTTTTATAAATAAATTGCTTTTTTTTTTTCTCTGTAAGATGTCAAAATTATTACACATATTTGAATGATATATACGATAAGAAAATCAATAATGTGAATTACATTATACAATTTTTAGATGTATGAAAACACAAGAAATTAAATTATGTATACATATATAATATTTTTGTGCAGGAAAAGCAAAGTAGTTAAACAATTTAACGGATCAAACAATATACTGATGCAAAACAATAACATTTAATACTCGTTTATCGCAATGGTTCAATATTCAGTGGACGAGAATAACATTTTCCGTACGGGTTTGAATTAAGTTAATATTTTCTTCAACCTTTGTACACAAAATCTATTTTCAACGTTATCGTGCGTGAACAAATCATTTATCCCTACTAATTTCGCATGTATATTTTGTATGATTATGTTTAATATTTTATTATTTTGCTTAGAGCACAAGGTACAATCTGGTGCCGTGGGATGGTAACATGGAAAAAGTGTTGTCACCTCAACATTTTTTCTTATAAAAAAAAGTTAATTACATAAATTGTCCATGTGTTACTAACGCCCGTTTGGTCCTTACGGACTTAAAAGGACGGTTTTGGCCTCACATGCCTATCTCATGACCAAAGTTAACGAAAAAAGCTAATGCCCGTTCGGTCAAAGAACCGGTTCATGGAAAACGGACAACCACAGGGACGATTGATGTAATTATTGATGTTTTAGGACGAAAGGTGCAACTGTGTTATGTAATTAACACAGTTTTAGTCATAGATTGGTTAAGATCTCAATGTCAATCTTACTATTTTACAATTCTAGTACAAAGGTGGCGTTTTTTCATAAGATTCAACAAATATAATCCTGATTTTTTTTCATTCTGAAAAACGAAATACTATTTAAAAACATAACAACCAAAATTAATATTTACAAAGTTAAAGTATGCGACCCCGATAATTAGATGCTTAAAAGCATAATTCCATAATAGTCTAGTATATTAATCTTTGCATCTTTCATCATCTCTATGTTAAAAACTATGAATATTCCTTAGTTTTGTCACATAATTAATTATTTTACATAAACTAAAATAGAAACAGTAGAATTCAACAAATTTTGCTATGACACGATTTTAGCGATAGCAATCTTGCAAAATCGTAAAATGACGTATGGTAAAATATTAATCAAAAGTCCGCATGTAAAGGTCAGTAATTTCTAACAAACTGAACACATGAAAAACATATTTTACGCGTGAATTAAAGCTCCCATTGTGAGTGGTTAAAAGCAAGATCCTAATCAAATTACCTCATACAATTTGTAAAATAGCTGGTTGAGACTTATTTGATGAGAGAATGCATCAGTTTATTATCTTCTGGCATTTGGTTTCTCACATCTAAGGACAAGGCAATACAATTGCAAACAGACATGCTTCACATGAATAGATGATACATCCTTTTCATTTTCATTTTGATATCAATAAACAAATTTTCATACATTCACAATTAGTTTCTAATAAGTTGCTTAAAACCATAAGAAACGAATTTACTACAACTAGAACAACTAATAAATCCTAGAAAAAGATAGGTACATGTTTGTCCACAGCCAACAAATAGCAGTTGAGTCTCGTGGCGGGTCAGTTCAAAAAAAATCTTTTGTATCCACATGGTACAACTCTCACTCCACACCGTACATCTCACCACCTCATTTAAATATATATACATACACTCTTAAAAGTTAAAAATCCCAATCACCTCCTTTTATTTTTGATTACCTCACACACACTAAACACACCGAAAAAAACACACAGTTATCATTTCATTATCCATGGATAATGAAAACTTAATTCCGGTGAATAAAATTCACCGGAGTTACGCAGATTCGAGTTCCGAATCTGCGTTTATCGGCTCGTGGAGCTCTTCGTCGTCTTCGTTTCTGAATGCTTCGTTTTCGGAAAATGATTCGACTGATGACGGTGATGGTGATGACGATGAGTTCATTGCTCAGTTAACTCGTCAAATGACTGATTACATGCTTGATGATAACGAAGTTAACGGTGAAAGTAACGGCGTTAATGGATATCCGAAGCATTTGAATTTGAATTTGCAGAAACCTAACTTCCAGGTTTTTCGGAATTTCCGTTACTTTTTACAGTAATTTTTTATTTTATTTAATTAAAAAAATTTACTGTATTTACTTTTTTTTTAATTAATTTAAGTAATTATCGTAATTTGAATTTGAATTTGAATATGCAGAACTTAACTTCATATTTTCCGAAATTTTTTCATTTAATTAATTTTTTCAGAATTTAAAAAACCGAAATTAGTGTATTTACTTTTTATTAATTAATTAATTAATTTTATTGTGTAATAATTAACAGGAGCAGAGTCGCCGGAGCTACGCAGACACAGTGAAGAAATCAATAACCGGATTTCAACCCGAACAAAAATTTTCGCGCGAAAAACCGTTACAACAACCTCAGATTCAGGTACAAATTAGTTACTGTAAGTCTGTAACTAAATTAATTAACTAATTTTTATGATTTAATAATTTTAATTTAATTTCATTTGGTGATATGTAGATGTATCAAGTGGAGAATCAACCACGGGTGAGTGGAACGAGTGGAACGAGTCGACTCAGAGGTAAGATGAACGAGTCGCTGAGTCAGCACCAGATAATGAAAGGAAGTAACAACAACAAAAACAACAACAGAGGTGTGAGAGGTGGTGGAGTTCATGGATCTGGACCGGTTGTTGGGTCGGGTATGAGAGCTATATTTCTAACCGGGTCGGGTACACGTAATGTCACCAGTGGGACCGGTGTTTTCTTGCCTCGCTCTCCTACAGACGCAACTGATCATAGCCGCAAAAAGCTAGGTATGTGACGTTATCTCAACTTGAATTAATTGTTTATTTATTACTGCTGTATACTAGTAATTTTTTTTACTGTTTTATCATTTGTGGTTGATATGATACCGTTTCTATTATATATCATGTGACATAAGATAATTATAGATGAAGAATAGGCTTTTCTTTAACAAATTATGCTATATTTGTTCTCTGTGTGCCATTGTCAAAAGAGTATGGTTTTAATTATAGGTCATAACTTATGTTTAGCTCATTTCAATTTAATTGCTGAGATTACTTATTTACGTTGTTTTGAATTTGTTGTCAACTGCTAAAATTAGTTATTTGGGATAAATTAAGATAATGCTACAAACTTACGCTAAAGGTTGAATAATTTGCATAGGGGTCTGAGTGGTGTGCAATAGGTGTCGCATAAGGCCTCCTCTTAAAGTAGGACAACATTTTTAGTAGTTTTGTATATAAATACGTATAATATTAAACATATTTGAGTAATAGAATTGAAGATTATATGCATTTTCTTTTTAGTTTACAAGTGTAATAGGACATTTTTGTTGTTATATTGCTTAGGGCTACTAAAAACCATGAGACAACCTTGCTAATTTGTGAGCAGTAAAGTTTACATTTCAAAGATAGTATAGTGATTGTCGTTTTATTTAATCTGTGTGATTTTTTGTCCAATTACGATATTTTTAGTGTGTGTGTGTATGTTATAGTATTTTGTTAGGGTATGAAATATCTACAAATTATTTGGGATGAGAATGATAATTGATAACAAAGTATTCATGCTGACACATTTATCATTTACTTGATCATATAAGTTATAACTTCAAACTATATTGTATATCAAAATTTGATATGTTGCTATCAGAAATGATGATAGTTAGTCCGTGTCAATGGTATGAATTGTAGCCACTGATTTTTCTTTTGTAGGTAACGTGTATTATCTAAATTTGCTTTGGTGTCTCCAATATGTATTCTAGTATGTATTAAAATTTTTTAAGGAAAGTTATGTGTCAAATTAGTACATTCAACATCATTGATTTGTGTTTTGATTGATTGAAAAATTAATTTGCATTAAAATTTGTGTCAAATTAGTGGCTATTATAGTTATTCTTAATGGCAAGTTGAATCTACTGTTTTTATTTTGAAATAATTGAATGAAGGTGCGTCACCAATAATTGGATGTCAAAGTAAATACTCTTTTTTAAAACGTAAAAGGTATAGGTAATTTTCAAGCCAGTAAAAATAAAGAATGAAAATGTTAGAATAATAGGATAGAGATGTCCTTTGGATTCCTTGTGCGGGTAGGATACTAACCATTGACTTTGAATCTGTATATGTATATTCTAAAATATTCAAGATTCTTTTTTATTTTGGTTAATAAGATTCTATTCTTATATGATTTGTTTCCATCCTATGGTGGTCACCCACACCCTTAGGGTGGTGGCAGTGGTGCCGGTTTCACCAGCGGTTAAGCCAAACCGGCGGTGAACACCATTGCCACCTCGCCGGTTTGGCTCGGAGGTTTGTTTCGCAGGCAAAGTTCACCGGGGCGGGGTTGGGAGAAAGTATACGTTACACATTAAATTTTCGAACGTTGGTTGGGAGGTTTGAAAAGGTTTAAAAAGGTATGGTTGCCACTAAAAATGGTTGGGAGGTTTGAAAAAGTTGTAAGTAAGGTGGAGTGATATTATTGGTTGGTTGGGAGGTTAAGTATGTTTTCGGAGGCACCACTGCCACCACCCTTATTGTTAATTTTGGCATTTACTTCATACGTAAGCACCTTTTCCGCCTTAATAATGATAGCTCTATTTTTCATATTATTGTTTCGACATTTCTAAATTTTATATAAAAAAAAGGTAGGCAGTGAAAAAAAGATAAAAGTTGTTTCAATATAATATACGCTCTATACTTTTTAGAAATTAACTTATTTTATAATTATGTATTAGGATTAACTCACAAAAAAACTGAAACCGAGTAAAAAATAAAGCATGTTACACAGTTAAAAACGTTTTATTTGGTTTGTTATTAGAAACTGTGCTATACTGTATGGTCGTCAATAAGACAACTACTTAGTTTATTTTTGGTAAGAAATCAAGCAGTACAGGGTAAAAGATGTCATTGCTAGTTGGTGACATTTGTTGTGTTGTCAAAATCAGTGACTTAGGGATCTTTATTAGCTTTTGGCAATTTTTCAAATTTATTCATATAGAAAAAAACATAATATATATGAAGTGAAAATGTTATACTCCGTAGCTTTTAATTTAAAAATAGTTTAACAAAATTAAAAGCTAATCATCGAATACCCCATATGTCTATTAACCTAACTTGAGTCAAACTCAATATCACCAACACTATATATTTTTATGCTTGCAGATAGGAAAATGCATGTGTTCTAGAATCGTATTGAAACAGTGCTCTATTTATCTTATATTTAGCCTTCTTTAATAGTATAATACTAATAGCATGTTAAACCACAAATAGGTTGTTCAACTGTTCTCGTACCAACAAGAGTATTGCAAGCTTTAGAACAACACTTCAACAACAGGGAGTCCCTTTCACCATCAAGTAGCTTAGCTCAAACTCATCACAATCGCCAAGGTATCTTTTACTCACCTACTGAAGTCACTGTTTTATGGTCATTTTCTAATTGTGTTGGCGTGCCCTTTTAGATTAACACTTCGTCTTGATGTTTAATTATATTACAGTTAAGAATGACAAATCGCAAACACAAGAGTCCGTATCAGTGGACCATCAAGAGTCAAAACTCCCTCAAGAATGGATTTATTGATTGATGATATCAAAGAAGCTATTCTTTTAGGTCGCTATTAAGATGATAATAAATGGATTGTTTTCTAAGAAAAGAGAAACAATAAGAAAGGGTACTGTGGTTTAAATAATGCCAGTGTAAAGGAAAGTGTCGGTTGCTTAGATTCAATTCAAGGGGGTCACTTATGTAAATTGGATTGTTATGGTGGTCACCTTGTATAATAATTATCATGCATAATATGGTGTACATGATACCAACTATCAAATGGAATAAGCCAAAATGTAATAAAAATAATGCTGTACATATGAATAAAACGGAATTGTCATCCTGTATAAAAGCTATGTTTCGTTGAAACGTTATTTTTCATTACGTAAAATGTGGTTTGTATTTGCAATTATGTTTGACAACTGATATGAAACAAGAAGTCACAAAGTCAATTAGGTTGGAAGGAATAGAAAGTGGTTTGAGTATGTATCGATTTCTTCTTGGCCAAATGCGAAGGTAGATAAAAAGAAGAGCGTGGGTTTTGGCTTTCAATGAAGATGACACTACAAAATTTATGACATATAGTGACTAAAACTTTTGCCTACTAAAAATACAAAAGTAACCAAATAGCTAAAACTTTTGCCTACTAAATAATATAAAAGACATCAAATCAACCAAATCAAAATAATAAGATAAAAATTACTGTAAAACAAACATATTTATTTTATTTACTCCATTTAATAGATAAAATTTAAAAGAAAAAAACACACAACCCTCTGGCTCTCTCGATCCACACCCTCGCTCATCTCCGATCACCGTAACCGCCGCCGTCACCGTCACCGTTATAATGACCGTCTCCGATCATCTAACCGTCGGCGATCATTCTCACCGTCACCAATCGTTTAACGATTCATCGGCATCGATCATTTCACGTTGCGCTCATCCTCACCGTCGCCGATCATGATTACCGTCATCGTCTCCGATCATCCTCACCGTTGATTAGATTTGCAAATTATTGCAGGTATTGCTCGAATTTTGATCAAATAATTCAATAATTATCTAGTTATTATGCTTGTTAAATTTTATTGACCTAAATATTTTTTAATTTGTGGTTCTGATGTTGATTTGCATAAATTTTTGGTAGATTAGAAAATTATTAATAATTTTTGGTAGACTAGATTTTTTTTTTTTTTTTTTTTTTTTTTTTTTTTTTAATTTGTGGTTATCATGTGTTGATTTTGATTGATTTTGATGGTTATGAATCTGCGATTTCGAAGTTGTTAAGTCGAAGTTACATATCAAGTTTGTAATCATACAATTTTAGGCGCATTTATATTGTATAAAAGCAGATAAGTTTGGGGATCAAAACGGAAGGTATGAGTCATTTGTGATCGTAATATTGTGCTAATAAGTACTTTGAGTATAATTTGTTGGAAAATGGAAGGATAAAGTATCGGCCAGTATATGAGTTGTTGTAGTTGTCTTGTTTGCGTACTAGCAGGTTATGCGCTTCTTGTTACATGTGCGTAGGTTGACCCATTCGTTGTAGTTCTAGTTGTAGTTATATGAGATTGAGGTCGAGTGTTATTCACAGTTTCTATTATTATTGGAACTTTTCAATAATCTATGCGATGGAATTTGATGGTTGATTAAATAGATCGAATACTGAATTGGTTGTAGCATCTGTTAGTTATATGCAGTTCAAATTATAACAGGCAAAACGTGGTTTTAGTTCTTACTACGATGGTTAATTTATACTTGAACTGCAATCTGTATCATTTTTATGCGTGATGATAATGTGAAGCGGGTGCTACTTGCATTGAGTTTATGTTATGTTAAGTATTAAGTTTGAATATGTTGAGAGCCGATTTACATAAGGATGGTTCTTTGATTATGTGCTTTGTTTTGTGATTTATGTTATGTTGTAGATGAAGGTAGCATATAGGCCAAGCGGAAATTTGAGTCTGCGTGATTTTCATCATGCTGTAAATAACTTGCCTGCTGATGCATTCGTACCATAATTCAACAATAACATAGTTGTCTCCTGTTGTGGTAAGTGGTTCACTCTGTTATCAGATACAGATAATTTATGGAATACTCGTCCTTTATTGATTGTGTTGCTTATGGTTTTGTTTGCTCGTCTTTTATAAAGTTAGTATCTATTGCATGCAGATGTCCACCTTGCAAGTGTCCTTAGCGATAAAGTTTTGTACTCATGGGGTAATAATGAAGATGATGGAAGAAAAGTGATTGTTATTAGTTCATGTCTGCCCGAAGATAGACTCTGTGACAAAGATGGCCTTAATGGTGAGCGAGTTCAATTACTTATTTATTGTAATTTTACTTGACACAGGCTTTCTAATGTAAACGTTGTATAACTTTCTGATAGAATGCAGCAGATAAATGTGTCTCAGTGGACTTTGTATTGTTGCAGAAAGTGTTGAATGGTCTTGGTGCTCTATCAGAAAGTATCGACAACTTCAATAGGAATATATGCGATCTTGAGAATTGTTATTTCCGTAATCATCTTTCAGGTAGTAATTTGCTTATAGTGTAACCAAATTTCATATATGAGTCTAATATAGAACACGTGCTTTAAAATGATAATAAACTACTAATTTGTGTTTATTTGTTATAGTTTTAGCCATATGATGTTTGTTAGTGGTAAATAAACGATATTAAAAAACATGGAAAGATTATTAAATGAACAGAAATTGCATAAGACATGCCCTTTACATTTAACATGTTGCAGATGCAAAGGTGTTGTGTGTGCTGGTAAGAGAATGGCTAAAGGATTTGAGAGATGAAGCAGAACAACTGCAGGCTCGTCTTAAATTCAAGAGAAACATTCTATGCTCGTTAAACCGATTATGCTGCAATCTGTTTCCATCTTTCAATCGCATCATTGATGAGTTTGAACCCTGCCAAGTATTATATATCTGTATATGACTTATCACCTTTGACTATGAAAACTCATCCAAGTAGATCACATAGAATATGTATATTCTTGTAATGACATGTCACGTTTGTTAACTACTATATTACTGCGAAGGAGTTGTATCATGGCATATGTTATAGTTAAAGAAGTTGCATTTTGAGAATAGAAGATAATTCCGTTGATATGTTATATCATTCTTTTTTTACTAGATCAACTATACTCTATCAGGTATGTAGGTGCCATGGTTATCCATTGGATGATGAACGTGGACACAAATTGGTGAGGTCCACTTCTTGTCCAGTCACTGGTAATGAGCTTGCCGCACTTGATATGATTGGAAACTCTCTGAAGTTTGGCGAACATACAGTCCTGTTCATGCCGTCCTTTCACTACTATATATAGTTGCAGCATGTTTAAAAAGGTTGGGTTTGGTTTGAAATGGGTCACTGGGTCACTTTTTTGTAGTATGGGTCAGTTTGGTTTAATTTATCAACACACATTTCTGACAGTTAACTTAATTTATCACTACAGGCACTATTCTATGTATGGATACGTAGGGAAGCTAGCTCACGAGATACCTTAAGGGGCAGCATTTGTCAAAGGAGTTGAAGCCAAGTTATGGCAGGTAGATTGGTGCCAAGATTGAAGATAAAAATGATCACACAGACGTTCTTGATGTTTACTGATGCAGCACAATTGTTCTCTATTATCTTGCATAGAAGTTGGTTTTAAAGTTGTATCATCAGATTATAAACATGTGTTTTCCAGCAATAAAATTATTGGTTTCTTTATATTGTTGGATTTGTAACTGTGTAGATATCTGTATGATAATTAAAGTAAAGTAAAATGTAACATCATCCTAACTTAAATGGTTTTAGGGACTTTTGCTGACTGAAATTGGCTAAAAGTTACTGTCATTTTAGTGATTTTGTAAGAAACCTGTGTACCCATTAGTGACTAAAAGGGTTTAGTCACTGAATCATTTTGAGCTTTTGCTCACTAAAAGTTTAGTAACAAAATACATTTAGTGATCCCTTTATTACTTACTTTTTTTTTTAGTGGGAGTTGAAAAATTAACATTTAGTGACTGTTTTCTTAACTTTTGCTCACACTTGTGTTAGTGAGCAAATGTCATTTATTTTGTAGTGTGAGTTGCCAATTTAGTTACTTATTTGTTATTTTTCCTTTGCTGTATCAGCACTTAAGGTTATAATAATAAGAGCAAGTTAAGATCAAACTTTGGTAAAGCGTATCTTGTGTTTCAAGTGATCACGAATATTATCCGAAATACTTTGATAATTAGTTTATTAGAATTGCTAATTATAGCTTTTAAGTTTATGGTGACGACCAACTTTTCATGGCTACTCTTAAATGACTTTTTTTTTTAATCTTTAAGAAATCGACTTGATATCCTCTTTTTCTAGCTGTGTTTAACAACACCATCTTCAGATTGTTGGTGGCTTGTAGAGTTGTAGTTATACATCTTTCATTTTTTTTTTCTAAAATTAAACTTGGTTGTTATCTGTAGGGAAATAGGGATCGTGATAACTATTATGGCTATCTTTTATATAATAAAATAATTACATCATTTTGGAGTGTTTCTGCAAATCCCTTCTTATTGAAAAAAAATTAGACCAATAAGATAACTCGATTTTGCCACGTAAGCGAAATTGAGCAATATGATTGGTTAATAAAAAGTTAAAATTAAATTGATTTTGGTCAAACTTAATCAATTTGGTGAAGAAATTTGGTTAAGAAAAAAAAATGCATAAAAATATAGGTGTCAAATTTATGAAAACAAAAACTTAAATAAAGAGGAAGTAATTTATAAAACTTTGGTGTTTGAATTTTAAATAAATTATATAGAGCTAAGTGTAAAATCACAAGTTTTCATGTTTTTTAATAACTTAAGAAAAAAAAAAAACAAATAACCCCTTATACTTCATACCCCATGCACTTTATAATATTAACTTTGTTTAAAATTACATAATTATTAGTATTAGTTTTTATACTTTCATCATTAAAATTGCAAAATTTGGTAAATATGCGAATTAGTTTTAATACACGTTAATAATTTTTTAAACTAATGTTAGTTTTAGACTTTTCTATAATATTTTTTTAAATAAAGACTCATGTTATTTTATTTAAATGTTTAATTTATGCGTACACGGGTTTGAATATTAAATATGGCTAAATTATTAGTAACGAGAATATAAATATCAAATGGTAAGCACGAGTTAGTGTAATATGAAAATAAATATACACGATTCAACTTATAACAACGACTCATGAAATTGTTATTTAAAATTTATATATGGATATCCATAAAAACATTTTAAAAACTTTATGGAGCACATTTTAAATTTATCAACGCTCATTATGTGCTACTAAACTCGCAAATTATATACAACATGATATCAATAGTTAAAGTTAAACAACAACATCAACCTCAATCTCAACATGTCTGCCAGTTAAAAACGTTATACAAAGCTAATTATTAAAAAAAAAAAAAAAAAAAAAAAAAAAAAAAAAAAAAAAAAGGTTAGATAGTCATTGTTTAATGAAGGTGTTCTCTTTAAATTAAAAAATGCACGCATCACAATCCTTATTTGATAACAATCACATCCTAAATCAAAAAAGAAAAACTACGTGGATGATAACCTAACTTTATTCATTGACGTGATGTTTCATTAAAAAAATTAAAAAGAAATAAAGAAATAAAAAAACATAATAGTTGGCTGTTGTAAAGGAATTAAAAGTATGTACATGATAATTATTAAGCAAGTATGTATAGTTTTTAATCAGATTATTACGTTACTATACTGCGATAATGTTATTGAATTGGTAATCACGGATGTGAGATACAACCATTCTTCTATACTTATGATTTATGTGTTAACCTCTTTTTGCTTCTAAATAGAATCTGAAAGAGAACTCAACAGAACTTTGACTTATGCCTTATTTAGCTGATGGGAATTGATTGGCACACATTGATTTTTGATTGGGACACTCCAATTAACGCATCAGTCAGTTGTACCATATTAACAGCATGCTTTAATTACTTGTACCGTGAGTGTGCAAATAAAAAATAGGAGTGTGCAAATCACTTCCCTTAGCTGATAGGTTTTAGTAACCTTTTTTATCGTTTAACTTTTTTTTATACACACCAACTTTTAGTAACTTTTTTTTAATGTTTTATTGAAAACTTCTACACCTAATATTTGTGTTTTTACTATAAACATACTAAGCTATGATAGAATTAGTTGTGAGTTCAGGGGTTTTTTATTAAGCTTATCAGAAAAGCTTAAAGCTTTATCATAAACTTATTGTGTTATAGGTAATTGAATAACCCAATAAGCAACTTCAATAAGCATAACCAAACACCCTTTTAGTTCTAATATGAAGTTTTCTTATTTGATGTTAGGACTAACTTTGTTGTTATCCTCACTATAATGCAACATTGTTAGTGGTGTTTGTAGTTTTATGATCTTATCGCACACACTAAAATGCAAAGCAATTTGTTGTGTGCGTTTTTTAGAGAAGGATTAAGTATCAACACATGATTGCCGTGTAAGGATTATCTACGCCTGCTCAAGATATGAATGTATAATTAAGTTGAGTTGCTAATTTACATAATACATGAATGTATTTTAATGTATCAAAGATGTGTTTTAGTGTCTATATGAGGAATTTTATGGTAGGAATTCTTAGCAGGTGTCTTTGAATGAGTTAATGAAACTTAGCAGGTGTTTGTTGTCATTGATAACACTATGGGTGTCAACCAACGGTCTAAAATATGGGTGTCTTTTACCTTGATGATTTAGGCTAATTGTAAAGAAAGTTGCACTAAAGTGAAAGGTCGGTAAGGATTCAAACAATTCTAAAAGACTTGCGAATGTACTCTTTGTTGTTTTTTCCATGCATTTATAATTTATTTATGCAAGTAATAATAATTTCCTTATATAGTTCGGTCTCACAGAAAAATTATTCTTATACCTTATACATAAACGTATTCTACCATTACATCTTTCTTTATGTAATAAAGAAGCTATAATATAAGCATTTATGTTAATTTGGTAATTTTATGATCAAACATGAGAAGTAAATAACACAAACTTATAAAAATACAATTTTCAAACAAAAAGGTATATTGGTAAATATGGTATGATGGTTATTCATAATCAAGGAAATAAATCAATCTTCAAAGTTATCTTAATATGCTACATATTTTAATAAAAATATAAGTAAAAGAAATATCACAATTACAAAACACATCGTAAATTGATATCACAGGTTAGCAAAACTAAAAGCATATATCACTAACATCTTATGCAAGTCAAGTATCGTCATGTGATTTTGCTTGAATAATAAAATATTATTTTTAATCTAAAAGCATTCTGCTAAAATAATAAGTAGATTATAACATATATACATGTGCTTTTTTATTTTTAGTCCACAAAGAAAAAGCATTTGAAACATGTTAAGTGATTCATTTGTTAATCGATAATAATATATAATCAAAAATAAATTTAAAAAATCATGTGCGTTCACAGGTATTATAACTAGTTAATTGTTATAAAATTTACATGTTTCGTGATTGTGTTTTACCCTAAATCACACTAGTCGTCCCTATTCGATTTTAATTACATAACTAATCCTTAATTTTCAAACTATTTGCATTGATAGTTCTTCTTTTGAAAAAATAGATACTATACACGTAATAACAATAGGGACTATTCGTGTAATAAAAAATTGATTATAACACATATGATCCTTGTTGTTCAAATAGGGACCATCAATGCAACTAGCTTAAAAATTAGGTATCATGAGTGTAAATAAAATCGAATAGGAACGACGAATATGGTTTTTTGTGAACCACGAAGACGAAACATTTAACTTTTTCTTTCATTTATAAGGATATTAATGACATTTGTAATGATACTAATGACATTTCATTTATCATTTACAATGATAACTATTATGGCTAGCATTTCATTTATCACTCTAAGAAACCAAGTTATAAAACATTTAGCTCTTTTGGGACATTTAGGTGTCGTTTAGTTGTAAAAAAAAATTCATCTTTTTTAGTTTCTAAATTCATTGAGAAGGAAATGAGTTTTCTTCTCTAAGAAGAGTTGGAGTTATATTTTTCTTATTTTAAAATGATAAGAAAATTACCTCAAATTGTGACGGTGGCAGCGACGGCGGGCGGTACCGGCGACGGTCGGCGGTGGAGGATGATACGAGAGATTAGGGGTAGAATGCTGCATGCGTTTTTTTGAAGTTGAGAAAAAAAAATTAGAAAGAAAAAAAGTGAGAATGATATAATGGCTTTTCAATTTCTTAGTTAAAATTTAGAAAATGAGAATTTCATTTTTTTTTAAATTGTTGGAAAAAAGTGCGACTAAACACGTTTTTTAGTTTTTTCATTTTCTTATGAAAAATTTCTTGCAAAAATGAAGAATTTTTCTCCAACTAAACGCACCCTTAATGTCTTAAAATTCAACAATACAACTATATAAGCTAAATGTACAACTAATTTAAATACACTTTCTTAACATTAAATACCATAAAAACTTGGGTAAGCTGCAAAAAATGTCCTTAAATTTTCCCGATTTTGCGAAAGTTGTCCTCATACAAGATTTTTAGCAAATACTGTTTTTGAGCAGGTTTCCTTAAGCAAAAAGTGTCCTTGAGAATGACGTTTGTTTGCAAAAATGGTTTTTTGGCCTAACGCTCGTTAGGGAGCCCGTTAAGTGCCTTGCGAAATGACTATTTTACCCTCCTTTCCTTCAATAATCGCAATTCCACCCTTCCCCTTTCTTTCCCGCCAATCACAACCAAATTTGTGAAGCACTTATAACCCCGTGAAACACATAATCACACATAATCGATCTTACATCTTCAAAACGAAATGGACAAATCCATTAACTTGAATAACCCCATCCATCCCTGCAACAACCATGAGCAAACCCGTCACATAAACCCCACCTTGGAAAACCTACACTCATTACACATCTCTGAAAAGGAGGTTAGGATAATACCCGAACCTGCTGGTATTGTTCAACTGGTTAAGCGTCGTAAACAAGAAGATATTAGCGAAGGTCTCCAGGAGCGTGTAATTTCGACACAAGAGTATATCAAGGCAGTTCTTGAGGATGTGGAAGTGGATGAGGATTTTTCACGTGGGCCATGGATTAGCGCGGTTGACTATGTGAATGCTATTGGGGTGGTGTATGGATGTTTAGGTGACATCAAGAGCTTTATCGATAATGGTAAAGTTGCTCAAGTTGTAGCAATAATCAAGTCGTGTTCTCCAAATGCCCTTTGCGATCTTACAGTAACTCTTAAAGATCTCTCAGGTTCAATGCCGGTGCAATACATCACAAAATAATTAACGAGGAGGGGGTTATGGAAAGGATATTCATGTAGGAGCTGCTGTGATTGTTCATAACGTTTCAGTGTTTTCTCCTAATCGATCAAACCATTCACTCCATTACCTTAACATTACAAATAAAAACTTAGTTAAAGTTTTCCACAAGGATACACTTTATGGGAGTGGGAGTGGGGTAGCTGGTGGCGGAATGTTAGACGAAGAAGACATAATGAAATTGTTAGAAGAAGAAGAAGAACGGGCTGAACAAGAGTGGCAGAATGGGGGATATCTTATTGAGGAAAAGGAACATGAAATGAGGAGAGACGAAGAAGCCTTGTTACAAATACAAGAAGAAGAATCAAGGGCTAAACAAGAGGATGGGGAAAGACTAAGGAAAGAACGTAAGGAAGCTTGGGAACTTAGGTTGGGAACCAGAGGAAGATTGGGAACTTGGGTGGTGTGGGTATGTATCGGATTCATTTACCGATACCGATTAAGTTGTAAGAAATGTCTATGTTGACTTTTAGAAGTCAAACTGCTGCTGCATATGCAGAATGCTGTTCCAAACACCAACAAGTTAAAACGTCTTTAAATGCTATTAATCCAAGCATATAACACAAACACAAAACATTTAACCCATATGTGATACTTCAAGTACATAATATCGTTTGGAAATGTACCAAAAAAATTAACCCATCACAATACCTCTACACACCCTTTGGTGTATCCGAAACAGAGGTAATATAGTTCGAGTCACATTAGTGAAATTACAAACGTAATATACAACCAAATTAAACTGTTTTTGTTACTACACATTACATAATCCCAAAAGATGATCCCACTTGTCAAACTTTAAAACATTCTACTTGATGAACCAACAAGTGATCAACTATATATGCACAATCAAATTAAGCAATGTAATGAGGTTAGTATAATATGCAATGCAATGTATGCAAAAAAAAGTATGCTAAATAATTCATTAGACTAACCTAGTCAAAATAACACCACTTTGTTTCCCAAAAAATTTGGTGCCCTTAGACCTAGCATGCAGTTTGTGATTTTGACATCACTTATTGGTCTCACAAGACCCGCACCTGTAACACTTGATGTCTTCTTCATATAACCACCCTCTCTAATGACAATTCCACCTGGCCTTGGCATAACAGGCCTCTTCCTGTTAAATGCCTCATCCTCATCAACCATGATTCCTTTTCCCTTATCCACAAACCTCTTCACCACTTTTTTATTCTTCCCGGATTTAGGATCTGCATCACCAACAACCTTTCTTTTCAAGTTTACACTTCTTTCCCTATTATATCTAGTCCTAAAAGGATCTAAAGTACTAGAGCAACGCAAGCTAGCATCTTCTTCTACCCATCCGATAAGCTCCCCATGTTGACCCTCTAAATCCATGTTTTTTAAATAGTATTCAGATAACCGCTGTGGTTTGTGAGCAACAAACAAATCTACAGAACCAGACCGACAACCTAGTTCCAGCATTGTATGGACATGATTGTCTGTGTGAATCAACTTCAAGCCATCTTCTAATGATTTGCCAGGCAAACAAAAGAACAATGCCCATTTATCTCCCCTAATGCTTGTTAACATATGATCCAACCCAAGAGTAAAGGTACTTCTATCATGGACAAAGGCAAATAGTTTATAAACAGACCCTTCTACATACCTCAATGGACCAAACTCAAAGAATCCATTTTTGTGCATCTTGAACACAATTTCATCCTCATAAGCATTTAAACCTGCCACCGTTTAAATTCGAACATCAAGAGTTAATTAAAGTAAAAAACTATTCAAACATGAATTCTAAAGAGCAATGCCAAACACAGCTACATGGCAGTCAATCATGGCACTCAATATCAGTACATAACAGTCTATCAAAAAGATAGCAAATAAAAAGACACATAAATGAATTATATTAGATTCACATACCATGATCCGCACGCTCTTCCTTCCCCTCCCTCTTCCTACCACTTCCAACAGGCCTTCCCCTCTTCCTTATGGGTGACATTGTACTCGGTTTATCAGTCCCCTCCCTCTTCCTCGCACTCACAACAGGCCTTCCCCTCTTCTTTTTCTCTGACATTGTAATTGGATTATCGATTGGTACAGAAAAACCTACTTTTTTTGGGCCTTCCCCTCCCTTTTTTTCTCTTCAACTACAACTACTTCATTGGCTTTTCCGCTACCACTTCCAAGGGTAGGAATAGTTTGCGCACCACTACCACCCATGTTTGGTTCATTGAAAGTTTTGTTCCACATCCATTGAAGAATAACGGCTATCATTTCCTTCCCTATGTTTGCATACGAACCATATTTGGCAATTATTTCATCACCAAATGTATCCACAACTTCCTCAAGCACTTTATCATTTAACAAAACTTTCCTCCAAGTCTTTTCTGATGTTTCCTCGCCCCCAATCAACACAGACTTTCCTTTATCGTTGTTTGCTATAGACGGGTTTGATTGTGTCGTGTTTACTCTTTTTTTTAAACCTAAGGTGACTATTGATTATCACTTTGAAATGAACAACGAGGTTGGTTTGGCAGTTAATGTTCGATGAAAAAGCCTACTCTAGTAATCCGGTTGCTTTAATTAAGTTTATTTAAATTTGCAAATATAGTCCTTGAAGTATATTTGCCGGGTATTAATCTAGACTTGCAATTTACCCATTCACAAAATTTGCAGCAGCATTAAAAGAAAACCTGCAGCAGCATAAATTTTAACTAGCAGTGTTAACCTGCAGCAGTTGTAATTCCTTAAAGAAGTGTTAACCATACATTTGCCTCACTTTGGCTGTTGTGGTTGATGGTTGAGTGGATTTGGTGGGGAGATGATATTGAAATGTATAGTGCATAAAAATTAACAATAATCAACTACATTTGAATTAAAGCATAATACATAAATATGTTCTTAAGACATATTAATATAACAATATCATTGATAGAGTTACTTAAACATATTACATAAATATAGATGTTCATCAAACATAAAGCATAACCTAATATAAATACAACCATATCATAGAAGTACTTAACATATTACATAAACATACTTAGAACTGAAATTAATACAACCATAACATATGTAGAAGAGGTTCATGGTTTTTTGCCTCTTTCCTCCATGATTAGCACAATTAAGTTGTTAATCGATGTCCACCTAGAGCGAGCCTCTTCCTTAAACACGCGTAATTCCTCACGACCCTGAAATGTATTTTTGCAACATTGACATTTAGAGGCGTGTGGTTCTGGCATTGGTGGAACTAGTTTTTCAGGGTCTGCGGAGAAATACCATGCTTAAGAGCCTCCAACTTTCAATGGGTAACGGACCGCATGGTTGTGACTGTTTGTTGCTAACTTTCTGGATTGTGCATCCATGGTGAGCTTAGAGTTTTAATGAGTTTGATGAACAAAGTTGATGATATAATATGGGCAGGGTTATGAGAAATGTTGACAAATAAATGAAGCAAATGACATGGGTAGGTTTGTGTGTAAATGTGCTCAGTTAATACTCATTTACATTACACAAAGAAAGTCAAACGAGTTGTCAAGTTGCCTGAACCTATGTTTGACTACACAAAAGTACTATCTAACTAGGTTGACAAATAAATGAAGCAAGTGACATGGGTAGGTTTGTGTATAAATGTGCCCAGTTAATACTCATTTACATTACACAAACAAAGTCAAACGAATAGTCAAGTTGCCTGACCCTATGTTTGACTACACAAATGTACTTTCTAACTAGGTTGAGCATTTATCTATATAATTTTCATATAAATTACATACTTTGTTGGCTAACAAAGATAAAACATTGTTAAAACAAGAATGCAGACAATCTCATAAGCAAAGAAGTACGCAAATAATATGAAAAATAACAAATTTAACCAAACTAACTTGCATTAGTCATAGGATACAAAAGATAAGCCATTGTTAAAACAACTACCATCCAAATACATAATTATTTAGCAACAACCTATTACAACCAAATCAAAAGTTAGTAGGAAAGGTTTCATTTTTTGTTGGCTTGTTCCTTCATGACCTCCACAGGGTACTTGTGAATGCTTGTCCACATGAAGCGGGCCTCTTTCTTAAACACACGTAGTTCCTCACGAAGCTGAAATGTATTTTTGCAACACTGACAATAAGAGAAATGTGGTTCTGGCATTGCTGCAAGTGGTGGTTCAGGGAGACGGGTGTGATAATCAACAGAAGACCCCCTTACGATTCTTGTGAAACCATGAAGGTGTGTTTGTGATTCTCTGGATTTAGCATTGGGGTGTGTTTTTGGGTTTGAGGATTGGGCATCCATGGTGACTAAACTTGATGACCAATGTTTAAGAGATAAGTGTTTTGGTGTAATGAATATAAAGGGAGAGAGCATTGAGTATTCAACGGGCAGGTTTGTGGTTCGTGTGTGAGAATTTAATGAAGGCACTAACATTGCTAATTGATTAGGTATGTTATTAGGTTTCTGTATTTTTTTACTTTTAAATGTCAACATGGTTATGTTTCAATTAGGATGTTTATTTTTCAATTAGGATGTTTATGTTTCAATTTTTACGTTTGTGTTTGAATTGTTGACTTTAAAAAGTCAAAATACATAAATACAAACACCCCCGCATATGAAAATGTACATGCAAAATGCTTAATCAAAAAGGTTATGCAAAATGAACAATGCTTAACCAAACCTATTAGATAAACATGTCTTACATAGATTAACTAAAATTGTCTTAAAATACCATTACATTCAAATAGTACACACTCAAGAGGAACATTATCCCGAATTTAATTTTTCTTCTTGGAATGCAATGAACAACACTTAGAACCTCTTTTGGGAGCTGGTTCTTTCTTCTTTGCTCTTAGGCCAAGGACGCAGCCGGTTACACTCGGAGGCCTTGCCTTCCTCTGCTCACTGGTACCCTCATCTAGCCTTGCCTTTCTCTGTTTAGCAGTAGCTTTCTTCCTCTGCTCAGTGGTACCCTCAGTTGGCTTACCCTTGTTATAATTACTGGTACCATCATCTGATTCCAAGTCAAAGCTCAGAGTACCAAAATCCAAAACTGCATAAAGTATACAACAAAGGCAAACTGTGATACAAGCTATAATATTCACTTCCAAGATCATCATTTAAATCAGTAACATCTATATGGTAGAAAGACATTCCAGACACCCCTTTCAGAGCTTCAGTATATTTACCTTGTAGCGTTTCCTTCTTTCTGCTAATAAACAGCTCATCAACAAGATATGCAAGGGTTAAATAAGAATTATTTGCTTTTCCAAACACCTTTTTAAGAGGTTGAATGCTTTTACCTTGATTTTCAACCTTTGTCATCAAAAACTGCTCATCAAGAAATTCATCTACATTTTCCTCTTTGATGGTTTTGAATGGCCCATATCTTGCTTTCATCTCTTCCATTAATTCATAATTAATGGCATTGCCCAGCCTAGACCAAACTTGTTCATCATCCGGCAAACATTCAGTCAGTTTAAGCTCAACCTTTGAACTCATAGCTGTAAACATTATTCTAGCAAAGCCAAACTTTAATACTAACACAAATAAATGTATTTACATATAATCATAACAGGTTCAAAAAATTAACCTTTCATCAATTTCAACCTGTAAAACACATGTTCAAGTTTTGAAATGCTCTTTTCCATACGGGCACAACAACTCTTTGTGCCATCATTGAAATCTATAAAGATTGCCAACAAGACTAGATGTGATCACTTATACACTAACTGTCATCAATTAACACAAGCAAGTAGACACTACTCTTAACCACTCACAGTCACATTTAATTACCAAAAGCAAAGTAATCCAATTTTTAACAAATAAAGGAACTAAATAAACAACAAAGACTTACTGATTGAGCCTAAACCGTCAGATAATATTGACCAAGGAATTTGGTCAACAAAATCAAACAGTCTACGGTCAATGCTCCGTGGATAGTATAGTTTTTCCCCGGGTCGTTATGTCCCGACGAGATTGAAATGGTGTTTGTAAACGCTTGTGGGAATGAGTGGCACTGAGGTCAGTAACCAATAAAGATTTGGATTTGATTATACTACTGATTACTTGGTATTTGAACAACTGAAACAATATTAACAACTATAGAAACACATATATGATTACACGTACACAAATTAGAAATCAGAATTGATTACAGACAGAAGAAAATGTGAGTTTTAAACAATTTACAACTACAGGGGGTGCAAATGAAAATTTTATAAACTTAATATTAAAAGAAAATTAAATTAAAAAGAAAAGTATTTTTTAGATTATTTTATTAGTTATTATTAATTAAAACTATTTAATTACTTAATATTTAACTTATACTAAATATAATATAATATTAAATTAAAACCGAGAAAATGAAAATTTATTTTTAAAAATTCTAAAATAACTTAAAAATAATATAAAAACTAAAAACATGTCTTTTTGTCTTTTTGTGATTTTAATATTAATTAATTACTAATTATATTAATTAAACTAATTAACTAATTTAAATTACTAATAATACTACAAATGACTTAGAAAATTAAGAAATATTTTATAAAACTAATTAACCATTACAGGAATCCTAAAAAAGTATAAAAAGTTTATATTATGTATTTTTAAATTATTTTACTAATTATTATCCTAATTATTAATTAATTACTATTTAAACTAATTAAATTCTAAAAAATAGAAGATGAACAGTAAAAATTATGAGAAAATTCCTGAAATTATTTTATAACATATAAAAGCTAGAAAAAATATAAAAACTAGGTATTACTTGATAAAAACTGATTATGCTATTTAATACTTAAATATTAATTAATAATTAATAAAACTATTATTAAATCTAATAAATACGAAATGACAATATACAATTCTGGAAAAATTACTGAAAATACTTTAACATAAAAGAAAATTAAGAAAAATATAAAAATGCAAATAACTTAATAAAAAGCTAAAAAGGAAAATTAAAAAGATAATTAATATTAAATAGAAACTATCACTTAATTTTAAATTGGTTTTTTTCTGGTTTTTCTTTTTGGAAACTATCTAAATACTTAAAAGAACAAACTTTTTAAAAGACAAAATGACCAGTGCTTAAAAATAAGCAATTTAGACTCTAAAAAGCTTGATAGTTGACTATTGTTGACCAAACTAGGAAATAAGCTTAAATGAGCTTATGTGGGGTCCACAGTGATGGATTATGGTGAAAACGGTCTTAGGGACAGGAAATAAATTAGGGTGCAAAGATTTGGAGGACAAATAAGCCAATAAGCACACAAATAAGCAATTCCAAATCCAATTGCTCACTGAAATGGGACAGAGAACAATGGTGATTCTAGGTGGGTCCCAGGGGTATTGAGCTCAAAAGCTTGGTACAAATAGAAAGGTGGCTAGCTTGTAAGTCCAAAGAACCAAGGGGAGGCTATGGGGCCCACTGTGGAGTTCTGTGGGACCCACAAAAGTGAGACAGATGGGGATGGTGTTGCAGCAGCAGGGGAAACAGCCCTCCCTGCAGGTGTGTTTGAGGGCCTGTGGGGCCCACAAAAAAAATCACAAAAATGTACTGAATATGGGACACCAAAGATGAGGTGGGGGGCTTCAAGTGGTAAAAAGAACAAGGTCTAACTCTAACTACAAAATTCTAAACAAATCTTTGAAATTTTGGATTTTCTGATAAAGGGTAAAATTTGATTTTTGAAGAAAACATGAAAAGTTGACTAAATTGAGTTTCTAATGGATCCTACAAGCTGATTAAGTTGTATTAAGCTACAATGAACCTAAATTAAGCTAAAACTACCATTTATGAGCTAGAGTGAGGGTTTATGGGTTTCAAAATCCACACAGTTAACTGTGAGGGATGTTGGACTAGGATTTTGACTTTTTCCAAAAGACACTAGGTTTTTATGGTTTATTTGATCTAATATGAACCTAAGTGAATTATTGCAACCAAATTGAACCAACTGAACTCACTGAAATACAGTGATATACCCTGATCCAAACACACCTTAAATACACTAAATATGAGATTTTGAAAGCAACTTACTGATTTGAACCATGAGATTTGTTCCAAATGTTATATTATGATAAAATAAGCTTAAAGAAGCATGAAAACACAGACATTAACAACAAAAATTCAAGGATCATATTTAAGCTATTTTGACTGTGGAGATGAGAACATGAGCAATATTGAAAACTGATGAACAATCATCAAACATTAAGCAACATTATCACCTAAATACACTAAATAAGCATGAAAACTTAGAAATAAGCAATGATCAATACATGAACAGTAAAAAAGCAAAAACTTGGAAATAGGCTTAAAAATGAGTCCAAGCTGCAAAACTAGTTACCAAGGCACACAAACCACACCTACTGCTTCCCATGAGGTTATCTACACTGGAAATCCAACACAAACACTGCTCCCTTGCTTTCTCCATCTCCACTTATGATTTTTGAATTTTGTTCCATTTATTTTGAATTTTTGAGATTTTTTGTGAACTTGACTAAGAACTACTTTTGATGCTTAGTAAACTTATATGAGCTGATTAGTAACTGAATTGAGCCTAATTGATCATTAAGTAAAAACTTTCAACAATGTAAAATTCAAATGAGATTTTAAGTAAAAAAAATGGCAAAAGCTTAATAGGAACTGAGATTATCAAATTAAGGTTGAATTAAGTTGAGTTTACATTTGAAATACTGATTACAACATTCCTTAACTAAAAATTACAATTGAAATGGAAATTATACTAAGGACGATTTAACTACAACTACACTACTCTAATAATTCTTCTCTGGTCCTTCTTCCTTCATTTATAAGTGCCTTGAAGGTTTCCTTGGGTCCCACAGAGCATTTCCCATCAATAACATTAGCCATTGGATGATAACTATTTGATCTTGGTTGTTGGTGAATTTTTGGCGCCAAAACTTTATAGTGCAATTGGGGCTGCTACTTGATACTAGGGGGTGGTGATGTGATTGCTTCTTGGGGAGTGAAATTGAAGGGATAAGGGCTGATGGTGGACATGGGTGCAAGTGGTGGTGAAAACCAGTGATGTGGAATGTGGTATTGTTTCAGTGAGGGTGGAGGGAAAAGGGAAGGGGTGAGTGGTTTTGACTGTGGTTTGACCCTGGTAATATTACTAAGGGGGTGTGGGCTGGATTGCTTGATGGGCCAAAAGGAAGGGTAAGTTGGGTTTGGTTTTATTTTGGGTTTAATAAAGATAGGGTCCGGTTGGTTTGAATAATTAATAACAAGGACCAATTGTGTAATTTTGGATTTTTGAGGGGGCTAAGATGTAACTTTTCATAAGATGCCATAAGGATCAAAATTGTCATATTTGAATAACCCAAGGACCAAAGTTATATTTTCCAAATTTTAAAACTCCAGGGGCCATTTTTGTCATTTTTGTAACTTCAAGGACTAATTTTGACATATGTTGAAAAGTTTTATTCAAGGACCAATTTTGAAAACTTAGAATAACACAGGGACCTTGAATGATAATTTTCCATATTTTTAATACCAGGGACTATTTTTGCCAATTTATGAAAGTTCAGGGACTGAAACTGCCAATTATGCAAACTTTGCTCGTTTTTCATTTGTTTTTAATCATTTTGCATCTGAAACATATAAAACACAAGTTTGGAATATTTTCTGTATTTTGATGCATTTCTGAGTCTTTTTAAATATTTTTGCAGTTCAGATTGACAAAAAATGATGAGTATTTTCATACTCATCACTTACCAACAGTGGTATCACTGTTGCTGCTTCCACTTTGGTCAGCATCCATGGTCAACAAATTAGGGTTTATGTTTGTATGTGTTAGATGTTATGTTTGTGGCAACCCCAAATGATTTGCTTTTATATCAAGGTTTTATCGCGAATTTTGTCCCTCAAGGTTTGGAGGGGGACTACGTAATTGTACATAACTGCGGGAAAGAAATGGAAGGGTGGAATTGCGATTATTGAAGGAAAGGAGGGTAAAATAGTCATTTCACAAGGCACTTAACGGGGTCTCTAACGAGCGTTAGGCCAAAAAACCATTTTTGCAAACAAACGTCGTCCTCAAGGACACTTTTTGCTTAAGGAAACCTCCTCAAGGACATTATTTGCTAAAAATCTTGTATGATGACAACTTTCTCAAAATCGGGAAAGTTTAGGGACATTTTTCGCAGTTTACCCTAAAAACTTAATTTTCAACAATACAAATATTCATTGATGCATAATTAATAAACATTCTGTAGAAATGTAGAGGAGGGTTGAATACGTTTTCATTTAAAACCGAAAATCTTTCGTATCAAATTTTCGATCAAACGTGACTAAATATGAATCGTGGTTATGACAGTTATAACAACTATGTTTATATATATCTAATCTTACAGAAGCAATTAAACAGATAAGAATAAGAGAATAGACAAACATCAAAAACACTGGGACGGTCCTTCAAATACTTGGACGGTCTCGTAAATATAAGGGACCGCCGAGTGTTTAAGGGACCGGCGGCAGTGTGGTGTTTAAGACAGGTGATGAAATATGTATTTGCATTTTTTTAGTTATCACAATTTATATCAAAGGCATAATCACAATATAAGCAACAAGCCACACAAACACAAACGCAATGCAAGTGTAAATATAAAACGATAAATGCAAGAATAAAAAGTAAAGAGATGAGTAGAGAAAACGCAAACCGGACACGATAATTTATAGTAGTTTGGCACGAAGCACCTTTTCGCCCTACTCCACTCTCCGAGTACCCAACTCGAGAGTTACTTCACTAATCAACAAGCTCCCTTTAGGTGGAACAAACCGTGCACCAACGCTTACACCAATTTACGACACTAAGCGAAATATCGAGTTCTAATCTTGGCTAGAACCAATCCACACACGATCAACCGATCACCACGATCAACCCGATCAACGCGATCTACCCGATCTACATACGACACCTCATGGACTTACACATCGTCTGGATATGCATGACACTCTACGAACTTACACATCGTCCGGATGACACTTCACGGACTTACACATCAAATATATTGTGGAAAACTACAAGGGGTTGAATAGTCTACCGCTTTTTAGTTAATTACCTTTTGAAACTTTACGTTTAATCAAAGATCTAAACTACAAGAGAATATATAATATGCAAGTATAAAGAAAGAAACGATCAAACCACAACACGATTGTTTATCGTGGTTCGGATACAAGGACTCTTTTTCCTTGCCCTACTCCACGCCTCGAGTTTCCAACTCGAGAGTTTCAAGCACTAGTGAACAAGCTCCTTTCACGGGTGAAGAAACCTCTACAATCGTCGCTTACACTTTATCCTGTACAAAGCTAAATACCGGGTCCTAGTTCAAGGTAGAACCAACCTAACGTCTCCTATCCACTATTTTCGACACTAAGCTAGATGTCGAGTTCTTTTACAAGGGTACAACCACTCCCGTCACATTATGTATTTTAAGGCCTAAAATACAAACCGATCACTTCAATACAAGATACAAATGAAGTATAAACTATAAGATTTTACACAATGCAAAGCTAACAAGTCTTGCAACTTCGTGTTGAATACTTGTAACTTCTCGGATGAATTTGTGAACTTCCTTTCTACATAAGAGAATCACACAAGTGAGTTTCTACTGAGATAGATAAGATAAATGAGAGTATGTATCTATTCTATAGCTTAAAGTGATGAGAGATTTCTTGCAAGTGGCTTGGTATTTATAGCCAAACAAACCAGACCACTGGCGGATCCGGCGGAACCCAAACAAGGGTTCCGCCCTTGTAACCCCAGGGTTCCGCTAGTGTTTGACAGTCAAAGCCTTCAAGAAATCTTTCCATATCTAGCAATGTCCCATCAAGTTACTTCTAGTCAAACACACAATAGATAGAGTAAGAGACCTTCTATAATGTGTAAGAAGTAGTGTGTAAGAAGTCTTATGGAAAGTCACATCCAAGAATAGTAACCTTACCATAAGTGCTTATGATGCATGCCATGATGTCATGTTACATTTTCTATATTAGGAAATATAACAATGTTTATATTTAACGAGCAGGTTAGCCCGCGCGTTGCTGCGGGGCTTCATTTTTTTTTGAATTGAGATTTGCTCTATTCACATTTAGTATACGCTATGCTGGACACTTGCGAGGTATAATATATGGCATAAATTCAGTACTCCAATATACAAATAAAGTTAAAAAAAAGTGCACAACTTTGCAACTACTTGAAATTTGTACATATTGCTAATATACGAACTAAAATTTACAAATATGGTTTGTTCATGAACTGTTCACAAATAGTACTATAAAGCTTGAACCATAGATCAATGCTTTATTAAAGACTCAGCAACCTTCTTGCCTGAAACCAAAGTGCCATCAAAGGTCACAGAATTTTACCTGATAAGTCTTTATACAAACCTTTGTTCAGGAACTGTCCAGTAGAAACTATAACTTTGTGTAGTAAAGTGAATTATACAAACCTTTTTTTAGGTGCATATTTGTCCTCGTCAACCGCATTGGAACCACCTAAATCGGTATCAACAATATGTCTCAAGAAGTCAAACACGTTGTAGCTTTGGACACAGTTTTTTCTACAAATCAGGAAAAAAAACAATCAGCATAAAATTCATAATATCAGCACTTGATAGATGGTTGGGTAAGGGACTTGAAATGCATAAAATTCTAAGTCTTTGTTGCTCTTTGAAGAGTGATCTCGTATGTATGTGTGGTCACAAAGATCTTGTAAAAAGACTACCAAAGCTTTAGCTGCATTCATAAAATGAAAGTATAAAATTATAACCCTTTTGACAATTGTTAAAATCAGGAACAATTAACATTCACACTAAGTTATTGATTTCTAATTGATTGGAAATAGATCATATGATGAAATAACGGCAGCCTAGAGATGTTGGTTACATACAAACAGAATTAGGCAACCTGAAAAATGTTTTAAACAGTTTCCGTTATATTGCCTTTGGCCATTGTGATAGGGATTACGCTGATTTTTTAATATGCACCTCTCGCTTCATGACATTCTGGCATGAAATCAGAACGGGCACATTCAGACTCAAGTAAACCTTCTGTAAAGCTATTATCAGATGCGATTTGGATTGATCGGAGTTTGTAAGGAAGATCCGTTGGTAGGCGTATTTAGTTCTACTGACACCTCAGAAACGCTTTCGTCCCTACAACCAAAAGGACATTAAGCACACGCTCCTTCTTACACAACTTTTCACATCTTCGGTCATACGTCTTTCTGTCGCTTTGATTGTGTAATATTTTTCCTATATATGATTACTAAAAAAAACACAATTTTACAGACAACTGACTGTGTAATATTTTTTACTATATATGATTACTAAAAAAACCACAATTTTACAGACAACCGTTCTTTGGTACTCGTTTCTCAGGCCATAATACAAAAGTCACACAATCTCAAACATATACCAAACATAGCAGCTGAGTAAAACTTTAAATAAACATTTTTAGATTTGGATAAATATATATTTAACCTGCTAACAACTACGTGAATAGTTGCTATTATTATTCCATTAATACCCGCCGGTTACAATTGAAAACCATAGTGGAAGTATACTATAGTAGTAGTTTCCCAATTGAAGCTTATAATAAGGAGCTTAAATGTATTAGCACGTTACTAAAAAAATGTTATTTACCTGCAATGTTAACGTCAACCAACCTCATCTGGTAGCCATCTGTATCATAAGTGGGCTGCATACCAAAATTGAAGGTTGATTCTGTAACAGACGAATACTCCAATAGTTAATGAAGCCATATTTTGAAAGCAACATGATAAAGGAGACCAAAAATGTTATTCACCTTGAAGCACAACATCAAACAGTCTCACCTGATCATTCTCTGTAACGTTGATCGACCGAAACACAACACTGAACCATAACAGCAAAGAGCAAAAGTTAATTTTAGAAGGAAAAAATGCATTTGGTTCAGGATCATTCAACGTATATAAACTTTTTGCCCAATTCTTACTCCGGTAAATTTTAGCTTCAATGATACATGCCAATTGTTGCTTAATGATCCTCGTGGAGCACAAACTTATAAACCTGGCGACATCATGAATTAGTAGCCTCTTAAAAGTAAACATTTACGATACATGAAAACATTATAATAACAATAAGTGAAACCCAAGACTAATAAATTATTGATTTCGTAAACATCATAGGTGTACCAATCACTGTCTTAAAAAAAGCTAAACTTATGCAAACATACTCGCATGTAGTGTTACTGAATTGCTGATACATTTTATATGATTGCTATGTTACTGAATTGCTGATACAGGTTTGGTCTAAATTGGCAAGCGGTTGACCAACTTATGTTCCTGATCAAAAGTGGGCCAAAGTGTTACGATTTGTATCTAAAACAGGTCAATTGGATCGGTATATAAGAAATTGAACTTTTCTTAAAAACCGCCTCAATCAGTTTCCCAAAATATTTGATTGATAATCAATCATATTGCATCTTCGGTACTATCTAAAACGGGTCAAATGGGTAACTAAAAGGCAATTCAACATAATACAACAAATCGAATCCAAATAAAAAAATTCAAAGAACCCTACTATGCAATTCTAAATGCAGCAGGCTTAACATTCAGATACATGAAATCATAAATGAATGATACCCCTATCTGATGCATGTTAATATATGTGACTTGTGAACGTTAAAATCCATTTCACACAATAATTGCACCTCCACTTATTAATAATCCCATAAGCATTCATCGCATTGGATATTTGCAGAATTTATGTAGATATCAATAACCATTGTGATGTTACTATAAAAAACATTGCATCCGCTTATTATACTGACGGAATTATCCATATATAATACTACTTACGGAATGAATAACGTTTGCAAGGATGCTTTTAAAAAAAAGGTGGCAGTAAGCTTCAATTAGTTTCTAAGGTTATCAATTTTAGTTTATAGCTTAATAAAACTACTAAGCCTAAACTAATAAGCTATCAAACACATCATATACACAATCAGCTTATTGCATTTTCATAGCACAATTAATAAATTTCTCAAATAAGCTTCAAACACTCCCAAATTCATAAAAGAATCATGGAAGCATCAGATTAATCAAGAACCGACTTAAAAAAACACAATTACTCTAATCCACTACACAATCAACATCAGTCATTAAATAAAGCTATAAACATCATTCACTTATCACATAAAAGATGTAAAAATAAATAAATAAAAAATAAAATTATAAAAAGCATTTTATTCATAAACCAATTTAATTAACCCCATTTAGAAACCACACAATATGACTAATGTCTGTACCTTCAAACACGGGCCCAAAAAAACCTGCAAGCGACTGAATAAGCAACCCCCTTCTTGCATCACCCCCTCCTGGAACCCACGTCCTGCCAAATTACCCATTATCTGTCCACCACCATTACCCATTACATGGTTATTTATATGTATTTTTAGTGAATTGCATGCCTGCAAAGAATTAAAATTTTATGAGGACTTGTATCGCTATCATACGGGTTGTGCAAAAGTCTTTGTGTTGGCAAACACCAAGATCTTCACAATATCTTAATCAAAAGGGGTGTGTTTCGACAAATTTTTTTATAAAAAGTTGCAAGGGGCTAGCTGGACGCGGCCTGACTAAAAGGGGCTGTTTGGAAGAGCTTTTTTGAGGGCCTATTTGGACAGCCCAAAAAAAGTGCAGACTATCATAAAAAAAAACCTGGTTTAGATGTCGTTCATGCAACTTGGCTGAAGACTATTAGCAAAAGAAAATCATCGTTAAATTTGATTAACCATTAGTTGCACCCCAAATGCACCCATTTCAACCTTCAATCCCACACCCATTTTAGTCCCTAAAATGACCCATTTAGCCCCCACATCAGCCACTAAACCCACCCAATTCAGCCCCATTTCATTACCCAAAACCCACCCATTTTAGTTTAGGATAAACTATATTCATGCAACTCACTCTACTCAATATCCTCTGCCACATTTACAGCCTCCACCAACCCTTAAAAACTTTGGTTTTTAACATACCTAAAACCATTTCAGAAATCGCCTCCATGCTACAAAAAACAAAGAACCCAAAAAACAGAAAAATAACAATAATAAAAAACACATTTATTTATAAAAATAGCACAACACCAATAGCAAAAATTTAACCCTTACCTGGTTCGCCTGAATATGTACTGTAACATATAGAAACAAACTACCAGTTCATATAAAAAAAACAAACTGCAAACGATACTTGAGACTACTTTCGAGCACATAGTGACTTACATAACATCAGCAAGATCTTCAACACCTCAAAGCATCATGGCCCTGGAATATTTGTTTTGTTTCCTGGGACACGTCCGTTTTCACTGACACATATTTCCCTCCTGGTGACACTGCATTCGTCACACTTAAAGATTTAAAACTTTTTTCCAAATACCCTAACCCTAAATTAAATCACTATAGATGTGCACTTTGATTACATATTACCTTGATGTAAGAACTTTCCTCACTATAACCATGACCACAGCCGTACTTCCTAGTTCACCTTCCACGTCTTCAGCAAAATAAAGACTCCATTAAATAACCAAAAAAACCTTAAATTAAACTAATTTCATCTAAAATAAACATGATCCACAACCATTAATCATACAAATAGTTGTAACCCAGGTAAAAAACCCCAAATCTAACTAAAATAAACATAACCCATATATCATTAACCGTGTTTATTTGGTTTGGTTTGTTTGGTTTATCAGCAGAACAACCCTAAAAAATAACAGAAACAAAAATACGACAAACAATTTACCTCCACAAAATCATCTTTCATCCCAAACAACGGATACAACAACGGCTTCAACCTTCGCTTCATCCACTAAATCTGCGTTCAAAATCTTCAAAAGATCATGATTTATGTGGAGCTTTTTTCCCTCTTTGTGTGTGTGTGATTAGATGGGTTGTGTGTGTTTTAGAGAGGCAAGAAGCTTCAAGAAATGTGGTGATAATGTGTGTTTATCTGTGTTTTGTGTTTTGGTGAGAGAGGATGCTTTTTTTTTCTATTATTTCCGGGTACATTGATACTGTTGATCTACTCACAAAGTCAAGATGTGCACCGCCTTACTGTACGTTTGAGGTAAGTAAGATGTTAATCTTTGAACAGTAAAACTCCCAAAGTTTGAAAGCCAATAGGCTTTTGCCAAAACATCACCCAAACACTATTCGGGCTTTGACTCGGTCTATTATCACTCTGTGGACCAATAGGAATGCCAATTACACACTAATAAAGAATTTAAACTAAGTAATTAGTGTCACATCAAAAATGGCTATTATATTATAGTATAATATGAAATTTAAAGTCTAGTTTATACAAGACTAAAACTAGAATCATGTTTTACTAAAAACTAAAGTTTATACTTTGTCGTTAACAAAACTTAGCAAAGATCGTAAAATATAAATAACGTTTTTAGGCGATATTTGTACTAACAATCTCCCCCTTTTTGTTGATGACAAAACATAAACTTTATTTTTAAGTAAATCACTAATTCTAGTGTTAAGTCTATGAAAGTTTGTATTTAAACTTGTTTTACTTAATTGATGTAAATTATTTTAAGTTTGTAAGTTTAAATATATTTTCTCCCCCTTTTTTGTCGAAACAAAAAGAAGAGTTGTGAAGCGGAAAGATGCAAGTGCTCCCCCTTGGACAATACTCCCCCTAAATGGAGTGTCAAGTAAGGATACATGGATTTTGAACCTAAAAAAGAAAGTTAGTGTCTAAAACACAAGATATATGTTACCATAACAAGGTATAGTACAATCATAAAACCTAAATGGTCAACCGACAATGCACACCTTATAGTAGAATGAAATTCAATTCATGTAAAATTTGACTTTTTAGAAAGTCAAAGATAAGAGATGAAAACTTCCATCCTACTTTTAGAAATATAAAGATGAAAAGGTAACTTAGAAGAGAAAAAGTCCTACATCTATAAAAGGACCAACATTGTCCTTGATGAGAAACATCCCCCTAAGTTAAGGTCTATGGTTGATGAGGATGAGAAAGAGTGTTTAGACTATTGATAATGTGTTGGATGACAAAGCGGGTTTCATCTTGAACTTGATGAAGCATGGATTTTATGCTTTTACAAATTTGGATTGTTTGCTCACATTGCGTACAACCATGATGAGGATTAGGTAAGATTGGATTTGTGAATGATTATGGTGGTGGTGGAATACTAGTTGGTTGTTGGTTTGTGTTAGGTGAATCGTTCCATAAGGATTCCTTTATTTCCTCAAATGAAGAAAACAAGTATTCAAGGTGTTATGATTGACATTGAGGTTCTTGAGGTGGTGGTTGAGTTTGAGGTTGATTGTTTCTTTGGAAATTAGGTTCTTCATATGAAGGACCATGGATGTTGTTGTGAATGGGATGTACCAACATTGGTTGTGTTTGTGGCGGTGATTGTGTTTTGAATGTGTGAGATGATGGAGATCCAATTGGTTGTGATTCTATTGTTGGTGGATTATGTGATCTTGGAGGAAGATTTCTAGGTCTTCAAGAAATGAAATTGGTGATGATGGTGCCATACCAAAAAGTTCCATGGTTTCACTCTTGGGTGATTTTGGAGGTGATGGTGAGTTTGATGGATGAGTTGGTGCAGTTGGTGATGTTGAATCAATTTGTGATTTTGTTGGTGATGAAGTGATTGTGATACTTTGTGATCTATGAAATAATTTGGGAGTTACAAGGTCAAGAAACTTTTCTCTATGAATTGTTGATGAAATGATGAGGGGTGTTTCATCCGAAGATGATGAACTTAAGTTAATTTTGGTGTTGAAGCAACAAGGTTTGACACTAATCCTAGCGGTTCTTCTAATGGGTTGAGATGGTGGTGATGAGTGGTTTGACTTAGTCATAGTGAAACAAGGATGTTAAGGAGATGACAAAGATGTAAGAGAATGATGGTGAAATGTGAGTACAAACTATCCAAGATGAACTAATTTATAAAGTTGGAGAGTTTCAAAAAGTGTGTTTGGATTTGATGTTTTGCCATTCAAAGATGGAGGTTTGTAATTATTTGTAAGGGCTATGAATGTTGTCACTTCACTAGACGTCAGTACAATGAGGTTTGATGGAGTGAGATGAACATGATATACACCAAATTCTATGTGGTCATGTCAAATGATTTGGTTTAGATATTCCACGGATTTCAAGGAACCTTTAAAAGGGTTCCTTTCTTTGTGTAGGAGGGTTCCTTGGGTAAAGTATGTTTGAATTTGAATTTTGGCTGGAAGTGGCTTCCTATTTGTTTTAAAGGATGAAACTGATCCTAATATGTTTATTGGAAGTTAGGGAAGATGTTTCTCACAAAAGAAAATGATTTGGTCTTATAGAAAGTTTAAATTTAAGGAAATAAAAAAAAATCTGCAGGTGATCAGCGGAACCCAGCGAAAACACGGGCGGAACCCTGTTTTGGGTTCCGTCTGTTCCATTGGGCCAAACTGGGTTTACCCAGAAAATTGACTAGCGGAACCCAGAATTTGGTTCAGCCAGTTCCGCCAAAGCACAAAAACAAGGCAGAACAGGTTTTACGGGATCGAGACGAAATCCAAATTTTCCGAAAAATCTTGGAACTTAAAATTTAATGTATAACTGATTAGGAAATGCAAAAAATGAATGTAGAAACACTCTTACCGTTAGACTTTGACCGGAGGCTAGCGAATCTCACAATACTTAGTGAAAATTTCATAAACTAGACAATTTGACAACATTTCAAATGTCGTCATCCTGCATAAATAGTTAAACCAATACATTTTTCCAACAATACAAATAGAGCATAGAGGTACAAAACAACATAAACCACATAGTTTAACAACTACAAAGTTCTAAAACTTAATTATCCCAAACGCCCCTTAAACACTCATTTCACAAGCGGTCCAACTTCTTCTTCATCTTTCCAATGTACCTTCCAATGCACTTCCACATCCATTTCATTTGCTTGAATTCTTCGGAATCATTTTTGATGGTGGGAAGTTTTTGAAGGTATTCGAGAGGAGCTAGCATAGAGTTAGGAAGACCATCGTCATCACTCATTGACGAAGATGAAGATGAAGGCGAGGGAGAGCGAAGACGTTTTCCTTTGGTCTTAGATACTCTCTTACCACTAAGAGGGACAAAGATGTGAGGAACTAGAGAGTAGTTAAGGCAAATTCCTTTGTCATTGGGTGGAATTGGTGAGATGGCTCTAAGGAGACGGGTGAGAAGCATTCCGTACGAAAGAGCGGTTTTTCCATCCAAAGGTATGTCGGCCATTCTTATAGCCATGTAATAAGCCAAGTTGAAGGGTTGTCTAATGGAGATACTATAGAGCATGTAACAAAGACATTTGTTCACATGATCTCGATTTCCTATAGAACATATGACATTAGCTCTAAGAACTTCTTCCCACTTCCTAAATTGAGGTTTAAGTTCATTAAGTTCCATTCCAAATGGGTCTTTGTTCACTTCACTTCCCGAACAATTTTTCCTAGTGTTGGAGGTTCTTACGAAGAGATGGTCACGAAGTGCTTCTTTACTAATAAGAAGAGAGGCATAAACGGGATTGCAATTAATGGAGTCAAGACTTGTAAGGTGCCACTTATCCGTGTAGAGACATGTTCCATTACTTGGGATACCAGGAATTTGAGCAAATAGTTCCAAAGGAATGGTGTTTTGATGGTGGTTGGTAGTGAAGTTTAAGGAGATTTGACCGTATTCATTACTAGATAGAACCACAGTAGCATAGAACTATAGAATAAACCTAGGACAAATTTGTTCATCAATGTCTAGAAGACAATCGAAGTTAATGGTTGCTAACTCTTGACGAATAGAAGTTCCTTCTAAGAAGGATGAATCAATGGTTCTCCCCTCATGGACGAATCGTTTTTCTAGGCCCTTAAAATTTTGACTTGGGTTTTAGTAAGACCTTTGGTCATGTGGTGTTTGGGTAGATACTTAAGGGTGTCTTTGTGATCGGAGAATGTTGTGGGAGGCATGTTGATTCCTAGAAAACACAAAATTTCACCTTTTAGTTTAAGTTGACGATTATTGCAATGTGGATGTTCTAGTGTGTGCCTATATGCAAACAATGTGGAAACTTGGTTATCTTGACTCATTTTAATGCTTAAAATGTTTCATAATGCAAGTTTTTATTATAAACATAAGATAACCCAAACGCTCCTAATTAAGTGTAGCTTCAATTGAATGTACCCGAAAACACATATTGGTTATGTGTTCTCTTTAGCATTCAAGAGATGTTATGCACATGATGTTTTCAAAATGTTTTTCATTTGTTTTAACAATGTGGTGAAAGGTTATGTTCTAGTTGTGAGAAGTAATAAAAGCGAATGTACTTGGTGTGTTTGGTAAATCATGATAACAATAAAATGATGCAATTCCTAACTAATGGAAAGAATGATTAGTTCACCACTAAGGTTTTTCATGAATCAACAAGTTTATGCATAAACCCTAAGATTTTAGTTTTTGTAAATGAATGGAAATTCTATGCTTTGATTAGACATGTATTTAAGATAAAGAAAACTTACAATGATGATTGAAAGAGGGATATTTGAGAGAGAGCCCTAATTTTCGTGTGTGATGATGTTTATGAATGAATAGTTGCAGTTTGTGAGTTATAGTTGTGGGTTAGGGAGTGTTTGGTTTGATCCTAAGAATAATTTGATCTACAGAGTTGGCGGACCCGGCGGAACCAAAAATAGGGTTCCGCCCGTTTGGTCTCAGGGTTCCGCCACACCAGCAGAGGTAAAAAATTGTTTTGATTTTTGTGATTTTATTCTAATGTTCCAAACAATAAAGTAGGTTCCATAAGATCTAGTTCAAGTCTAGGAAGGTTAAATGATTGTAGTTTGGAAAGATACGTAAGGTTATTTACAATGTTGTTTAGAAAGGATATTTTCTCGATAGAGATGTTTCCCTTTATGAACATTATTACGCACGAAGTGATGACGGATTATGTGACAACAATCACGAGAGAGTTTGAACTGGATTCTAATTTATGTCGATGGATTCATTGTTGGAAAGGATGTCGTCAAGTAGAATTTTGTTGATGATACGAGTATGCTTGATCCAACGGAGCTTGTTGACCAGTTTCTCACGCCGACATGCTTTCTGCTTCAGTTGTGGAGGTAGCGAGAGCTATTTGTTTCTCAGTGAACCATGAGGTGAAAAGGTGTTTAGCAAAAGAGCAAGTACCACTTGTGCTTTTTCTATCCACATAGTCATTGGCATGTTCCGAGTTGGTATACACTATAGTTTCTATTTTTGTTCCTTTGAAATACCATAATCCTAAGTGTGTAATACCTTTTAATCTTTCCAAACAATCCTTTTGGAATGTAGGTTCCACAAGTCCTAAGCTAAGCCTAAGAAGGTTGAATGGTTCTCGTTTAAGAGGTTTTGTGAAAGTGTTGACAATGTGGTTTTCGTATGAAACTTTTTTGGTTGAGATGTCCCTCAATGAACATTTTTACCAAGGTGATGATGATGAAGTCCAATATGTTTAGTGAGAGCATATTAGATTGGATTATCACTGAGGTCGATGCTTCCTTTTTTGTCGCTTAAATGACGAAGATGACATCAAGTAAGAATATGATGTTGACGAGAGTCTTCTTGATCTTAAGGAACTTGTTGACTTGCTTTTCAGCCCGTCGTGGCTTTAGTGTGTTGAGGTATCATGAGTCGTTTGTTACTTAGAGAACTATGAGGTGAGACAATGTCAAAACAAAAGTACAAATACCATTTGTGCTTTTTCTTATTAGCATAGTCACCGACATAATCCAAGTAGGCATGCACTATGGTGTCTACTCCCGTTCCTTTGGGATACCATAACTCTCAATGTGCAGTAATCTAAAAGTTCGTTTAACGATTTCAAGGTTGATTAGGATCTTCTCGAAAACGATCATATAGACAAATACTAAACATACCTTTGGGACTACTAGCCGTGAGGTAAAGTAGACTTTTAATCATACTACTTTATTTAGTGTTATCTACGGATTTAATTTTCTCATCCTTGGTGAGACATAGGACATGTAATTCATAGTGTACATGTGAGGAACTAGGAATGTCTTCTAAGTCATTATTCCTTGCCTTTTAGAGCTTGCGAAAAGTCTTTCAGGGTATGTTTGACTTTGTTTAATTTCTTTCCAACATCTTAATTTATTTCGTAAGATTCAATTATGATTTTACTTCTTCAATTTAGATGCTAAGGTAAAAACTTCATTTTAATCAAATATGCTTATTTATACCCAAGATGCTTTCTTTAAACCAATGTTTGTTATGAGAAAACATATGTTAATTTTAGTTTCAGCTTATGTCTTTATGGTTCCTTTTATTAATGTTCCTAATGACACAAGTCTACTAAATGACTCTTAAATTTTTTAGCAAATTCTCGATTTAATAGTTCATCTTCCTTATCATTTCCTAAGTTCTCTTATCTTACCATTATTCGATTTTTCACTAAGTTATCATCTACCGGAAGTGGTGTTTTGAACAAAGGTGATCATGTTAGTGCAAATATTACGATATTTAATCTATACAGTCTCGTTTGTTTTGATTGATGACAAACGTATAACTTGATACATAACGTAAAATGTACAAGTTACTCGTAATCATATTTTGTCTCAACATACATTCAACACCTCTCAATGTCTCGAGTCCTCGTATGCTACAACACAGGTTCGTACATGTTTGTTATATGGCATTATAATCAATCCCCTTGACCAACCATTTAGAATATTTAAAATACTTTTAGAGTCTTTAAGTATTTTAGGTGTCAAAATGCACTTTAGGTATAAAATAAAATAAGTACCACATTAGATGTCTAGATAATATTAGTAAGTTTACAATCTATAAAAATGTGTCTTATAACAACATAAGTACATAAAACATTTTTAGTAACTTACTAAATGTCATATAGCAAGTTAATAAATTTTCTAATAACTTTACAAGTTTACTTTCATATACATTTTTATCAAAATGGAAAGTATATAATTACATCATCACATGGATTATCAAATTCTAGAATGTATATCTTTCCAAATATTCTTGTAAGATATGTCATAGATCTTGTAAGATATGTCATAGATTGTGTAAGAAATGTCATAGTTGATTTTGGAAAGATTGTATTGATGAGGCGAAAAATGAACCACTTTTAGGGGGTCATTTAAGCACGGAATTGAATTTATTTGATCAAATATTATCCTAAGTCGTTCCTTTTGTGATTTTAGGTACTTTGGGAGTGAATTCTGGAAAAGGAAGCAATTCAGACGTTTTTGGCGCATAAAAGTGAAGAAAACGCCAAAGACTTAATTTTCCATGCTGAGAACACTACCTGACGGCGTCAAGAGGAAGACCCTGACGGTGTCAAGAGTAAAAACCATGACGACCCAGTGCAAACCTGACGGCGTCACAACAAGGGCGTCAAGAGTGTTTTTGGTGACGGCCTGCATAAGGTGAATACATGACGGCGTCAGACCCAGATCTAGGCAGTCCGCGGAACTATTTGGCGGTGAGATGACAGCGTCAGACATTTGTTCTTGACGCCGTCACCTACTAAACTCTATATATAGTTTTCTATTTGTCATTCATAAGAGAGGAACTTGTGTGGAGAAAACTAGGGCCGAACTTTGTAAACCCTATGTCATATTTTACAGTACTTTCATGGGTTTTCACCCCTTGAATCCTTTCATGTTCAATTGAGATAAGACTTCTCTTAATTCAATCAATATGTCTATGTGTTGGTTGATTATATCTTTTACTTGTCTTGATTTTAACATGCTAGGCTAGATCTATCTTGTGTTTGCTTAGATCTAATGAAACCTAGATGTTAATTATGTGTTGATTACTTGTTTATGGTTGTATTGGATGAATGATTTCAATGTTAGGCTTAAGAAAACTGGCAGATCTCCATTGTGTAACATGCTTGAACGTCTTAGGAAACATGAACTGATGTGTACTAGGTTTTATTAGTTGTATTTAATGCATGAGTAAATTCTAATGATCCTATGTTAGGAGCTTCTTAGCCGGCTCGACATAGGAGTGAAGTAGGCGCTCATAGGATTGGGGAAGTAAGTACGCCACCCCATGAATGGTATTAAGGAATACAATCCATCATCCACGCAACTATAACAAGTCATTAACGTGTAAAAGATATCTAGGGGGTAGTGAAATCTAAGTAAACACAATTCTCCCACATATTGCTCACAACCTTAGTATAATTTAGTTTATTTTCATTTTTAGTATTTTATTTTGATTGCATCTTTAGTATTGGGTTAGTTGACTAGCAACTAATTCCACCCAAATCCTTCAAACCCGAGATTTTTACTTGCTTTCTAAATAATATAAAAATACGAAAAGAATCATCCCTCATCTCTAGACCTAGTCTTTAGGTTTTCTAATCCTAGCGACACTATTCCTAGCTGAATGATCAATCCCCTGGTACTTGTCATTATACTATACTACATCGATCAGGTACACTGCCTGGTGGGGGTTGTAAGCTTCTCGAGATCCCTCGAGAGGTAAAGCCTGGTGCAATCCCTACGCTACCATGTATAAGATCTTGATTAGACTTGACATAGTTTTAGAAAAGATAGCTCATGATTTATGCACATGGTTTAGGTCTTTGGTGTTTTTACCTACATCTACAATTCTATGGTTTTCTAATAACTAGATGAAAAACATACATTTTCTCTCTACCGTTTGCATAGATCTTAGATCAATAGGAAACCATGTAGAAAACACAATTAATCATCCTTATCATAATGATCATAATGCTTCTAACATTCATCTTTGTTTTAAGCATATCATACATCTTGATCCACCAAAGAAGCTTGGAGATCTTGTCATCATCATCCACGACAAATATACATACATGAAGATTCATCACAACAAGCTTAGAGAACTTGTGATCTTCATTCATTGAAGGCTTTCTATCAATGGAAGTTCTTTTAGATTAGTCATTCATATCCATTAGACATTTATGTATTGGATCATCATTGTAGTCATTATTATAGATTAGATGGTTTATGTGTTTGTGCCATAAAACACAAGGTTTCTATGTTGGGCCACAAAACATAGCGAGAGTTGTTGTACCCTTGTAAAAGAACTAGCGAGAGCTGTTGTACCCTTGTAAAAGAACCCGGTATTTAGCTTTGTACCGAAAAAAGTGTAAGCGAAGATTGTAAGGTTTTCTCCGCCAAGAAGGGAACATGTTGATCTAGTGAAGTAACTCTCGAGTTGGGTACTCGGGGAGTGGAGTAGGGCGGAGAGGAGATCCGTGACCGAACCACTATAAATCCTCGTGTTCGGTTTGCACTTTCTTTACTTTTACACTTGCACTATATTATTGTTTGTGTTGTGATTTGATGTTTATGCTTGTGTGACAACTTATTATGCCATATGCTTTATATTAGTCATAAGACTATAATTGGTATTATTCATATTACAAGCTTGAGTGGTAATTTGTTTTACGGATGTTTTTAGAAAAGAAATATAAACCGGACTAATAATGGCGAAACTTGACTCAATGGTTTATACTATATTTGATACAACAAGTTGAAAGATTTTTAAACGGAAACGTATTCACCCTCCCCCCTCTACGATTTCACAATTGGTATCAGAGCTTCGTAGCTCTTATTTTCAAAACAAATGGTTTTTAAAATAGAGCACGATCCATGTATCAATATACCGTTGAAGCGGAATATAATATGAAAAATGTTTTGCTAAGTATACTTAGAAATTTTGTAGTTAAATATTACTTTGTATACAAGCTTGTAGGTTTCCTTGAAAGATAAAAGAGTAGATTTCTTAAAAGAATTTGTAAGTGTCTAATTCTGTGCTTAGAGAAAATTTATGAAAAATACGTTTTTAAAAGGAGCGTTTGTGATAACTAAAATTTTAGTTGAATAATCACCTTCGTAAATGATTAGATAAGTTACATCAGTAGAAATGAAGTAAAATAAGTGTATTATATGTTTGTTATCAAATCTAGTAAGTCCTACATGTTTTCTTTATGTCAAAATACGAGTTTTGGTAAATCTGTCACAGATACCAAGGAACCAAACGATATAAAGGGCGGAACCCTTTATTTGGTTCCTTGAAATCTGTCGGTATAGGAAACAGTTTTTGTCCATCTTAAAAAATTCATAACTAATTAATCGTAAGTCCGTAGGAGTCGCGCCACCTATCATTTTAAAGGTAATTGAGTCTAATTTATATTAAAAATAATTTTATGTCCTAAATATAATTTGAAGTCAAAAGAATAAACCAAATACTATAGTGTGTCCAAAATATTAAGTTTCATCTTAACGTAGAAACTCAAACTTTTGAGTTAGGCAATTTTAGTTAGTATCCTTCGAACATTAATATGATTTCTTTGAAACTAAAGAATTTGATGATATTTATATATGTAAAGGAAACTAATCAAGCTTGGTATACATCATCATGTTTAAACACAAAGTGACGATAAGTATCTTTGTTTTATGCCATGCTATATGACTACTTGTTTCGGTTGTTTTGCATACATGTTGTTTACTTGTTGTAAGTTGTAATTGCATTTGTTTATTTGTGATTTATAAGTATCGTGCTATAAAATAGAAACTCATCTTTTATTGATCATGTAAACTAATCATGTCATGTTTGGACGATAACACTTAGGTGTTATCAATTTTCCGTGTATAGCTTAATTTCCATTTATGGTAAGTTCATAGTCCTCGGCTTGATCTATATGCATATGTGTTTTTAGTTTTAATCTATCACAACAAATTAGGTGCATATGTTCCAAGTAAAATTTATGAAATTTGAATAGGTTTTGGGAGTCAAAAAATGTCCACTGTTAAGGAGTGTTTGGCACAACTTGAAATTTGAACAATTTGGTCATTGAAACAATGTTATTTTATACTTTTATGATGTTGTAGGATGATATTATGTATGTGAATTATGTGTGTACTAACAACATTTGCAGGGGATAACTCTTTAGTACTATGCTATTTTCACTTTTCGGCTAAAAATATGAATGCTAGAATCGCTCTCGTGAACTCTATAGGTAAGCATGTTTCTACCTGTAATTTTTGTATCTTCTAACTGAAAAAAATTGATTACTTAAGTTTTAGGAAAAATTTTGGAATTCGAAAAAACCACAAAGCCGTAAAAACTGCTCTGTCTCGATTCTGAGCTTCCACGGAAACGGCGGAACCCTATTTTTGGTTCCGTCCGTTCAGAAACTTGGTTCCGCCAAGTTTTTCCAACGGATATGGCGGAACCCAAAACTTGGTTCCGCCCATGTTATCGTTTGGTTCCTCAAGTCCTACAGCAAAATTTCATCTTTGAATTTTTTGAATTTTTCTAGTAATCCTTAGGTTCCAAACTTGCTTCCTACATGCTAGTTAGTATTTATCAATAATTCTAGAGCTCTCTTAGGACACTTTAAACAATAGGATCATCATTCCCGACAAAATTTCAAATTTGGCTAAACTGCTTTCTGTTACAAGGAAGGAACCTTTCCTTTGGTTTCTCCAAATCTGTGGAACATTATCTTCCATGGTCACATAGTACTTAGTGCATAAGTTGGTCTTTCACTCCACCCAACTCCATTGGATTGACTTCAAATGATTTGAACTCTTCCAAATGATTAGGAACCTCCAAATGTGTATTGAACAACATCTAATCTAAACACTACTTTGCATAACATGTTCTTCCTATAAATTGACCAACATTCATACTTCCAATTCACACCATCACCATCACTTCTCTTATTCTTATAATTCTAGCTAACCAAAGTCTTGAAATGACTAAATCCAACACCTCATCCGAATCATCTATACTTATTAGGAAAACAGCTAGGATTAGTGTAAAACCATGTTGCTTCAACAAAACCATTTAACTAAGCTCATCGTCATCAAGTGATTCATCACTCAACATTTCCTCACCCATCAAAGATACAAACGTCCTCAACCTTGCTACTCCAACACCATCTCCAAAATCTTGCAATGCCAACGTAATCACCACTCCTCCACCAAATTATTCACTTTAGTGAGAAACATTTTCCTCATTATTCATTAAGCATATTAGGACCATTTTAACTTATTATAACCAATAGGAAACCACTCCCGCCAAAAACTCAATTTAAACAAACTCACCCAAGGAACCCTTATGCATAAAGGAAGGAACCCTTTATTTGGTTACTTGCCATCCGTGAGTCCCTAACCACAAATGTTTTGTAGTCATTACCAACGGTTACTACATTCTTCCATCCTCAACTCATCCTTCATCCATTAGATTCACTTATTTGGTGACTTGACAACTTCCTAACTAATCCGGACTCGTTACTTACAAAGATTACATATAATATCAAAATCACAAGTCTAACTTGTGACTATAGATATTGTCTTGTATCTACATATGTTACCTCACTTGGTTAACATGAAAGTAATGTGCCATCCTTCAAGACGATAAGGATTTACATCAAGTCATAACTTACACTTAATTTATAGATCTATTATCAAGTCTTGCTATCCTTTAGTACTATCCAATCTCAACAAAGTAGGAATGACAACTTAAGTATTTTAAGTCTGACTAACGATTGTAGCCATTAAAAGTCACATTCGAAAGAATCTACATCCAAGTATTTTAACAACATATGTTAAAACACTTATCCTAACACTCTCTCAATCAATAGGGATAAAAAATAGGTCTTCATCATTGAACATTGAGTACTTAAGTTTTCTTGTTCGTTCACCATCATCTCATTCACTTCTATGATATATCTCAACCCTTAAGCTTCACAAACATAACCAAAACCTCAAGAACTTCACTCACTAGTTATGGACCACAAGGCTTAGTATCCATCCATTTTACTTTCAACATCTATGAAACTTAAGTAATTCCATAGCACAACAAACCTCTACATCACCACATCTTTATTAAGACACACTAGAAGACCTACCACCTAGATCAACCAATCCACCATTCTTACCATCGTTTGAATTCATTGAGTGCATTGCTCAAAAAGCCCTTTGTCCAAACACTCAACCATACCTTACCACCTATAGGATTAGAACCTTTACCATCAAATGAGCATGAAGCCCACATTCAGTTATACTAGGTTTAAGTAGTACCACTTTCACAAGTTATCAAAGTATTGGTAATACTTTTAACTTTTGCATAAGTTTCATTAAACCTTAAATCAACATCTTAACAACATATGTTAAAATGCAATCTCAAAGCCAACCTCATGTACCCCGAGCAACAATGAATCTTAAGGAGTATACATAAGAAACTCGAGTTAATTCCTCTTGTCATCATCTAGTATAATCTTGAGACCAAGTATATTTAGATAGCACTATCCGATTCAAACACTTTGGCTTCATATCTTCATTTAGGGAAACATGATGTTTTGGAAGACATTATGCCTAAGAAATCATGTGTTAAGTTTTCATCCTGTTAAAAGGATATTGTATATCCTATGCATCATTCTCTCCTTGAAACATAAACGGTTGTGTTACATGAGATTTCATTACACCTCATCAGGTTAATGATCTTAAATAAAAATCTGCAAGTTCTATGAACTAGAGCTTCCCCATCATCTTGTCATACTTGTTTTTATAAGCATGATGACTTTATTCCACGAGATAATCTTACGTATTAAAAGACACAATATGTATCTATTCCTTCAAGCGTACACCATAACCTAACCTTTCTCATCATCTTGTCATTTTTGTCTTCATAAGCATGATGACTTTATTCCACGTAATAATTCTACTTATTGAAAGACACTATATGTGTCTATTTCCTTTCAAGCGTTCATCATAACCAAACCTTGCTCATAACCTAATTCAAACCCTATCTCTAGAGCATACACAAGATCTATTGAAGTTGGTAACTTCACTTAGATTCATGTTCCAAAGAGCTTTCTTGAGAACGTTCTTATCATATTCCATTATCACACACAAACTTATCTCTTGGTCTTGGATGACCAAATCACTTGCGTAACACATGCATAAAGATGTCACCTTTTAGATCATTCAACCGTAGATTCCAAACACAAAGATTAAAATCTCTTGCATTACACATGCATGTGTCTATCACATGTTATTTGCTTGATAATGATTGGACATCTTAACATAACCATGTTAACTATTTGGTTTATTCATGTGTAAAGCTTGGTTATTTCTTTATGATGCATGCATGCTATGTTACTATATATTAACATGATTTCTATGATATGTTCATTCCTTATGTATATGATGTTTTGCATGATTAACATGTTACGTGTTAACTCATGGTATGTCTTTTTGATACATGATGTCTTTATATGATATTTATATATTTGAATGCTTGTGTCTTTTTCGGTCATTCATTAGATCCATGCTTAGGATGGTCTATATAATACATGCTCCAAAATGTTATCATTTAAACATGGGTTGCATAAATTTTTCGTCTTGTTTCTTTGTCACACTATTTGTTCACTACATGTGCACTTATAATTTGTCAAAGTACTTTCGGTATGATAAATATTTGGAAGTCGTTTTATCATACAAATTAATCACATAGATCGTTATATGCTTAAGTGTCTAAGCGTAACAACAAAACAATTTTACAAGGAAAATATTTCGTATTATGTCATGCTCTTGCTTAATGCTATCTAGCCATGTGTTAACTTTATGTCTAGTAGTCGAATGTGCTGTCTGAATAAGATAATATCTTTATATTTTATCTTGTCAACATCTTTTCTCACTAACAAATTTGTTTTAGTGGATTGAGAACTAATCATTTGCCATCTCACTTCGTTCTAGCTTTTATATGTTCATCTCGCATAACTGTAATCCCTTCACTTACATATAGTTTTAATGCTAATAGGATTGAGTCTTAGAGATTTGAAATTTGTGTTTGAGTATCTTTCAATCGACCTCTTTCCAAATCGTATTATTGCTTCCGCTTTCCAAAAATCACTTCCATCACTATTTAGCTATAACAATACTCTAATCCTTTCCACCTCCTCTGAGAAAACCACATGCCTCGTCATGCGATCATCTCGCATTGACAGAGAAGAGCTACGTGACTTCGTGGATGAAGTTCTTTGTATGCTAACCAACATCCGCAAAAACATTACTAAGCTCATCGCTTTCATTAAACTTCAACCTCCCAAACACTTTGTCGTCATTCTTTATACGATGCATTACACAATATGTTGGATGTCCACCGATTAAGGCGGAGAGAAATTCATTCACATATTTGTATTTTGTCAAAATGTATTTAAAGAACATCTACTCATGTTTCTTGCATCCTAAAATACCAATACATAGGTACACACCATTTAGTTAAAATCGGTTCACAAAACCACAAGTGTTTCAAGCCTTTTTAACCCAACATCACTAGTTTGTACCAATATCTCCTCAAATGAAAAACACATCATGTGTTTGACAAAGTTCTTCATCTCCACAACCAACAACTAATGGAATCTAGGATATTTCTTAAACTAGGACTTCACAACTTCATTTTCTAGAACACCATCATAGGATCTCATCCTTTCGTACTTGACACATATCATGCACGTCATTGTCAGTGCAATCGATATATTAATCAAAACTGTCATTACCAACACTTTCTCAACACATCAGTTTAACCAACACTCTCCCATCTCATAATGTCATTCTCATCCTCATATAGGTTCTTAATATTCTTTATTCCTTTCTTATGAAATGTTTGTTTCTAGGTGCTTATTGTCTTCACTTCTTTTTGAATCCATTCAAGCATATATTATGGCATGATACATCATCTTTGGTAGATGATAATGTCATTAAAGGTCATGTAGGACTAAACAATGTTAGTACTCTTTCATCCATTGTCTTTCGATATGGGTCATTATTTCTAAACGTATTTCGTTTTCATTAGCGTCAATCCTAATCGATCAAATCATAACCCGTAGCTGTCACTAAATATCAATGTCCATTCACATTTTCCTTTTCTCTTAACATTACATAAGTCGTGTTCCTTTATCCTTTTAAGTTGTGAATTATATTGCATAAGTCCATATGTTCAATCTTTATTCGTTATAGCATTTGCTATACATACGAGTTTCTAATTCTTTAATACAGTCGTCTACGTTACCACCACCACCTTCCATCATCACTCTCACTATTCATCACCATAGATTAGCGTAAAACCTAATTCTATCAATCTTGTGATGTTGTCAAATTTTTAATATTTTTCTCATTTCGCATTCTCTCAAATACCGAAACGTGCACCATTAACCTTAACTTTTAATATTTCATTTTCACTTCATTTGTTTATTTGAGGGATTTTATCATATTATATTCGCGTTTTTATTTTAATTGTATTTCTTATTAGAAGAATACATCTTATTTTTCTTATTTTACTTTAAGATGAAAAATATTGCACTAATCTTTTCATTGTAGGTTCATCATATATACTTATTCGTATATAGCATACTCATCTAAGGATGATGTTTGCATCAAATATTTTCCTTCTTTCATCATAGGTGCTTCTTGACGTAGGAGGAATATCCATCAAGCACTCATATTTCATCGTCTATACACTTGGTTGTATATGATATACGTGTCTACTAACAAAACTTCTAGTATACTAATATTTGTTTTGTAGGTTCATATTGAATGCATATTATACAATCTTGTACTAACCTTTATTTTGTAGGATTCTTCATCCTTGCGTCATATACGTTGGTACCCTAGCAACGGGGAGTATTGATCAATGGGGAGATAATCATGAACTAACCTTTATTTCTTGTGTAGCTTTCTTATTTCTTGTATCTTATACGTTGGAACCCTAGCAACGGGGAGTATTGATCAAGGGGGAGCTACAATATAGGGGAAGCATGCACGCATTCATATTTATTCTCATTCTTTGACACACTTATGTGTTTCGACAAAAAGAAGGAGATAAGTCAACATAGTCCAAAATTCATTTCATTCATCAAAAATGGGGAGATTGTTAGTGCAAATATTATGATATTTAATATATACAGTCTCGTTTGTTTTTATTGATGACAAACGTATAACTTGATACATAACGTAAAATGTACAAGTTACTCGTAATCATATTTTGTCTCAACATACATTCAACACCTCTCAATGTCTCGAGTCCTCGTATGCTACAACACAGGTTCGTACATGTTTGTTATGTGGCATTATGATCAAACCCCTTGACCAACCATTTAGAATGTTTAAAATACTTTTAGAGTCTTTAAGTATTTTAGGTGTCAAAATGCACTTTAGGTATAAAATAAAATAAGTACAACATTAGGTGTCTAGATAATATTAGTAAGTTTACAATCTATAAAAATGTGTCTTATAACAACATAAGTACATACTAAATGTCATATAGCAAGTTAATACATTTTCTAATAACTTACTAAATGTCATATAGCAAGTTAATACATTTTCTAATAACTTTACAAGTTTACTTTTATATACATTTTTATCAAAATGGAAAGTATATAATTACATCATCACATGGATCATCAAATTCTAGAATGTATATCTTTCCAAATATTCTTGTAAGATATGTCATAGATTGTGTAAGAGATGTCATAGTTGATTTTGGAAAGATTGTGTAAGATCTTGATTAGACTTGACATAGTTTTAGAAAAAGGTAGCTCATGGTTTATGCACATGGTTTAGGTCTTTGGTATTTTTGCCTACACATACAAGTCCATGGTTTTCTAATAACTTGATGAAAAACATACATTTTCTCTCTACCCTTTGCATAGATCTTAGATCAATAGAAAACCATGTAGAAAACACAATTAATCATCCTTATCATCATGATCATAATGCTTCTAACATTCATCTTTGTTGTAAGCATATCATACATCTTGATCCACCAAAGAAGCTTGGAGATCTTGCCATCATCATCCACCACAAATATACATACATGAAGATTCATCACAGCAAGCTTAGAGAACTTGTGATCTTCATTCATTAAAGGCTTCTATCAATGGAAGTTCTTTTAGATTAGTCATTCATATCCATTAGACATTTATGTCTTGGATCATCATTGTACTCATTATTATAGATTAGATGGTTTATGTGTTTGTGCTATAAAACACAAGGTTTCTATGTTGGGCCACAAAACATAGCGGGAGTTGTTGTACCCTTGTAAAAGAACTAGCGGGAGTTTTTGTACCCTTGTAAAAGAACTAGCGGGAGTGGTTGTACCCTTGTAAAAGAACCCGATATTTAGCTTTGTACCGGAAAAAGTGTAAGCGACGATTGTAAGGTTTTTTCTGCCAAGAAGGGAGCTTGTTGATCTAGTGAAGTAACTCTCAAGTTGGGTACTCGGAGAGTGAAGTAGGGCGGAGAGGAGATCCGTGACCGAAGCACTATAAATCATCGTGTTTGGTTTGCACTTTCTTTACGTTTACACTTCCACTATATTATTGTTTGTGTTGTGATTTGATGTTTATGCTTGTGTGACAACTTATTATGCCATATGCTTTATTAGTCATTGACTATAATTGGTATTATTCATATTAGAACAAGCTTGAGTGGTAATTTGTATTACGGATGTTTTTAGAAAAGAAATAAAAACCGGACTAATAATGGCGAAACTTGACTCAATGGTTTATCCTATATTTGATACAACAAGTTTAAAGATTTTTAAACGGAAACGTATTCACCCCCCCCCCCTCTACGATTTCACAGGTCATTAGTTGAACGTTAAGCTTAACGATTTCTTGAATCATTAAGTTCCTTTATTTAAAATAATATAACCTTTGTTTTTATAAAACCATCCAAGAGTTATGTCTCCATAAAACTTAGAATTGAATCTTTATGTGCAAAACCTCGGTGTTTTAGAATACAATGTTTTCTTCAAACATATTAAAATGTTTTGATGTACTCTATTTCATTTTGTATGCTTCATGTGAAGATTTATTAAACGAGAGTTTAGGAGAGTTTAGGACATGATTGAAGATTCAAGTCTTTGAGTTTAGATGATATTATCTCATAAATTATTTTAGAGCATTTTACTTATTGAATTTGTAAGAATCATAAAAGTGTTGGTTATCTTATCACTTAGGTGATTCTTAGTTATCTCACTTATAAACAAGCATTAAGTGAGACTCACTCAAGTGTTCCAATTCTCTATGTCCGAGGGTTAAATAAGACGCAACACCTTATGTCTCTCGTTTATTGTTATGTGGAAATCCTTTGACCATAGAGGATCCAATCCTCTCTATAACTTACTAAAGAAAGAACAACTTGAGGTATGACCTACTTATACTACACACGATAAATCCTAAGCAACAAGCACGTGACAATACTAGGTAAGTTTGAAGAAAAGCGTACCTTTTAAGCTCCAAAGAGATGCTACCAAGAAGGATAAACATAATGCGTTACATCTTAACTTGTAGGAAAGCTTGGAAACTCAAGTACTCACGAATCCGATGTGGTTAGTCAAACATATAAAAGCATATAACAAAATGACCTTTGTCCTTTTTACATAAGCTTCTATTTGAGATTAAGTAACTTCTAAACTTTTCTTCTAGGTTTAACAAACTTCACTTCCTTTGTTTTACTTGTTGATGGTGCATTCAAGTTAAATCCTAATCCGGTTTTATCTTTAAATGACTTTTGAATTTTCAACAATCTTTCAAGAGATTTTGAACTTTCTTCAAATTTAACTAGCATTTTTTCTTTTTCATTTTGTCTTTTAATTTCATGTTTGTACTCTTGACATGTTTTACATTCTAAATCAATTTCAACATTACTCTTAAGCCTAGACATTTTATCTTCCAACATGATTTCCATTTCAAAAATGCTCTTGAGAGATTCTGAAGGTTCATTGTTAAAGATTGTTTTTAGGTTCATGCTACACAAATGTTTAGACTCATTTTCTAGTTTTGAGAATTCTAGGACGAAAATGTCAAAGCAAAAGTGTTCGGTTTTAAGTTGTACCTTGTTTGTGGTTTTATCAACTTCATGACTACAAACCGGATGATCGTCTATATCTTCATCTGTGTCACTCCATGATTCACAAGCAAGTCCTCTTTGAGCTTGACACAAGTTTTCATCTTCGCTTATACCTTCATTTAAAACATTTAAACTCGTAGCACATGTATTTATTTCAACTAAATGTCTATCTATTAGTTTTTCTAAGACTACCAATTCATATGTAAGATCAAATTTATCATCTTTGACTTGACATATTGCTTGATGAAAATTTAATATATTTTTTCAAATGTCATTAGCCGTTTGGCAAAAATACACTATTTCATAATCAATCCTTGGTAAAGCTTTATAAATCATTATCTTAGCTTTAGTGTTTTTATCAACTTTAGGATATTCATCTTAATTTTTAAAACTTGTTTTTTTTGGTTTAAAATCACCAATGGAAATAATATGCCAAAGATCTTGATCAATTGATTTCACATAGTTTTCAAATTTACTTTTCCATTCCAGAAAATTTTTCTTTTTCAAATAGCGGTGGCTTTTGAATGGATTTCCCTTCTTTGAGATTTTCAAAATCCATGGATCGATTCAAGTTTTAAAATACAATATATTTTAAAGATCTTGAGTAACGTGGCTCTTGATGCCAATTATGGAAAACTAGAAGGGGGTTGAATAGTTTACCGCTTTTTAGTTAATTACCTTTTGAAACTTTACGTTTAATCAAAGATCTAAACTACAAGACAATATATAATATGCAAGTATAAAGAAATAAACGATCAAACCAAAATACGATTGTTTATCGTGGTTCAGCTACAAGGATTCTTTTTCATTGCCATACTCCACGCCTCGAGTTTCCAACTCGAGAGTTTCAAGCACTACTCAACAAGCTCCTTTCACGGGTGAAGAAACCTCTACAATCGTCGCTTACACTTTATCCGGTACAAAGCTAAATACCGGGTCCTAGTTCAAGGTAGAACCAACCTAACGTCGCCTATCTACTATTTCCGACACTAAGCTAGATGTCGAGTTCTTTTACAAGGGTACAACCACTCCCGTCACACTATGTATTTTAAGGCCTAAAATACAAACTGATCACTTCAATACAAGATACAAATGAAGTATAAACTATAAGAGTTTACACAATGCAAAGCTAACAAGTCTTGCAACTTCGTGTTGAATACTTGTAACTTCTCGGATGAATTTGTGAACTTCCTTTCTACATAAGAGAATCACACAAGTGAGTTGCTACTGAGATAGATAAGATAAATGAGAGTGTATCTATTCTATAGCTTAAAGTGATGAGAGATTTCTTTCAAGTGGCTTGGTATTTATAGCCAAACAAACCAGACCACTGGCGGATCCGGCGGAACCCAAACAAGGGTTCCGCCCTTGTAACCCCAGGGTTCCGCCAATGTCTGACAGTCAAAGCTTTCAAGAAATCTTTCCATATCTAGCAATGTCACATCAAGTTACTTCTAGTCAAACACACAATCGATAGAGTAAGAGACCTTCTATAATGTGTAAGAAGTCTTATGGAAAGTCACATCCAAGAATAGTAACCTTACCATAAGTGCTTATGATGCATGCCATAATGTCATGTTACATTTTCTATATTAGAAAATATAACAATGTTTATGTTTAATATGAAATGTAAAGTCTAGTTTATACAAGACTAAAACTAGAATCATGTTTTACTAAAAACTAAAATTTATACTTTGTCGTTAACAAAACTTAGCAAAGTTCGTAAATTATAAATAACGTTTTTAGGCGATATTTGTATTAATATATATATATATATATATATATATATATATATATATATATATATATATATATATATATATATATATATATATATATAGGGGCTTTATTTTCAGAACCATGTTAAGTGCGGGAACTGCGAGAACTCCAATTTTGCATTAGAAAACATGCATGTTCATATAAAACATGTATGTTTTCTTACATACATCTTAATACACATGCCTGCGTATTAAGGTGTATGTAAGAAAACATACATGTTTTATATGAACATGCATGTTTTCTAATGCATAATTGGAGTTCTCGCAGTTCCCGCATTTAACAGGGTTCTGAAAATAAAGATACACTATATATATATATATATATATATATATATATATATATATATATATATATATATATATATATATATATATATATATATATATATATATATATGAAAACTGCCTTAAACTTTTACTTTTTATAATCTTTATTATATAACAAATTTTTATTAGCAAATATTTAGCAAATTTCTTACAAAAATATACCAATAAAAATGTGTATGAATTTAAATTAAATTAGTCCAACATTGCATACTTTTAAATTACACATGATTTATAGAAAAGTAGTGATTCAAATTTTAAATTTAACTTCTTATTTTTTCACTAATGATTAAAAATATTTAAATTATATAAACAGTAATAGATAAAGAATATAAATTGCGTTACACAATTTAGTTATATGAAAACACGTTAAATCAAATTATATAGACATGAACAATAGTTGAATTGTTTTGAACTCAATATCATCAATGGATAAGAGCGATTCCGCATGAAACTTGGAAACTAAAATTTCTATTAATAAAATAATTCATCCAATCACAATCAATCATTAATTGTATATGTAATATTTTCGGGATTTTCTCTATTTTTTTCGGGATTATCATCAAATAAGAATCATTCAAAAGAGATAATGTAATGAAAATTATTTGTTGAACGATAAGTCTTAAGGCTATTGTTAGCAAAACCCAATTTTTATTTCTGTTATAGATAATATAGATGAACGAAAATGAACTGTCACTTACACATACGAATAATGGATTCCATTTCACCTTCGAATAGCTTAGCTTATACTCCTCTGTCCTAATCGTCAAGGCATTATATTTTTCTTTATTAAATTTTTAAATACAACAATTTTTATTTGATTTATAGTAGTGCCGTGCCGTTTGAGATTAATATACATTTATGCTTATCTTATTATTAAGATCAAAATCTTGTAGCCCAGTTGGACAACTGACAGCAAGTGTGTTCTATCAACCACATGTTGTGGTTCAAAACGTACACATTAAATTTGGCTTGAACTTCAAGTTTGGTGTTTTAATAGGTTTTTTCTATTCTATGTAAACGACAGATATGGAAATAAACAGGGTGGAGCTACATAAAGGCAAGCGGTTCAACTGAATATATTGAACAGGAAAAGTACTTTATAATCATTAGTGCAAATTTAGAACGATTTGCACTGATTTTTCGCTTTAAACACACTCATATTGTATACAAACGTTAATAGTTTTGGTTGAAAACTCACTTGACAAAAAGTCTCGTTCTGTCCATGGATATAAATACTTCAAAGTTCAAATAGCTATATAACCCGTAATAATTCACTATCAATGTAAAAATTAATAGAAGTGTTTAGGTAATTTCAATGCAAGTAACATAAAAGAAACTAAATTAAGATAAATTGGTACGAGAATCTTAAGTCTTGGAGTAATAGGGACCTTTATCACCATCGTGAATTTAGTGGCACATCAGTTTTCAACATCATCATTTCTCTAAATAGTGTAATAAGACACAAACTTCACAACACAAACATACTCTATTTAAACACAAATATACCTCACAAAAAACAACATCACACACACAGAACCCCTTTCACATTTTAGTATTGGGGAAGACCGACTTTTCATTTCTTGGCCAAAAACTCGTCATGTGAAGGTGTTGCTAGTAAGGGAAGACACGTGGTATGACTAGGAAGACTCGTCTTCTTACCCTTATTACCACTAGTATAAAGAAAAGTGTTTTGGACAAAGACATAAAAGACATAGTATGATTCCACTATAAAAGTGATTGACAATTTGAGTCATTCTTTAATGTATATTTGTATCTAGAGGTAGTAATTTGTGTTGAAAATAAAAAAAATAGGCTAATGTGGCAAATTTGTAAAAGATTTGAGCACACTTAGCCACTTTTAAAAAAACGATTCGTATAACATGCACTCGTTTAACCCGTGCCCGTTTAGCCTGTATCCCGTTTAAACCGTCGCCCGTGCCTGCTCGGCCCGCCGTTTTGCCACCTCTATTTGTATCTAAAAGCTCATAATTTGATACGAGAAATTTGTGCAAAATGCATTTACATTTGATCTATGATATATGATAACTTAGTCCTTATATGTAAATTTTAGCATGTAAATGCTGGGATTTTATGCAATTTTAGCATGTAAAAGGAAGTGTCTGTTGCTTAACTTGCAAGGCTTCTTGTAATATATACGTATGGGTTATGTTAACAGGTATGGAATTTAATTAGAATAAAACTTAATGAAATGGATTAAAAATAACTATAATCATATATTTGACATTTTTTTTAATGGCAAATTTTTTCACACCTATATCACATATCTTATAAATGCCTCCAACGAAGGTTGAACCCACAGCCTCAAAGTTGATGTACAACTCACATACCACTAAACCAAAAGCTTTGTGAATATATTTGAGATATATCGAATTAAATTAGATTAATCTCTATTTATTAAATGCATCCAATTAGTTTTGAAAGTGATTTTGAAGTGATATCGATACAATAGTAGTATTAGCAACAAATTTGACCCGCAGTAGACAAAGTACATAAGATTCATCTAACTTGATTAAATACATACTATTGCTCATATTTTCATCATTTTCATTTTAAGATTTTTTTCTCATGCGATCCTAAATCTGTTAATATATAACTAATTCTCCAATAATAAATCAAACAAATTTGAGTTGCCGTAGTATATTCTAATAGATTTTTTTTGTTTTTATGAGTTGTTGGATATTTATACTAGGGTTGAGCATTATAGATCGCGGACCGGACCGAACCGAGTAACCAGCTTGAACGGGATTGACCGGACCAGAACGAATGTATTTCGGCCCGTTCTCGGTCTACCCTTTTAACAATTTTCGGTGTTCGGTCCAGTTCGATTTTATGAACAATTGGATAATATGCTTTGTTGGACCGAATCAAATAAACGTGACAGGACCAGACCGACCCAGACATGGACTAGACATTTCAGTCTGGTCCTAGATCCGATGTTTTGGGCCAAATCGGTTTCCAATCAGGTCCGATTTTAATCGACCCGGTCCAATTTTGAACCGTACTTAGCCCTAATTTACACTATATTTTTTGCTATAACATCATATTGCTACAAATGAGTTTTAAGTTACGTGGTTTTCAAATGGCAGACATAATTGCTAAGTTTTATCTCTCAGTCAGGAAAAAAAAAAAGACGGTGACTTACTTTTATTAATACAAGGGTTTAAATGACTCATAATCAGTGTTGCAAAAACTCGGCCTAGGCGAGGATTAACCACCTTGATTTTCACTAATCGTTCTTATTAATCGGTTTAGTAAAAAAATCAGTCAACATACGATTAATCGGATAATAATCGGACAAATTGGGCATAAATCGCTCAAATCTGACAAAAATCGGATAATCGGCCAACTCGATTACGGATAAAAATCATCCAAATCATGCATAAATAGGCTAAATCGGAAAAATCGGCCAAATCATGCATATAGTTTGAAAATTTTATAACTTTAAATATAAAAAAATCAAATCCGATTAATCCCCGCTTAACCGATTAATCGCTAGACTGTACCCGCCGCCCAACTACCGCCTAGCGATCTTTGCAACCTTGCTCATAATATATTTTAGGGCAAATTGCACAAAAAGAAATCACATTATAAGTCAATTTAAATTTTAATTACTCAACTTTTATTTTCTCAATGTACGGTATCCAAGTTATTTTTTGTGTGCAATTCGAGGTTTTTTGACTTTACGCAAGCCATTAACAGCAATAAAATTAGCCGACATGACTTTTAAGTGCTCAATTATAATAACGATGTATCACATTAATTAACCATTTCAGCCGAAAATTTGATTGATAACATATTTCAAAAAGTCGAAAAAACTTTATATTTCACAAAAAATAACTTGGAATGGATACCTTAGATTGACAAAACTCAAGTTGAGTACTGAAAATTTAAATTAATCTAAAGTGTGATACTTTTTTTGTGCGTTTTTTCCAATATTTTAATCCGAAATTTAAAGAACATGTATAGAAAACTTGAGGTTTATTTATAAGACTCATTTTTTAAACCACCATTTCATTGATGTGTTTGTGAGCCATTCTTGTACTACTGAAGCTTTATGCGTTCTTATTGGCCAAGAACCGTGAGATTTGGAAGTGTTTTTGTTAAGATTCTAATATCTGTTAAAATGCATTTTTAAGATACAAAGTCAATTCATAGACACACTTCTGTGAAGTCCACTGGACCTTGATTTGGAAATGATCATGGGCTTGACAGGCTTTTTCAATATGCATCACTAGCATTATTTTTACTTGTTAAATTGATTTTTGGATATACTGTTGGCAAATTAACATTTAAATGACAGAAAGTTATGCAAGTAAAATGTGCAATTCTTGTGTTAATATCAACTATATAGGTGCTAGGCTCTACTCGGGCGCAACATTATGGACATAACAAAAAACTAAAGGCATTTTCTGAACGAATTTCCTAGACATCTAATATTATGGCTAAGCATAGTACTTTGAATGCATTTTTGACAATTCTTACATAGGTACAAAAGGAGAAAATTAATTCTTGTTGCTATAGACGACCTGATTATTCAACATATGCTTCCTGGTATTCTTGTACTCATTTTTAGAATTCATCGGACATCAATACACTGATTATAGTTTGGTTTTAGTTGGTATTTAGTAAATGGCCAAATGGCAATTCACAGGACAATAGAGTTCTACACTACACTAATTGCAATAACAAAAACAAGACATTTTGTTTACGAGAACAATTGAATTTCGGATGAACAAAGAGCAACTTGTTTAGGGGAAGCTGGGATCTTGAGAATCTTTATGTTTCATGGGTAATTTTTTTTTTTTTTTTTTTTTTTTTTTTTTTTACCGATGAAACATAAAGGTTATATCCCAAGCAGATCGTTTGTATAGGTGTTTGTCAACAACAAGAAGTAAATTAGCATAACCATACCTCGGTCAATTGATCTCTTTTGTTATCAATGTGATCAAGAAAAATGTAATAAGAGATTAACTTTAGGGGTGTTTGTGGTTGTTTATTGAAAATAGATTATGCGTTTTGAAAACCGATAATCAGATAATTAGCTGTTACAAAACGTGGTTTTAAAAACTAATGTTTGGATTTGATTATGCTATTTGATATCGTAATAATAATAAGTTTTTTTAGGATTTGGCAAATCAGTTTATTTGATGCAAGGTTGCAAAAAGCTTAGGCGTTAGTAGGGCGGTTGACCACCTTCTAGATAGTAATCGGTTGAGGGTGGGCCTAGTCTGATTGGACTCTCAAAAAAAAAAAAAAAAAAAAAAAATGAGCTTTAAATGTAAACTAAGGCTTTTCATTTAGTTGTACGTCTTAGTTTGTTTTTCGTTTGTTTAATTCGTTTTTGGTTTCTCCACTGTTGTTGGTGTATCCAGGTGTTGGGCTGAGTTAGCTTGGGCTTTTCCTTTCTTTTTGTTTTAGTTTTGTGTTAGTAGCTTTTCTTTTCTTTTGTTTTCTTTCGGGTAAATTCATATACACTCCAGGATATCCAAGGTCACCAACTCACCATAACATTGTCATTTAGTATAGAACTTTTTAGAATTATAATAGGATAGCACATGAGGTTTTAACTTTTAGACACTCACTACTCGCAAAAACAAATACTACCACGTTAAATTCACCAAGTTGACCCCTCTTAAAGATTAAAGGATTAAAAGTAACCCATGTGCTACTTAAAGTCTTAAAGTTTTTATTGCACAGAAGACCTTTACGGAAAATGTTAACTAGTAACTAAAAGGTAGCGGGACCGATAAATAAATCTTGAAAGATTTTTGTGTATATTTTAACAATTTCTTTAAATGAGTACCTCCAAGAAAGAGTTTTTGATCAACTAGTTAATTGTTTTCAAAAAACATAATCAGCCAAATGTTGAAAAGTATTGCCAAATGTATGGCATAACTTACCATATCCAATAATTTGGCCAAATTGTTTCTATTATAAATATATGAATGGGTATGAAAAATGCGCTGATGGAACTATAAATGATGTCTTTTTAGCAATAATAAGTTACGAATTCAGTTCCCATTGCTCGATCGTATTGTATTTACTTAAAAGAGATAGACTAAAATCGTATGTGAAATAATAATCTAAAGAAACAACATTTCACTACCCACCCAATAGGCAATACTTTGAACATACCATAGAATAATAATTTATTTTTAAAAAGCAATTAGCTAGTCAAAAACTTCTCCAATAATAACAATATTTAATCTTTGGGACCCCAATTTGCATAATGCATATTTAAAGTGAGAAAATCCAAATAATTAATGATTTGATGGTTTTAGGGTGATTTTCGTCGAATGGTGATGTTTTTGTTGGGTTGGAACGACGGGATCTCCATTTCGATTATTGGATCTCACGGTTGTAATTTTCTTCTTTTGTTTGTAGTTTTAGCCATTGTTAGAAACTCAAAATTATCATGTAGTGTCATTGTGACTTCTAGCATCTTGTTAGCTTTTATAATATAAACTGTTTTTTTTTAAAGAAAAAAGAAAAGAAAAAAAAAAAAAAAAAAAAAAAAAGTTGATTTGATAGCATGCCCTTAGGAACGATAAATATCTCTAAGACGTATGACTGAAAAGTATGTTTAGCGATACAACTGTTACGTATGTCATATTCAGAGATTTGAGAGAAAACGAGATACAATGATACTCCTTAAAGGGATTACGTGTATATACTAGGACATATGAGTAATTAGCCGCATCTATCTCTATCATTGCTTAGAGGTTCAACATAGAGATCAAATATTTTATAAAAGATGAAATGAGCAAATCTTAAAAAATATAAAATATTTTAATAACGGCAAATCGTGATGTGACAAAAAATACATCATCGTGATGAAAATTTCTTTTATCATTCAATAGATCTTTTTTTTTCAAGTTTGTTTTTAGGAGGAAACTGCAAAATACATCCCTGTGGTTTACATATTTTGGCATCTTACATTTTTGTCAGAAACTTTTGGCAATATACATCTCCCGTTAGGCAAACGTTTGCCACAATACATCCTTCGTTAACAATGAGGACTAACGGTGCAAATTTTTCCTCCGTTATATCTTAACGAGACTGAAAATATTACACCGTTAGCCTTCGTTAGCCAAACATTTGCACCGTTAGTCCTCTTTTTTAGAAAAAAAAAGATAAGAAAATTTAAAATTAAAAAAAAAAAAGTTAAAATTAAAAAAAAGGAAAATAAATTTAAAAATTAATTTTTTTTAAAGTTAATATTTAAAAAAAAATCAAAATTTTTTTAAAAAATTAACATTTGCGATTTTTTTTTTTTTTTTTTTTTTTTTTTTTTTTTTTTTTTATAAATGCGTATTTTTTTAAATATTAAAAAAAGGAAAAAAATTTTAAAATTTATTTTTTTTAAAGTTAATATTTAAAAAAAATCAAAATTTAAAAAAAAAAATATTTGCAAAAAAAAATTAATTTTTTTTATAAAAACATTAATTTTTTTAAAAAATACGCATTTTTTATAAAAATTAATTTTAAAAAAAATACGCATTTTTAAAAAAATTAATTATTATTTATAAAAAAATTTTAATTTTTTTTCGCAAATATTATTTTTTTTTAAATTTTGATTTTTTTTAAATATTAACTTTAAAAAAATTAATTTTTTAAAAGTTTTTCCTTTTTTTTTTAAATTTAACTTTTTTTTAATTTTAAATTTTTTTAACTTTTTTTTTTTTTTTCTAAAAAAGATGACTAATGGTGCAAATGTTTGGCTAACGAAGGCTAACGGTGTAATATTTTCAGTCTCGTTAAGAGATAACGGAGGAAAAATTTTGTCACACCCCCAAGATCGGGTCCAGCGGAAGCATACAAGTAGCTGGGGTGTAACTCAATCGGTATGACAACACAAGTTCAAAAATGGTTTTCACTTTAATCATTTAGAATAAAATCGTTTAATCAAAAATGTTAAATTTACATCATTAAAAGTAGTGCGGAAGTAGGCCCTTAAATAGTTTAAAATGGTCCCCAAATTAATAATCAGAGTCTTCTATGACCATGCCATGCCCTGCCAAAACCTCCTGTAGCGTGCCATAAGTTAAAACCTGAAAATACATGCTAAAGTGTCAACACGAGGTTGGTGAGTTCATAGTGTTTGTTTAACAAATAAAGTTTATAGAAAAGTGATCACACAGCAAAGGCATCGTAAATCCACTCAGTTACAAGTCCCGCCATAAGAGACTTGTAACCTGTGTGTTTACAACCCACTGCTAAAATAGTTTAAGTCTAGTAGTCAAAAACCCGTGGTCAATAATAAGTCAAGGCCGCTCCGAACAAGGGAGACTTTATAATGTTGCTCCGAACATGGGAGACTTCAAGTCACTCCGCCACCTAGGCAAAGATTTATTAGTCACTCCGCCGACTTGGCGAAGAATTATTAGTCACTCCACCATGGCGAGATTTATTAAGTTGCTCTGAACATGAGAGACTTTTAACGTTGCTCCGAACATGGGAGACTTCATAGTGTTGCTCCGAACAAGGGAGACTTTAAGTCAAAGTACGTACGGTACATCAGGGTCAAAAGTTTAAGTCAAGTTCAAAAGTCAAGTCAAATTCCAAAGTTCAAAAGTCAAGTCAAGTTCAAAAGTTCAAGTCGTGTTCAAAAGTTCATAATAAAGTTCAAGTCAAAACCATGTTTAAAGAGTCAAGTAATAGTTCAAGTAAAAACGAGCATGTATTCTCCCCCAAAAGTTGACAAAACAATTTAAAAGAGTAGGGGCTATGACTCACCTGGTACGATAGTTACGAAGACAAAAGTGGTTACACATAATTGAGGTTCGATCTCTAACCGCGACCTATAATGAACGAATGATACGATCTACTTAAATTATGAGAGGATGCGATGAATGTACATGCACATGAAGCCTATACCACTCGTAGTTTGAAAATAAGTGTTTGCGTTGATTTATAGTGTTTCCATAACTTAAAAGAATATGTGCTATTAGAAGTTGTCAAATATATATATATAGTTCGCCTAGTTTCAAAAGTGTATAACTTGGTCGTTTTAAGCTCGTTTTCTACGTTCTTTACATTCCCGGAATCGTGGGACAACATACTAACATATTTTTGATAAGTCGGGATGGCTAGATCAAGTTTTTATGCCCAAAACAGCCCGTGACAACTGTTCATCAGCAAGCAGTTTTCAGAAAATATAGTTTTCGTCGTTAAACTCGTTTTTGGCGTATCTCCTTCGTTATTAACTCGTTTTCATCCCCGTTTTCGGCCATAGTTCCGTTTTGGAATGTATTTTCTAAATCTTTGGTCCCAAGTTACCCAAAACCCACTGATTTTTCCAGATTTTACAAAAATGGACAGAACCTTATATATAGTTTGGAAAAATCAACTTTTCTAGTTCAAGGCTTAACCAAACTATCTCAAATCAACTTCACAAATACCCAATCCTACCATACACCTTCTTAGGGTGTCATGGGGTCCTAAACATCATAAATCAAGTGGATCTAACAAGGATCTAACAATAATCCATTTCTAGAGTTCAAAAGTTAGATATATATATAAATGAGTGGTATATACTAACATATGCATGTAGATCTTGTATGAAATCATATGAACATAATAAGAACATGAAGAAATTATGAACAAAAGTTTGACAACTTACATAGAAAGATTAGTGAGCTTATGGAGATGAAAACTTATAAAACCTTGGGTTTTTATCACAAAACCCAAACAAGAACAACTAAAGGAACAAGATTAGAGCTTGATCTTGGAAAAATGATGGTTTGTTCTTGTTGTTCTTGATGAAGTCGAGCACCACCAAAGAAGAGAGAAAGAAAAGAGAAAGTTGCTAGTTTGTTTTGATATGTATGAAAATGAAAGAAAAATGAAAGATTGAAAGGAGTATATATATATGTAGACAAGGGTGACAAGATCCTAAAAATGAGGAAAAGAGGTATAGGGGAGGCATGGGTGTGGTGATGGTTGTTGGCTAAAAAAAATGATCTTGTCCAAAGAGTGCAAGTATTAGTTAGTTTTGGTTGTGTATTGGGTGTTATCGGGTACCGAGTTAACTAAAAATAAATTTTACCGAGGTGAAATAAAATACGAAGAAGTTGTAAAAGTTGTAAAATATTATTCCTGATGATAATCGGGTGTTAAATAATTATCGAATTGAAATAACGTAAACCGACGGAGTAATAAGCTCCGACCGTGAAATTTAGTAATTGATTTCAAAACAACGGGTAAATTTATAATATAATTTTTATATCATTATTATGAGTATAAAAATATGTTAGGACCATAGTTGAGATTGTCGGATCGATTATTCAAAATATTAGTTCATAAGATAACGTTTCTTAGTTTAATAATCGTACGTTTACAAAAATGACGCAACCCACGTATAAATGACAAATTTTCTCCGGAGATGAATAGTGTTTTATGAATAGTAAAATTTTAAAACGCTTCTCAGAATATCAAACTGACCTCAAAAATGATGAATAGTAAAATGATGAATAGTGATCGGTGAATAGTAACCGATGAATAGTAAATGTGAAAGTTCGGGAAAAGACCAGCATTTACGAGTTGTGACAGTCTCTACCCCTTTAGGAACTTCGTCCCGAAGTTCAGTTAACGTTGGTCTCCGAAGTGTTATAAAGGTGAAGATTCATGAGACGAAATGACAAGTTGACGTGCTTTCAGGCGGCGGTTTACGAGGTGAGGAAAAGTATAAGCGTTCTGACAACGAGGGTACACACACACATGAATGAAACATTTGGAAATTGAGTTGAGAATTCAATCCAGACAAAATTTTATTATAACCATTCTCAGTGTTGCAAAATTCACTTCTGAGTCAGACATAGGTGGTCAGCCTATATCTCACTATCCCGGGTTGAATATAGATGACCAGTCTATCTTCCACCGAGGTTCCATGAATTTTGAAATACTCAGCTTAGTTATACTAATACTATGTCCTTCACAAATACCAAGACGTTCAGAAAGACTAAGGCAGGTGACCAAACTCGAGGTCAAAAGATGAAACTATGCAAGGAGAAACATAACAGGGTGACATATATGATACGTGAACATGCTTATATGAAAGACAATGATAGAAATCAATTAGAACAAATGAACATAATATGCCAGATAATGAGACACAAATCTCATCACCTAAGTCAGCAACAAACCACAATGAGGCTTCAGCTTGGCAGGCAGACACGTGACGGTCATAGGATTAAGTTTTTCGTAAAAGTAGCTATAGTCTAGGTTTTAAAAACACTTAGTTCGCTATAGCCAAAGCTCTGATACCAATCTATCACACCCCCAAGATCGGGTCCAGCGGAAGCATACAAGTAGCTGGGGTGTAACTCAATCGGTATGACAACACAAGTTCAAAAATGGTTTTCACTTTAATCATTTAGAATAAAATCGTTTAATCAAAAATGTTAAATTTACATCATTAAAAGTAGTGCGGAAGTAGGCCCTTAAATAGTTTAAAATGGTCCCCAAATTAATAATCAGAGTCTTCTATGACCATGCCATGCCCTGCCAAAACCTCCTGTAGCGTGCCATAAGTTAAAACCTGAAAATACATGCTAAAGTGTCAACACGAGGTTGGTGAGTTCATAGTGTTTGTTTAACAAATAAAGTTTATAGAAAAGTGATCACACAGCAAAGGCATCGTAAATCCACTCAGTTACAAGTCCCGCCATAAGAGACTTGTAACCTGTGTGTTTACAACCCACTGCTAAAATAGTTTAAGTCTAGTAGTCAAAAACCCGTGGTCAATAATAAGTCAAGGCCGCTCCGAACAAGGGAGACTTTATAATGTTGCTCCGAACATGGGAGACTTCAAGTCACTCCGCCACCTAGGCAAAGATTTATTAGTCACTCCGCCGACTTGGCGAAGAATTATTAGTCACTCCACCATGGCGAGATTTATTAAGTTGCTCTGAACATGAGAGACTTTTAACGTTGCTCCGAACATGGGAGACTTCATAGTGTTGCTCCGAACAAGGGAGACTTTAAGTCAAAGTACGTACGGTACATCAGGGTCAAAAGTTTAAGTCAAGTTCAAAAGTCAAGTCAAATTCCAAAGTTCAAAAGTCAAGTCAAGTTCAAAAGTTCAAGTCGTGTTCAAAAGTTCATAATAAAGTTCAAGTCAAAACCATGTTTAAAGAGTCAAGTAATAGTTCAAGTAAAAACGAGCATGTATTCTCCCCCAAAAGTTGACAAAACAATTTAAAAGAGTAGGGGCTATGACTCACCTGGTACGATAGTTACGAAGACAAAAGTGGTTACACATAATTGAGGTTCGATCTCTAACCGCGACCTATAATGAACGAATGATACGATCTACTTAAATTATGAGAGGATGCGATGAATGTACATGCACATGAAGCCTATACCACTCGTAGTTTGAAAATAAGTGTTTGCGTTGATTTATAGTGTTTCCATAACTTAAAAGAATATGTGCTATTAGAAGTTGTCAAATATATATATATAGTTCGCCTAGTTTCAAAAGTGTATAACTTGGTCGTTTTAAGCTCGTTTTCTACGTTCTTTACATTCCCGGAATCGTGGGACAACATACTAACATATTTTTGATAAGTCGGGATGGCTAGATCAAGTTTTTATGCCCAAAACAGCCCGTGACAACTGTTCATCAGCAAGCAGTTTTCAGAAAATATAGTTTTCGTCGTTAAACTCGTTTTTGGCGTATCTCCTTCGTTATTAACTCGTTTTCATCCCCGTTTTCGGCCATAGTTCCGTTTTGGAATGTATTTTCTAAATCTTTGGTCCCAAGTTACCCAAAACCCACTGATTTTTCCAGATTTTACAAAAATGGACAGAACCTTATATATAGTTTGGAAAAATCAACTTTTCTAGTTCAAGGCTTAACCAAACTATCTCAAATCAACTTCACAAATACCCAATCCTACCATACACCTTCTTAGGGTGTCATGGGGTCCTAAACATCATAAATCAAGTGGATCTAACAAGGATCTAACAATAATCCATTTCTAGAGTTCAAAAGTTAGATATATATATAAATGAGTGGTATATACTAACATATGCATGTAGATCTTGTATGAAATCATATGAACATAATAAGAACATGAAGAAATTATGAACAAAAGTTTGACAACTTACATAGAAAGATTAGTGAGCTTATGGAGATGAAAACTTATAAAACCTTGGGTTTTTATCACAAAACCCAAACAAGAACAACTAAAGGAACAAGATTAGAGCTTGATCTTGGAAAAATGATGGTTTGTTCTTGTTGTTCTTGATGAAGTCGAGCACCACCAAAGAAGAGAGAAAGAAAAGAGAAAGTTGCTAGTTTGTTTTGATATGTATGAAAATGAAAGAAAAATGAAAGATTGAAAGGAGTATATATATATGTAGACAAGGGTGACAAGATCCTAAAAATGAGGAAAAGAGGTATAGGGGAGGCATGGGTGTGGTGATGGTTGTTGGCTAAAAAAAATGATCTTGTCCAAAGAGTGCAAGTATTAGTTAGTTTTGGTTGTGTATTGGGTGTTATCGGGTACCGAGTTAACTAAAAATAAATTTTACCGAGGTGAAATAAAATACGAAGAAGTTGTAAAAGTTGTAAAATATTATTCCTGATGATAATCGGGTGTTAAATAATTATCGAATTGAAATAACGTAAACCGACGGAGTAATAAGCTCCGACCGTGAAATTTAGTAATTGATTTCAAAACAACGGGTAAATTTATAATATAATTTTTATATCATTATTATGAGTATAAAAATATGTTAGGACCATAGTTGAGATTGTCGGATCGATTATTCAAAATATTAGTTCATAAGATAACGTTTCTTAGTTTAATAATCGTACGTTTACAAAAATGACGCAACCCACGTATAAATGACAAATTTTCTCCGGAGATGAATAGTGTTTTATGAATAGTAAAATTTTAAAACGCTTCTCAGAATATCAAACTGACCTCAAAAATGATGAATAGTAAAATGATGAATAGTGATCGGTGAATAGTAACCGATGAATAGTAAATGTGAAAGTTCGGGAAAAGACCAGCATTTACGAGTTGTGACAAATTTGCACCGTTAGTCCTCATTATTAACGAGGGATGTATTGTGGCAAACGTTTGCCTAACGGGGGATATATATTGCCAAAAGTTTCTGACAGAGATGTAAGATGTCAAAATGTGTAAATCACAGGGATGTATTTTGCAGTTCACTCTTTTTTTAGTGTTGAAACTTACCCACTTTTCACATTTTTCTAGAAAATATAAAATATCTAAAAATCGTAAATCGGGAAGCGACATAAAATACACCATCGCGACAAGAATTTCTTTTATCTTTTAATAGACGGACACTTTGATATATATTTTCGACAAACTTCTTTTTCGAATTTTTTTAATGTTGAGACTTATGCCTGAAAAATCACATGTGATTTGCTGTTTAAAAAATCACGTGTAAATCACATATGATTTTTAAAGTGACAAATCAACTATGATTCAAGTCACATGGCGTAAACTTCAACACTCACAAGAAACTCGAAGAAAAGTTCGTCGATAGTATATATAAGTGTCCTCCTATAAAAAGATGATTTGATTCTCGTCTCAATGGTATAATTCATTTCATGTAACAATTAACTGCTTGAACACCCGTCTCCAAACAAAATTACACCCCGGCTTACCATTCTACAAAAGGGTTATATTGATAAAAGGTTGGTTAAATATTTAATTGATGCAATCAGTCAAACAACTCAAAGGTAAAGCATCAATTAACTGATTAAGAGGGCCAAAATTCATTCTTTTTATTTTTAAGAAAGAGCACAAGGACAAAAGGGTAAGTGTAGAAATATAAATACAAAGATTTATCGGCAAAGAAAAAAATGTCAAAAGCGTGGTGATTTCAAAAGAGCCAGGAATATAAAACGATACATTTTGACCTATGCTCATTTTATATAGGGCTCCTTTTTGTTTACAACTTTACATGTTGGTACTTGGTAGATTAGAGAGTATGGCTTTCTTAGTAAAATCTAAAATGATATTGTTTTAAATATGAGTATCAGTACATAATCACATGAATGAAATGTTTGTTTATTGAGGTTCTATTAGCTAGTTCAAATTAGGTTGTACTAATAATAGTCTACGTATATATTTTGTCGGAACAGTTGATTTTATAATCGGAAAATATTACAATTCAATAAGTTGTACAAAATAATTTTTACATGTACGTGTGTCTAGTGATCTAATAGCAGAGGGTATGATGACCCTGAGTTATCTTATAACTCAGTAACATGTTAGCGCCACATCAACTTTAACCATTTCATCTTAACTCATCAAAAAACACATGGTACAATAACTTACATTTAGCTTACCTTAACTCAACTTTAAATCAAATATTTTCAAATTCAACCCTAAACTAAAACAAATACTTCATTTATTAAAAACATAACATTAACTCTTAAACATATTACAATACGAAATTAAAAAAAAAATACAACGACAAAAATACGAAAATATGAAATTTAAAAAGATACGAATTACAAATACTTATTCATCGTCCTCATAATTGTCTTCTTCAACTTGACGTTCAAGACGTTTTTGCCAAACATGTTCCATAAGGCCTAGTTAGAGTTGAGTATGCATATCTTTGTCGCGTATTTCTCTTGATATGCGACGTTGGGTATCACATCTGTCGACCCACCTGTCTAGGCTAAAACGTGGTGTCGGATCCACCCACAATTTGTTATAATCACGTAGTGCAAACTTTTGATCTTTTAAAATCATGTTATGCAAAATAATACAAGTATACATGATTCTACGTATCTTGACAATTTCCAGTGCACATGCCGGTTGTTGTAGTATACCCCAACGTCCTTGAAGCACATCAAAAGCACGATCGACATCTTTTCGTGCACTCTCTTGCTTCATTTTAAAATAACCATGTTTGTCGTCAGTTGTTGCCGAGAAAGATTTGATGAAAGTTGACCACCGTGGGTAAATTCCGTCAGCTAAGTAATATCCCCGTTCATACCTGGTTCCATTTATCATATGAGGTGCTCTTTGGGCTTCGTTAGCAAAAATGTCGTTGAATAATGGAGATTTATCTAAAACATTAATATCGTTATTCGCCCCCGCCATCCCAAAAAATGCATGCCAAGTCCATAAATCTTCTGAAGCAACAGCTTCAAGCATTATTGTTGGGTATTTTTTAAAACCTCTACCATTAGGGGTGCTCACGGTCCAAAAACCGGACCGGACCGAGACCGAATCCGTAAAAAATCCTAGACCGAGACCGGACCGAATGTGGTCGGTCCGGTCTTGGTCCGGTTCGGTCTGATCTCAGTCCAAATAGGCTAAATGTCCGGTTTTTAAACCGATCCGGACCGAGACCGAAATTATGAAAATCCCTAGACCGAGACCGGACCGAATGTGGTCGGTCCGGTCCGGTCCGGTCGGTTTTGTCGGTCGGTCCGGTCCATCCGGTCCGTTTGCTCACCCTTAGCTACCATATTGCCCTTGCCACGCAACTGGGCAATTTTTCCACTAACAGTGCATGCAATCAATGCTACCAAGCATTCCCGAAAAACCATGTTTACACTCATGTTTTTCGTAAATACTTTGAACGTCGGACCATGTTGGTTTTCTTAAATACTCCGACATAAAGAAATCCATAACGCACTTGTTAAAATTATCAAGACAATCACGTGAAGTACGCTCACCCATTTGCAAATACTCATCAAACGCATCGGGTGAGCTGTCGTTTGCCAATTGGCGTATGGCAGATGTACACCGCATAAGTACACTAAGATGTTCAACCCGTACAATCGGGTCCTTTGTTAAAGAATTTAAAATGATCTGGAAGATGATCGGAATAATAAGATTCAATACCTTTGACTATTTATAGAAATAGTTTCCGGCTCATACGAAACCTTCTTCGAAAATTCCGGTGCGTATACTTACACCCTTGATAAAAGTAGTCGTTACGCAAACGTTCTTCGGCAATCTCACGTTCACGGTGGATCATGGTACGCTGGAGGCGTGGTGGAGCTGTTGCTGCTTGTTCCTAATGTTGATGATATTCGTACGCGGCTATCATAAACTCCATGTCAGTTCCATGATCACCAATATTGGACAAACTCCTTTCTTCTTGGTGATTTTGATTCGGATCCATTGTGAATATGAAAGTTTTATTTATTTATTTATTTATTTTCGTAGAGAGGAAGTATATAGTTTGAATTTGAGTAGTGAAAGTATGAAAAAAATGGTGTGTGAAATGGGTATTTATAGTGGTCAGAAAATGGGTTTGATTTTTTTTTTACCTCAACTAGCCGTTAGTAACGGACATATTATCGTTGGGGGGAGGGGGTAAAACGAAAATTATATTTGAAATTAATGGATATATTAGCATTTCTAGGGGCCAAAATGATTTTTTTTTCATGTTTGCAGCTTAATGCTGCATTAAGCTTGTGACTCTGCACGTTAACGTGCAAATAACGCATGCCCACGGTATAATAACTGGTGAGTACTTGTTTACTCACCTTTTTTTTTTTTTTTACCAAAATAAGACTTAATTGTCCAAAAACTAACCCAAATTGCCAAAGAAAGTGTGTTTTTGTAATTGTGAATGTGCAGGAACGGATATTTCATAAAAAGACGAAAAACAACGAAAATCCGGCAAAAACGAGCACGAGAGTGGAATGAGTGTATAAAGTCAAAGAAAGTCAAAGCTAAGCTTACAAAATCCAAAGAAGACCTCACAGATTTGAGAAATGTCAAATTTGATCCTTGGTTGAAGTTTCAAGCAAGTACAAGAATGGTCCTCCAAGTTTCAGAAATGGTCAACTTTAGTCCTTTGAAGATATCTTTGTAGAAATGCAAGTTTGGTCCTCTATGAATCAGAATTTTACATGAAAAGCCCTTGGATCACAAGTTTTAGAAATATCATATTTGGTCCTTCATTTTGCATAAACTACACAATTGTCCTTGTTGTTATATTCTAAAATTACAAGTTATAATAAGCCTGGTCCAAATAAACCCAAGTGCAAATACCAAATCCAATTTCCAAATCCAACAAAATCCAAAGCCCATTTCTTTTATATCTTAAACCCAGCCCACATACCCTTTGGTCAACACTCACTCCCACACAGTCAAACAAATAATAAATAATACTTGCCCCCCCCCCCCCCCCAATTAACCCCAACCCAGTTACATGAACCCTAATTTCTTACACCCGTACAATTACTGAGAGTAAGGGCAATTAAGTCCAATTATTGGCTTCTAGAAGGTGTCAGAGGAATGTCAGGAGCAAAGTAACACACCTTTGGATACATGGCAGTATACCATTGGATCCTACACGTCATTAATATTGATCAAAGGGCTCTTATTGGATGGAAATGATTGGGAAAGGATCTGAGGGCTTAGATGAGCTTCAAACTAGCACAAGCACACAGATTGCCAAGCTGGCAATCCGTGACCTCTTCCTACTAGAACCTTCTCTCTTTAGCTATAAATAGAGGTGTTGAGAGCTTATTTTTGTGTAGAGTTTTAGAGTAGCGTAGCTCTGCCAATTTTATTTTTCATTGTATTAGTGTAATTTCTTTTTAAGTGTACTCCTTTACTTCATGATGAAATCAGCTTTACCTTTTATAATTTCAGCTTATTACTTACTTCTTATTGTTTAGCATTTTCTCTTTTCATTATCAGCTTAATCTCAGTCAAATTTCATTATGTACACTTTGATATTTTCAATTTAGTTTTTGTTGATATAAATAATGTATAAAAAAGTTATTCATATTTTTCGATATCCCTAAGTTTTGGCGAAATGTAATAACATTAAACGCAAAATTAATACGTAAACAAGTATTTAGCGACGAATATCACTTCATCCAACAAAATCACTTAAGGTATGAATAAACAAGTGGCTAATACATTTTATGATCAAAGGGATGTTTATTTAAATAATACAAAGTTTTTAAAATTAAATAAACTCATTATATATTTAGAAAAACATTTTTGGTAATTAAAGGAAAATGTTTAATTCCTAATAAATATATGAATTCAAATTTTTAACCAAAATCAGTTAGTTTTTCACCAAATAAACTTTCCCCATAAAAAGACAAGAAAAATTCCGTTTTCGTCTGGGCGGCCCCCTTAATTATAAGGGGCGACCCCCTTAATTTTAAGGGGGCCGACACACAATTAAAGGGGCTGGCCACGCTCTCATGTCAGATTCTGTCAGAAATTTTTCCCTATAAATACCACCTCAAACCTGGTATTTTTATCACCTTTTGCACGAAAATTTTCAGATCCAATTATCTCAAAACATCATTCTAAAACCCTTTGATCATAAGATTATTAATCTTTTTTTCAAGTGATCCAATCTCTCATCATTCAAAGTGCAAGAGAAGAATACTCCTTTCATTTCAAATCAAGAAGTATTGATGATAAGTTGTGTAGTTTGTATATATCAATTGTAAAGTTGTGTAGTGCTTGTAATAAGTAGATCTAGGTGGGTTTGTAATTAAGTATAGTAGAAGTAGTGTTGTGAAAAAGAAGTAGTGGAGTAGTGTGAAGTTGTGAAGTAGTAGTGGTGTGTACAAGTTGTGAAGAAGGTGTGCCAAGTCGTGAAGAAGTTGTGAGATTGGTTATAGCTAGGATTAGAGCTCGACATTTAGCTTAGTGTCGTTAATTAGTGTAAGCAAAAGTTGTGTAAGGTTTTCTCCGCCATAAGGGAGCTTGTTGACATAGTGAAGAAAACTCTCGAGTAGATGACTCGGGGAGTGGAGTAGGGCAAGGAAGGTGTCCTTGTAGCCAAACCACTATAAATCCTTTGTCTCGCGGTTAGATCTTTCCATATCTTACTTATTATCTTGCTTATATCGTTATTAGTTTTGTAGACGTAGACGTATATATATAGTTGCTCATATAGTGCTAGTGTTGATTTTACTTAAAGATCATACAAAAGTTTCATTCACAAAACAAAGTTTTTACAATCAAACTAAAAAGGTAACATATATAGAATCGATCATTTCGATTAAGTATAGTCTTCATATAAAATATAATTAAGGATTATAAAATAAACATTCACTTACTTATCTCTTGTATATAGCTATAATTGTTTATATTATGCATGAGTTGATTCCACATACTTAGCTTAGATTATTATTATTCATACTTAGATATAGTTGTTCATATTGTTCAAGATTTGAGTTCACATAAGATCGAATCAAAGTTTTAAAAGTAAACAAGGTTTTAAAACTAAACTAAGTTTTCATAATAAAATTAAAAAGACGAAAAACTATTCAACCCCCCCCCCTTCTAGTTTTCCACAATTGGCATCAGAGCTACGTTAAACAAGATTTTTAAAATAAAGTGTATTTTAAAACTTGAAACGATCTATGGAATCGGAAAAATATTTAGAATGTCAATCTATGCAAAGACCACCACTATTTGAAAGTGATGGTTTTCTTTATTGGAAAAATAGATTCGAAACTTATGTGAAATCAAAAGATCTAGATCTTTGGCATGTTATTACCTTTGGTGATTTTCCCCCTATTCAATATAATTTTGAAACTAATAAGGCTAAAATGGTTATTTATAATGCGTTATCACGTAAAGAATATGAAAGAATTTTTATGTGTAAAACCGCAAAAGAAATTTAGGATTCCTTATTAATCACTCACCAAGGTAATAGTCAAGTCAAAGATAATAAAATAGATCTTCTTGTTCAACAGTATGAATAATTTACGATTCCGAAAGAGGAATCAATTGATAATGCTTTTGCTAGGTTTAACACTATCATCACAAGTTTAAAAGCACTTGATGAGAATTTTTCTAGTAAGAATTTTGTTAGGAAATTTCTTAGGGCTCTTCATCCAAAATGGCGAGCTAAAGTTACGGCGATTGAAGAATCAAAGAATTTGTCAACTCTACAACTTGACGAATTGATCGGAAACTTAAAGGTCTATGAAGAAATAATAAAGAAAGACTCCGAGATGGTTGAAGGAAAAAGGGAGCAAAGCAAATCAATTGCGTTGAAAGCTAAAATGGACTCTGGTGACGAAGAATGCTCAACCTCCAAAAGTGACGATGAAGAGTATGCTATGGCCGTACGAGACTTCAAGAAATTCTTCAAAAGAAGAGGAAGATATGTTAGGCAACCATATAATGAAAGAAATTGTTTTAAGTGTGGAGATCCAAATCATCTTATTGGAGAATGTCCGAAATTATCAAGAAGTTAAAACCACAAGGCCTTTGTAGGAGGAGCATGGAGCGATAGTGATAATGATGAAAAAGAGACAACAAAAAATGAAAAGTGTCTCATGGTAAAGGCATCCGATGAGGTACGTTCTAAAACCGAATACTATAGTGATGAACATTTATTTTTATATAAAAAATACTTAGATAACGAATATAGTAGATTGTGTAAATTAAGTCAAGAGGTCAAAGCTAAAAATAAGTCACTAAAACATATTAATAATCGATTAGAAAATGAAGTACTCGAATTAAAAATTAAGCTACAACATTTGGAAAAAGAAAAAGGAGTTTTTATAGAATGTAAAACATGTTTAGAGGTCAAAAATGAAAACGAAAAACTTAAAGATGAAATTTTCGAACTTGACAAGTTTAAAAATAGTAGTAACTCACTTAAGAAAATAATAAGTGTTTTAGAAACTTCGGGAGATAAAACCGATTTAGTATTCACCTCAACTAATGTTTCAACTAGCAAAAATAAAAATGTAAAGTTTGAATGTGAATCTAATACACAAAAACCATTAAATTCAAACCCTAAGTATGTAATTATAAAAGATAGGAAATTACCTATTGCAAATGATGAGGAAGTAAAAAGTTTTTATAAACCATCATTAAAAACCGAAACCGGATTTTCTAAACCAAAATTAAGATCTAAAACTCCACCTCTAAATATACCAAATAATCCTCATCCTCGGTCTAAAACCCCTCAACATAGGAGAAATCAAGTTAGACAAAACTTTTCTAATAATAGTCACCCAATGTGGAATTATCCACATCAACCAAGCTTTAACTCATGGGGAATACTTCCACCATACATGCATCCTAGTCAATTGCAAACCATGTTTGGTTTAAACAACTTTGGACCAATGAGACCATAGGAACCAAGTGGCTAAGTTGTCACTTTTTGAAAATATTGGAATCTCATCTACAAATGGCTTCTATAAGTCAACATGGCAACTTGAAGTGTTTGAAGAAATTTTATTGAAGACTAAAAGGTACGCGTTTCTTTTAAGTTCATCATTAAAATTTATATTCTTAGATTAATAACTAGTTAGATTAATGCTTAGTTTTATAGCTAGTAATACTTACTTACTCACGCATTATGAACCCCTCTTAGTTGGCTTACCTAGGATCACTTGATTTGATCACACACTATGAGGTGTTGGACCTTTGTAATGTGTATATGTGATACTTTGAGTGAATATGATTAAGTATGCGGAATCTACTTAACCACACTTAGAATGTTTATTAGAAATGGAACTGTGATGCTTGTGTTTATTTAACAAAGAACAATGAAAGTATTTCACCAAACGATTCAATATTATTCAAAATAATACGAGTGATCTTCACTATCACTAGGGTTACAAGACCTTGAATCTTGTGTTTTGTTCTATTGTTTTTCTCTATGTATATCTCTACTCACATATATCGCTATCACACTTTATCACACTTTTAAGTCATATCTAAGATCTTCCTTTTATAGTCCAAGGAAAGATCTTTTACAATCTATATGACTCATCTAATTACTAGCTTATGACTACTCTTCATTCTAGCTAGATGATGACTTATCATGTTAGTCATTAAGATACAACATGTATCTAGGATTACAACTCACTTGGAGTGTTCAATTTGATGACTACAACAAAGATATTTTTCTTGTATATGAATCAGTAGAATAAGTCGTACTTATCTACGCAGCTGTTGAATGAGTCATAGTAGCATCAACATAATCTATCAGTAGAAACACCTTCAGTAGAAAACATTCTTCAGCAGAATCTATCAGTGGAAACGTGCTTTGTGCTTTATCAGCAGAAACATACTTGATGTATTTCCTTAAGCCTTTATGCTGATTCTTCTGATTATTTAATTCCCAACAATCCTCACCTAAACATGTGAATTACATTCAAACATGTTTTTCTGAATTAAATGAGGACTTTGTGAAGATCTTTCAAACACTTCATTGTCATACTGTGATCTGAACTTTCTTCTGTTTTGAGTGATTGAATGTCTTTCTCTGTAACTCATCTGCTTTCTTTTCTTTGCTCCAATCTTGGACTAAAAGATGGTGCAATATTCAACTTGAAGAATTATAAGAGGCAATGATGTTGTGTATCTTGGATGCTTGTTCCAAGAAGTAGAAATCATCGTTCAGCATGTCTTTGGAAGTGAACAAACATAGTGAACTGAAATTGAAACCTTTCATCTTTTGATCTAGATAGAACTTTCTCCTATCAGCTTTGTTCTTGTTCTTTATCAGTAGAAACCATGTCATCATCTTGTATGCTCTTATCTTTTCCTTTTTTTATTTGGTTAAACTTCCTCTAAAGGGCTTTTGTAACCTCCCCTGAGATTTATTTCTCTTTTGAGCAATTTCCTCCCCTGTTTGGAAGATCTCTCACAATCATATCATATCATCTGATCTAGCAATTTCTATGTTTTCAAACAATTTGTACATGAAGCCATCAATTCCTTAAGAGTTTAAATACTGCCCTCATCACTTCTAGGTGTGTAACCTCCTATGAGTGGTGAATCATTGAGGATTGACTCATAATCCATCATTAGATGATTTTCTGAGCCTCTTTGAAAATCCTTTTTAAGAAATATTTGACTTTGCAGTATGAACATGATTTTATGATTAAAAAAATCATACTGCTTCCAACCATTTTGAAGGGATTAAGTGTGGTAACAGACACTTGATCAAAATTTCGGTTTAAAGCAACCTCTGGTTGTGTGAGAACCAATTTTTCCAGTTATAAATAACTGCCTGTGTACAGATAAGCATATTCAAAAGGCTTTCTTTACAGGGTTTCCAGCTCGTGGCATTTGTTACCTCTAACACAAGTGTTAGATTCACTGTTGCTCGCTGTTATTTCTATCAGATATCCGTAGATTAGTCACATTATACTTGAGAGTATAAAATGATAGAAAGTGAGTTGTATCAGTTATTAACTGATCAACTAATTTATCAATTCAATGTGAAACATCATAATCAGGTTCCAAGAAAGAAGTTTTAAGGAGTTTTGAAGTCCCAAACTCTTTCTTTCATAAACCTATTATATCAGCAGCAATGATCAGAAATTTGTTGCTTAAAGATTTCACTTGAAATAGCCTTTGAGCTCAAACATTCATACCTGAAATTGTTAGTCAAAAACCAAAAGAACAATGTACAAAGTACTTGTCTTGAATTAGAATTATGCATATGACTAATTGTATGAATAACTTTAAATTGGTAATAGTAGTTTTAAATGACAAAGTTAGATGCATTAACAAAATCTATATACAAGAACACATTATATTGAAAATTTTAAAGATTAAGCATTCCAATACTTGCTACCAAGTACTGAAATCTTCCAACATCAAAAGCTTTTGTAAGAAGATCTGCAAAGTTTTGTTCTGAAGCAATTTTCATTACTTGAATTAACCTCTTTTCATTACAATCTCTAATAAAATGATGTCTAATTTCAATGTGTTTAGTTTTTGAATGTTGCACTGGATTTTTAATAATGCAAATTGTACTACTATTATCAATATGAATAATGGTATGTAAGAAATTGTACCCATAATCAAGAAGTTGGTTTTGAAGCCATAGAACTTGACCACAACAATTTGCAGCAGCTACATATTCAGCTTCAGTTGTTGAAGTAGCCACCATTTTCTCCTTGTTACACTGCCATGAGATAAGTCTACACCCAAAGAATTGACATCCTTCAGTTGTTGACTTTCTGTCCAAGCTAGCACCAGCATAATCACTATCTGAGTCTGCTACCAAGTCAAAAGATGACTCCTTAGAATACCAAAAACCCAACCTAGGTTGACCCTTGAGATATCTAAAAATTCTCTTGACTGCTGTTAAATGAGAAACCTTAGGAGTTACTTGATATCTTGCACAAGCACAAACAGAGAACATGATATCAGGTCTTGATGATGTGAGATACATCAAAGAACCTATCATAGATTTGTATGTGTGTACATCCACATTAGTTCCTTCTACATCTTTAAGAAGTGGCTTCTCAGGGTCCATTGGTGTGCTTGTTATTTTGGAATCAGCAAATTGAAACTTTCTAAGAATCTCTGCAACATATTTTTCTTGACTAATAAAGATTCCTTCTCTTGATTGTTTAACCTGCAGACCCAAAAAGAATGTAAGTTCCCCCATGGAACTCATCTGAAACTTATTGTACATAAGCTTCTCAAACTCCAAACACATCTCCTTCCTTGTAGATCCAAAGATGATATCATCCACATACACTTGAACTAGCAAAAGATCCTTCTTATGCTTCTTGGTGAAAAGTGTCTAATCTATCTTGCCTCTTTGAAATCCATTTGAGATTAAGTAGGAAGCCAATGTTTCATACCAAGCTCTTGGTGCCTGATGTAGGCCATATAGAGCTTTAACAACCTTGTACACTTTGTCTGGATGGTCAGGATCAACAAACCATGAGGTTGTGAGACATACACCTCCTCTTCAATAGTACCATATAAGAAAGCACTCTTGACATCCATTTGATAAACTGTGAATCCCATAAATGAAGCATAAGCCAAAAAGAGTCTAATGGCTTCAATCCTTGCTAGTGGAGCAAAAACTTCTTCATAGTCTATCCCTTCTTCTTGTGTGTACCCTTGAGCTACTAATCTAGCTTTATTTCTTATCACTATGCCCCTTTCATCCATTTTATTCCTAAAAACCCATCTAGTGCCAATTACCCTTACACCACTTGGTAAATCAACTAGCACCCATACCTTTTGAATCTTAAACTGAAGAAGCTCCTCTTGCATAGCCTCCAACCAGCTTGAATTCTCTAGGGCTTTATGAATATTCTTGGGTTCATCTTGTGAGAGAAAACATACAAATAAGCAAGAGTTTGAAAACTCATGCTGTTTTGAAGCATAAAGGGCATCAAGAAGCCCTTGTTGATCTGAAGACATCAATTGTTGTCTTGTCCTTACTCCTTATTGTACATCTCCAATTACATTTTCTAGGGAGTGGACTTTGTGAATCCTTGAGTGTGGAGTAGAAAGAAATTGATAATCAGGTGGAAGGTTGTTGAAATCCACCTCATTTTCTGAGAGATTTGCTTGTGTTTCTTCTGATGGTTCATCAGCAGAAATATTTTGCTCATCAGTGGGAACGATTTGCTTAGCAGCAGTGTTACTTCTGATTTGAAACTCTTGTTCCTCAGTTCTATCTTCCTTGTATTCATCTTCAACATTTTCTTTAGTTTTACCAGAAGAAGATTCACCATTTATTGAAGTTGAATCCACACTTATATTTGTCCATATTGGCATCATCACATAATCTTGATTTGTCTCCTTCTCTAATCCTTCTCCATTTGGTGCATCAGTAGTTTGTGAATCTAAAAATTCATTAGTTTCTGCAACAAAAGGCATATAATTCATTGATTTGGATAGAGATTCAAGATCAAATAGCCATTTGGGACCTTGACCTTCTACATTGGTTTTATTTTCCAAAAACTTCACATGTAGATTTTCCTCTACTCTTTTAGTTCTCATGTTGTATACTCTGAATGCTTTGCTATTGATAGAGTATCCAACTAAGAATCCTTCATCTGCTTTACCATCAAACTTTCCAAGATGGTCTAAGGTATTCAGAATTGTCACATGACATCCAAAAGGTCTAAGAAATCCTATTTCAGGAGTTCTACCTCGAAAAAGTTCATATGATGTCTTATTGTGAGGTTTTACAACTAAAACTCTATTTTGAACATAGCAAGCAGTGTTGACTGCTTCTGCCCAAAAAGTTATAGGCAACTTAGAGTCAGCTAACATAGTTCTAGCAGCTTCTATTAGTGTTCTATTTTTCCTTTCAGCAACTCCATTCTGTTGTGGAGTTCTTGCAACACTAAATTCTCTTTTAATACCTTTTTCTTTGCAGAAATCATCCATAACTCTATTCTTAAATTCTGTCCCATTATCACATCTAATGACTTTTACTCTTTTGCTTACTAGGTTTTCTATCTCTGTAATGAAAGTCTTAAGGATGCTAGAAGTCTCATCCTTAGAACCTAAAATGAATACCCATGTAAATCTACTAAAGTCATCAGTAATAACTAGACAATATCTCTTATGCAACAAACTTCTAACATTTGTAGGACCAAATAAGTCCATATGCAGCATAAAAAATGATTGATTGATAGAGTTAAAAAATTTGGGCTTACAAGTGGCTTTATGTTGTTTGCCTTTAAGACAAGCAATGCATGTTTGATCATTTTCAAATCGTTTTTGAGGTAAACCTCTTACCAAACCATCTTTGACAATCTTATTTATGGTTTTGAAGTTAATATGACCAAGCCTCCTATGCCATTTCATAGATTCATCCAATGTGGCCTTAGCAATAAGGCAAGTAAGAGAATCTTTTGGAACAATTTTCTTCATATCAACACTGTACATGTTGCCTTTTCTTGGAATTCTAAGAAGTGCTTGACTTTCATCAGGCATCTTAAAATCAGAAGAAAATACAAGACATTCAGTGTCAGTAAAGAGAACTTTGTTCTTTTTGTCACACATTTGTGAGACACTAAAAAGATTATACTTAAGCTCTTGCACATAGTACACATCTTCAAAATCTAGTTTACCGGTTTTAATAGTACCTTTACCAGTAATTTTTCCTCCAATTCCTCCTCCAAAGGTAACATATCCTCCATCTACTGATTGAAAATCTGAGAGATAGGACTTGCTGCCTGTCATGTGCCTTGAACATCCACTATCTGAGAATCCTTGATCTTCATTATCTGCTGATGAATGTCCCTGCACAAAAATAAAGGAATTAGTTTTGTTTTGGGATCCAAACCATTTCTGACTTGGATCCGCCTTTTGCATCAATGGGATGTAATCTTTTAAGAATAATTGATGCAACATTGGATTTTGGAATCCAACATGCTGAGGCCTTAACAACATTTGCCCTGTTTCCCTTAGCAGTGATATGAATTGTTTGGCTATCAGCAGAAACTGATGGCTTTGTAGTTGTATCCTTTGGTTTCCAAACTTGTTTTTGGACTACTGCTTTTGTTAGAATGGGTCTTTTAACAACATTTAATGCGTATTTAAAAGTTGTTTTAGCACTTTTAACTGTTGTTTTTGGGTAAACAGTCAGATATGGTCTATCAGCAGAAACCATTTTCCTATCAGCAGGAACTGAAACTGTTTTGGGTTTTGTTCTAGTAAAGTTAGAGTGACTTTTAGGTGTTTGCCTTTTTAGATTTACCCTATTGTTTGTATACCCAGATACCCATTGATTACAGAAAGCTGCAAGATGGTCAAAACTACCACATGTGTAACAAGCTTTGTTATCTCTTTGTTGGAGAGACTTGAGGCTATACCAACTCCTTTGGTTGCTATTGATATAAATAAATGACTAAAAACGTTATTCATATCTTTCGATATCTCTATGTTTTGATAATCACAAAACGAAAACTCATCAAACCAAAGATTATGACATAAACAAGTATTTAGTAGTAAATACTCATCTTTACCATCTAATCATTTAAGGTATGAATAAACAAAGTGTCTAATGCATTATAAGATCAAAGGAACACTTTTGCTAATCACTAGATATTTATAAAATGTCACAAAACATTTTATATCTTTTATAAAACATTTTGGCATTAAAAGAATATGTTTAATTCATTACAAATTTCTGAATTCAATTTTTCAACCAAAAATGGCAAATCTTATCCAGAAAAATTTCCCTCATAAAAGGACAAGAAAAAATCCAACGTTCAGGAGGGCGGCCCCCTTAATTATACTAGGCGGCCCCCTTAATCATTAAGAGGACCGCCCCCTAATTAAGGGGACCGACACGCTCCAGAACAGTATTTTCTGGCCCTTTAAATACTGGATCATTCCACATATTTTTCTCACCTTTTTGCACTAAAAACTTTCTGATCTAAACATCCATTTCCTTCCTCTAAAAATCCTTTGATCTTATATACATTGATCTTTGTTTCAAATTGATTCAAGCCTCAACACTCAAGTGCAAAGAGAAGAATACTTCTATTAGAAGTATTACAACTTAGTATCATCTTGCTATCTAAGTTGTTTGTTTATTTCATCTTGTTGATCCTTCATATTTTGGTGAATAAGGTGTATGTATTAGTTAGCTAGATTGTGATATAAAATATAGAATTGTTGTAAGTGTGAAGTGGAACTTGAAGTGAAGAAGTAGTGTTTCATAGTAGTGGTGATAGGAAATATTAGCAATAGTGATTAGTAGTGAAGAAATTGGAACTTCCAATTTAAGAAGACATTGAAGTCTAGAAGTTGTGAAGACGTTAGAGACTAGAAGGTGTGAAGACGCTAGAGCCTTGAAGTTGTGAAGAAGTTAGAGCCTTGAAGTTGTGAAGAAGTCAGAGCCTTGAAGTTGTGAAGAAGTTAGAGCCTTGAAGTTGTGAAGGTGTTAGTCCTTGAAGTTGTGAAGAATTTGTGAAGGCGTGAAGATACTTGTGGTGTGAAGACGTATTGAAGAAGTGAAAAGGTGTGAAGAAGGTGTGGTGTGAAAATAGTTGTGACATTGGTTCTAGCTACGATTAGAACTCGACATTTTGCTTAGTGTCGTAAATCGGTGTAAGCTTTCGTGTGTACGGTTTTCTCCGCCATAAGGGAGGTTATTGACTTAGTGAAGAAAACTCTCGAGTTCGCTGCTCGGGGAGTGGAGTAGGGTAAGGAAGGTGTCCTTGTAGCCGAACCACTATAAATCCTTTGTCTCTCGGTTTGATCTTTCCATCTCTCATTCTTTGCTCGCTTACTTATTAGCTTTTCGTATATAGTTATAATTGTGTGTTGTGCATACATTGATTTCACATAAAGATCAAACTAAAATTCATTCATAACATTAATCTTACAAAAACAAACCAAGTACATAAACTTATATTAAAACTCTTATACATATATATATATGCTTATATATATGATATATGAAATCATAAATTCTTTCCCAACATTATCCATAAGTAGTGTTTACACAAAATCATAAATAAACTAGTATCTACACATTTGCATTAAAGAGTTTTTAAATTGTACATTATACATAAGTAGTGTTTATACAAAGTTGTTAATAAACTAGTATCTATATTTTTGCATTAAAGAGTTTAGAAATTTTCGTCTAATCTTTAGAAGCTAACTTTTACAAAACAAATAAAACGAAAAAAGATGTACAACTATTCAACCCCCCCTTCTAGTTTTCCACAGTTGCCTCTGGGCTTGTTTATGGTTCTATATTGTTCACAATATCTTACTGGTTGCTTAACATGTTTAACATTGTTTTTAGGCTTTTCAGTACTATGTTTGACTGTCTTAGGAACACTTGTTCCTGCTTTCTTAACCACTTCAGGTTTAGACATAACCTATTTATCCTTTTTATCATCAGATGTTAAGTCCTTAATGATTGGAACATCTGACTTTCTACAAGAACACACCTTGTCCTTAGGAAGTGAAGTTTTATTTAAACTTTCACTTTCTTTCAAAGGTTTATTAACAACTACATTAGATTTTGGTTGAACACCATATTTTAATTTAGGTAGTTGAAATTCAGGTAAGCCTGTGTGTTCTAGGTCAATTCCTGGGGGTGAAGGAATACCTCTATATGGTGGAGGAACAGATTTATATCCAACACCAGACTTAGCTTTATTAATTACTTGACATTCAATTAAGTTTGTCACACCCTTAGATGCATAATCTAGTATTTCGACACTCATTTGAATGTTTTCTTTAGCCTTACTAAGCCTATCTATTTCAGCTTTCAAGTTACTAATGTCATTATCTTTAAACATTATTTCTCGTTCAAGAAGAATTTTGAAATCAGTGAAGGTAGATTCATTTGTTCGAAAATGTATGACTTGTTCCTCTAGAGTAGCTATACCTCTTTTATGATTTGTTAAGCTATGAGCTGTATCAATTAACTCTGTCCTTTGATTCTCATAACGTTTGGTTAAGGTTTCTAAACTTTTAAGAGCAGAACAATTATGTACCTCTGTAGAGAAAGCCTTAAGAGCTGTCTGAGGAGAAGCTTCTTCTTCTTTATCAGCTGTAAAGCTCCAATCAAATCCTAATCCATCAATGGCTACCATAGCCTTTGGATTGGTTGATTCCCCTGTTTTGGACTTGCTTCCAAAACCTCTATTTTTGCTATCTTGCTGCCTTGGCCTTCTACATTCTCTTGAGAAGTGCCCCAACATATGACAGTTATAGCATTTTATCTTTGACTTGTCAAAACCAGCAGTATCATTGCTGTTGATGGTAAGTTTTTTCCCCCGTCCTTTGATAGAATTTCTTAGCCCTCATGCTAAGAAGAGAAATTTGCCATTTTAGGTCCATCTCTTCTAAATCATCATCATTGATTTCTAGAAGATCTTCATGAGTGAGCATGGACCCATCATTCTGACTTGTGAAAAAGGCACAACAAGCCTTTTCATTCAATATACCAAAAGTACTGCTTGATGAACTAGCAGCACCAATTCCATTATCAACCTTTTCATCTTTAACTCGGTTTGAGATACTAGGAGATGACATAAAAGCCATGTTCCCAGTATATGAACTAGAGACACCAGTTTTCTTTACTTCTTGTTCCACAATTTTGAAGTTGCTATACAAATCTATAAGATCCATAGTGTTTATGTCTGGTTTATTCTTCCAAACAACAACATACATAGCCCACTCTTCTGGTAAGCTTCTCAGAAATTTTGAGTTTAAATCTTCTTGAGGTATGTCAATCCCAAGAACAGCAAGTTGACTCACAATTTTCTGTAACCTTGTAAACATGTGGTCAAGAGATTCATTCATGGTTGATGAGAAATTTTCAAACTGCTGTTTGAGAAGGGTTTTCTGGGTCTTATTGGTGGCTTCATTCCCTCCATACCTTGCAACAATTGCCTCAAATAATGACTTAGAATCTTTGAAATTACTGAAGTTTATAAGTTGATGAAGTGATAGTTTTAACAACTGTAATTTCCCTACCTTCAACTGTTTCCATCAGCATACTTCTGGCCTTGAGGTCATTCTTCTTATTTATTTTTTCTTCAGCAGTTGAAGGGATAGTTTTAACAACTGTAATTTCCCTACCTTCAACTGTTGATGAAGTGGTTGTGGGTTTGAAAGAGTTTCCATCTTCAATGATTTCCTAGAGAGTGTAATCCTGCACCCGGAAAAACTGTTCTATTATTCTTAACCTCCACAATTCAAACTCAATCTGTTTGAGAACTGGCAACTTTGCAGCAATATTTGTTTGAATAGATTCTGTGTCCATTTCTTCTTCTTCTTCTTCTAAGTCAAAGATATCAACCTGGAATCTCTGATACCAATTGAGAGGATCACTTGATTTGATCACACACTATGAGGTGTTGGACCTTTGTAATGTGTATATGTGATACTTTGAGTGAAATTAAGTATGCGGAATCTACTTAACCACACTTAGAATGTTTATTGGAAATGGAACTGTGATGCTTATGTTTATTTAACAAAGAACAATGAAAGTATTTCACCAAACGATTCAATATTATTCAAAATAATACGAGTGATCTTCACTATCACTAGGGTTACAAAGACCTTGAATCTTGTGTTTTGTTCTATTGTTTTTCTCTATGTATATCTCTACTCACATATATCGCTATCACACTTTATCACACTTTTAAGTCATATCTAAGATCTTCCTTTTATAGTCCAAGGAAAGATCTTTTACAATCTATATGACTCATCTAATTACTAGCTTATGACTACTCTTCATTCTAGCTAGATGATGATTTATCATGTTAGTCATTAAGATACAACATGTATCTAGGATTACAACTCACTTGGAGTGTTCAATTTGATGACTACAACAAAGATATTTTTCTTGTATATGAATCAGTAGAATAAGTCGTACTTATCTACACAGCTGTTGAATGAGTCATAGTAGCATCAGCAGAATCTATCAGTAGAAACACCTTTAGTAGAAAACGTTCTTCAGCAGAATCCATCAGTGGATACGTGCTTTGTGCTTTATCAGCAGAAACATACTTGATGTATTTCCTTAAGCCTTTATGCTGATTCTTCTGATTATTTAATTCCCAACATATAACACATAGAAGTGAGCAAAGCTAAATCAAGGAGGTCAAAGATTGTTTCTTATGAAAATTTGTTTTCTTTTTATAGGAGTCAAAACAATCTTAACATCACTTTTGTTTATTATAGGCATACACTAGAACAAGGTCAAGAATTACATTGTCACATTTGCTCGATCACTAGTTTATCACTCACTAGTTGCCTTTGGCCTTACACTAAGATATTTGTTTTAGGTAGAATGACTTGCTTATTTGCTTTATTGCTTTATTGGTTTTGCATGCATGCTTAGTTGTGATTATATTACATGCTAATTTGCCTACCTATATACTTTTCATGCATACTTCATTAAGATAATACATGCATAGTTGCCTAAAGAGATGGACTTGCCTAAAATCAAACCTCATAACCTTTACTCATCTCAACCTCAAATATCATCTCCTAGTGCACCTAATGCACCATCTAAAACACCCTCCTACCAAGAAATTCCTTCCATGAACATCACTCATTTACTCTCACTAATCACACCACTTGATACCCATCACCCTATTTTGATTCTCCACTTTCCCAGATAAACAAACACATCTTGTCTAGCCAATCCAACACCAAATTCCTTCTATAAATCCAACCATACACACGACCCTCAAGCTCACTCAAAAGAACTCTTTCTCAACCCTCATAATGGTTAAGCATCCACCTAAGCTCCCAACTACATACCTACATTTCATCTATCTCCTCCAAACAATCCTTTTATTGAAAAATCTCAACCTCCAAACCATAATCAATATTACACCTCACTACCTTTTTCACCAACATTACAAAATTCCTTCATCATCATCCTCCTTGGAAACCTTGAAGTTTCGTGAAGAACTTGACCAACTCCTTGATCTTCGTGATTTCAATGCTATGCACCTTGCACAACGCAATTTGCATCACACACCTTCCTCTCCGTACTCAAATGGCTTACTTCACTCATCCTCATACAATTACTCCATCCACATTTGTTTCCATCCTTACACCCAAAAATACACTTTTATCTCACCCACACAGTTCATATGAAGAGCATGCACAATCTCAAAACAACAATCCCAATCTCATTCCCAACACCTTACATTTTGGTCAAATTACCAATCCACCATCCAAAACATCCTCTACTCATAAAACATCCTCTACTTCCATACCTTCATCCTCATCCATACATATCTCCACCACCAAGAGTATCACCACCACCTCCTACCAACACACATGATATTCCTATGTTACATGACCAATCATCCATAACAACCGCACTCCACCATCATCACCTTCCACCGAACATAAAAAGTTCGTTGAAGAGCTCTAAGAAGCTCATGAGCTAAGTGCTCTTCTTGTCATGTATCTTGCTCAACATAACTTGGACCAACCACCTTCATCACCCTACTCAAATTGTGTCCCTCATTCTCTCCACTTAGAGCAAGTTGAGCAACATACACACTTTTGTCCTTGTTGCATTTACCTTAAAAAACAAACCATTCTCTTGGATTGAGTATCTCCTCACTAGGTCTTTTCCAACACCCTCACTAACACAAGAATCCGACCCCTCAAACAAACCCTTCCTTTCCAAACTCACCACCACCAAACACTTCAAATCCCTCACCAATCAACCCACCAAACTTCAATCCCATCCCATGGAGCTTACTTGAAGCCCATGGTGATACTTGTTTTTGTTGCATCCATAACCAAACCATCATCTTTGGCCTAAGAGATGAGTTACAATATATGTTTTCATATATTGAAAATTTGTTCCATCAACAACCACCAAAATATCCAAACTATCCAAACACCATTCCCACAATAATCTATCTCCACTAAATCCAACTACCATGTTTCCCATCTTCAAATAAAATCCCCACAAACCTTTTGTGTTCCAAGCAAGTCCAAGAGACCTCAAGTTGGCAACTTAGTATTATCTAGTGGTTCTATTAATGAATGTTTCTTATTAAATGCACTCTTATTAGTTCTCTTATATTTTTTATATGCATCATATATATATTGCTTGTGCTCTAAATGTTTTTGCAAGCATTCCATATCTCGATTTTTTTATGACTTCAAAATGAGGGGGAGTATATGTCAAGGGGAAGCACTACATTCGTCGGGATATCCTTTTTGATGCTAACAAAAAGGGGGAGAAGAGATATAAACTCATACTAAAAACTTGTATATATATTAATTTTTAGTTTAATGAGTTTAGACTTTGTAATCATCAAAAAAGGGGAGATTGTTGATATAAATAATGTATAAAAATGTTATTCATATTTTTCGATATCCCTAAGTTTCCACGATCACAAAATATAATAACATTAAACGCAAAATTAATACGTAAACAAGTATTTAGCAACTAATATCACTTCATCCAACAAAATCACTTAAGGTATGAATAAACAAGTGACTAATATATTTTATGATTAAAGGGATGTTTATTTAAATAATACAAAGTTTATAAAATTAAATAAACTCATTATATATTTCGAAAAACACTTTTCGCAATTAAAGGAAAATGTTTAATTTATAATAAATATATGATATCAAAATTTCAACCAAAATCAGTTAGTTTTTCACCAAATAAACTTTCTCCAGAAAAAGACAAGAAAACTACCGTTTTCGTCTGGGCGGCCCCCTTAATTTTAAGGGGGCGGGCACATAATTAAAGGGGCCGGCCACGCTCCCATGTCAGATTCTGTCAGAAATTTTTCCCTATAAATACCACCTCAAACCTGGTATTTTTACCACCTTTTGCACGAAAATTTTCATATTCAATTCTCTCTAAACATCCTGCTAAAACCCTTTGATCATAAGATTATTAATCTTTGTTTCAAGTGATCCAATATCTCATCATTCAAAGTGCAAGAGAAGGATACTCCTTCCATTTCAAATCAAGAAGTATTGATGATTAGTTGTGTAGTTTGTATATATCAATTGTAAAGTTGTGTAGTGCTTGTAATAAATAGATCTAGGTGGGTTTGTAATTAAGTATAGTAGAAGTAGTGTTGTGAAGAAGAAGTAGTGGAGTAGTGTGAAGTTGTGAAGTAGTAGTGGTGTGTACAAGTTGTGAAGAAGGTGTGCCAAGTCGTGAAGAAGTTGTGAGATTGGTTATAGCTATGATTAGAACTCGACATTTAGCTTAGTGTCGTTAATTGGTGTAAGCAAAAGTTGTGTAAGGTTTTCTCCGCCATAAGGGAGCTTGTTGACATAGTGAAGAAAACTCTCGAGTAGGTGACTCGGGGAGTGGAGTAGGGCAAGGAAGGTGTCCTTGTAGCCGAACCACTATAAATCTTTTGTCTCGCGATTAGATCTTTCCATATCTTACTTATTAATTTGCTTATATCATTATTACTTTTAGACGTAGACGTATATATATATATATATATATATATATATATATATATATATATATATATATATATATATATATAGTTGCTCATATAGTGCTAGTGTTGATTTTACTTAAAGATCGTACAAAAGTTTCATTCACAAAACAAAGTTTTTACAATCAAACTAAAAAGGTAACGTACATATAATTGATCCTTTCGATCAAGTATAGTCTTCATATAAAATATAATTAAGGATTATAAAATAAACATTCACTTACTTATCTTTCGTATATAGCTATAATTGTTTATATTATGCATGAGTTGATTCCACATACTTAACTTAAATTATTATTGTTCATACTTAGATATAGTTGTTCATATTGTTCAAGATTTGATTTCACATAAGATCGAATCAAAGCTTTAAAAGTAAACAAGGTTTTAAAACTAAACTAAGTTTTCATGATAAAATTAAAAAGACGGAAAACTATTCAACCCCCCCCCCCTTTTAGTTTTACACAATTGGCATCAGAGCTACGTTAAACAAGATTTTTAAAATAAACTGTATTTTAAAACTTGAAACGATCTATGGAATCGGAAAAATATTTAGAAGGTCAATCTATGCAAAGACCACCACTATTTGAAAGTGATGGTTTTCTTTATTGGAAAACTAGATTTGAAACTTATGTGAAATAAAAAGATCTTGATCTTTGGCATGTTATTACCTTTAGTGATTTTCCCCTATTCAGAAGTCAACCATAAGTGTGATTCATGATTTTGTGGTTAATCTGATAAGCCAAACAGAGATTGGGAAGCTTTTGGCCTATCTAGAGATAGGCTAGCTAAGTGAATCATCTCTGTTCAAGCTGAGATGAATGGCTTTGTAAGTTTTGATTTCCATTTCAAGTTTTTGATTGCATCTATTAGTATCTGTTCTAGGTCTAAGTTTGATTGTAGTTTACTGTTCTATTAGCCTAGTTTGATGATATTTGAGTTTGTTAGATTCTGTTTGATCATTTGTGGTGAACCTTATTGAATCTGTGTGAATTCATATATAGATATTGGTGGATCTGTGATTCTATTTTCTAGATATTCATTGCAGTTGTTCGGAGTTTATTTGATATTAGTGATAGTTCTGTGATTAAAATTGAGCACTAGTTATGATATTTGAGGTTTAGAAATCATAGGTGTAGTATGTTTTTGAAGTTGTAGGGGTATTTGGATTAGTATGGTTTAGATTGTTTTTGCAGCTTTTGTGTTGAGTTTTTAGTTAAGTAAGTTTACTTTAGGTAATAATATACTAGTTTGCTTATAAAATCAGTAGGATAGTTATTAGATAGTCAAAATTAGATTTCATCTTAGTATACTGTTAGTATTAATCAACTTAGGTTAGTATAATTGATATTACTGTTGTAAATTAGTATAAGTAGCTTTATTCAGTCTTAAATTAGCTTATAATCACACCTAGGAGTAGAATTAAGTGATAAAAATTAGATTTGGTCAAAGGTTTGTGCATCATAAAAGTCAACTGCTCAGCTTTTAAGTATCAATGAGTAGCTGAATTTGGTCTCAATTGAGGTATTTAATGAATAGTGGTGATAGGGCTGTTAGAATTTTTAAGCACTCAGTAGTTCAGTCAAGTATTTGCCCTCTTAATATTTCACATTAGAGCTTTTAGGACTGCTTATTAGCTTCTGCAAGTTAGTAGATTTAGGACAAGTAAACTGAAGTAGTATAGGCCTGCAAGTTAACATTTGGACTTGTAACCTGAGTACTATTGAACAATCTGGGTTGTTTTAGGTTCTTAGTATTGATTTACATAGTTCTTTTACCTCTGGCTAATTCTGTTACCAATCTGCTTATTGCTTTGCTTATTGAAACTGCTTATTGATCCTTCTATTGCAATCTGAGCTTATTCTGTTCATATTTGAGTTTCTATGAGATTATTTGAGAGTTGGACACTTGAGTTTTAAGTTTCACATAGTTTTGTTACAAGTACTTATCAATAAGCACTTGTAATAAGCTGTTTTTAAGCCAATAAGCACTTCTCAGCTTATTTTTCCACTTTTCTTATTTTTCCTAGATTCCAAATTATATTTTAGATTTTCTGTAAAAATTTCAAATTTTTCTGAGTTAGTTTGCTATTTTTCTCATTATACTTTAGTTTTTAATCATTTTTAAATACTTTTTAATAAGGGAAAATCAAATAAAAATTAAAAGTCTGAAAAACTCCAAAAATATTTTAGAAAATTCTCTTCTGTTATTTTAGATTTTTCAAAGTTAATTTGGTATTTTCCCCATTTAATTTTACATTTTCTCTTATTTTTAATTACTTTTAATATTTCAAAAATAGAAATTAATTCATAGAAAATAAATAAAAAGTCAAAAAAATATTTTTCTTTTTCTTAAAATTATTTTTAGTAGTTTACAATTTTTAGAAATTTATTTCATATTTTTAGGATAATTTTTCATTAAAAATTACTTTTTTTAATTCGTTCGTCACATTTTAAATTTGCGTTTGAATTTCCGTTTTTAAACACTTGTGCGTAATTAGCTTGAACTTTCTGCTTATTCTCTTGTATCTTATCACTATTTTAGTTTCACAATCACAATATCACTTTTCCATTTTTCACGAATCGATTATCACGGTTCCATTCACCCTTTCACGGGAAACGACTCGGGTTATTCGTATTTCTTGCGAATACCTTGGACTTATAAATATAATATAGTTGATTTTGAACCAATCAATTTTTGGCGCCGCTGTCGGGGAAGGTTTGAAGTGAATTTTGGTTTTCGTTTTTAAAAATCGTGTTTTGAAAAACCTTCCTTATCTTGTGAATATTTTCTATAAAAATATAAAAAGTAAAAAAACTCAAAAACACTGTTCCTAAAGTGTTTTCAAAAATACAAAAATAAGATAACATCCTCACTCTTGAGAGAGTGTTGTAAACCATTCCCGAAAAAACAACAAAAGAAACCGAGAAATTATACGTTATCGGACTCCTCTTATACTACAACCAAACAAATGGGGAATACGGAGGTCTTGACATTAAATTGCAGACCGAAGAGAGATCCATTCTTCTCTCCCGCTCCGCTGCGCGTAGTATTAGAGGAAACGGTTACGGATAACGTAACGGTTACAAAAAGAAAATAAAGTTTTGTGATTTTTTATTTCAAAGAGTTAAAAACAAAAAAACAAAAATAATTCCCAACAAAAAATACAAAAAGATTTTCTTTTTCTTTTTCATTTTATTTTTGGTGTATGAACACCTGATCATCTTCTGAAAGTCTTATTTCTCTATTATCAAATTCCGAAAGGGTAATTCGTCACACACACCGTGTCCATTTCCCAACCGTTGAGGAAATGGACCCAAATAATCAACATCCTCCGGTGGGTGGTGATGATCACCAACACATGCCAACTCCCGATCTCCGAACGATGGAGGAGTTGTGTCAACCGACAATGCACGGAAGAGGTGGTCCAATTGCCCCTCTTAATATTGAGGCTACGGTTTTAGACTCAAGCATCATATGATCCAACAAGTCCAAAATTCATGCCAGTTTCACGGTTACCGGGTGACGATGCTAATAAGCATCTTGACAAATTTTTAACCGTCACCCAAAGCATGAAACAAAATGGGGTCTCCGATGACGCCCTTCGTCTTTCTCTCTTCCCCTATTCTCTAACACATCATGCACCTCTTGGTTTGATCGTCTTCCCAAGAACTCGATTCATACTTTTGAAAAAATGGTTTCGAAGTTCTTGGCGAAATATTTTCCACCATTGATGGTGACGAAGCTAAGAAACGATATTAGCAATTCCCGGTAACTTCCCGATGAATCTTTATCCGAGGCTTGGAAACGTTATAAGCTTGCTATTGAAAGGTGTCCGAACCATAATATGCTTCTCGTTACGATAATTGATACGTTTTACAATGGTTTAACTTTACGACATCGTGACACGATCAATGCCGCAGCTGGTGGAACTTTTATGAAATGTCGTCCTGAAGATTGGTACGAACTTATTAAGAATATGACGGCCCATTACAATTATTGGGATTCCTCAGCCGAGAGGAATGAGCCAACGAGATCGACCGTGACTCATAATTCTTCGTATAATTCCGAGTTGGCCGCCATTACTAAGAACCTCGATGATATGTCTACGGCTATGCTACGAATGCATCAAACGACTCAGAATCTAGCCAAAAACCATCAAGTCAATATGGTTACTCATGGTTGTGAGACTTGTGGTGGTCCCATTTATATTATGAATGTCCGGCAACCGGTGCCTTTACACATGAGAACGTGTACGCTGCAAATACGGGTGGTAATGGTTACCCACCTCAAGGAGATCGAAATCTTCTCAGCTACCGTTCCACCTATTATCTTGGACTACCCATTCTCGATCAACCGAATCAAGTCAATCAAGTAAATCAAAATCGTAATAATCATGGAAATCAAGATCAGAGTCGAGCTAACAAAGGTTTTCAAAATCAGAATCAAGGTTTTAATCAAAACCGGGGTTTTCAAGGAAATTACAATCAAGGCCCGAATCAAGGGAATTTTCAAAACAAAGGAAATTATGGAAACCCTGGAAATTTTCAAAATACTAATCATGGAAATCAGAATCATGGAAATTTTCAGAATCAAAATCCGGATTTTAATCAAAACAACCGAGGGCAAAATTCTAATCAAAATTAAAATGTGGTTCAAAATCCATCGCCCTCGGATGAGATGTTTAAGCAATTCATAAAAAATCAAGAGGAAATGAATAACTGTTGATTAATCAAATGACTGAGATGAACAAGCGTTTAAATGATCGACCCTCGGGTTCGGGTACTACTTCTCTTCCAAGCAACACGATCGCAAACCCGAGGGGCGAGATTAAGGCGATCACGACTCACAGTGGTGTTAAATATGATGGACCCACGGCTCCGAATACCTCTTATTCTTCTCCTCCTAAGGTAGTGGACCGTGAGACCGAGGCGACAAAGGACCCAGTATCTCCTACTAATAACGGAGGTACTGAAAACGTCCAACCTCCGGTTGTCCAAACGACTAAAGAAAAGGAAAAAGTCGTTTTTGAAAAAGGAGTTAAATACAAATCAAAACTTCCATATCCGTCAAGGTTTAATGATGAAGAGCTCCATGCAAAATCTAATAGACAAATGGAAAAGTTTCTTGATATTTTTCAAAAATTGCATTTCGACATCAGTTTCATGGATGCTATTGTTTATATGCCAAAGTTTGCTTCAACGTTAAAAAATCTCATCAGTAATATATGATACGTGGGGATCGCACCAGGATTTACCTCTCGAGGGATCTCGAGAAGCTTACAACCCCCACCAGGCAGTGTACCTGATCGTTGTAGTATGGTATAGTGACAAGTACCGGGGGATTGATCGTTCAACTCAGGAATAGTGTCGCTAGGATTAGGAAGCCTAGAACTAGATCTAGAGGTGAGGGATGATTCTTTTTGTATTTTTATATTTTTATAAAAGCAATTGAAATCTTGGGTTTTGGAAGAGTGGGCGGAATTAGTTGCTAATCAACTAACCCAATAACTAAAATGCAATCAAAATAAAATAACAGAAATGAAAATAAAGCTAATTAAACTAGTGGTGTGAACAATAATGGGAAGAATTGTGTTTACTTAGGTTTCATTACTCCCTAGACATCTTTTACAGGTTGATAGTTTGTTACAATTGCGTGGATGACGGGTTATATTCCTTAATACCATTCGTGGGGTAGCGTACGTACTTCCCCAACTGTATAAGCTCCTACTTCACTCCTATGTCGAGCTTGCAAGAAGCTCCTAACATGGGATCATTAGAATTCGCTCATGCATTAAATACAGCCATAATAACCTAGTACGCATTGGTTCATGTTTCTTAAGACGTTCAAGCATGTTACCTATGGAAGTCTGCCAGTTTTCTTAAGCCTAACATCGAAATCATTCATCCGTAACAACTATAAACAAACAATCAACCCATAATCAACATCTAGGTTTCAATACATCTAAGCAACACACACAAAAGATCTAGCCTAGCATGTTAAATTTAAGACAAGCATAAGATATATTCAAACAACACATAGACATATTGAATGAATTGAAAGGATACTTATCTCAATTGAACATGAAAGGTTTCAAAGGGTAAAAACCCTTGAAAGAATAGTAAAATTCGTGCTAGGGTTTCTCCAAGTTATCCCCTCTTAAGTTAAATATTATGAATGAAAATTGCAAAACTATATATAGATTTTACAGGGTGACGACGTCAAGAAGGAGTATCTGACGCCGTCAACTCGCCGCCCATAATGAGATCGGATTGCCTAGATCCAAGTTTGACGCCGTCATGTGTAATTTAGTTGTAGGTCGTCACCATATCTTGGACCATGACAGCCAAGCTTGACGCCGTCACAATTTCTATGGATCGTCACCACTTTCATCTCTTGTTTACTCTTGACGCCGTCACATGAAGCCTCTTGACGCCGCCAGGTACTGTTCCCAGCAAGGAAAATTAAGACTTTACCGTTTTCTTCACTTTAATGCTCCAAAAACGTCCAAAATGCTTCCTTTTCCAGAATTCACTCCAAAAGTACCTAAAATCACAAAAGGAATGATTTAGGGCAATATTTGATCAAATAAATTGAAATCCGAGCTTAAATGACCCCCTAAAAACGGCTCATTTTTCGCCTCATCAAATACCCTTACACTTGAGATTTACTTGTCCTCAAGCAAATGCGCTTTTATTCTAATCAAAATACAAGTTAGGGGTCATTTAACACTAATATAAAATTAATTACAACAAATAATCGTTCCACTAAACACCAAAGACAAGCACGGAGGTCATATACTAGCACCTCACAAATAGTGTTTAAATACTCACATCTCTCGGGTGTAATAAAGTATATATCACGATATGGAAATGGGAAACATCTCTCACTACCTTTCATAGCAAAATAGATTACCATAGGCTTGGGAAAGGATCAAACCTCCACCACATGGTGTAAGCACCTAGGATAAACTATCAAAGAGGTCTTTCAAAGGGTTATAACGTTAGGTGTAGGGAAATGGAATACACGGTTTTGTTGGATATAGGCAATCTTTACTGCTGGCGAGTTAATAATCTTGGTTAATTACATATACAATATGGCGTTGCTAAGCCAAGACTAGACTCGACTTAAGCTAATAAATCAAAAATAACAAAAACATAAAATAAACATAGAATGAAACGGGATGGTAGTCCGTATGTTTTTTCTCTTTTCTTTTTCTATTTTTCTTTTCTTTTTCTTAATTATTTTGATTTTTTTTTTTTTTTTTTTTTTTCGCATACACTTTAACCTACCATCCAAAATAATACATCATAGGGAATGAACATTCCCCTTACACTTGAATTTTTACATACTTTACAATAAACTAATCTAATGACTCGAATCAAGATAATCAAAACACTTGGAGTACTTTTAAGATTAACGCACATATGGGGTAATAATATGATGTTCTTTGATGAGTGTCTAAATACTCATCATTTTATACTAATCTGAACTGCCAAAACATCTAAAAACACTCAAATATGCATCATAATACTGAAAATATCTTAGAAGTGGTTTTATATGTTTCAAATGCAAAATAATCAAAAACAGATGAAAAACGTCCAAAGTTTGCATAATTGGCAGTTTCAGTCCCTCAAGTTTCAAAAGTTGTCAAAACTAGTCCCTGGTTATTCTAAAAACTTGAAAAAGTCACCAAAGGTCCATTTGAATTACAAATTACATATTTAGTCCTTTGGTTTAAAGTTTCACAAAATTACCAGTTTAGTCCCTGTACTTTGCAAAATTGACAAAAATGGTCCCCGGGATGTAAAAACTTTAAAAAAAAAATTGGTCCTTGTGCTATTAATCTTTTGCAGGAATGGTCCTTGGTGTGAAGTTTGGTGAAATGACATATTTAGTCCCTGAAGTTTGAAGAATTGGCAACTTTGGTCCCTGATGTTTAAAATGGGAAAAATTATCAATTATAGTCCTTGGTTTATCACATATGGCAAGAATAATCCTTTGAATATATTTTAGAAACCTGCCATTTCAGACCCTCAACTTTAAATAAATTACAAATTAGGTCCTTGTGATAAACAATAAAACCAAACGGACTCTTTATATTATCAAAACCAAATCCAAACTAAACACTACCCAATCCCACCCCTTCTACCCAATCGCTGGCCCAACTTCAAAAGCCCAAGCACCCTTAATAATAAAACTGGTTTGACCCGGTCAAACCCACTCCCCCTTTTCCTTTTCCCTCTCCTTCTTCCACCTCCCACACTGAGTCACCATAGCCACCTGCTATCTCCACCTCAGCTCATCACCCACTTGCCTACCCACTATCCTCCACCTCCACAACACCCCAAATGCATTTAATGTCTAACAAAACCTCTCCACGCAAACTACAGTGGCAAAGACTATTTTGGCGCCAAAAAGGTGTTTTCAATGGCTAAGATGAATTAGACCAATCTAATGGTCCACAATTGGTGGGAAAGTCACAAAGGGACACCTGGAACCCTAAATTTGGCAATAAAGAAGAAATGAAGCAGAGGAGTTGATATATTAGAGTAGCTTAGTGTCATTTAGTGTCGACATTAGCTTAGTTTCAATTCCAGTGTAATCTTTAATCTAAAAAGCTTGTTTTTATCATTCTCAGTGTACTTAAGATCTTTTATGATAATCAATTTCAATTTTTAAGTTTGATCTCAGTTTATGCATTTTCTTTAAATTTCAAAAATATCAAGTTTGTTGAATTTGTTGTTATTAGTGTTGTAGTAGATTCTCTTAGCTCAAATAAACCCTGACAAGGCTTGTTAAGCTTATAGAAACTTTGAAGCAGCAATAACTCATTAAAAACAGAAAGATACTAAAAAAAATCAAATAAATAGAAAATAAATAAAAAATTCAAGGAAAGAAGAACAAGGAAGCTGAGCAGGGTGGATTTTGGATGGAAATGATTCCATTGGTGTAGTGACAAGCCATTGGAAGTGTTTTTGATCCTTGGTTCTATGATCTCAGTTTGAAAATCATTTGTAAGCAAAATCTCAATTTTACCATATTACTTTGCCAGTGCTTTTTCATTGCTTATTTATGCTTCTTTGTGCTTAATAGGTTCATTTAAAACAGATTAATGCTTAATATTGTGTAGTGGTTTATTAGATTTCATTGTGATCAATATTTCTTAGTTAAACTGCCTAAATAAGCTTAGTATAGAATAATTAGTGTTTGTGGTTTAAGTTCATGTTTCTGTGATTATTTAAGTTTCCTTAATCATAATTGATCAATACAAATCAGTTTCATGGCCTAAATTATCCATTTGCTTAAGAAAACTTAAAATCAGTGGAATAAAGGGGTGTTTGGAATTGTCTGTGCTGAGTGGTATATTGAGTTTCATTGCTCAATATTTGTTGCATATCACACTCAGAACCTTAAAACACCAAGTAAGTCATAGTTTTAGTTGTGATCACCCTGCAAGTCAAAATCTCATAGTTAATCACCTACATAGTTAACTGTGTAGGATTTTAGATCCATAATCATCCATATCAGTTTAATATTGGTTAAAGTAGCTGTATTTAGTCTAATCATAGCCTAATATCTTAATTACAGTCATTAGAATTAGATCAAACCTCAATAAAGTCAAACCAATGTTCTAATTGAAAAAGTCAAAATTGCATTCACTTAGTTTTTCCAAATCTGGTAGGATTTTTATAGAATTTTGTATCAAGATTCAGGCTTAGATCTTTTGAGGTTTAGTAGTCCCTCAGCTAATCTTGGAAGTCCCATTGTTCTTTTATTTTAGTGATTTTTCTGCTGGGACCCACATCTGATCAAAGTTACCTACAGGGCAAGGTATTGCCCTGCTCAGATCTGACCTCAGTCACCACACCACCTTTGGTGGTGGTTTCTAGTAACCACAGTGATCCACAAGCCTCAAACTTGGTTTCTCCCAACCCCCTCCTACCAGGGTTTAAGATTTGACCTTTTGTTTGACCTAGGAACCTGTAGACCCCACTTGGATTTGCCCTTGAACTTTGACCCATTTTATGTCTCAGAAAACAAATAAGCAAAAGCTTATTGTGGATTATTGGCTTATTCAGTGGACCACAATTGTTTTTTCTAGCTTATACATGTTTACTTAACTTAGTTGAACTGGATTTTACCATAGTGGGTCCCACACAAGCTCATTTGAGCTTATTTGCTTATTCAGTCAACCAAAGTCAACTGTGGAGCTAATAATCTTCCACAATGCTTATTTTTAAGTTACAAAATAGTTTTTTTTTTATAAAAGTTGTTTGTTTTTAAGTATTAAATAGAATTCCAAAAGAAAAATCAAGAAAAACCAATATCATAATAAGTGATAGTTTCTATTTAATATAATTTAAATTTTAATTTTCATTTTTATATTTTTATTAAGTAATTAGCATTTTTATATTTTTATTAATTATCTTTTATATTAAAGTAATTGTAGTAAATTTCTCAGATTTTTATTTTGTCATTTGGTATTTATTAGATTTAATATTAGTTTTATTAATAATTAATTAATAATTAAGTTTTAAATAAGCATAATTAGTTTTTACAAAGTAACACCTATATTTTATATTTTTCCTAGCTTTTATAAGTCATAAAATAATTTTAGGAATTTTTCCATAATTTCTACTGTTTATCTTATAGTTTTTATAAATTAAATAGTTTAATTGGTAATTAATTAATAATTAGAATAATAATTAGAAAACTAGTTTAAAAATACATAAAATAAAGTTTTTATAATTTTTTAGGATTCTTGAGATGGTTAATTAGATTTATAAAAATCTTCTTAATTATCTTAGACTTTTTAGTATTTATAATAATTTAAATCATATAAATAGTTAAATAATAATTAAACAGTAATTAATTAATAATAATTAGATAAATAGTAAGAAAAATAATTTTATTTTTAAAATAAGTTTTATAATATTTTATACTTTTAGAAATTTTAATTTTATTTTTCTAAGACTTATTTTACATTTTCTTATTTATTAGTTAATTATTAAATAATTAATAATAGTTATTAAATAATAATTATTAATTAAATAATTAGTAAATATATAATAAATATTTTAAGTTTATTTAATTTGTATTTAAGCCCCTAAGGCATGCAAATTACTACTTTAGTTAAAATCGTTTTTGTTTGGTACGTTTACATAGAGTTAAATTAAACGTACGCGTTTTTAGATTTTTAACGTTTTTAAATTTCTAGTTATCACGTAATCATTAAAATATTTTATCTAAGTTATTTTGTTATATAAAACCCTAGTGTAATCACTCACACTCACATTTATACCTTTCCTGTTCATAATCACCAATCACAGATTCGTTTTTAATATCATCCACACCTCGTCGAGACATAACGACCCGGGAAAACACTGTATTCCACGGAAGCATTGGCCTAAGCTGTTTGACTATTATAGTTGACCATTCATAAGTGGTTGACCAATAATCGTCTGACGGTTTACCACCAATCAAAATTTGGCGCCGCTGCCGGGGAGGTTGTGCGCTTATTCTAAACGATTTTGCGTATTAGTGAATCTGAATACACGCTCATTGTATATTTATCCATCCTTATTCATATTATTATCATATAAAACCAAAACAGTTCCTGAAAACATTTTAAAATCAGTTTTCAACGAACACAAAAACCCAAAAATATTTTCCTTATTATTATTACTACAAAAAATTTCAAAAATACCAAAAATACTCACCTTTACCTTCCTACCTATTTGATTCTTCATTTCTCACCCTCCAAAACCATTTGATTCTTTCTATGTCTCATTCTTACCTTCTTGTCTGTCAATGGTGTGGTAGTCCTTATAATGGTGGTAATTGCCCCAGTTGTGGCATGGTAGAGTCAGGAAACGGGTCTGTCTATAACCAGAATCCCTATTCCTACCCTGACATGACTGATTCATTCCACCAGCTTCCACACCATGAGACTCAGCAGTTTTACTGTTGTGAGCACTGTGGTGGCTCACACTACAATTCTGATTGTCAATCAGGAAACACGCTTGTCTATGAGCAGTTTCCTAATAACAGTTTTGACTCACAACCACATCAGTTCAACTGTTGTGAGTACTGTGGAGGTCCACACTTTAGCTCTGATTGTCAAACAAGGAATCAATTTCCTTGTAACAATTACGACTATTCGTTTCAAGAACCACCTCCACAGTGCCAAATGAACCAAGCAACTCCTCATGAAACTCAGCAAGACCTTTGTTTAAAGGATCTTTAGATATTAAAAGAACTTAAGGAGGAGTTGGCTACTACATCGTTTCAGAATTCTCGTGAGAAATCTATTGAGTTACTTGCAAAAAAATGAGATGTTAGAAACGGAATGGAGGAATTAATAGTCAAAGAGCATGCAATTAAATACATTCCGCATTTTGCAATGCTGCTCTTCTCGATGACGATGATGACAGTGATGATGAGTATACATTACAAGTTTGTAATGATTCATCGAGTTCATCTGATGCAATTCCTTCCATGGAAAATCGGGGAGAAAAGAGTATGGGAGAATTACTAGCAGCAGAATAAATGGAAATTATAAAATCCATGTATGCTAGTCCTTCTCAGCTCCCTCAGTATGATGTTATCACACCCGAGGTTCCCACTCACTCTCTGAGCATGAGGGACGAGCATCTTGACACAATTCCTGCAAAGGAATCTGACGAATTCATAAAGTCTAGTATTGAGAACATTGTCCCAATCCCAGGTGAGTCACAAGGAATTCTTGATCAAATGTGTGATGTTCCTACCCCCCCCCCCCCCCCTGATAATCCAAATGATCAAATTGAGAATGTCTCTGATTCCAGTGATGATTGTTTATCTTATGGAGACATTAAGTATGTTGATGCATCAATTCTCCACTCTAATGTGGATTATCTTCTTGAAGAGTTCGCTGATGAACTCTCTCATATATATCCCATCCCACCAAGGGATGAAAATGAAGTCTTTGACTTTGAAGCGGATTTGAGAGAGTTAGAATTCTTACTTACTCAAGATAGTTCAATTTCATATGAAGTTGATGAAAACTATCTTGATCCTGAGGGGGACATTCTTGTTCTAGAAAGTTTGTTAAACGAAGATACATCTCCCCCTCTTCTACCCAAACAACTTCATAATGAGGAAATCAAATCAGTTGAGGAAACTGATAAATTTCCTGAGATCAAGCTTAAGGACTTGCCTCCTCCACTTGAATATGGATTTCTTGAGGAGGAAGTTCTTATTTTAATTGCTATTCAGATCTCTCTTCTTTCCTTCACCTACCAGGTGATTTCTCCTGTTCTTCACTCCTTCGGGAATGAGGACAATATCTTTGACCCCGACATTTTCATGTATCATTTGTAAGCCGGATTTCTGTATATCTCATCGGTGTGGAACTTTCACGTGCTTCAAATGTTTATCCAAACATCTTGAATGAAAGTCCGATGGAGATTGTATCTTCCACATCTTACTTCCCTATGAACCAATGAATTCGGGGTCGAGTCAAGCTAGTGACTCGGTAAACAAAAACAGTAGCTTCCTCATGGACAATTTAATTCGAGGTCGAGTCAAGCTAGCGACTCGGTAATCAAAAACAGTAGCAATATGGGTTTTCAACCTAAGTGTGGGGGAGATACTAACCCACATGTTGTATATATGTATATATCCTTAAAAAAAAGTGCTTACATAAACTTAAATAAAGGCTATGGAATATTTTCCTTCTTACGTTCTAAGTGTTGGTTTAAAACCCGGTACTTTGAATATTGAGGATAATATTCAGTTCTAAGTGTGTGGGGAGATTCGTTATTCTAACGAATTTAAACACATGTTCCATCAAGAACCCCCATTTTAGCCCAAATTTTAAAAAAATTTCTCACTTAGAACGCAATAGATGGTTATCAGTCCGCCATGTCTAACCCACATAAGGATTGGCTAATCCAGGAGCAAACGGCTCTTGGTAAAGATATCTCAAAACCGTTGATGGCTTGCAATTTGCCCAAAATTGTATGGTACCTCAACTCACCATATCCTAAAAAGCGAATGAGTTGGCTAGCCCGCAAGATTATGGCTTGTGGTAAAGGCAGTGGAAAATCCATAATTGGTAATCAGCTCACCAAGATGTTGACCATTCCATCAAGAGTTGGCTAGTCCAGAAGCAAACGGCTTTTGGTAAAGATAAATCAAATCCGTTGACAGCTGGTGGTTTGCTCAAAATCACATGGTTATCAGGTGGACCATAGTTCTTACTTGAATCGATACATCTGGCTACTCCAGAAGTGATGGCTTTTGGTAAAGAGTTTCAAATCCATTAAGTTTTTCTCAAAAGATTGCTAGGGACTAGCAATAGTTTAGTCTGGGGTATTGATTAGTGTCTAAATACTCATCATTTTATACCAATCTGAACTGCCAAAACATCTAAAAACACTCAAATATGCATCATAATACTGAAAATATCTTAGAAGTGTGTTTTATATGTTTCAAATGCAAAATAATGAAAAACGTACAAAGTTTGCATAATTGGCAGTTTCAATCCCTCAAGTTTCAAAAGTTGTCAAAACAAGTCCCTGGTTATTCTAAAAACTTGAAAAAGTAACCAAAGGTCCTTTTGAATCACAAATTACATATTTAGTCTTTTGCTGTAAAGTTTCACAAAATTACCAGTTTAGTCCCTGTACTTTGCAAAATTGACAGAAATGGTCCCTGGGATGTAAAAACTTTGAGAAAAATAAATTTTGGTCCTTGTGCTACTAATCTTTTGCAGGAATGGTCCTTGGTGTGAAGTTAGGTGAAATGACATATTTAGTCCCTGAAGTTTGGTGAATTGGCAACTTTGGTCCCTGATGTTTAAAATGGGAAAAATTATCAATTATAATCCTTGGTTTATCACATATGGCAAGAATAATCCTTTGAATATATTTTAGAAACCTGCCATTTCAGACCCTCAACTTTAAATAAATTACAAATTAGTTTGTGATAAACAATAAAACCAAACGGACTCTTTATATTATCAAAACCAAATCCAAACTAAACACTACCCAAGCCCACCCCTTCTACCCAATTGCTGGCCCAACTTCAAAAGCCCAAGCACCCTTAATAATAAAACCGGTTTGACCCGGTCAAACCCACTCCCCCTTTTCCTTTTCCCTCTCCTTCTTCCACCTCCCACACCGAGTCACCATAGCCACCTGCTATCTCCACCTCAGCTCATCACCCACTTGCCTACCCACTCTCCTCCACCTCCACAACACCCCAAATGCATTTAATGCCTAAAAAAACCTCTCCACGCAAACTACAGCGGGAAAGACTATTTTGGCGCCAAAAAGGTGTTTTCAATGGCTAAGATGAATTAGACCAATCTAATGGTCCACAATTGGTGGGAAAGTCACAGAGGGAAACCTGGAACCCTAAATTTGGCTATAAAGAAGAAATGAAGCAGATGAGTTGATATATTAGAGTAGCTTAGTGTAATTTAGTGTCGACATTAGATTAGTTTCAATTCCAGTGTAATCTTTAATCTAAAATGCTTGTTTTTATCATTCTCAGTGTACTTAAGATCTTTTATGATAATCAATTTCAATTTTTAAGTTTGATCTCAGTTTATGCATTTTCTTTAAATTTCAAAAATATCAAGTTTGTTGAATTTGTTGTTATTAGTGTTGTAGTAGATTCTCTTAGCTCAAATAAACCCTGACAAGGCTTGCTAAGCTTATAGAAACTTTGAAGCAGCAATAGCTCATTAAAAACAGAAAAATACTAAAAAAATCAAATAAATAGAAAATAAATAAAAAATTAAAGGAAAGAAGAACAAGGAAGCTGAGCAGGGTGGATTTTGGATGGAAATGATTCCATTGGTGTAGTGACAAGCCATTGGAAGTGTTTTTGATCCTTGGTTCTATGATCTCAGTTTGAAAGTCATTTGTAAGCAAAATCTCAATTTTACCATATTACTGTGCTAGTGCTTTTTCATTGCTTATTTATGCTTCTTTATGCTTAATCGGTTCGTTTAAAATAGATTAATGCTTAATATTGTGTAGTGGTTTACTGGTTTGTTAGATTTCATTGTGATCAATATTTCTTAGTTAAACTGCCTAAATAAGCTTTGTATAGAATAATTAGTGTTTGTGGTTTAAGTTCATGTTTATGTGATTATTTAAGTTTCCTTGATCATAATTAATCAATACAAATCAGTTTCATGGCCAAAATTATCCATTTGCTTAAGAAAACTTAAAATCAGTGGAATAAAGGGGTGTTTGGAATTGTCTGTACTGAGTGGTATATTGAGTTTCATTGCTCAATCTTTGTTTGCATATCACACTCAGAACCTTAAAACACCAAGTAAGTCATAGTTTTAGTTATGATCACCCTGCAAGTCAAAATCTCATAGTTAATCACCTACACAGTTAACTGTGTAGGATTTTAGATCCATAATCATCCATATCAGTTTAATATTGGTTAAAGTAGCTGTATTTAGTCTAATCATAGCCTAATATCTTAATTACAGTCATTAGAATTAAATCAAACCTCAATAAAGTCAAACCAATGTTCTAATTGAAAAAGTCAAAATTGCATTCACTTAGTTTTTCCAAATCTGGCGGGATTTTTATAGACTTTTGTATCAAGATTCAGGCTTAGATCTTTTGAGGTTTAGTAGTCCCTCAGCTAATCTTTGAAGCTCCATTGTTCTTTTATTTTTGTGATTTTTCTGCTGGGACCCACATCTGATCAAAGTTACCTGCAGAGCAAGGTATTGCCCTGCTCAGATCTGACCTCAGTCACCACACCACCTTTGGTGGTGGTTTCTGGTAACCACAGTGGTCCACCAGCCTCAAACTTGGTTTCTCCCAACCCCCCTCCTACCAGGGTTTTAGATTTGACCTTTTGTTTGACCTAGGAACCTGTGGACCCCACTTGGATTTGCCCTTGAACTTTGTCCCATTTTCCGTCTCAGAAAACCAATAAGCAAAAGCTTATTGTGGCTTATTGGCTTATTCAGTGTACCACAATTGTTTTTTCTAACTTATACATGTTTACTTAACTTAGTTGAACTGGATTTTACCATAGTGGGTCCCACACAAGCTCATTTGAGCTTATTTGCTTATTCAGTCAACCAAAGTCAACTGTGGAGCTAATAAGCTTCCACAGTGCTTATTTTTAAGTTACAAAATAGTTGTTTTTATAAAAGTTATTTGTTTTTAGGTATTACATAGGATTCCAAAAGAAAAATCAAGAAAAACCAATATAATAATAAATGATAGTTTCTATTTAATATAATTTAAATTTTAATTTTCATTTTAATATTTTTATTAAGTAATTAGCATTTTTATATTTTTATTAATCACCTTTTATATTAAATTAATTGAAGTAAATTTCACAGATTTTTATTTTTTCATTTGTTATTCATTAGATTTAATATTAGTTTTATTAATAATTAATTAATAATTAAGTTTTAAATAAGCATAATTAGTTTTAACAAAGTAACACCTAGATTTTATATTTTTCCTATCTTTTATAAGTAATAAAATAATTTTAGGAATTTTTCCATAATTTCTACTGTTTATCTTATAGTTTTTATAAATTAAATAGTTTAATTGGTAATTAATTAATAATTAGAATAATAATTAGAAAACTAGTTTAAAAATACATAAAATAAAGTTTTTATAATTTTTTAGGATTCTTGAGATGGTTAATTAGATTTATAAAAATCTTATTAATTATCTTAGACTTTTTAGTATTTATAATAATTTAAATCATATAAATAGTTAAATAATAATTAAATAGTAATTAATTAATAATAATTAGATAAATAGTAAGAAAAATATAATTTTATTTTTAAAATAAGTTTTATAATATTTTAGACTTTTAGAAATTTTAATTTTATTTTTCTAGGACTTATTTTACATTTTCTTATTTATTAGTTAATTATTAAATAATTAATAATAGTTATAAATAATAATTATTAATTAAATAATTTGTAAATATAAAATAAATATTTTAAGTTTATTTAATTTGCATTTAAGCCCCTAAGGCATGCAAATTTTTTTGTTTGGTACGGTTACGTAGAGTTAAATTAAACGTACGCGTTTTTAGATTTTTAACGTTTTTAAATTTCTAGTTTTCACGTAATCGTTAAAATAGTTTATCTAAGTTATTTTGTTTTATAAAACCCTAGTGTAATCACTCAAACTCACATTTATACCTTTCCTGTTCATAATCACCAATCACAGATTCGTTTTTAATACCATCCACACCTCGTCGGGACATAATGATCTGGGAAAACACTGTATTCCACGGAAGCATTGGCCTAAGCTGTTTGACTATTATAGTTGACCATTCACAAGTGGTTGACCAATAATCCTCTGACGGTTTACCACCAATCAAAATTTGGCATTGCTACTGGGGAGGTTGTGCGCTTATTATAAACGATTTTGCGTATTAGTGAATCTGAATACACGCTCATTGTATATTATCCATCCTTATTCATATTGTTATCATATAAAACCAAAACAGTTCCCGAAAATATTTTAAAATCAGTTTTCAACGAACACAAAAACCCAAAAATATTTTCCTTATTCTTATTACTACAAAAATTTTCAAAAATACCAAAAATACTCACCTTTACCCTCCTACCTATTTGATTCTTCATTTCTCACCCTCCAAAACCATTTGATTCTTTCTATGTCTCATTCTCACCTTCTTGTCTGTCAATGGTGTGGTAGTCCTTATAATGGTGGTAATTGCCCCAGTTGTGGCATGGTAGAGTCAGGAAACGGGTCTGTCTATAACCAGAATCCATATTCCTACCCTGACATGACTGATTCATTCCACCAGCTTCCACACCATGAGACTCAACAGTTTTACTGCTGTGAATACTGTGGTGGTTCACACTACGGTTCTGATTGTCAATCGAGAAACACGCTTGTCTATGAGCAGTTTCCTAATAACAGTTTTGACTCACAACCACATCAGTTCAACTGTTGTGAGTACTGTGGAGGTCCAAACTTTAGCTCTGGTTGTCAAACAAGGAATCAATTTCCTTGTAACAATTACGACTATTCATTTCAAGAACCACCTCCACAGTGCCAAATGATCCAAGCAACTCTTCATGAAACTCAGCAAGACCTTTGTTTAAAGGCTCTTGAGATATTAAAATAACTTAAGGAGGAGTTGGCTACTACATCGTTTCAAAATTCTCGTGAGACATCTATTGAGTTACTTGCAAAAAAACGAGATGTTAGAAACGGAATGGAGGAATTAATAATCAAAGAACATGCAGCTAAAATACATGCCGCATTTTGCAATGCTGCTCTTCTCGATGACGATGATGACAGTGATGATGAGTATACATTACAAGTTTGTAATGATTCATCGAGTTCATCTGTTGCAATTCCTTCCATGGAAAATCAGGGAGAAAAGAGTATGGGAGAATTACTAGCAGCAGAATAAATGGAAATTATAAAATCCATGTATGCTAGTCCTTCTCAGCTCCCTCATTATGATGTTATCACACCCGAGGTTCCCACTCACTCTCTGAGCATGGGGGACGAGCAACTTGACACAATTCCTGCAAAGGAATCTGACGAATTCATAAAGTCTAGTATTGAGAACCTTGTCCCAATCCCAAGTGAGTCACAGGGAATTCTTGATCAAATGTGTGATGTTCCTACCCCCTGATAATCCAAATGATCAAATTGAGAATGTCTCTGATTCCAGTGATGATTGTTTATCTTATGGAGACATTGAGTATGTTGATGCATCAATTCTCCACTCTAATGTGGATTTTCTTCTTGAAGAGTTTGCTGATGAACTCTCTCATATGGATCCCATCCCACCAAGGGATGAAAATGAAGTCTTTGACTTTGAAGCGGATTTGAGAGAGTTAGAATTCTTACTTACTCATGATCCTTCGATTGAACTCACTCAGATCAATCCACTTCCTCCGGAATGTGAAAATGATGTGGACGAATTCGAGGCTTTTCTTACTGAAGATAGTTCAATTTCATATGAAGTTGATGAAAACTATCTTGATCCTGAGGGGGACATTCTTTTTCTAGAAAGTTTGTTAAACGAAGATACATCTCCCCCTCTTCCACCCAAACAACTTCATAATGAGGAAATCAAATCAGTTGAGGAAACTGATAAATTTCCTGAGATCAAGCTTAAGGACTTGCCTCCTCCACTTGAATATACATTTCTTGAGGAGGAAGTTCTTATTTTAATTGCTATTCAGATCTCTCTTCTTTCCTTCACCTACCAGGTGATTTCTCCTGTTCTTCACTCCTTCGGGAATGAGGACACTATCTTTGACCCCGGCATTTTCATGTATCATTTGTAAGCCGGATGTCTGTATATCTCATCGGTGTGGAACTTTCACGTGCTTCAAATGTTTATCCAAACATCTTGAATGAAAGTCCGATGGAGATTGTTCCTTCCACATCTTACTTCCCCATGAACCAATGAATTCGGGGTCGAATCAAGCTAGCGACTCGGTAAACAAAAACAGTAGCTTCCTCATGGACAATTTAATTTGAGGTTGAGTCAAGCTAGCGACTCGGTAATAAAAAACAGTAGCAATATGGGTTTTCAACCTAAGTGTGGGGGAGATACTAACACACATGTTGTATATATGTATATATCCTTAAAAAAAATGTATGTACATAAACTTAAATAAAGGCTATGGAATATTTTCCTTCTTACGTTCTAAGTGTTGGTTTAACACCCGGTACTTTGAATATTTAGGACAATATTCAGTTCTAAGTGTGGGGGGAGATTCGTTATTTTAACGAATTTAAACACATGTTCCATCAAGAACCCCCATTTTAGCCCAAATTTTAAAATTTTTTCTCACTTAGAACGCAATAAATGGTTATCAGTCCGCCATGTCTAACCCACATAAGGATTGGCTAATCCAGGAGCAAACGGCTCTTGGTAAAGATATCTCAAAACCGTTGATGGCTTGCAATTTGCCCAAAATTGTATGGTACCTCAACTCGCCATATCTTAAACAGCGAATGAGTTGGCTAGCCCACAAGATTATGGCTTGTGGTAAAGGCAGTGGAAAATCCATAATTGGTAATCAGCTCACCAAGATGTTGGACTATTCCATCAAGAGTTGGCTAGTCCAGAAGCAAACGGCTTTTGGTAAAGACAAATCAAATCCGTTGACAGCTGGTGGTTTGCTCAAAATCACATGGTTATCAGGTGGACCATAGTTCTTACTTGAATCGATACATCTGGCTACTCCAGAAGTGATGGCTTTTGGTAAATAGTTTCAAATCCATTAAGTTTTTCTCAAAAGATTGCTAGGGACTAGCAATAGTTTAGTGTGGGGATTGATGAGTGTCTAAATACTCATCATTTTATACCAATCTTAACTGCCAAAACATCTAAAAACACTCAAATATGCATCATAATACTGAAAATATCTTAGAAGTGTGTTTTATATGTTTCAAATGCAAAATAATCAAAAACAGATGAAAAACATACAAAGTTTACATAATTAGCAGTTTTAGTCCCTCAAGTTTCAAAAATTGTCAAAACTAGTCCCTGGTTATTCTAAAAACTTGAAAAAGTCACCAATGGTCCTTTTGAATCACAAATTACATATTTAGTCCTTTGGTGTAAAGTTTCACAAAATTACCAGTTTAGTCCCTGTACTTTGCAAAATTGACAGAAATGGTCCCTGGGATGTAAAAACTTTGAGAAAAATAAATTTTGGTCCTTGTGCTATTAATATTTTGCAGGAATGGTCCTTGGTGTGAAGTTTGGTGAAATGGCATATTTAGTCCCTGAAGTTTGGTGAATTGGCAACTTTGGTCCCTGATGTTTAAAATGGGAAAAATTATCAATTATAGTCCTTGGTTTATCACATATGGCAAGAATAATCCTTTGAATATATTTTAGAAACCTGCCATTTCAGACCCTCAACTTTAAATAAATTACAAATTAGGTCCTTGTGATAAACAATAAAACCAAACGGACTCTTTATATTATCAAAACCAAATCCAAACTAAACACTACCCAAGCCCACCCTTCTACCTAATTGCTGGCCCAACTTCAAAAGCCCAAGCACCCTTAATAATAAAACTGGTTTGACCCGGTCAAACCCACTCCCCCTTTTCCTTTTCCCTCTCCTTCTTCCACCTCCCACACTGAGTCACCATAGCCACCTGCTATCTCCACCTCAGCTCATCACCCACTTGCCTACCCACTATCCTCCACCTCCACAACACCCCAAATGCATTTAATGTCTAAAAAAACCTCTCCACGCAAACTACAGTGGCAAAGACTATTTTGGCGCCAAAAAGGTGTTTTCAATGGCTAAGATGAATTAGACCAATCTAATGGTCCACAATTGGTGGGAAAGTCACAGAGGGACACCTGGAACCCTAAATTTGGCAATAAAGAAGAAATGAAGCAGAGGAGTTGATATATTAGAGTAGCTTAGTGTCATTTAGTGTCGACATTAGCTTAGTTTCAATTCCAGTGTAATCTTTAATCTAAAAAGCTTGTTTTTATCATTCTCAGTGTACTTAAGATCTTTTATGATAATCAATTTCAATTTTTAAGTTTGATCTCAGTTTATGCATTTTCTTTAAATTTCAAAAATATCAAGTTTGTTGAATTTGTTGTTATTAGTGTTGTAGTAGATTCTCTTAGCTCAAATAAACCCTGACAAGGCTTGTTAAGCTTATAGAAACTTTGAAGCAGCAATAACTCATTAAAAACAGAAAGATACTAAAAAAAATCAAATAAATAGAAAATAAATAAAAAATTCAAGGAAAGAAGAACAAGGAAGCTGAGCAGGGTGGATTTTGGATGGAAATGATTCCATTGGTGTAGTGACAAGCCATTGGAAGTGTTTTTGATCCTTGGTTCTATGATCTCAGTTTGAAAATCATTTGTAAGCAAAATCTCAATTTTACCATATTACTGTGCTAGTGCTTTTTCATTGCTTATTTATGCTTCTTTGTGCTTAATAGGTTCATTTAAAACACATTAATGCATAATATTGTGTAGTGGTTTATTAGATTTCATTGCGATCAATATTTCTTAGTTAAACTGCCTAAATAAGCTTAGTATAGAATAATTAGTGTTTGTGGTTTAAGTTCATGTTTCTGTGATTATTTAAGTTTCCTTAATCATAATTAATCAATACAAATCAGTTTCATGGCCTAAATTATCCATTTGCTTAAGAAAACTTAAAATCAGTGGAATAAAGGGGTGTTTGGAATTGTCTGTACTGAGTGGTATATTGAGTTTCATTGCTCAATATTTGTTTGCATATCACACTCAGAACCTTAAAACACCAAGTAAGTCATAGTTTTAGTTGAGATCACCCTGCAAGTCAAAATCTCATAGTTAATCACCTACACAGTTAACTGTGTAGGATTTTAGATCCATAATCATCCATATCAGTTTAATATTGGTTAAAGTAGTTGTATTTAGTCTAATCATAGCCTAATATCTTAATTACAGTCATTAGAATTAGATCAAACCTCAATAAAGTCAAACCAATGTTCTAATTGAAAAAGTCAAAATTGCATTCACTTAGTTTTTCCAAATCTGGTGGGATTTTTATAGAATTTTGTATCAAGATTCAGGCTTAGATCTTTTGAGGTTTAGTAGTCCCTCAGCTAATCTTGGAAGTCCCATTGTTCTTTTATTTTTATGATTTTTCTGCTGGGACCCACATCTGATCAAAGTTACCTGCAGGGCAAGGTATTGCCCTGCTCAGATCTGACCTCAGTCACCACACCACCTTTGGTGGTGGTTTCTGGTAACCACAGTGGTCCACAAGTCTCAAACTTGGTTTCTCCCAACCCCCCTCCTACCAGGGTTTAATATTTGACCTTTTGTTTGACCTAGAAACCTGTGGACCCCACTTGGATTTGCCCTTAAACTTTGTCCCATTTTCTTTCTTAGAAAACCAATAAGCAAAAGATTATTGTAGCTTATTGGCTTATTCAGTGGACCACAATTGTTTTTTCTAGCTTATACATGTTTACTTAACTTAGTTGAACTGGATTTTACCATAGTGGGTCCCACACAAGCTCATTTGAGCTTATTTGCTTATTCAGTCAACCAAAGTCAACTGTGGAGCTAATAAGCTTCCACAGTGCTTATTTTTAAGTTACAAAATAGTTGTTTTTATAAAAGTTGTTTGTTTTTAGGTATTAAATAGAATTTCAAAAGAAAAATCAAGAAAAACCAAAATAATAATAAGTGATAGTTTCTATTTAATATAATTTAAATTTTAATTTTCATTTTTATATTTTTATTAAGTAATTAGCATTTTTATATTTTTATTAATTACCTTTTATATTAAAGTAATTTTAGTAAATTTCTCAGATTTTTATTTCGTAATTTTTTTATTTATTAGATTTAATATTAGTTTTATTAATAATTAAGTTTTAAATAAGCATAATTAGTTTTTACAAAGTAACACCTAGATTTTATATTTTTCCTAGCTTTTATAAGTCATAAAATAATTTTAGGAATTTTTCCATAATTTCTACTGTTCATTTTATCATTTTTATAAATTAAATAGTTTAATTGGTAATTAATTAATAATTAGAATAATAATTAGAAAACTAGTTTAAAAATACATAAAATAAAGTTTTTATAATTTTTTAGGATTCCTGTGATGGTTAATTAGATTTAAAAAAATCTTCTTAATTATCTTCGACTTTTTAGTATTTATAATAATTTAAATCATATAAATAGTTAAATAATAATTAAATAGTAATTAATTAATAATAATTAGATAAATAGTAAGAAAAATATAATTTTATTTTTAAAATAAGTTTTATAATATTTTACACTTTTTGAAATTTTAATTTTATTTTTCTAAGACTTATTTTACATTTTCTTCTTTATTAGTTTATTATTAAATAATTAATAATAGTTATTAAATAATAATAATTAATTAAATAATTAGTAAATATAAAATAAATATTTTAAGTTTATTTAATTTGCATTTAAGCCCCTAAGGCATGCAAATTACTACTTTAGTTAAAATCGTTTTTGTTTCGGACGTTTACGTAGAATTAAATTAAATGTACGCGTTTTTAGATTTTTAACGTTTTTAAATTTCTAGTTTTCACGTAATCGTTAAAATAGTTTATCTAAGTTATTTTGTTTTATAAAACCCTAATGTAAACACTCACACTCACATTTATTCCTTTCCTGTTCATAATCACCAATCACATATTCGTTTTTAATACCATCCACACCTCGTCGGGACATAACGACCCGGGAAAACACTGTATTCCACGGAAGCATTGGCCTAAGCTGTTTGACTATTATAGTTGACCATTCATAAGTGGTTGACCAATAATCGTCTGACGGTTTACCACCAATCATTCTTCCCCATTACTCCATAACACAAGTACTTTACCCATGAGTCCCAATCGTCCCAAAACAATATGTACAAGGATATGACTCGACTTAGTAACCATGTAATCAATTAGATAATTAACTAAGGGTTTAAACATGTAACAATAATGCACTAAAGATGAGTGCATACACGGAAGGTTAAGGCGCTTTGGTTGCACATTTGGGTGGGTTATAACAATTTTTTCCTTTAAGTAAGATGCTTAAAGTTAGAAACGAAAAGATAGGCTCGGAGGGGTGTACTAGGCGTTTCGTGTACTAAAAACGAGTACAACGCTAAGGTGTGGGAAAAATTAATTGACTTTACTAGCCAAGTAATATGACTTAAATGGTCAAGTAATTATGATACGGGGTTAACACAAGGGTGATCCTAAAGCCTCTTATCATGTAGTAAATCCTACTACACGAATGTAGTCTCACTAGCGGTCTCGGGATGCATCACTAACGCAAGTTCTAGAATCTAAATACTACCGGTACACTCATAAGCACTAATAATAAATGCTTTTCCTATCAAATCTAAAGGTGAACCTCACATATTTGGGTGGAAAATTTTTCTGAATAGTACGGTTTTGTGCTAGTCATACAACTCCTATCCATGAGACGCTTGCTAAGGCTAAAGTTTCACTCCTAAATGTTGTAAAAAATTTAAATTTGGCGCTAAAATTACACTAACAAGTATTTCTCATAGTTTTATTACACACCTACCATCAAACAAACAAACTCAAGTGCAAGTGTATCCTATAAGGTATCATCATTTACCCTCTCCTTACACTTAGGATGAACATTGTCCCCAATGTTCAATTAAAGAATGTAAAAATGAAACAGGTAAAAGAATGAAATCAAATACTCCCCTGATTCATTCGGTGTGGATAGTGTGGTAACAAGGTTAGATCTTCCTCCAAGAAAATGAACAATCAAAGCTTCCCTTCCAGAAAAATAAATCATCTTCTTGTCATATATAATCTGTTAAACCTGAGAAAACAATCACAAAAACCCAAAGCATCAATCTGAACAAAGAAAACTCACAACTAGATGTAATTCCAGACTTAGGAATAAAAACAAAACAATTAAAGATATAATGCTTGTGGAATGAATGTTTGCAGATTTCCTGGAGTTTATAAAACTAAAGAATCAACAAAAACTTTAAGACTCCGTTAGAAAAACAAAATTCGCAAAATTTTCAGAATTTTACACATGACGCCGTCAAGAATTAATTCATGACGCGTCAGAAGTGACCTGCTGAAATCTTTACGTTAAGTCTCCAGAAAATTTCTGGAAAAACTTATGTCCTACTTCCTGGAAAATCCTGCAAAACATCATTATGACTCGATACAAGCATTTGACTCAAACAATTACTAATACACATGTTCATTTAATATTGTTGTGGTTCATGCTCAGTTTCATTCTTATAAACAAATTTGGGTTTCCCTTACACTTAGATTTTGCAAAATACCTTTATATGTAATTAAGACGAAGTTAAAAACAAAATAAAGCATTTTCACAATTTACTTTGAAACATGAGCCACAAACAACAAAAATAAAACATGCATACAGAAACAAATAAAATCAAATAAACAAACAAACAATCAAATAAATAAATAAAGCTTGGGTTGCCTGCCAATAAGCGCTTGTTTTTGTTCGAGTCACGAGCCTGACTCTACCCTTATTTAACGGAAATAGGGGAGGTTTTCCCTACACTTTGAATTAAGTGCGGGTGGAAGTAGTGATACACACCTTTAGGGTGGAAATATGTCACGTGAGGTGAAGGGGGTGAGTGAATGGCTTCCTTCATCATTGGTTGATGGGTGGGCCGGTTCCTCTTTTGTCTCCTAGAAATATATCTAAGGATGGAAAGGTGTGTAAAGATTGAGGTTCTGGTTCATCAACACTAGGAAATTCCCTAGAACTAGGAGTAAGGTTATCACTACAAGTATTCAAACCTATATCCTCAAGTGGTGCCTGGTCCAAGGGTTCTACCTCCATCGAAATTCTTAAAGTTTCTTCTACCTCTTCCGGGTAAGTCACGGGCGGTGTGTGTGCCTCAAATGATGGTAGGACTTGTGGGGTACTTAGTGGGCTTGGGTTTTCTACTATCTCTTCTGTCACATCAATATCACCTATGTGTTCATCTTGTATTATGGCAGTGCGTAACCATGACATGCAACTAACTGGCTCAACTCTAACCTCATGTGTGTCGTATGTTTTGGTGAAATCTATCCCGCTCATGCAACTAGGTAGTGCAACACTAACCATCTCATAATCTTGGTTTGATTCTAAGTCCATGCTCTTAGAAACTAGGTATTCTTGCTCATACGAATCTATCAATTCGTTATACTTATGGATCATGGTTAGGAAGCTTTCCTCAAAATTCATCAAAAGGGTTAGACTAAAAGGAATTGATCCTGTTAATGATCGTCTAATAGAAACATCACATGCATAGAATTCATTAAACCCATCTAACTCTACCCCCAACTTCATTTGAATATCACAAAGATCACGCAAAAATTCATAAGAATGATAAGAAACAAATCTATTTTTGATATACAATTGTTCCTCTATTGTCAATGATCTAAATGGAATTTCATCCGCCATAGTGACAAATGAAACTGGTTTTACAAACAAAGGGCACATAGAACAAGATAGACTACAAGAAAGCTAATAAAAAGAAAATAAAAATCTCACTAAAAAGGAATCAAATGAGTAGACCTAATCAAAATAAATTCCAACCTAAGCAATAACTATTCCCCGGGCTGCGGCGCCAAAAACTTGATACGTGGGAATCGCACCAGGCTTTATCTCTCGAGGGATCTCGAGAAGCTTACAACCCCCACCAGGCAGTGTACCTGATCGTTGTAGTATAGTATAGTGACAAGTACCGGGGGATTGATCGTTCAAATCAGGAATAGTGTCGCTAGGATTAGGAAGCCTAAAAACTAGATCTAGAGGTGAGGGATGATTCTTTTTGTATTTTTATATTTTTATAAAAGCAATTAAAATCTCGGGTTTTTGGAAGAGTGGGTGGAATTAGTTGCTAATCAACTAACCCAATAACTAAGATGCAATCAAAATAAAATAACAGAAATGAAAATAAAGCTAATTAAACTAGTGGTGTGAACAATAATGGGAGAATTGTGTTTACTTAGGTTTCATTACTCCCTATATATCTTTTACAGGTTGATAGTTTGTTACAATTGCGTAGATTCGTGGGGTGGCGTATGTACTTCCCCAACTCTATAAGCTCCTACTTCACTCCTATGTCGAGCCTGCAAGAAGCTCCTAACATGGGATCATTAGAATTTGCTCATGCATTAAATACAACCAAAATAATCTAGTACGCATTGGTTCATGTTTCTTAAGACGTTCAAGCATGTTACCTATGGAAGTCTGCCAGTTTTCTTAAGCCTAACATCGAAATCATTCATCCGTAACAACTATAAACAAACAATCAACCCATAATGAACATCTAGGTTTCACTATATCTAAGCAAACACACAAAAGATCTAGCCTAGCATGTTAAATTCAAGACAAGCGTAAGATATATTCAAACAACACATAGACATATTGAATGAATTGAAAGGATACTTATCTCAATTGAACATGAAAGGTTTCAAAGGGTAAAAACCCTTCAAAGAACAGTAAAATTCATGCTAGGGTTTTTCCAAAGTTATCCCCTCTTAAGTTACATATTATGAGTGAAAATTGCAAAACTATTTATAGATTTTACAGGGTGACGGAGTCAAGAAGGAATATCTGACGCCGTCAACTCGCCGCCCATAATGAGATCGGATTGCCTAGATCCAAGTTTGACGCCGTCATGTGTAATTTAGTTGTAGGACGTCACCATATCTTGAACAATGACGGCCAAGCTTGACGCCGTCACGTTTTCTCTGGATCGTCGCCACTTTCATCTCTTGTTTACTCTTGACGCCGTCACATGAAGCCTCTTGACGTCGTCAGGTACTGTTCCCAACAAGGAAAATTAAGACTTTGCCGTTTTCTTCACTTTTATGCTCCAAAAACGTCCAAAATGCTTCCTTTTCCAGAATTCACTCCAAAAGTACCTAAAATCACAAAAGGAATGATTTAGGGCAATATTTGATCAAATAAATTCAAATCCGGGCTTAAATGACCCCATAAAAATGGCTCATTTTTCGCCTCATCAAGTAAGTTGAAACCCCGATTAATGCTCAATGCTCAGCTATTCTTCTCAAAAAGCTTCCCGAGAAGCTTGGAGATTCGGGAATGTTTCTCATTCCTTGTTCTTTAAAAGATCAAGAGGTTTGCAATGCCCTGGCTGATTCAGGTGCAAGCATTAACCTTATGCCGTTGTCGATCTATGAACAACTTGGAATGGGAGATCTTAAACCGACTCGTATGACTTTAGAGCTTGCTAATCATTCGATTACTCACCCGGTCGGAATTGCTGAAGATGTATTTGTTCGAGTAAATTCGTGTACTTTCCCAGCCGACTTTGTTGTTATTAATTACGAGGCCAATCCGAGAGTTCCTCTTATACAAGGGACACCATTTTTACGAACCGCAAAAGCCCTAGTCGACCATTTTGAAGATACTCTGACTTTGAGACATGACGATGATATAATGATTTTCCGTACCGACGCTTCAAAATCTAAGAAATATATCGTTAAAAGCATAGATATTGTTAATTACTCCTTTGATGATTATTTGAAACCAATCGTCTCCGACTCTTCCCCATCTTTTTCTCCGATTGAGGAATATGATTTCTTTTTGGAAGAGGTCGATGAATTTCTTGCTATTGATACGATTCCTTTATCAGAGATTGATGATTCTTACTTAGATTCAGAGGGAGATATTCTTTTTCTTGAAAATTTGTTAAACGATGAACCATTAATCCCTCCGGATAAAATTAAGAAAAAAATTGAGCCAACGATTGAAGATCCTCTGGAGCCCGAGCCCGAGAAATTTTTACCCGACTATGAATGTTTTTCATTTGATACGACCGAGGAAATTAGTAGCATTCCCACTTCTTATCCTGATCAATTTTATCCGGTTTATGAAGCTTTTCACTTTGATATCGATCATACGGAAGAGACAGGTAGTGGCAGTACCACTTCTCTTTCTTTTATCTCTCTTCCGGAGTATGATTCGTTTTGTTTTGATAAGATTGATTATGATTTTGAAAAGATCTCTGGTGAACTTTCTTATCCAGAGTATGATCACTTTTGTTTTGATCTCAAAAATAATCATGACCCGGGAGGCATTTTTGAATATTAGAGTTTTCATGAAAATTTTATCCCACCCCTCCCACCCGGGAAAGTTTTTCAAATGAGCTTTAATGATGAGATTCATAATTCCATAATTATGAAGTCTCCTTTTTATGATGATGAATTGTTCATGATTGTTATCATGACGTTCTTTCCATTTATCACATTTGGTGTGATTTCTCTTCTCCGTCACTCCATCGGGAGTGAGGACTCTATTTTTGACCCTGGTATCATTTCTAATAGTTTTCACTATTAGAATACCAATGGTTATCACATCAGGGTGGAACTTTTAAATAATTCATATGTTTATCCAAATAGTTTGAATGAAAGCCCGATGGAGATTATCTTTTCCACGGATTTTTCCTCAAGGAAGAATTAATTCGGGGATCGAGTCAAGCTCATGTGACTCGGTGAACAAAAACAAGCGCTTCGTGGGAGGCAACCCATGCTTATCCAATTCATCTTCTTATATTCCTTATTTCTAACAAATAACGTGAGGAGGGGGTGACCTCTTCCAATCTTGTGTTTCGTGGTTGTTTGTGAATATTCCGCGAAAGTATAGGGTTTCCCCGGGTCGTTATGTCCCGACGAGGTATGATGGTATAAAAACGGGTTTGTGATCAGGTGAATTTGGACAGGAAAGGGCATATAAGGGTTTGAATGATTACACTAAGGAAATACGAATGAGAACGATTTAAACAAACTATATTAACAATTACTTGAAACCTAGTTAACCTAAAACGTAATCTAAAAATTTAAAATCAGAATTTGCTTATAAATAAGCAGAAAAATAAGCCAAAAGGGCTTAAATAGAAGCTCTCACTTTATTTAAATTTGGTTTTTCTTTATTTTACAAACTAAATTTACTAACGTAACCCAAATTAAAAAACGTAAAAGTTATTTAAATAAAACGTGCGTTTAAGTCAAAATAAACGCGAGTGCGCAAAATAAAAAGTGAAAATAGAGCTACACTAACCCTACGGGCATGAAAATTATATTTTTACGAACCTAAAGATAAAAGAAAATTTGAGAAAAAAGAAAATTATTTTTTTGACTTTATAATTATTTATTATTAATTAAAAACTATTTAAATACTAATAAATCTAATTTAAATTACAAAAATACTAAATGAACAGTAATAAATATAAAAAGTTTCCTAAAAATAGTTAATACTATTGTTAAGCTAAGAAAAATATAAAATGGATGAAAAGCTTATAAATAAGCAGTACAATAAGCTGATAAGCTAAATAAGCTTAGAATGAAAATATGTACTATATAAAAAAGAAAAGAAAGTTAAAACACTAAGAAAGCCTTAGCCCAGATGGTGCATGGCTTTGGTCTGAGTGTTGACCAGTCAACCCAAGAGGTCTAAGGGTCGAATCTGGCTTATGACCATTTTGCAAAACCTTTTTATTTTTCTATTTTTCTTTTTGGAAAACACTTCAACCATAAAACTTAACAACTTTTGTGAAGGGTGAATTCTTAGAAAAACCAAATAAGCTCTGTGGAGAGCTTATTTCCCAACAATACACAAAAAATAAGCCAAAATGAGATTTTTAACTAAATAAGCTATAAATAAGCTACCACCTAAGAACCAAAGGTTAAATAAGCTAAAGGTACTGAGATAGGTACAAAATAAGTCAAAATAAAGAGAAAGGCACAATGAAATAAGCCACAAAGCCAAATAAGCAAAACCAACAACCCACAATAAACCAACAGACCTCACAGGCCAATTGCAGCCCTCTGTGGGGCCCACAGAGTTGATCAAGGGTCCAGAATAAAGGTGGATCCAAAAAGCTGGTCTGGTGAGGTTTTAAATAAGCCAAGTTTCACACCCTGGGGGTCACAAATAAGCTTAGGAGGGGGCTTTGAAATCAGATGTGCAACCTGGGTGCAGGGGAGTTTATGGGTCAAACCAGCAAATTCAAGACCAAAATTGAGTGGGTGAATGGAGTTCAAAGTGCAATTTTCTTTTTGAGCTTCACAAACAAGCTACCAAGGATTGTATAACAGCAAATGCTATCTAATTCTAACTAAAATTCAACCCTACAGAGGCTTTTGAAATCTGTCTTAATCCTTGGTATGCAATCTTGACTTTTCAGATTGTCATACAATTTTGACCTAGATGAATTTGGATTGCTTCTAGATTACTAAAATGAAAGTGATAAGCAAATGTGAGACCAAATCGAGCTACATCTCATACTGATGCAGCTAAAACATCCAATAAGCAGAAAAAATATGAAACAGTGACAGAAAACAAGGACTTACAGATGCATTTTGACTTTTTATGCTACTAACCTACAATTTTATGTTGTTTCTAACCTAAATGTACCTAATGAGAGATGTTTTAACTAAAAGTAATACCTAAAATCAAGTAACTCACACAACCAGTCCTTAATCCAAACACTGCTATAAGTGCTACCTGTTTTTGATTTTCAAGTGGGAGTGTCCATTACAAGCTAGGACTTGGATTCACATAGTTAAAACAGTTATAATGAAAGCCTATGAGCAAGTTAAAACTGAAAGTGAGCAACTAACTGAGCTTGAATCACTTATGCCATATTTTTGGATTTTATTGTGTTATTGAGCACCTAAGAGAATAACTGAGCTAAACATTTTCACAAGGGCATCTAACAAATCTAGTAACCTATGAAAACAGAAAATTAGCAAATAAGCAATGATGAAGACAGATTAAGCAATTAACACTAATGAGAAGTTTAATAAAAAAACTAAGATTTGTAAACATGAGAAACTCACATTGATTACTGCTCAAAACAGGTTTGTAATGCTCATTGGAGCTTAACACCAAGCTGCTTCACCCAAATCAACCACATACCCTTCCTAAACCAGTTAAACTATTTATGATTCCCTGTTGACTTTCTTTGACCTTTTGGAAATTTATGATTAAATCGGTCATTTGAACTCAAATAAGCTCCTAACAGGCTATAATTAGCTTGAATAAGCTTATTGAGCAGAATTGGGGGCTTATGGAAATTATTCAAACATAAATGGAGTTTAAGGCTAAATCATGAAAATAGGCTGCAAAGGAATTGCAAAGAGAACTGAATTTCTTTTATTTAAAAGTTAAATACACTGCTGAAATTGAGATTACAAGGCTGAATTTTAAAATGTTAAACTAATTTAAACTAAATTTGACATTAACAATACATTAAGCTACACTACTCTCATTAAAACCAACCAACCAACTTCTTCTCTTTCTTTCTTTATTTATAAGCTTCCAGAGGGTCCATAGTGCATTTCCCATCTCATATTGTGACCATTGGAAGGTTTTTGAATGATCCTGACTCTTCAATCCTTTTCGCGAGAAACTTTGGTTTTGCAAGTTGGAGTGGTTTGCTTGTAGCAGGGGGTGTGGTTTGGATTGTTGTGTTTGTTTAGAGTAGGTATGGCAGTGGAGATGATGAGGGTGTAAGGTGAAGGTGATGATGAGAGGGGGCAGAGGGTTGCAGAGGAGTCACGGGGGAGGGATAAGGGAGTTGGAGTTGTTTGACTGGGGTCAATGAGGGTCAAAGGAAAGGTTGACTTGGGTGGAAATAATAAAAACGGGAGGAGATATTATTTGTGGAGGTGGGCTGGTATTGTTGGGCCTGGGAAGGTTGTTTGGGCTTGGGTGGGTGATGAGGCGAAAAATGATCCGTTTTTAGGGGGTCATTTAAGCCCGAATCCGACTTTATTTGATCAAATATTGCCCTAAATCGTTCCTTTTGTGATTTTAGGTGTTTGGAGAGTGAATTCTGGAAAAGAAGCCATTTTGGACGTTTTTGGAGCATAAAAGTGAAGAAAACGGCAAAGTATCAATTTTCCATGCTGAAGACACTAGGTGACGGCGTCAAGAGTTACACCCTGACGGCGTCAGACATCAAGAATAAAACACCGTAGTTGATGACGGCGTCAAAAGTCATCCTGACGGCGTCAAAGTACCAAGAATAAAATACCGTGGTTGGTGACGGCGTCACATAGGCCGTCATAAGTAGATCAAGGCCGTCCGAGGAAGTATTTGGCGGCGAGGTGACGGCGTCACATGGTTGTCTTGACGCCGTCAGCCCAGTTTTCCTATATATAGTTTTCTAGTTTTTACATTAAAGAGAGAGAAGTTTTGGTGAAACCCTAAAGACGAATTTGGTGCCTCTTTTACAGGTTTTTCAAGGGTTCCAAACCCTTGATACCTTGCATTGTAATTGAGATAAGTGTTCTTCTAATTCAATCAATATGTCTATGTGTTGGTTGTCTATATCTTGTTCTTGTCTCAATTCCATTATGCTAGGCTAGATCTCTCTTGTGTTTGCTTAGATCTAATGAAACCTAGATGTTGATTATGTGTTGATTACTTGTTTATTCTTGTTCTTGGATGAATGATTTATATGTTAGGCTTAAGAAAACTGGCAGATCTCCAAATGGTAACATGCTTGAACGTCTTAAGAAACATGAACCGAGGCGTACTAGGTCTTTATTGGTTGTATTTAATGCATGAGCCACTGTTTACAATCCCTATAGTTGTGCTGGGTCATGGTGTAGGAGGAGATAAGAGCTCATAGAGTTGGGGAGTTATGTATGCCACCCCACGAATGGTATTAAGGAATACAATCCGTCATCCATACAAGTATAACAAGTAATTAACGTGTAAAAGATGTCTAGGGAGTAGTGAAGTCTAAGTAAACACAATTTCTCCAATTACTGCTCACAACCTTAGTATAATTTAGTTTAATTTCATTTTCAGTATTTTATTTTGAATATATATTAGTTTTGGGTTATTTGAATAGCAACTAATTCCGCCCACTCTTCCAAAACCCGAGATTTTACTTGCTTTCATAAAAATATAAAAACACAAAAATAATCATCTCTCACCTCTAGAACTAGTAATTAGGCTTTCTAATCCTAGCGACACTATTCCTAAGCTGAACGATCAATCCCCCGGTACTTGTCACTATACTATACTACAACGATCAGGTACACTGCCTGGTGGGGGTTGTAAGCTTCTCGAGATCCCTCGAGAGGTAAAGCCTGTTGCGATTCCCACGCATCAAGTTTTTGGCGCCGCTGCCGGGGAATAGTTATTGTCTAGGTTAGAATTTCTTTTTATTAGGTCTACTTGCTAGATTCCTTTCTAGTAAGATTTTTATTTTTATTTTTTAGGTCTTCTTTAGTCTATCTTATTTCTTCGTGCCTTTGTTCGTAACTCTTTACCATCCGACATCATGGAAGGTGGTAACATCTTTGAACCCGTCATCCCACCACAATAAAATCCACCACTAGAACCCCTTAGGCCCCGAACCTTAGGAGAGTACTCCCGACCTAGCCATCAAGGCTACCGAAACACCATTGAGCTCACCGGAGCCAATGTGACCCCCTTGCGATCCGACACCATCCGGTTGGTGCAAAGCGGATGTGCATTCCATGGACTTCGTTCCGAAGATCCAAACCAACACCTTAAGGACTTCCTCAAAATCGTAGATTCCATAGACCTAGGTGTTGAAACTAGAGAGACTACCCGTTTACGCCTATTCCAATTCTCTCTACGGGATCAAGCTAGTCAATGGCTTGAGCGTTTACCCGCGGGATCCATCACCACATGGGATGATCTCACCACTCATTTCCTTGCTCAATTTTTCCCACCGGGGAGAACTACTAAGCTTAGGAATGACATCTTGATGTTTCAACAACGTCAAAATGAATCTCTTTATGAAGCATGGACTCGTTTCAAGGACTTACTCCAAAAAGTCCCTCATCATGGCATAGATCTTTGGCTCCAAGTCCAAATTTTTTATGACCATATCGACATCTCCACGAGGCGAACCATTGACCAATCGGCCGGTGGTAAGCTACGTGATCTTAGTGCGGAACAATCATGGGAACTCATAGAAGATCTTGCTCTCTATGACAACGAAAGTTGGAATGATCCCCGTGACTTGAACAAAACGGTCAAGGCAATATCTTTGCCTTCAAACAATTCTAGCACTCCCGACCGTAGGATCATGGAACTTGAAGGTCGAGTCAAGTCTCTCATGAAATCCTACGAAGCTCATAAACCTTCAAGCCAAGTAAGCAGAATCGCTTCTACATGCAAACTATGCAATGGTCCTCATGAGACCCATAACTGCATGGAACTTCCAAAACGTGCTTATAACGAATTCACATCATCGCACATAGGTCAGGGTCCTCGAACTTCTGCCGAAGCCTATGAGGCATGGAAGGATAAACCTGATTTTAAAGGGTACCAAACGCGAAGCGTATCCTTCAATGACTCCTCACCACTCACTTGGTCCGAGCATTTTCCATCACAAGGCATTCCTAGGCAAAGCTGTGAAAATACTTTAAAGAAATTCATTCTCTCTCAAGAACTACAGCTCGCTACGCTCGAGGCCAAATTTAAACAACAGTAGGATGATGTAAACAACAAGATTTGTAATCTGTTGACTGCTATCAAAGAGCATATTGATAATAGGCCCATTCCCGTTAATGAGGTTAAATCTGCTACCATCATGAGTCCATCAGCCTCCCCTGTAAAAATAAAAAGTCCTTGCAAGCTATTCAAACATCTGTATCCTAACGGAAAAGAACCCGTCAACCCCCTGGACCAATCCACTTCGTAAACACCATCACCACGATATCTGCTTCAACACCCAACCCAACCCAACAACAACCTAACAAATTCAGTCAGACAGCGAAGGAGGAGACCTCAAGGGTTGACCATGATTTGGCAAGAAAACCTACCGACTCACCTGAGCAATACACCGTGCAAGAATCAGACAAACCGGATGAAAGGAAAGAGAAATCGGAAGAGCACGAGAAAGATCCAACCATTTTGGGTAAATCTATTATAGAAGAACCCGAGGGAAAAATGGAGGATGTTATTAGTGTGGGTAACAATCATACTAAGGAAAGTAACCTTAAAGTTTTCAAGATCCCCTGTACCATTAAGGAAAAGCTCTTAACCGATAGTCATATAGATCCTAGCTTCCCAATCAACATAATCCCCCTCTCCCTATACCACAAAACCTTCCCAGAGCACGTTGCGTGCAAGAGAGTAATAGAAAATTTATCAATTAGGATTGGGGAGCTTGTTTACAATACTGACCTCACCGTGGTTGATGACGAGGACCCTTTCACCAATCAAACGTTAACCAACCCTGTCCTTGGGATGCCATTTATCAATGAATCGGGAGCAATCCTTGATGAGAAAGATGGTAGTGTATTACTCACTGATGGTGTTAGGAAGGTAATTTTTCGTAAGGATAGTGAGGAGGTATACGAATATCGTCCCTCCCTTGAGGGGAATCTATATGGGTTAAAGGATGGAGAGTTGAGGAAGATAAGACGGCGTGATCCAAGTAATCTCAAAATCCCTTGTATGATCGGTCATAAGTATTTCGATAACATTTACATAAATGTATTCATGCCTAAGAATGTTATGTCCCTATTCCATTACAACAATATCTGCAAATGGGGGATGATTTACAAGGGAGAGAAAGTGGTTGGTAAGGATCATGAAATCCAGGTGTTCATAGGAAATATGGCATTCCCTATGGAATTCACGATTGTGGATAACATAGAGGACTATGTCGACCCTAGATTATCACAAGTCGTCTTTGGAGCACCCTTTTGTGAAATCACTAATTTGATAGTGGATGACTTGAACGGAATCATGACCTTCACTGATGGGATTAGGAGGATTTCATACCAAACGCCATACAAGAGAAAAGACCTTAAGGGAATAGATTGCGACGGGCTTGATATGATGAGCTCCCAACTTATCTTATATGATGAAGATGTTAGGAGAGGGTGTAGAAATATTTATGATTTATCATGTGGATTCTTTAAGAATGTTAGTAAGCTCGGCTCTAAGTATCGACGAGATGTTTTCGAATTCGAAGATCCGAAGTACTTGCACTATGAAAGCGATACTAGTTTAGAAGACGACCTAGAGAGTGGAACCAATGATGAGATCAAGTAGTAACCCATGACTTTGAGTCTAGCTACAAGACTCGTAAATAAAGAAAAGCGCTTCTTGGGAGGCAACCCATGTTTTGTGTGATTTTATTTGTTTGATTGTTATTTGCTTCCGCATGCATGTTTTATTTTTATTGTTGGTTGATCATGTTTCTCAATTAAAATGTGGAAATACTTTACTATGTTGTTTGGCCTAGTCTTAACTCCAACCTAAAAGTATTTTTGCAAAAGATAAGTGTAAGGGGAAACCCCAAATATGTTTTCAAGAAACAAACCGATCATGATTCTCCACAATATTAAATGAACATGTATATTCGTATTTGTTAGAGTCAAATGCTTGTATTGAGTCATAATGAAGTTTTGCAGGATTTTCCAGGAAGTAGGACGAAGTTTTTACAGAAATTTTCCGGAAACTTAACATAAGAATTTCTGCAGGTCCATTCTGACGGCGTCAGGGGTTTACTCTTGACGGCGTCAGGAGTTAAAAATCTGGAAATTTTACCGGTTTTGTTTTTCTAACGGAGTCTTATGGTTTTTGTGAATTATTAAGTTTTATAATCTCCAGGAAATCTGCAAACTTCATTCCACAAGCATTATATCTTACTTTGTTTTCTAGGATTTAGGAACTTATATAGGATGCCGCCGATTTTACGCGAGGTTGTCTTGTCTATTTTCTCAGGATTTACAGGTTATTTTTGACAAGGAGATGATTTATATTCTGGAAGGGAAGCTTTGATTGTTCGTTTTCTTGGAAGAAGATTTAACCTGGCCAACCTAAAATCCATACCGAGCGAATCAGGGGAGTATTTGATTTCATTCTCTTTACTTTTTCACTTTTACATTCTTTACTTGAACATTGGGGACAATGTTCATCTTAAGTGTAAGGGGAGGGTAAAAAGATGATACCTTACATATGCACTTTCACTTGAGTTTGTTTTGTTTGATAGTAGATGTGTAATAAAACTACGAGAAATACTTGTTATTGCAATTTTAGCGCCAAATTTAAAATTTTTTACAACATTTAGGAGTGAAACTTTAGCCATAGCAAGCGTCTCATAGATAGGAGATTGTATGACTAGCACATAACTGTATATTCAGAAAGATTTTCCACCCAAAAATGTGAGGTTCGCCTTTAGATTTGATAGGAAAAGCATTTACTATTAGTGCTTATGAGTGTACCGGTAGCATTTAGATTCTAGAACTTGCGTTAGTGATGCATCCCGAGACCGCTAGTGAGACTACATTCATGTGGTAGGATTTACTACATGATAAGAGGCATTAGGATCACCCTTGTGTTAAACCCGTATTACAATTACTTGACCATTTAAGTCATATTACTTGGCTAGTTAAGTCAACTAATTTTCCCCACACCCTTAGCGTTGTACTCATTTTTAGTACACGATACCCCTAGTACACCCCTCCGAGCCTATCTTTTCGTTTCTAACTTTAAGCATTTTACTTAAAGGAAGAATTTGTTACACCCCACTTAAATGTACAACCAAATCGCCTTAGCCTTCCGTGTATGCGCTCATTTTTAGTACATTATTGTTATTTGTTAAACCCTAAGTTAACTTTCTAATTGATTACATGGTTGCTAAGTCGAGTCATATCCTTGTACATATTGTTTTGGGACGATTGCGACTCATGGGTAAGTACTTATTTTATGCAGTAATGGGGAAGAACATAATATTATTACCCCCATATATACGTTAATCTTAAAAGTACTCCAAGTGTTTTGATTTTCTTAATTCGAGTCATTAGATTAGTTTAATCTAAAGTATGTAAAGATACAAGTGTAAGGGGAATTCTCATCCCCTATGATGTATTATTTTGGATGGTAGGGTAAGAGTGTATGCAAAAAAAAAAAAAAAAAAAAAAAAAAAAAAAATCGAAAAAACAAGAAAAAGAAAAAAAATAGAAAAAAGAAAAAGAGAAAAAACATACGGACTACCATCCCGTTTCATTCTATGTTTATTTTATGTTTTTGTTATTTTTTATTTATTAGCTTAAGTCGAGTCTAGTCTTGGCTTAGTAACGCCATATTGTACATGTAATTAACCAAGATTGTTAACTCGTCACCAGTAAAACTTCCTTTATCCAACAAAACCGTGTAATTCATATCCCTATACCTAACGTTACAACCCTTTAAAAGACCTCTTTGATAGTTTATCCTAGGTGCTTACGCCATGCGGTGGAGGTTTGATCCTTTCTCAAGCCTATGGTAATCTATTTTGCTATGACAGGTAGTGAGAGATATCTTCCATTTCCATAATGTTATATTACTTTATTACACCCGAGAGATGTGAGTATCTAAACACTATTTGTGAGGTGCTTGTGTATGACCTCTGTGCTTGTCTATTGGTCTTTAGTGGAACCATTATTTGTTGTAATTACTTTTATATTAGTGTTAAATGACCCCTAACTTGTCTTTTGAGTAGAATAAAAGCTCATTTGCTTGAGGACAAGCAAATCTCAAGTGTAAGGGTATATGATGAGGCGAAAAATGATCCGTTTTTAGGGGGTCATTTAAGCCCGAATCCGACTTTATTTGATCAAATATTGCCCTAAATTGTTCCTTTTGTGATTTTAGGTGTTTGGAGAGTGAATTCTGGAAAAGAAGCCATTTTGGACGTTTTTGGAGCATAAAAGTGAAGAAAACGGCAAAGTATCAATTTTCCATGCTGAAGACACTAGGTGACGGCGTCAAGAGTTACACCCTGACGGCGTCAGACATCAAGAATAAAACACCGTAGTTGATGACGGCGTCAAAAGTCATCCTGACGGCGTCAAAGTACCAAAAATAAAATACCGTGGTTGGTGACGGCGTCACATAGGCCGTCATAAGTAGATCAAGGACGTCCGAGGAAGTATTTGGCGGCGAGGTGACGGCGTCACATGGTTGTCTTGACGCCGTCAGCCCAGTTTTCCTATATATAGTTTTCTAGTTTTTACATTAAAGAGAGAGAAGTTTTGGTGAAACCCTAAAGACGAATTTGGTGCCTCTTTTACAGGTTTTTCAAGGGTTCCAAACCCTTGATACCTTGCATTGTAATTGAGATAAGTGTTCTTCTAATTCAATCAATATGTCTATGTGTTGGTTGTCTATATCTTGTTCTTGTCTCAATTCCATTATGCTAGGCTAGATCTCTCTTGTGTTTGCTTAGATCTAATGAAACCTAGATGTTGATTATGTGTTGATTACTTGTTTATTCTTGTTCTTGGATGAATGATTTATATGTTAGGCTTAAGAAAACTGGCAGATCTCCAAATGGTAACACGCTTGAACGTCTTAAGAAACATGAACCGAGGCGTACTAGGTCTTTATTGGTTGTATTTAATGCATGAGCCACTGTTTACAATCCCTATAGTTGTGCTGGGTCATGGTGTAGGAGGAGATAAGAGCTCATAGAGTTGGGGAGTTATGTATGCCACCCCACGAATGGTATTAAGGAATACAATCCGTCATCCATACAAGTATAACAAGTAATTAACGTGTAAAAGATGTCTAGGGAGTAGTGAAGTCTAAGTAAACACAATTTCTCCAATTACTGCTCACAACCTTAGTATAATTTAGTTTAATTTCATTTTCAGTATTTTATTTTGAATATATATTAGTTTTGGGTTATTTGAATAGCAACTAATTCCGCCCACTCTTCCAAAACCCGAGATTTTACTTGCTTTCATAAAAATATAAAAACACAAAAATAATCATCTCTCACCTCTAGAACTAGTAATTAGGCTTTCTAATCCTAGCGACACTATTCCTAAGCTGAACGATCAATCCCCCGGTACTTGTCACTATACTATACTACAACGATCAGGTACACTGCCTGGTGGGGGTTGTAAGCTTCTCGAGATCCCTCGAGAGGTAAAGCCTGTTGCGATTCCCACGCATCAAATTTTTGGCGCCGCTGCCGGGGAATAGTTATTGTCTAGGTTAGAATTTCTTTTTATTAGGTCTACTTGCTAGATTCCTTTCTAGTAAGATTTTTATTTTTATTTTTTAGGTCTTCTTTAGTCTATCTTATTTCTTCGTGCCTTTGTTCGTAACTCTTTACCATCCGACATCATGGAAGGTGGTAACATCTTTGAACCCGTCATCCCACCACAATAAAATCCACCACTAGAACCCCTTAGGCCCCGAACCTTAGGAGAGTACTCCCGACCTAGCCATCAAGGCTACCGAAACACCATTAAGCTCACCGGAGCCAATGTGACCCCCTTGCGATCCGACACCATCCGGTTGGTGCAAAGCGGATGTGCATTCCATGGACTTCGTTCCGAAGATCCAAACCAACACCTTAAGGACTTCCTCAAAATCGTAGATTCCATAGACCTAGGTGTTGAAACTAGAGAGACTACCCGTTTACGCCTATTCCAATTCTCTCTACGGGATCAAGCTAGTCAATGGCTTGAGCGTTTACCCGCGGGATCCATCACCACATGGGATGATCTCACCACTCATTTCCTTGCTCAATTTTTCCCACCGGGGAGAACTACTAAGCTTAGGAATGACATCTTGATGTTTCAACAACGTCAAAATGAATCTCTTTATGAAGCATGGACTCGTTTCAAGGACTTACTCCAAAAAGTCCCTCATCATGGCATAGATCTTTGGCTCCAAGTCCAAATTTTTTATGACCATATCGACATCTCCACGAGGCGAACCATTGACCAATCGGCCGGTGGTAAGCTACGTGATCTTAGTGCGGAACAATCATGGGAACTCATAGAAGATCTTGCTCTCTATGACAACGAAAGTTGGAATGATCCCCGTGACTTGAACAAAACGGTCAAGGCAATATCTTTGCCTTCAAACAATTCTAGCACTCCCGACCGTAGGATCATGGAACTTGAAGGTCGAGTCAAGTCTCTCATGAAATCCTACGAAGCTCATAAACCTTCAAGCCAAGTAAGCAGAATCGCTTCTACATGCAAACTATGCAATGGTCCTCATGAGACCCATAACTGCATGGAACTTCCAAAACGTGCTTATAACGAATTCACATCATCGCACATAGGTCAGGGTCCTCGAACTTCTGCCGAAGCCTATGAGGCATGGAAGGATAAACCTGATTTTAAAGGGTACCAAACGCGAAGCGTATCCTTCAATGACTCCTCACCACTCACTTGGTCCGAGCATTTTCCATCACAAGGCATTCCTAGGCAAAGCTGTGAAAATACTTTAAAGAAATTCATTCTCTCTCAAGAACTACAGCTCGCTACGCTCGAGGCCAAATTTAAACAACAGTAGGATGATGTAAACAACAAGATTTGTAATCTGTTGACTGCTATCAAAGAGCATATTGATAATAGGCCCATTCCCGTTAATGAGGTTAAATCTGCTACCATCATGAGTCCATCAGCCTCCCCTGTAAAAATAAAAAGTCCTTGCAAGCTATTCAAACATCTGTATCCTAATGGAAAAGAACCCGTCAACCCCCCTGGACCAATCCACTTCGTAAACACCATCACCACGATATCTGCTTCAACACCCAACCCAACCCAACAACAACCTAACAAATTCAGTCAGACAGCGAAGGAGGAGACCTCAAGGGTTGACCATGATTTGGCAAGAAAACCTACCGACTCACCTGAGCAATACACCGTGCAAGAATCAGACAAACCGGATGAAAGGAAAGAGAAATCGGAAGAGCACGAGAAAGATCCAACCATTTTGGGTAAATCTATTATAGAAGAACCCGAGGGAAAAATGGAGGATGTTATTAGTGTGGGTAACAATCATACTAAGGAAAGTAACCTTAAAGTTTTCAAGATCCCCTGTACCATTAAGGAAAAGCTCTTAACCGATAGTCATATAGATCCTAGCTTCCCAATCAACATAATCCCCCTCTCCCTATACCACAAAACCTTCCCAGAGCACGTTGCGTGCAAGAGAGTAATAGAAAATTTATCAATTAGGATTGGGGAGCTTGTTTACAATACTGACCTCACCGTGGTTGATGACGAGGACCCTTTCACCAATCAAACGTTAACCAACCCTGTCCTTGGGATGCCATTTATCAATGAATCGGGAGCAATCCTTGATGAGAAAGATGGTAGTGTATTACTCACTGATGGTGTTAGGAAGGTAATTTTTCGTAAGGATAGTGAGGAGGTATACGAATATCGTCCCTCCCTTAAGGGGAATCTATATGGGTTAAAGGATGGAGAGTTGAGGAAGATAAGACGGCGTGATCCAAGTAATCTCAAAATCCCTTGTATGATCGGTCATAAGTATTTCGATAACATTTACATAAATGTATTCATGCCTAAGAATGTTATGTCCCTATTCCATTACAACAATATCTGCAAATGGGGGATGATTTACAAGGGAGAGAAAGTGGTTGGTAAGGATCATGAAATCCAGGTGTTCGTAGGAAATATGGCATTCCCTATGGAATTCACGATTGTGGATAACATAGAGGACTATGTCGACCCTAGATTATCACAAGTCGTCTTTGGAGCACCCTTTTGTGAAATCACTAATTTGATAGTGGATGACTTGAACGGAATCATGACCTTCACTGATGGGATTAGGAGGATTTCATACCAAACGCCATACAAGAGAAAAGACCTTAAGGGAATAGATTGCGACGGGCTTGATATGATGAGCTCCCAACTTATCTTATATGATGAAGATGTTAGGAGAGGGTGTAGAAATATTTATGATTTATCATGTGGATTCTTTAAGAATGTTAGTAAGCTCGGCTCTAAGTATCGACGAGATGTTTTCGAATTCGAAGATCCGAAGTACTTGCACTATGAAAGCGATACTAGTTTAGAAGACGACCTAGAGAGTGGAACCAATGATGAGATCAAGTAGTAACCCATGACTTTGAGTCTAGCTACAAGACTCGTAAATAAAGAAAAGCGCTTCTTGGGAGGCAACCCATGTTTTGTGTGATTTTATTTGTTTGATTGTTATTTGCTTCCGCATGCATGTTTTATTTTTATTGTTGGTTGATCATGTTTCTCAATTAAAATGTGGAAATACTTTACTATGTTGTTTGGCCTAGTCTTAACTCCAACCTAAAAGTATTTTTGCAAAAGATAAGTGTAAGGGGAAACCCCAAATATGTTTTCAAGAAACAAACCGATCATGATTCTCCACAATATTAAATGAACATGTATATTCGTATTTGTTAGAGTCAAATGCTTGTATTGAGTCATAATGAAGTTTTGCAGGATTTTCCAGGAAGTAGGACGAAGTTTTTCCAGAAATTTTCCGGAAACTTAACATAAGAATTTCTGCAGGTCCATTCTGACGGCGTCAGGGGTTTACTCTTGACGGCGTCAGGAGTTAAAAATCTGGAAATTTTACCGGTTTTGTTTTTCTAACGGAGTCTTATGGTTTTTGTGAATTATTAAGTTTTATAATCTCCAGGAAATCTGCAAACTTCATTCCACAAGCATTATATCTTACTTTGTTTTCTAGGATTTAGGAACTTATATAGGATGCCGCCGATTTTACGCGAGGTTGTCTTGTCTATTTTCTCAGGATTTACAGGTTATTTTTGACAAGGAGATGATTTATATTCTGGAAGGGAAGCTTTGATTGTTCGTTTTCTTGGAAGAAGATTTAACCTGGCCAACCTAAAATCCATACCGAGCGAATCAGGGGAGTATTTGATTTCATTCTCTTTACTTTTTCACTTTTACATTCTTTACTTGAACATTGGGGACAATGTTCATCTTAAGTGTAAGGGGAGGATAAAAAGATGATACCTTACATATGCACTTTCACTTGAGTTTTTGTTTGATAGTAGATGTGTAATAAAACTACGAGAAATACTTGTTAGTGCAATTTTAGCGCCAAATTTAAATTTTTTTACAACATTTAGGAGTGAAACTTTAGCCATAGCAAGCGTCTCATGGATAGGAGATTGTATGACTAGCACATAACCGTATATTCAGAAAAATTTTCCACCCAAAAATGTGAGGTTCGCCAGATTTGATAGGAAAAGCATTTACTATTAGTGCTTATGAGTGTACCGGTAGCATTTAGATTCTAGAACTTGCGTTAATGATGCATCCCGAGACCGCTAGTGAGACTACATTCATGTGGTAGGATTTACTACATGATAAGAGGCATTAGGATCACCCTTGTGTTAAACCCGTATTACAATTACTTGACCATTTAAGTCATATTACTTGGCTAGTTAAGTCAACTAATTTTCCCCACACCCTTAGCGTTGTACTCATTTTTAGTACACGATACCCCTAGTACACCCCTCCGAGCCTATCTTTTCGTTTCTAACTTTAAGCATTTTACTTAAAGGAAGAATTTGTTACACCCCACTTAAATGTACAACCAAATCGCCTTAGCCTTCCGTGTATGCGCTCATTTTTAGTGCATTATTGTTATTTGTTAAACACTAAGTTAACTTTCTAATTGATTACATGGTTGCTAAGTCGAGTCATATCCTTGTACATATTGTTTTGGGACGATTGCGACTCATGGGTAAGTACTTATTTTATGGAGTAATGGGGAAGAACATAATATTATTACCCCCATATATACGTTAATCTTAAAAGTGCTCCAAGTGTTTTGATTTTCTTAATTCGAGTCATTAGATTAGTTTAATGTAAAGTATGTAAAGATTCAAGTGTAAGGGGAATTCTCATCCCCTATGATGTATTATTTTGGATGGTAGGGTAAGAGTGTATGCAAAAAAAAAAAAAAAAAAAAAAAAAAAAAAAAAAAAAAAAAAAAATCGAAAAAACAAGAAAAAGAAAAAAAATAGAAAAAAGAAAAAGAGAAAAAACATACGGACTACCATCCCGTTTCATTCTATGTTTATTTTATGTTTTTGTTATTTTTTATTTATTAGCTTAAGTCGAGTCTAGTCTTGGCTTAGCAACGCCATATTGTACATGTAATTAACCAAGATTGTTAACTCGTCACCAGTAAAACTTCCTTTATCCAACAAAACCGTGTAATTCATATCCCTATACCTAACGTTACAACCCTTTAAAAGACCTCTTTGATAGTTTATCCTAGGTGCTTACGCCATGTGGTGGAGGTTTGATCCTTTCCCAAGCCTATGGTAATCTATTTTGCTATGACAGGTAGTGAGAGATATCTTCTATTTCCATAATGTTATATTACTTTATTACACCCGAGAGATGTGAGTATCTAAACACTATTTGCGAGGTGCTTGTGTATGACCTCTGTGCTTGTCTATTGGTCTTTAGTGGAACCATTATTTGTTGTAATTACTTTTATATTAGTGTTAAATGACCCCTAACTTGTCTTTTGAGTAGAATAAAAGCTTATTTGCTTGAGGACAAGCAAATCTCAAGTGTAAGGGTATATGATGAGGCGAAAAATGATCCGTTTTTAGGGGGTCATTTAAGCCCGAATCCGACTTTATTTGATCAAATATTGCCCTAAATTGTTCCTTTTGTGATTTTAGGTGTTTGGAGAGTGAATTCTGGAAAAGAAGCCATTTTGGACGTTTTTGGAGCATAAAAGTGAAGAAAACGGCAAAGTATCAATTTTCCATGCTGAAGACACTAGGTGACGGCGTCAAGAGTTACACCCTGACGGCGTCAGATATCAAGAATAAAACACCGTAGTTGATGACGGCGTCAAAAGTCATCCTGACGGCGTCAAAGTACCAAGAATAAAATACCGTGGTTGGTGACGGCGTCACATAGGCCGTCATAAGTAGATCAAGGCCGTCCGAGGAAGTATTTGGCGGCGAGGTGACGGCGTCACATGGTTGTCTTGACGCCGTCAGCCCAGTTTTCCTATATATAGTTTTCTAGTTTTTACATTAAAGAGAGAGAAGTTTTGGTGAAACCCTAAAGACGAATTTGGTGCCTCTTTTACAGGTTTTTCAAGGGTTCCAAACCCTTGATACCTTGCATTGTAATTGAGATAAGTGTTCTTCTAATTCAATCAATATGTCTATGTGTTGGTTGTCTATATCTTGTTCTTGTCTCAATTCCATTATGCTAGGCTAGATCTCTCTTGTGTTTGCTTAGATCTAATGAAACCTAGATGTTGATTATGTGTTGATTACTTGTTTATTCTTGTTCTTGGATGAATGATTTATATGTTAGGCTTAAGAAAACTGGCAGATCTCCAAATGGTAACATGCTTGAACGTCTTAAGAAACATGAACCGAGGCGTACTAGGTCTTTATTGGTTGTATTTAATGCATGAGCCACTGTTTACAATCCCTATAGTTGTGTTGGGTCATGGTGTAGGAGGAGATAAGAGCTCATAGAGTTGGGGAGTTATGTATGCCACCCCACGAATGGTATTAAGGAATACAATCCGTCATCCATACAAGTATAACAAGTAATTAATGTGTAAAAGATGTCTAGGGAGTAGTGAAGTCTAAGTAAACACAATTTCTCCAATTACTACTCACAACCTTAGTATAATTTAGTTTAATTTCATTTTCAGTATTTTATTTTGAATATATATTAGTTTTGGGTTAGTTGAATAGCAACTAATTCCGCCCACTCTTCCAAAACCCGAGATTTTACTTGCTTTCATAAAAATATAAAAACACAAAAATAATCATCTCTCACCTCTAGAACTAGTAATTAGGCTTTCTAATCCTAGCGACACTATTCCTAAGCTGAACGATCAATCCCCCGGTACTTGTCACTATACTATACTACAACGATCAGGTACACTGCCTGGTGGGGGTTGTAAGCTTCTCGAGATCCCTCGAGAGGTAAAGCCTGTTGCGATTCCCACGCATCAGTGGGTAATGGATTGGTTTTTGTATTTGGATTTGTATTAGTTTTGTTTTTGGGGTGTAATAAAACTTAAGTCCGTTTGGTTTGTAGTTTATGTAAGCCCAAGGACCTTTTGTGTACAAGCTGATTTTTGAGGGACCAAAGCTGCCACTTTTCCAAAGTTATCCCAAGGACCATTCTTGCTATCTTTTAATTTCCCGAGGACTTTTGTTGATAAATTTCCATTTTGAAAATTCTCGGGGATTATTTTTGCCATTTTGGAAAGTACAGGGACCAATTGTGTAATTTTCTCAAACTTTTCACCCAAGGATCGTTTTTGATAATATTTTACTTTTAAATGCCTTGGGTTGACTTTTCTTTTATTTTAAACCTTCAGGGACTAGTTTTGTCAAATTTTGAAACTTGAGGGACTAAAACTGCCAATTATGCAAACTTTGTTCGTTTTTCATTTGTTTTTAAACATTTTGCATCTAAAACATATAAAACACAATTTTGGGATAATCTCTGTATTTTGATGCATTTCTGAGTGTTTTTGGATGTTTTGGCAGTTCAGATACGATAAAAATGATGAGTATTTACACACTCATCAGTCCTTCATTTTGCATAAACTACACAATTGGTCCTTGTTGTTATATTCTAAAATTACAAGTTATAATAAGCCTGGTCCAAATAAACCCAAGTGCAAATACCAAATCCAATTTCCAAATCCAACAAAATCCAAAGCCCATTTCCTTTATATCGTAAACTCGGCCCACACACCCTTTGGTCAACACTCACTCCCACACAGTCAAACAAATAATAAATAATACTTACCCGCCCCCCAAATTAACCCCAACCCAGTTATATGAACCCTAATTTCTTACACCCGTACAATTACTGATAGTAAGGGCAATTAAGTTCAATTATTGGCTTCTAGAAGATATCAGAGGAATGTCAAGAGCAAAGTAACACACCTTTGGACACATGGCAGTATACCATTGGATCCTACACGTCATTGATATTGATCAAAGGGCTCTTATTGGATGGAAATGATTGGGAAAGGATCTGAGGGATTAGATGAGCTTCAAACTAGCACAAGCACACGGATTGCCAAGCTGGCAATCCGTGACCTCTTCCTACTAGAACCTTCTCTCTTTAGCTATATATAGAGGTGTTGAGAGCTTATTTTTGTGTAGAGTTTTAGAGTAGCGTAGCTCTTCCAATTTTATTTCTCATTGTATTAGTGTAATTTCTTTTTAAGTGTACTCCTTTATTTCTTTATGAAATCAACTTTACCTTTTATATTTTCAGCTTATTACTTACTTCTTATTGTTTAGCATTTTCTCTTTTCATTATCAGCTTAATCTCAGTCAAATTTCATTCTGTACACTTTTATATTTTCAATTTAGTTTTCATTTCATTCAAAAAGTTTTATAAAAATCAGAAAATAAGAAAAATATAAAAAGTAGTATTCATTACTTCAATCAGCGTGCAATCAAGCTAATTAGTAGTTTATTACAGCTTATTTTAGCTTTATAGCTATTGTGAGTTTGTTATTCATGTTCCATAAGTACCAAAGTTAATTTGTTCCTCCAGTCAACAAAAGTCAACCATAAGTGTGATTCATGATTTTGTGGTTAATCTGATAAGCCAAACAAAGATTTGGAAGCTTTTGGCCTATCTAGAGATAGGCTAGCTTAGTGAATCATTGACGAGTGTGTAAATACTCATCATTTTTTGTCAATTTGAACTGCAAAAATATTTAGAAACACTCAGAAATGCATCAAAATACAGAAAATATTCCAGGATTGTTTTTATATTTTTCAGATGCAAAATGATTGAAAATAGATGAAAAATGAACAAAGTTTGCATAATTGCCAGTTTCAGTCCCTCAACTTTCAAAACTTGTCAAAATTAGTCCCTGAGCATTTAGTTTGAAAGATAAGTCAACCCAAGTCCTTTAAAAGTCGAATATTATCAAAAATGGTCCTTGGGTAAAAGTTTTAAAAATTTACATTTTGGTCCCTCAAGTTTCATCATTTGGCATTTTTAGTCCCTGTAGGTCCAAAAGTGAAAAATCTCATTTATTATCCTTGGACTATGGAAACTTGGCAAGATTGGTCCCTTTGATATCTTTGGAAACTTGCCAACTCGCCCCTTAAAAATTAGATTATTACATAATTGGTCCTTGGGCTTTGTTCTCTAATAAACCAAACGAATCCTTATTATTAGTATCAAATCCAATCCAAAACCAAATCCAAAGTCCATAAACCAAACCCAGCTTGCCCTTTGGCCTGGCCCAAATTCACCCAAGCCCATTACACGTTTTATTAATAAAACGAGCGAGGGTCAAACAACCAGTCAACACCACCATCACCCTCATCTTTCCCTGGTTCCCAGGACTCACCCAGTACACCATCCAACCCCTACCCTATACCTCTCCAACATTTTTCTCCCCCCTCCTCTTCCCCATACTCCTACCTCAGCCACCCTAGTTCACCTTTCCACCATTAAAATCCAAAACTTACCCCCTCCCAAATTGCACTTTGCCCACTTTTCCCGCCAAAATGTTTTGAAGGGTCAGGATCAAATCCAAGGATCCAAGGGCTCAGAAAGTTTATGGGAATGAAAGAGAAACTACCCAAGGTCTATAAAAGTAAAGAAAAATGAAGAATGAAGCATTAGTGAGAGTAGAATAGTGGTAGTGTAGTTTAGCATGTCACATTAGCTTGATTACCCATTTTCAATTGTAATTTTTAACTTACAAGTTTTTCATTCCAAAGTTTTAGTGTAATATCAGCTTATTTCAATCTTAATTCCAAGTTTGCCATTTATATTCGAGTTTACTCATTTTTATTGAAAATTCCATTTTTATTTTAAAGTTGCTGAAAATGTTTATTTAGTGACCCATTCAAGTTGTTTCAACTTATTAAAAAGCTTTCATAAGCCTTGGAAGTGTAGAAATCAGTTTAACTTAAATTCTCAAAAATAACTCAAAAATAATTGAAAAATAAAAATCAACTATGATGAAGAAGGGAGAAATGGGGCATGGTGATATTGGATTGTCTTGGTTCATAGCCTCAAGGGAGGCAATAGGATAGGGTGAAACTATTTTGTACCTTGGTTCTGCTCTGGATGCATTTTGTAAGCAACTCACTTAATTTTTTGCATTGTACTGTAGAAGTGTTCAACTATGCATGATTCTAGTGTTTCTGATCTCCATTGCTGTGTTTAAGTCAATTGTGGATAATTAAGATCATGTTTGTTCTATGGATTTCTCAGTTGTTAACTTTTGGACAATTACTGTCCCATTTGCATAATATGTTTAAGTGAGAAATTGTGGATTGTTCGTGTGTCCTTATGCTCAACCCAGCTTATCTCAGTTATGGGTTAGCTTATTTCAAGAATTTTTGGTCTGAATCATTCAAATGCTTTGCAAACTAAAAACCATTAAGCTTAAGGGAGTGTTTGGATTTTCTATGTTAGTTGTGTTAATGACTTTTTCAGAGGTTGCAATGTGTTGAGACATGTCACATTAGGTCATATGAGAATAGTCAAACCTTAAAATTCAGAGGTTATAGGGTAGAAAATCAAAATTAGCTTTCCATCTCTCATTTGTTCACTGTTGAGTTTGTAGGTTCTAAACCTCATTCTATCATCACCTTAGTTGTTAATGTAGCTTAATTCAGTCCATTGGTAGCTTAATATAGCATAATCATCAATTAGGGATCAATCAAAATTCATTTAAGTCAAACTTTAGTGTTAACTCAAAAAGTCAAATTGTACACTGGTCAGTTTTTCTCAAAATGGTGGGATTTTTCATGGTCTCATTGTTAAGCTTTAGCTTGTGAGCTTTTAGGTTTTAAATATTTGGTAGCTAATCTTTAGAATTTATATTTTTGCTTATTTTTAATAATTTTTTACATTGCTTATTTTAGTGCCTGTTGTAGCCTGTTTTTCATTTACCTCCCCTGCACCAGGGGAAGCAGTTTCACAAGCTCATTATCTTGAGCTTGTATCTTGTTCATCACTACATCATAGCTTTAGATATTTGTTTTTTGAGTAGTTCTCTGAGCCATCTTTTTATTCATATGCTTATTTGTCCATTTATTGCTTATGTGTCTGCTTATTTTGTACACCAAAACACCACCCACTGAACCACTTATATTAAGTCATCAGTATAGGTAACAATCTTCACAAGCTCACTGTGAGCTTATTAGTGAGTTCCACAGTGCGAACTTGGGCTTTTTGGAAAGTTCATGCACCAAGCTTGAGGGTTCCAAGCTTAATTTGAGCTTCCAAACTTATTTGATAAGCTCTTATAAGCCCTGCAAGTTACCTGTGTAGCCTGTTTGTTTCTCAGATTTGGAATTGCTTATTTTTTCTTCCTTTTGCTTAATCAGTGTGATTCCCAGCTTGTTTCAGCTTATTTCATTCTACTTGAGTAGCTTTTAGTTTGTTCCTTTCTTAAAACTAGCTTGTAGCTTCTTTGTTAAGCTTTTTCAAAGCCATAATTACTTGATAAGCTTATTTTGCTTATCTGTTGAGCTAATAAGCTCATACAAGGCTTATTTTTTAGTTTTAAAAAAAGTTTTTTTTACAAAAGTTGCTTATTTTTACGGTTAAAAGATTTTGCAAAAAGAAAATTTGAAAAATAATATGGTTTGCAAAAAGGGAGAGGCAGGGGTCAAACCTGAGACCTCTCCCTTATAGGGTGATTGGGGTGTACCTGGAATCCAATTGCCCTAGGGACTTTTTTCGTTAATACTCTACCTCCAATTCCTTTTAACCACATTTCTTCCCTTTTACACTAATAAGATGTTTCAGCTTATTTAGCTGCTTATTAATGTAGCTTTTTCCAACTTTTTATTTTTCCTGCATTTCTTATTAGTTAAACTAGTTTCCCAAAAATTTTCATAATTCTCCAAATTAGTTTAGTATTTTTAAATAACTAAAGTTAGTTTATTTAGTAATTAATTAATATTAAATAATTAAAAAGTAGAAAAAATATTTTTCTTTTTCTCAAAATTTTCTTTTATCATTAGGATTGTAGAAAAGTAATTTTCACTCCCGTAGGCATTTTATTGCTTTAAATTCACTTTTTATTTTGCGCACTTGCGTTTATTTTAGCTTAAACGTACATTTCTAAATTCAAATACGTTCTAGGGTAGCGTAGCTTTACGTTTTGGTTAATTTAGTTTGTTTAACTTGTTTTCACTTATATTTCCTTAGCGTAATCATTCAAACCCCTATTACCCTTTTCCGTCCAAATTCACCCGATCACAAGTCGTCCAGAATACCATTCACACCTTGTTGGGACATAACGACCCGAGGAAACACTGTATTCCACAGAGCATTGGCTCTAAGCTGTTTGACTATATTGACCACATCCGCGGTTGACTTTAGTTGACCATTTGGAGCCAATCAATCATCTCTGTTCAAGCTGAGATGAATGGCTTTGTAAGTTTTGATTACTATTCCAAGTTTCTGATTGCATCTATTAGTATCTGTTCTAGATCTAAGTTTGATTGTAGTTTACTGTTCTATTAGTCTAGTTTGATGATATTTGAGTTTGTTAGATTCTGTTTGATCATTTGCGGTGATCCTTATTGAATCTGTGTGAATTCATATATAGATATTGGTGGATCTGTGATTCTATTTTCTAGATATTCATTGCTGTTGTTTGGAGTTTATTTGATATTAGTGATAGTTCTGTGATTAAAATTGAGCACTAGTTGTGATATTTGAGGTTTAGAAATCATAGGTGTAGTATGTTTTGGAAGTTGCAGGGGTGTTTGGATTAGTATGGTTTAGACTGTTTCTGCAGCTTTTGTGTTGAGTTTTTAGTTAAGTTTACTTTAGGTAATAATATACTAGTTAGGTGGGCGATTTCTGGCCTCCACAATCCACACAAATCTGATCTAATTCTTTCCATCTAATTTCGTTTTTCTTTGACCCATACTTTTGGATTACTGATTTAACGTTTAAGAATTGATTTGTGTTGGGTTGTGGGGTCGGTTTCTTAATTGTTTATATTACTTTATCGCCGCCTCCAAAACGAATCCCTCAATTAAAGTTTCACCTCCTACGATTCTGATAGCTTTAATATTATCGTAGGTGTGTTACCTTGTTGATTTGTTTTTTGCATTGCAATGGTTTGATCGCTGATTGGTTTACTTCAAACAGCAGATCGTGGGTCGGTTCTTTCTCTTTATTTGTACGCAAGTGGTAATTTGTTACTACTTCCATAATAGAAACGATCTACCTACTTGGATGTGGCGCTTAAAGTTTATAAACCATCATTGGTTTTATTTATGATCGATTGTTGGCTGCTTGATCCTTAATCGTTTAAAGGAAACTTTTTTGGTTTTCTTACTATCGAATGGAAGTACCCTCTTTTGGGTTGGTGTTCATGATTGTTCCTTATGGATTCGTTTGCTATTAACGTGGGTTTGAGAGAGATCGTGTTTGAATTAATGTTAGGGTTTTCATTAATCATATGTTTTTTTTGGATTGGTCGACTTGAAGGTTCAATGTGCATGTTAGGGTTTTGTAACCCTATGGTTGTTATGCTCTGTTCATCGTTGCTATACATGCTGGTTATACATGGTTCTACTCTATTGTTTCTATGGTGATGGTGATGACTATGGAGATTAGGGTTTGTTATTAACTCTAGTGGTAAAGTTGGTTCGTTTGGAAGTGATTCCCTCATTTGTTAGAGGATGCTGATGATGCTCGAAACATGCTACTTGGTTCTTTACTTTCCCAAGGCCGGTTACCAATTGAGTATTTTCTTTTGATATGTGATTGGTGATGGAAAGTATGTTGCTACTCGCTATTGAAGGTTTAATTTGGTTGGTCTTTGCTCAAAAACCTCTAGTGAACGTTATTGAAAGTTAGGGTTCAGCCCTAGTGTTGGTACGAATCCCTTGAATACTCATGTTTTCATGGTGTGAAGTACTACTTGGAAGGCGGGGAAACCTGGTTATTAGTTTCTCCATGTGCAAGTTCTGAATTGCTACAATGACTAAGAAAACTCAAGTTGTTACTTTAGTTATGCTTTATTGTATATTTATTTTCAGTCATTGTTAGATGTATTTGGATATGTTAGTTATAAGAATGGCCTGTCATTCTTATATAGTGGTTATGGAAGTGTCCTAAGGGACTAAGATGAGGGATCCACCCTCATCTATTGTACTTCAACGTTGTTTGGTTAATATACTTTACCAGGGTGCAGGATTACTCCCATTTACCCAAAAAAATATACCAGTTTGCTTATAAAATCAGTAGGTTAGTTATTAGATAGTCAAAATTAGATTTCATCTTAGTATACTGTTAGTATTAATCAACTTAGGTTAGTATAATTGATATTACTGTAGCAAATTAGTATAAGTAGCTTTATTCAGTCTTAAATTAGCTTATAATCACACCTAGGAGTAGAATTAAGTGATAAAAATTAGATTTGTTCAAAGGTTTGTGCATCATAAAAGTCAACTGCTCAGCTTTTAAGTATAATGAGTAGCTGAATTTGGTCTCAATTAAGGTAGTTAATGAATAGTGGTGATAGGGCTTTTAGAATTTTTAAGCACTCAGTAGTTCAGTCAAATATTTGCCCCCCTAATATTTCACATTAGAGCTTTTAGGACTGCTTATTAGCTTCTACAAGTTAGTAGATTTAGGACAAGTAAGCTGAAGTAGTATAGGCTTGCAAGTTAACATTTGGACTTGTAACCTGAGTACTATTGAACAATCTGTGTTATTTTAGGTTCTTAGCATTGATTTACATAGTTCTTTTACCTCTGGCTAATTCTGTTACCAATCTGCTTATTGCTTTGCTTATTGAAACTGCTTATTGATCCTTTTGTTGCAATTTGAGCTTATTCTGTTCATATTTGAGTTTCTATGAAATTATTTGAGTGTTGGACACTTGAGTTTTAAGTTTCACATAGTTTTGTTACAAGTACTTATTAATAAGCACTTGTAATAAGCTGTTTTTAAGCCAATAAGCACTTCTCAGCTTATTTTTCCACTTTTCTTATTTTTCCTAGATTCCAAATAATATGTTAGATTTTCTGTAAAAATTTCATATTTTTCTGAGTTAGTTTGCTATTTTTCTCATTATACTTTAGTTTTTAATCATTTTTAAATACTTTTTAATAAGTAAAAATCAAATAAAAATTAGAAAAAGTCTGAAAATTTTTTAAAATATTTTAGAAAATCTTCTGTTATTTTAGATTTTTCAAAATTAGTTTCGTATTTTCCCCATTTATTTTTACATTTTCTCTTATTTTTAATTACTTTTAATATTCCAAAAATAGAAATTAATTCATAGAAAATAAATAAAAAATCAAAAAAATATTTTTCTTTTTCTCAAAATTATTTTTAGTAGTTTAAGATTTTTAGAAATTTATTTCATATTTTTAGGATAAATTTTCATTAAAAATTACTTTTTTTAATTCGTTCATCACGTTTTAAATTTGCGTTTGAATTTCCGTTTTTAGCTTTTAAACACTTGTGCATAATTAGCTTGAACATTCTGCTTATTCTCATGTATCTTATCACTATTTTAGTTTCACAATCACAATATCACTTTTCCATTTTTCACAACACGATTTCACGAATCGATTATCACGGGAAACGACTCGGGTTATTCGTATTTCGTGTGAATACCTTGGACTTATAAATATAATATAGTTGATTTTAAACCAATCAATAACGCAAGCTTTAACGCGTTGCGTTATCTTATAACTCACCCTACTAAGTGCTCTAATCATATTGTATAATGATCTCTATATCTTTTTTTTTTTTTTTTTTTTTTTTTTTTTTTTTTTTTTTTTTTACCTTCTACATTTAGTTATCAAGTTATTATGTGAATATAATTTTGTAAACTATTTATGAGTGTAACATATTCTTTATAATCATTTTCATAGATTTTTCATAATAACAACTAGTTATAAGTCCCGTGCGTGGGTTGACATATAAATCAAATTTATTTTAAAATTTTGGTTTACTATATTCATATACGAATTTACCCGTGAAAATTGTGATATAAGTCTAACTAATAAATATGCATGAGTTTGTCATTATGTATAAATATCTATTAATATTTTGCACAAAATTTTATTGGATAAAAGATTTAACTTTGTTTAGCTAACATAGATGTTGAGGTTGAGGTTGTTGTTGTTGTTTAACTTTAACTATTGATATTATGTTGTACAAAATGTGCGAGTTTAATAGCACCTAATGATCGTCGATGAAGTTAAAATCTACTTCGTAAAGTGTTTTAAAAATCTTTTCCAGATATCCGTATATAAATATTAAATAATAATTACATGAGTCATTGTTATAAGTACATTGGCGTATATTTGATATCATGTTGTACAAAATGTGTGAGTTTAGTAGCACATAATAAGCTGATTAAGTTAAAATATACTCCGTAAAGTTTTTCAAAAATGTTTTCAGGATATCCGTATATAAACTTTAAATAATAATTACATGAGTCGTTGTCATAAGTACAATCGCGTATTTATTTTTCATATCACAGTTATTCATGATTAAAATTTGATATTTATATTATCGTCAGTAATAATTTAGCCATATTTAATATTCAAATCCGTGTACGCATAGATTAAACTTTTAAATAAGATAACATGAGTCTTTATTTAACGTACATAGTAAAAATAATATTTTAATATATGAAAGTTTAAAACTAATATTTATTTTAAAAATATTTAAAGTATATTAAAACTAATTCGTATATTTATAAAATTTTGTAACTTTAATGAATGGAAGTCTCAAGCTAATACTAATACTCATTTAATTGTAAACAAAGTTTATATTATAAAGTATATGAGGTATAAAATGTAAGAGTTATTTTTTTATTATCTAAAGTTATCAAAAAAGTATGAAGATTTATAATTTTACACTTAACACTATGTAATATATTTAAAATTCAACCATTAATGTTTTATTAATTACTTCCTCTTTTTTTAAGTTTTTATTTTTATAAATTTGACATCTATATTTTTATGTGTTTTTTTCTTTAATCAAAATTTCCCACAAATTTATTAAAGTTTAAAGAATAAATCAATTTAATTTTGACTTTTTATTGGCCAATCATATTGGTCGATTTCACCTATGTGTCAAATTCGAGCTTTTCTATTGATACAATTTTTTTTCACTAAGATTGATTTTGCAAAATCACTCCGAAATTATGTAATTCTTTTATTATAAAAATAAAATATATGAAAAATAAATTAGTTTTCACATCCCGTACAAGTAAAAACAAATGAATAAATTTACTTTTCCATAGTTAGTTTTGTCATATCACATTGTTATTAGGATGTTCTTTAATAAATGTCTATTTCATATTTTAACCAATAAAATAGATTTGAGTAGATAAATATGTGATTTAATTGTTGTAGAATGTCATTGGTGAATTTTTCTAAAAATTTATACATTATGAGACGGAATTATATAACAAATTAATTATTTAAAACAACATGTGTATTAGACTATTAGTTATTAACGAGTTTGGTACCCGCGCGTTGCTGCGGAATTCTTTTGTTCCCGTTAGATACTTAACGTGAAGTTAGTTACCTAGGACTGATTTTGCAATTGATGTATAACATGAAGGACCATTTATGTAAATTATTTTAGGACAAAATTTGCAATGAACCACTGAGATGAAGGACAAGGTGCGTACAATTTTTTTTTAAATGTTAAAGATAACGGTCGTTAGTTAACAGCCGTTAAATAACTAACGACCGTTAATAATTAAAAAAAATAATAAAAAAAATAAAAAATTACTGTAGCAAGTACTGTAGCAAGCACAGTGCTTGCTACAGTAACCTCTTATCTTTTAGTATATACGAGTTTGGTACCCACGCGTTACTGCGGAATTCTTTTGTTACCGTTAGCTACTTAACGTGAAGTTAGTTACCTATGATTGATTTTGCAATTAATGTATAAAATGAAGGACCATTTATGTAAATTAGTTGAGGACTAAATTTGCAATGAACCACTGAGATGAAGGACAAAGTGCGTATAATTTTTTTTAAATGTTAAAGATAACGGTCGTTAGTTAACAGCCGTTAAATAACTAACGACCGTTAATACTTAAAAAAAAAAAAAAAAAAAAAAAAAAAAAAAAAAAACACTGTAGCAAGCACAGTACTTGCTACAGTAACCTTTTAACTTTTAGTATATATATAATTTATTATCACTAAACAACATGCCACTTTATTAAAGTTGATTAGTTGGTTTTGTGTAAAATATTATTTTACTTTATAATGGAAAAAAATGTAAATATACTTTCTAAAGATGAGTAAGAAAAGGTGAAGCATAGTTAAAGGGCCATATTTGTAATTTCGCGTTAGCAATTAACGAAGCGAAGACGGCAGAAAAAACAAATACAATAACGTCACTTGGATCCCCTAGCCTTTGTCAACATGCTACGAATAGCACCCACCAGGAATCAAGGGGACCCTTTCACTTTTTTTATATACAAAAGATACCACAGCTTTTTGTTTTAGCTACCTTTTAGCATTTTGTACCTACAATTCCACTAGTTCAAACCTCAAATGATATAGTATTATTTTGAAAATATATTATTCATCATTCTGAAAAATGAAGATGCCAAAAATAGACTTTTTTTTTTTTTTTTTTTTTTTTTTTTTTTTTTTTTTTTTATGTTAATCTACAAAATGGTAAATAAAAAATATTTTAAAAAATTGGTCATTGCTAGACTTCAGATTGTGTGACTCTATTGGCAATATGTTTTCTTGGAGTCTCACAGTCCAGTGATCTGGCAGTGACCACTTAAAAGAATATTTATCGACCGTTTTATGAACCAAAGTTTAAAAATGTGTTTATTTTTTTATTATTTATCTTTTAGAAATAAGGGTGAGCATTGGGTCAAACCCGACCTTTACCGACAAAAATCGACCCGAACCGAAAACCGAAAAGAAAAAACGTAAATCGAGAACCGAACCAAGAAATATATATTAAAACCAAACCGAATAACTCGGTTCGGGTCGGTTTTCGGGTTTCGAACCTTAAAAACCAACAAAAACCGAATCGAACCGAAACAACAAAAAAAAAAAAAAACGAAATAAATATACAAAATTTAAACAGAACCAAAAAAGGTCGGTTCGGTTCGGTTGATTTGTCAGTTCGGGTCGGTTTTCGGATGAATTTGCTCAGCCCTATAAAAAGGATTTAGCAGTAGTTTATGAGTATTTATACTTTTATGTTGTCAAATTTTGCAAAATATTATTTAAAATGGTCTACAAATGAAAGTTTAAAAGGAGTCTATTACTATTTGCCTTTGTAATAATATTTTCTTGGAGAGGTCGGAACTTCTACATAAAATGTTAAATATTTTTTTCTCTAAAAAGCAAGGCCTTTATTAAAGGGTTTTGCTAATATGTGTTCACTGGGTACATGTTTAGCTCCTTATATATGAAAATTTTAAGTTAATTAACATCAAATATCAATTTAAACATGGTAACTTTAGAGTTTAATTAATGTTCATTGAATGTGTTTTTTGATTTAAAAGGAAATTTTGTGTTCATTAATTGCATTGTATAGTGTGCCCAGTGGGCACATGTTAACAAAACCCTTTATTAAAACACTTTGATAAATAGGGCAAGAAACCAAAAACACATTATAGCTTGCAAGGTGGAAGCAACAAAAATCCAAAATGCGGCTCACAAGTTATGTACAACATTAAAGCACTAAGCCACACCCAACACCAAAACACATAAAGATGTTAACTAAAGACTTTTTTTATGAGCCAATACGGATCAACCCTTGTCTAAATTATGCTTTTTGTTGGGAGAATTTGAGGTCAATTTCATTTTATGATGTAAAAATAGATTATATTTATAATAGGATCCATATGCTTAAGGGAAAACTAGCTGCGTCTCTGCGCGATGCAGCTGTGGGCATCCTGTAATTTAATTTTTTCAGTTAATAATTTATTTTATTTGTACGTTTTTTGGCAATAGCTTTACTGATTAGTTTTTTATGGCAAAAGTTTGATGAAGTTTTGCTTAGTTTGTATTATTTTATTTATTATTTATTTTATTTTTTTTTTAGTAGTTTGCTTGGTTTATACAATATGTGAATATATTTTTTTGACAATAAATTTACGGATATCAAAAATTTCATTTAGCTCGTGTCCGTTCGGGCTCAAGCCCGTTGGCTCGTGTCTTTTAGGGCTCGAGACCATTTGATCCGTGCCCGTTCGAGCTCGAGCCCATTTGGCCCATTGTTCGTTGGGGCTTAAAAATTTGTATACCATGCTTTATTATTTGTACTAGTATGGCAACGGTCGCCGCGTTGCTGGCGTGCCTATTTTTCGGCCGAGGTGATTTGGCATAAATAAAGTAGAAATTTATGTTCATTGATAGTCTCATGTAACATATAGCAAAGCTAAAGTTAAAAGAACAATATAACAATATTTATTTCAAATTTGTTCAAGAATGACGCTTTGTTAATTTTCCAGCAACAGGCCAATTTTACAATGGGATGAGAGGAAAGAGTAATGTGGCAACGTACTGTTGCTCTTAGCCTTTATTCAGATGCAGCAACTGCTGCTAATAGAGTTATTTTAATCTCATTTGACAGCACGCAGTCTCCAATTAAATACCAAGTCCAAATGCGAACTTCCGACAACGCTGCACAACCACAATCACATTGCTTATCAATAAACTATAAATAATCAGTGAACACCAAATCTAAAAAAAAAAAAGGTGCAGCACACTTAAATAATCAGGGCCATTTCAGGAAATTAGTAGATGGTATTCTGGAACTCGAATAATGTTTAAAAATTAGTAATTAAATTACCTCAAGTGACTGAACTTGCAGACCTGTTTGTTTAATACGAAGTGCTGGGGCTGTGGTCATCTATGTAAACACGCCTATAATGACATTAAATATAACGCGATCAGTATATGGTAATCCTAATTTCAAATAGATGTGATTCGAAATAAGTGATCAGTTCACCTCGAGTGACCAAACATTGGGGTATTCAACAGAACGTGTTACAGAACATTAAAAATAAGGAGAAAGCAAACGCATACCAGTCAATAGTAGTACTATAGTAGGCTGAGAACTTTGTGTAGCTTGGCCCAAAATCGTATCCAAATGATCACAATCCATAGTAGGCTGCAAATGAACAGACACATACATGTATATTAAGTTAGATCATGTCAACTAAGTAGTGTTACAAATAACATAGGTACGTACACTATGCATTACGAATACATACTTGTGCTAGAACTTAGAGAGGTAGTAGGTTAAAGGAAAACCTGAAATACAACAAAGCAGTTGTCGAAATTTCCAGAAACAAAATGAATCAAAATAACTTAACCTGAACACTACCGGACATTAATGGCATAGATAACTGGGCTCAGATCTGTAAATGGTTATATGATCAACATTTTTTACAACTTCAACAATCAACAACTCACCGCCTTGAATGGCTTCTTGTGCTTTCTTTGTTGCCTCTGACATCACGGGCATAGCAATCTTCACTGCCTCTCCACCCGCCTGTTGTAGCAATACCTCAAAGTCATCTTCACTTTTGGGAACAACGTTTTTATACTGCTTAGCTCTTTTTCAACCGCCCTCCTTCGCTTTTCTTCAAGTGCAAGGGCTTCCCTTACAGCATGAAGTTCATCACTTAATTTAACCTGCATTGAATTTATAAATGGTTATTCAATGCAGTTCCACATATCTTTCTAGCGGACACAAAAAGCTAAGTTAAAGTGTTGTTTCATTCTTTTTCAACAATGATAAAAAAAAGTTGGTTGTTGGTTCCAATTTTTTTTAATCAGTTTCCATTTTAAGTATACAGATTTTGGACTTATACGCAGTATTAGATTAATGAACTTTAACTAATGGGGGATAAATACATTTCTGCACATGATTCAATTGTAATTTTTGTTGGTAAAAGTTCAAACGAAAAAAAGAAGCATACCATGAATGGCTTCAAAATAGCAAAAAGACCATTTAGGACAATGTCGTTTTCCCCAACGATATTGTTTAAGATCTTCATTTGGACCTCTGAGATCAAGCGAGTGAGCCTCGGATTTCTGCTCCCCAATTGGCACAACCTACACCTTCATGCTTAAACATACAAATTCAAACATTTTCCAATGTATATTACCATGAATATGACCATTCTTCAATTGCACCAAATCTTTAACATTCATTATTACCTCAGATTATGCCAACAGAAGCACAAAATTATGTGTAAGATTGTCACCTCTAAGTACCATCTAACTGAAATAGTTCCAGTCGTAGGATGGTCACCTTTAAGTACCATCTATTTATTAAGATAAAATGAGGTAGTTTATAAATTGAAAATAAGCTTGGGCTAACCTCGTTTAGTCATTCGATTGCAAGCTGGTGATCGAGTATCTTGAGAAAGCACTTTGCCAAGACCTATAATGCCAACAAAACAGTTCAAGCCTTGTCTAACGTAGTGGTATTAACATGTTAAACACTAACATTTCATAGCCTTTGTAAGAGGAAGGATGTCTCCAACCAACCTATGCGATGTGAACCACCTGGTGCTCCACCTTCATGAATGACGACATATTAAACAATAGTTAGAACTGTTTGTACATAACATTGTATGATAGAAAAGCATAACATTACGTACCTCTTGAACACCCTGCAGCAAACGCAGGCAGAGAAGTTTGGCCATGACGATTATGCTGACGCGAACCTATAATCACAGGAAAAACAAAATAATAAGCAACTGTTACACCACAGGTATCCGCAATTGATGATAGCAGCCTGTATATCAGACCAACAGTTAATGCTAACCGTTAAACGTGTTGCCTCCAGCACCGAGTGAGCAGTGTGGATGAGACGTACGTAAATCAAATGTGGAGCGACCATCTACCAGAACACCCTCTGCCTCCATGTAACGAATGCTCCCCAACTCAAAGTCCAGAATTATGGGGTAAGTCTGTAAGAAATGAGAGAACAATGAACAACAACGTATTAAGCAAGAACAAAAACATTAAAATGAAACAAAAGCATATAAAGAAATAACTTGCAAATATTATATCGCCTGAGATTGCCCGTTCAACATATGCTGAAGAATGCGTCGTTTGGGACGATAAGTTGTTGTGATCATGAATTGATGATACGTCTTGCACTGACACGCAAGGTATATCCACAGGTACACTAAGTGGCACATCAGCAACGTGTGACACGCCCTCCCCAACACTCGACGGACAAAGCTAATCCGTTATTAGGTTCAAGACCAGGTTGAGAAAGCTCCAAACCATGTTTCTTAACTAAATTAATGTACCTGTAATATAATTCATAAGAGGTTAGGTTTGTTGATATAACCATTCATAAATTTGAACTCACTAAAAGAAATAAACGGCAATACATTATTTTAGAGCGACCACATAGTGTTCACCAATTTATTAGAATATAGCTTCTAAACATAACTCAAACGAACTCAGATAGCATGAGTTAGAATAGTCTTTTACTTCAAATTCATTGTAAACCACATAGAAATCCTCAAAAATATGAATTCCAGGTTTTTGCCTTCTCACGAACCATTTCACATAAAACCCCAAATTAATACGACATCCCAATCCCAAACACTACTAAATTCAATGGTGGAACCCCTATCTCTAACCCCACCGATTTCATAAACAGCCAACCAATATATATATATATATATATATATATATATATATATATATATATATATATATATATATATAAAAAAAAAAAGAAAAAAAAACTTCCAAACCTAAACCACGACACCATAAAGAATGAATAACGAATCTTAAAACATTATAAAAAAATCTATAAAATGAAGTAACGTTAACATAAAAACTTACTTGAAAGAAATAAGAAACCTAAACTGATAAACCATCCAAGCAAGGTCATCCTTGAGACTGTTAATTCCTGTAAAAACCCGATCCTGCAATATGTAAAAAAACCTACATTATAATCTACTCCTGCTCATCCATTGTCTCTAAATGACACCGCAAAACATGGCGTCGAGCTGAACAATTAAAGATGAAATCATATAACAGCAAACATCATGGTATAAAAAAAGTCCAGCAATTTGTAAAGAAACCCTAAATTAGCAAAACCCCCAATCTAATTAGCCCTTAATAGGTTTGTAAGATTGTTGATATGTGTTAATGCTGAAACAATTGATACGTATAAACATACAAACACAACTATTGGTGGGTTATGAATCACAGTTTCTTGACACAACCAAGTTGATCCACCTAATCAGAAAATTAAAAAGATTAAAACATAATTATTCAAACCTGCGATTTATGCAATAATCGTCTTTTTCAAACCCTTCAAACCCTAATTGTGGCGATGGATAAGAAGTGTGTGGAAAATTAGGAAAACGCTTCAAACCTTAACTGTGGAGATGGATAAAAAGTGTGGAAGATAACGTTTTTTTATTTATTATTATTATTTTTTTTTTGGGGACCGGGCAAGAGGCAAGAGACAGATTAAAGAGCCCAACAAATGGCCCACAAATTTGGCGGGAAACCGGGAGGGTAAAACGGTGTCGTTTATAGTGGGATTTAATATAGACTTTAATTAGTTACATTTGATGCAGAAATTGTGTTTAAGTTGGTTGTACAATATGATTGATAATTTGTATTTCTTATGTAAGGGGTGTTTTAATAAGTGTATTAATTGTATTTATTGACTATTTAATTAATTGTATTTAATGTACACAATTCAATTTTAAGTTATTAATTTTAAACTCTAATGGCAAAGACAAAGTGATTTGTACATGAAGCTACTAAACTTGTACATGTCTAATTATATCTCATTTATTGTATTAAATGTCTAATTGTCTTGAATCACTTGTATTTTTAGCATTAAAATATGTAATGCTTAATTTTAAGTATTCTATTAATAGTAGTCATTCATGATTTATAATATAGTATGATAGTCAATAGACTATTCTTGTATTTATTGTATATTTAGCCACATTACTAAGTATAAATAAGGCCAAGTGCCGCCATATAACGTACATCACTAATAAAATTCATTTGAGAGAAATAGAAAACCATGTACCAAGACATATCCATCATCATTAATACACTTCACGTTTCAATTTTTCACACACAAAACTTGGAATTCATATCAAGACATCTACTGATCGAATTGAGTGCTTAATTAGGCGGAGAACGGATGGGAATGATTATAGTGCTTATTCATGAATTTGTAAAGTTAATTCGTGGTGAATTTGATATGTTAGTGATTTTGGTTGAAAATAAGTGGGTCTTGTAATTTTTGAAGATTTGGGTGTTGATATAAATAATGTTTAAAAATGTTATTAATATTTCTCAATAAATCTATGTTTTGATAATCACAAAACTCAAATCAAATTAAGTCAAGATTAAGACGTAAACAAGTATTTAGTAACAAATGTTTACCTCTACATCTAATATCACTTAAGGTATGCATAAACTAAGCATCTTATGCATTACATGATCAAAGAAAACCTTGTCTTAAGACATAACATTTTATAAAATGATATTAACATTTTATATATATTTGTAAATCATTTTTGGTATTGTTATATTAAACTACAAATATATGATTTCAAATTTTCAACCAAAAAGGGCAAATTTTATCCAGAAAAACTTTTTCAACGTTCAGTAGGGCGGCCCCCTTAATCATTAAGGGGACCGACACGCTCCAGAACAGTATTTTCTGGCCCTTTAACTACTGGATCATTTCACATATTTTTCTCACCTTTTTGCACTAAATACTTTCTGATCCAACCTCCATTTCTATATCAAAAATCTTTTGATCATATAACTCATAAGTCTTTGTTTCTAAGTGGTCCAAAGCTTCATCCACTCAAGTGCAAGAAGAAAAACACTCCTTGATTCGCCTCAAACAGTCAACTAAGTTAACCAGGTGATGGTCAACCAAGTCAAACGTCTAAAACAAATGCTTCCGAGGAATACAGTGTTTTCCCGGGTCGTAAGTCCCAACGAGGTGTGCGATGTGATATTATAAACGAATCTGTGATTAGTGAATGTGAACAGGGAAGGTATAAAAGTGTGTGTGTGTGTTTAGACTAGGGTTTTATAAAGTAAAATTACTTAAGTAAACTAATGGAATGATTACGTGAAAGCTAGGTATTAAAAACGTTCACCAAATTAAAATCAGACGCGACTGCGTACTGAGAAAAAGGTGAGTTTTAAGACAAAATAAACTACAAGGGTTAAAATTGAAAATTCTATAAACTTAAACTTAAAATAAAATTAAACTAAAAATAAAACTATTTTTAAGATTATTTTATTATTTATTATTAATTATTTAATTAATAACTATTTAACTATTTAATTAAAAAATTATAAATACTACAAATTAAACTAAAAACTTATAAAAATATTTTCTAAACCTAAAATAGAACTTGAAGAAAGTATAAAAAATAAAAATAAATCTTTTTGTCTTTTTATGAACTTTTTATTAATTAAAAACTATTAATATTAATTATACTAATTAAACTATTTTAAATTACAAATATTATTAAACTAACTTAGAAAATTATGAGAAAATTTATAAAACTAATTAACCATCACAGGAATCCTAAAAAATTATAAAAACTTTATTTTATGTATTTTTAAACTAGTTTACTAATTATTATTCTATTTATTATTTAATTACTATTTAAACTATTTAAATTATAAAAACTATTAAATGAACAGTAAAAATTCTAGAAAAATTACTAAAATTATATTATAACTTATGTAAGCTAGGAAAAATATAAAAACTAGGTGCTGCTATATAAAAAGTAATTATGCTATTTAAAACTAATTTATTGATTAATTATTAATAAAACTATATTTAAATCTAATAAATATCAAATGACAATATAAAAATCTAAGAAAATTATTTAAATTACTTTAACTTATAAGGAAATTAATAAAAATATAAAAACACAAATTACTTAATTAAAATCTAAAAATGAAAATTAAAATTTAATTAAATTAAATAGAAACTATCACTTACTTTTATATTTGTTTTTCTTGAATTTTATTTTTCCAACCTATATTATACCTAAATATAACTAACTTTTGTAAAAACAATAATTTTAGAACTTAAAAATAAGCTAGTTATAAGCTATAATCCTAGACAGTTGACTTTAGTTGACTAAATGAGCAAATAAGCTCAAATGAGCTTATGTGGGACCCACCTTGGATGAATCTGGTACTAATAAGTTGTTTGAACTTGTCAAAGCTTAATTTAGCTAAATAAGCTCAGTAGATAAGCCAATAAGCCAAATAAGCTAATCCAAAAACCTGAAAAGCAACACAGAAGAGGGACAGACTTGAGAGCTTAATCTAGGTGGGGTCCACTGAGGCACAGGTCAAACAAATGGTCAAACTAAGTTCCCTGGTAGGAGGGGGGTTCAAAGAAACTAACTAGAGGGGCTGGGGCCCACTGAGATGGCCACAAAACCACCACAAAGTTGTGGTGGTAGCCTGATATCTGGTGTGCAGGGGAGCTTGTTGCCCTGCAGGTGAGTTTGAGGTAGTGTGGGGCCCAGACTAAAAATCCTAAAAATATAAAGATTGTTGGATCTTAAAGACAAGGTGGTAGAGTGTTACCAAAATGATTTTCAGAACCTAAATCCTAATACATAAATCTAGAAAAATCCTACAAGTTTTATCAAAACCTGAGGAGTGCAAAAGTTGACTTTGAGTAAAACCTAATGATTTGACTTTATTGGATTTCTAAGGGCTGCTACTGATTGAATATGATGTTATAAGCTACAATAGACCTAATTTAAGCTAAACCTACAAGATATGAGCTAATGGTTGGATTTATGGATCACAAATCCTTGACAGTTAACTGTCAAGGAGTTATGATATGGATTTTGACTTTCTGTGGTTTAAGGCCTAAGTTTTAAAATTGCTACAACCAAGTATGACCTAAAGTAACATTAGTAAACTAACCTAGATAACTAATGATAACAAATAGACTCAGTAACAAGCTGAGCCAAACACACCTTAAAAAGACAGATTTGAAGATTTTCAAAGCAAAAGATAAGATTAAACCACAATACTGATTCCTATCACTATATTGATATTATCAAAGATCAAATGAACCTGAATCAAGCATAACACAAGCAGAAAACACAAGTATGTCAAGTTTAAGTTTTCCACTGTGAGATTTTTGGTATTCAAGAACAAATGAATTCCTAAGAACAAATAACTGAGTTTAACTAAAATTATAACTAATTAGCAATTCAGAAACCTAAATTTAACAAGATCTAATGCTGAGTAAATAATCAAACAGTAGAATAGTAAATATGTATATAAAAGCTTACAAATAAAAGAAGCTGAGAAATGATTGAACCAAGGACCAAATCATACCCTAGTGTCCCCCATAGGACTCTAAACCAGAAATATATCCCAATAACACCTTGCTCAGTATCCTTCTTCCTCTTTACTTGATTTTCTATTTTTCCACTATTTTTTCTATTTTCTTTGGAATTTTATAATTATACTCTAAACTGAATTATAAGATATCTAACAGCTTTTAAAAACTTTGACAAAGCTTAAATGAACTTGTGAAATGCTTTTAACAACAACTAACAACACAGATGAAATTTTTGTGATTCTTGAAACAAGTAAAAATTGCATAGACTGAGAACTGAGCTGAAACTTTAAATTGACTTTAAGAAAAGTTCAAATTACATTAAATTAACTGAGTACAAGCTATTTTGATTGAAATTATAACTGAAATACAAGATTACACTACCTACGACTATGTTATTCTACTCCTAAACTAATAATTCTTTCCTTCTGCTTCTTTTCTTCCTTATAGCCCTTTTCTGAGTTTTGTGGGACCCACTTGACTTTTCCCACCAATTTAGAACCGTTGATAAGGTTCCAATCATCCAGGCCGTTTAAATGGTTTCTTGGCGCCAAAGGGTCAAAATGGTACAGTGTTGCGTGGAGAGGTTTAAAGAAGTTTGGAATGTTGTGTGAGGTGGAGGATGAGGTGGTGAGTCTTGGAGGCCAAGGTGTGGACAGGTGGAGGTGGTGGTTTTGGTAGCAGAGGTGGAGGGTGGTTTTGGTGGGAAAGAAGATACGGGGTGGTTTTGGTTTGTGGGTGTTGACCGGGTTTGACCATGGGGTTGGACTGGGCTGTTGGTGGGCTTGGGTAAAAAGGAAGGGTGGGCTTGGTTTGTAATAGTTTTGGGTTTAGTTTTATTTGGGTAATAATAATAAAGATAGGGTCCGGTTTGGTTTTAGTGAAATTACAAGGACCAAAGTTGTAATTTAGGTAAAGTTTAGGGTCTGACTTTGTATTTTCCCAAAGTTTATAATAAAAGTTAAAATTGTCATATGTGAATAGTACAAGGGTATTTATGATAATTTTCATTTTTTTTTATGCCCAGGGACTAAAACTGACAATTCACCAAACTTCAGGGACTGATCATGTAATTCCACCAAACTTTTCACATAAGGACCAAACCTGCAAAAGATTATTAGTAAAAGGACCAAAATTGCTTTTCTCAAAGTTTTTAACATCCCAGGGACCTTTTCTGTCAATTTCCAAAGTTGAGGGACTAAACTTGTAATTTTGTGAAACTTTGCACCAAAGGACTAAATATGTAACTTTATGATTAAAAAGGACCTTTGGTGATATTTTCATGTTTTTAGAATAACCAGGGACTAGTTTTGCCAATTTGTGAAACTTGAGGGACTGAAACTGCCAATTATGCAAACTTTGTACGTTTTTCATCTGTTTTTGCATATTTTGTATTTGAAACATATAAAACACACCTCTAAGATATTTTAAGTATTTTGATACATATTTGAGTGTTTTTGTATGTTTTGGCAGTTCAGATTAGTATAAAATGATGAGTATTTAGACAATCATCAATCCCCCACACTAAACTATTGCTAGTCCCTAGCAATCTATTGAGAAAAACTTAATGGATTTGAAAAACTCTTTACCAAAAGCCATCACTTCTGGAGTAGCCAGGTGTAAGAACTGTGGCACACCTGATAACCGTGTGATTTTGAGCAAATCACCAGCTGTCAACGGATTTGATTAGTCTTTACCAAAAGCCGTTTGCTTCTGGACTAGCCAACTCTTGATGGAATAGTCAACATCTTGGTGAGCTGATTACCAATTATGGATTTTCTACGGCCTTTACCACAAGCCATAATCTTGCGGGCTAGCCAACTCATTAGCTTTTGAGGATAATGGGGAGTTGAGAAACCATACAATTTTTGGCAAATTGCAAGCCATAAACGGGTTTGAGTTATCTTTACCAAGAACCGTTTGCTCCTGGATTAGCCAATCCTGTTGTGGGTTAGACATGGAGGATTGATACCATTTATTGCGTTCTAAGTGAGAAAAAATTTTAAAATTTTGGCTAAAATGGGGGTTCTTGATGGAACATGTGTTTAAATTCGTTAGAATAACGAATCTCCCCCCACACTTAGAACTGAATATTGTCCTCAATATTCAAAGTACCGGGTGTTAAACTGAACTTAGAACGTAAAAGGAAAACATTCTATAGCCTTTATTTAAGATGTATATACATACAATTTATTTTTTAGATAAAACTTCTTAAATAGAAGCTATCACTATATGTACATTTTTTTTTTTTTTTTTTTTTTTTTTGTGGAGAATATATATATATACAACATGTGGGGTATCTCCCCCACACTAGGGTGGTACACGGGTGAAAACCTATATACATGCTAATGTTTTTGATTACCGAGTCACTAGCTTGACTCGACCCCGAATTTATTTGTCCATGGGGAAGCAAGTGGAAGAGACAATCTACATCGGACTTTCATTCAAGATATTTGGATAAACATTTGAAGCACGTGAAAGTTCCACACCGATGAGATAAGTAACCGGCTCATAATTTATAAATGAGAATGCCGGGATCAAAGATAATGTCTTCACTCCCGAAAGAGTGAAGAACAGGATAAGGAACAGGATATATGAAGAAAAGAAAGAAGGTCATGATGAAAATCATGATTAACTCTTCTTCCTCAATAGGAGAATTCATTGTTTCCTGAATCTCCTCGTTTAAGCTCGTTTGATCAAGACATATTATGGGTATGTCTAGATCAAAATAGAAATTATCATACTCCGGTGGAGATATGATATGAGTGAGTTCACCGGAGAACTCCTCAAAGGTGAATGATTCATATTCGGGATTGAGTTGAGTGAGTTCATTGGGGAACTCCTCAAAAGTAAATGATTCATAAACGGGAAGAGAATTATAAGAATGAGAAGTGGTGATACCACTTATCTTCTCTTCCGTTTGATCAAAATGGAACGTTTGCAATTCAGGAATAGAATCATTGATCAAAACCTCACTATCCTTGACGGGGATAGGAGATGAAATAGGCTTTTCATTAAAAGCCTCGATTCTAGAAATGAGAAGATTAGCATTTAATAATGTAAGACGAAGAGATTCGTCTTGGATTATTTCTTCCTCATTCTCTTCTTCTGAGTTGACAAGCTCAGAAGGTAATTCTCCCACATAACTAATGTCTCCACAAGATAAAGAATGGTCCTCATCAGAATCAGAGAACATCTCAATATGATCATTTGGAAAGACAAGAGGGGGAGGGATATCACACATAAGTTCAAGAATTCCCTGTGACTCACTTGGGATTGAGACAAGGTTCTCAACACTAGACTTTATGAATTCGTCCGATTCCTTCGCAGGAATAGTGTCAAGATGCTCGTCCCCCATGCTCAGAGAGTGAGTGGGAACCTCGGGTGTGATAACAGTAGACTCAGGGAGTTGAGGAGGACTAGCAATAATGGAGTCTACAAGTTCCATTATTTCTACTGCTGGTGATTCAGTTATATTCATTTCTCCCTGTATTTCTACTGAAATAGCTTCAACTGAAGTTGAATCAAAAGGTTCCTCAGATACCTTTGGGATTGGAACAAGTTCATTTATTTCCTTAAGAGGAGTTACTTTGAAGTGCTTGTCCCCCATTATTAAGATATCTGAAGGGTCATTTGAGTTTTTGTCTTCAATTGGTTCATCCTCGTCACTTATATCCTCAAGATGTAATGAGTTAACAAGAGGTTTTTGTTTCTCAAGAATTAGATCCCTAAGAGTGTTTATTCCATCTTGAATGGTTTTGTTGACTTGACTTTGAGCCAAAATTATTTTTATCAATTCAGCTTTAGCTGACTCGTCCTGAGGAAGTGATTGAGGGTTTGTGTACTGTGAAGGCTGGTTAAAACCAAATTCATGATTGTTACAAGGAACCTGTTCATAGACAAACTGATTCCTAGTTTGACAATCAGAGCTGTAGTGAGGGCCTCCACAATACTCACAACAGTTGAACTGATGTGGTTGTGAGTCGTCTGTGTTTAAGTCATAATTGTTATCAGGGACCTGCTCATAGACAAGCGTGTTTCCTGTTTGACAATCAGAACTGTAATGTGAACCACCACAATACTCACAACAGTTAAACTGCTGAGTCTCATGGTATGGAAGCTGGTGGAATGAATCAGTCATGTCAGGGTAGGAATAGGGATTCTGGTTATAGACAGACCCGTTTCCTGACTCTACCATGACACAACTGGGGCAATTACCACCATTATAAGGACTACCACAACATTGACAGACAAGAAGGTGAGAATAAGACATAGAAAGAATCAAAAGGTTTTAGGGGATGAGAAATGAAGAATCAAATAGGTAGGGATGTAAAGGTGAATATTTTTGGTATTTTTGAAAATTTTTATAGTGCTAATAAGAAGGAAAATATTTTTGGTTTTTTTTTTTTTTTTTTTTTTTTTTTTTGTGTTCGTTGAAAACTGATTTTAAAAAGTTTTCGGGAACAGTTTTGGTTTTATATGATAATAATATGAACAAGGATGGATAAATGTACAATGAACGTGTATTCAGGTTCACAAATACGCAAAATCGTTTAGAATAAGCGCACAACCTCCCCGGCAGCGGCGCCAAATTTTGATTCGCCTCAAACAGTCAACTAAGTTAACCAGGTGATGGTCAACCAAGTCAAACGTCTAAAACAAATGCTTCCGAGGAATACAGTGTTTTCCCGGGTCGTAAGTCCCAACGAGGTGTGCGATGTGATATTATAAACGAATCTGTGATTAGTGAATGTGAACAGGGAAGGTATAAAAGTGTGTGTGTGTGTTTAGACTAGGGTTTTATAAAGTAAAATTACTTAAGTAAACTAATGGAATGATTACGTGAAAGCTAGGTATTAAAAACGTTCACCAAATTAAAATCAGACGCGACTGCGTACTGAGAAAAAGGTGAGTTTTAAGACAAAATAAACTACAAGGGTTAAAATTGAAAATTCTATAAACTTAAACTTAAAATAAAATTAAACTTAAAATAAAATTAAACTAAAAATAAAACTATTTTTAAGATTATTTTATTATTTATTATTAATTATTTAATTAATAACTATTTAACTATTTAATTAAAAAATTATAAATACTACAAATTAAACTAAAAACTTATAAAAATATTTTCTAAACCTAAAATAGAACTTGAAGAAAGTATAAAAAATAAAAATAAATCTTTTTGTCTTTTTATGAACTTTTTATTAATTAAAAACTATTAATATTAATTATACTAATTAAACTATTTTAAATTACAAATATTATTAAACTAACTTAGAAAATTATGAGAAAATTTATAAAACTAATTAACCATCACAGGAATCCTAAAAAATTATAAAAACTTTATTTTATGTATTTTTAAACTAGTTTACTAATTATTATTCTATTTATTATTTAATTACTATTTAAACTATTTAAATTATAAAAACTATTAAATGAACAGTAAAAATTCTAGAAAAATTACTAAAATTATATTATAACTTATGTAAGCTAGGAAAAATATAAAAACTAGGTGTTGCTATATAAAAAGTAATTATGCTATTTAAAACTAATTTATTGATTAATTATTAATAAAACTATATTTAAATCTAATAAATATCAAATGACAATATAAAAATCTAAGAAAATTATTTAAATTACTTTAACTTATAAGGAAATTAATAAAAATATAAAAACACAAATTACTTAATTAAAATCTAAAAATGAAAATTAAAATTTAATTAAATTAAATAGAAACTATCACTTACTTTTATATTTGTTTTTCTTGAATTTTCTTTTTCCAACCTATATTATACCTAAATATAACTAACTTTTGTAAAAACAATAATTTTAGAACTTAAAAATAAGCTAGTTATAAGCTATAATCCTAGACAGTTGACTTTAGTTGACTAAATGAGCAAATAAGCTCAAATGAGCTTATGTGGGACCCACCTTGGATGAATCTGGTACTAATAAGTTGTTTGAACTTGTCAAAGCTTAATTTAGCTAAATAAGCTCAGTAGATAAGCCAATAAGCCAAATAAGCTAATCCAAAAACCTGAAAAGCAACACAGAAGAGGGACAGACTTGAGAGCTTAATCTAGGTGGGGTCCACTGAGGCACAGGTCAAACAAATGGTCAAACTAAGTTCCCTGGTAGGAGGGGGGTTCAAAGAAACTAACTAGAGGGGCTGGGGCCCACTGAGATGGCCACAAAACCACCACAAAGTTGTGGTGGTAGCCTGATATCTGGTGTGCAGGGGAGCTTGTTGCCCTGCAGGTGAGTTTGAGGTAGTGTGGGGCCCAGACTAAAAATCCTAAAAATATAAAGATTGTTGGATCTTAAAGACAAGGTGGTAGAGTCTTACCAAAATGATTTTCAGAACCTAAATCCTAATACATAAATCTAGAAAAATCCTACAAGTTTTATCAAAACCTGAGGAGTGCAAAAGTTGACTTTGAGTAAAACCTAATGATTTGACTTTATTGGATTTCTAAGGGCTGCTACTGATTGAATATGATGTTATAAGCTACAATAGACCTAATTTAAGCTAAACCTACAAGATATGAGCTAATGGTTGGATTTATGGATCACAAATCCTTGACAGTTAACTGTCAAGGAGTTATGATATGGATTTTGACTTTCTGTGGTTTAAGGCCTAAGTTTTAAAATTGCTACAACCAAGTATGACCTAAAGTAACATTAGTAAACTAACCTAGATAACTAATGATAACAAATAGACTCAGTAACAAGCTGAGCCAAACACACCTTAAAAAGACAGATTTGAAGATTTTCAAAGCAAAAGATAAGATTAAACCACAATACTGATTCCTATCACTATATTGATATTATCAAAGATCAAATGAACCTGAATCAAGCATAACACAAGCAGAAAACACAAGTATGTCAAGTTTAAGTTTTCCACTGTGAGATTTTTGGTATTCAAGAACAAATGAATTCCTAAGAACAAATAACTGAGTTTAACTAAAATTATAACTAATTAGCAATTCAGAAACCTAAATTTAACAAGATCTAATGCTGAGTAAATAATCAAACAGTAGAATAGTAAATATGTATATAAAAGCTTACAAATAAAAGAAGCTGAGAAATGATTGAACCAAGGACCAAATCATACCCTAGTGTCCCCCCATAGGACTCTAAACCAGAAATATATCCCAATAACACCTTGCTCAGTATCCTTCTTCCTCTTTACTTGATTTTCTATTTTTCCACTATTTTTTCTATTTTCTTTGGAATTTTATAATTATACTCTAAACTGAATTATAAGATATCTAACAGCTTTTAAAAACTTTGACAAAGCTTAAATGAACTTGTGAAATGCTTTTAACAACAACTAACAACACAGATGAAATTTTTGTGATTCTTGAAACAAGTAAAAATTGCATAGACTGAGAACTGAGCTGAAACTTTAAATTGACTTTAAGAAAAGTTCAAATTACATTAAATTAACTGAGTACAAGCTATTTTGATTGAAATTATAACTGAAATACAAGATTACACTACCTACGACTATGTTATTCTACTCCTAAACTAATAATTCTTTCCTTCTGCTTCTTTTCTTCCTTATAGCCCTTTTCTGAGTTTTGTGGGACCCACTTGACTTTTCCCACCAATTTAGAACCGTTGATAAGGTTCCAATCATCCAGGCCGTTTAAATGGTTTCTTGGCGCCAAAGGGTCAAAATGGTACAGTGTTGCGTGGAGAGGTTTAAAGAAGTTTGGAATGTTGTGTGAGGTGGAGGATGAGGTGGTGAGTCTTGGAGGCCAAGGTGTGGACAGGTGGAGGTGGTGGTTTTGGTAGCAGAGGTGGAGGGTGGTTTTGGTGGGAAAGAAGATACGGGGTGGTTTTGGTTTGTGGGTGTTGACCGGGTTTGACCATGGGGTTGGACTGGGCTGTTGGTGGGCTTGGGTAAAAAGGAAGGGTGGGCTTGGTTTGTAATAGTTTTGGGTTTAGTTTTATTTGGGTAATAATAATAAAGATAGGGTCCGGTTTGGTTTTAGTGAAATTACAAGGACCAAAGTTGTAATTTAGGTAAAGTTTAGGGTCTGACTTTGTATTTTCTCAAAGTTTATAATAAAAGTTAAAATTGTCATATGTGAATAGTACAAGGGTATTTATGATAATTTTCATTTTTTTTATGCCCAGGGACTAAAACTGACAATTCACCAAACTTCAGGGACTGATCATGTAATTCCACCAAACTTTTCACATAAGGACCAAACCTGCAAAAGATTATTAGTAAAAGGACCAAAATTGCTTTTCTCAAAGTTTTTAACATCCCAGGGACCTTTTCTGTCAATTTCCAAAGTTGAGGGACTAAACTTGTAATTTTGTGAAACTTTGCACCAAAGGACTAAATATGTAACTTTATGATTAAAAAGGACCTTTGGTGATATTTTCATGTTTTTAGAATAACCAGGGACTAGTTTTGCCAATTTGTGAAACTTGAGGGACTGAAACTGCCAATTATGCAAACTTTGTACGTTTTTCATCTGTTTTTGCATATTTTGTATTTGAAATATATAAAACACACCTCTAAGATATTTTAAGTATTTTGATACATATTTGAGTGTTTTTGTATGTTTTGGCAGTTCAGATTAGTATAAAATGATGAGTATTTAGACACTCATCACTCCTCTACATCCATCTAATTGTAGTAGTGTTGTGATTAGCTATTTTCATATTGTAGTAGTGCTAGATATTTGTAAAAGTGTATTGTAAATTTGTTGATTGTAGAAACTAGGTGTGTTGTAAAGTAGTTAAGTAGTTGTGACTTAGTTGTGCATAGAAGAAGGTGTGAAGTTGACAAGGTGTGAAGAAGGTGTGAAGTCTTGAAGATGTTGTGAAGGTGTGAAGAAGGTGTGAAGTCTTGAATAAGTTGTGAGATTGGTTCTAGCTACGATTAGAACTCGATATTTAGCTTAGTGTCGTTAACTCATGTAAGCCAAGGTGTGTAAGGTTTCTCCACCATAAGGAGTTTGTTGACATAGTGAAGAAAACTCTCGAGTGTGGTACTCGGGGAGTAGAGTAGGGCAAGGAAGGTGTCCTTGTAGCCGAACCACTATAAATTCGCGTATTGTGGTTTGATCTGTCTAACTCTATCTTTTCTTCATTATATTTCAATACTTTCATTATTTGATTAGAATTGCTTATATTGGTTGTTATTTGAATTCACTTGAGATCGAATCGAAAGTTTTTAATAAGCTACAAAATATTTTGGTAATAAATTTAAAAAGGACGTAAAACTATTCAACCCCCCTTCTAGTTTTCCACAATTGGTATCAGGAGCCACGTCTAGCAAGATTTTTAAAATATATTGTATTTTAAAACTTGTAACGATCTATAGAATCTGAAAAATATTTAGAAGGGCAATCTATGCAAAGACCACCACTATTTGAAGATGGATTTTTATATTGGAAAAATCGATTCGAAACTTATGTGAAGTCAAAAGATCTAGATCTTTGGCATGTTATTACTAATGGTGATTTTTTACCTATTCAAAATAACCCCGAAACAAAGAAAGATGAAATCATACTGATTGGTGTGAAACAGTCAGATAATATCAACCAAGTTATAGTCAACAAGTCAGACAGCCTAAACCAATACTCCGTGGAATTTAGTGTTTCCCCGGATCGTTAGATCCCAACGAGATGTGAAATCTAAAATAAAACGACTTAGAGATCAGGTGAATTGAACAGGAAAAGGGTTTAAGTGATTGTACTACTGAAAAATAAGAGTGAATCGCTTTAATAAGCTATATCAATCAATACGTGAAATCAGATACGTACAAGTGAAAAAAGGACTGAAAAACGTGAACGTTTATTAACTAAACGTAAACAAAAACAACTTTAACTTATAGTAGGATTTTACAAGCCTTAGGGGCTTAAATGCAAATTAAATAAATTTAAAATATTTATTTTATAATTAAAAACTATTTAATTAATTATTTTTATTTAATAACTATTATTAATTATTTAATAATTCACTAATAATTAAGAAAATATGAAATAAGTCTAGAGAATTAAAATTAAAATTTCTAAAAATATAAAATATTATAAAACTTATTTTAAAATTATATTTTTCACACTATTTATCTATTTATTATTAATTATTATTTAATTATTACTTAACTAATTATATTGATTTAAATTATCATAGATACTAAAAAGACTTAGATAATTATGAAAATTTTTATATATCTAATTAACCATTACAGGAATCCTAAAAAATTATAAAAAGTTTATATTATGTATTTTTAATCTAATTTACTAATTATTATTCTATTTATTAATTATTTATCAATTAAACTAATTATATTATTAAAAATAGAAAATGAACAGTATAAATCCTAGAAAAATTTATAAAATTACATTACCTTATATAAAAGCTATAAAAATTATAAAAACTATGTGGTACTTTATAAAATATAATTATGCTATTTAATTCTTATTTATTATTTAATTATTAAATAAACTAATATTAATTCTAAATAACACTAGATGACAAAAGAAAAATCTGGAAAAATGTACAAAATTACTTTAATATATAAGAGATTTAATAAAAATATAAAATAGCAGAAGTGTTTATAAATAAGCTAAAAAGAAAATTAAATAGATAATTTCTATTAAATAGAAGCTATCACTATAATTAAGTTTGGTTTTTTCTTGTTTTTCTTTTATAAAACTAATAAAATACTTAAAATAAGAAACTTTAATAAAGGAAAATAATTTATAAACATAAAATAAGCACTATGAGTGCTTATTACCCAAATCAGTTGACTTTTGTTGACTTAGCTAAGAAATAAGCTCAACTGAGCTTGTGTGGGGTCCACAAGGTAAAACCTGGTACAAATGAGTTGTATGGATGACAATAAGCAAGAATCACTTAAATAAGTTGGCCAAATAAACTAGGAATCCAAAATAAGCATTTGCTTATTTCAATTCTGAGGCAGACTTGGGACAGATTTAAGAGGCCAAATTATGTGGGGTCCACTAATATAGAGGTCAAACAAAAGGTCAAAGGTTCAAGTCTGGTAGGAGGGGGGTTTTAAAAACCTAATTATGGGGTGTGAGACCTACTAGTTTAACCACAAAACACCACCAAAGGTGGCTTTGTGGTGAACTGATCTGTGTAGCAGGGGAGCTTCTTCCCCTGCAGGTGTGTTTGGCTGTTTGTAGGGCCCACATAAAAATTACCAAAAATACAAGATCAATGGGAATCAATAGATTAGCTGGGTGACTACCAATCCTGAAAAGCTCAACTTCTAAAAGTAAACTCAAAAATCTAAACAATTCTTGCAAAAAATGGAATTTCAGAATAATTGCAATTTTGACTTTTTGTTTAAACTTGATATGTTGACTATGGTGAACTTTGATCCTATACTACTGACTTATTATGTTGTTATATGATAATTTTAGGCTTAATTAAGCTAAATAACTAACTTATGTGATGTTGTGATGAGATTACAAGACCTACAATCCAACAGTTAACAAGCAAATGAGAGCAAAGGGTGATTTTGACTTTCCTACAAACAAGCACTGGATTAAATCACTTATCTAACCTTAAATAACCTATTGTGAGTTATGAAGACCAATAGTAACAACTAAAACAACCAAGAGCCCAGTCAATTTTACAGATCCAAACACTCCTTTATTGGACTGTTTTTGTGATTTTAACTACAAGAGACTGAGATAGATCATGAAATTTATTGATAATGACATAACATCATATAATAAACTAAAATGAACTTATAAATACCAATCTTAACACCAAATGACCATTATAACAACTTATGCTTATAATAGGCAGTATATGACTAATATTAGCACACAGATATCCAATGATCAATCAAGCAGTTTAAATCAATCTACTAGCTCACATACACAAAAGAAACATACAAAACCCAAGAATTTAGTGAACAAGCAAGTCTACAATAAAAATGCTAAAAATGAGATTGTTGCTTACAAATGGCAACAAGCTGAAACACAATGAACCAAGGCCTGAAAACACTCCTAATAGCTTACCACTAAGCTTCTAACCCATGGGCAATCCATTATTTCCCATGCTCCAGTTTTCTTGATTATCTCCACTGATTTTTTTTTATTTTATAACTATTTATTGGTAATTTTTTTATATATTTGAGTTCTAACACTACAACTGCTTTTAATATATCTAAAAGCTTGCAGAAGCTTTCCAGGGAGCTTATATGAGCTTAAAATTCCATATTATTAATTTTAACAACATATGAGTAAATATGAGATTTTTAATGAAAATTTGCATATAGTGATAATCATAAGGAAACTTGAAATTTATACTTAGAAAAGTTTTACAATACACATAATTTACTAAAACCAACACTTGGAAGCTTTGACATACACTGAAATTAAGAAATTTAATTAAGTGAGCTAATTTTGACTAAATTACACTAGATACTATTACATTGCCTCCATTCTTCTTATTTATTGACTAAAAAGCTTCCTTGTCGATCTCTGACTCTTTCCCACTTCATCTTAGCCCTTGAATTCATCAAATTCATCATAAACGTACAAGTGGCAATTTTGGCGCCAAAATTGCTTTTGAGCTGTAAGAGTGGTTTGAGGGCAATTAAAGAATTGTGGAATCATGTGGAGTTGGAGGGGACAAATTGGGAAGTAGACTTGGATTTTTGTGGAGAGTAGCCATGAAAAAAGGGTCTGTGAGGTTAAGGTTGAGTGTAGATTGGTGGAGATGCATTAAATGAAAAGTGGGGTGAATGATGAGGGGTTGTGAGGTGTAGTAGCCAGCTGGGGTGGTGGTGAGGTGGAGCAAAACCATGGTGGTTTTGGTTTGCATAGGAGGGTGAGAGGGGTGAGCAGTGAGGGTGGTTTGGGGAAGAAGGGTCAAAGGGGTCAACCCCCGTTTTTATTAAAAGGGTGTGGACTGGGTTTGCTTGGTGGGCTGGGAAACAAAACAGGCCCAAGGTTTAGTAACTGGGTGGGCTGGATTCATTTTGGTTTTGGGTTTTATATTTACAAAGGGTCCGGTTTGTATTGTAACTAACAAGGACCAAAAATGTAATTCGGCCATAGTTAAGGGACTTGCTGTGACAACTTTTCAAACTTCATACAAGGGACCATACATGCCATACTTGAATACCCCAAGGACCATAAATGTATTTTTTCCATTTTAATATTTCCGGGGACCTTTTCTGCCAATTCCACAAACTCCAGGGACCAAACCTGTAATTTTCTAATTTTTGAAGGGTTTAACTTGTAACTTCTCAAAAGTTATCATAAGGACCAATTTTGTCAATTTAGAATAGTGCAAGGCTTATTTTTCACATTTTCCATTTACAAAACCTTAGGGACTATTTTTGACATTTTCCAAACTTGAGGGACTAAAGTTGTCATTTTGCAATTTTTAAACTTTAAAGGACTTTTCTTGACAACTTATGAATCCCTAAGGACCTTTGATGATATTTTTCATATTTTGATTTACCAGGGACTAATTTTGCCAATTTTTCAAAGTTCAGGGACTGAAACTGTAAATTATGTGAAATGTTTTGTTTTTCATCAGTTTTCAATCCTTATGCATAAAAACACAATCCGGGATAATTTTATATATTTTAAGGCATTCCTGTGTGTTTTTATATGTTTTTGTAGTTTAAATGTAACAGAAATGATGAGTATTTACACACTCATCAATCCCCCACACTAAACTATTGCTAGTCCCTAGCAATCTTTTTGAGAAAATTTAATGGATTTTTACTCTTTACCAAAAGCCATCACTTCTGGAGTAGCCAGGTGTAAAAACTGTGGCACACCTGATAACCGTGTGATTTTTAGCAAACCACCAGCTGTCAACGGATTTGATTTGTCTTTACCAAAAGCCGTTTGCTTCTGGACTAGCCAACTCTTGATGGAATAGTCAACATCTTGGTGAGCTGATTACCAATTATTGTTTTTCCACGGCCTTTACCACAAGCCATAATCTTGCGGGCTAGCCAACTCATTAGCTTTTGAGGATAATGGGGAGTTGAGGAACCATACAATTTTTGGCAAATTGCAAGCCATCAACGGTTTTGAGATGTATTTACCAAGAGCCGTTTGCTCCTGGACTAGCCAATCCTGTTTTGGGTTAGACATGGAGGATTGATACCATTTATTGCATTTCTAAGTGTGAAAAAACTTTAAATTTTGATCAAATGAGGGTGCTTGATGGAACATGTATTTGAATTCGTGAGAATCCCCCCCCCCCCCCCCCCCCACACTTAGAAATGAATATTGCCCTCAATATTCAAAACACCGGGTGTTAAACCGATATTTAGAACGTAAGAAGGAAATATTAATAACCTTTATTTTAGGCTATTTACATACAAACTCACTTTTTTTTTTTTTTTTTTTTTTTTTTTTTTTTTTTTTTTTTTTTTTAAAGATATATACATATATACAACATGTGGGGCATCTCCCCCACACTAGGGTGGTAGAAAAGAGAAAGAAATCAGAAATATGAGTGAAAACCCATATTGCTACGCTTTTGATTACCGAGTCACTAGCTTGACTCGACCTCGAATTGATTTGTCCATGAGGGAGCTACTGTTTTTGTTAACCGAGTCGCTAGCTTGACTCGACCCCGAATTTAATTGTCCTTGGGGAAAGTTTGGAGATCCGGGACAACCATGTTTGGGATGTCCTCTCCAAAGTAGTGTTTCACACGATGGCCATTTACTTTAAAACATGGACCGTCATTTTGAGATAACTCAACGGTACCATATGGATAAACCTTAGTGATAGTAAATGGACCAGTCCAACAGGTTTTTAATTTACCCGAGAAGATCTTTAATCTAGAATTAAAGAGAAGTACTCGATCACCAACGTTAAAAACGCGGTTCTTTATTTTTGAGTCATGAATTCTCTTTGTTTTTTCTTTATAGATTAAAGAGTTCTCGTAAGCCTGATCACGTAGTTCATTTAATTCATTCATTTGAACTTTTCTGTGATCACCCGCAGTTTTGAGGTCAAAGTTGGCATGTTTCAATGCCCAGTAGGCTTTGTGCTCAAGTTCCATCGGTAGATGACATGTCTTTCCGTACACAAGCTTGTAAGGTGTACACCCAATGGGTGTTTTATAAGCTGTACTAAAGGCCCAGAGTGCGTCATCTAATTTATCCGACCAGGCAGCACGGTTTTCACCAACAGTCCTCTCAAGTATCCTTTTGATACCACGGTTTGAAACCTCCACTTGCCCACTTGTTTGTGGGTGATACGCGGTAGAAAGACGGTGGGTTACACCATACTTTTGCATGACTTTATCAAATTTGTCATTGCAGAAATGCGTACCACGATCACTTATGATAGCACGTGGAGTTCCAAAACGGGCAAAAAGAGATTTAAGGAATTTCACTACAACTCGGGCATCATTTGTGTGTAAAGCTTTTGCTTCAACCCACTTTGATAAATAATCAACAGCCACAAGTATGTACTTGTTTCCTCTGGATGATGGAAATGGCCCCATAAAGTCAATGCCCCAGATATCAAATATTTCACATACTTGAATAGCATTTTGTGGCATCTCATTTCTTTGTGAAATGTTTCCATGACGCTGACAAGCGTCACAGGTTTTAATGAGATCCTGGGCATCTTTATAAATTGTGGGCCAGAAGAATCCGAAATCAAACACCTTTTTGGCAGTGTAATTAGGACTATGATGTCCCCCAGTGGGTCCAGCATGGCAAGCCTTAAGAATTTCAGTGGCTTCCTGTCCATATACAAACCGTCAGATGACTTGATCCGCGCAGATTTTGAATAAGTAGGGGTCATCCCAGAAATAATGTTTAACATCCTTAAAGAATTTATTCTTCTGTTGGGTTGACATCCCTTTCACAACAAAGTTACCCGCATGATAGTTTGCGAAGTTGGCAAACCATGGGTAGTAGAATCTCCGCGAAAAGTAACCGCATTAAGTGTTTCGAGAGGAAATGTTTCATTTATTTCCTTTTTCTCATACACATTTTGATGAGGGTTCTCTAATCGGGACAAATGATCTGCAGCCAGGTTCTCAGCTCCTTTTTTATCACGAATAATGATATCAAATTCCTGGAGGAGGAGAACCCAACGGAGCAATCTCGGCTTTGCATCTTGTTTTGCAAATAGATATTTAAGAGCCGAATGATCCGTATACACTACGCTTTTAGTCAAGATTAAGTATGTCCGAAATTTCTCAAAAGCATACACCACAGCTAATAATTCTTTTTCTGTAGTGGTGTAATGTGTTTGAGCTTCGTTCATAGTTTTGCTTGCGTAGTGAATAGGCTGAAAGTGTTTCGTTTTGTGTTGCCCCAAGACTGCACCGATAGCAAAATCACTTGCATCGCACATAAGCTCGAAGGGTAAATCCCAGTCGGGGGCAATAAGAATGGGTGCCTCAGTAATCTTTTTCTTTAATGTTTCAAAAGCTTCGATGCACTCTGGTGAGAAGATAAAAGGAGTATCCTTTTCAAGGAGATGAGTCATAGGCCGTGAGATTTTAGAAAAATCTTGTATAAATCGACGATAGAAACCGGCATGACCCAAGAAACTCCTAATACCTTTGACGGTAGTAGGGTGAGGTAGTTTTGCAATGACATCAACCTTAGCTCTGTCAACCTCAATCCCATTCTTGGAAATCTTATGGCCGAGGACAATGCCCTCTTTGACCATAAAGTGACTCTTTTCCCAATTTAGACATAGATTGGTGTCTTTACACCTTTTCAACATTTTTTCTAAATTGGTGAGACATGTTTGGAATGAATCCCCAATGACCGAAAAGTCATCCATAAAGACCTCCATGGTTTTACCGATCATGTCGGTAAATATGGCCATCATGCACCTCTGAAACGTACCTGGAGCATTACATAAGCCAAAAGGCATACGTTTATAAGCAAAGGTTCCATAAGGGCATGTAAAGGTAGTCTTTTCTTGATCCGATGGATCAATGGGGATTTGAAAGTATCCTGAGAAACCATCAAGGAAACAATAGTACTCGTTTCCTGCTAATCTCTCAAGCATCTGGTCCATAAAGGGCAGCGAAAAGTGGTCTTTGCGGGTGGCGTCATTTAACTTACGATAGTCAATGCAAACACGTCATCCGGTAACCAGCCGAGTTGGAATCAACTCATTTTCCTCATTAGTGACAACAGTAATGCCACCCTTTTTTGGGACGCAATGAATGGGACTAACCCATGGACTGTCAGAGATAGGGTAAATCAATCCTGCATCAAGAAGTTTAAGAACTTCTTGTTTAATCACATCATGGATTTTTTGATTCACCCTTCTTTGATGTTGCACTGCAGGCTTGAAGTCATCCTCCATCAAGATTTTGTGTGTACAAAAATCTGGGTTAATACCCTTAATATCGGAGAGTTTCCAAGCAATTGCTTGCTTGTTTGACTTCAAGACCTTTATGAGAGCAATCTTCTCCTCAACACTTAAGCCTTTAGCAATAATGACGGGTAATTTATCATCACCCTCCAAGAATGCGTATTCAAGATGAGGAGGTAAGTCCTTGAGTTCGACCTCAGGAAAATCATCAGTTTCCTCAACATATTTGATTTCCTGATTATGAAGTTGTACGGGAGGGAGTGGAGGAGAATTGTCTTGATTTAGCAATCTCTCAAGGAGAAGAATATCTCCCTCCAGATCAATCTCAGTGTTATCAATTCCCGATGGAACTGAATCACTTTTGAGAAAAGCCTCGACCTCTTCCAAAAGGAAATCACTTCCCTCAAACGGAGTGAGAGAAGGGGAAGAGTCGGAAATGATAGGTTCAGATGATGGAGTGGCATCCCCACTCACAGAATTATGAGAATAACCAAGAAACTCTTGAGAATACTCCTCCGAAGCAATGTCTATGATATCTATTTGATTAACTGCTTCAGAATCATAATTGGAGGAGTACCTCGAGGTTTGATCGAGGTTAAATGTAACAGCTTCATTACCCACACGCAGAGTGATTTCTTGCTCAAATACATCGATAAGAGCACGGCCCGTTCTAAGGAAACCCCTCCCAACAATGAGAGGGACCCTTTGATCGACATCGAAATCAACCACTACAAAGTCAGCGGGGAGATGAAATTCTCCTACCTTCACAAACACGTCCTCGGCAATGCCGAGAGGACGAGATATCGATCGGTCTGCAAGCTCTAAAGTCATGCAAGTAGGAGTAAGATCAGGAAGAGAAAGTTTCTTCCAAACTGAGTATGGCATTAGGTTAATACATGCACCAAGATCGGCCAAGGCATAGCAATCAACCATTCCCGGAAATACACATGGTATTAGAAATTTTCCAGGATCTCCCAGCTTCTCGGGAAGCTTCTTTAAAAGAACTGCTGAGCAGTTCTCATTCAAGGGAGTCTTTGCCATTTCAAACAGTTTCTCCTTGTTGCTTAACAAGTGTTTGATTGTCGATGCAAATTTGGGCATCAAAATAATAGCATCCGCAAAGCTAATGTCAAAATGCAAATCTTGGAAGATTTGAAAGAATTTATCCATCTGGTGACTAGCTTTTTCACGGAGCTTTTGTTCACTCAAGCGTGAGAGGTAAGGAATAGAGGAGGTAGAAGGTTTGGACTTTGATGTTTCAACTGGAATATCATTTGGTTCAAAAACAACTCTAGGTTTTGGTTTGGGTTTCGGGACAACATGAGGTGGGACGTCTTGGGTACCTCCCTTATGAGTAGGAAGTACTTCGTCCTTATTTACCTCGACGTTATTTTCCACTACCTTTGGAGAAGAAGAGGAAGGGGCAGTGGGAACAGTGGGTCCATCATATGAAACTCCGCTCCTGGTCGTGATCGCCTTTGCATCGCCCCTCGGGTTTGCGATCGTGTTGCTCGGAAGTTTTCCAGAGCCCGAGGGTTGTTCATTTAAAGATTTCTTGATTTCAGAAATCTGGCTGACCAACAACCTGTTTGTCTCTTCTTGAGTTTTCATGAACTGCTTTAACAACTCATCGGATGATGGTTGTGGAGCTGGGAGAATGGCTTGTGTTTGGTTAGGGAAATTTTGGACACGGTTATTTTGATTATAACCTTGTTGTGGCTGAAAATTCCCTTGATTTGGATTACCATTTCCCTGAAAATGATTTCCGGGGTTGAAATTGTTTCTGTTAAAGTTTCCTTTCATTCGTGGTTGGTTCTGGTTTCTGTTTTGCAAATTTGGGTTTTGGTTAAACCCGGGTGGTCCCATATGTGTGTTAGCACGGTAACTTGGTTCCATTTGAGGACGATATTGATTACCCCCTGATTTGTAGTACCGGCTAAGGCATTGGCTTCAAAAGGACTACCATCAGTGGCAGTACAATTGTAGTAAGCATGTGGGCCACCACAAGTGACACAAACTTCCACTTTTTTTACTTCAGCATGTGAAGGGTTTTGTGTGAAAGTGACTTTTTTCTGGTTTGAGATAACCAAAGCTTGAATGGCGTCCGTGAGTTTGTCTATCTTAGCATCGGTGCTAGAAGTACTCACGGGCGATGAAGTAGAAGGACCAGCACTCACTTGTGAGTTATATGGTTTTGTGCGTGTAGTGCGGACTTTGGACTTATTTTCAATGATTTCTAAAGCTTCTTTTGTGGTTTTGCTCAAAAAATTACCTCCCGCGGAGGCATTGAGAGAATCTTGGTCAGATTGACTCACACCATTATAAAACGTGTCAATTTGCATTAATTCAGTGAAACCATGATGAGGACATCGACGAAGCAATTCTTTGAAACGATCCCATGCGTCACCAAACGATTCATCAAACCTTTGAGTAAATTTGATGATTTCATTTTTAAGACTTGTCGTTCTGGACGGGGGAAAAAATTCGTTTACAAATTTGGTAACTAAATCTTCCCATGATGTTATGGAACGAGGAGGTTGTTTTTCCAGCCAAATCCAGGCTGCTCCCTCAAGAGAAAATGGGAAAAAAAGAAGTTTGACTGCTTCGGAAGGGACGTTCTTGTATTTGATGGTTGAAGTAATTTTATTAAACCATCGAATATGAGCATGGGGATCATCCGTCTCAAAACCATAAAATTGGCTTGAAGTTACTAGATTTAGTAACCCGGTTTTGAGCTCAAAGTATTCAGCCACAATGGCTGGGACAACAATAGCGTCTCCGTAACCCTCAATGGGTGCTTGGAGAAGCTCATTCATCGGACGGTCTTCCGCCATGCTAACTTTCTTAGGTGAAACAGCACGTTCCTCAGATACGGCTGTTGGGGCAGAACGTCTACGGCGTCTTCGAGGAATTCTGACAAGCTCACGTAAAGGGCTTGTTGACCTAGAAGAACGAGTGCGCATGCACTAGAGACGACTCTAAGAATCCTTAGAGTGACGGGAAATTAAAATAGAGATAGAAAAGAAATATAGACAAAAAGATGATATATAACAAAGTGTGAAAATTCAAACTCACAGATATTTCAAAAAGTCGTAATACGCAGCACACCTCCCCGGCAGCGGCGCCAAATTTTGATTGGTGTGAAACAGTCAGATAATATCAACCAAGTTATGGTCAACAAGTCAGACAGCCTAAACCAATACTCCGTGGAATTTAGTGTTTCCCCGGATCGTTAGATCCCAACGAGATGTAAAATCTGAAATAAAACGACTTAGAGATCAGGTGAATTGAACAGGAAAAGGGTTTAAGTGATTGTACTACTGAAAAATAAGAGTGAATAGCTTTAATAAGCTATATCAATCAATACGTGAAATCAGATACGTACAAGTGAAAAATGGACTGAAAAACGTGAACGTTTATTAATTAAATGTAAACAAAAACAACTTTAACTTATAGTAGGATTTTACAAGCCTTAGGGGCTTAAATGCAAATTAAATAAATTTAAAATATTTATTTTATAATTAAAAACTATTTAATTAATTATTTTTATTTAATAACTATTATTAATTATTTAATAATTCACTAATAATTAAGAAAATATGAAATAAGTCTAGAGAATTAAAATTAAAATTTCTAAAAATCTAAAATATTATAAAACTTATTTTAAAATTATATTTTTCACACTATTTATCTATTTATTATTAATTATTATTTAACTAATTATATTGATTTAAATTATCATAGATACTAAAAAGACTTAGATAATTATGAAAATTTTTATATATCTAATTAACCATTACAGGAATCCTAAAAAATTATAAAAAGTTTATATTATGTATTTTTAATATAATTTACTAATTATTGTTCTATTTATTAATTATTTATCAATTAAACTAATTATATTATTAAAAATAGAAAATGAACAGTATAAATCCTAGAAAAATTTATAAAATTACTTTACCTTATATAAAAGCTATAAAAATTATAAAAACTATGTGGTACTTTATAAAATATAATTATGCTATTTAATTCTTATTTATTATTTAATTAATAAATAAACTAATATTAATTCTAAATAACACTAGATGACAAAAGAAAAATCTGGAAAAATTTATAAAATTACTTTAATATATAAGAGATTTAATAAAAATATAAAATAGCAGAAGTGTTTATAAATAAGATAAAAAGAAAATTAAATATATAATTTCTATTAAATAGAAGTTATCACTATAATTAAGTTTGGTTTTTTCTTGTTTTTCTTTTATAAAACTAATAAAATACTTAAAATAAGAAACTTTAATAAAGGAAAATAATTTATAAACATAAAATAAGCACTATGAGTGCTTATTACCCAAATCAGTTGACTTTTGTTGACTTAGCTAAGAAATAAGCTCAACTGAGCTTGTGTGGGGTCCACAAGGTAAAACCTTGTACAAATGAGTTGTGTGGATGACAATAAGCAAGAATCACTTAAATAAGTTGGCCAAATAAGCTAGGAATCCAAAATAAGCATTTGCTTATTTCAATTCTGAGGCAGACTTGGGACAGATTTAAGAGGCCAAATTATGTGGGGTCCACTAATATAGAGGTCAAACAAAAGGTCAAAGGTTCAAGTCTGGTAGGAGGGGGTTGTAAAAACCTAATTATGGGGTTTGGGACCCACTGGGTTAACCACAAAACACCACCAAAGGTGGCTTTGTGGTGAACTGATCTGTGTAGCAGGGGAGCTTCTTCCCCTGCAGGTGTGTTTGGCTGTTTGTAGGGCCCACATAAAAATTACCAAAAATACAAGATCAATGGGAATCAATAGATTAGCTGGGTGACTACCAATCCTGAAAAGCTCAACTTCTAAAAGTAAACTCAAAAATCTATACAATTCTTGCAAAAAATGGAATTTCAGAATAATTGCAATTTTGACTTTTTGTTTAAACTTGATATGTTGACTATGGTGAACTTTGATCCTATACTACTGACTTATTATGTTGTTAGATGATAATTTTAGGCTAAATTAAGCTAAATAACTAACTTATGTGATGATGTGATGAGATTACAAGACCTACAATCCAACAGTTAACAAGCAAATGAGAGCAAAGGGTGATTTTGACTTTCCTACAAACAAGCACTGGATTAAATCACTTATCTAACCTTAAATAACCTATTGTGAGTTATGAAGACCAATAGTAACAACTAAAACAACCAAGAGCCCAGTCAATTTTACAGATCCAAACACTCCTTTATTGGACTGTTTTTGTGATTTTAACTACAAGAGACTGAGATAGATCATGAAATTTATTGATAATGACATAACATCATATAATAAACTAAAATGAACTCATAAATACCAATCTTAACACCAAATGACCATTATAACAACTTATGCTTATAATAGGCAGTATATGACTAATATTAGCACACAGATATCCAATGATCAATCAAGCAGTTTAAATCAATCTACTAGCTCACATACACAAAAGAAACATACAAAACCCAAGAATTTAGTGAACAAGCAAGTCTACAATAAAAATGCTAAAAATGAGATTGTTGCTTACAAGTGGCATCAAGCTGAAACACAATGAACCAAGGCCTGAAAACACTCCTAATATCTTACCACTAAGCTTCTAACCCATGGGCAATCCATTATTTCCCATGCTCCAGTTTTCTTGATTATCTCCACTGAATTTTTTTTATTTTATAACTATTTATTGGTAATTTTTTTATATATTTGAGTTCTAACACTACAACTGCTTTTAATATATCTAAAAGCTTGCAGAAGCTTTCCAGGGAGCTTATATGAGCTTAAAATTCCATATTATTAACTTTAACAACATATGAGTAAATATGAGATTTTTAATGAAAATTTGCATACAATGATAATCATAAGGAAACTTGAAATTTATACTTAGAAAAGTTTTACAATACACAGAATTAACTAAAACCAACACTTGGAAGCTTTGACATACACTGAAATTAAGAAATTTAATTAAGCGAGCTAATTTTGACTAAATTACACTAGATACTATTACATTGCCTCCATTCTTCTTATTTATTGACTGAAAAGCTTCCTTGTCGACCTCTGACTCTTTCCCACTTCATCTTAGCCCTTGAATTCATCAAATTCATCATAAACGTACAAGTGGCAATTTTGGCGCCAAAATTGCTTTTGAGCTGTAAGAGTGGTTTGAGGGCAATTAAAGAATTGTGGAATCATGTGGAGTTGGAGGGGACAAATTGGGAAGTAGACATGGATTTTTGTGGAGAGTAACCATGAAAAAAGGGTTTGTGAGGTTAAGGTTGAGTGTAGATTGGTGGAGATGCATTAAATGAAAAAGTGGGGTGAATGATGAGGGGTTGTGAGGTGTAATAGCCAGCTGGGGTGGTGGTGAGGTGGAGCAAAACCATGGTGGTTTTGGTTTGCATAGGAGGGTGAGAGGGGTGAGCAGTGAGGGTGGTTTGGGGAAGAAGGGTCAAAGGGGTCAACCCCCATTTTTATTAAAAGGGTGTGGACTGGGTTTGCTTGGTGGGCTGGGAAACAAAACAGGCCCAAGGTTTAGTAACTGGGTGGGCTGGATTCATTTTGGTTTTGGGTTTTATATTTACAAAGGGTCCGGTTTGTATTGTAACTAACAAGGACCAAAAATGTAATTCGGCCATAGTTAAGGGACTTGCTGTGACAACTTTTCAAACTTCATCCAAAGGACCATACAAGCCATACTTGAATACCCCAAGGACCATAAATGTATTTTTTTCCATTTTAATATTTCCGGGGACCTTTTCTGCCAATTCCACAAACTCCAGGGACCAAACCTGTAATTTTCTGGTTTTTGAAGGGTTTAACTTGTAACTTCTCAAAAGTTATCATAAGGACCAATTTTGTCAATTTAGAATAGTGCAAGGCTTATTTTTCACATTTTCCATTTACAAAACCTTAGGGACTATTTTTGACATTTTCCAAACTTGAGGGACTAAAGTTGTCATTTTGCAATTTTTAAACTTTAAAGGACTTTTCTTGACAACTTATGAATCCCTAAGGACCTTTGATGATATTTTTCAAATTTTGATTTACCAGGGACTAATTTTGCCAATTTTTCAAAGTTCAGGGACTGAAACTGTAAATTATGTGAAATGTTTTGTTTTTCATCAGTTTTCAATCCTTATGCATAAAAACACAATCCGGGATAATTTTATGTATTTTAAGGCATTCCTGTGTGTTTTTATATGTTTTTGTAGTTTAAATGTAACAGAAATGATGAGTATTTACACACTCATCACATACCTTTTGAAAAACAAAATGATGATTTAAAAAGAAAACTTGCTAAAAATAATGAAGCAAAAATGGTTATTTATAATGCGCTACCACGTAAAGAGTACGAAAGGATCTTTATGTGTGAAACCGCAAAAGAAATTTGAAACTCTTTACTAATAACTCACCAAGGTAATAGTCAAGTCAAAGATAATAAGATAGATCTACTTGTTCAACAATATGAGCAATTCACGATTCCGGAAGATGAATCAATTGATAATGCTTTTGCTAGATTTAACACTATCATCACAAGTTTAAAAGCACTTGATGAGAATTTTTCTAGTAAGAATTTTGTTAGGAAGTTTCTTAGAGCTCTTCACCCAAAATGGCGAGCTAAAGTGACAGCTATTGAAGAATCAAAGAATTTGTCAACATTGCAACTTGATGAATTAATTGGAAATTTAAAAGTCTACGAAGCAATTATAAAGAAGGATTCCGAAATAATCAAAGGAAAACGAGAGCAAAGCAAGTCAATCGCCTTGAAAGCTAGAAAGGAATCTAGTATCGAAGATAGCTCATCTTCCGAAAGTGATGACGAAGAATACGCCATGGCCGTAAGAGATTTCAAGAAATTCTTCAAAAGGCGAGGAAGATTCGTAAGACAACCACATGATGAAAAGAAAACATTTCAAAAGAATATGGATGACAAGAACAACAAGAATGAAAGGAAATGTTTCAAGTGTGGTGATCCAAATCACCTTATTGGAAAATGTCCAATGATGACAAGAGATCAAAATCAAAGAGCATTTGTTGGAGGAGCTTGGAGTGATAGTGATGAAGATGAGAAAGAAACGACAAAAGAAGAGAAGTGTCTTATGGCGAATACATCAAATGAGGTACGTTCCGAAACCGAATATTTTAGTGATGAAAGCTTATCATTAGATGAAAAAGACCTAGATAATGAATATAATAGACTATGCAAATTAGGACAACTAGTAATGGCCAAAAACAAATCACTAAAATACATAAATAATCAATTGGAAAATGAAGTACTAGAACTAAAAATTAAAATACATCAACTTGAAAAAGGTAAAGAAATTTTTGAAGAATGTAAATCATGTCAAGAGATTAAAGGTGAAAACGAAATACTTAGAGAAGAAATTCGCAAACTGGATAAATTTGAAAATAGTAGTCACTCACTTAGTAAAACAATAAGCATTCAAAGAGTATCCGGAGATAAAAAAGGTTTAGGATTTAACTCAAACGAAACTTCAACAAGCGAGATTAAAAATGTCAAATTCGAAAATGAACTTAATGAACAAAAACCTCTAAAATCTAATCCTAAGTATATACTTATTAATGATAGAGAAATACCTCTTGCCAACAATGAAGAAGTTAAAGCTTTTTATAAGCCGTCTTTAAAAACCGAAGTAGGATCTTCTAAACCTAAGACAAGATCTAAAACTCTACCACCTAGAAAATCAAATAATCCTCATCCTAGGCCTAAAACACCTCAATCAAGAAGAAACCAAAATAGGCAAAACTACAATAACAATAGTAATCAAATGTGGAACTATCAACAAATCTACAATCCTTGGGGTATACTACCACCTTTCATGCATCCTAGTCAAACGTTAAACATGTTTGGACCAAACAACTTTGGACCAAAGAGGAAATGGGGACCGAATAGCTAGATGAACACTTCTTGAGGCAATCTTGAAGTTTTCTCACCATATACTTTTTCAAAGTCTATATGTCATCTTGAAGATTTTGAAAATTTTTGTTAAAGACCGCCGGGTACGCCATTCTTTCACAACTCATTGCCATGCTTAGTTAAATATGCTTTGGTTGATTACGTTGTTTGCATAGATATAGCTTACTATTTTTTTCTCTTTGTTTGATCATATATATATATATATATATATATATATATATATATATATATATATATATATATATATATATATATATATATATATATCACATAACCTAGATACATCATTAGTTGACTTTCTAGAACTCCAGGAAATTGTTCGTTATCGAACCCTTTCCTTCCCCCTCGTGTTACCTTTGACCTTTTACGTTCAACACGAATTTCTATTATGTCCACTTTTAGAAGACTCATGATGAAGAAGGGATATGAGTTAAGTGGACTATTATCATGCAAGAACGTCTTCGCACGTGAACACTATGGATGAAACAAACTCATTTCGCCGACTATATTCTATCTACGTTATCATCTCTCAAACCTCACCTATCAACCCATCATTCACACACATTTATACTTATATATATATATATACACATATTCACATATTTCCGAACACACCTCAAACCCCTCATCAACTTAACACTTTGATCATTTTATCCAAAATTGTCAAAGGTACATTTTAATTATCGAAACGGTAATTAAAAATTGTTAAGTATTTTATCATCGTGCCAATAAACGCTTACGTATTTTTGATATATTATAAATCTAATTATATACGTATAAATATATTTGTTTTAGAAACTAATTCCGCAAAAATTCTAAAATTCAAAGGGCGGCCCCCTTAATAATTAAGGGGACCGGCTTGTTATCGAGGGCGGACCCCTTAATGTTTAAGGGGGCCGGCCATCTAACACTTTCAAATTCATTTTCCACCTTAAATCTTTTCTCAAACACTCCATTTGCTCATATATTCCTCCCTCACCACTGCTGTGAAAGAACCAAAACAACCAAAACCACCAAAATCCTTCACTAAATCACCAATCTGGGGTTGTTTCGCAAGGGGCAAACGTTATCCAAACGTATAACAACATCTTTTGTAAGTTTTCCAACATACATTTCATCACATTTCATTCAATTTGGTGTCTAATCAATAATTAGACATTTTATTAAAATTTATTTTAATTCGAATTTTAGTGAAATAGAAGCTAGGAATTGAACTACCAAATGCTTCCCATAGGATTAGAATGATGTATTGCTACTTATTATTATTATTAGTTTCTATTAGACATTTGTATGGTTTGTTATTTGTCCGATTTATTCGGAAATACTTATGTTATCTCTTGTTTATTTCTTGGATGATGTTTAGACTTTAACTATTATCATGCTACTATCTTAATGTTATGCTATGTTTCTTTTCAAGTGGAATATAATATGTTAATTTGCATGCAAAATTTGGTTATATATATATATTTATATATCATCATTCCTAGAGTATATACTTCTAATAGAGCTTGCTGGAAATACACACTTGAAAAATCACCCATTTCTGCAAATTTTGAGTTTCTGGTCGTCTGGGAAAACACCAGATGGGCGGCCCCCTTAATTTCCTAGGCGGTCCCCTTAATCATTAAGGGGGCCGGCCTATAATTAAGGGGACCGACCATCTGGAACTGGATTTACTGTTTTCTTTTGCATCTTGTGAACCCTTTCTCTAGTATCAACTACCATTTCCCATTTTAACCCAATTGCTTTTAGAATCTCATTCAACCATTTCAAATATATACCTTAATCAACCATTTCCATACTATAAATTCCCTCCATAATCACCATTCTTCATATCATCATTTCTCATCTAAATCATCATGACTCCACCAAGCACCTCAAACTCCAAGGCATCTAAGAAACAAAAGCTTGTGATCATCCCTCCAAAACAACTCTTCATTGACTTAACAAATGAAGACAACAAAACCCCATCACCTCCACCAAAATGCTCATCTCCAAGTGCACCTAATGCACCATCCAAAACACCTTCCACTCATGGAACTTCCTCATCCTCCATACCCTCAACCTCATCAATCAATGACTACATCAATTCACACTTGTCACCACAAGTATCATCACCACATCCTACACAATAACCTATTTCCACCCATCTTACCATCTCACTTTCACCAATAACACCACTTGATGCTCATCTCTCATCTCCACCAATTACACCACCATTCTTTGTCAATCCCGTGCCTTGGAGGTTACTTGAATCCCATGGGGATACTTGTCTTTGTTGCATCCACAACCGAACCGTTATCTTTGGTCTTAGAGATGAAATTCAATATATGTTTTCATATATTGAACATTTGCTTACTAACCCACCACCACCACCAACTCCACCATCCTCTCCAATTATTCCTCCACCACAATTCTCACCCATTCCTCCACCATCACCATCATGCTCTCCAAATTAAGCATATGATATGCTTAATAAATAAAGCCTTTACCACCCTTTTGCTTGCAAGCTCTATGAAGTCCATGTACTTTTTGCATGATGAAGTATTCTTCTAGTTGTTAGTTTATGTAATAGCTATCCTACTTGTAATCTTTATTATTGCTACTTGTATTGTTGTGTCTTGACACAACCATTGCTTTAATATGAATGCTTATTTTCAAACATACTTAATTATATTCTTATCACCTTATATATGTTTGAATGTATATACTTGTGCTTATAATATTTTTGTTTTGCAAAGCATTCCATAGCTCGTTCTCTTGGTGCCCCCAAACGAAGGGGAGTACACATCAAGGGGGAGATATCTTCCCGTCAAATTTTCACGTTTGAAAATTGTCGGCATAACCTTTTTGATTCTACAAAAAGGGGGAGAAGTAAATATAAACTCACTAAAATACTTGTTTAAAAACTAATTGTTGAGTTAATGAGTTTAAGTTTTGTAATCATCAAAAAGGGGGAGATTGTTGATATAAATAATGTTTAAAACGTTATTAATATTTCTCAATAAACCTATGTTTTGATAATCACAAAACTCAAATCAAATTAAGTCAAGATTAAGACGTAAACAAGTATTTAGTAACAAATATTTACCTCTACATCTAATATCACTTAAGGTATGCATAAACTAAGCATCTTATGCATTAAATGATCAAAGGAAACCTTGTCTTAAGACATAACATTTTATAAAATGATATTAACATTTTATATATATTTGTAAATCATTTTTGGTATTGTTATATTAAACTACAAAGATATGATTTCAAATTTCCAACCAAAAAGGGCAAATTTTATCCAGAAAAACTTTTCCAACGTTCAGTAGGGCGGCCTCCTTAATTTTACTAGGCGGCCCCCTTAATCATTAAGGGGACCGGCACGCTCCAGAACAGTATTTTCTGGCCCTTTAAATACTGGATCATTTCACATATTTTTCTCACCTTTTTGCACTAAAAACTTTCTGATCCAACCTCCATTTCTATATCAAAAATCCTTTGATCATATAACTCATAAGTCTTTGTTTCTAAGTGATCCAAAGCTTCATCCACTCAAGTGCAAGAAGAAAAACACTCCTCTACATCCATCTAATTGTAGTAGTGTTGTGATTAGCTATTTTCATATTGTAGTAGTGCTAGATATTTGTAAAAGTGTTGTGTAAATTTGTTGATTATAGAAACTAGGTGTGTTGTAAAGTAGTTTAGTAGTTGTGACTTAGTTGTGCATAGAAGAAGGTGTGAAGTTGACAAGGTGTGAAGTCTTGAAGAAGTTGTGAAGGTGTGAAGAAGGTGTGAGATTGGTTCTAGCTACGATTAGAACTCGATATTTAGCTTAGTGTCGTTAACTCGTGTAAGCCAAGGTGTGTAAGGTTTCTCCACCATAAGGAGTTTGTTGACATAGTGAAGAAAACTCTCGAGTGTGGTACTCGGGGAGTGGAGTAGGGCAAGGAAGGTGTCCTTGTAGCCGAACCACTATAAATTCGCGTGTTGTGGTTTGATCTTTCTAACTCTATCTTTTCTTCATTATATTTCAATACTTTCATTATTAGAGTAGAATTGCTTATATTGGTTGTTATTTGAATTCACTTGAGATCGAATCGAAAGTTTTTAATAAGCTACAAAATATTTTGGTAATAAATTTAAAAAGGACGTAAAACTATTCAACCCCCTTCTAGTTTTCCACATTGGGGTTAAAAAGTGCTTACTAGTGTTAGGAGTTTCTTATTGATCTAATATGGATAGCTTATTAGAGATTTGAATGGTTGAAATTCGTTGCTTTAGTGATTTTTGATCAATTTTCGTGAGTTTTAGATAAGTTGAAATTTGCGCGCAAGGTTAGAAGATTGTGCGAAAGATTTTATAGTTTTTGTGCGCGGGTTACTTAAGAAAGAAAAGGTGCGCAAGAAAAGTCTAGAAATTGTGCGCAAGGAATGTTAAAAAAAAAAAAAAAAGTGGGACAAAACATTAAAAAGTGCGCGAATGTTTGGTTATGAAAGAATAATGTGCGCAGGCTTCTTTGGGAACTAGACGTGAGCAAACCATCAAAAATACAAAAAAAAAAAAAAAACGTGCGTAAGATAGAAATTAAATATTAAAAAAAAGAGCAAGGTTTAGAAGTAAAAAGAATCCTGTGCGAGACTTTGATATACCAAAAACATGTGCAGGCTTGTTACTTGGACAAAAAGGTGCACGAGTCATAAGATGAAAACATGTGCGGCTCTTCAACTTGAAAACGTGCACGAGTTGTGAAAATGTGTGCGAGCTGAGAATAACTTGCACGGGTTTTTGCTTTTAAAGATTAAACGTGCGCATGTTGTAGATTTGGTACGCGAGGTCTTGTATAAACAAAATCATGTTCGAGCTTTTAATCCTTGAGAAAATGTGTTCGGGGTTAGTGTTTTACTCAAAACATGTGCAGGTTTACTTATTGCACAAAGATGGTTTTTGATAAATAGTGCACACACATGCGGCATACTTACAAGGTAAGTATAGATTTATCCGAGACAACGTTTAGCGTTTGTGTGATTAGCGAGTTCAATCAACGATCTTTAAAGATTCATTCAAGGTAAATGTTACAGATGAGAAACAAAGAAATGAGTATGTATCAAAGGCAGATTAATGATTTAATGAGTGATTATAGTCGTGGTCTCATTCCTAACTCGTATAGAGTTGAAAAGAACCTTGACTTGGAAAAGGCTCTTGAATTAATAAAGTTTCAGACTCTTCAAGTACAATTTGAGAAACTTAAAAGTGAAAATGAGCATCTATAGTCAAAGGTTGATGATCTAACTAAGGTGCGTGAACTTACATAAGCAACTTTGGGAAAGAGGATGAGAATGATTCAGCTCATTGTGAGAGAATGCGGTTGTTGAAAGAAAAAAAGAGGTTAAAAAAGCATACGTTGCGGAGAATTGCAAGATGGATTCAATTGATGATGATATTCTATCTTGTCAATCCGAGATATTTTATGAGGTACAATCCGAGGTGCAAGATGATTCTAAAAAAGATTTCATTTTGAGTTTGCAAAAACAATTAGACAAAATGCTCAATTGGTGTTAAAGTTTTTAAATGAAAGGGTCAATTGCATATATATCCCTCCAAAGGTGAATAATTCCATATATATCATTCTTACAAAATTTTGATGCACATAGTTTAATGTTTTTTATGCATGCAAATGATATATATGCAATTTTGCATCTTTGGAGGGATATATATGCAAATGACCTAAATGGAATTGATAACTTAAAAAATTGAAATCAAAGGTCTGCAAACTGAAAATGAATCTCTTAAAAGATCTCGACACAAAGATGCAAAATTAAATTCCAAAATATTTTAACAATAAAAAATCTGAGGTTTTGACTAAGATTGACAATCTTGGAAATTGTATGGTATTAAAGAATCTGAGTTGTTAGAAAATATCTGTGAAGATTGTTAGTTTGAAGGGAAGTGTTTTAAAAACAACAAAGGTTGACTTTTGAATAGAGTTTCAAAGAGATGGTCATACAATTGACTGGGAGCTAAAGACATGAAGCATCAAGGTTAAAGGGAAAATGATTAAATCTTTTGCAAATCAAGCTCAATCAAAATCATCTTGTTCAAGATCTTTCGTTCGCAACATTCCATGTTTGAAATCAACTTTCATCATTAAAGAAAATCAAAGTGCTTTCAAAGACTAGACGATAAAGACAAAGATTTCAGACACACATTCAAGGTTTCAAGTTGAAAATGAATATCAAGATACAAATGCTTTTGATAATGCTGATTTTGAGTTCTACATTAAAGCCGAGTTGATACATTCATGAGAAAAATGTTTAACAAAGTCGTCCTCAACTTGCATACTGAATTCTTGACATTTACGAGCTTCAAAGACAACGATGATTCAATTCTAGTATATCATTACATAGGGGTATATTGTTGGGATTTGAGGTGAATTCCGTTTTTGACTTAAAGATAGCTTATATCTAGAATAGGATCTATGTGGTTAAGGGAAAATAGTTAAGGGACTACTCTTATATTTACTGTTTAGCCACATTACTATATAGTTAAGGCCAAGTGCCACCATATGATGTATGTTACTCATACACTCATTTGAGAGAAATAGAAAACTCAGTACGGCGGTACCAGATATATCCTCTCTCTATCTCTCTATACTTTCTTTCTCTAACCACCATTGATAAAACTTTATTTAGGGTCATAAATTTGTGCCTATTTAAAATCCAAAGAAGAGATAGTTGCTGAATTTGCGGGAATATGTCCTGAATTAAAATTGCGTCTTTCTTATCATCGAAAGCATGGACTACCAATTCATCCACTTCTAAGTAGACCACATCAACGAATATACAACACATTGCAAAGCTTTACTTAGCAATTTGGAATCTGTCTGGTTAAGAGATTGAAAAATACCATCTTTTTATAGAGAAGTGAGTAGGAGCGATGATACCCCCACCAACGCCAACATTTTAACCATATCCGGTGAGCAAGGATGCACTCGTATAACACAAGATCAATGGTCTCTATTACCTCATTACATAATGGACATAACGAAGAAGCAGAGATTATAACTTTTGAATTAAGAGCGGATAGAGTGGGAAACTTGTTAGTTGCCACCCAACAAATGCATATGCTTATTTTTATTGGAGTCTAAGTTCTAGTTGTGATTGCAGCTGTTAAATAATGGTCCAAAAAATGTTCCAATCAACAAGAAATTCTAGCTTTTGAACCGTGAATCTTCTGTTTGTTGCAAGAGACCATTGCCATTTATCTGAGTCACAAGCAGTAAGCGAGCGAGAGAGAGAGAGAGAGAGAGAGAGAGAGAGAGAGAGAGAGAGAGAGAGTTAAGAGCCTATTCCTGACCTACTAGCTCGTCAACGACCCGACTACAAGGCTCACACCTCCAATTCCACTTTTCTGACTAGATGATGTTCACTAATTTCCAACTATCTGATACTAACCACTCCCTGTTTATTTCTTGAGCAGAAAGATGGTGAAAAACATGTTTCAAATGTAGGCCATGAGTGTTCCAAACATCTTTCGAAAAGCGTACTGAATTCGCTTCGCCCACTTTTTAAAAGGAGGTGGAAAATTGTACACCAACTTTATCGATGGCATTTTTGCATTCTAAATGTTAACCCAAACTACCTTATGCAAACCGGTGCCAGTTTTTGAACAAAAACCGCCATCTAAGTTATGGAACGCTTTCACCACTTTGCACCTTAAGGCATCGTTTTATTATTTGAATATCTGTCGCCATATATCAATAAGGCTAATATTTTTAGCCTTAAGACTTACAATACCTAAACCACAAGTATCCTTATTGAGTAAAACACTCTCTCATCTAATTCATGAAAATGCCTTTAGCATCTTCTTTAAACCCGAGAAGAAGCGCATTCGAATGTTCTCAAGCAAATGTATAGCTTTAGCGGGAGTTCGAAATAATGATAAAAAAATATAAAGGCAAGCTACTAAGCATCGCTTTAATTAGCGAGAAGTCTACCACAAATTGACAAAAGTCTTGTTTCCATGAAGATAACTTATTAAGAAATCTACTAATCACTAATCTCCATTTGTCCACTTTCGATATATCTTATCCAATGGGTAATTCGAGGTACATGAATGGTAAACCATCATTCTTACAATTCATAATGGAAGCAACTCTTTCTACTTGTCTTGGATCGATTCCAATCCTATACAATATGTTCTTTACAATGTTGATGCAGAGCCCTGACATGTCTTGGAAACATTTAGAATACGAATTAGGTTATGCGCATTTAAGACAATGATTCTTTTATTTATATATGCTATCGTTCAAAAGAATGACAACCAAGAGCAAATCTTTTTCAAAGAAAAATATAAAAGAACTAGGAAGCAAGTAAAACCATAAGTCATAGAAGTGAAGAAAGTAAAACAATAAAAATTGTTTAGTCGAGCCATGTGTGGAGCTTTTGTAAGGCCTCTTGTAGTCTTGCTTAGTTGAGCACAATACCTAACTCTCCTCTTGCATCGTTTGAGCCTTGTGCCGTTCTCGTGCATCAACTCGACTTTGTGCATTGGTTTACTTCGTGCTTGATCATCATCACTGCCTATTGACCATGCCTTGATCCACATACACCATTTTTTCTCTTGCCTGATAAAACGTGTCGTCACCTGATGTCGTCTTTGTTTGAAAATACAATGAAATCAATAAATTTTGTAGATTATTGGTTGACCCAAGGCTAAGGGTGTTTTTGTTTTTTTAAAAAAAATCTTACTAGCCCTCTTACTCTTACTAGTAAGAGGTAGGCAGGCTTTTTTTTTTTTTTTTTTTTTTTTTTTTTTTTTAGTCAGACCAGTTAGATATATAACATCTTACTCAGTAAGAGGTGGGAGATTTGTCTTACTGCCTCTTACTCAATAAGAGAGATCAAAGACTCGTGTTAATATAATATATTTGATGGTTTATTAACTATGTTATATTTATGATAAAAAATATTATTTCATATTTACATAAGTTACTTAAATAAATTGCAGAAACGAGCTCTTAAAATCATTCGGACAATTATAAAAAAACAAACAACATTATTTCATTTAGATTTAGACGTTCTAGCCACCTCTTACTAGTAAGATGTGATAGTCAGATTCAGACCTAAAACATCTAAATGAAACAAACACACTCTTAGTGTAACGAGAAAATGAAGAATTGGTTGTCTCACTCCACCATTGCGATCATCCATAATACACCACTAACATGAAAAGTTTGTTGCCCATTTCTTTTTATGATAACATTGTTGTGGTGACGACCACGACCATGTTGTGGAAGAAAAGAAAAAAGGAAAAATGTGTGTGTCTATTGTGCGGTATATTTGTGTTTAATTAAGATATATTTTAAGTTATGGAGTTAATGATCTTAGGGTACGTTTGGTTTATGGGAATGCGAACGAAGAAATGAATTTTATTCCCAATAAATTATTTGGTTGGTGGGTTTTATTTTGAGATATGAGTATGAAACACATATAAATAACGAAATAAGCAAATCTCATACCACACCAAACATGACAGGATTTACAAATTCGTAGTGAATCTCATAACCATAGTGATTCCCGTTAACAATCAAAACGCTCACTTATCACATTCGATTAGTGATGAAGCTGGTGATAAAAGAAAATATCAAACATGTCGATGGTACGACCACCACTACATCTGGTGTAAAACATAAACCCGTCATTATCTCAAAAGAGAGTACTAGCCACAATATTCCCATTAGCAACATACCTGAAAAGGATTAAAAAAAGAAAAAAGCATTAGAACCTTTTCAAGCATCCAATAACACAAAACAAATCTCATTGCACTTAAACAACTTACAAAGAGTAGACCCCACTTGATTCACCCATCTGATCTCAATCTTCACACCCGCGAATATCTCCTCCTTTTTCAGCCGTCCGATCGAAAACGACCTCTCCATCTGACACACTCCTCTAGAAACCGAGTAACAAAAACCACTTTCACACTCCTTCATTGAAAAAAAACACACTCACACAAACACTATTTTTTTTCGGTGCTTTCTTTTTTGGGGTTTGAAGAAGAAGTAAAAAAGTCAAATAATTTTGGTCTTGGGAAAATAATACAGTACGTAGTTGTTGAGGTTTTAAGAAGAACAAGAACATTAATCTTTGTCTTTGTGTCTCCACCGACAACCGGCACATTGTGTTCTTCATTTTAACAAGAGCTCATTTTTTCTGGTAACTCTTTAGTATAATCACTCTGTTAATTATTTATGAGCTGCTGCTTGTTTATGCTTTGTAAATTGTAACCCTTTTTTAAGTGTGATTGTTCTTGTTCTGATTTTTTACAGTTTTTGCTACTCTGTATAAATTAACTTCTTGTGATTTTTTTTTGGTTATACTATGTTTGAGCTAAACAAAGATGGTTTCAGGTATTGTTTTGCTCATTTTGTAATGTGATAAAGTTAACATTTTTATACAAAGGGTTTTGCTAAACAATGAGTACTAGGCAGAGTTTAAATGTATTTATTAACTCATTATTTTCATATTTAAGATAGTTACTCATCCTATTATTTCCATTCATTGATTCATTTTTATTTATATAAAAGATGGCAATAATGAGTTAATAAATGATTTTTAAACTCTGGCGAGCGGGCATTGTTTAGCAAAACCCTTGTATAAATTGTAAGTATTTGTATATATTAAATGGAATTTAGATTTTCATTAAGAAAAAAAAAACAGATATCAAATTTGACCAATTGGTACACAAAGTTCTTATGATGATTCATTTATTGAAAAACTGACATATTATAAATTGTAAGTATATTTGTATATATTAAAATTTACATTTTGATGAAAAAGATATCAAATTTGACCAAGTTGGTACACAAAGATATCTTTTGATGATTCATTTATTGAAAAACTGACACTTTTTCATTGTGATTTTTGTGTGTGTTTTTTTTTTTTTTTTTTTTTTTTTTTTTTTAAAGTTTCGTTTACTTTCTGGTCCTTTTTTTGAGAAATAATATACTACGTAACTAGTAGGATTTTTTTTTAAAGAAATATAAGATTTGATAGGATACATGCTTAAGAAAGAAGATAAAAATCACAACTTTTTATCTTATGTTTTTATGGTTAAAAAACAGAAATTGTCCTTACTTTTAAGGGTTTTCCCTAATAAACTTATTGTATTTAATTGTTTTTATGTAACTATCTGAGCTAATTAAAGATATGATTCTTGTGTATTCTGCTGCTCATTTTGTAATGTGGTAAAATTAATAAAATATGCATTTTTATATGTAAAGTTTATATTTTTACATTAAAGTAATTCTTTTTGACAGTTTAAGGTTTGAATAGAACTATTTGCTTAAGAAATAAGTTAAAAATATCAACTTTTTATTTTATGTTTTTATGGTCAAAGAAACACTTTTTATGGGTCTTTCTTGCTTTTGAAGTTGAATATTAGTCTACTTTAGTGTGTATACTTATGCTTGTAGATTCAGGTTCTACTTTATTGTATATGCTTGTTGATTCAGGTTCAGCTTTTGTGTGAGTATATGCTTGTTGATTCATTTAGATATATTTGTTTTTAATCATGGCGTAAAGTGTAGCAAAAAAGGTGAACTGAAACTAGCATGTGGTCAAAGCTAGCATCTTCATTTATTCTTCACTTAATTGCTTTTATTTTCCTTGTTATCCCTGTCCCAATCAGAGGTACAATATTCAAAAAATTTCTTACTGTATTAATTTGTTCAGGGAATCTTTATTATGGGTCATTTGTGATGCACATTAACTTTATCTTATCTTAGGACCACCAGTTATCATTTTCAGCCCCCTTGTATTTGTTGATGTCTACTCTAGCCGTCCAAGGTGACTAGGTTGTCTCCAAGGTTTAAATCAGCATTTTAAAAATTTAGAATAGCTTATGGATACAACTTATTGAAGCTCTTTTGGCTTGTCAAAAGTTGAACTTGTACTTCACGTGTTTAGGATTGATGTGTGGGCCAGTCAGGTATTTATGGTCGAACCTACTGCAGTTAACTTGTTATGCATGTCCATGAAATCATATGGATGTTTTTTTCATGAAATTCTTATAGTGGCTACCAATGTGGTTTTTCCACTGTAGTAAAATTATTGTTGTCTATTTACCGGTCAATAATTTTAGCTTCCAGATTTGTTGAAACAACTGATGTAAATTTTATAGTAACTTTCACATTCTAGTATTTTGAAACTTGAATATTTTAGTACTGTGAGTGGATAAAGGGGACCATTAGTTTTCTTGGTGGTTTCTATTTAAGATTTGGCTCATGGATTGTTCTTCGAATCAGTTCTGCTGACGAGTGCAAAGCTGAAAGGTCCAATGTACAAAATAAAAAATCTAGAACGAATCTGTAGAGCTGTTATACACTAATAATCATCGATATTTTTTACTCTTTATAGGACGTCAATCATATGTTCTGAATTAAATCTTGTAGTTGGTATGAGAACAATCTTCTTGCTTTGACTTATAGTGTTCTTCAATTGATGATGCTGATGTCTGTCCTGTTCGCTTTTTATCTGGCATCCTTTGAAATAAATGGGCCATATCTTTCTTTGATGTATTCCAGTTGTCTCCGTTTCTTGTAACACTTATTGTGGGGATAGGTTGTTGATCCTAATACAGACTGCATAACTTAGTTTTCCTGATATCATAAGAATCTGATTTAGATGTGGCAAATGGGCAGGTCGGATTGGTTGCTTAACGAGTCAAAATGGATAGTTGTGATTTAGGACCACCATTTCAGTCCATTTCTTGAATTTTTCCTTAGATAGGCTCTCTGTAAGTTGCAATTCAGCATCTTAAAATCTGGAATACATATGGATATAGCCTATTAAGTCGTATTAGTAATTCATCTTTCTCAATGTCTAGGATCAGGGTTCGGGTACCCCAAATGGTCAAACCTAATGCACAGAAGTATGTTATGATGTCCATGTAAATAGCAACTTTGAGATACAGTAGAAAACATTTGGATACTTGTTTTATGGATTTTTTACTGGCTAACGACATGTTTTTTTTCTCTTAAATAAATTTGGTGCCTTTTGACCGGTTCATTGGTTCCCTGAATCATAAGTAATCTTGGGCAATATGGGTAAAACTGGTAATTTTAGCTTGTAAATTTGTTAAACATAAGATTATAATTTTCATTAAGTTTTCACATTTTTGGATGTTGAAGATAATTTTTTTCTGTACTGTAAGTAGGTAAGCGGGACCAGCATATTTCTTGCTGGTTTCTATATAAATTTTTTTTCAAAGAAGAATGGTGGAACAAGTTCTGATGACGAGGTCAAATCTGAAAGGTTTTATGTACAAAAATATAAAGTCCAAAAGGAACCTATATAGCTGTTTCACACACAAAATCTTGAAGATCTTTGCTATTCATAGGAAGTCAATAGTATGTTTTGAATGAATCTTGTAGTTGGTATGAAAACAATCTTATTTGCTTTGACTATTGTGTTATTCAGTTAGGTAGATGATACCTCCCCCCCCCCCCCCCCCATATGGTTCTCTTTTATAAATGGATCATGTTTTTTTTTTGTGCACATACTCTTGAATTTCTAAGACAAGGATTCTAGTTACAGTTTTATTGCAAACAAGCAGACGAGCAGTGTGTCAAAGTTTTAAGAAAACAAGCATTATTTAGTGACAATCTGATATTTGAGTAATATGAGTTGGTATTATCTTTTGCATTATAGTACATGGGTCGATCTAGCTTCTTTTTTTAGTTGACCACCTCTAACGTGAATGCCTATGCAGAGCTTATTCAACTGCTTTTCTTGGCATGCAACTCTCTAGAAATATGAATTTGTTCTAATTGGTAATGTTTCTGACTTCAATCTTCATTGCTGTTTTCAGATGAAATATCTCACATGTCATCAAAAGCTGTAAAAATTGGGCCAAGAATGTAGCTCAATTTTAATCATTTTTATGTGAAGCTTCATTGAGAAACAACTGAAAGACGTAAAATGGGTGATCTGACATCAAACCGTGTCACATTGAGAAACAAGTTTGAATTGGAAAAGTTCCGTTCGAAAGTTGTGAAGAGTCTGCCCGACATGGAAGCATCACCTTCAAACTGTAGTTCAAAGCAAAAGGCGATGGACATGGAAGAGATTGTCAAACACATGAAGCATTTGCCAAGTTATCTCGAGAAGGGAAAACCGATTTCAGATCGAGCTTTGAGTTTTGGAGTCATTGAGTGGGGGCAATTAGAGAAATGGCAAAATAAATATCGTCACCAGCATCATCATCAGGGTCTTGTTAGAAGTAATAAATGTTCACCATCTAGCAGCAATTCTTCTTCGTTGTTTTCGACTGATGGATCGTCTCCTCGGTCTAGCAGAGATCAAAGTTGCTCCCCTGCTCGTCAGAAAGTTCATCGGGTAACTCTGCAATCTCATTTTGAAGCGTCTCCTAAAGAAGATTTCAGCCCGCCCATTAGATTGTGTTTAGAAAATGTTGAGAAGGCTCATTATTATAAAAATCCTCTAAAACAATCTGAGTCATTGCTTTTTTTGGGTAATGGCCACACACCACCATCATGCTCAAAGGGGAAGTTTAAGGTCCGAGACGAGTCTCCAGATCCATCGTATAGAACCTGCAATGATGATCAACCAGTGCTCTTTTTAGCTAGAAATGGTCCAGGAACCATACAAACAAATGGTAGAAGTTCATCTCGAGACAAGACCCCAGAAAGGAAAAGACCATCCGGGTCTTCTAAAAGTTCAGATAATAAAACGAGCAATATTCCAGTAAATAAACCAAGAAGTACATCCCCTCTTCGTCGTTTTAGCTTTAGCCTTAGCACGAGTTCGAAGTCTGCAGCTCCCACATCGGAAAGACCAGAGTCTCCAACTTCTCAAAAGTCAACAGATGGTAAACGTGGTCATACAAGTCCTTTAAGAAGGTTGTTGGACCCAATCTTCCCATCAAAGGCGAATCAAAATGCTGAGACGGGCCATGAAGATTCAAGAACAAAAGCAAAAGTGAAACTGGACTTCGGAAACTCAAGTGAAATTAGGAAAGATGATACATCATCAAGGAAACAAGCTCTTTTCCAGACGACTGTTAAGAACGACCGACTTTTGTTCACATTTGCAGTTGAAAACAACAAAGACATACTTGCAGCCACTGTGACAAGTTTAGCTTCCTCAGGAAAAGATAATAAGAACTTGCTTTTTACATTCTTCACTGTCCAGGAGGTGAAGAAAAAGAGCATCACTTGGTTATCTCAGGGTAACAAAAGCAAAGATCACGCTTATGTCCCTAACGTGACAGCTCAAATGAAGGTCTCAAATTCTCATTGTGACACTAGGGAGTTTGTCTTATTTTCTGTGGATCCAAATGTCCAGCCACAAGAAGAACTGGAAGCCATTGTTGTCAAGTTTTCTCGTAAGTCAAACGGGGCAAATAATCAAGAAAGGTTTAGCACAACGGTAATTCTACCCGGTGGCATTCATGGTGTACCAAATAAAGGAGAACCTTCACCATTGATCGATCGATGGAGATCTGGAGGGGTATGTGACTGTGGAGGCTGGGATGAGGGCTGCAGGTTAAGGACTCTTACAAACCACGCGCAGTCTAGTGGAAGATCAGACAAAGTTCACGTCGCTGGCTGCCAGTTTGATCTTTTCGTTCAGGTATGATATTATTCATTCAAAACCATTCAATATGTTTCACCCATATGAAGTAGTGTGTTTGTGTCTGGCTGTCGGTGTGTGTCAAGTAATAAGTATGCTAGAAAATGCCAATAAATACACGGGGGCCCATTTTTTCGAAGACCTAAAACTTCTTTTCCATCTTCTATCTTGCATTTATTAAGTGGTAATTGCATAAATAGTACACTCGTCACAATGTCGGCCCATGTTTGTTTAAGGCAACTATCTTTGTGTTCACCCATCAAAATTTTCAAACATCCGTTTCATGGTTGTCAATACTCATATAAGTTATGATATGTTCCTTTGAGAGTGCTGACTTTTTCTAATGTGGTGAAAATTGACAAAATAAAAGATTGTGCACCTACCTGTTCACCATAAACCCCTTTTTTAGTGAGCATTTTTGGGTGTTTATGGGTGAAAACATAGGTGCACATTTCCCGGTTCGGCCAAAAACCGGATCCGGTTCCAACCCGGTCCGGTTCATAGGCAAAGTCAAAGGATCCGGTTCCGGTTCCAAACCGGTTCGGATATTTTGGGATCCGGGGTCTAAAAATCCGGGACCGGTATACCCTGGTTCCGGATCGGTTCCTTATCCGGTTCCAAAATAAAATTAAGAATCGGATCCGGTAGAACCGGTTCCAAGGGTAAAAATCGCGAACCGGTGTGGAATAGGCGGATTTTGGAAGAATTGGGACCGGATCTTGCAGGAACCGGCTTTGACCGGATTCGGATTTTTTTTCGGTTCCGGTTCAGGAACCGGGTAGGATGGCCACGGCAAGGTGAAAACAAAGGTGGTAAAGAATTTGAACCATAAATTACCCTTGTTTTTTATTACTCCATAATGACTAAGTATGCTATTTGCTTTTAAAATATACTTTTAAGTTCTGAATGCATAATAATTGCTATGGTAGATCTGAGCTAATTATTAATAGCATTTGAACATGTTTTATTGTTTTGCTTCATCTAGTATTTTGTGCATGTGATTATCGGTTGTTAAAAGGGTGTCTATTTTACCTCCTACATATATGTAGATCAGTAGATGACATATTTTCTACATAACTTTATGACAGGGAGAAAATAAAAACAAGAGACCAGTTTTCAACCTGTCACCATTAAAGGAAGGCATATTTTCAGCTGATTATAATTCATCGTTGTCTCCTCTACAAGCATTCGCAATATGTATGTCAGTTGTGGAATCCCGAAAGACATCTCAACATACAGAAGTCAGAACGCATGCTCATGACGGAACCATTCCAAAAATGTATACCCCAATTCCGCGTATTAAGAAAAACACAACTGGTAAGGTCGCCTCTTTGTAATATGAAGGTCAATGGTTCGACTTGTGGCTTTAATCAGTCCATTAACAAAAAACAAAGCCCATAAGCCTTTGTGCATATTGTGTTTGTTTTGTTATTTAGGGAGTGAGCTTCATCTTTCCCGTCATTGGGATATCTTGATTATTGATTATGTAATTATGCATGTAATCTGGTGTGAGGTTGAAACTGAAGATTTACTCGACATCTTTAGTTGCCTCTTGCATAATATCTCTTGATAACCTTGTTTGGATAGATCATATATAAATATCATGATCTAGCGTTATTCATGTGCATTTATCGTTCTCTATTTAGTCGAAAGGTGGGATTTAATCAAATCTCACATGAAGAACCTTTTATTTGTCGCCAAGGGCGGAACTTTTAAGGGGCAAGGGAGGTCCCCCCCTCTCCCTCCAAAAAAAAAAAAAAAACAAAGGTTGCGGTGACTAGTGTAAATATAATATGTTTTAGGGGTAATTTAGTTGATAATTCAAATAAATCTCTGATTCGGCCCCTTTAAAATAAATGTTTAAGTTCCGCCACTGAGTTGTCGCAACATCCCTTACTATAAAAGGTAGTACTGTGTATTACATGTTATTTATTCTGCTTGTACGTGTTGTGTGCAAATCAAAATTGGGGAAGTGCAAATCGACTGCGTGAACTATTTTTGGTGATGGAAAAGCGTTGCTCTTTTTCATAAACATTTATAGGAACAGAAATTCCTCGACAACGCCCTGAAACCACGTTATGTGGAGTGCTCTTATTTGGTGTTAGAAAAAGTTTAATACTAACACTGAAGAAGGCCAGAATCCCACAACAATTCCTGCAATGCCTTCTTTTAGTGAGCATTTTTTATGTTGTCCCCGATCGACAAATGGACATAGATCTAAGGCTTGATGTTATGGTGACCAAACTCACCATCGCCATCGGCCTCATTAGCATTTACTCTTTTCATCAAACTAATAATCAAATAGCAATAGAGGCGATGATCAAACTAACCACACAAACATGAAAATACATACTCCACAACACACTATATACACTTCGTTAGTCAAGAACGTGACATAGCCATCTAAAAATCTGCACTTCCATGAGTGACCAAGAACTATCGTAACAACAACAACAACGCGTCATACAAACCTCTTCACGCGTAAAGAAGGGGGCCATAATACCCCGTCTAAGAGCCTAAAGTGTCCCAGCGTATGGCCGGTGGCATCCGATGTGTCAAGGCGTGATAGCGCCGCCACGTGACCGTGAGGCCCATGCGCCATTCCCAGCATTAAGCCTTTGGCTTGAGCCAAAGTATACTCGGTTTGAAGTTTTTGACTGTTGGCCCCTCCAACGGATACTTTTGGTAATTATTTATTATTATTTTTAAATTAAACATTTTGTATAAACATCTTTTTACACAACCATTTTTACAGACAGCCTAATTTTTCAATCTCATTTCTTAACCATATCAAAAAAATAAGTCACCAAAAAGATGCTTCAATTATATGCTATTGTGGGTTATTTGGTTACACGAGTACTAGTTGTAATAACTTGAATAATGAAAGGGACAAAAACTATCTAATTTGGTTATTAATTTATAGTAGGGCAAACTGCAAAAATGGTCATTAAAGTATCGCGAAAACGCAAAAAAGACACTGAGTCATAAAGGCGTGCAAAAATGACATTAACGTTACGTATAAGTGCAAAAAAGTCACCGAGAGCCAAATTCCGTTAGTTTCCTCGTTAAGTGTCAAGTCATTGAGGGTAGTATCGTCATTTACTCCCTTTCCCGCCAATAACCTCAATTGCCAGTGTTTTGTTTTACAAATTTAATCCTTTAAAGCAATAGTTTATGTACCTGTCTCAATTTCTTCGAAGAACATTAATTTCACAAGTAAAGATCTTGAGAATGATTAAGCTTTGACAAAATCGCGCATGTAGTACCCCGATCCCTGATTTAGGAATCCTTTATAGTAAGAATACTCTGTTCTATTTTAATGTTTTCCATTTAAACTTGTTATTGTTGTTGGAAGTTATTGATGTTTTACGTGTTGCACAGATTTATGAAAAGGTGTTTTCTTTGCAAATCCATCGCAATGGTGAATTTACCTTAAAACCAGGAAGAATGTATCTCTTTGGAGATAAAGATTGGTTTGACGGAATTCACTCTGACGTTTTCTCCATGGACTTATTGGGCGAAATGTTAGAGGATTTAGGTTACTCGGATAGTACCCTTATGTTTACTCACTTTAGGATACCTGGGGAGTCACTGGATGATGGTTTGGTACCACTAAAGTCTGACGAAGATGAGAGGAGACTTGTGGAGTATGTTACTTTTTTTTACACAATTGGAATTGTATATTGAAATCGGTGTTTCATTGGTTGGGTGTGAGATGATAGAGCGAATGATGACTAAGGGCAAGGGTGTGGTGATAGAAGAAATTGTGGATCATGATGTGAATGATGTTGTTGGAAAGGATGTTGATGGTGAGACTGGAAACACTGGGAAACTACTATTGTTAGAGTGGCATAAAGAGTGCCATAAGACAAGCCAACCTGAGAAGGCTGGACCTCTTTATGATACTGATTCTGACAATGGCTTACCACCAACATTTTGCGCTGAAAAAATGATTGCAAATCATTCAAAGAGGCTGAGTGATGAGTTTCAATTCAAGAGGTTATTGGAAGAGATTGACCAAGAGTTTATGGTGGAGGATTCAAGTGAGGATTCCCTAGAGTTCACAGATGTGCTCGATTTTGATGATGCGTATTATGATGACACAAGTGATGGTTGCACTATTAGTGGAAAGGAATGAGATCTTCACACTTGGATTAGTGATGAAGAGGTAGATCAAGGAATAGATGTTGACTAGACTGATGATCCATACCATTTAGTTGATGTTCCTAAACCTGAAGAGATGTATGCGATTGAAGAGCCTCAAGAGATTAGTGACATGTTTGCTGAAATTGATCAAGCATTGGATGAATGTTGGGAATTATATTAACAGTTACCACGGCTAGTATGAAGATTACAACTGCTGAAGAATGCACTAGCAGTGGAAACTCATTACCACTGCTAGTACATATTATTACCACTGCTGTTAGGATAACTATTAGGAAACTTGTATAGATAAATATAGAATAGATCTTGTGTATATCTTATTCTATTATCAATATACGTATCTTGTAGAAGAGGACTCCTTGTGCTATAAAAGGAGGTCCTAGGTTAATGTTAGATATACGTTTTTCTTAGAGCTTCAAGGTTGTAACCCTAGTGATATAAAGATCACTCGTATTATTATTATTAATAATAATGGAGCTAACCGTTTGATACATACATTCTTCTCATTCATATACAACTATTTCATTCACATACAAACTTCTAACTATTACTAAGTAGATTCCGCATACTTAGTGATATAACTCAAAGTATCATTCTAACACAGATCAAGGTGTCTAGATCCATCAATGAACTTGATGACGTAGTTGCAGCTGAAGAAGGAACATAGATGTATGCTATTTTTGCTGAACCAATTAGTTTCAGTTTGGTTCCACTTGTGGTCATTGGGGAAGAAACGTTTGCAATTTTGGATGTTGATGGTGATGATGGTGAACAAAGAGTTTGTGATGGGGCTGTGATACTAGATGGTTAGTGTGCTGTAGTAGTTGGAGATAAGGAATGTATATCATTTGTTAAAGGAGATGTGATTAAGGACAAAGGGTTGCTAAACAAGGAGATGAGCCAGATGAAGTGCTTGAAAAAAATGGAGTTGGGCAAGATGGAGTGCATGCAGAGGAAAAGTTTGAAGAACAAGGAAGATCAATCAAGAGGAGAAGACTGATGGCTAACAAGAAACCAAGAATGATGCTAAATAATGGTTATGCTTTTATGTTTAGGTCAATAATCTGTTATGCTTCTGCTATGGTGTTGTAGTGGAAGATTATAACAATATGTACTTGTTCTAAAGTTTATCTACCGGTCATGTAATAATTTACTAGGGTCAATGGTTGCATAACCTTTTATCTAATCTAATGGAAGCCAAAAAACTAGGCAATTTTGGGATGTGTATGTTGGTAACCCAACCGTTTAGCATTTATTACCTAAACACACCTAAAACACATTTTCATATGTAATTACCCCGCCTATTTATATGATGTAACCCAAGTAAATTCCTCATTCATCCATTAACAAAAACACACAAACAGAAGTTGTAGCAAAAGGTACAAGAATGTCTCGTTTTGTGCTTCTTGAGGAACTAGCGGCGGCTGCTAACTCAACTGAGTTACCATTCGGAATGACTGTTTATTTTGATAGGGAGACACAACGGGATATAAAGTATGTGAAAGATCTGACAATGGCATATGAAGAGTTGCTTGATATTGTTAATCAAAGGAACAAGTACATACATGAAATGGAACTTGTGTGTCCCTTGGTGCGGATGTTCAAGTGTTTGGAGTATTTTAAGAAGCTTCAAAAGTCCGACGTTATCGAGCTTTTGGATTTGAAGAAGAAGATTGCTGAAGCGAAGCTGATGGTTTTTAACAAGCACGCATTTGTTAAAGGAATTTAAGAGTATGTGATTGGGTCATTGGGATATGGTAACCATGATGTATTTGGTTCCTTTTGAATTATAATGTTTTTGCGAAAGGATCAAGGAAAAACTATGTTATGTTGCTTTGTTAATCAAGTTATCTTTTTGTTGATTAATTATGTTATGTTGCTTTGTTAATTATGTTATGTTGCTTTGTTAAAAGTCAAACAAAGATTGTCAAAATGGGTAATTTTGTGCATGTACATTTATTTGTAAAAGTCAAACTTGATTGTCAATTTGGGTAATTTTGGGTAGTTTTGTGCATGTACATTCATTTGCAAAGGTCAAACAGGATAGTCAATTTGAGCCATATTAGGTAATTACTGCCAAAAGATATCGAGTAGCCAAAAGATCAAGATCAGTTAAATTTACAACCAAACACTTAACCATTCACCAAAAAGATGGGGTACATGAGCCACTACAAACAAAAGACAAACATTAAACAAAGAAACTAGCTTAACTGCCACAAAATGGCCAAACACCATCCTCAAAACAAACATCCTCCAACAGCGACGATACAAACACATTGCCTTCATCCGAAACCATCACATTTCGGGCATCATCCACTGGCGGAGGCGGCAGCAGGCTCTGGTACTCCTGGTACTCCGGCAGAGCAAAAGTGGTATCACAATAACCCGAAGTGGTGGTGGGGTTCATGGTTTTTTTTTTTTTTTTTTTTTTTTTTTTTTTTTTTTTTTTTTTTTTTTTCTTTTAGTGTTTTTTCGAGTGCTACCTCCAAGAGGGATGTTCTGCAGAACGCCACCATGAGTCCAGTGTCTACGGCAGATACGGCAAAAGTGACGAGGCTGTGAAGTGGTGTAGTTGTTGTAGTAACAGAATTTTGTGTCTTGATAATGACAACGTGGACATGAAAGTTATTGTGGGGTTTGATAAACAGTCGTTGTTGTGATCAACGTTGATGTTTCTTGGTGTGTGTTGGTGGTGGTGGTTGTGGTTATGGTGGTGGTGATTATTGCGGCGTTTGGTGATGATTCCATTTTCTGCAAAACCATGTTTTTTTTCTGTTACCTAGAGTCGTGATTTGCAAGTGTGGGTTGTAGGGGGGTTTATGGGGTTAAAACTTTTAAGTTACTTGACAAATTTAGCCATTGAGGTCATGTCAAATTGATTCCCAAACACAGAGGTTATTATTGTGAGAACCCTCACCAAATCAGTTTAGTCAACGATGACCATTGACCTGAATTTTGAATTAAAACACCAAAAAAAAAAAAAAAAAAAAAAAATTGGAATATATTTTTATTTGCCCATTTCGAATTTAACCTAAGTTTCATAATATGTAAATGATAATAAAACCTTATGTTATAATTAAATGTACATTAGCAATAATTAATCTAAACTATATTACCTAAATTAGACTACACTTAATAATTCCTAAACTCTAGCTAAACGTCACAACACATTTTGTTTAGTACACATAATTTATACCCTTGTAGATGGAAACTGAATTTGCATTTAGAAAAAAAGAAAAAAAAAATCTTCACACGTTCCTAAAGATTTGGGAGATATGTGCAAATCATGCATGATTACCTCATTCCATAACTGCATATTCAACCTACCCAAAATATCAAGAAACAGAGTTTCTATCATTCACTCCTATTTACCCGCATCCTATAATATACTGTTAATTTTCTTAATCATCTCTTTAAGACCGAATCACAAAATTATCACTGAGTTACAATCAGAAAATAAGAGGAAGTCTTGCAGATCATTTGGTGATCAATTGTCATTAGAACTTGCAGCCTTGGTATTCTTTTGTAGCAACCTGGTGATGATCGGTTGTGGTTGAATCGAGGGCTGTTATGCTTTCTTTTCTTTTGGTCTCAATAATTCCGCCAAGAGCCATTGAAGAAGGAGTAGCTTGTGATTCCTTCGATTACTCGCTTACACTTGTTCCATTGTCCCATCTGCTTCGAGGTGAGTTTTCGTGACCCCATTTTTACTTATGCTTTCATTGGGGGAGAATGATACTCAAACTCATTTTATGCTATGCTCAACCTTTTATTTATTGGACAAGTTGTGTGCTTATAACTATGCTAGGTGCCTTAGTAATGATATTTGTGTGTTCATATGTCATGGATTTATTTCCACTTGACAGACTACTGTATGTTCATATGTCATGGATTTATTTTCACTTGATAGACTACTGTGTGTTCTGACTCATGTATTAGCTCCAGCTGATAGGCTTTGCATGCTATGCACATATTTTGGAGATGAAGAGTGAGGCTCATATGTTGTATTCATATTTGGGAGATGAAGAGTTAGGCAAATGTGGGGTATTCATATAGTGATGATGGTTTGTAAAATCTCGCAAAAATCTTTATAATTAATAATGATTAATTATATATTAATCTCTGTCATTATTTTAATCACCAGTTTTACGGGGAAATTTAAAATTTTTCTTATTATATTAAATGGTCACGATTACGATATTGCAAAATTCACCAAACGACAAAACAAGTTCTCGACACATTTAACAAAATATTAAAAACTCACTAATCCTAATTAATAACAAATTACAATCAAACGGGCCCTTAATAAATTTTTCAGCCCAATGCCTCGTTACTATTCATCAGCCCAAATACAAAAGCCCAACTCCAAATCTTAATATTTCATGTAGTCGACTAGACACCCTCCAAAACGACCCTCGTTCTCTCGATTTTTACACACGACTCATATATATTTTTGCACCATCTCGTTCACCACCTAGCCAACTATTAATGTGTCGAGTGCCATGTTCATAGGACGACTTTTGATACGTTTTTAGGAGGCAAAGTGATTGACCAAAATTCAAGTCTAATTGACATGAAACAAATTCATTTCTTAACCGTTTCGACTCTAGTTTGTTTCTACGAGTTCCAAATAATATTTCTAGTATGATTCTATGTTTAAATGTCAAGATTTATCGGCTATAGAAAAGTTCTACACGATTTCTCAGTTCGTGTACATAGTTGTCGACATGCATATCTAACACAAGAACCATTCCCCTCATTTCAAGCTCTCACATTTGATTTTAATATGATATAATTTCATCCTAGACAACTATTATAACTGACATGTATAGTGTTTATGGTTTCCTTGCAAATTTTGAACCATACGTGTTATGAAAAGTTACGATATATACTCCTTGTTCGTTCACTCAAATTCTATCATTCACCATACACTTTCAAACTTCCTTTCTTCCTAAAAACTATCCCTTGAAGACCAGAAGTGGTTACAAGATTGTTTGGAAGCAAGGAAAGGATAATCGGGTTTAGTATATACGTGTATCATTTTGGGTTATAAGTCGAATTTGATCGTTCCTTGTGTTTCAATCTTCCACTCTCGACTCTCTACCACCCAAGAGGTGTAGTAAGTTGTTTCAAACTCATTTCCATTCAAGTTACACGTTAAAAATGTTACATGCACCACATATATGTCCTATCGATCGTATAATAGTTTTACATATCATTTTTACGTACACATTTACATATAGTACATGACTTGTGATTAGCCTCTATCTTGGAAGGCCTAGGAGTCACAACACACTAATATTTCACGTTAGATTTACTTCACATGCATCAAATGAACCTATTTTTGAACCATGCTCAATCGGTTGAAAACTATATACAAACACTTAGAAAATTTCTAAGTCTTTTCACATATAAATAAACGTCTCAAACATGCCAAGAAACGCTCGTATAACTTTAAATATCACGTAACAAGCATATCATATTATTACACGACCTATTAGACCTCTTAGCTAGCAAACGATTTCGCATATACAACATGTAAAAATAACTTGATCTCGACACTTAGTTTTCACCAAAGTGAATCGCCATCGATCCCATTTAACACCTATGATTTTTAGCGATTGGGCCTTAAAGCCCAATAAGTTGTTTTTAAGCTCTTATGATAAGCTAGCTTATCTAAACTTTTTGATATAAAAATAGAACAAGAAAAATGATATTTTTGATGAGCCCAACTCGTCTCACGAAGTAAGGATTTTAAAACGTTAACGGGCCTTGAATTTGACTCGTTAAAGGCCCATAAGTTGAAAAATAAGCTTTTAACCAAATAAGCAGTTAAAATAAGCTTTTTATTTATTAAATAAGACACGGAAAATTTTTATAGAATTTTTCTAATCATTTTGTAACTTTGGACTAAAAATGTAACGCGACGACACCTAGAAGGACTAAAACTGTAAAAACAGAAACATAAGGGTAAAAATTGATAATAGTTAATATTCTAAGCCTAGTTTTGACTATTGGACAATTAGAGGACTATAATTGTAATTTATATACAAAAAGGACTAACGGTGTAATGCTAACGTCGTTAGGATAAAAATGGTAAAATTGGAAAAGGACAAGAACTAAACATATTCTATTTAACATTCTTACATATTTTCTATTTTTGTAAATTTATTTCATATGCATTTAAAACTTTTATTTTATTTATATATATTATTTAACGTAACGTTTATAATATATATAACGATATTTCAAAAATTAATATTATTACTTATGGTTAAAAAGGTAAAACTTCGATGGATAATTCAAATAACGTATTTTGTTGTATCATGCATAGCATAAGAATTACACTGCACATCATCTTTTCATCTTAACGATTTATCGTTATTCGTTTACCAAATAGTATTTGGTTAGATTCTCAGATAAATTTATTTATCAGGTTCCGTATCAAAGACGTTTCCATAATCATTCTCATAATCTCATCCTACTTTACTTTTCATCATCTCAACATCAATCAAGGTGAGTCATAGCCCCATTTCCAATACTTGTTTTTAACTCACTGGGGGAGATACATGCTTACATATACTTTGATAACTTCATAAGTATATGAATAGATTACATGATTCAAATCAATTTCTTAATTAATATTTATCTGATATGGTTTATGACTTAAGATGTGATATATGTATGTTACTGGCAAAATACTTAACTGAAATACTGATACTCAGATGATAATGTTTCCAATTTGATTATTGTGGCATGTGATATATGTATGTTATTGGCGAAATACTTAACTGAAATACTGATACTCAGATGATAATGTTTCCAAAGTGATTATTGTGGCATGATACTTGACTATACTATACTATCCTGAATGATTTCATTATATCTATATGACATTTCTATGTTTAACAGAAATAATTGCTAGGAAGAGCATAAATACTCTAATTACATTATTACCTTGATATTGCCTAAGTTACCTTCATCGCCATAAAGTCCCTCAATCATGAGCCATTAATCACTTGTATGTGAGCGCGAATATAGTGAACAGCTTCGAAACCTGTTAAGGATTGACCTCCTATCCCACTAATACTTGACGGAATGCCATATGCATATGGTTAGTCGTATTAGTCGTAATACACTATATTTGAACAAAAATAGGAATTGGCAAATCACCTATTATAAGAGGGCAAAATTTATCATTGATTTGATAAATCACCTCTTTTGTTAACGTTTTGTGTGTCATGAGGCTTGGTGGAATGTCCATACGGAAATGTATGTTTTCAACATATATTTAGATACAGCTGTATAGGAATTTGACCAGACTTGAATTGAATATGTTATTAAATTAGCATCATGAGTTTCCAACTCATGTTAGGATTATTGATCCCTTATTTGAATTTGATTGACTATCTATATGATTTAACTGTGAGTATAATCAACATTACTCAATACTTGTTCCATTATCGTTTGTATTTATCATTACCAAATATTCCTGAAATCTATTGAAATAAACGGTTTTCCATAAAACTCTATGAACTCACCAACCTTTGTGTTGACACTTTTAAGCATGTATATCTCAGGTAATTTAACGGAGCAGGACAAGACACGGAGTGGGCATTTATTACTCTGATAAATTAAAATGGTGTAAAAATTTAATATGTCATTCTTTCAAGCCTTTATATCTTTTAATAAGACTCTAAATCAAGTGGTTCATCTTCTATCAAAAATATTATTTTGAATGACAAATAATTTTCAAAACGCTTCTTTTAAGCCGTTTTATGAGATTATAACTTCGATCCTCCCCATAAATTAAAATGGTGTAAAAATCTAATATGTCATTCTTTCAAGCCTTTATATCTTTTAATAAGATTCTAAATCAAGTGGTTCATCTTCTATCAAAAATATTATTTTGAATGACAAATAATTTTCAAAACGCTTCTTTTAAGCCGTTTTATAAGATTATAACTTCGATCCTCCCCGTAACACCCAAATTTCCTTTCCGCTGCTACAAACTTAAATTTGGGGGTGTTACATGGTTATTCAATTTATGCTACTTGCCCTATGCTTTATTTATATGCACACTTGTCCTAAACCCTTATGCATGGCAAACTGGTTTATGTTTACTTTAAACCCACGAAATCACCAACTTTATGTTGACATTTTAGAGTATCATTTTCAGGTGATCGATAGTGTTTTATTGAAGGCATTACATTTTGAAGTTATACTTTATTCTCATTTCAAGACCGAGTTGACCTAGCCAAGACATTTTCTGAAGACATTACATTTGAATCAATTTAAGACTTATTTCTTTATTCAGTTTTGTACAAAAATTCTTTGTGTAACATTGTAAGTTTATTACTTAAATCACATGGTGTTATTCTACTATCTTATGCTATGCTACATTTCGTTGCATCTCGTGTTTCCGCTTCCAGCGGGGTGTGACAGAATGGTATCATAGCCTAAGGTTATAGAGAATGCCGGTTTTTCTAAAATAAAAACCTAAACTATAACCAAACTAAAGTTTTTGTAAAACCCCAAACTTGGTATGAGTCGGCTAACTCGTATTTCATCATTTTTCCTAAATTATGCATAGCCTGATCAACTATGCCTAATTCAGGAGGAATCATGGAATGATGGGGGTAGTAACCTTGAATCATGTTTGGTTGGACACAAACCCTAGGTCATTTGAGATTGCATCAGTCGTGTGCATATGTTTTTGCATTATGTGCTTATTTGCATTCATATCGGTGTTGTTATGCATGTTATATGTCATCATTTACGTGATACAACATGACCCACTACTAGAGTTTAAGGATGCCTTGTTACTGTTATGTTATGTCTGGTTTGTTACACTGTGCTTTTAGTATGCCTTTATATCAGTCGTGCTATCAGAACATAATTTTAGATGCATCCCAATAGTGTATTGTGGAAGGTCATATTGATTTAACTTTTAAAATGCTACATAGAATAAGCTCTTTTGAACCTAATTTAAAGACTAGGTAACTATTTTCCTATACCTTTGGATCATATGCCTCGTCTCCATATACCTTTCACTTTGTGAACAAGCCTGAATACACTTTGATATGAGATTATCAATAATAAGATATCACAATATAACACTTCCTACAATGAACAATTTTCCTGACTCATTCCACTTAATAAGAACTCTTATTGATGGAGAAAGGGTTGAATTAAATAATCAATGTACAATTACTCTATGGTATTGTATTTTTTTCTTGAGTTCTAGACAACTTAGTCACTTTTCAGTACGATATCACTCTTATATTGGAATACCAATAGATTGTAAGATACCTTAAGTATTATAATGTCTAAAATTTCACTCATAATCAAGTCAATCACCTCACAACATAATATCTGGTTGGAATATCCATTTTCAGATCACTAATACAACGATTTCAAGTCATTATACATCTTAGTGTTGCCTAGATGAGCTGAATACTTTAACTCATAAGCTTAACTAATAATAAGTTCTAAGCATATATAAACATTAATACCCAGATTCTATTCTTGAATCTTTTAATTCATTGACCATTACTTTCAACCAGTCATACATGCCCAACTACACGATCTTCTTTGATGAATTCAATTGAACAAATTTCCTATAAATTTATCTTATATCAACTATGAGACTCATAGTGATGTCTATTCTTATTGTTCGGACTCCAATTGATACTCCTCATTCCTTTCGGCTCATGAAGACAACAACTGCAGCTACTTTTCCTAAATGATTGAAGATATCACCTTCAAATCTTTATTAATTTCATTCACTTTATTCGTCTTTGTATGATATCTTTCTCATGAAACATGTACGTAAGACCTTCTTGGTCAGTATAACACCAAGTACTACACGAGGTGAATCCATAATTTCAAAGCGAGTCTACGACCGCCAAATCTATGACGCGAGTTGGATATCTCTTCTTTTGTTAACTTAATGCATAACCACTAACTTTCTTTCATTACGATGATGCACAACCATGATTCTTGTGATGCGTTACAGGTTACGACAAACCTCTTCGTGCATTTTGGATCTACTTCATCTTTTCACTCTACATGACTCAATAAACATATTGAAAACATACGAACCACCTTTTCTAGAAACTCTTGAAATTACCTCATCAGACCTTTTAACTCTGAACGTGTTGTCTCCAACACCTCATCATTGACTTCAGCAGATCATCTTTACATAATAAGCACATCCAAAATTGTTTCTTTTTCAATTATCACATACGCCAAATAAGTTGAACTACATTTCTTCACCCAGTAGGTAATCTTCATAACATTTATCATTTTTGAGCCTCCACTTCTACGATTTTCATAGTCAATAATTGTCCTTTTTATACATAGATACAACTGTAAAGAATCCTACTAGCACATACTATTTCTGCCTCGATTCTTGGAAAATAAATTCGCCTAACATATGAAAACCTATTGGACTTAACTTATAATTTGTTAATGGGATAAATTTAAAACTCACTAAAAGGATTATTATTGGACCCAATAAGCAAACTTGGACTGAACTCTTTGGTAAAATTTGACTAATCGGGCTAGTTGGCCCAATATGAAAACCAATAACTGTAAACTTGAAAGACCAAAACACTTAATAAATTAATTACGACGGATTAATAACGGTTGAGATTTATTACTTATAAACATGACTAGTTAAAATAGGAAATTTAAGCGATAACCATCTATATAGATAACTTAATACACATTTAGAAAATCATCATTTAAAAATAAATATTTTAATAACATTTTTTTATACAAATATTTTTTTTAAATTAAACCCGACTAAATAATAGAAGGCAAATATTATTATTCCGACAAAAAGACGAAAAACTAGATTTTTACAAATTAAAAAAGGGCATTTATCTAACAACTTTTTATGAGCAATTGTTTACATCTACAAATTCTACCATTAGCATTTTATCAAAGTTTCTTAAATTACGACTCATGTGGTAACAGAAGACACAAAATCTCTTTTAGCACCAAAGCTGCGAGTGCAAACATGTATGTTATTAACGAGAAATGTACCTAACACAACACCAGGCGCTTCCTTGATTCCTCATTAGTCATTTCTAAAGCTCGTCTTTATTGCCTTAGATTCTTCATTCTTTTTGTCTTCTTGACCTTTCAAATATCAACACATATCATCGCCGTTTCATTTTGATCAGTACATAGACATTGGTGTGGCCACAAAAAACATAATATTCATAAATTAATTGTATGGTGCAACCTCAAGCAAAGCGATCTGATCTCCTGCACTGGTAATAAGTGTTCGTGCCAACTCTACATCATTCTACTCTCGTTTTGTGCAAGTTAGGTAAGAAGTGATATTCTCCTTCCTATCTAATGTGGAACCGACTCTTGAACTTCTGGATCCATTACTCTCATCTGGCTTAATTTCAAGCGACTTGTTTTCATTTTTAGCAACAACTTTAGCTAGTTCTACTGCTTACACATTTTTTTGGGGCACTAAAATTCTTGCATACTATTCTGCAATTGTGATGAAGACCAGAGATGAAGCGTTTCCTCGCATGATTGATACTTGATAATTTGGTAAAAGTTCTTTATGTACATCATAATTGAATTATTCCGTAACTTCAAAATTTGAGAACCTTCCTCAAGCTTATCTGTATAACCCTCAAGCTTATCTGTATAACCTCGTGGACTGATGACGTGGGGATTGCACCAAGCTTTACCTCTCAAGGGATCTTGAGAAGCTTACAACCCCCACCAGGCAGTGTACCTGATCGATGTAGTATAGTATAATGACAAGTACCGGGGGATTGATCGTTCAGCTAGGAATAGTGTCGCTAGGATTAGAAAACCTAAATACTAGATCTAGAGATGAGGGGTGATTCTTTTTGTATTTTTTATATTTTTAAGAAAGCAAATTAAAATCTCGGGTTTGAAGGATTTGGGCAGAATTAGTTGCTAGTCAACTAACCCAATACTAAGATGCAATCAAAATAAAATACTAAAAATGAAAATAAACTAATTATACTAAGGTTGTGAGCAATAAGTGGGAGAAATGTGTTTACTTAGATTTCACTACTCCCTAGATATCTTTTACACGTTAATTACTTGTTATAGTTGCGTGGATGACAGATTGTATTCCTTAATACCATTCATGGGGTGGCGTACTTAACTCCCCAATCCTATGAGTGCCTACTTCACTCCTATGTCGAGCCGGCTAAGAAGCTCCTAACATGGGATCATTAGAATTTACTCATTAAATACAACCAATAAAACCTAGTACACATCGGTTCATGTTTCCTAAGACGTTCAAGCATGTTACCAATTGGAGATCTGCCAGTTTTCTTAAGCCTAACATTGAAATCATTCATCCAATACAACCATAAACAAGTAATCAACACATAATTAACATCTAGGTTTCATTAGATCCAAGCAAACACAAGATAGATCTAGCCTAACATGGTGGAATCAAGACAAGCACAAGATATAGACAATCAACACATAGACATATTGATTGAATTAAGAGAAGACTTATCTTAATTACACATGTAAGGGTTCAAGGGCTGAAAACCCTTGAAAAAGCTGTAAAATTCGTATATGGTTCGGCCTTAGGGTTTCTCCAAACTTCTCTCTCTTTATGAATGAAAATTAGAAAACTATATATAGATTATAGAGGGTGACGGTGTCAAGAACAATGGTGTGACGCCGTCATCTCACCACCAAATAGTTCCTCGGACTGCCTAGATCTACATCTGACGCCGTCATGTAGTCCCCTTTTGCAGGCCGTCACACAATTAACACTTGACGCTCTACTTGTGACGCCTTCATGTTTGTACTGGGTCGTCATGGTATTTACTCTTGACGCCGTCAGGAATGTCCTCTTGACGCCGTCAAACACTGTTCCCAGCATGGAAAATTAAGTCTTTGGCGTTTTCTTCACTTTTATGCTCCAAAAACGTCCGAATTGCTTCCTTTTCCAGATTTCTCTCCCAAATTACCTAAAATCACAAAAGGAACGATTTAGGGCAATATTTGATCAAATAAATTTAATTCCGGGCTTAAATGACCCCCTAAAAGTGGTTCATTTTTCGCCTCATCATGGACCAAAAAAAAAAAAAAAAAACACTTCTTCCTCACGCCTTTGCCAAGTTTTCTCAATACAATCCACTTACTTTGAGTACCTGAAGTTCTTCACTAATCTCACCAATCTAAGTTGCTGATACCTACATATTAATTTGTTTTGGAGCAACTCCTAAAATTGAGCCAATTCATCAAAAAGGTTAAGCTACATAACAACTTTTAACTCTTAACCTGATTCCATGACATTCTTGTTTGATGAGTTATGGGGTTGAGTTGGAGTCAGGCTGTTATCTAGCTTAAGGTTTTTGATAAATTTGCTCAAGGATGGACAATGCTTTCATCATGAAAATAAAATCACATGATTGTTGCAATTGGATCTTATATTCCATTAGTAGCACTCACATCTTGGGGTATAAATTTCTATCACAAAATTGGTGTACAACTTCGATTTCTAGTCCTTTCATATTAACTTTGGACTTCATTGGATTCTTCATTCAAGCATTGAATCAATTACATTAAGTGCAACTGGATTAGTTCACTCAATTATATTTAATTTGGTCGTTGGATCTTGGTCAGCAGCTTCATTAGCAAACTTTTCAACCTAAATCAAGAAGATCCTTTTTTTGTGAGAACATCCTCAAAATCTTGGTAGTTAAAATATGTTGAGCCTTAAGAAATGCATACTAATGATTAACTGATTATCAGTTCATAAGATTTTGTGTTTGATGACCGACTTCAATCGGGGAAATCAACCAAACTACTCATCCGGAAAGTTAAATAATCTATACGCACTAAGATTTCGATTATGGAAGGTTGTTGAAGCTCAAACTGTGGTCATTTAGTAGACTTGAGAATGCACTAATTGTACAAAAACCAAATACCCCCACACATATTTCGGTAACAAAATTTTTAGTAGTAGAATCGATTGAATTTCGGGACGAAATTCTCTTTAACGGGGTTATACTGTGAGAACCCTCACCAAACCAGTTTAGTCAACGATGACCATTGACCTGAATTTTGAATTAAAACACCAAAAAAAAATGGAACACATTTTTATTTGCCCATTTCGAATTTAACCTAAGTTTAATAATATGTAAATGATAATAAAACCTTATGTTATAATTAAATGTACATTAGTAATAATTAATCTAAACTATATTACCTAAATTAGACTACACTTAATGATTCCTAAACTCTAGCTAAACGTCACAACACATTTTGTTTAGTATACATAATTTATACGCTTGTAGATGGAAACTGAATTTGCATTTAAAAAAAAGAAAAAAAAAATCTTCACACGTTCTAAAGATTTGGGAGATATGTGCAAATCATGCATGATTACCTCATTCCATAACTGCATATTCGACGTACCCAAAATATCAAGAAACACAGTTTCTCTCATTCACTCCTATTTACCCGCATCCTATAATATACTGTTAATTTTTTTGATCATCTCTTTAAGACCGAATCATAAAATTATCACTGAGTTACAATCAGAAAATAAGAGGAAGTCTTGCAGATCGTTTGGTGATCAATTGTCATTAGAACTTGCAGCCTTGGTATTCTTTTGTAGCAACATGGTGATGATCGGTTGTGGTTGAATCGCGGGCTGTTATGCTTTCTTTTCTTTTGGTCTCAATAATTCCGCCAAGAGCCATTGAAGAAGGAGTAGCTTGTGATTCCTTCGATTACTCGCTTACACTTGTTCCATTGTCCCATGATCCCATCTGCTTCGAGGTGAGTTTTCGTGGCCCCATTTTTACTTATGTTATCATTGGGGGAGAATGATACTCAAACTCATTTTATGCTATGCTCAACCTTTTATTTATTGGACAAGTTGTGTGCATATAACTATGCTAGGTGCCTTAGTAGTGATATATGTGTGTTCATATGTCATGGATTGATTTCCACTTGACAAACTACTGTGTGTTCATATGTCATGGATTTATTTTCACTTAACAGACTACTGTGTGTTCTGACTCATGTATTAGCTCCAGCTGGTAGGCTTTGCATGCTATGCGCATATTTCGGAGATGAAGAGTGAGGCTCATATGTTGTATTCATATTTTTGATATGAAGATTTAGGCAAATGTGGGGTATTCATATTGTGATGATGGTTATTCAATTTATGCTACTTGCCCTATGCTTTATTTATATGCACACGTGTCCTAAACCCTTATGCATGGCAAACTGGTTTATGTTTACTTTAAACCCACGAACTCACCAACTTTATGTTGACATTTTAGAGTATCATTTTCAGGTGATCGATAGTGATTTATTGAAGGCATTACATTTTGAAGTTATACTTTGTTCTCATTTCAAGACCGAGTTGACCTAGCCAAGACATTTTCTAAAGACATTACATTTGAATCAATTTAAGACTTATTTCTTTATCCAGTTTTGTACAAAAATTCTTTATGTAACGTTGTAAGTTTATTACTTAAATCACATGGTGTTATTCTACTATCTTATGCTATGTTACATTTCGTTGCATCTCGTGTTTCCGCTTCTAGTGGGGTGTGACAATTATGGCGGGAAATTTAATAAGTATGAACAGTAAAATGACGATACTACCCTCAATGACTTGACACTTAACGAGGAAACTAACGGAATTTGGCTCTCGGTGGCTTTTTTGCACTTATACGTAACGTTAGTGTCATTTTTGCACGCCTTTATGACTCGGTGTCTTTTCTGTATTTTCGCAATACTTTAGTGACCATTTAGTTTACCCTTTGTAGTATATAGAGCTAGTTTGGAGAAATTAAATTTAGGGATGGTTATTACTCAAAGTATAAGTGAATGATGCATGTCTAAACACTTTAAAAACAACTTTAAAATATAGTTTTATTTATTTTTATCAATTTCCTTATTTTACTATAGTTTGACGATATTTAAAATTGAGTTGGTTTTTTTGCTGTTAAAATAGACTTTGAGTGACTTTAATAAGGCAGTTTTGAAACTTGAGTGGTTTTATAATTAAAGTAAAGTATAAGTGACTTTAGTAGAATAGTGATGAAACTTGATTACTATTAAATGACATTTTGGGTTACAAAAGAGGTGTTTTGGCTTGAGCCATAAAAAAAGATATTTTTTGTTGTGTGGGGTGAAAAAAGGATGTGAAATGGAGAAAATGTAATTTGGCGTAACGTGACATCTAAAAGTGTCATGGCCTGAAACATGACACCATGAGCTCTAAGATATGATAGTCATTTTTTTTCTTTTTCTTTTTTTTTTTTTTTTTTTAATATAAGAATGATATTGACGTTTGTACTGTGGTTATAAGTTATTCTTACTTTCATTATCTCAAGAAAATATCAAACAATACTTCATTCTTTTCTCTTTCTTTTCATGTTCTTTTTCTTTTCCTTTATTTTAAAACTTCAAAAAATAAATAAATAAATAAATCAGTTTATGGTTTATTATTTTACCGGTGAAACATCACAATTGCGCATTTTGACAACCATATAGCAAAGGAAAATGATAAATCCTCTTTAGGTTCTTATAAATCTTTCTACTCACAAGATTCTAACAAGTGTTAGAAGTGACGGTTTTGATGCAAAGAGAGAATAAGTGGAGAAAAAAAATAATATTATTGTGTATAGAAAAATTAATAAGAAGATATTGTAGGAGGTTATAGCGATGCTTTGTAAAAAAAACTTAATAAGTAAAACTTGACTCAACAATGCAAGTTAAAATCTTTTAGAGCACAAGGTGCAGACGAAAACGAGCACCTCGCCGTCCGATGTGGCACTTCCAACGGCGAGCCGTTGCTCGCCGCCACACCGTCTGGGCCTCGCCGTTCTTCGCCGATGGTCAGCTCGCCGTGGCCACGGCGAAGGTAATATTCTGACACAATCAGCAGCTTTCTTTTTTTTTTTTTTTTTTTTTTTTTGAGTTTTATATTTGGAGGTTTGTTTTTATATCTTGTGTGTGTAAAGTATGTGTGTTTGCAGGTTTGTTTTTGAAGAAGAAGACAACAATCCAACATGTATAAACTTGTCCTTATGGTTTAGTTTATTTGAAGTTTTAGTCCTTGTAGTTTTCTTATCAATATTTACAGTTTTGGTCTTTGTTTATTTGCATTTTTTTTAGCAGCTTAAATTTAAAACAAAATATATGCATAAAATTTAATTTTAGTTATTTTTTTTTTGAATGAAATAAATTTAATTTGATTGAAAAATGAATAAAAAAATAAATGTGTAAGAGGTGGGGCTCTAATGGGGAAGTTGAGGTTTGTTGTTTGGTGAGGGGGGGTTTATTGTGGTTAGTTGAAGTTGAGGTGTTTTGGTGATGTGGCATGGTGAGGCCCGAATGGGGAGACAAATGCTTGTTGTTGCACCTTGTGCTCTTATAGCTATAGCTAAAAGAAAGTTGAACCTTTTTTTATTGGCTTAGAATAACACACTCTATGAAAAGTTAAGGAGCCGTTTGGTGTAGGGCTGAGCAAACGGACCGGGTGGACCGGACCGACCGACAAAACCGACCGGACCGGACCGACCACATTCGGTCCGGTCCTCGGTCTAAGCTTTTTGCCAAATTTGGTCCTCGGTCCGGTCCGGTCCGACCAAAAACCCAAAAAAACTTGCCTAATTGGACCGGACCGACGAAGACCGACCGGACCGACCATATTCGGTCCGGTCTCGGTCTATGGTTTTTCCGGTTCTCGGTCCTCGGTCCGGTCCGGTCTTGGTCGGTCCGGTCCGGTTTTCGCCCGATGCTCAGCCCTAGTTTGGTGTGAGGTATTTTCCTATAAGGATTGGGCTAAAAGTAAAATAATCCATTTGGTTTGCATGCATAGGAATTAAAATCAGGACTCAATACCTTCAATGAGGGGATGGACAAATCCCATGGTGCATGCCTCCTTTACTCTGACACCATCCACTTGCATGTACTTTATTTGTTTTTTTATTATTTTTTCTCATTGCTATTTTTGTTTTATAGGTTTAAATTCTTTTTATAATGTGTAAATATGCTTAAACTAAATAATTTATTATTTAATATGTGAGCCTATTTATTATTTTATTATTAAACAAACAATTCCAATTTTATCCTAATACACTAAACAAACAACTTTTAAATCTAAATCCAAATCCAAAATCTAAATTAAATCCTAATCCAAATCTTAATTCTAAACCCATCTACAAACTAAACGGGCCCTAAAAGGGCGACAGAGTCGGGTCCCTTGGGTTGACTAAGGTGAACAGGAATCATGTAATACAAATTGCAATCATATGACCTTCACATGGCTTTTATTCTCCTTTTCCGCCGTTACCTATTTGGAAATGAGCATCATATAAACGGACAAAACATTAACTCACTGATGCTATCTACAAATTATCTTCTTCATTCACATGAGCTTTTTCTTGTTCGGGTTATTTTAAGAGTACGAGTTTTTAACACAGATGTACATTACCTAATTGAGGCATCCTCTTGACTCGTTTCCGAACATTTTCCTTGCCACTTACAAGTAGTCTAATTGTTTTTCCCTTAATAATGCTATCTATTTAAACACTTGTAAGAGGCTTAGTCCTAGTTGAGTTTAATATAATGCAGCGAAACTTTCACAAAAATTCATTGTTTCTAAATATCATTGGCCTATCTCTCTTCGATACATCCGCTAATCTCAACGGCATAAAAGGGAGAGTATCAAACTCTCTCAAACTTAAGAAACTTGTGCGTACTTGTAAGAACTATAATTTGAACGATAACGTCACACACATTGATAAGTGATAACATGCATTTTCTTGAAAAAAAAAAAAAAAAAAAAAAAAAAAAAAAAAAAAAAGTTAGATAATTTAGAAGTGTAAGAGTTGTGTTTTATTTAGTTTAGAATCTCAACCAAGTATCATCAAAATGTATGGAACTTAACCCTTAATAATACACATAATAAGATAAATTAAAAGTTGTGTACAATAGGGAAAATATAATCTAATAAACACTAAAAAATATTGTGTCAAGTTTAATACATTTTCAAATAATTATCTTTTTCTTTTAATAGCATAGTAAAAAACTGAAGGTGACCATTATATCAAACGGCTAATGGTCCGAAAATTAATAAAACTTGTCACATTTTCTTTTTGTATGCACTAAACTTTTAATTTTATACCATCCAACTTTCTAAATTTTATTTTATTGTAGGCATATAGCGGAAAAAAAGTGACGTGACAATAAGAAAATTAAGAATGTTGGATGCCTACGAATATAAAATTAAGGAAGTTAGATGCGTACAATATAATGATTAAGAAAGTACGTTGGATGCATACGATAAAAAAATTAAGAAAGTTGGATAAGAAAATTAAGAAAGTTGGATGTTACAATAGAAAAATTAAAAGTTTAGTACATACAAAAAATAAATAAATAAATAAATGTCAAGTTTGATGCATTTTGAGACCATTCACCCCATATCAAATGACTTATTATGTGGAGGGCCATTAGTAATCCATGATTTTTGACATGGTGGGCTTGCTTGTCTGAAAAAGAAGAGAAATGCATGCTATGCCAGCACAATAACTCATTATTTGTAAAAACTGTCAAAGGGGCCCTTCACAAATATAGATAATGCCAAAAGAACCCCCTTTACCAATACTTTCTCCATTATTTGAGGCTCATCTTATAAAAGATAGATCATCTTTCATATCAATTGTATCAGGATCTCATGAGTGCATTTGTCTTTTTTTTTTTTTTTTTTTTTCTTTTTTCTTTTTTCTTTTCATTTTTCAAGACAAGAAAACCATGTTTGGTGCGTTTTCTATAAATAGTCAAAAGTGTTATGATGTAAGATTTTAAGTTTGATTCCAATATATACTTTGGTATGAGGGTATCATCAGACCACTCGGTAAGGTGACTACCTCACCCACGTTAACATTTAACGCACCTTGACTTTGGACCGAGTTACCTTACCGCGACAGAAAGACAAATGTACGTTAACTCGGCACGTTAAGTGTTTAACGTGCGTTAAGCAGCATGTTATAATAATAATAATAATAATAATAATAATAATAATAAAAATACACACTTTTGGCCCTTGTAATATTAGTTTCTTTTTTGAATACCAAAATGAAAAAATTACAAATTCAACCCCTATGATTTAAAAATCAAATCACAACTTAAAACTCATTATCGAATACAAAACAATACGAACAAAAAAAATGTTGGGCTTTATATAATGGTGTAGTAAAATAACGATACGGTTCATTGAATTTCAAATACAATACACGAAAGTGAAAACATACGAAACGTAAAATAACGATACAATTTAAATAGACTTGTAATTATCGATGAGTACTGATTTTTCTTCCCAAACTTGCAACACTTGTTCCCTGACCATTTTCAAGGCGAGTTGAAGTTGCAAATCCGTTTCATCATTTCTTAAAAGGGTTTCTAGACCGACCATAATTTGTGTTTTATAAATGTTTATGTTTTATTTAAATGAAGTATTTGTTAAAAATTGGGGTTGAAATTGAAAATATTTGGGGTGAAGGTGAGTTAAGGTGAGTTATAGGTGAGTTATGTTACCGGGGTGAAAAGTCAAGAGTTAAGGTTAAAAGGGAAAAGCTGACGTAGCGCTGAGGTGGCAGTGCGTTAAGTTTTAACTCAACGTCACCTTACCACATGCTCTCATGGCTCGTTAATAGGAAGAAAAAACTTTTATCTAACTCGAAGTAGTTTTACGGGTCCTAAAAAGGTTTAACTTTTGTTGTTTATCTATGAACGAAAATAAGGATAACCATTTAAAAATATGTTAACTTGTCATTTTTTTCATTGGTTGTGTATCTAACGATTCTTAATCTTCCCCTAAAGCTTCTTAAATCCGACGATAAAGGTTGCAACTAAAATAGTTGCTTTATTCGCGCTCTCAATCGAAATATAAAGAAAAACGTAATATTCAGATGGATGAAATCAAGCTTATAGACAAAGAGATCGAGGACAAGGAAATGCTTGTTGTCGCTTCTAACGAATCGCTAAAATAGTTGGCTTGTATTTATTCGTTTTATATTCATTGAATGATGTTGCCCCTTGTAATAAACCAAATCAGCTTGTTTGGATAGAGTTTATGAATTATGAGTGTGCCCCTATTTTCAATTTGTATTTGGTCTCTGGTGTTTTCGTGGTTTTAAATGGTCAACAATTTTCCAAAAAAAATACAACAAAGAAGAATATCACATAAAGCACAAAAGATTGTTAATTAAAATTGATAGTTGTATTAAGAGTTAATTGTTAACATTATCCACATTGAAATTTGGAGCATAAATAGATTTGTAACGAATTAATTGTTACAATCATTTACAGTGAAGCAATATAACCACAATAGTTTACAGTGAAATTACTAATATTCTAATAAAATTCATCTCTTAAGCTTGTTCAATCAATCTTCCCCATTCATTGATTTTGCATCTCGTTTCTTTCATTCCTTCGAGCTCGTTGGATCAATATTGTTTTAAATCATTAACAACTCAAGCATGGCTGAAGTAATTTAACAATCTTGAAATGAACAATATAAAATATGAAAAGTTGTACGGTTTCTTAGAAGTCATATGATGAAACAGGCAGTGAATGACGACCAAAAACAAGTAACTCTCCTCATGTTGTCAAGGAAGTATGACGCCTTTAAAGCTACATGTACCGACCAAGGATTCCCTTGTAATTTGTTGTAATGAGCAAGGCTTCCCATTTAATTGATTGACTTGGTCAAATAGGGTGAAAAATTTGCACTTTACTTAAAACTTTTAAAGAAACATCTTCAAAAGTAATATGGGTAAAAAAAGGCGGTGGTAACTTGAGAGAACATGGGATAAAAACATAAGTCCATGTTATTCAGGGTAAAAGTTTATAATGGATTATATAGTGTATAAAAATCCCCGCACGCGTAAGCCACGTGTTTCGCAATAAATGGTGGATTTCATATGCACAATTTCTTTTTTGATATGCACACACAATTGTACAAGCATACAAAGAAGGATTTAAGTGTGATACTATTTGATTCATAAAGTGGTGTGTACCAATAAAAATGAGTACAAATCAATTCGTTTTGGAATCCTACGCATGCGTTTCGCGATTATGGTCCGCTTTTAGATATCTACCAAAGGGTTTGGCTGCAAAATAACCGGTTAACTATGATTACAAATCACGTCGTTTAGTTAACAACATGCTACTGTATTATATAAATTAACAAACCGTCATTTATCACTTTTAGAGATCATCATCGTCATCCTTAACCTCTTGTTTCAACAAATTTTAAGCAAAGTTTAACCAATGAAATCCTCCTCCACCTCGTTTTCGAACAAAAACACAATCACAAATGACAAAAAAAAAAAAAAAAAAAAAAAAAAAAAAAAAACCTTCATCAACACCACCATCATCATCAATACATGGTGCCCTCATCATCCAAACAAGCACCAAATGTATACCCATATGCGGGCGTCTCCCTAGAAATTTGAGAGAAGTGCAACAAAAAACCAGCGTCTTGCTAGTTTTTTTTTCTAATAATATGCCGCGTTCCAAAAAAAATTGAGCAGTGTGGCAAATTGATAAAACGGTCGAAACTAGAAGGGAAAAAATGAAGATGTTATATAAACGTTGATCGAAGCAAGAAGCAAGAGAGCCAAGAAGATGTTATCAAAGACTTGATCAAAGCAATAGAGAGAAGGAATATGCAAATAGCAACGTGGGAGGATCAAATAACGGCACAAACAAAGAGTATTTATGATCCTTACTCTTAGATTATCAATCGTTTTTTTTAATCTTTATGAACACATTATACAATATTAACATATCTTCATTTTGTATGTTAAATATTTGCATGATAATGTGTCTTAAATATTTGCATGAAACTTTTCAAATATTTGGATGTTTATGTGTTTCGTAATAGTATGACAACAAAAGTGGATTTTGAATTAAGCACTTATTTTGTTTAGGTTTAAAAAAAAAAAAAAAAAAAAAAAAAAAAAAAAAAAAAAAAAAATCGTTTCGCAATTCTTCCGTGTACTTCGTAATGATGTAGGTCTAGAAAAATGTATAGTTTTGATAATGTTATGCTAGCGTGCAGATGCTAATATGATAGCAGTGTGCATTATCAGTCTTTTAAAATACACAATGACATAGGTAATCTCAGAATATTGAAAAAAGTCATAGTTTTAACAATATACCACAAAATTGAATAAAAGCGTCATCTTGGATTTAATTTATCATTCAAACTATTATTTCTTGGATGCTCATTTTTACATAAGCCTTCGAATGATTGTAGTTTTGAAACAATGTAGAGTAATTTTTTTCAATAATAACCAATTATTGTCCTTGTAAGGAATACAAAAAGAAACTTGCGATGTGATAATGAGCGCACAAATTTCAAAAATGCAACTTCAAGGACCGTCTACATGATGTTTTTGTCCAACTTATTTTTCAGAAATTTAATGTATTTAAAAATGTAATAAATTTTCATAAAAATTTAATGTACACAAAACTTTACACCTTAGTTTCTTCTATGTATTTTGCATGAACAGAAAACTTAAATAGAAAGATCCCGCAAAAGAAAAATACGACATATCAATTTTAAATTCACTCTAACTTTCATAATGCTTTGTTGCTTGTTAAAATACTTTCGTTAATCACATGTCTAATATTCTAACTGAAATTTTTCATTATCTTTATCTAGTTGCAGTCGGCAACTATTTTATTTATAGGAAAAATACTACTAGAAGTTAAATCATAACAGTATCCAGTTTGTCATGGAAAGAAAACGTCTAAAACTGGTGGGTGTCATGCATGCTATTGGATGGGTAAATTCATTGGAGACCGTTTTACCGTTGTACCTCGTTTCCCATTGGTCTTCTGAGTAAACAATGAAGCAATGTCATTTTTACTTGGACAACTTTGACGAGTTCTTTACATGGAAACAAAAAAAACCAATAAAATTCAAGAACACAAATTGCTTTGCGGCCAGTATTGACACGATAAAAATTAAAACACGCAGTATTTGGAACCTTAACCATAAATCATTTACCACCGTATGGTGGTTTAAGAGAAGTATTAGATGCAAGTCTAACCTTAAGTATTTTTGTTTATATTGATACAAAATATATGAATGATTTTATTTTAAATGTATTTCATTAGTATAATTTTTATCAAGTATTATATAACACAAACAAAAATATTTAGGGTATGTTTGGCAAAATTAGCTGTAAGTTGTATGCTGTAAGCTGTAAACTGTAAACTGTAAGCTGTAAGCTGTATACTACAAAGCTGTTAACATGAGCTACAAGTTGTATCATTTTTTCAATAAAAGTGTTTGGTAAGTTAGCTGCTAAATGTAATTATAAAATATAAAATGACATATCTATAATTATAAATAAATGTTTGGAGGGTATATCAGTAATTTAATATTTTAACAGCTCCATGATGTTTAAAAAGTTTCATAAATCAGCTTTTTATTTAGGAGCTATTTGTTTGAAATAAAAGCTCAAGTTAATGTATCCAAATAGAGCTATTATTTTGGAAGATATTATTTTTGCAACAAAAAGCTAACAGCTCTTCCAAAAAGCCCCTGCCAAACAGGCCCTTAAAGTAAAAGTTGATAAAGAAAGACAAAAAAAATCAAAATGAGACTATAAGTTTGGACAGAGAGAGTAATTCACCTGACCTTAAAATTTATTCAAATCCATAAGAACTAAAAAATGACAATTTGGATTGGGTGCAGTTGAGTGACTAGATGTCCAGATATAACTACACTATTTGGTTGTTGATATGTAAAAGACCACATTAGACCACATTGTTTTAGTATGTGTACAGGTGTGTTAGTATTTCGTGTGTTTAGTTTCCAGTGCATAGGTGGAGGAAGGAGGGGGCAGAGTGGGCATGTGCCCTCTTAGCAAAAAATAATGTAGTGTAAATTTTTTAAAATTCTTGGCTATTTTTGTAATTACCACATCTAACGAACCGATTTGTAGCGTAGTTTCTTAAATTATCAAAATATGTCCTTTGGATTATAACTTTCTAGCCCCGCCTCCATTCTAGCGTTAAACAAAATTGTCTGTTTTTCAATATAATGGTAGTGGTAGTGATAATTTGTTAAAAGTAACTAGCAGGTCTCTAGTGATAATTTGGATTATAATTAATTTCATTTGTATGTTTTTAGCAATAGCTTTACTAATTAGTTTGTTCATTTATCGAGTATAAGCAATAACAAAAGTTTGGTGAAACTTTGCTTAGGCTATGTTTGGTGTAGAGCTTTTTGGGGCGATGAGTGGTGAGCAACGAGCTTTTTGATTTTTATTGTTCATTTGGTAAAAGAGCGGTGAGCTTTGCTATTTTTTTAAGAAAGCTCATTTTTCCAATGCTCCTTTAAGAAGCGGTGAGCAGTGAGCTGTGGCTACAGCTCACAGCTACTGCCCACAGCTCACTGATACTGCTCACAACTACTTTTACCAAACATAGTTTTAGTTTGTATTATTTTATTTGTTTATTTTTTGTGTTTAATAGCTTGCTTGATTTGTAAAACATGTTCTTTTAATTGTACTTTTCATTAAAATGGGATTTTAAAGAATCATTAATTAACAGGTTGCATTACTTGTATTATGTATTTTAATACTTGTATTTTTAAAATACGTATTGATATGCATTAATGAACTGTAAATATTACATAAATACTTGTATTGCTGAAAATTAAGTTTTTGGTGTATTTAATGTTAAAAAGTTATGTTTAATTTAGTTGTACATTTAGCTTTTATATTTGTATTGCTGAATTTTTAAAACTCAGTGCATTAAATGCCCTAAAAAGATAAAATTAATTGTATAATGTTGTAGTAAGATATAGGGATTTGGTCGAAGAATAACAATATACTTTTTCAAATGTACCGATATAGTACGTAAACTTTTTTCAGTTATAGAAATGTAACGAACTTTCATAAGTGTTTCAATTTGTTACGTGATGATGACGTGTTATATCTGAAAATCTGACACGTCATCATCACATACCAAATCATCCATGTGGTTTGTGTAATTTCGCAAGAATCATCCTTATATCAAACGTTCAGCATTAAACATCTCCAAGTCCACAAACGTTTTACCCGTTAAGTGTTAAAATAATATTTTCCCGTTAGTCCCTCCGTCAATATTTTTTGCTCCATTAGTCCTCATTTTTTGCACCGCTAATATTTTTTGTCTGATTTTATAAGTGTTTGTCTTTTTTTTACATTTTTGTCCGTTTTTTTACGTTTTTATCTTTTTTTTTAATGTTTTCATCCGTTTTTGTGTTTTTACGATTTCGTCTGTTTTTTACGTTTACGTCTGTTTTTATACATTTTCGTCCGTTTTTTACGTTTTCATCTCTTTTTATACGCTTTCGTCCGTTTTTTACGTTCTCGTCCGTGTTTTTAATGTTTTCCCCATTTTTTACATTTTCGTCCATTTTTTTACGTTTTTGTCTGTTTTTATCCATTTTCGTCTGTTTTCTTACGTTTTCGTCCGTTTTTTACGATTTTGTCTGTCGTTATGTTTTCATCCGTTTCGCCCGTTTTTTAAGTTTTCGTTCTTTTTTTTATGTTTTCGTATGTTTTTGTCCGTTTTTTACATTCTCGTCCGTTTTTATACGTTTTCGTCCGCTTTTTACGGCTTTGACCATTTTTTACATTCTCGTCTATTTTTTTTATGTTTTCGTCCTTTTTTTTACATTTTTATCCGTTTGTATAAGCTTTAGTCGCTTTTTTATGTTTTTATCCGTTTTGATAGGTTTTTGCCCGTTTATATACAATTTCGTCTGTTTTTTTTAACGTTTTTATTCGTTTTTTTACGTTTTTGTCCATTTTTTATCTTTTCGTCCGTTTTTATCCATTTTTTAACATTCTCACCCATTTTTTTTTTCATTTTTAACGAACGGACGTAAGAAATGGATAAAAACGTAAAAAAAAAATAGACAAAAGCCTATAAAAATGGACAAAAATGTAAAAACAGATGAGAACGTAAAAAACTGACAAAAGCATAAAAAAAATGGACAAAAACATATATATAAACAGGCTAAAACCTATAAATTCGGAAGAAAATGTAAAAAACGGACAAAAGCTTATACAAATGTAAAAAAGGGACAAATATGAAAAAAATAATAATAAAAACAATTAAAAAAAAGACAAAAATGTACAAAAATAGACGAAAACGTAAAAAAAATAATAATAATAATAAAAAAAAAGACGAAAATGTAAAAAAATGGCAAAAACGGATGAAAACGTAAAAAATGGACAAAACATAAAAAAACAGACGAAAACGTAAAAAATGTTTACGAGAACTTATAAAACGAAAGAAAATGTATAAAGATAGACGAAAACGTAAAAAACATACGAAAACGTAAAAAATGACAAAAACGGATGAAAATAGTAAAAACCGGACAAAACGTAAAAAAAAAAGATGAAAACGTAAAAAAGCGGACGAGAACGTAAAAAATAGACGAAAACGAACGAACACGTCTAAAAACAGACAAAAAATATTATCGGTGCAAAAATGAGGACTAAATGTGCAAAAAATATTAACGGAGGGACTAACGAGCAAATATTATTTTAGCACTTAACGGGTAAAACTAATGACGTTAGTGCTCAGGGATGATTAATGCCAAACATTCGTGGACTTAAGGATGTTTAATGTTGAACGTTTGAGATAGGGATGATTCTTGTGAAATTACACAAACAACAGGGATGGTTTTTGCAGTTTACTCTAAAAAACGCAATGTTGCAAAAATCGTGAATCGGTCCTGAGGCGGTCGAGGGCCAAGTTGCGTCTTTTAGCCGATTAATCGGCCCAAAACCTTGTAATCGCCGATTAATCGGCCGACTTCCTTATAAATGTTTCCAAGTTCCAAGGTCATGTAGCTTGGAATCGGCAATTACAAGACCTTGTAAGCCGTTTTTTGCAAAATTAAAAAAACGTACTAAATTAAAACAGTTATAAAAGATAAGATTTATGCATTTTAAAAAGTACATCGCTGCTCTCGGATCAAATCCCTCGTTAACCTTAAAATGTGACTTATAGTTCTGACTTTTATAATAAAAAAATGTAGTTCAAATTTCATATGACAAGAGAGGGAATCCCAAGTTCACAAAAAACACACTGTTCTTTTATCCTCAATCATCACTCTTTTTTCCTCATTGTCTCACACATTAATCATCATTCAGTTTTTTTAAAAGCTACTTTATCCTTTCAAAAACCTTTTATCATAACTTAAAAACAAAAACATTATAACAAAACACTTGTTTTCTTAAAAAAAAAATGGGTGCTTGTTATTCATGTTACAAATGCCCTTCATGTCCATCTTGTAAATGTTTTTGTTGTTTTAAACACAAGAAACCTCGTACCTCTGATCTGGGTATGTCTTAGTTTAACCTTAAATGTTATAAAACATGTTTTATTTGATTTTTTTTTGGTTATATGTGTAATGTGTTTGATGAAATGTTATTTATTTATTTTTATTTTTTTCAGAGAATGGTGGTGGTGGGGAGAATGATAAGTTAAAGTGGCCGTGTTTTAAGGAGTTTAAGCTGGAAGAGCTTAAAAATGCTACTGATGGTTTTTCAGTTGGGAATGTTGTCTCGGAACACGGCGAAAAGGCGCCTAATGTTGTTTATAAGGGAAAGATTGGTGATTGTTTTATTGCGGTTAAGCGGTTTAATAAGTCTGCTTGGCCCGATACTCGTCAATTCCTTGTATGTTGTTTTGTGACATACTGTACTATTTTTATGTCTTTGCTTGTTAATTGTGAATTTGAGTTGCTTGGAAATTGCCACACACAAAAATACACTATGAGGATGTAAATGAATAACATAAGTTTGGGTGGTTTGGTCAAGAGGGAATTTGACCTTCATGTACAGCTAATTGGCGGTGTTAGCTAGTGATTATTACTGCTTTTTGGATACAAAGATATATTTAAATGCCGTGATCTAGGCCAAAGTTTGTAATACTTGACTGCTGGAGTCCTCGGTGAAATCCGTAAACCGAACTAATTATTCAAAAAAACATATATTGTACAGTTTGGTATGTGGGGTCGTGTATGGAAATAGTTCAGTATGGTCCAAAATGCACTGTGGTACTAATTGAATGACATCGTTATGAGGAAAAAAAGTAGTCTTAAATCATTCAAATTACTCGCCTAAAGTTTGATCTGATATACAATTCACTTTGGGACCAAACCAGCCTGAAAGTGGTATGTCGTGATAACCGACAGGTTCTGTATGGTCTAATGGTCCCCGTTTGACTCCTTGTATTCTCAAATCTTGGTATCAGTACGGCTCACTTATTTCTGTTTCGTACTGTTGCACACCCCTACCTGACTACCTCGGACTCCCACTCTGGTGGTTTGTTTGTCTGGAAACAATGGTGTGGTGAAATTGTCTGTTACACTTTAATCAAACCCCACCGTAACAGTTGTTCGCTGATATGGGTGGTTATTTAAGGGTAGGGATTGGGTAGGACATGCACAACCAGATCGTTTTATCCATCTTGTGTGCATATGTGTATAGTTATTGTGTTAACTACTTAAGCATGTATAATGTATCATGTATTTATCAAGTGATATTGTTTTTCTAGGATGAAGCAAAAGCAGTTGGGCAACTTAGGAGCCAAAGGTTAGCAAATCTGTTGGGATGCTGTTGCGAAGGAGATGAGAGGTTGCTGGTTGCAGAGTTCATGTCTAATGAAACTTTATCGAAACATCTATTTCATTGTAAGTTTGTTAGTATAAAATTTTAGCTAGTGATAATATATGGGTTATGGAGATCTGTACGATTGATCCATCAGTTGTTTATGTATTTTATGACCGATTTTATACTTTATAAATTCCCCTGCTCCGTGTCGAAGCTAATTGTCCCCTATTCATTTAACAATATTGCTATATGTGTATACAAACTTATTAAGTTGTCATATAGGGGAAACCCAACCATTGAAATGGCCTATGCGTTTACGGGTGGCATTGTACTTAGCACAAGCATTAGAGTACTGCAGCAGCAAAGGCCGGTCCCTGTACCATGATCTTAATGCCTATAGAATATTGTTTGATCAGGTAACATGTCTGCTTGTATAAACAAGTTACTTTCTATTTCATTTTACTAAAGTTATTAGTTATCTTTCACCTTTTTTGTTCTTAAAAAAAGCCTTAAATATTGCAGGATTGCAATCCTAGGCTGTCATGCTTTGGACTAATGAAGAATAGTCGAGACGGAAAGAGTTACAGTACAAACCTAGCTTTCACCCCTCCCGAATATATGAAGACAGGTACAATAAATGTTACACAGCAAGTATACATTATGGTAAACATATAAATTAGTGAACTGATTTTCGTCTAAACCATATGGCAGGTAGAGTAATAGCAGAAAGTGTGATTTACAGCTTTGGAACCATACTCCTTGATCTGCTTAGTGGAAAGCACATTCCCCCAAGCCATGTCAGTGTTTGGTTTTTAACTTCTTGTTTGTCAGTTGGAAAACAGGGTATATGTAATTATATGAATTGGTGTTCATTTTTGGTTTGCAGGCACTTGATTTGATACGTGAAAAGAATTTTCAAATGCTAACAGATTCATGTTTAGAGGGTCATTTCTCTAATGATGACGGGGCTGAGCTAGTCAAAATAGCTTCACGTTGTTTACAATATGAGCCTCGTGAAAGGCCCAACGCAAAAACTGTTGTCACGTCCCTCTCTGCTCTTCAGAAGCAAACAGAAGTATGTGCATTTTTTTTGCCAAGTAATAAAAGTACTTGGCTAGTATTTCACAATTTTCAGTGTTCTGACTTCTGATTTCCTTTTATTAACCCAGGTGTCATCCCTTGTCTTGATGGAAATCACTCAATTACCCCAGACAGAAAATACAACACAAACGGATTCGTTATCACCATTTGGGGAAGCTTGTGCAAGAATGGATTTAACTGCCATACACGAGATGCTGGAAAAGGTTGGATACAAAGACGACGAGGGGGCTACAAATGAGGTCTCTCTTTTTTATGCAATATGATCTTAAATGAGTGGATTGTTTTTTCATTTGTATTAATATTATAATCTGTAACTTTTATGTTTATTTTGTTTCAGCTGTCGTTCCAAGTGTGGTCAAACGAATTACAGGATGCTTTGAACGGTAGGAAGCGTGGAGACACTGCTTTCCGAGGCAAGGATTTCAATGCTGCTATTGATTCATACACAAGTGTAAGTACTTACAAATTTTAACTATTGCAATAAATATGAATTAAAAATAAAATAGGGATTGTTTCCATTTTTTTTCATGAATTTCTGATTGTTACTTTAAAAAATTTCACAATGGTTTCATAAAAATAACTTCCTTGCTGGATAGCTTTGATATGCTATTATTTTTCTCATTGCAAAACCAACTTTGTTAACTTTGTAATGTACCATTAATAAATACTTTTAAAACTTCTCTGCTTGATTTGGTTCAGTTCATTGAGATTGGAACCATGGTTTCACCAACTGTGTATGCAAGACGGTGTTTGTGCTACTTGATGAACAACAAAGCACAAGAAGCTTTGGGAGATGCAATGCAAGCGCAGGTGGCATCACCGGATTGGCCAACTGCACTTTATCTCCAAGCTGCTGCTTTGTTTAGCCTAGGAATGGAAAATGATGCTCGTGAAATGCTTAAAGATGGCTCATTGTTGGAGGTCAAAACCAAAGGAAAATAAAAACTGTTTATTTCGATATCATGAAAATATGCAGTAAATATACTATTTGAACTCTTCAGTGATTTGGTTTGTGCACAAAACGGATTGATGTGGATGGTTATATGTGTGTTCCTCAAAGGCTCTGTTTTGTATGTAATGAGGTTTGTTTCTCAAATCTGCAAGTGCCTTTTTTTTTTCTTTTTTTTTTTTGGAAATATAAATTTAACGAACCTTTGAAATATGTTCGATTATTTATGTTGTGGCCGCGTGAGATTGTGTATAAAGTTGTGTGTGTCGGCTTGTCTTTCAAAAAAATAATAACAAATAAAGTTACCTTTAGACGCCCCTATAAGTATTATAATGCCCCGCCCCTTTGTGTTATAGGTGCTACTGCCATATGCTTCACATTCCGTTATGCGTTTTTTTTTTTTTTTTTCTTTTTTTGAGTAAGCGGGTATTTTTGGTGGTGTGTTAAAAGGAATGTTATTGGGTAGTGTGTTTATATTGTATGAGTGTTATAGGGTACAAGCTAACGTGACGATGCTTATAAATGTTATAGGGTGTAGCTGCACCTTGCACTCTTAACATTCAAAATAGTACATCTGAGTGCTAGGTGCAAATTTTAAAAGTCCCGTATATGTTATAGGTCATTTCGTTATGCTAGTAACGTACGTTATCACCTTTTTTTTTTTTTTTTTTTTTTTTTTTTCATAAATGGGGTGTGTGGGGTTTTCTTTGAAAATTGGAACCCACGTGTAATTATAACATTTTAAACTAGGGAGGGTGATTTTGAGATTTTATATTATAGTCTCGTTTGTCACGTAGGCTTATTGAGGCTTATGGCTTATAAAATAAGTTGTAAGCTCCATAAGCCCAAGCCCATAAAATGGGGCTTATAAGGGCTTATGACTAGTTAAATTACTTAAATACCCTTAAAAATATAATGAATTATTACGTAAAAGTTGTAAATATATGTGAATTTAATTTGATGTATTTTTATGTGATTTTACATTAATAAGTTTCAGCTCTAACTAATTCGCCAAACAACATTATAAAAATATAAGTTTTTACCGGGGTAAAACCCTTTACCCAAAACTCTTTCGGCTTATAAAAAAAGCCCCAGCCCCAGCCCATTGCGTCAAACATACCTTTTATGGCTGTGTTTGGCGAAGGCTTATAAGGGGCTTATAGGGGATTAGGCTTTTAACATAAGTCAGCTAATAAAATAAGTCTCGTTTGTCATGGGGCTTATGAAAGGGTTTATAAAATGAGTCGGCTAAAAACTTTAGCCCCATAAAAGGGGCTAAAAACTTTAGTCCGAGGCTTTTGAAGAATAAATTACTTATTTACCCATAAAAATATTTAACATATACAAAAACTTATTTAATTATGTCTTTTTTAGTAATTTTGCAATAATAAGCATCAGCCTCAACCTATTTGCCAAACAAGTTTATAAAAATACAAATTCTAATTTCGGCTTATAATTTAAGCCTCAGCCCCAGTCCCAGCCTATTTCGCCAAACATACCCTATGAATATTATAGAATAAAAGCTGACATAGCTTGCCTATAACTTGGCAAATAACTCCTACCGCACATAGCACTCTAATGGTAATATCAGTTCTACCTATCATCTAAGAGCAACTTCATTTAATCAAGACCGATAGATTATAAATAAAATTTCACATTTAAATTCTTAACAATAATATTTGACTATTATTAGTTTAAAATTTCACATTTAAATTCTTAACAATAACATTTAAATTCTTAGCAAAAGTTGAAACAAAATTGGTACAACAAAGACAAAGACATCTTGAAATCTTGAATGGCCAATGATTTAGTTTAATATACAAGTGTCATAGTTTGAACTAAGAAATAATGTTTGCACTAAGGAGGGTGGCAGTCATGCTTCCGAAATCACCCATACCTCCCAAATCCACCAATAATATCATTCCACCTCATTTCACCTTATTCATACTTTTTTCATACCTCTCAACCCCTTTTTAGTGGCAACCATGCCTTTTTCATACCTCCCAACTAATTTTATTTTTTTATTTTTTATTTTCATAAATTATATTAAACAATTTAATAAAAACATAATATTTCATTAATAAATAAAAGAAAATTACATAACACTTAAAAAAAAAAAAAAAAAAAAAAAAAAAAAAAAAAAAAAAAATTACATTATTCTTTAAAAAAAATAATAACTAGTGATCGAGAAATGTTAACCGAAAATATGTTATCCAATCATATATGAAATGCTTAAGTACTTGACATTAATAATGAAATGAAAAATTAGTACGCATAAATTGTACTGGTAATTCAAGTGGGTTGGGCTTAGAGTGGACAAATAATAAGCTTTACACATCAAATGGGCCAGGACAAAAGATATACTCCATTTAACCTACTTCTTCTTCTCCTTCAATATATCATCGCTGCTCCCAGTCATGTTTTTTTCTTCTTCTTGTCTTCTTTCTTTTTTCTTTTTGAATTCGTGGGTATGCACGCTCCACTCCACTCCAACGGATACAAAATTAAATACCAACGTTCGAAAATGCACACGCAACAAGAATGCCTCGGAGGCAAAAATTGCCGCTCAAAGCTTGCCGCTAGCCATGCCGGTGGGGTGGCGGCGGTGTTCACCGCCGGCATGCCCTTGCCGGTGGGTGATGCCGCCCCCACTGCCACCCTTCTAAGAATGTTGCAATCAGAAACTTTAGGCGACTTAATTGAGTTACAATCTCCATGGATGACAAGCACCTCGACATAAGAGACAATAAGACGATTTTAAGGTAGAAACATGACATTTATAATTTCAAATAAGTTCACTCAAATAAATCATTCGGGGGTCCAAAAGTTCGTTTTCACCGATTACTATAGAGTAATTTATGTAATTCGTACTTGGATCCATAAAAAAAAAAACGTAGAACGCTGAAAACAAAATGTGCTATGACGTTAACTGAGCCACTAAACAAGTGCTTCGGGTTGGAAGAATCTTCAAACACTATTTAGGAGAACCAAGGATCTACATTGGTGGCTTAGTGGCACCAAGCAATTGACCAACGAGATTTGTTACCTGAAAACAATATATAGGAGACAATGTTATGTTTATCGACCATGTGACCATTACATTCGATTTATGGTTGCAAATAAGCAATCATTATTGCAAAAATCCAAAAACAATGCCTTACTAGGTACGAATGAGCAAATCTTAGAAACAGGATACAGGCACTATATTTGCATTTAACTTTGCAAATTCACTCATTCTTGTACATTATATTGTATATTGGGAATTTATGCAAATACAAAGTTTAAAATGGTTTATCGCTCATTTATTTTGACATTGTGTTATTCGTAATTCATGATCATATCTAGAAAACTTGGCCAAAGTCGTACAGGATAAATTGCTAAAACAACCAAAATATTAAAAGTCATACCTGATAATATTTTGAAGCGCAGCGATCAACGCAACTTGTTTCACCCAAATTTAACTCGCCCTCTTTGTACCTAAAAGCAATGAGATAGATATAAGAACGAACCGTAATGGATAATTATAAGAACGGAAATCTTACAACGATAGTTACTAATAAATTAACTGAATATATCATGAAAAGACTACCTCTTCTCGATACACTTATCAAAACACGTGCTGGCCATCCTGCAGCAAGATAACAATTACATGGTTAAAGAAAACACAAACTTGAAGTACAGAAAACATACAAATAAATATCCAAGTAGTATTTAACCATATAGTAACGATTGATACTTAGAAATCTGAATTACTGCAAGCATTGATTGCATTTAGCACCTTTGCTTGAAAAGAGCTACAGCAAACATGTTATCCGTACTTATCTATAAATGCTTTAAACAATGCTTAGAGTGAATTTTATGCAGGGTCGCTTCTTCTGAAAAAACTTGAATTGGTTTTACGACGGACACTGATGACTTGAAAGGATTTCTAAGTTTCTATTTGTTCCGGAAACACATCATCTTTTTTTAACACCATTAACAGTTAAAAATCCCAGTAATTTCCTAAATGTACTTTAGCAAAAATATTTGTTTATATCAAGGATATTCAATATCATACATACGAAGCCAAAAACGGTGGAAACCTTACTTGTTAAACTGTTCAACTCTAAACTCCATCTCAGTAATTGTCAATCCAAAAATCTACAATTGGAAAAGAAATTAAATACAATAAAATAACCGCAATAAAATAAGCATCATCATCTCCGTCATGAAAACTACACCAAAAGGAACAGTGCAGAACGATAGATACAAAACGAAACGCTAAATACTAAATAAAACATTGCCAAATACAAGTTTGAGAAGGACATTAATGGGAAATGACATGTAACATCAAATCCATGGCTAATTTTTAACATCCTGACTGGTCCTTTTTTTTTTTTTTTTTTTTTATTTTTTTTTATTGAACCGTTATAGCATAACTAGCTTTATGTACATATATTTATAAAGTTTGAAGTCAAATAAGCTCATAATCCATACCCATTTTGAAGTTGAATATTAAAACGGTTCAAATACAAAGTTAGAACCATAGATAATTTACAAGAATACAGAGTTCAACATAGGGGGTGTCTGGGATTGATTCTTGCAAGTACTCATAACCATGTTTTCATATAACGGATAAACGCTCTTAAGTGCTTGAATAAATGCTAACAGCGTAAAACTATCAAAACGTAAAATACACGATCTTGGATGTTTTTTATTCAAATCCTGATAAATAAGCATAAGCATTTGCAATAAGCAGTCCCAAACACCCCCTTTAAATAACAAAAACAAACAATTAATTAATGCAATAACAGATTAAAAAATAAATAAATAAATAAATAAATAAAATGTGTATACCTGTTCCTTGTCTACGACAGCCGGTGTGGTATTGGCCATATTGTTGTTTTTGGCAGCCATTGATCAAATAATTATGAAAATAAAAAACTAACACCTACAAAAAAATAATAATAATAATGATTCAACTATTAATATAGAAATAAATATGATTTGGAAGTGAAAACTTGGGGAGAAAGATTTTTGTGGGTTTAGGGTTTAAGAAAAGCAGAAAAAGTGAAAAAAAAAGCCTTTAAATTTTTATTTTTTATATAATTTGACCACTGAAGTTTCAATGTTTACAGTTTTCACATTATATTTTTAGTTTGATAAATCTGAAGTCGACATAATTATCAGAATATGAGAATGAATGTGTAAAACTTTGGGTGCAAAGAATAAAACCTAGTTTGTAAAACGAACTCGTTATGATTTTTTGGGTTGTATTTATAGAGTGGATTTTTTTTTTTTCTCCCATAAATTCTATTACTTGTTGACCAAGGTTAATTAAAATTTGAGTAGCGAAAATTTACTTTCCAATATGATTTGATTTTCTTTTAAAATACATACTCCGTGTTAATTAATTATATGAAAAATTGGACTGCTTATTATTTTATTTTATTTTTTCTGCTAAACGGTTTTTTATAAGCAACCAAGGACGGAAAGAGGGGGTTTCGTGGGTTCCCGGGAATTCATGAATTTTTTCGATGTAATGTTAATCTTTGAAAAAAACATCAAATGCATCTTAAATGTACCCAGTCCATCGAAATGTGTTTCTAGGTCTATTTAGTTAGTATAGTTAAATAAAAATAAACATAAAATGCACCCGGTTATTTTTTGTCCTAGTTTCATCCCTGTAAGAAAGTAGGTGTTTAATATTTAATTCAGGGACACAGACAATGAGGGAGTCAATGGTTGTTCGGCCCTCTCTAACACAACCAATCTCTTTGCTATTTATCTTATAAAATTAAGAAGCGTGTAAGTTGTGAAATACAATGTCGGAAAATTATAGCTGAGATCGTCTAACACACAGATTATCTAATACCATACATTGTCTAACACACAGATTACATTTTCAGCAGCATACATTAAGTTTTTTTTTTTTTTTTTTTTTTTTTTTTTTTTTTTTTTTTTTTAATCTTACTAGCTCTTTTACTCTTACCAGTAAGAGGTGGGCAAACTTTTTTTTTTTTTTTTTTTTTTTTTTTTTTGAGTCAAACCCAGTTAGACATATAGCATCTTACTCAGTAAGAGGTGAGAGACTTGTCTTACTGCCTCTTACTCGATAAGAGATTGAAGTCTCGTGTTAATATAATACTAGCAGGGTACCCGCGCGTTGCGGCGGCGGGTACCCTGAAATATAATTTTCCGGTGAATCGTATTTTAGTTTATTATATTCTTTTTTACAATAAATTTACGGATATTAAGAATTTCGTTTAGCCTGTGCTCGAGCCCGTTTGGCCCGCGCCCGTTCAGGCTAAATCCCATTTGCCCCGTTGCCCGTTCAGGCTTGAATATTTGTATAATGTGCATTATTATTTGTATTAATGACGAATCAAATTTGCCAAATAAATCGAGTAGGCATAACCTAAAAAGCACGAAACGAATCGAATTTGCCAAATAAATTGGCTTTGTGAAAGTTATACGTATTTATATTCGTTTTTATTGAAGAAATTATTTCGAGATCAATGACGCAAGTTTCATAATTTTTCGAGTCCGTTTGGTACGTCAAATGGGTCCTTGTAGTCCTTAAAGGAGGTCGACAGAATTGTTGTACATGTACAAATACTTGTGCTTTAAATTCTTGTGCATTGTGTTTTATAACTTGTATTAATATGTGATGGGGTGTATTAATTGTAAGAGATGTAAGAGATATGTGGTCCTTAAAATATTGTGCTTTAAATACTTGTTCTTTGTGTTTAATAACTTGTATTTTACTTAAAAATCTAAATATGGAAATCTTAAAAATTAAATAGAAGAGAATGTGCAAAAGGTATTATAAGTAGTATAGATATTTGATTGTTTATTAACTACTAGCTTATAGATCCGTTGACACCGGGTTATTTTTTAAAGAAATAGAGAAAATGAGATGATAGAAAAAGTAATAACATAAACATGTTCCATTTAAAATAGAAAACAAAGAATGAGACAATGCGTCCATATCATATAAGAAATGGATTATGTTACAATTACACTAACAAACGTCCAGGCTTGGGGTCTCCAAAATTGATTGTCTTGAGTAGCAAAAGATGTGTGTGAGTGCCTATCGATTTACAACCCAATGTCCATGTCGTGCACACCTGATAGTCCATATCTGATGTGAGTAAATGCATATTGTTACCGATAATATTTGCATGTTATTCATATGTAGTTACGTGTACGAAAGTAAGAAACAACAACGAACGTAAACAGGTTTCGTCATTTTGTGAAGAGAATAGTAAGTTTAATATTTGAATGGAGCTTTAAAAAAATTGGTTTATAACTATTAAAATACAGAATGTGAGTGTATCGTTTTGTTGAACAGGTAGACACTCTTGAATACGTAAAGTATGCGGTCGACGTCAAACATTCGAGTAGCCCATGCTCATTCCGTAAACACCCAACAGTTTGAGAAAAACAAAATTAAGCGAAAAATGAAGTTACTGATAAGATTATATGTAAATTTAAGAAATCGTATCAATGTGTCCACTTATACATCCTATCACAGTACCCTTCTTATCATTATAGTCATCCTATGGGTCCATCTATAATCGGATTTCGACTCAGTTAATCAGATCATAAATTACAGGTATGGCTCGATAGCATCGCCAACAAAACAATTTATTCAAAGTAATACGTAGTACATCACATCCAATTCCATCGAGTTAAATTAGTACTTCCAACAAACTAACTTATTCACTACATTTACCAAAGTTTGCCTACCATTAATACAACCTTGCTTCACTTACGCATTGCAACTGGCAACTATCACAACACAAAAAAAAAAAAAAAAAAAAAAAGGTCAATGATTATCTAAACAATGCTTGATCACATACAGTTTAAAGTTTACATGATTATCTAAATAATGATTTAAAGTTTAAAGATCACATAAAATATATATGTCATATATAGGAATTATATACCACAAAGCCTATCAAACCAAACCGTAGCGACTTGTCAGGCTTCATAAGAAAGCCACAAGCCCACAATACAACAAATCCATAAAGCCTTTAACTTCATTTATATTAAATTCAGAACACGTTAACGTAGATAAAGAAAAAAAATACATGCACAATGTCATTTCCTTCGGCACGAGTCTCATCGCCACTGGCCATATCATCCTCAACTTCACCACCAGGTACCATAAGGGGATGTATCATCGGTCCATTCTTCGGTCACCATTCGGTGGTCCCAACCCACTTTTTTGAAAAATTCTACACAACACAAACGAATCCTTCGCCCAACAACAGTTTAATGAAGATCTCGAAAAGGGTACAAAACTAACTCATCACTAAAAGTTTCAAACCTATGTTACTCTGGCACGAAGTAATTCTTGATCCAAAGGGTGATACTCATGCATAACCCAATTAGTCTATTCTCCATAAGGGGCTCGACCACTATGGAACACAAGTGTTGTCTTCATCTCAACGGTATATGATTTATGGAGAACCGCTCATTCTTTTCATGTTGCCTTCCAGTACCCTTTTCTTGTGGCACTGTTCAACCATGAACCATGCATTGCCATATTTCCTATCTACAGGGCTAAAGAAGTACCATTCTTGATGTCGTGTCTTTAGTGGTGAAAAGTCTATAAAACCCACAAAAATTACATTGATCAACGACGTATATTGTTGAACATATAACTGGTTTACTGGTTACATAAGATAAGTTGTTCAGCAAAACACACACAAACACCATGCTCAACATTTAAGGTAAGTTAGATACACACTTTTTGTAAACACATATAGCGATCTGATTTCTAAATGACTCAGTAAGAAACTACTTTATGTAATCATTATTTATAAAACTAAATATAAAGAATGAAAAAAAACGAAAGTCAAACCAACAAAAAGTTGTTAATAGTACATTGTTAATGCAATCTAATGGAACCTAAATATAAGGATTAAGGATGTTGGTAATAGTAAAAAAAACACCTAAATATAAAGAGGCACATATAATGCAATATATATGAATTGTTAATAGTTAATAATCTTTATGAAGCTTTCATTAGTTTAGCTCATTTGTCATTCTAATTTTGTCAGTCCCAAAATGAAGATGAGAAATGGGAATGCAAGTGTTACAATTTCATGATGCTTCTTAAATATAGTTGCTCATGTGAATGTTATCATACGCAGAAGGACATCATTGTGTTTATTTTGGCATGGCATGTTCTCCACTTGCTTCCTAAGGTCTTATACTTTTTTCGCAAGGCTATTCGTAAATGGATTAGTGACAGCATATGAACATCTAAACATAGACCGAGTGAAATATCTTGGAGTTGTCATAGAAAGTGATAAAGCTCGTCAGCCCTCATATAGGGAAGGTAAGGGTGCATTTTTTATTCTTTGAGAATTTTTACTTATATTATATTAGAGAAAAAGAATAGAAAACCAACAAATGGTAGGCCATTTGTTGAATAGCAAAAAAGATACCAATGATATTTAAAAGGGTTTTATTCTATCTCCAAGACTAATGGTAATTAAAAAGTTAGTTACACAGACAATGGGTCAAATGGGTATTCTAAACTCCTAAGGCATGAAACCTTATCCTTTAATAAAATATAAACGCAAAAATAACAGTGTTTCATGCCAATCTGACCAGTACCAATATATTACTCGCTTTGACCCATACCTAACGCGACAATTTTCCAGCCTATGGTTTTCTGTTCAAGAGATATATAACTTTTTAAAGTACATAGACCATCATATGATTGAACACTTAAAGGTTTGAGCGAAATGTCTTTCCTTCTTAGTTATTACCAAGGAAAAACTGAATGGGTCAAAATTTGTACTGATGATCTTTTTGTTCCTCCTTTAATTCCTTCTTAGCAATTCTGTGGACAAAGTCTGCAACCTCTATGGTTTTATCATTTTCTCATGTATTGTATATTCTTATCATGGTTATCATTGATGACCAAATAATATAAGGTCAAACAAAGAACAAAAATATTAGAAAAAAAAAAAACACGAACACGATTCAAAAGAAGATTTATCTAAATTTCACCTTAAAGCAACGGTAGAGTAGGAACTGTGCATTGGGTGCCTTAAGTATCACAAAAGCTCCAACGATCGGATCTATCTAGTAGGGAACAGGTACCACCCTTTGGTGCAGTAATTATCCGCTCTTCAGCATATGCTCCAATTGGCACCCGCCATAAGCAACTACATCCCCAAATTGTCGGTCAGTTAGTCCAGGGCCCACAACTATCACCACTCCCACTGCCTCCACTCCTTCAAGTAGAAGGTATAGTTAACTAAGAAAAAATATATTTATTTTGTGACGGTATAGAGTAGTAAATATCTCAGAAATCAATACCATTGTCTAAGAAAGGACGATAATAGCATCAAATCTGGTGTGAATGGCATCGAAGGTACCTTGAATATAATACCTCTATGGATATAAACATCATAGAGGTTTAACCCGATGGCCTTGTTCCTCACCTTAACCTCTCCATATTTCGGGTCTACTATTTCAACGTCCTCCCATTTAAGGACCTGTGACATAAGACGGATATCATAAGGGTAATTTTTCACTTCATGAATAGTGTAGTTGCTCTGAAATGTAAGCTCATAATCCATTTCTAAACTAATTTTCAGATTGGCCTTTGCAACATCCGGATTCTCATATATGAACCTCATAGATGAATATCAAATAAAAGATTATCATGAAACCATAAAGGCCAATATAGAATTATGTACTTCAAAATTATTGAACGTACCATATGAAGTATAATACAGTCCCTACCTATTAGAACACAGAGACCTCTAATATTCCTTTATAGTTTGCTTCACCTTTAATATTCTTTTATAGTTTGCTTCCCATCATCTAATAATTACGGTTTAATTGGCTTGTAAATTACAACAATGATCAGGCACATATTAAAGGCCATAAGGCTATATAAATTAAGCATGATATGTAAATTAGATGAAACCGTGCATTTAACTCAAGTTGTTCCACAAAGCTCCAATATTTGAGCCAAAAATAAGCTAATCCAAACACCTCCATAACATTTATGGAGATTTAGCATAAGGGTGTTATGTTTTTTCATAAATTGAAACCATGTATACTCATGTGTTCTTTATTTTCCATGCTTGTTTTTATGTTGTATTTCCTCACAAATCGAAAGTCCTATTAGGCTATTATTAGTGCTCATGATGTACTTAACTGACAAAAATTGTTTCCATCAGAAATACACATAATAAAGCAACATTTTTCTAATCCTAAGACAATACATTCAACCACTTCTATTATCATTAACCTCAATCATCAAATTGTTATAATATCATATTTGCTTCGAGTGCTCTTAGTTATTAATAAAAAACTAATTAAAGAAAAAATGAACAAAAAGTACCTCACAATGACCATAAACAGTAGCAATAACTTTAGCATTACCTATCTCAAATACTGCAAACCTATAATCATATTAGTATATTACAAACCAAAATAAAATTCAACAAACTTAACTATATATGTATAACTATTTAAAATCCAAATACAAAAGTGTTACCTGTCAGTTGTAGAAACAGTTCCAAACTTCCAATTTCAGCTCGAAGCTGTCTCATATGATATTCAAACCAAAAAAAAAACAAAAAAACAAAAAAAAAACAAAAAAAAAAAAAAACAATTTAATATTTATTAAAATAGAGATTAAAGTTATTAGTATAATATTGTGAAAATAATACTACCTCCATGGGACGCTGACCGTCTAAACGGAGACCTTAAGGGTTTACAAACTCCATTTTTGCACAATCAAGAATAAAGCTCTCTGTGTGTTTTGAGTGACTTTATATGGTTATGCTCTAGTATCTGGTTGATTAATTAAATACCTGTAATTGTAATTGATTTATACAGCACATGTTAGAAATCAAAACTTTGTTACACATTTAACCAAATACGTTGTGGCCATTCCATATCACAATCAAATTACTCAAGCTAAGAAGAGATTTATACAAAAACTTTGATTTTTTAAGTTATTCAAGCACTAACCTTTAGGCTCTACGCACCGCCACTAACAACAATCTCATTTGGTTGAAGAATTGAAGAGATTCGTATTCTTTTATGTTAACCAATGCAATAATGCTTATAACCTTCAAAAAAGATATAACAACATCATTTAGAATGCATGTTTACAAAGCATATGAAAAATATGCAACAAATCAAGAATACTTTATAACATTATATGCAATTCAAAACAAATAAATCACAACAAACAACTTATGCATACACAAAAACAGATTCAACAAAGACTACACAGTCGCAAAGCACAAATATACGAAAAAAAGGAAAAGTTTAGATCATTAAAAGATTATGATAATACAAAGCTATGCTTGCTAACCGCAATGCTAAACATGTCTAAAAAAACACATATTACAAACTCATATAATGTAAAGTGATACCTGTTTAGCTGGATTATATCATCCACCATAATCTTTTTCAAGTGACAGCTCCTACAATATACAGATTGAGATTTATAATGATCCGCATATGACCATTGCCAAATCAACAACAAAAGTGCAGTTTTATAAAAACTCCCAAAAACAGATTGTTACGAATATAACTTAACAAACATTTCATCAAACAAATTGTCAAACCTGGTTAATCTTCCTCAATCACATTCTACGTACAAAAATAAAATTATTGCATAATCAATCAAAATATATCATGGTGATTTCCCCCAAATAAATTATAACATAATTCATCAAGGTGAACTTCCCCAATTTTTTTAGGGTTCTGATTAAACATATATATTAAAATTATAACATAATCAATCAAAATATATCATATGTTTGGATACTTACCAATTCGTCATCGTGAGATTTTGATCGGTAATAGTGTGATATGAAACTGTAAATTCAAAACCGATATCATTAATTTTGAAGAACTTTATTGTTTTGATTTATGGAAGGTGTTAGTGATGATTGGCTGGACCGAATCAAAACAAATTGTTGAATTTTTTAATGGATTAATGCTTAACAAAACGTAGAGAAGAAGAAATAGTGGAATTGAAACTGATTTTGAAGGAATTTAATGCTTAGCAAAATTAGTGATTAAATGAAACACAAAATTGATGAATCCATTGATGATTATTAGTTGACTCCATCAATGATTATTAGATACTCAAAAACACTTGTTGACAAAATCTCACTACACAGACATTTCATCAAACATGTTAAGTGTAAAATAAAGTTGCAATAAAAAATACTCTTAAAAGCTAAAGGATAATCAAAAGATTAAATAATCATGAATCAGAATTAGTAAAAGACATACCAGGAAGAATACTACGAATGATCTACGCAAAGTACCATCTTTTTAAGAACCATGTAAGTGTTATTATTCAAGTCCTACCTTTGAAGAATAAATTCATAAGCGAAAATTGATAAGTCTCCAATAATCAAAAGAATGAAACCACGAAATCTCACTTACCGAATTACAACATATAATAAATGATGGCAAAAAAAGATATAGAAAAAATGAAATAACCTTGAAGTTTTTATTTGAATTTTCAATCGCTAGAGAAAGAAAAATACTTATGAAGAAGAAACGATCTCTGGCACATCTTGAATGGAGCTCACAATAAAATAAAAAAAGTTTTGAATCGGATGAATTGTAACTGATTGTGAAAGACCGTGTAGAGGAAAAATGCACATAACTGCTACTATAATTAACGCGTATACATTAAATGTTTAGTAGTAATTACTTTGAAAGGTTTGAATATCTTGTAGAAGAAGGATTAGACTCTGTTTTTAAAAATCGTGCATCGGGTGAGTGTACATTTGGGTTTATTTATAGTAAGACACATCAGCATATTAATTGGGTTTTTAATGAGGCGCGCTTAGGAGAACTTGTACAAAACCTTTGTTTATTATATAGTATAGATGTTATAATTATGATAAAAAGTCTTGTTTCATATTTACATAAGTTACTTAAATCAATTGCTGAAACGAGCACTTGAAATCATTCAGACAATTATACAAAACAAATAAAAATTATTTCGTTCAGATTTAGACTTTTTAACCACCTCTTACTAGTAAAATGTGGTAGTCAGATTCAAACCTAAAACATCTTAATCAAACACACCCTAAATTAAAAACAGTGTCGATGTCACTTACTATCGGACAGAAGAAATAATAGTTTACTACTCGTAACACACAGTTGCTCTTGACGAGCTTCACAGTTTTTGTTTCAGTTTTGAGTAGCAGATACATATTAAAATGGATCAACCGGGTATTAGTCAAATTATGAGAGAGGTCACTTGTGATTTGACAACTCTAAACACAATGTGCCTTCGTCCATATTTTATCTTACTAGACTCAGCTTTCACAGCTTAAGGTTTTTACATGTGAGCGAGCGATATCAATAAACTCCCATGTTTAACTCAAGTTGCAACTGAAAGCTTGTGTAATTTCCCTTAACTAAATAATGTTAAATGATCAAAAATGGGCTTGGCCCATTAAATACTAGTCCACTAACAGCAACAATGGAAATGTATGTCTTTGTCTACAATTTTGATGCACATATCCATGTGCTCATGTGTTACTAATAATTGTTTAATGGCAATAAGTAGCCAACAAGATCACATGTAGATAGAGAGGCCTGAACCTTGAATAAAATTAATATCAGATCTATGTAAAGCGTAAAGATGGCTTGTGGATCAATTTATCATAAAAAAGTACTGTAATATTAGATCTATGAAAGAGTGTAAAACATGGCTTGTGGATCAAATGATCATAAGCTAGTTCGGGGAATGATCAATGTTTTAACGCATAAAAGCCACCAACAGCAATAAAGCAAATATGTTGTCAAAGCTGCATTGCATGTGAAAAATCAAGGCTTATCAGACAACATGTGGACTGGAATATGTTTGCCTTGATCTTGAAGTTATTCAATGAACAGCAAAACAGACTTCCAATTGAAACAAGATAATATCTTAATGCGCCACAACAGTCAAACATGGGTCAATCAAAGAATTAGTCAAATTGTGGGAGAGGTCACTAGTGATACGACCATTCTAAACACAATGTGCCTTGGACGAGTCTGAACATCATACATAAATGAAAAAGGACCGTAAAATTATTATACTGGGCTTTCACAACTTAAGTTGTTTACATGTGAGCAGTTGATATCAATGAGCTATAAAGGTTTAACTCAAGTTGCAATCATCAGAGTGTTTGTCTTTGACGAGTCTGAACAGCATACATAAATGAAAAAGGACCGTAAAATTATTATGATGGCCATAATTTCCATGTGAAGAACAAGTAGCAAAGTTTAGCAAAGTTCACCATTATGTTGCATGTGAGTAATAAATTTGAGTGTCGCAATGACAATAGGCAACAGCCAACATCACATGTAAAAAGAAAGCGTAGAGAACTAAAGATGGCCCATCGATCACATGATCATGAAATGCATTAACTAAAAAGAATGAAAGCAAAGTTCTAAGTTATAAAAGCCACCAACAGCAATAAAGCAAGTTGTTGTCAAAGCTGTTTAGCCGTAGAAAGTCACATGGAACTTGAATATGTTTTGCCTTGTTTAGACTTCCCTAAACATGCTTCAATTGAAACCAAATCAGTTCTGATTGCACCACAATACAGATGGGTCTAAAGGCAAGTGATACTGCTAAAAAGTCTCCAGATTACTGTTCTTCGGTCGAATTTTAATGAGACCACCAGCAAAAAACAAACTTAAAATGAAATTTATCTCGGAGTATTCATATTTTGCATCAATCTTTACTTATTTCAAGCAGATATCAATAGACAAAATAACAACACAATCAATTTCAAGAAACAAAATTCATTCAAAAGAAGGCATAAGCACAATAACAAGCAATAGTTATAATCCAGAAACAAAAATTACACCCATAACCTTCCAGCAAATAGCTTTGCTTTCTTGTAAAATTGTTCACAAACTAAACCGTTTTCATCTCCTACTAATATTCCATTGAATGGTAGTCGAGATTACAACCACGGGCAAACACACATAAAACTACAATAACCATAATAGACAACCCCCCCTTTTCATGTTCTGATGTTTCTGCACTATCCCATCAACCTTCGTACTCACCCTCCTCTTCTTCCTCCTCATACTCACCTTCCTCATCAGCGGTGGCATCTTGGTACTGCTGATATTCTGAAACTAAATCGTTCATGTTGCTCTCAGCTTCAGTGAACTCCATCTCATCCATGCCTTCACCGGTGTACCAATGCAAGAAAGCCTTTCTCCTGAACATAGCAGTAAACTGCTCACTGACACGCCTGAACATCTCTTGAATGGATGTTGAGTTACCAATGAAAGTAGACGCCATCTTGAGACCAGTTGGTGGAATGTCACAAACAGTTGATTTCACGTTGTTGGGAATCCACTCAACAAAGTATGAAGAGTTCTTGTTCTGAACATTAAGCATTTGTTCATCGACTTCCTTGGTGCTCATCTTACCACGGTAGATGGCTGAGGCAGTCAAGTAACGCCCGTGACGAGGGTCAGCAGCACACATCATGTTTTTGGCATCCCACATTTGTTGAGTGAGCTCTGGAACAGTTAGAGCTCGGTATTGCTGAGAACCACGTGAGGTAAGAGGAGCGAAACCAACCATGAAGAAGTGAAGACGGGGGAAAGGAATGAGATTAACTGCAAGCTTCCTTAAATCAGAGTTGAGTTGTCCAGGAAACCTTAGACAGCAAGTAACACCAGACATGGTTGCAGAGATCAGATGGTTAAGATCACCGACTGTCATTAAAAAACAACATTAGTTAGGTTAAACTTCAAGGATAACACCAATTAACAAATAATGTAAGAGTGTGACAGCAGAATAGTAAACTTACAGCTAGGGGTTGTGAGCTTGAGGGTTCTGAAGCAAATATCATACAAAGCTTCGTTATCAAGAACCATACACTCATCAGCATTTTCCACAAGCTGGTGAACAGACAATGTAGCGTTGTAAGGCTCAACAACAGTGTCTGAAACCTTGGGTGATGGGAAAACAGAGAATGTCATCATCATTCTGTCGGGGTATTCTTCCCTGATCTTTGAAATCAATAGTGTACCCATACCAGACCCTGTACCACCTCCTAGAGAATGGCATACCTGAAACCCTGCACATCAAAGACAAATATTAATATACACAATCTGACAATTCATGCAACAGCTACGCGAACTGATAAATAGAACACAACAAGTGCTTTGCTCAATACATGACCATATATCATCATTTTAGTTACAATTCAGCAGCAGAAAGAACATCAATCAAATACATGATAAGAGAACAGGACAGTAAATCAAATAGACAGCGCATATACAAAAGATATAGCACTTACACAGAAAATATATAGACAACACACAGAATCAAATAGACATCATTAGTAAAACCTCCGAAACAAGCAGATTATACTCCTCTGTTAAAAACATACACTAATAAACAGATTGACGAAGATACAATCTCTTAATACCTTATGCGGTAACCAGAAAACATCACAATCATAATTCATATGTCCACATATTCCGCATCTTCAATCTAAAAGATCCAACACTTTCCACATACATCAAGCACAATTCAAATCTAATGCCGAACAAATTTCAATCACTACAAACACAAACAACACATAACACATTCAAAAGAACAAAATCAACATATACACCTCAAAGCTCTATCACCTTAACACAAACTCGAGCACCACACTCAGCCTACTAACAACAACAATCAGTTACTCAATAATTTATAAATATTTAAATACATGATAGATCTATCATTTCATTTCTATCAATCCTAACACAACATTTAACAAATTATCCAACCGAATATCAATTAAAAACTAGTAAACGTATATAAAAATATCTATACAAACACAACATTTAACAAATTAGCCAACCGAATGTCAATAAAAAACTATTAAACGTATATATTAAGCATAAATAATAACAGATCTATCACTTATAACACAAAACACATTAACAAATAAATAAATCATTTATAAAACTCACAGATCTGTATAAATAAACAAACGCAAACTACTAAATAACCACATATAATAACAGATCTATAATCTACAACACAGATCTACAAATTTTATAAAAAAATAAACACAAAAAAATTATAGATCTAAAAATTTATAAAAAATAAAACTATAAATATATACCTTGCAAACAATCACAGTTCTCAGCCTCCTTTCTAACAACATCAAGCACCGAATCAATCAGCTCCGCACCCTCAGTATAATGCCCCTTGGCCCAGTTATTACCAGCACCAGACTGACCAAACACAAAATTATCAGGTCTGAAAATCTGACCGTACGCCCCAGATCTCAAGCTGTCCATAGTCCCAGGCTCTAGATCCATCAACACGGCGCGTGGAACAAACCTTCCTCCACTCGCTTCGTTGTAGTAGACATTGATACGTTCTAGCTGGAGTTCGGAGTCGCCGGTGTATTTTCCGGTGACGTCGATGCCGTGTTCGGCGCATACCACTTCCCAGAACTTGGCTCCGATTTGGTTGCCGCATTGGCCGCCCTGGATGTGAAGGATTTCTCTCATTTTTGGGTTTGGTTTGGTTACTGTGTGTGTGTGAGAGAGAGAGATATTAGGGTTTTGAAATGAGAGTGAAGTGAGAGTGTGGGTTATTGGGGGGCTTTTATATAGGGGGATGGGTCGGGTCAGTGGTTGTGTGTGGGGTGTGTATTTTATACGTATAGATGTGGACAGGTAATATCCAGGGTTTTTTTTATTATTTTTTTCAAAACTGTTTTTGGATTTCAAATTTCAAATGGTTGTGACTAGTGAGAGTAGTATGACTATTTTCATTTTTCACTATTTTTTATTTTCATTTTCTTGTTTTCTTTTTACTAGTTGTGTATTATTTCGAGATTTTATTTTTTTTTTACTAATTATTGGTCCCCAAACTTAGCCCGATTAGCACATTTGGTCATAAGTTCTTTGAAATCGCACTTTTAGTCCCCAACTTTTCGATTTAGCTTCGATGCGGGTTATTTATGCTAACACTCTTTAGTTTCCCCAGTCATCCTCCATGTGGCGATGGGTATTTTAGTAATTGCAAACTTTGTATGTTTTTTTTCACGCATTTGCTTATACCTCTGATCCCTCATCATATAACTTCATTATTTTCGCTCGTTTCTTCATTCTCTAATCTCCAAATTCGTCTTTAACTTTCTCTCACTAAAATCATCAAGATAGTTTCAAGAGTTGTTGAACATAAACAAATCTGTTTTTTATGCTTGGTTACCACATGGAAAAAACAAGAGGTTTTGGTACAACTAACAAAAGACGAGTTGACTGATGAACTCGAGCAGATCTATGGTAGGTTTTTGCAAAACCTTTAGGTTACCTCATTTTTATCATATTCCAAACTAATTTTGTTGAGGTTTTGAATATTTATTAACTAAAAAATTGTTGGGTTTCTTTGATGTTTTCATCTTACCTAACAAGTTTTCCATCCGTGTTCACCATGATGGAAGCTTTAGGAGGTTTCCACGTCGTCAATATCTAGGAAGTAAAAAAGATTTATTCGATTTTGTGGATATAGTTGTGTTTTTAGTGCATGATCTTGATAAGATGGTATCAGAGTTAGGTTATGGTGGTTTAGAGGAGTTCATGTATTATCATTATATGGGCCTATGAGTGTCTTGGATGTTGGTTTGTTGGATCTTGGTAATGATGAGGATGTACTTGGTGAGTTTTAAACTGATTGAGGTGTATATTGAACATGGAATAACCAAGATCAACACTTACTATATGTCAAACTCTCAAATTAGAGCAACTATAGAGGAATACCAATAGGATATAGGTGTTGAAGATAGTAGTAGTACACGTAAAAGGGGGGGAAAAGGTATGTTGATGCTTCAATAGTATGATGATAGTCCCCATAACAAGTCGAATTCGACTAGTGGGCCTGTGACCCCTAAGTCAATTCCTCAAGTTTAACGTTTGTAAATTATTATTTTTTAGTTAAATATTGAATAAGCCGTATTGATCTGCACTTACGCAAAAACTGGAAAACCCTAAACTCTGAACTAAAGACATTTCTAAAAACATATTACATAAACGTTGTATATAAGTTTAATATGCGTAAGTGTAAGACTATTAGTGAGGGTGTTAACCCAAACACCCATATTTTGACCCATTTCCAAATACTTGTTCTAAATATATACATTGATAGCAAAACTTGACTGATACAAATCTGACCATTAATAGTAAGGTTTTAGGGCGTTAACAAGCTGAATAACAAAGAATGGTTGATATGCTTGTCACCTATATACCCGATCATTACCAATCCCGTAAGTCGTCTTCTTAATCTACAACCCCAACATCCTTATGAGCACGGTAAGTCCTGATGACTTAGTGAGTAAAAGTGTCTAAATCTAAATCTGACATGGTGGCTAAACTATATTGATTCTGATTAATAATTGAATTGTACTAAATCAACAATTAAATGGGTCTGAAACTAAATTTGATTCTGTGTCTGGAAATTAATCTGAATCTGTATCTAAAACTGAATCTGAAACTGAATATGTTTCTGTATCTGAAACAGTGATATTACTTTATTTTACAAGTAATAATATAGATTTCTACATGGGTGTGCCGTTCTGGATCTAAGCTATAGTTGAAAATGGGTAACTGGGTATGCAATATCGACTTTCTACTAAACTTGGAATTCCCTAGCCAACAAATACTCTTCATAGGGCTCTGAATTGTTATATGTGCTTTTCTGACTAGGGTCATCCACCAAGGATGTCACGAATACTTGCATGGTTTATCTACATATCATGCTTCTATGTTAAGCACATGTCATACGTAGTAGGACGCTACAATAAAAGTTTCTTATCGTGCGCCTCTTATGTACGCTACATAGTAAAAACATAGCAACATTAGGCCCTTGATGGTTCGGGTTTGTGTTTTGGATATATACGTGGACTATATTGTTACATTTAAGCCGGTATGCCTATATCTAGTCTATTACATACACGTTACATATCATAGGGTTCGTTTATATATAAATGGCCATAACTTCTATTGTTAACAATTTTGACCCATTACTTGATCCACATCATCACATATCTTGTCTTTTTGACTACCTACGTAAAAATGGAAGCGTAGCAATGTAAGCAAGGCTTAGTGAGTAAATGGAGCTAAACTGAACTAAAACATAAACATGACATGAGCTAGCATCGGCAAAATCTAAGCCATGCTAATATCTGTGTGTGTGACTACACCCAGAGCAATATTCATAGCATATCTAGACATAATATTTTCCACACGTGACTATTGGTGCATTTGAGCACAATTTTCATACATAACCTTGGGTACATTTAAGACTGATTTCCACACAAGACTATGGGTGCATAAAGTCCGATTCACTATGGGGTGCTTCCTCAACCACATGACTAGTATCCGGCTACCTCTGGGGCATTATCGGCTAGTTTTGAGTAAACATTAAAATTTCTAGTATCAAACTAACTCTGGAGCACTAAGACCTGAGCAAATGGTACCATGGCTAATATCGAGATACTTATGGAGCAATATCGGCTACGCCCGAGCAAAACTAACATGGCTAATATCCGGCTACCCCCGCAATGTCGGCTAGATCCGAGCAAGACTAACATTGCTAGTATCCCCGGAGTAAAATCATGACATGATTATACCGTAAACATACATGACATGTAGTTACACCACTAGATGTACCACGCTGTTTTACTCACCTTGGTTCATGAATGCAAGCTATCAAGCCAAGAGCATGCCTTGAGCACCTATTCACATGGCATACGAATATTTTAGATCAACACATAATCAACTAAGCATGTAACACATCTATCATCATATTAAAACCTGAGCTCTAATAACATAAAGCAAACTCATGAACTACATAAGACTTTGAATCATCTATAAACATAAATCATACTCAATAACCATAATTCATGAACTTAACCAATAATCCCGATATCACTTCAAACTCTTGAACCTCGTATCTTTATATCATCTTTTGAATCATTATCTTAACAAGACATATCCAATCATTCTCAATTCATAATTTTTACAAACACCCCCAATTCATCAAAACTCATAACCTCCTAATCTTGATATAGAACCCTGTAAAAATTTATTGTAATTATATCGTTAATAAATATATAATCTTTCGTTATCGTTACTAATTCCCATTTTCTCGGAAAAAAATTGAAATTTTTCTTATTATATTATTTTGACGATTATCACAAAATAATATAATTCACGAAATGACGGAATTAATCCTGGACACGTTACTCGAAACCTAAACTTTTCATTTAATCCTAATTATATTTCCTAAACCTAATTAATTTTCCTAATTACAATTATAATCCAGCCGGACCGTTAATTATTCCAGCCAATTTCTCGTTTACTATTCACAGGCCCAAAACCAAAAGCCAAAATTCCAAATCCTTATTATTTCATCCGATCGACTAAGCTTCAAGCCTCCCAAAACGCCTTGTTTAATCTCGATTCTTATACACAACTGATGAGGCGAAAAATGATCCGTTTTTAGGGGGTCATTTAAGCCCGAATCCGAACTTATTTGATCAAATATTGTCCTAAATCGTTCATTTTGTGATTTTAGGTACTTGGAGAGTGAATTCTGGAAAAGAAGCCATTTTGGACGTTTTTGGAGCATAAAAGTGAAGAAAACGGCAAAGTCTCAATTTTCCATGCTGGGAACAGTAGGTGACGGCGTCAAGAGTAATTTCCTGACGGCGTCAAACCTCAATAATAAAATCCGAGAGTTCATGAAGGCGTCAAGAGTTTTCCTGACGGCGTCAAAACCCCAAGAATTAAAATCTGTAGTTGATGACGGCGTCACACACAGGGCGTCAAGAGTAATTTGTGTGACGGCCTAGGCCTTGACGGTGTCAGAAGTAGATCAAGGCCGTCCGAGGAAGTATTTGGCGGCGACATGACGGCGTCACACCTTTGTTCTTGACGCCGTCATCCCTATTTTCCTATATATAGTTTTCTAGTTTTTCACATTTAAGGAGAGGAGTTTTGGGAGAAACCCTAAAGACGATTTTGGTGTAACTTTACAGGTTTTTCAAGGGTTCCAACCCCTTGATACCTTGCATGATTAATTAAGATAAGTGTTCTTCTAATTCAATCAATATGTCTATGTGTTGGTTGTCTATATCTTGTTCTTGTCTTAATTCTATCATGCTAGGCTAGATCTCTTTTGTGTTTGCTTAGATCTAATGAAACTTAGATATTGATTATGTGTTGATTACTTGTTTATTCTTGTTTTGGATGAATGATTTATATGTTAGGCTTAAGAAAACTGGCAGATCTCCAAATGGTAACATGCTTGAACGTCTTAAGAAACATGAACCGAGGCGTACTAGGTCTTTATTGGTTGTATTTAATGCATGAGCCACTGTTTACAATCCCTATAGTTGTGCTGGGCATGGTGTAGGAGGAGATAAGAGCTCATAGAATTGGGGAGTTATGTATGCCACCCCATGAATGGTATTAAGGAATACGATCCGTCATCCATGCAATTATAACAAGTAATTAACGTGTAAAAGATATCTAGGGAGTAGTGAAATCTAAGTAAACACATTTTCTCCAATTACTGCTCACAACTTTAGTTTAATTAGTTTATTTTCATTTTTGTTATTTTATTTTGATTGCATCTTAGTATTGGGTTAGTTGAATAGCAACTAATTCCGCCCACTCTTCCAAAACCCGAGATTTTAATTTGCTTTCTAAAAAATTTAAAAACACAAAAATAATCATCCCTCACCTTTAGAACTAGTATTTAGGCTTTCTAATCCTAGCGACACTATTCCTAAGCTGAACGATCAATCCCCCGGTACTTGTCACTATACTATACTACAACGATCAGGTACACTGCCTGGTGGGGGTTGTAAGCTTCTCGAGATCCCTCGAGAGGTAAAGCCTGTTGCGATTCCCACGCATCAAGTTTTTGGCGCCGCAGCCCGGGGAATAGTTATTGTCTATGTTAGGATTTCTTTTTATTAGGTCTACTTGCTAGATTCCTTTCTAGTAAGATTTTATTTTTTATTTTTAGGTCTTCTTTAGTCTATCTTATTTCTTCGTGCTTTTGTTCGTAACTCTTTACCATCCGACATCATGGAAGGTGGTAACATCTTTGAACCCGTCATCCCACCACAACAAAACCCACCACTAGAACCCCTTAGGCCCCGAACCTTAGGAGAGTACTCCCGACCTAGCCATCAAGGCTACCGAAACACCATTGAGCTCACCGGAGCCAATGTGACCCCTTGCGATCCGACACCATCCGGTTGGTGCAAAGCGGATGTGCATTCCATGGACTTCGTTCCGAAGATCCAAACCAACATCTTAAGGACTTTCTCAAAATCGTAGATTCCATAGACCTAGGTGTTGAAACTAGAGAGACTACCCGTTTACGCCTATTCCAATTCTCTCTACGGGATCAAGCTAGTCAATGGCTTGAGCGTTTACCCGCGGGATCCATCACCACATGGGATGATCTCACCACTCGTTTCCTTGCTCAATTTTTCCCACCGGGGAGAACTACTAAGCTTAGGAATGACATCTTGATGTTCCAACAACGTCAAAATGAATCTCTTTATGAAGCATGGACTCGTTTCAAGGACTTACTCCAAAAAGTCCCTCATCATGGCATAGATCTTTGGCTCCAAGTCCAAATTTTTTATGACCATATCGACATCTCCACGAGTCGAGCCATTTACCAATCGGCCGGTGGTAAGCTACGTGATCTTAGTGCGGGACAATCATGGGAACTCATAGAAGATCTTGCTCTCTATGACAACGAAAGTTGGAATGATCCCCGTGATTTGAACAAAACGGTCAAGGCAATATCTTTGCCTTCGAACAATTCTAGCACTCCCGACCGTAGGATCATGGAACTTGAGGACCAAGTCAAGTTTCTCATGAAATCTTACGATGCTCCTAAGCCTTCAAGCCAAGTGAACAAAATCACTTCTTCATGCGAATTATGTAGTGGTCTCCATGACACTCATGATTGTGTGGAACTCCCCGGAACAGCTTTTGCGGACTACGCATCCACGCGTACCGACGAAGCGGGAGATAAGTGGTACACTTTCAAGCCCGAGCCAAACACTTACGGTGATTCATACAACCCCTCATGGAAAAATCACCCAAACCTTAGGTGGAAACAAAATCAAACCAATTCTTCCAATCCGCCTAATCATTACCAACCAAACGGTCCACCATCTAACCGTACTTTCAACAACAATCCTTCTAACAACTATGGTAGTACCAACAATCTTGAAGGATTGATGTCAAAGTTCATGGCATCTCAAGAAGCTCGCATATCTAAGTTTGAAGCCGATTTCAAACAAAAGCAAAGCGAGATGACCACTAGAATTGATGCATTGTTGAAAGTTCTCAATGACCGAGAAATGGGAGCACTCCCGAGCGACACGGTCAAGAATCCGAAACTAACCGTTAATTCCATATCCTCAGTTTCGTCACCCACTTCGTGTCCACAATACTACTCGGTTAAATCAACGAGCACGTGTTTCAAACAAAACCAAGTTCCCCAAAAGGACCAATCAAATAAAACACCCACTATAGAGCCGGTCAAAAGCATTGTTGAAACACCTCTTACGCAAGACCTTGACGATGAATTCAAAGAGCTTCACCTTGAACGCCCCGTCATTGATGTCTTAGCGCGTGCTCCTTACTATAGTGCCCTCCTAGAAAAATATGAGAAGTATAAGCTAGGTAAAAATGGGACCGCCTTCGTTCAAAACAAGCTGCCTAAAAAGCTTGATGATCCGGGTATATTTGTTTTGCCTTGTAAGATAGGAAGATCCGAAGCTTTCGACACACTATCCGATTTAGGGTCAAGCCTCAACTTGATTCCCTTATCCTTATTCACCGCTCTTAAGCTAGGAAAGTTAGAGGAAACGGAGGTATTGACAGGGCTAGCGGATGGGAGCATTGCCCACCCGGTTGGAATGATTAAGGATGTAGTTGTTCACGTAGGAAGGTTAACTATATTAGCGGATTTTCACGTCTTAGACATGGTTAGTGACACTACATGCCCATTATTGGTAGGAAGAGGATTTTTAGCAACCGCTAGTGCCATGATAGATTGCAAGGAATCCAAGATAGCGGTAGGTGAAGGCGATACTTGGTCGGTGTATGATGTTAAGAAGCATAGTTATGATTGTGATGATGAACCAACACTGCATTGGGTAGAGATGAATAGGAGACCATCTAGATATGGGCCTTGGATAGAAAAGAACTTTATAGGACCTCAATGCTCATTTTATCTAGAAAAATATTTTGTTGAAAAGACACATTCGGTAGAACAACTCATAGCTAGAGATGAAGAGCTAGACCCCTTTGAGGACCCGTTAGTCTTTAGGAAGATGATTGAGTTATTAAGCGTAATGCCCATCAACATAGAAAGGAATAAATGGAAAAGAGATGGAGACAAGTGTAAATGGAGGTGGGACAAGCCACCTAAAGAAGGTGACGGGTCATGGCATATTAGAATGACCTTGTATGATCCGGATGGAGAAAAGTTTGAAAGGTCGTACCATACTAAGGAAACTGATAGAAAGTTGAAACCTAAGTTCGATCCCAAAGATGTCCTCAATGAGGAACTCACCCGTATCACGTAGTAACCCATGACCTTGAGTCTAGCTACAAGACTCGTAAATAAAGAAAAGCGCTTCTTGGGAGGCAACCCATGTTTTGTGTGATTTTTATTTTGTTTGATTGTTATTTGCTTCCGTATGCATGCTTTATTTTTATTGTTGGTAGATCATGTTTCTAAACTAATAAGTGGAAATACTTTACTTTGTTGTTTGGCCTAGTCTTAACTCCACCTAGTAGTATTTTTGCAAAAGATAAGTGTAAGGGGAAACCCCAAATACGTTTTTAAGAAACAAACCGATCATGATTCTCCACGATATTAAATGAGCATGTATATTCGTATTTGTTAGAGTCAAATGCTTGTATTGAGTCATAATGAAGTTTTGCAGGATTTTCCAGGAAGTAGGACCAAGTTTTTCCAGAAATTTTCCGGAAACTTAACATAAGAATTTCTGCAGGTCCATTCTGACGGCGTCATAAGTTTACTCTTGACGGCGTCAGGAGTTAAAAATCTCGAAATTTTACCGGTTTTGTTTTTCTAACGGAGTCTTATGGTTTTTGTGAATTATTAAGTTTTATAATCTCCAGGAAATCTGCAAACTTCATTCCACAAGCATTATATCTTACTTTGTTTTATAGGATTTAGTAACTTATATAGGATGCCGCCGATTTTACGCGAGGTTGTCTTGTCTATTTTGTCAGATTTTACAGGTTATATATGACAAGGAGATGATTTATATTCTGGAAGGGAAGCGTTGATTGTTCATTTTCTTGGAGGAAGATCTAATCTGGCCAACCTATAATCCATACCGAGCGAATCAGGGAAGTATTTGATTTCATTCTCTTTACTTTTTCACTTTTACATTCTTTACTTGAACATTGGGGACAATGTTCATCTTAAGTGTAAGGGGAGGGTAAAAAGATGATACCTTACATATGCACTTTCGCTTGAGTTTGTTTTGTTTGATAGTAGATGTGTAATAAAACTATGAGAAATACTTGTTAGTGCAATTTTAGCGCCAAATTTAAAATTTTTTACAACATTTAGGAGTGAAACTTTAGCCATAGCAAGCGTCTCATGGATAGGAGATTGTATGACTAGCACATAACCGTATATTCAGAAAAAATTTCCACCCAAATATGTGAGGTTCGCCTTTAGATTAGATAGGAAAAGCATTCACTATTAGTGCTTATGAGTGTACCGGTAGCATTTAGATTCTAGAACTTGCGTTAGTGATGCATTCCGAGACCGCTAGTGAGACTACATTCGTGTGGTAGGATTTACTACATGATAAGAGGCATTAGGATCACCCTTGTGTTAAACCCGTATTATGATTACTTGACCATTTAAGTCGTATTACTTGGCTAGTTAAGTCAACTAATTTTTCCCACACCCTTAGCGTTGTACTCATTTTTAGTACACGAAACCCCTAGTACACCCCTCCGAGCCTATCTTTTCGTTTCTAACTTTAAGCATTTTACTTAAAGGAAGAATTTGTTACACCCCACTTAAATGTACACCCAAATCGCCTTAGCCTTCCGTGTATGCGCTCATTTTTAGTGCATTATTGTTAATTGTTAAACCCTAAGTTAACTTTCTAATTGATTACATGGTTGCTAAGCCGAGTCATATCCTTGTACATATTGTTTTGGGACGATTGGGACTCATGGGTAAGTACTTATTTTATGGAGTAATGGGGAAGAACATCATTTATTACCCCCATATGTGCGTTAATCTTAAAAGTGCTCCAAGTGTTTTAATTTTCTTAATTCGAGTCATTAGTTTAGTTAATGTAAAGTATGTAAAGATTCAAGTGTAAGGGGAATTCTCATCCCCTATGATGTATTATTTTAGATGGTAGGGTAAGAGTGTATGCAAAAAAAAAAAAAAAAAAAAAAAAAAAAAAAAAAAAAAAAAAAAAATCGAAAAAACAAGAAAAAGAAAAAAAAAATAGAAAAAGGAAAAAGATAAAAAAAAAAAACATACGGACTACCATCCCTTTTTATTCTATGTTCATTTTATGTTTTTGTTATTTTTCATTTATTAGCTTAAGTCGAGTCTAGTCTTGGCTTAGCAACGCCACATTGTACATGTAATTAACCAAGATTGTTAACTCGCCACCAGTAATAACTTCCTTTATCCAACAAAACCGCGTAATTCATATCCCTACACCTAACGTTACAACCCTTTAAAAGACCTCTTTGATAGTTTATCCTAGGTGCTTACGCCATGTGGTGGAGGTTTGATCCTTTCCCAAGCCTAGGGTAATCTATTTTGCTATGACAGGTAGTGAGAGATATCTTCCGTTTCCATATTGTAATTTACACTTTATTACACCCGAGAGATGTGAGTATCTAAACACTATTTGTGAGGTGCTTGTATATGACCTCCGTGCTTGTCTTTGGTCTTTAGTGGAACGATTATTTGTTGTAATTACTTTTATATTAGTGTTAAATGACCCCTAACTTGTCTTTTGAGTAGAATAAAAGCGCATTTGCTTGAGGACAAGCAAATCTCAAGTGTATGGGTATATGATGAGGCGAAAAATGATACGTTTTTAGGGGGTCATTTAAACCCGAATCCGAACTTATTTGATCAAATATTGCCCTAAATCGTTCATTTTGTGATTTTAGGTACTTGGAGAGTGAATTTTGGAAAAGAAGCCATTTTGGACATTTTTGGAGCATAAAAGTGAAGAAAACGGCAAAGTCTCAATTTTCCATGCTGGGAACAGTAGGTGACGGCGTCAAGAGTAATTTCCTGACGGCGTCAAACCTCAATAATAAAATCCGAGAGTTCATGAAGGCGTCAAGAGTTTTCCTGACGGCGTCAAAACCCCAAGAATTAAAATCCGTAGTTGATGACGGCGTCACACACAGGGCGTCAAGAGTAATTTGTGTGACGGCCTAGGCTTTGACGGTGTCAGAAGTAGATCAAGGCCGTCCGAGGAAGTATTTGGCGGCGACATGACGGCGTCACACCTTTGTTCTTGACGCCGTCATCCCTATTTTCCTATATATAGTTTTCTAGTTTTTCACATTTAAGGAGAGGAGTTTTGGGAGAAACCCTAAAGACGATTTTGGTGTAACTTTACAGGTTTTTCAAGGGTTCCAACCCCTTGATACCTTGCATGATTAATTAAGATAAGTGTTCTTCTAATTCAATCAATATGTCTATGTGTTGGTTGTCTATATCTTGTTCTTGTCTTAATTCTATCATGCTAGGCTAGATCTCTTTTGTGTTTGCTTAGATCTAATGAAACCTAGATATTGATTATGTGTTGATTACTTGTTTATTCTTGTTTTGGATGAATGATTTATATGTTAGGCTTAAGAAAACTGGCAGATCTCCAAATGGTAACATGCTTGAACGTCTTAAGAAACATGAACCGAGGCGTACTAGGTCTTTATTGGTTGTATTTAATGCATGAACCACTGTTTACAATCCCTATAGTTGTGCTGGGCATGGTGTAGGAGGAGATAAGAGCTCATAGAATTGGGGAGTTATGTATGCCACCCCATGAATGGTATTAAGGAATACGATCCGTCATCCATACAATTATAACAAGTAATTAACGTGTAAAAGATATCTAGGGAGTAGTGAAATCTAAGTAAACACATTTTCTCCAATTACTGCTAACAACTTTAGTTTAATTAGTTTATTTTCATTTTTGTTATTTTATTTTGATTGCATCTTAGTATTGGGTTAGTTGAATAGCAACTAATTCCGCCCACTCTTCCAAAACCCGAGATTTTAATTTGCTTTCTAAAAAATTTAAAAACACAAAAATAATCATCCCTCACCTTTAGAACTAGTATTTAGGCTTTCTAATCCTAGCGACACTATTCCTAAGCTGAACGATCAATCCCCCGGTACTTGTCACTATACTATACTACAACGATCAGGTACACTGCCTGGTGGGGGTTGTAAGCTTCTCGAGATCCCTCGAGAGGTAAAGCCTGTTGCGATTCCCACGCATCAACAACGTACCAATATTTTTACACCATCTCGTTAACCACCTAGCCAAATATTAGTGTGTCAAATCCCAAGTTCATTGGACGACATTTGATACGTTTTTAAATGGCAAAGTGATCAACATATATTCAACCCAATCGATTCATAGTTTATTCAAAACTTAACCGTTTTGATTCCCGTTTGTTCCTACGTGTTCCTAATAATATTTCTAAGTTGATTTCATGTTCAAATGTCAAAGATGATTAGCTATAATCAAGTAGTATACGATTTAGCAAATCGTATACATAGATATATGGTTGGTCGACATGAATATGATTCACCAAGACAATTTCCTCAATTCATGCACTCACATTTCATAGTTTAACAATATATAATTCACCCTAGCCTAGGTTTTACTGACATGAAATAGTACGTGAGGTTTTCTTGAAATATTTCACATATACGTGTTATATGTTGAGACCTTATATAGCATACATGCATGCACTTGTTTCTCACCATTCTCATACTCTTTTAAATATTTAATTCTTCATATAAACTACTCCTAAAGACCTGAAGTCGATTGCAATATTGTTTGGAAGCAAGAAAAAGGATATCGGGTTTGATATATACGTATAACGTTTGGGTTATACATTGAACGAGATTTTCCTTGTGTTCCATACTTTCATTCTCGACTCTCTACCACCTCAAGGGTGTTGTAAGTTATTTCCTACTCGTTTCCATTCAAGTTCACACGTTAAACTCCTTTCATGCATCATATATATAGTGTACGATCGTATATACATTTTACGTATTAATTTCATATACATATTGTCATATAGAACACTAAACGTGGCTAGCCTCTATCTTGGAAGGCCTAGGAGTCATGTAGCACACATAATTCACTTTAGTATCGTCGTTACATGCATCACACAAACCTATTTTGAACCAAGTTTCACACGTACAAAAATCACTTAAACACTTAGAAATAATTTCAAGTTTTTCATATATATACGATACAAACAAGCAACAAAACACACGTATAACTTTAAATTTCACGTAACAAGAGTACAATATTATTACACGACTCAATAGACTACCTAGAAAACTATCAACTTCATTTATACAACTTGCAAAAATACTCACGCTTTGACACATAAATTGACTCATTTTGAATCGACAGTAACAAGTTTTTCAAATCCAAAACCTTATATTAAAAACTTAATATTATCGTGTGGGCTCAATTCAAGCCCAATAAGAAATTAAGATCCGTAAGCCCACTGGGCCCATATGAAATGTTTTTAGAATCATAAAAGTAGCCCAAAGTCAGGCCCAAAACATTTTCCATGCCCTCGCCTCCAAAAATCTTAACAGGCCTTGATATGGTTCATTAAGGGCCCATAAGCTAAAAAAATAAGCTTTTCATTAAATAAGCAGTTGAAATCAGCTTATTATAGACTTAATAAGCCACGGAAATTTTTAGAAAATTTTTATAATCATTTTTGTAATTTTGGACTAAAAATGCCTAGAAGGACTAAAAGTGTAAATATTGAAAAGTAAGGACTAAACCTGTAAAAACATAAACTTAAGGGTAAAAATTGATGAAAGTTAATATTCTAAGCCTATTATTGATTATTGGACAATTAGAGGACTATAGTTGTAATTTATTTATAAAAAGGACTAACGGTGTAACGCAAACGTCGTTAGAATAAAAATGGTAAAATTGGAAAAGGGACAAGGACTAAACATATTCTATTTATCATTCTTATTTATTTTCTATTTTCATAAATTTATTTCGTATTACATTTAAACTTTTATTTTTACTTATATATATTATTTAACGTAACGTTAATAATATATATAACGATATTTCAAAAGTTAATATTTTACTTACGATTAAAAAGGTAAAATTTCGATGGATAATTTAAATATCATATTTTGTCATATCATCACAAGAATTACACTGCACATCACCTATTCGTCATAACGAATATTTATTATTCGTTATTCGTTATTCGTTATTTACCAAATAGTATTTGGTCAAATTCTCAGATAAATCTATTTATCATGTTGTGTTTTGAAGTCGTTATCATAAATTCGTCCGACTTTATTTTCTTCATTTCAGTATCAATCAAGGTGAGTCATAGCCTCACATTTACTTATTTTCAAACTCCGTGAGGGGGATACATGTTATAAACATATCACAAGTAATTTTCTGTATGCTTCCTGACTTGATATATGCCTAAGTTAGCTATTGCCAAAAGACCCTTGATCATGAGCCATTAATCACCGTTATGTGAACGCGAATATAATGAATAGATCTATTTAATGTTTGACAGCCTGTCCCATTAATACTTGACGGAATGCCATTATGCATGTGGTTAGTCGTATTAGTCGTGATAATTATATTTGAGTAAAAATAGGAATTGGCAAATCACCTATTACATGAGGGCAAAATTATCATCGATTTGATAAACACCTCCGTTTATATGGTATTTGTTAACGTTTTGCGTGTCATAAGACTTAGAGCAATATATAAACTGCAATATCAATTTTTAAACTGATTGTATTTCCAATACAATCTTACTTGTGTATCAAAATGATTACTAAATTCAAACTCTATGATATCACTCAACATTTTTGTTGACTTTTAAACATGTATCTCAGGTATTTAGCAGGGGAAGCAAGCATGGAACGGGCGACAAAACTTCAAAACTTATCTACTTTATTTAAATAATGGTGTAAAATAAATGATGTTTGATTCAGTTTAGAACATCAAGACTTTTATTATAATACTCTGATAGTGACCTCTTGTATTTGGAATTTTATAAATGAATTTATGTTTTAAAACGTCTCTTTCGAGCCGTTTTCTATCATTATGACTTCGATCCTCACCGTAACACCCCAATTACTTTTCCGCTGCCATGTTACAAATTAGGGGGTGTTACAGATTGGTATCAGAGCTAGGTTATAGAGAACCAAATGTTTTCAAACATTGAACTATAACCACACTTTCAAATAAATTAAATTTACACCATATTATTTTTTCGCCCGCCGTGCCTGCTTGCTACCATACTCAGTAAGTAAATCATTAAGCTATGATACTTTGATCTTGATATGTTAGAATTTTACATTCTTTGACGATAATAAATTCTTATTCTGCACTATTATGAATTATTACAGTATTATTTCAATATGAGTATATCAGACTCCGACTCCGAAATTTCCGTCGCATCTGTTACGTCGCCTGTTTTTCGTTCTACCTTTGTACCTGACGCTATTTCCCAAGAAACAGAACCATTCGAGCAAGTCGAAATTGTTACAACGCCTGAAAATCCCGATGCTTTGGTTTTACCAACACATATACCATTACCACGTTATGAATTTGATTCATATGCACCCGATCATCTATTCAATCTTTTTAGCCAAACTTATCCATATACTTTTCACCATAGAGAACAAATTCCTGAGGAAGATATACCCACATCCAGCCGACTTCGTATTTCCGATTCTACTCATCCACTTTCACCATCATTACCATATCCTCCTGGTTTTACTCCCCCAGCTCATATCTATGATACTGGCGAGAGTGCTAGGATGGAAATAACCTCTACTCTTTCACCTTCTGTAGTAGTGACGCGTTTGGAGCATCACGAAGAAAAGATAGACTCACTTCTTCAGATGATTGATAATTCATCATTTGACCATTCAGATACTATCCACAATACCTTACATAACCTTATTGCCAATAGGATAGAGTTGCAGCAGGGTTTAGCTCAGATACATTCAGATATCTCCGAGACACGTTCTTTCGCAATATCATTGCGAAGAGAGGGACAGAACCGTACTTGGGAAGCCCAGCTAGCACACCGAAGAGCAGATACATTGGAAAACCTCGTAGGAGATATGCAGATTCAACACCATACCGAGATGCAGGATATCCGAACTCAGATTTTAGAGATGGGAGAACATGTGGACGTACCTAATCATTAGAGGCAGTTAGTATTTGTATTAGTAATAAGGCATCTAAGCCTGCCGCATGTGGCAATTAATAAAGAATCTTGTATCGTTTTGTTATGAAAACTCAACTGATCAAGTTATTAATGTTATGCTGTTGGTTGTGATATTACTATATACAAATGTTAATTTACGCTTATGGTTGTTCATGTGTATTAAAAATGCATCTAACATATTGGAATAATTATGATTGTTGTATCGAAATAAAAACTACATATGGTGCCCAATTATTGTTAAGACTCGTAAATATTCATTTCCCTACTTCACAATATCCTTTAAACAAAGTTATTGTTTAAAATTCTAAATGCTATATTTTTGTATTATCAATAGAAAAATGGAGCATGTAAGTAGCGAAAATTCCAACCCGGAAGTGATCATGACACCTACTGAGGTTCAAAGGATGATTGCTGAGGGTATATCTGCAGCTCGTGAAGCTGATCGTTTGAATAACATCAATGGAGCAAACAGTGAAGCTAATACATCTACTCATCGTAAATGTACTTACAAAGACTTCATGACTTGCAAGCCAACTAATTTCAAAGGAATAGAAGGAGTTACTGAAATGGCCCATTGGTTTGAGCATACTGAGACAGTCTTCAAGAGGAGCGGCTGTTCTGAGGATAGCAAAGTTACATTTGCTACAGGAGCTCTTCAAGGAGAAGCACTATCGTGGTGGAATACTACTGCGAATGCTATGGGTCAGGATGAAGCTTTCAAACTTTCCTGGAATTAGTTGAAGAATAAGATGCTTAATAAGTATTGTCCCAGGACAGAGATCAGAAAACTGGAGGATGAATTTCATCAGCTGGTAGTAAAGTACAATGATCTGAGGACATACAACAGAAAGTTTCTGGAGTTGTCGGTGTTATGCCCAACAATAGTACCCGATGTTGAAAAGGCATTGGAGAAATATGTGGAAGGACTGCCACCATCTATTGAAGGGGATGTTACCGCATCGAACCCACAAACAGTAGAAGAATCCATGGGACTTGCCCAGAGATTGTTGACCCGGGTGATCAAAAGAGGTTCTACCTCCGTGATCAATGAGTATAAGAGGAGTGCTGACAACCGTGGAAACAACAATGGCAACAACCGCAGCAACAACAACCACTACAGTGGTAACAGAAGCTACAACAACAACAATCAAAGCAGCAACCGCAACAGAGATCAACAACAGAATCGTAGTAATCATCATCAACAACAGAATCGTCGACAAGAAGCTACCAGAGCTTATGCAGCAGTGCCTGCAGAAAGTAAAGGTTATGCCGGAACTCTACCCCCATGTAACAAGTGCAACATGCATCATACCGGATCATTTAATGCTACTTGTGGCAACTGCAGAAGAATTGGTCACATGACAGAGGACTGTAGAGCAACTGGAGTCAACACACAACCGATAGCAGTAAAGTGCCATAGTTGTGGTGAAGTTGGACATTACAGAACTCACTGTCCAAAGAATGCTAATAATGTTCCCCGAGGAAGAGCATATGTACTTGGTGATGGAAACACAACTCAGAACTCTGATGTTGTTACGGGTACGTTCCTATTAAATCAACAAGATGCTAAGATATTATTTGATTCTGGAGCAGATAAAAGTTTTATGACTACTTCGTTTGCCGCAATTCTAAATATTACTCCTATAAAGTTAGATACTATCTATGAAATAGAATTAGCAGATGGAAATATCCTAAGTACCAATACCCTAATCGAAAATTGCACCTTGACTTTTCTAAATAAATATTTTCCCATTGATCTCATGCCCATCCAATTGGGAAGTTTTGATGTCATCATTGGTATGGATTGGTTATCTACACACCGTGCCAGAATAATTTGTGACGGGAAAGTCATTCAAATTCCACTCAACGGTGAAACCTTAATCATCCAAGGTGATAAACCTAAAACTTCGTTCAATATTACATCGTACGCCAAGACGATGAAATACATAAGCAAAGGATGCCATGTATTTCAAATTCAAGTAACGGGAGGAGAAACAAAAGAAAATAAGAAACAACTTGATGAAGTGCCAGTTGTAAAAGAATTTTCTGATGTATTTCCCGAAGACTTGCCTGGAATTCCACCAACTCGTCAAGTAGAATTTCGCATCGATTTAGTGCCTGGAGCAACACCAGTTGCAAAAGCACCATATCGATTAGTACCCTCCGAAATGAAAGAATTATCTGAACAGTTGAAAGAACTATCAGATAAAGGATTCATTCAACCAAGTTCATCCCCTTGGGGAGCACCAATCCTATTCGTCAAAAAGAAAGATGGAACGTTCCGAATGTGTATCGATTACAGGGAGTTGAACAAACTCACGGTGAAGAATCGATATCCATTACCAAGGATCGACGATCTATTTGACCAATTACAAGGATCTAGTGTTTACTCAAAAATCGATCTAAGATCAGGATATCATCAATTAAGAGTCAGGGAAGAAGATATTCCCAAGACAGCTTTTCGAACACGATACGGACATTATGAATTTCAAGTGATGCCATTTGGTCTTACCAATGCACCAGCAGTATTCGTGGATTTAATGAACCGAGTATGCAAGCCATACTTGGATAAATTCGTTATTGTGTTCATTGATGATATTTTAATCTATTCGCGCAACAAATAAGAGCATGCCGAACACTTAAGGACTATTTTGGAGTTACTTAAGAAAGAAAAGTTGTACGCCAAGTTTTCCAAATGTGATTTTTGGATTTCTACCGTTTAATTTTTAGGCCATATCATCAACAACCAAGGTATCCATGTAGATTCCGAGAAGATAGAAGCAGTTAAAGGTTGGACGTCACCCACCACTCCAACCGAAATTCGTCAATTTTTAGGTCTCGCCGGTTACTACCGGAGATTTATAGAAGGTTTCTCAAAGATTGCAAAACCTTTGACGGAACTCACCCAGAAGAACAAGAAGTATATCTGGGAAGAGAAGCAAGAATCGGCATTTCAACTGTTGAAACAGAAGCTTTGTGAAGCACCAATATTAACATTACCGGAAGGAAATGAGGACCTTGTAGTGTATTGTGACGCATCTCATCATGGTTTAGGTGCGGTACTAATGCAAAGAGACAAAGTCATAGCTTATGCTTCAAGACAGCTAAAGAAGAATGAAGAAAATTACACCACTCATGATCTAGAATTAGGAGCAGTAGTTTTTGCTCTTAAGATATGGAGACATTACCTATATGGTACAAAGTGTACGGTTTTCACTGATCACAAGAGTCTACAACATATACTGGATCAGAAGGAGCTGAACATGAGACAACGAAGATGGTTAGAATTACTCAACGACTACGACTGTGAAATTCGTTACCACCCTGGTAAAGCGAATGTAGTAGCCGATGTGTTGAGCAGAAAAGACAGAATTAAACCTCTTAGAGTTCGATCTCTAGGAATGACAATTCATTCGCCACTTCTAGCTCAAATCATCAAAGCTCAAACAGAAGCTCTACAAGAAGAAAACCGGCAATATGAGAAAATTGACAGAAGGTCAAACTCTGAAGATCAGGTTGACAGAATGCCAAATAATGAAAAAGAATTTGCGAGAAGAAATGATGGAATGTTATGTTTTAAGGAAAGATATTGGATTCCTCTCTTTGGAGGTATTCGAGACCTTATCATGCATGAATCTCATAAATCCAAATATTCTATTCATCCCGGTTCCAATAAGATGTACCAAGATCTTAAGAAGAATTATTGGTGGCCAAATATGAAAGCTGATATCGCAGAGTATGTTGGTAAATGTTTAACATGTTCTAGAGTAAAGGCAGAGACTCAGAAACCATCAGGACTACTCGTGCAACCAGAAATTCCGGTATGGAAATGGGAACGAATCACCATGGATTTTATTACCAAATTACCAAGGACTTCGACCGGATTAGACACAATCTGGGTTATCATCGATCGATTAACCAAGTCTGCACATTTTCTACCAATCAAGGAAACTGACGAGATGGAAACACTCGCTCAGTTGTATTTTAAGGAAATTGTGATTAGACATGGGGTTCCAATATCCATTATTTCTGATAGAGATAGCCGATTCACCTCAAGATTTTGGGAATCTCTACAGAAATCTCTTGGTAGTCGGTTAGATATGAGCACTGCTTATCATCCGCAAACCGATGGACAAAGTGAAAGAACAATCCTAACCTTGGAAGATATGCTCCGAGCATGTGTGATTGATTTCGGAAAAGGTTGGGATAAACACTTGCCATTAGTTGAATTCTCTTACAATAATAGCTATCATGCCAGCATAAAGGCTGCACCTTTTGAGGCACTTTATGGAAGGAGGTGCAGATCACTAGTCTGTTGGACAGAAGTTGGTGATATGCAACTCACCGGACCAGAGCTAATACATGACACGACCGAGAAGATTTTCCAAATCAAGCAACGCTTGCAAGCTGCTCGTGACAGATAGAAGAGTTATGCTGATGTCAGGAGAAAGCCTATGGAATTTCAAATAGGAGACAGAGTCATGTTGAAAGTTTCTCCCTGGAAGGGAATGATCCGTTTTGGAAGACGTGGAAAGTTAAATCCGAGGTATATTGGATCTTTCAAAATTCTGGAGAGAATTGGTTCAGTTGCTTATAAGTTAGAACTTCCAGAAGAACTCAGTAGGGTACATCCTACGTTTCACGTATCACAACTCAAGAAATGTTTGTCTGACGAAACTCTCGTCATTCCACTAAAGGAGATTAGATTGGATGACAAATTAGTGTTCACAGAAGAGCCTGTGGAAATAATGGATACAGAAATAAAACAACTCAAACAGAATCGTATCCCCATTGTAAAGGTTAGATGAGACTCAAAGCGAGGACCAACTTACACATGGGAAAGAGAAGATAGATTCCGTAAGAAATATCCACATTTATTTTCATAGAACACACTTGTTAGATTTCTTAAAATCGAATTTCGGGACGAAATTCGATATGACAAGTGGGTACTGTAGAACCCTGTAAAAATTTATTGTAATTATATCGTTAATAAATATATAATCTTTCGTTATCGTTACTAATTCCCATTTTCTTGGAAAAATTTGAAATTTTTCTTATTATATTATTTTGACGATTATCACAAAATAATATAATTCACAAAATGACAGAATTAATCCTCAACACATTACTCGAAACCTAAACTTTTCATTTAATCCTAATTATATTTCCTAAACCTAATTAATTTTCCTAATTACAATTATAATCCAACCGGACCCTTAATTATTCCAGCCCATTTCTCGTTCACTATTCACAGGCCCAAAACCAAAAGCCCAAATTCCAAATCCTTATTATTTCATCCGATCGACTAAGCTTCAAGCCTCCCAAAACGCCTTGTTTAATCTCGATTCTTATACACAACGTACCAATATTTTTACACCATCTCGTTAACCACCTAGCCAAATATTAGTGTGTCAAATCCCAAGTTCATTGGACGACGTTTGATACGTTTTTAAATGGCAAAGTGATCGACATATATTCAACCCAATCGATTCATAGTTTATTCAAAACTTAACCGTTTTGATTCCCGTTTGTTCCTACGTGTTCCTAATAATATTTCTAAGTTGATTTCATGTTCAAATGTCAAAGATGATTAGCTATAATCAAGTAGTGTACGATTTAGCAAATCGTATACATAGATATATGGTTGGTCGACATGAATATGATTCACCAAGACAATTTCCTCAATTCATGCACTCACATTTCATAGTTTAACAATATATAATTCACCCTATCCTAGGTTTTACTGACATGAAATAGTACATGAGGTTTTCTTGAAATATTTCACATATACGTGTTATATGTTGAGACCTTATATAGCATACATGCATGCACTTGTTTCTCACCATTCTCATACTCTTTCAAATATTTAATTCTTCCTATAAACTACTCCTAAAGACCTGAAATCGATTGCAATATTGTTTGGAAGCAAGAAAAAGGATATCGGGTTTGATATATACGTATAACATTTGGGTTATACATTGAACGAGATTTTCCTTGTGTTCCATACTTTCATTCTCGACTCTCTACCACCTCAAGGGTGTTGTAAGTTATTTCCTACTCGTTTCCATTCAAGTTCACACGTTAAACTCCTTTCATGCATCATATATATAGTGTACGATCGTATATACATTTTACGTATTAATTTCATATACATATTGTCATATAGAACACTAAACGTGGCTAGCCTCTATCTTGGAAGGCCTAGGAGTCACGTAGCACACATAATTCACTTTAGTATCATCGTTACATGCATCACACAAACCTATTTTGAACCATGTTTCACACGTACAAAAATCACTTAAACACTTAGAAATAATTTCAAGTTTTTCATATATATACGATACAAACAAGCTACAAAACACACATATAACTTTAAATTTCACGTAACAAGAGTACAATATTATTACACGACTCAATAGACAACCTAGAAAACTATCAACTTCATTTATACAACTTGTAAAAATACTCACGTTTTGACACATAAATCGACTCATTTTGAATCGACAGTAACAAGTTTTTCAAATCCAAAACCTTATATTAAAAACTTAATATTAACGTGTGGGCTCAATTCAAGCCCAATAAGAAATTAAGATCCGTAAGCCCACTGGGCCCATATGAAATGTTTTTAGAATCATAAAAGTAGCCCAAAGTCAGGCCCAAAACATTTTCCATGCCCTCGCCTCCAAAAATCTTAACGAGCCTTGATATGGTTCGTTAAGGGCCCATAAGCTAAAAAAATAAGCTTTTCAATAAATAAGCAGTTGAAATCAGCTTATTATTGACTTAATAAGCCACGAAAATTTTTAGAAATTTTTTATAATCATTTTTGTAATTTTGGACTAAAAATGTAACGCGACGACACCTAGAAGGACTAAAAGTGTAAATATTGAAAAGTAAGGACTAAACCTGTAAAAATATAAACTTAAGGGTAAAAATTGATGAAAGTTAATATTCTAAGCCTATTATTGATTATTGGACAATTAGAGGACTATAGTTGTAATTTATTTATAAAAAGGACTAACGGTGTAACGCAAACGTCGTTAGAATAAAAATGGTAAAATTGGAAAAGGGACAAGGACTAAACATATTCTATTTATCATTCTTATTTATTTTCTATTTTCGTAAATTTATTTCGTATTACATTTAAACTTTTATTTTTACTTATATATATTATTTAACGTAACGTTAATAATATATATAACGATATTTCCGAAGTTAATATTTTACTTACGATTAAAAAGGTAAAACTTCGATGGATAATTTAAATATCATATTTTGTCATATCATCACAAGAATTACACTGCACATCACCTATTCGTCATAACGAATATTTATTATTCGTTATTCGTTCATATTTACCAAATAGTATTTGGTCAAATTATCAGATAAATCTATTTATCAGGTTGTGTTTTGAAGCCGTTATCATAAATTCGTCCGACTTTATTTTCTTCATTTCAGTATCAATCAAGGTGAGTCATAGCCTCACATTTACTTATTTTCAAACTCCGTGAGGGGGATACATGTTATAAACATATCACAAGTAATTTTCTGTATGCTTCCTGACTTGATATATGCCTAAGTTAGCTATTGCCAAAAGACCCTTGATCATGAGCCATTAATCACTGTTATGTGAACGCGAATATAATGAATAGATCTATTTAAGGTTTGACAGCTTGTCCCATTAATACTTGACGGAATGCCATTATGCACGTGGTTAGTCGTATTAGTCGTGATAATTATATTTGAGTAAAAATAGGAATTGGCAAATCACCTATTACACGAGGGCAAAATTATCATCGATTTGATAAACACCTCCGTTTATACGATATTTGTTAACGTTTTGCGTGTCATAAGACTTAGAGCAATATATAAACTGCAATATCAATTTTTAAACTGATTGTATTTCCAATACAATCTTACTTGTGTATCAAAATGATTACTAAATTCAAACTCTATGATATCACTCAACATTTTTGTTGACTTTTAAACATGTATCTCAGGTATTTAGCAGGGGAAGCAAGCATGGAACGGGCGGTAAAACTTCAAAACTTATATACTTTATTTAAATAATAGTGTAAAATAAATGATGTTTGATTCAGTTTAGAACATCAAGACTTTTATTATAATACTCTGATAGTGACCTCTTGTATTTGAAATTTTATAAATGAATTTATGTTTTAAAACGTCTCTTTCGAGCCGTTTCTATCATTATGACTTCGATCCTCACCGTAACACCCTAATTACTTTTCTGCTGCCATGTTACAAATTAGGGGGTGTTACACTTGACACCATTTATAACCATAAAATAATACTTGAACACAAATCCCAATTCACCAATAACCATGAAACTATCATAGACACTTATACCCAATTCATACAATCATAATTTCATCATGAAATGTTAAATAAACATAAACTCCATAAATTCCAATTCCATTGATGCTTGAACACATACTTTGTCCATTTACCTTGATTGATCCAAGAACACGATAAAGCTCATTCTTCATTCAAACTTTCATAACCCCCTTTAATTCTTGCTTATTCTTTATGATTATCCCATAATGTTAGGGAGTTCTTCAACATGAAGAAATCTAGGAGAAAAGACACCTTACACACATATACACGTTTTGAAAGGGAGGAAAAATAATCATTGTAACTTGTTATGAAACGTTTTTGAGGGCATATTAGTCATTTCTCACCTTTTCCCAGTTTGTTACTTTTAGTCCCTATGGATAGTTTGTCTTACAATCCAAATCATATTCAGTTATCTTTCATGACATCCCAAGTCTTCACTAACATACTTAGTTATCTCCGTTAAAGTGGGACTTTACTATTTATTCCACTAAAATAATTGCATATCTACATATTAGATAATTCCACTAAAGTTTTCTTTCAAATTCGGGGTGTTACAACTTTCCTCCACTTATCCGTCCTCACAACTATTTGATAGTGTATCAAATATTAGTGGCCCAAGCCCACTAATTACACGCCAAGTCAAGCCCACCATGAACACTTAATAAGGCCCATTATCAAAATTAACGATGTTCATGCTTATTTAGTTGATATGTTATTGATGTTTTATCATCATTTATGACTTTAACTACAAGATTAGTTATTCATTTATCATTATTCTAATAGGTTTGCTACAAGAAGAACTAAGGACGAGTCATGTGAATCTCGTAATATTGACTTTGACATATTTTTCATGAATTGATGTTGTTGAAATGGATGACTGATTTGTTGATGAGGATGGTTTTATGGTGACGTAATTGGAATGAAAAAGCACTAAATGTTGACAAAGAGGACATTGGTCACGATAACTTGATGACGAATTGCTGCTACAAACGATATTAGATATTTATTATTTGGAATGAATTGTATTTTGAATTTTGTGGTTTTTGTGTTTTTGAACCAGTTTAATATTTCAATTTGTTGTGGTTTGTGACTTGATATCGTAAATGAATCTACTATTTGGTTTGATGATTTTTTTACCATACTTATTACAATGTTTTATAATAGTTTTAGTTTCGATATATGTTTGTAACGTTTAATATCACCTTAAAATGTAGTGGAAATATTAACTAGTTTTCATGAACAAATTTTTAATGATATATATGCGCAAAGAATGAGTTAGAAAGCACAAAATATGATTGTGAAAGATTTTCACTTTCTCCCATTTCTCTTTGTTAGGGGTGTAAACGAACAGAGTACTGCCAAACTCGAGCTCGATTCAAATACTACAACTCGAGCTCAATACTGGACTCGAGCTCGATCGAGCTTTGGATTTCAAGCTCAAGCTCGACTCATCATCTAAAACTCGAGCTCAAAACTCGACTCAAGCTTGATCATCTCAACATTATAAGCTTGAACACGTTAAAAACTCAACATATCAAGCTCGAATCGAGTCGATTTTAATGAGAATTAAGTAATAACATGTATATAAAAGGGTAAAATTGTAATTTAATCAAAACTCGATAAGGCTCGTGAGCCTCACGAGCAAAGTATTTGCGAGCTTGAACTCAATTTAAAAGTATACTCAAGCAGCTCAAGCTCGACTCATTTAAATCGAATCGATCTCGAGTAGTTCACGAGTTTTTTTTTTAATGGCAACTTTTATTAGAAACCACTAGCAAGGAGCTAGAGCAAAATTACAAAGAAATCAAATAAGGATGCTGAAGCCAACTATTCCAACTAAAAGTGCGATTACATCTAGCTCGGCACCAGGAAAAAGAGCGCGAAACAATATCGTAAAAAATAACGTCTTTTCGAGGAATTTGGGCCGTAAAAAGCAGTTGGTTCCTGTAATTCCATAAGCACCACCACGTTACGTAGAAAACCCCTTCCGGCAGCCCTTTAGTTGTAGAACATAATGTTAATGAATTGAACCAAGAAAGCCAATCCGAATACGAACCAAGAGGTGACCACGTTAAGTTCCACCATCTACGTACAAGACGAACAGCTTCATTGGCCAAACTACAACTGAACAACAAGTGCGATGTATCTTCATGATCTGCATTACAAACCGGGCATAATAAAGAAGGAACCTGGACACCTCACTTCGTCAAATTCAATCGAGTAGGTAGTCGATCGAGGTAGACCTTCTAAGCAAACACGTTAATTTTTATTGGGATGGATTTAACCCATCTCGTGGCAGTAGAGTCTTTAGGGAGAAAACACTTGTCGAGAAGCATGCGAGCATCTTTGACACGAAAGACTCCTTCCCCATTCAAGTCCCAAACCTATCTATCCTCCAAATTTGTCAAGATCGTCATCTCAATTAACTTTTGAAGGAGGTCTAACTGGTGAGCTTCGAACCCTCCTTTAACAGTGCTCCGAAGAGAAAGAGCAACCGAATTCTACAACTTATTAGCCACTGTACAAATTTTGTTGCCCTCCAAAGCGTAAATACGCGGAAACATATGACGAAGTTGAGTATCTCCGGTTCAAATATCATTCCAGAACTGCGTGCTCGTACCATTACCCACTCGAATTCTACAGTGAGAAATCAAGTCAATGCCTTGAGCTTTAAGGACATTAATTTCCTGGATAATAGTGTTCCAAGTCGAAGAGCGAAAATGGGGACAAATTCAGTAACTTTGAACCATGCATAGATGTGATGAAACGAGACCATAAAGAGTTATCCTGAGAGATGAACCTCCACACCCACTTGAAAAAGAAGCGCCCTAGTTAACGCATAAAAACTTGAAACACCTAAGCTTCCATATTTTTTTGATGCAAGAACCTTAGACCATTTGATCCACGTAAGTTTCCTCTCGTCGCCTTGAGTTCCATTGAAAAAATTCCTACGAATGGATTCCATCGAGTGCAACACCGACTTAGGCACCTTGTAAAGGGACATGTTATAAATAGGAGTAGATCCTAAGACCAATTTAAGTAGCGTAAGTCTTCCTCCGACTGATAGGGTTTTAAGCTTCCAATTCGATAAACGAGCCTTAAGTTTGCCAAGCGTATCATCCCACGCCTTTATAGTCGAACTATTACCTCCCACCGTTACCGCTAAATATTTAAAAGGGGTTTTCATGACCAAGCACCCAAGTTTCAAAGCTGCCGCAGTAATAGAATCATGTGACAAGCCCACACCAAGCAGTTGGCTTTTTTTGAGATTAATCTTCAGGCCTGATGACAACGAAAAGCAATGAAGAATATGCGTAATACCAGAAAGATTAGCGTTAGACCACTCACCAATGAACACTACGTCATCCGCATAAATAAAGGTGAGATATCTTAAGAGAAGAATCAATCTTGATACCCGTAAAAATCCCCGCATCAACAGCCCTAGAAAACGACAAATGAAGAGATTCCATTATAAGAATAAAAAGGTATGGAGCCAATTGATCCCATTGTTTCAACCCACAATGAAATTGAAATTCGGAGGTCGGGCTTCCATTAATAAGAACTGAAGCCTTTCCCGATTTTAAACTGCCACTAATCTAAGAACACCATTTGGACCCGAAACCAAAAGATCTCAGGACGTCATCTAAGTAGTCCCACCTTATAGAGTCATAGGCTTTAACGAAGTCTACTTTGAACACCATGGCCTGCTGTTTTTTATGTTTACACTAAGATAACAATTCGTTAATGATAAAAGGACCATAAAGGATTTGTCTATTTGGAAGAAACGCGGTTTGGACGTCCGAAACAAGATCAGAAATGATCATCGATAAACGAGTGGCTAAGACTTTGGTGACAACCTTGTAAAGGCTCCCAATCAAGCTAATTGGCCGATAATCACTAACGAACTTTGGATCATGAATTTTCGGGATAAGAGCAACGAAAGAAGAGTTACAGCCATTAGTGAACGAGCTATGTTAAAAAAAACCATTCAACTGCCACACATAAATCTGGTCCAATAATATCCCAAAACTTACGGAAAAATTCAAAAGTAAATCCGTCTGGCCCAGTGATTTGTTATCTCCACAACCCCACACCACATTGCGTATTTCATCTCTAGTTATCGGATTCTCCAACTCAGCAACCTGATTAGGGTTCAATTGATTAGGAAAGCTAAAGTAAGCTTACAATGATTGTTAGTCGGAGCTTGAAATCGAGTAGCAAAATGCGAACATAATTCTTCTTTGACGCGACAAGGGCCGTCCATCCATTCACCGTCAACCATCACTCCCTTAATCGCAAGATTAGCACATTTTTTATTGATAATACCATGGAAAAACTTAGAATTTTCATCTCCCTCTGTAGCCCACTGAATTTTCCTTTTGCATAAAGTCACGAGCATCAGCTAATTTGTTTAACTGAGTAGTTCACAAGTTGATCTCAAATAACTCACGAGTTGTCTCGTCTCATTACTTTATGTCATTGCTCGACTATATATGAATTTATTGAATTAGTTTAAACAGAATGGACAAGATTTAACTGGGAAACACCAAAAAATAGTCAATACAAGCCATATAATGGTCAATAAGGTTTTTTTAGAATAGTTGGTAAAAAAACTCTATAAGGTCCTATATTTATTTGACATATAATTTTTTTAAATAATTTAGTTAAGTAAGATGCAGTACTACTTCCTTTATTGTACAAACTATAATCAAATATTAAAACTCGAGTAAAATGCAAAACACAACTTTGTGGTTTGAGACTTTTAACATTAAACATCATGTCATAAACTTTTGACAATCTACATTCTTTGTTTTTGTTAGTAAAATCGAAGCACATTGCATCCTTTGAAACTTACGATGTAATTTTATCTTCGTATACCCGTTATCTACTAAAAGTCAAATACCCATCTAAATAAAATTACTCCCAAACACCCTCGATGGTGGTGGTGCCGTGTAGTGGAGGTGCCAGATGGTGATGGTGGTGGTGGAGGTAGCGGATAGGGTGGTCACTGATCTGGATACCGTAAATCCGACCGATGCCGGTGGTCACACATCCGACCACCATGTATTTGAAGGAAGGTGGTGGAGGAGGTGGCCATTGGTGAATGGTGATGGATGTGGTGAGAAGAAGATGATAATTAGTTTAGTATTTTGTAGTGGTTAAGAGTGTTTATTGGTGATGGATTTAAGTATCTTGGTGGTAAAGGTGATGAGAAAAAGATTATGAATAATGGGTGCCAGAGGTGACGAAAAGATGATAATGGCGGTGGTGGTGGGTAGTAGAGGTGGTGAAAGAAGAAGATGAAATGAGTAAATGAGGTGTTTAGAAGTGATGTTATCAAAAAGAATGTTTAACTTTTAGTAGATAACGAAGATAAAATCTCATAAGTAGTCATGAGAGATGTAATGCATTAGACTTTTACTAATGAATAGATATGAATTGTCAAAGTTTCTCAAAAGAAATGTTTAATGCAAAAAGTGACAAATTACAAAAATGTGTTTTATAGTTTACTTTAAAAAATTTATACAAAACATGACAATCTATTTTAGACCATGCGGTAAGGTAACTTTCAAGGGTGAGTTAAGTGTTAACTTTCAACCTTACCGTGGTGAGTTACCTTACCGCTATAGAAAGTCAAGTGGTGCGTTAAGAAGCATGGGCAAGAGCTTAATGTGCGTTAACAAGGGGCAAAAAAAAAAAAAAAAAAAAAAAAAAAAAAACTTTTGGCCCTTGTAATATTAGTTCCTTTTTTGAATACCAAAATGAAAAAATTACAAATTCAACCCCTACGATTTAAAAATCAAATCACAACTTAAACGTTTTATAGCCGTTGTGACTTTAAAAAAATAATAATAATAAAAAAAAATAAATAAATAAAAAAATTAAACGTTTTATAGCCGTTGAGTAAAAAAATAAAATTACACACTATAAATACCACTTTGAAACACACCTTTCAAACACACACTTTCCAGCATAATTCAAACAACAAATCAAACACAAAAAATGGCTTGTAAACTTCCCCACACTGTGGAACAAGTTCAAAACTATGTCCAAAAACAAGTCAAAATTGATGACAAGGAACGCCAAGATGCAATTAAAATTTTTGAATTTAAAATTTATCCCGCCTTGTATTTAATTTTTGAATTTAAAATTTATCCCGCATTCTGTTTGAATTTTGAATTCAAAAATATCCCGCTTCTTAATTAAGATGTTTTATGTAATTTGTGTTTTATAAATGTTTATGTTTTATTTAAATGAAGTATTTGTTAAAAATTGGGATTGAAATTGAAAATATTTGGGGTGGAGGTGAGTTATGTTACCGGGGTGGAAAGTCAAGAGTTAAGGTTAAAAGAGAAAAGCTGACGTTGCGCTAAGATGGCAGTGCATTAAGTTTTAACTTGTGGTTACCTTACCGCATGATCTTACAGGCAAATCAATCAACATTAACAAAAAAACATGCACAAATAACTTTTCCCCCAAATTTCCTCATTCCTCAAGATAAAAGATATACTTTTCTTTTTCCATGAAGTGTCATAGTCATTACATTATTATTCATGAAGTGGTTCACCAAACGAGTTATCTCGGATCTATTAAATTTTATTGGGTTTATTTAGACTTTTAACCAATAGATATATAGTTTTGTTTATTTATTCCTCATATGTTCCAAAAAAAAAAAAATATTTATAGCCTATGCAATTCAATTTGCACATTAAAACAAGTTCTTTGATGGGTTCGTCAGGCCTGACTTGCCGGCTTGCTTTGACATATAACTTTGATATAATACTAAAACAAGGAATATGCTATGAATTCAACTTTTTAGACTATTTGGTCATCAGCACAGTGATATCACTCTTTTACCGCGATTCTTTAGTTAATTAGTGAAGTAGAATTTTAAAGAAGGGAGATGATTTGCACACTCTCCTAATTGATTGGGACACTCAAATTTTATGTGTTTGGACATTTATACCCTCACAATTATCCTTACATTTTCACTCATGTGAGGATATAAATGTCCAAACATATTAAATTGAAGTGTCCCTATCAATTGAAAGAGTGTGCAAATCATATCTCTTTAAAGAAACAAGCCATGTGTTCGATACTCACCCTTGTAAGGCTGAATGTCCTTTTCTACATTTGGTAGAATTGGAAGCCTTTCTACCTTAGGTAGGAGTAAGGCTGTCTACGTTTCAACCTCCTTATACACCGTGGAAGACGGTATTTGGAGTTTACTTTTTCTTTTTTTGCAAGGCTAGGAAAGATCAATACCCGAAAGAGGTTCATGAGGTTCACCGTATCATAGCTTCCCCACTGATAGGAATTCAATTTGTGTAAAAGGGGATCATGTTGGGCATTTACATTTTAATGTTTAGTGTCTTTAGTTAACTAGTTGTGCCTCGACATAAAATATATATTAAGATCATACATAATATATTGGGTCACAGTGCTTAGTACCTAAGATTTGTATATAATTGCGTCTACGAACTATTATTGCTCTCCATGTTGCTTCGGACTAATAGGTTACATGCACGCTAATAAAAACTAGCTTTAAACGAAATTACTACACTAAATGTTGTTTTGTTTACGTACTCGACTGTATGCATTACATCAGTGGAGGTTATCCATTTGCGCCTAGTTTTGGGGTAGTAGCTATATTTCCATAATTTCCAACCGTATGTTGAACCCATCTAATACAACGGGAGTTGGCCGTTATTTTGCTATACCATATTCACGAGCATACTTTGATTGAAGATGGTGCGCAACTATAATTCGTGCTTAATTTCAACATAAGTTGATGAACCAAATGTCAATACTATTGGTTTTTGTCCGAAAATTTTGGGGTCAGAAAATTCGTTGATCACAATTCCTTCGTTTTTTGTTTTTCTTTTTCAAAAACAAATTGGGTTGAACAGAACCAAAATATTAAGCCTTGACTACAGTTCTAATTCTCTGCCAGTTACAAAATCACTTTGAACATGTACTTATTTTTGAGGTTAAAGAAGATATTATGATTGCCATGGAATTGATGATTTTTGTACTATGAGAATGTACTAATGTCGTTATCATGAGTATGACAAACATTGCTTCATTGTTGATCACAATGAGTAAATTCAAGAAAAAGAACATGCTAAAGTCAATAAAGACTTGATTGACAAGACTAAGTTGTTGTAACGATATATTAATAGGGTACCATATTATGTTTAAATTTACAAATTAGATACCATATTAATTAATTATTTAACTAAAACATGTTATACTGTCCTTTTGGTCAATCGAAAACAACAGTTCAGCTTGATGAATAGGAGTAAAACACAATGTTCTCTCGAATAAAAGACAAAAATGTAATATAAACACCAACTCTTTTCAAGTAATATATCACGATCATTAATAAAAGGAAACATCTTTGATAAATCATACCAACAACAAAACAAATACGTCAAAATTTTTAATTTAAAAAGCTATAAAATAGTTTCAGAAAGTGTTTGAAATGACTATTCGAGTAAGGATCAAATGAGAAATAAAAGTAAAATGAGAAGAATGAGAAGTGACCACAGCAGCATATTTCAGATGCACATACAAAATAAGATGCATCTTCCATGAAATTCTCCTTCTTCATTTGAAATATGTGGCTACAAACATTTCTCATTCTTCTTATTTAATTTTCTCTTCTTAGTGGATCCATTCCCATGACTATTCTTCTAAATTACTTTTCTTGACCTTTACTCCTAACATAAGTGGGCCATCTCACTGTTACTTACAATGGCCCATCAACTTTTTAAAAATAGTAAAAGTATAACATGGACCAAATGAAAAAGCCCAGTTAGCTGATTATAAACATATTTTAATGTCATTTAATTCAACCCAGTTGTATAAACCAAATAAGTTACGTCTGTTTGGGACTTTAAAGGTGATTTAACTGATACAGCTAATAGAAAATGACAAGGTACCAAAGAGGTTAGTGATGTTGTAAGCTTATCATTATATATGCTAAAATACTGAAATAATAAATTTTTCAGAATATACCAATATGAATACTACAGAACATCCATTGATATATACATTCAATATAAAATAATCACCATATGAAGGTTAATCATTGATCAATACATTCAATAGTTAAAATAAAATTTAACAAGATAATAGCTCAAATAAATTACATTCTTGTTTTGTACAGTAACATAAAAAGTAAAAAACGCTGAAGCTCATAATAAAACGTTGATCCTCTTTGTGTATACAACTAAGGATTTAGACAGTGCATTGACAAAGAAATCCAGTACCTGGTCCACCTGGATACTAGTGGCAATTCCGTCCCATTTACAAATAGTCTATTGGGGTTGTATTTATCTCTAATGGAAACGAGTAGAACTAAGGCTGAACGGAGTGGAATTCAACTCACGGCCTCACGCCCAAGGTGAGTCACTCATGCGTGAGTTGCCAAAACAGATATCCCAACTCACGGCTTGAAATGCAAATTATGGTGAGTTACTCACCATGGTATTAAAGCTGACAAAGTGGCCCCACTCCAAAAACTAATTGTTTTTTTATTTGTTTTGTGAGTGTGTGTGGGCATTTAGTGGGGTATATTTTTATAAAGTAGGTATTTTAATGAAAGGTGAGGGGAAGGTGACCAAAACGGATGTATAGTGAGTGAGAGTGAGTGGAAGTGAGAGGAGAGAGAAAGCTGAGATGACGGTGAGTGACTCACCCATCACTACTTTTTAGTCTAACATAATTGGTTAAGATGAAAAAGGGGACAAATGGATAAAATAGCTCTCTCAAAGGTGATCTCTTACCATAATTGGCATATATAATAATATAATAGTGTTTGTAACCATAGTTGGCATGTTAACTATCACAAAAATTGAAAGGTGACCTCCTATCAAACCTGCTCATAACCAGACCCATTTTGGCCCGTTACCAAACCCACCGACCCATTCATTTAGTCACCTATATCCAATCTGTGAACTTGAAAGGAAATTACACCAAATCATCTGCGGCAGAGACCAGATCGCCGAAATGGGTTAAATAAGCAAACTTACCTGTGGTCCAAAACAGTGCACTTGAGAGGGAATGGTTAAGAGGTACTTCAACAGCTACTGAGTGCCTGATACATTTGGCTTGAGCACCATAATGGGTTACAATTCTATATACGTCTTATACAAAAAAGTAGCAAACTTGTCATTCGTTAGATATAAATCAATCATTACAAAGGAAGGTCTAATATGTACAAGATTGTATTGATGATAGATAAGATTAAGAAACTAAACAGCAGTGTCGCCATTCCCTGTAAAAGCAAGAACTAATTGCTCCAAGCAATTGCCAGTACAACTACTAACTCCAATTCAGGTAGAGGTGGCAATTTGTGCCCAAACTCAAAAAAATGGGCTAATGGGCAAATTTTTAAAAGATTTGGGTATATTTGGGCCCCCTCTTTTTTTTGAAATGGGCATATATTGCCCATTTAGAAGTTAAATGGGTATAATGGACACACATGTTTTTCTCTAAATTGGAGAACATTAAATTGTTTTTAATGAAAAACTTATTGATATATTACTTAAATATAAATGAGGTGTTACGTTTGAGGAATTTTTGTTGTTGTTTTAAGTCTTTTCTAAAGTGATTCGCGCCCATTTGGCCCGCGCCCGTTTAGCCCGCGCCCGTTTTGCCCCTAGCCCGTTTAGCCCGTAGTCCGTGCCCGCCCGTTTTGCCACCTCTAAATTCAGGGATCAATTAATAAACGACAAATTATACTTCACTTAATAGTTAATACAGTCTTTATAGATCCCCAATAGTCAGTTCTTGAGGCTAACCAGGATAGGCATCTGAGAGGCAGACTCGTCAAGCCTGCTGGACCCAACCGATCTTTAACATCACATATTTAAATGGTTTTTTTTTTTTTTTTTTTTTTTTTTTTTTTTTTTTTTTTGATTTCAGTTCTTGATTTTCGGGTACCATGTCATATTAGTAATTTCAACTATAACAGACAGTATTACTTTTGGTTACATTCATGATCAATTGCTTAGCCAGTTCTACAAAAATCAAGCAAAAAGAAGACCATTATCCACTCAGCAAGAAGCTCATATTAAGGAATTTCAAAAGAGTCAAGAAGATTTATGTGAGCAATATATGACCAAATATCTAATCTAAATAAGTTCAAGTTTGCACAGCTGAATAGATACATACGTAAGAGTAATGATTAGTGTTACCTAAAACAATTTCCCTTCATTTAAAATAAAGGCAACATTTCCTATGCAGCAAAGCCTCTAGTCAAAGTTACTGAGTCCATTAATAAATTTGTAAAATATTATAATAACTATTTGGTCCATAGTATTCAGCTATTTTTGTCACCATTGGTGCATTTATATTCAGCAACTTTATTTACTTAGACAATTAAAACTAAAACGTGAATATAGCTTATAATCCAAATATGACTATCTTAAAATGAGCAATAAGAAAATTAATCCCCTTGTGGCCACAGAGGTTCACCTGTCCAACTCCGGGCTATCCAAAAGGGTAGTCGCCCTGGGATTAGTCGGGTCACAATGCAAATTCGGAAACCCAGGTAACCCAAAAAAAAAAGAGTAATAAGAATGGTGACATATGGGACGACCACAAAAAGAACAGGAGTACAGGACATGTCTTGGATATTATGTTTTGCCAGAAATTTGAAGTATTTTAGAAGTCAGTTCATGTAAAGGGCTCAAACAATGGCACAATACCTCGTCATGTATTCTACTAACCAAGTTAATTGCATAGTATTAACAAACTTGTGGTGACTGATACACACTATTGACAAATTTGAAGTGACTGGTGAACATCTATTCATTGCACAAAGCTCAGTATAACCCAGACCTCAAAAACATGGTCAGTGAGGGTATTCACTTTGAAAATAATTTGATCACATAATGACCTGTAAGAATCCAACTCCAGTAAAGGTCACTCTTGTGCTTGTATGCTCATACGTGATCAGCAATAAGTCCAAATGAAATAATTGCAAAAAGTTTTTTTAAAGAGTCAACCATGCATTTATTACAAAAAGAGCGAGGAGTTTGTTTTAGCTTATATGTTGGGCTTATGAGCTTATCTAAAATTTGAAAAGCCAATAACTCATTTTTTGTGTGGCTTATGAGCTTAACAACCTGAGTATAGAGCTTATTTAAGTTCATAAGCTAAAAAGCTACAAAGAAAGTTTATGAGCTTTTCAAATTTTACATAAATAAGGTAAAACAAACACATCTAAGTAGAAATCGAAACAAGACAAAATATGAAGGATGTATACATTACTAGGTAATAAAAGATAGTTAAATAATAATTGCATTACCTTTATTTCTAAATAATTGAATGGATCTTTATGTCTGAACCCTTCAAAAACAATTTAGAAACTAAAGAAAATGTTGTTAAGGAAAAATAATCATAGTTAAAGATATCAATTAGTCAAAGACAAATAAATGCATTTAATGGAAAAGAACAAAAACACTTAGAACACAACTAATGTTATCGACACAGTTATATATTAGTATATTTTTTGGGTAACTGGATGTTCACCGATGCTAATTAAGACGCTAGCAAAAAGAAACAAGGGAAAGAAGATCATTAAATAAATAAAAGTTACCTCATATGACTTACATTGCCCTCTGATTGCATTCGTTTCCAATTAACCATCCACATTTCTTTAACGAGTGTCCTGAAAATTAACCATCCAAATCTGTATTATTAATGCATCACAATACTATTGAACAATAATACTTGTGTAGCTATAATTGATACATCAAAAATTCAACTGTTAAACATGTATCCGACACAGTTCCTTGCACAACAAAAAGTAAAATACGGAGTAGTATAATATTAAAGTTTATACATAATATTATGCTGAATCTGGTCAATAGTAAAGCAATTTAATTTTGTTCTATTTCTGGCTATATCAATTGCAATTAACTAATAAGCTAATATCATTAACACTTTCTAAATAAAAGCTACTTATTCTCTTATTGATTGTTATCATTTTTAACTTAAATCATGAACTAACTGTGCATCATCAAAAGGCCATTTGGAACTAAAATAATGACATTTTTTAATAAATGAGGGAGCATTATGTTCAGCATAGATAACACAGATGATCTACTTGATTTTAATTGCAATAAACTAAAAATAGCATATACGCTTATAAAAATAGCATGTACGCTTATAAGTTCCAAGGCTATATGCCTATAAATTTATTTTTTTTTATTTTTATTTTTCTTAATGGCAAATTATTACACATCTATACCACCTATAATTACATAGCAAACAAATTAGTCTTATAGTAAAATTCGAGGTTCATTACTCTATCTAACCAATAAGTATGTTTCATTGGAAGAAGAGGACAAAGTAACGGCTCCATATTTCATGCGAGCTTCTCAACATCCAACAAATTTTGACTTTTTCCTCATAAAATGCAACATCCTCACCTCCTCAAGAAAGAACATACACGTAACACAGCCGTCCATTTAAACCTAATTCTACGTGTTTTCTTTAGCTCCTTGGTAACTTCTTTGCTAAAAATAGGTGTTCCATGTGACCAGAGTGAATTTAGAAACGATCACGAAGGATAGTTATAAGCTAACGAGGCCGATTCACAAAATGGTTGCAAATGTTACTAAACGTATATGCTCATTAACCAATTCATTAGTACAAGATTACAACTAAGAATAAAAGGATTAAGAATCTGAAACATAGATCATGTGGTGCAACTTGATGAAAATGACTCGTATCTATTTATAAATGTAAATTTTGTTAGCGTGGAGATGCCTACGAGAGATGATATATCTTTCCATGTCTAGGGATCGTTAACAAAAATCATAAAATTAGACAATTTTTTAAATTACCTAATTTCGTATAATTTAAAGATACTTCTTGATTTTTCGCATATAAGATGTAATGTTACAATCTTTACGATAAAGAATAAGTCACATTGTTTTAGTATGTCTATCTGTTTCTATTGTCTCTTTTATACGCCTCTATGTGTTGTTAGCAGAAAGAATTGCACAAGCCGTGCAGCTCTTAAATTACAAGTATCCCATGATTTGTTGTTACTTAGTGTGTATCCAAGGTGTAGCTTTTCTATAATGATTATGGGCGATTCATCATTATTTGACAGTTTCTCGTATAGAAGTGTTCTATACACCGACAATGCTTTGAAACTAATCTCATTATATATAGGTTGTAACCCCCAAGATTGCTTATTAGATAACTGAATCTAGAAACTAACTAAAACAGTCACCTTGGGTAGATGCTTCAAGTTATATTGAGTAGAGTTCTCCAACAATTGGCACTTTGAAAACCTAAGTGATCAATTTCAAGATATTTTGATAAAATGTGAAGGTGGGTGCTTGTTGTCCAAGACTTTTTATTCGAGACAGGAACCAACATCTTTCCTAGTTTCCAAACTTACGCCAAAAGTAGTCAAAAGTCGTCTTTCCTAGTTTCCATACTTCCTCCAAGGTAAGCCAAAAGTCTTAAAAAATTGGTTAGTATGTCTTGTTACAGCTCAACCTTGGGTACTTGCACGTCCTTGAATTTTTTTTCTTGTTCAAGTAACAATTAGGTCCAAATTCAAACATCAACTTGACCTCGGATCTCACTTAGTGAAGATCATGAATGTACGACAAGTCTTAAAATGAAAATCTAGAATGTATTGTTTCTCGATAAGCATAAATTAATAATTATTGGGTTGGTTAGATCAAGTTAATAGTACTCTTATAACCATCTTAATACTATTTCCGTAGTTCTTAAGAACAATTCTTACTGCCTAATTTTATCATCCCCATCAGGAAGATTTGACCCAAGCATGTTAAGAATTTAAGCAACATTCTCTCCATCACTCAATATATTCCTAAAAATGTACAATATATATCCATACGTAAGGATACAAGGACTTAGGCTTATCTTAATCTCCAGACCCTGTAAAGGTTAATTCTCACACTTTTGAAATAGGCCATAGCATGATACTAACATACACAATTTTCCGCAGAAATGTACTTATGCATCCCGAACAAGTTATAAAACAAAGTAACAAACCACTCAAACAAAGGCCTTAGTGCAACATAAGACCATCACATGCCAAGTTGATGAAATAAAATAAAAAACATACTTTGCTTCCAGTAAATCCAGTTCTCAAACACCATCTGTGAGTATTGAGTAACATGGCTGCAACCTGAAATACATATGTTAAACTTCTGAAGACAGATTGTATGCTCACCCTGTGTCATCATAAACTAAGGTTTACTATCACGTCCAAGAGACCCCTCACTTCCTGACTTGCTTGTTGCCCTGAGTCCACAATGAGAATTAGAAGTTATACAAAGGAAAGTAAATAATGGTTTACTAAGGTTACAATGTATCTCTAACGGGTCAAACAATTTTTATTAAAGGAAGTGGGTTTTTTGTGTCAAACAGGTTGAAAATGAAAGTCGCCCAAGGTGTACAGTTAATGCATAAAATCTTGTAAGCTGTTTTTATTCAAAAAATTAGTTTATGATATTTGAGATACTAAATATCAATAAAGAAAATGTGAAAATTTGGACAACAAGGGTTGACATGTACAAAATTACCCACTTTGACCGTAACCCAACCTGACCGAGCCACCCGTGCAACCTCGACTAAAAACAGTCATTCATTAAAAGAACCTGAAAAGGACTAACTTGGCTATTTGAGCAGACTTCTGCTTGATCTTTCTGACCATGTCAATAGTGATGCGCTGGTGCTCACGTGTCTGACAATGCTCTTCCAGACCTTCCACACTTCCACAATCAACTTTGCAAATACGACACCAGCTCATACTCTTTGTCTTCCTCATAATATCAGAGGATTCAGACCCATCCTGATAAGGTGCGATATATGGTTGAAAATAGTATGGTTGAACATACCCAAGAGGAGGCTGTTGCAATAGCTGCGGTGGACCACCGGAGGATAACTGTGGCGACTGACCTTGAACCGGACCAGAAGTGTATCCTGCAGATACCGGCGGCAGCTGCACATATTGGTGAGGCATTGGTGGTTGACCTTGTGAAGGAAGTCTCATAGGAGGTTCCAAAGGACGCAAGGGAAAAGGTGGTTGGGCAAACCAAACCGGTACTTGAACGGTGGGAACAGACTCAGATAAGGGTTGAACTGATAGTGGGTATTGCTGAGGTGGTACCTGCAGGACTTGTTGGCTTTGAGGATTTTGAAATTGAGGGTAAAAAGGAAACTGTGGGTGGCCAGCTGATTGAGGTGGCGGTTGGGATTGACCATTTGAGTGCCCTAGACTAGGCGGATGATGATGCATCTGTGGAACAAGCTGAGCATAATGCCGGTTCTGTGCTGGGTTCTGCACCTGTGGATAAACCTGCTAAACACAATCCGTAACATCATGTTAGAAGATGCAACATTAACAATAAAAAAAAAAAAAAAAAAAAAAAAATTATATATTAACTGAAAAAAGAATGTCACATTACATTCACATTACAAATCTTAGCATGATCCTCAGCGTCCCGATGCAGAATTTTTATTCCACACATAATACATATAAATTCAAAATTGCCATAGGCACATTTTGAACGGTGGACTAAACACTCAGATAGAGTACCAACCCACATGCATCCACTCTTATAATAATTACATAGCACTACAGTTCTCCCTACTGCATCTGCCAGACCTTTGTTGCATTCAGCAAGCAGCTGGAAGAAAGAAAACACAATTAAAAGTGAAAAACTATAAAAGTAAAAAATATAACACCAAAAGAGAGTACCTTTGAAACAGCTTCAGTTACCAAGTGTCCATCATGGGGACAGGCTTGAGTACTGCTTGCAATATGTGCCAAACATGGTTTGCAGAACAGATGATTGCACGGTGTCTGAAGTGCTTCATTTGGATACACATGGGTCCCACAAACCAGACAAAAGTAATTAGCGGGAACATGATACTTAAACAAAATACAATCGTTGTCAAAACCCATGTTGAGTTGCTATATTCTCTACGATCTCGCTGTATATTGATGCAAAAAGGACTTGAAAAAAGTAGTTTAAGCTGCTGCACAAGGGAAACCAACAAATTAGAAACGAAAAAAAGGTTAGAATTTTATGGTGAATAATTTCTATACAAGAGCTTATAGTATCAGTTAATGATAAATATATTATACAAGAGTAACGGCATATTAAAGAACAAAATTATGTTGAGATAACCCACCAACAAAGGCATCTCCATTGGTCTACTAAGGGAATGTTTGGATTTACGTTTTTAAATTATCTACTTCTGATTATTTAAGTGTCATGTAATCACTTTCATGATAGCTGCAATAGAATGATTATCAAATAGCAAAACACAAGTTTACCTAATTACCACTTCTAAACAATTTTATCTCCTTTTATTCACATGAACGTTATTTTATTTATTAAATATTAGTTTTCATGATTAAATTATTACAAACACTCAAACAATTAATTGTCTAAAAATTACAGAAATTCAAACAACAAAAGCACAATCCATACAACATCTCCTACTGCCCATTTTATTACAACTGATTATTTGATTCTGATTATCAAAAATCACATAATCACATAATCACTTTGAAACGGAAGTCCTGACACCCCCTAACTCGAACGCCCTAGTCTCGCTACATTTACTAACATGTATAGATTTAAATACGTATCATACCAAGTTATGGCTAAACTATCTTATCTTTTCCTCTTATTTATAAGTGGTAACCATGCCACGTGTGACATTATGTATGCAGTCTAGATATTTAATAAGGCACGTTGATTATGGGAGAGGGAAGGACAATCCCTTAAATGGTTGAAGCAACTTAATTAGCCGATAAACCAACTTAGGTATAATTAAGTCACCAACAAGTCCAACAAAAATGACAAAGCCTTTATTGCAATGAAGCTCCCGTAGGCTAAAAAGGAAAGACAACAAAAAGTGTAAAGAAAAAATGATCCTTTTTTTAGGTATTTTTATTCGAGAGTTGTTTTGAAACTTAACGATCTATTACAGTTAACTACTTAAAAAGTCTTAATTTGTGCATGACAAATTCTACCGATTACCTAACAGAATGCTGGTATACTATTGCCCAAACCTACTTAAAGCAGAGTAGGGTAGAGAATGACAAAAGATAAATCATAAAAGACTGAATTTTTCTAGTGGTCAAGTGAGCATGCAGGCAAAAACATTCTTGACAACAATTAGATAATAACAGAAAAAAGAAGGCAAAAATACGGCAATACAAATGAACACAATTCGTGACTTGGGTGGTTTCGGAAGATACATTTGCAGATTGATCTTGTTTTATGCGCACGTATGTAAACTAGATTGACTATCTGTACAAATAAATACTATAGAATGTTTAAACCTTGTTATAGAATGTTTAATACTTATACATGATCCGTAGGATAATCTAAATATACAATACATTAAGGGGGAAAAAAATCTTTAAGCGGGTCAAAGAATACAAGCATTGCACCGCAATACTTAAATGAACAAGGCCATGCAATCAACCCACACGTCAACGTAAACAAAAGAATGCATGATGTGGTATAAAAACCCTGCATACCAAAACAAAACTACAAACATTATTGTCGCCATATTATCATATACGTCCTGTCACGTTTGACGCTGCACGCCTAAGTTGAATGAAACACGTGAAGACATAAACTGCAAAGAGGTAACTACTTTATCCTATAGCAAAACCCCTCTTGTGCCCACGTCATATTCCACATTTTTTCCCCCTCATATGCAACACAGTCTGCATTTTCGTTCAGATAACGCTATTCCAAAACGTAATCTAGTCCATCTTTTTTACCCTAATCGGAAACTGTTAACGTAAACATGGAAACACCCAAATAACACAATTCATTCATATGTAACTTAACATCATGCACTACTCTATCAAGTCACCGTCACTATACATAAAAACAAACTTTCCATACACAAATACTAGTAAGATTTCATAACACATTCAATAAACTACAGATACATACTTAAACACGAGCCTTATATAGGGGGTGTTTATTTCAGCTTATATAGCCAGCTTATGGCTTATTTGGTTTTGGGCGTATGTTTTATAAGCTCATTTGTTGTGGCTTATTTTGAAACTTTTCGGCTTATTCTTATATAAGTTTATTAGTATGACATAATAAACTTATATAAGCCGAAAAGTTTAAAAATAAGCCACAACAAATGAGCTTATGAAACATAAGCTCAAAACCAAAAAAGCCATAAGCCGGCTATATAAGCCAAAACAAACACCCGCATAAGCTACATTTAATCTCTAACCAGTCAAACATTTTATAAAAAATATAACTAATTATAAAAGTATTAATTTTTTTTTTGACTGATATCCAAGAAATAGACCTTAATTGAATAAATTAACGGAGTTTGACCGGAATTTGACTTTTTCAGTCAACAGTAACCGGAAGTGACCATCACCTGCACAAAATTAATGTAAAATTAAAGACTGTAAAAAAATTGATAAACTGAAATGAAAGAATGTATGTTGTAATGTGGAACAATCGGAACCTAGTGGCTGATGTGACGCGGTTTTCCGGCGAGAGTGGTGATGGTAGCGGCGGCGGACGGTGGAAGCGGTGATGTTGTTAATGTGGGCTATTTATATGTCTCAATGTCTCAGTAGCAAAGAAGTGTGTGTATAAGGGTAGTTTGGTAAATACACTGAAATTAAGTACCTGCCATGTCAGCAAGAGTTGAAAGTTGGTCTTTTTCACTATTTTCAGCATCTTGGTCTTTTTTTGTTAGAGTAAATTACATGGATGCTCCCTATGGTTTTCCTAAAGTTTCACTTATAGTCCCTAAAAGTTTAAAGTTGCATGGATAGTCTTTGTCTCCGCATAAAATAACACTTATGGTCCATTTATTAACTGGTGTTAAGTGAGTTCCGTTATCATTTACACGTTAGCCATTTTGGTTAAAGACCATTGCATTGCTATCCTTTATAATAACGGTTGTTTATAATTTAAAGTTTTTCAACTTTAGGTATGTTTGTAGACGTTTTCTTATATTATTATACGTTTTTATACGTTTTCGTTTGGTTTTCTTACGTTTTTATACGTTTTCATCCACTTTTCTTACGTTTTCATACGTTTTATCCGTTTTTATATATTTTATATGTTTTATCCGTTTTCGCCCGTTTTCTAACATTTTCATAGGTTTTTGTCCGTTTTTATACGTTTCCGTTCATTTTTCTTACATTTTTATCAATTTTTATATGTTTTCGTCCGTTTTTATACGTTTTCATATGCTTTCGTCTGTTTCATATGTTTTTATCCGTTTTTATATATTTTTATCCGTTTTCGTCCATTTTATATGTTTTTATCCGGTTTTATACTTTTTCTTACGTTTTTATTCGTTTTCTCATATTTTCAAACGTTTTATCCGCTTTTATACGTATGAAAATGGATGAAAATGTATAAAAATGACGAAAACATACAAAAACCTATAAAAATGGAAAAAAAAAACGTATAAAAGCGGAAGCAAAACGTATAAACTTATAAAAGCAGACAAAAATGCATAAAAATGTAAGAAAACGTATAAAAATGAAAAACGTATGAAAAACATAAGAAAACGTATAACAATGGATAAAACGTATGAGAACGTATAAAAACGGACAAAACGTGTAAAAAATGGACGAAAATGGATAAAAACGTATAAAAACTGACGAAAACGTATGAAAACGGACGGAAACGTATAAAAAACGGACAAAAGCGTATGAAAATGTAAGAAAACGGGCGAAAACGTATGTATACATATAAAAAATAGATGAAAACAGATAAAAACATATGAAAATGCATAAAAAAGTATAAAAACATATAAAACGGATAAAAACGTATGAAAAAGGTAAGAAAAACGGACGCAAATGTATAAAAACGGACGAAAACGGATAAAAACATAAGAAAACGTACCAAAAGTCGAAAAACTTTAGATTATAAATGGCCGTTATTATAAATGATAGACGATGCAATGGTCTATAACCAAAAGGGCTAACATGTAAATAATAATGGAACTCACTTAACATCAGTTAAAAAATGGACCTAAGTGTTTTTTTTTTATTTTATTTTTTTTTTTTTTTATTTTTTTTTTGTAAAGATAAGGACTATCCATGCAATTTAAACTTTTAGGGACTATGGGTGAAACTTTAGGCAAAGCAAAAGGATCATCCATGTAATTTACTCTTTTATATACTACCATTGGGTTTTTTAGAAGACCATGTTATTTTATAAAATTAGTTATCAAAGTATGTATTTTTGAAACTAATTAACAAAATGTGTACTTAATTATCTTCTTTTTCTATTTTCAAAAATGAAAAGTTCTTGAAAGATGATTTTTAACAGCCATTATTATCTGTACCCTAATCCTCATTTCCTAGAGTCGTATCATTGCCGATCTTGACATCTATAACTCGGAGGAATTTTATATATATGATCTTTTGATATAATCCCACTTTGCTCAAATATGACCATGAGTATGAAAACGGTACGACCAAGAAAACTCAATATCGTGACAAACTAAGGAACAATACGACCAACAAAACTTAATATCGCATTGTATTGATTCGCTCAAATGCATCGGACATGCCACGAAAGAACTGAAACTAATAATTACGCATCAGTAAACTTTATACACATAAGCATATAACATTACTCAACATCATTTACCTAGCCGAAATATGCACGTTAATTTTCTTTTGCTCGTCGTTGATCCTCCGAGATATGACGTAGGAATCATGCCATGTATTATCACCATCAGTCCATCACCGAAGACATCGTCGGCAATGAAACTGGCGCAAAAGGTAAGGACTATGGCGGATATTTTTGTTTACTTATTTTATTGTGTAATTGTTGTGTTACAAAATTGATAAAAACGAAATATTCGTGATTGATTGCCAAAAACTCATCTTCGATAAGATTTTAAAGTTTGGAAGAAGAAAAAGAAAATATTTACATACTATATTAAATATTTTAAAAGTACACACTTTCTTTAATACTTTTTCAAAATATTGTGTTTACTTAAAAAAAACTCTACTACCATCACTAAGTTCAAATAACCGCAAAAAATAAGCCAATCCAAACACTGTAAGTAGTTTGCGATGCCCAAACAATGCAATTTTTATCTTATTTAAAAATCAATCGAAAATACCAAGTCAAAACTTTAAACTGAAAATTTAATACAAAAAAACTGATTTTTCTAGGAAGCGATGGTACATTTTCCCGTATCTATTGCGGGAATTGTATTCGGAGCTATTGTTGGAGTCCCGAAAATTATAATGTTGGAAATGGTTCGAAGAAATTGTATAGCTAACAAGAGTGATACGAGCAAATAGAGAGTTTACTGTTGTCTTGTATACAACGACAATAAGACGCGAAGAACTAGCCTTCTTTGAACCATTTCGGATACGTGGAAACCATATTTCGGATATTCGGACATATTAAACCATTATCCGAAATTTCGGATATTTGAAACTCCTAGGTGGTGGTGGAGTTTAAGTTTTATATAGTTTGGTTTCTTATACATCAATTATTGTTGCCTTAAAAAAATGAAAGAAACACTTGAAGCCTTAACAAAATAGAAAAATTAATACCGTAATAAGTAAATATCATTGTGATGCCAACTCATACTTAAACTGTGGAAAACTAGAAGGGGGTTGAATAGTTTACCGCTTTTTCACTTGATTATATTTTTAAACTTTACGTTTGTTTAAAGATATAAGCACAACTTTACTTGTTTAATTCTTTGAAAAGCTTTACGTGTGATTAACAATTCTAACTAAAGACAATATGTAATAAGCAAAGACAAAGAAAGAAACGATCAAACCACAACATGATTGTTTATCGTGGTTCGGCTACAAGGACTCTTTTTCCTTGCCCTACATCCACGCCCCGAGTTTCCAACTCGAGAGTTATAAGCACTAATCAACAAGCTCCTTTCCCGGTGGAGAAACCTTTACAACGTCGCTTACACTTTTACAGACACTAAGCTAGATGTCGAGTTCTTTTACAAGGGTACAACCACTCCCGTCGTTGCTTACACTTTTACCGACACTAAGCTAGATATCGAGTTCTTTTACAAGGGTACACCCACTCCCATCGTCGCTTACACTTTTATCGACACTAAGCTAGATGTCGAGTTCTTTACCAAGAGTACAACCACTCCCGTTAGTTCTTTTACAAGGGTACAATAACTCCCGACACACTATGTATTTTGAAGCCTAAAATACTAACCGATTACTTCTACACACACGATACAAATGAAGTATAAACTACCAAAGCTTATACATAACAAAGCTAACAAGTCTTGCAACTTTAGAGTTGAAACTTGTAACTTCTTGGATGAGCTTGTGAAGTCCCTTGCTACATAAGACGATCACACAAGTCAAATATTACTGAGTTAGTTGAGAGAGTATATGAAAATATATGTCCTAAAGTGATGACTCAAAACAAACAAGTGGCTTGGTATTTATAGCAAAACAAACAGCAGGTCTGGCGGATACGGCGGGACCCTCAGATGGGTTCCGCCCGTGTACCCCCAGGGTTCCGCCAGGCTTGCAGTAGGTTTTGCAATAAATCATTCAAACCAACCAAAGTCACATCAACAACAACTAGTCAAACACATTGAATCCAATTTGGAAAGCTTCAAAAAATGTGTAAGATGTTATGGCAAGTCAAATACACAAACTTGCCATAAATGTATGATGTGACAAGACACTTTCTAATTAAAGAAATAAAAACAATGTTTTGTTTAAAAAGAAATGTAAACCTTAGTTAAACAAGACTTAAACACTAAAGTGATGATTTACTATTAGCTAAAGTTTATACTTTGTCATTAACAAAATTTAGCAAAGATCGTAAAATATAAATAACGTTTTTAGGCGATATTTGTATTAACAATCTCCCCCTTTTTGTTGATGACAAAATATAAACTTTATTTATAAGTAAGCGACTAGTTTTAGTGTTAAGTCTTATAAAGTTAGTATTAAAATTTGTTTTTGCTAAGATGATGTGACATGCAAGAGTTAGGAAAAAAAATAAGAACAAGTTTATAACAAGTTTATATATAAATTCTCCCCCTTTTTGTCGAAACAAAAAGAAGAGTAGCGAAGCGGAAGTATGCACTTGCTCCCCCTTGGACGATACTCCCCCTAAATGGAGTGTCAAGAGAGAATACATGGATTTTGAACCTACAAGAAAAAATGTTAGTTGCCGCACAAGACAAGTCATGAAAGCATTTCATGTCTAAAACACAACTAAGAGTTGCGAAGCGGAATAATGCAATACTCATGCTCCCCCTTGAATATTACTCCCCTAAATGGAGTATCAAGGAAAGAAAATATGGATAATGATCCTACAAAAAGAAAGTTTAGTTTCTAAAACACAGGATATATGTATGCTGCCATAGCGAAGTATAGTTTACTCATTATACCTAAATGGTCAACAAACAATGCAAACCTTGTAGTAGAATGAAATTCATTTCATGTAAATTTTGACTCTTAGAAAGTCAAAGACAAGAAATTAGGACGACAACATCCTACTTCTTAAAAATAAAGAAAAACTAAAAATAAACTAAGAACATAAAATGCTACAAGGAAATCATCATTTTCCTTAATGAGAAACATTTTCCAAAAACAAGGCTAAGGTTGTTTAAGGATGAAAATGTGTGTTGGAGGTTGTAGCGGGCTTTATTTTGAAGGTTGAGAAGGTGACACGGTTTTGGTTTGTTGGTTTAAAGGGGAAACATTTTCCAAAAGAAACGGTTTTGTTTCATTTTGGAGACTCTAAAGTTGAGGTGGGTGAGACAAGGATTGTAGACGGTCCAAAATGTGGTTTAGTATAAACCTCATTTCTTCGGATAACTCGCGAATTTTCGTTCGACACCTTTCACTAATGTGAGCGGTTCTTTCGCAATGTCCGCAATCATGGCGGGGAAATGATGGTTGAAGAGAGGTTTGATTTGTTGTTGGTGGATGGTTTGAACTTGAAGAAGCAAATGTGGATGGTTGAGAGGTGTTTTTGATTCTTTCACTAGTTGAGTGTAGTGCTGTATGGAACTCCATAAAATGGTTGATTTGAGAGTCAACCATACGTTTGAAGGCATGTAGGTGGTTTAAATGAGTGTTCATTTCCTCATTAAGGTTTGGAGGTTTTTCCCATATGGATGTTTCTATTTTCTTATAAGAAGAAAGTAGAGATTCAAGGTGTTGCGAATGTTCTTGTGGTGGTGGTTGTTGTTGTTTGTGGTGGTTGTTGTTGTTGTGGTTGTTCTTGTTGTTGAACAAAGTGGCGGAAGCTTGGTTCTTCGGAAGGATTACCATGAAGGTCTTTGTAAATAGGGTGAAATACAAATGATTGTAGGTGTGTATGACCTTGATCATTTGGAAAAATTGATGGTCTAGCATAACGGTAAGCCATTCGTTTTACTAGTGATGGTTGATGGAGTTCATCATCTAATTGCTCAGTAGGTTGTTGTTGGGTTTCTATTTGAGCAATGGTGTCAAAAAGTGACAAGGATGGAGGACTTGATGATTTAGGTGATAGGTCTTCTAATGTTTCCAAATAGGGTAGTGGTGATGTTGGTGGTGTACGGAAAAGTTCCATTGGTGCAAGTGTTGGTGATTGAGGTGATGGAGTTTTTGATGTTTGAGCTTGTTGAGAAAGTGATGTTGACTCACTTGAAGGTCTAGTTGGTGGTGGAATAGTGGCTATGTTGGTGTTGCAATGTGGTGGAGAGGGTGTTGGAGTAGCAAGATTAAGCAAATCTTGAATAGTGATCACATTGGTATTGCAAGGTGTTGAGGATGGTGTTGAGGTAGTAAGGTTTAGGAAATCTTGGATAGGTGAAGAGATGTTAAGTGAAGCATCACTTGATGATGATGAGCTTGACTTGACGGTTTTGTTGAAGCAACAAGGTTTAACACTAATCCTAGCGTTTTTTGCAAAGGATTTTGATGACTCGGATGAGGTGTTGGATTTAGTCATTTCAAAGGTGATTTTGAAGTTTTGAGAGAAGAAATTTTAATGGTGATGGTGTGATTTGAAGTGTTGCAAAATTTTCACATTTATAAGGTGGAAGAGATGTTGGAAGGGGTGTTTGGATTTGATGTTCTACCATACAAAGATTGAGGTTTCTAATGATTTAGAAAAATTTTATGAACATGTCAAATCATTGGATGTCAATCCAATGGAATTAGGTGGAGTGAAAGACCAACATATGCACTCAATGCTTTGTGATCATGGGAAGTGGTTTGGTTGAAAATGTTCCAATGGTTTGAATGATCCTTTAAAAGGGTTCCTTGGGTTAGTTATGTTTGAATTTGAATTTTTGGTGGGAAGTGACTTCCTAATTGTTTTAGTGGGTGAGAGTTGTCCTAATATGGTTATTGGAGGTAGGGGAAGATGTTTCTCACTAATGATAATGGTTTGACACTTTACAAGTTCTGAACTTAAGAAAAATGACAAATATTTTCTGCAGGTGACTGGCGGAACCCTCGCGAAACACAGGCGGAACCCTATTTTGGGTCCCGTCTGGTCCGTTGGGCCATTTCTGGGTTGCCCAGAAATTTCACTGCCGGAACCCATTTGAGGGTGCCGCCAGATCCGCCAGGTCTGAAAAACAAGACAGTCCACTAATTTGACCCGCGACACGATTTTCAAATTTTTCGAAAACTCTTAAAAATGAAAATTTATTATATGTCTGATTAGGAAATGCAAATATTGGGCATGTAGACATTCATATCATAGGACTTTGACCGGGGGCTAGCGATTTTCACTAAACTTAGTGAAATTTACCATAAGCATAAAAATTGACAAACACCTCAAATATTGTCATTATGCATAAAGGCTCATACAAAACATAATCCGACAAACGTAATAAAGCATGAACGTGAAAAACAATACGAATCACATAGTTTAACACAGACAAAGTTCTAAAGCCTTCATAAGCCAAACACTCCTTAATTACGCATCTCACAACCGGTCTATCTTCTTATTGAGCTTACTTAGGTACCTTCCAAAGCACTTGAAAATTCCTTTGGTTTGCTTGAATTCTTCGGATACATTGCCAATGACGGGGAGTTCTTGAAGGTAGTCTAAAGGGGGTAACTTAGAGTTAGGAAGTTTATCGTCCTCGCTCATGTCGGATGATGATGATGATGGTGAAGGTGAGCGAGTACGTTTGCCCTTAGCTTTGAAGACTCGTTTATCACTTAGAGGGACGAAAATGTGAGGAACGAGAGAATAGTCAAGGCACATTCTCTTATCGTTAGGAGGAATGGGTGAGATTGCTCTAAAGAGGCGGGTGAGAAGCATTCCATAAGGAAGAGCGGTTGTTCCTACCAAGGGTATGTCGGCCATTCTTTTGGCGAGGTAATAGGCTAAGTTAAAAGGTTGACCGGTGGAAATGCTATAGAGCATGTAGCTAAGACATGTGTTGACATGATCTCTATTTCCTATGGAACTTATAACGTTGGCTCTAAGAATTTCTTCCCATTTCTTAAATTGTGGTTTGAGCTCATTGATTTCCATACCAAAAGGGTCCTTATCTACCTCGTTACCCTAACGATTCTTCCTAGTTGTTGAGGTTCTAACAAATAGATGCTCACGAATTGCTTCCTTATTCGCAAGAGGAGTTTCGTATGGATGAAAATGCTCAATGGAGTCAAGACTAGAAAGAGGCCACTTATCTGTGTAGAGACATGTACCAACATTAGGGACACCAAAAATTGTTGCAAAATCTTTCAAGGATATGATGTTTGGTATTTGATTGATTGTAAAGGTTAGTGAGAATTCACCATCGTCATCGAAGAAAAGGCTTAAGGTTGCATAGAATTCTAAGATGAACCTAGGGCAAATTTGCTCATTGATGTCTAGGAGGCAATCAAAGTTGATTGCGGAAAAGTTTTGGCGAATGGATGTTCCCTCTAGGAAGGATGGATCAATGGTTCTTCCTTCATGAACATAGCATTTTTCTAGACTCTTAAAGGTTTCAACTTGATCTTTAGTAAGATCTTTGGTCCTATGGTGTTTGGGTAAGTAATTACGAGTTTCTTTGTGATAGGAGAATGTTGCAGGAGGCATGTTGATTCCTAGAAAACACAAAGTTTAAGTTCAAATTAATGACTTTTATAATGTGAATGTTCTAATGTGTGCCTATATGAAAACACTGTAGAGGTGCGGTTATCTTGACTCATTTTGATGCTTAAAAAGTTTTGTAATGCAAGTTTTATTACATAACAAAAGATAACCCAAACGCTCCTAATTCAATATAGCTTCGTTTGAATGTACCCGAAAACACATATTAGTTATGTATTTCCTTTAGCATTCAAGAGACATTATGCAAGTGATGTTTCAATGACGTTTTTCATTTGTTTTAACAATGTGGTGAAAGATGGTGTTCTAGTGACTTTTAAAAGACAATGAACTTGGTGTGTTTGGTAAATCAAGATAATAACAAAAAGGATACAATTCCTAACTAATGAAAATTTTGATTAGTTCACACCCAAGGTTTTTCATGAATCAACAATTTTATGCATAAACACTAAGATTCTAGTTAATGTATGTAGATGAGAGTGATAGATTTTGATTGAAAATGCAATTATGATAAGAATACTTACAAGGTTGATTGGATTGAATGAGATGTAAGTGAGAGCCCTAATTTTCGTGTGGTAAGGTGTTTGTGAGTGAGGGATGGTTGTTGGTAAGTTGAAGTTGTGAGTAATGAAGTGTTTGGTTTTGAAATTAAAATAAAACAGGCTGCAGATTCGGCGGACCAGGCGGAACCAAAGGGAGGGTTCCGCCAGTTTGGTCTCAGGGTTCCATGGGTAATGCAGGGAAAAATTCAAAAGGAATTGTCTTGATTTTTGTGGTTTTATCCTAATATTCAAAACTAAGGTTTTAGGTCTTATGAGTCTTTAACTAAGCCTAGGGATGTTGAATGCTTCTCATTCAAGAGGTTTCGTGAAAACGTTGACAGAATGGTTAACGTATAAGACTTTCTTAGTTAAGATGTTCCTCAATGAACATTTTTACCAAGGCGATGATGATGGATCACAATATGTCAATTAAGAACATAACGGATTGAATTGTCGCTGAAGTCGATGCTTCCTTTGTTGAAGGGATAACAATGATGATAAAATGAATTATGTTGTCGACGCGAGTTAGCTTGTTCAAGTGGAGCTTGTTGACGTGCTTCTCCATTCGATACTAAAATGAGAACCTTACGTGTTTTGGAGAATTAATGGGTAAGTAGATATAAAAGTGCAAGTACCACTTAGGCTTTTCTTATCAACTTATTACCGACATAATTCCATTTGACATACACTATGGTTTCTATTCCCGTTCTTTTGGGATACCAATCCTAGTTGTGTAGTACCTTATGATGAATCCAAACAAGCTCTTTCGAAAGAGTTGTTTTAGGATCTTCTCAAAAAAAAAAAAAAAAAAAAAAAAAAAAAAAAAAAAAAAAAAAACGAGCACATAGACAAGCACTAAACATAATGTTGGATTTATTTGTTGTGAGAACAAGTATACTTCCAAACATTTTTCTATGTTTAGTTTTACCTACGGATTTACTAATCTCATTCTTGATAAGTCATAAAGGACTTAATCATTGTGAACATGTGAATAACTAGGAATGTCTTTGAGTGATTATCCCTTGCTTTTGGAGCTTTCTTAGGTAAAAAAAATCTTTCATAGATTTACATTAATTTCTATTTTGAAATATCTATTTTATTTCAATGGTTGCTTTACTCTAATGTCCAAAAACACTTTTTATCAAATTTGTTTTAATCACAACTATGACTTATGAATCAAATTTTTATGGCCTTGTCAATATTGCTTGACTCAATGTTTGACACAAGACGAAAGGATGTTGTTTTTCAATTTTAATAGTTCATCTTCCTTGTTGTTGATCTTGACTTACTTGTCTTATCAATGTTGGACTTTCGACTAAGTCATCATCTACCAAAGATGATATCTTAGAAGGAGGTAATCTTTCATTGAATGTTAAATTCAATGATCCCTCGACTCTTTGGGTTTATTTACTTAAAACACTATGAGTGTAAGTGTCTAAGAGATGCAACATCATAAGACTATGGGTCGAATTTGATGTGCAAGTCCTAGATGTTTCTAAATCATTTTCTTCCACTCATCCTAATGAATTCAAATGATTTATTTATCTTTGTGTGTCTTATATGAAACTTTTTAACAAAAGAATGGTTGAATTTAAGACACAATTGAAAATGTAAGGTATAATGTCAAAAGACGTTGTACTACAAGTATCTATGAAATGTTGTGGTTTTGCTAGATTTGCAAGTATCACAAAAGTGTTGGTTGTCTCATCACTTAGGAGATTCTTAGTTAGCTCACTTGTAGACAAGTATTAAGTAAGACTCACTCAAGAGTTACTCGTGTCTTTTCCCGAAGGTTAAAAGAAGTAAAACACCTTATATCTCCTACTAAAAGTAGTGTCTAAATCCTTTAATCACAAAAAGATCTAATCCTTATTGTTACTTACACAACATAACCATCTTAGAGTAAAAACTACTAGTATCAACATGAAACACTGAAAGGTAAGTTGAAGAGACGTGTACCTTTTAAGCTCCATAGATTAGCCATCAAGAAGATAATCATTAAGCAAATAATCTTGACTCGTAGAAAAGCTAAACTCAAATACTTATGAATCCAAGGAGGTTAGACAAACACATAAAAATATTTGAACATGATATCTTTATCCTTTTATCATGAGCTCCTACTAGAGATAGAATTACTCCTACAATTCTCTCCTAGGTTTCACAAACACAACTTGCTTTGTTTTACTTGTTGATGTTTCATTAGAGTTAAATCCTAATCCGGTTCTATCTCTAAATGACTTTTGACTCTTCAAACAACATTCAAGAGCTTTTGAACTTTCTTCAAATTTAGCAAGCATTTTTCCTTTTTCATTTTGTCTTTGAATTTCATGTTTGTAATCTAGACATAATTTGCATTCTAAATCAATTTCAACATGACTCTCAAGTCTAGACATCTTATCTTCTAACATGATTTCATTTTCAAAATTATTCACACAAGATTTTGAAGGTTCATTGTTAAAGATAGTTTTAGGTCCATGTTACATAAAAGTTTAGACTTATTTTCTAGTTTAGAAAACTCTAGGATAAATGTGTCAAAGCAAAAGTGTTTGGTTTCAAAATGTACCTTGCTTGATGTTTTATCTAGTTGAGAATCACAAGCCGGATGGTTGACTTCATCTTCATCCGTGTTATTCCATGAATCGTAAGCAAGTCCACTAAGAGCACGACATGAGTAATCATCTTCACTTACACCTTCATTTAAAACATTTAAACTAGTAGCACATGTATTTATCTCAACTAAATGTCTATCTATTAATTTTTCAAAGACTTCTAATTCATATGTGAGATCAAGTTGATCATCTTTGACTTGACATATTTCTTGATGAAAGTTTAACATATTTTTCCAAATATCATTAGCCGTTTGACGAAAATACACTCTTTCATATTCAGTACTTGATATAGCTTTATAAATCATTATCTTAGCTTTAGTATTTTTATCAAGTTTAGGATAGTCATCTTGGTTTTCAAAACTTGTTTTCTTTGGTTTGAAATCACCAATAGAAATAATATGCCAAAGATCTTGATCAATTGATTTCACATAGTTTTCAAATTTACTTTTCCATTCAAGGAAGTTTTCTTTTTCAAATAGCGGTGGGTTTTGAATAAGTTGCCCTTCTTTGAGATTTTCAAACTCCATGGATCGATCCAAGTTTTAAAATACACTATATTTTAAAGATCTTGAGTAACGTAGCTCCTGATGCCAATTGTGGAAAACTAGAAGGGGGGTTGAATAGTTTACCGCTTTTTCACTTGATTATCTTTTTAAACTTTACGTTTGTTTAAAGATATAAGTACAACTTTACTTGTTTAATTCTTTGAAAAGCTTTATGTGTGATTAACAATTCTAACTAAAAACAATATGTAATAAGCAAAGACAAAGAAAGAAACGATCAAACCACAACACGATTGTTTATCGTGGTTCGGCTACAAGGACTCTTTTTCCTTGCCCTACATCCACGCCCCGAGTTTCCAACTCGAGAGTTATAAGCACTAATCAACAAGCTCCTTTCCCGGTGGAGAAACCTTTACAACGTCGCTTACACTTTTACCGACACTAAGCTAGATATCGAGTTCTTTTACAAGGGTACAACCACTCCCGTCGTTGCTTACACTTTTACCGACACTAAGCTAGATGCCGAGTTCTTTTACAAGGGTACAACCACTCCCATCGTCGCTTACACTTTTACCGACACTAAGCTAGATGTCGAGTTTTTTACCAAGGGTACAACCACTCCCGTTAGTTCTTTTACAAGGGTACAACAACTCCCAACACACTATGTATTTTGAGGCCTAAAATACTAACCGATCACTTCTACACACACGATACAAATGAAGTATAAACTACCGAAGCTTATACATAACAAAGCTAACAAGTCTTGCAACTTTAGAGTTGAAACTTGTAACTTCTTGGATGAGCTTGTGAAGTCCCTTGCTACATAAGAGGATCACACAAGTCAAATGTTACTGAGTTAGTTGAGAGAGTATATGAAAATATATGTCCTAAAGTGATGACTCAAAACAAACAAGTGGCTTGGTATTTATAGAAAAACAAACAGCAGGTCTGGCGGATACGGCGGAACCCTCAGATGGGTTCCGCCCGTGTACCCCCAAGGTTCTGCAGGCTTGCAGTAGGTTTTGCAATAAATCATTCAAACCAACCAAAGTCACATCAACAACAACTAGTCAAACACATTGAATCCAATTTGGAAAGCTTCCAAAAATGTGTAAGATGTTATGGCAAGTCAAATACACAAACTTACTATAAATGTATGATGTGACAAGACACTTTCTAATTAAAGAAATAAAAACAATGTTTTGTTTAATATGAAATGTAAACCTTAGTTAAACAACACTTAAACACTAAAGTGATGATTTACTATTAGCTAAAGTTTATACTTTGTCATTAACAAAACTTAGCAAATATCGTAAAATATAAATAACGTTTTTAGGCGATATTTGTATTAACATAAACATTTGCACATTTCATTCCTTATTCTCACACACACGACTCCATCAATAATAGGTAAATATCGTCATTGTGTCTCCACCATTCTCAACACCGGAAGCCTCCGTCGTACTGTATCTACATCTCCATTACGAAAATCTCATGTCCATGTTTTAAATGACATTGTTCACCATGTTACATTCTCCCGCATCTATTGAGGGGCTTGTATTCGGAGCTATTCTCGAACTCCTGACAGCTTTTGTGTTGGAAATGGTTCAAGTAAATCGTCTCCGAGCTAAAAAGAGTGATGATGGTGAGATAGAGTTTACTTCTGTCTTGTATACAACCGCGATAAGACACGAAGAACTAGACTTCCTGGAACAAGACAATGCAGAGGCAATACTAGATGAGATCGGTCATGGAGGCGCTGGTTCTGTGTACATGGCACATTTACTTGGATAGCCAAGTTGCTATCAAGAAGATCGTGTTGAGGGACCCTGATACAACCGATTATTAGCATCTTGTAGACCAATTTAATGCCGAAATTAAGATTGGGAAGTGATGTAGACACTGGAATGTAGTTCCGTTGCTTGCCCATGTTTCTGCTCCTAGGTGTGTCTACCTTATTTGTGACTTCATGAATAATGATAGCCTAAAGAAAATGCCTATGGACGTCCGGGAGGGGCATCACCATAGATCAGAAATTGGCATCACAATTGATCAGAGCTCTAACACAATTGTAACAGAGCTTCTATGGATATCTATATTCCAGAACTATATTTCCAACTTGCAAGATTATCCTGAGACTATATGCAAAAATTCAAATTATGGATACCATATTTCAGATATTCAGATATATTAAACTGTTATCCGAAATTTCGGATATATGAAACTCTTGGATCAAGACACAAAGAACTAGCATTGTTGGAACAAGAGAATGGAGATGCAACACTAGACGGATCAGGCATGGAGGCTCTAGTACGGTGTATAGGGCACATTTATGAGATAGCGAACTAAAAACATTTGTTATCAAGAAGATCGTGTTGGGGTACAAGCGAAATTGATGAATTCGGCTGATCAAATAAGAGAATCGATCCCACGTTAATAGAAAGTGAACATGAAAATCAAGTGTTTGGTGTTCTTAAACTTTCCATTAGGTATACCCAACCAACTATGAGTAATAGGCCTACTAGTCATGAGTATGATCATATTATATGTGTCAGTGCAAACAAATAGTGTATTGATTAACAAGCTCAAGTTCGCTGTAACCATTTTTTAAAGAGTCTATCAATACAATATTATTATATGATTTTGACGAATGTCTCCCTTCATCAAACTTTATTTTGTTTGTGTCTCCTTACATTGGTTTGGTTGTGAGTTTGTCACCTTTTGTCCTACTTTCCTTTTTCTTTTTACAATATTTTGGTACAAATCTTTTTGTTTTATGCTAAGTGATATGGTAACTAAAAAACCATATCCACATCAGTGTCACATCATCAAACCCACCACCAAACAGGCGTAAGGCTGGGTATAATAGCGACCAGCAGAGACCATCATATTACCGCCACATCAGCTTTCTCTCTCCCTACATGTGATTTTTTGCCCTAGTAATAAAAGGATCCAAACGGTAATAAAATTGGAAGGGGGCCCTTTTGCTTTTTCATTTGTTTCACTCGGTCGTAGTCACGACCAAAAAATAAATAAATAACTAAAAAGAGATAAAAGCTCGACCTTCATGTCATAATAGTGGGATCGATCAGGACCAAGAAAAAGAGTCGGTTCACTCCCTCTATTGCCCCCAACCTGTAACACCCTCATTTTTCACTGATCGCAGCGGATAAAGTGTTTGGGGTATTACTTCATTGAATCACCGATACAATAATAGAAAACGACTCGAAAAGAGACGTTTTGGAAATTTAGTTATCATTCATAATTATCAGAGTTTTAATTATAAAATATATACTTTTACTTTTGATGAGGTCCCACAAATCTTAGAGTTAGGTAGGTTGTGTTTGAATGATAACCATGAAAAGTCCTCCGAGTTCACTACCTCCTTCTGCCATGGATCCATAGAAGTAATATACCTAGAATACATGCTTAAAAAGTCAACACTAGGTGTTGAGTGAGAATCATAGGTTTAGGGGTTAGTGAATACAAGTTCTCTGGGTTCAATTGATGCGTAGGGATTGCACCAGGCTTTACCTCTCGAGGGATCTCGAGAAGCTTACAACCCCACCAGGCAGTGTACCTGATCGATGTAGTATAGTATAATGACAAGTACCGGGGGATTAATCGTTCAGCTAGGAATAGTGTCGATAGGATTAGAAAACCTAAAGACTAGGTCTAGAGATGAGGGATGATTCTTTTTGTATTTTTTTATATTTTTATGAAAGCAAGTAAAAATATCGGGTTTGAAGGATTTCACTATAAAATATGACCTAGGGTTTACAAAGTTCGGCCCTAGTTTTCTCCACACAAGTTCCTCTTTAATGAATGAAAAATAGAAAATTATATATAGATTTTGATAGGTGACGGCGTCAAGAACAAAAGTCTGACGCCGTCATCTCGCTGCCAAATAGTTTCTCGGACTGCCTAGATCTGGGTCAGACGCCGTCATTTATTCACTTTATGCAGGCCGTCACCAATTTAACTCTTGACGCCCTTGTTGTGACGCCGTCAGGTTTGCACTGGGTCGTCATTGTTTTTACTCTTGACGCCGTCAGGTACTGTTCTCAGCATGAAAAATTAAGTCTTTGGCGTTTTCTTCACTTTTATGCTCCAAAAACATCCGAATTGCTTCCTTTTCCAGAATTCACTCCCAAAGTACCTAAAATCACAAAAAGAACGATTTAGGGCAATATTTGATCAAATAAATTCAATTCCGGGCTTAAATGACCCCCTAAAAGTGGTTCATTTTTCGCCTCATCATATACCCTTACACTTGAGATTTGCTTGTCCTCAAGCAAATGCGCTTTTATTCTAATCAAAATACAAGTTAGGGGTCATTTAACACTAATATAAAAGTAATTACAACAAATAATCGTTCCACTAAAGACCAAAGACAAGCACGGAGGTCATACACTAGCACCTCACAAATAGTGTTTAGATACTCACATCTCTCGGGTGTAATAAAGTATATATCACAATATGGAAACGGAAAATATCTCTCACTACCTGTCATAGCAAAATAGATTACCATAGGCTTGGGAAATGATCAAACCTCCACCACATGGCGTAAGCACCTAGGATAAACTATCAAAGAGGTCTTTTAAAAGGGTTGTAATGTTAGGTGTAGGGATATGGAATACACGGTTTTGTTAGATATAGGCAGTCTTTACTGGTGGCGAGTTAATAATCTTGGTCAATTACATGTACAATGTGGCGTTGCTAAGCCAAGATTAGACTCGACTTAAGCTAATAAATGAAAAATAACAAAAACATAAAATAAACATAGAATGAAACGGGATGGTAGTCCGTACGTTTTTTTTTTTTTTTTTTTTTTTTTTTTTTTTTTTTTTTTTTTTTTTGCATACACTCTTATCCTACCATCCAAAATAATACATCATAGGGGATGAATATTCCCCTTACACTTGAATCTTTACATAGTTTACAATAAACTAATCTAATGACTCGAATTAAGATAATCAAAACACTTGGAGTACTTTTAAGATTAACGTACATACGGGGGTAATATATGATGTTCTTCCCCATTACTCCATAAAATAAGTACTTTACCCATGAGTCCCAATCGTCCCAAAACAATATGTACAAGGATATGACTCGACTTAGCAACCATGTAATCAATTAGATAATTAACTAAGGGTTTAAACAAATAACAATAATGCACTAAAGATGAGTGCATACACGAAAGGCTAAGGTGATTTGGGTGTACATTTAAGTGGGGTGTAACAAATCATTCCTTTAAGTAAGATGCTTAAAGTTAGAAAAGAAAAGATAGGCTCGGAGGGGTGTACTAGGGGTTTCGTGTACTAAAAATGAGTACAACGCTAAGGTGTGGGAAAAATTAATTGACTTAACTAGCCAAGTAATATGACTTAAATGGTCAAGTAATTATGATACAGGTTTAACACAAGGGTGATCCTAATGCCTCTTATCATGTAGTAAATCCTACTACACGAATGTAGTCTCAGGATGCATCACTAACGTAAGTTCTAGAATCTAAATGCTACCGGTACACTCATAAGTACTAATAGTAAATACTTTTCCTATCAAACCTAAAGGCGAACCTCACATATTTGGGTGGAAAATTTTTCTGAATGATACGGTTTTGTGCTAGTCATACGATCTCCTATCCATGAGACGCTTGCTAAGGCTAAAGTTTCACTCCTAAATGTTGTAAAAAATTTAAATTTGGCGCTAAAATTACACTAACAAGTATTTCTCATACTTTTATTACACATCTACTATCAAACAAACAAACTCAAGCGAAAGTGTATCTGTAAGGTATCATCATTTTACCCTCCCCTTACACTTAGGATGAACATTGTCCCCAATGTTCAAGTAAAGAATGTAAAAGTGAAATAAGTAAAAAGAATGAAATCAAATACTCCCCTGATTCGCTCGGTATGGATAATAAGGTGGCCAGGTTAGATCTTCCTCCAAGAAAATGAACAATCAAAGCTTCTCTTCCAGAATATAAATCATCTTCTTGTCATACATAACCTGTAAAACCTGAGAAAACAGACAAGGCAACCTCGCATAAAATCGGCGGCAATCAATATATGCTAACAAATCCTAGAAAACAAAATAAGATATAACGCTTGTGGAATGATGTTTGCAGATTTCCTGGAGTTTATAAAACTAAAGAATCAACAAAAACTTTAAAACTCCGGTATAAACAAAACTCGCAAAAATTTTCAGAATTTTACACATGCGCCATCAGGAATTAATTCCTGACGCCGTCAGAAGTGACCTACAGAAATCTTTATGTTAAGTTTCCGGTAAATTTCTGGAAAAACTTATGTTCTACTTCCTGGAAAATCCTGCAAAACATCATTATGACTCAATACAAGCATTTGACTCTAACAATTACTAATATACATGTTCATTTAATATTGTTGTGGATCATGCTCAATTTCGTTCTTATAAACAAATTTGGGTCTCCCCTTACACTTAGCTTTTGCAAAATACCTTTATATATAATTAAGACGAAGTTAAAAACAAAATAAAGCATTTTCACAATTTACTTTGAAACATGAGCCACAAACAACAAAAATAAAACATGCATACGAAAACAAATAAAATCAAACAAACAAACAAATAAATAAATAAAGCTTGGGTTGCCTCCCAATAAGCGCTTGTTTTTGTTCGAGTCACGAGCCTGACTCTACCCTTATTTAACAGAAATAGGGGAGGTTTTCCCTACACTTAGGATTAAGTGCTGGTGAAAGTAGCGATACACACCCTTAGGGTGAAAATATGCCACGTGAGGTGAAGGGGGTGAGTGAATGGCTTCCTTCATCCGAAAACTACCCGGATAATATTGGTTGATGGGTGGGTCGGTTCCTCTTTTGTCTCCTAGAAATATATATAAGGATGGAAAGGTGTGTAAAGATTGAGGTTCCGGTTCATCAACACTAGGAAATTCCCTAGAACTAGGAGTAAGGTTATCACTACAAGTATTCAAACCTATATCCTCAAGTGGTGCCTGGTCCAAGGGTTCTACCTCCATCGGAATTCCTAAAGTTTCTTCTACTTCTTCGGGGTAAGTCACGGGCGGCGTGTGTGCCTCAAATGTTGGTTGAGTATTTTGCGGGCTTATGTTATTTACCTCATCATTCCATGTGTCAAGATCACCTATATCCTCATCATGTGTTTTGGTAGGATCTATCCTAAGCATTCTCCTAAGTATCTCACGTGCTTCTCTAGGCATCTCAACTTCTATGTCCGAATCATAAGGATCATCCTCAATATTGCTATATACAAATTGCCCAAAAGATTCATTATCCGTTTTTTGAGATTTATCTTCATCGATCATAAAACCTAGGTCTTTTTGATCAATGTGGTCATGCTCGGCTAAATCTTCCTCAATTGTTTTCTTAGGTCATGATAAAAGCAAACCTATTGCTTCATCCAACTTATGGTTAATTGCTATAGCTCTATCCACAATTCCTTGGCAAACTAGGTCGCTTTTCCTATTGGCCTCACTAAAACTAGATCTTAAACATGGATGTTGTTCATAAGAAGCTATCCTAGGTGAAGGCTCATATGATTCATAGGTGTCTCTAAATGAGGTATTTTGAAATCTTTGGTGTTCTAGCCACTCAACCTTATCTTGCAATCTTAGAAGTCTAAGTGAAAAGTCCATTTGAAGCAAATTACAAACAAAATCACAAAGAAAAGATAGACTAAGAGAAAGCTACAAAATAAAAAGAAAAAATCTCACTCGATAGGAATCTAATGAGTAGACTTAATAAAAATCAAATTCAACCTAAACAATAATTATTCCCCGGGTTGCGGCGCCAAAAACTTGATGCGTAGGGATTGCACCAGGCTTTACCTCTCGAGGGATCTCGAGAAGCTTACAATCCCCACCAGGCAGTGTACCTGATCGATGTAGTATAGTATAATGACAAGTACTGGGGGATTGATCGTTCAGCTAGGAATAGTGTCGCTAGGATTAGAAAACCTAAAGACTAGGTCTAGAGATGAGGGATGATTCTTTTTGTATTTTTTTATATTTTTATGAAAGCAAGTAAAAATCTCGGGTTTGAAGGATTTGGGCGGAATTAGTTGCTAGTCAACTAACCCAATACTAAGATGCAATCAAAATAAAATACTAGAAATAAAAACAAAACTAAATTAACTAGAGTTGTGAGCAATATATGGGAGAATTGTGTTTACTTAGATTTCACTACTCCCTGGATATCTTTTACACGTTAATTACTTGTTATAGTTGCGTGGATGACGGATTGTATTCCTTAATACCATTCATGGGGTGGCGTACTTACTTCCCCAATCCTATGAGCGCCTACTTCACTCTTATGTCGAGCCGGCTAAGAAGCTCCTAACATGGGATCACTAGAATTTACTCATGCATTAAATACAACCAATAAAACCTAGTACACATCGCTTCATGTTTCCTAAGACGTTCAAGCATGTTACACAATGGAGATCTGCCAGTTTTCTTAAGCCTAGCATTGAAATCATTCATCCAATACAACCATAAACAAGTAATCAACACATAATTAACATCTAGGTTTCATTAGATCTAAGCAAACACAAGATAGATCTAGCCTAGCATGTTGGAATCAAGACAAGCATAAGATATATTCAAACAACACATAGACATATTGAATGAATTAAGAGAAGACTTACCTCAATTGAACATGAAATGATTCAAGGGGTGAAAACCCTTGAAAACATTGTAAAATATGATCTAGGGTTTACAAAGTTTGGCCCTAGTTTTCTCCACACAAGTTCCTCTTTAATGAATGAAAAATAGAAAACTATATATAGATTTTGATGGGTGACTGCGTCAAGAACAAAAGTCTCGCCGTCATCTCGCCGCCAAATAGTTTCTCGGACTGCCTAGATCTGGGTCTGACGCCGTCATGTATTCACCTTATGCAGGCTGTCACCAATTTAACTCTTGACGCCCTTGTTGTGACGCCGTCAGGTTTGCACTGGGTCGTCATGGTTTTTACCCTTGACGCCGTCAGGGTCTTCCTCTTGACGCCGTCAGGTACTGTTCTCAGCATGGAAAATTAAGTCTTTATCGTTTTCTTCACTTTTATGCTCCAAAAACGTCTGAATTGCTTCCTTTTCCAGGATTCACTCCCAAAGTACCTAAAATCACAAAAGGAACGATTTAGGGTAATATTTGATCAAATAAATTCAATTCTGGGCTTAAATGACCCCCTAAAAGTGGTTCATTTTTCACCTCATCATCAGTTGTTACACCCATCTGGGAAAATGCAAGTTTTGTGATAATTGTGATGCATGCACAATTATCAGGAGTTTAGTATGTTGCACTAAGCTCATGAATCACACCTTAACGATCCGGGTCATATGGGCTGCAGACCCAACATGAGGGGATAGAAGGATAACTTACCAAAGTTATACCTTGAGTGGATTCAAATATAGTACTTATTGGTACCACCTAGTTGGGTGTTAATACCAACGGGAGTTGTCAAACTCCAATAGATCTATCAACTATATTTGCGTTCTCATGGGTAAAATATCCCAAACGATTAGATTCATGAATTTTGGTTATGTAGTGGTGGCTGTTAGTTTACACGTGCAAACAACCAACGAAAAAGACTTGTATTCGGTTTTAAGTAAAACATTTAGCATGTATCCCCCTCACAGGGTTTATAAAGCATTTAAAATGAAAGTTTAAAAATATGTGAGGCTACGAAACTCACATAATTTAAAAAGTATGAGGCTATGAACTCACATGGGTTTAGAGTAATCTAAGTGATGCAAATAGTGACTCGGAAACTAGACCGCCTTACTCACGTATCCTAGTGGGTTGTTGGTTTTGGGTGTATGTCAAGCTTTAGTTATCATGTTTATATTTCTCAAGTTATTGTTTTTAGGTTTGTTAATGTTTTATATATAACATAACACCATTCAGGCCATTATAATTCAGAAGTACATGACTCCTCACATGAAGCTCCCTACTATTGTATTATGTTATCAACACAATATCGTTCGGGCCATCATAATTCAGAAGTTAATACTCCTCACACAAAGCTCCCTATTATTGAGTTATGTTGTTATTAGGGTTTAGTTATAATCATATCACCGTTCGGGCCATCATATCTTAGAAGTATATGCAATAATCGTTCGAGGAGTCAGGGCACTTTAATTCGTAAACCTAACAAACTCGTCAAAAACGAAATATCCACATAGTACTCCTCGCATGAAGCTCCCTAGTATTGTGTTATGCTTCTAACTTTATTTAGGCTTTATACTTATATGATATTTTCACTTTTTACCCTTATAGTTTATATATTTATGCTTTCTACCCTAAATTTATATTACTTATACAGTTATACTAATAACTATCTATATTTGACACAACTAGTCCCTAGACTTCTATATTTTAAGTAACTAACCTAAGACTCTTAATTTTTCTATATTTACCATTTTGTATGATATGCATAATATTACCTAGTATGGTTCTTGTGTTTATGATTGAATTAATGGGAGGAAGTTTAGAGAGAGGAAGAGAGTTGGGAGGATTCCTAGAGAGAGAAAGAGATGAGAGAAAATGAAAATGTATTAGATTGATTAGAATTGGAAGCTCCAACCCTCTCCACATGTGGAGAGGGGTATTTATACTTACACCATAAACGCCCACTCCCGGGCTGTGGATCAGGTATACAGTGGGTAAAGACCCGTCCTTCTTCCACGGTGTTACTTAAACTAAACTAATATCTAACTAACTAATTAACTAACTACGAGCTATCTTAATGCTATTACATCATTTAGGTGATCGAGTCTTTTATAGGAATATTTGTATTCCTAACAATCTCCCCCTAAGCGAGGTCACCTTGGAAATTAAGCTCTTTGATCATCAAGCATTCTTTAGTCTTAGTATCGTAGGTTATGATTCTTCACTATTGAGCACACTTTGTACTTCAAGCAATGAACTTGTGATTTGCGTTCCTTTATGATATGTGATATTTGAGCTTCTTTGAGATCATCAGCCATAGTAAATCTCCAAACTCATCCATAGTCGTATTGCCTTCATGTGATGTAGTGACTTAAGGACCATCACGCTCACACCCTTCTGGATCAGGAGACTTCACTTTAGAGTTGTGGATCAGGAGACTTTTCATCAGAGTTGCGGAAACGTTGTTGGTAGACTCTCAACATTTGTTGTAGCAAGTCTCTCATCGTCATTGATACTGTGGAGGATGTGTGAGCATGAGGTATGGATTGACCCGATTCAGCAGGAAATAGGAGCCATCAACGCCATCTTTATATGTGACCTTGAAATAAAACAGTTAGCAATAAAGATAGAGAACGAATATGGCTTTGTCATTCGTTCTGCGAGGACAGACTACCCTTCGGTTTTGTGAAAACCGACCTGTGATCAGGTAGAGTCTCTATTAACGAATACTCTCCTTGATAGGAATTTCCAGCTTGTAGTGATGAATTTTCCAAAGAATCCACTTCGGAATCTTCATACTTAGCATGTTCTCATACCGGAACGTCTCAAAGCAGACAGCACGATAGAGTGAATCGGTGAATTGATATTCACGGATTGATGAGAAATAGATTTATAGAGATCACTCGCGTGTCATATAATAAACATTTTGCGACACGACGAGTGTTTTATGCTTTGAATCATATTTTCATCAAAAATACTTTTGTTTGAAAGATTGTACACAATCAATGTGCTCGAAAATTAGTTTGTGAGCACATTGAAAGGTTTTTACAAAAGTATCCGTCAATCCATATACTGGAACAAGTTTGATTCAATTTTGAATCGCACCATTGTTGCTTTCCAGTTGTCACTTGATCATTGATCCAAGATGGATCTCACATGTCACCTACCAAGAGCTTGAAAGATGTTCGCTCTAGAAGGATTTCCATCTTCATCATGAATATTTTCATATCACACGGATGTTCTGGCAATACCACAAGGATAATGCGTAGGACTCTAAATATTTTATCTTATTTTTCACATTGTGTGAAACAATAAGCATATTTGGAATGTGTCCTATTGAGATTAATGGATGATCTCTTTGGCTCTAGACTCAATAGTGCGTTTTGATCCGCTCCTGGAGACTGGGAAGGCGTCTCCTATTTTAGGTATCAACATGGCTCGCAATGAGCGGTCGATACATTGCACAGGGTTCCCCGTGAGAATGAAACAAGCTCTTTTAAGAGAACTTGAGTGGTTGGGAAGTTTGGTGCAGTGTGTCACTGGGTCCATGACGTCTTGTCTTCAATACCGGTGTTACCTTAGTAACCACCAGTAGATTATGAATTGAACCCGGTTTCTGCCCTAAGGTTGAATATAAGGAGGGCGATTTCATTTCACCCTTTCTCATTTCATTTCTTTTTAATTCTTCAACCCCTTCAGTGCTTACCGAGACTTCACCACTAGAACCTTGTTAGGTTTGTTCCAGTCCTAGCTCTATCTCAGTCCGCACTCTTCCCTTTCTCACTTTACTCCTTTTTTCAATCACTACTAAGGACTTCTAATATATCTAGAGGATTGTCCCTGGGAAGATCCTTCCGGTTCTGGTGGATCATGGGAACTCATACCTAACCTTAACTAACCTTATAACTTCATGCATAAAGATAAATGGTCGGTCTTTGGTATAACTTCCACAAACGCCTTTTGCTCCCCCTCAATATGTGCATCGATATTCGAAAGAGTTTAGCACATATGTGGGAGCACATTGAGTCCAAAAGATCACATTTTGAATATCAGATTTCATATTTAAATCACATTCTCTCCCCCGATAAAAAATTTCAAATCTTTTGAGATTTTGGATCTCAATTGATTTAAATAAGTTAGAAAGCTTTTGGGAGAGAAATGCGGTCAATTTTAATATTTTCTGATAAAAGGAACTTTTTCTTGCTCCCCTTCAATCTGTGAGGGAGGTTGTTATGTGTCAGATTTGAAGAGTTTACAAAAGATTCAAAGTTTTAACGAAAACTCTTTTAAAATGTACTCATTCTGACACATAACCATCACCAATCGTTTTGTTGCTTTTGTACAAAGTGGAGAGTTTTGATGATACATAAAATTTTGAGAAATCATTCTCCCCCTCAATCAATGATGGATGTTGAAACTGAAATATTTTCATAAAATATGAAAGTCACTGATTGAGAGAAAATTTTATCAAACATTTGAGTTCAATTTGATTTTTAATCAAAATCTCATGGTACCACCAAGTTTTGCACAAATATTTTCCGGAAAAATCATAGAAGGGAAAGTATTTGGCGATAAAAAGAAGACTTCTCTTCTTTATCAAGAAATAATGCACTGGAACATACATTAGATCGAGGGTGCATGAATATAAAGTAATTCATGCTCGGATGAACGGCACCCTTTACAAGGAACAACCGTATTTTTGGCGACGTGTTTTCCTCATTTTGAAAAACGGGTTGCTATCTGAAGTAATAGCAAGCCATAATGTTTAAGTCCGGGTTACAGCCTGAAATGACTGCAAGCCATATATTTTAAGTCCGGGTTACAACCTGAAATGACTGTAAGCCATAATATTGAAGAATATTTTGAGATACGACATGTTTTAGAAAAAAAAAACTTTATTTGAAACCGAAAAACTCTTGCTCAAGCATATGTATGATTCTGTGTCATTATTGAATGACATTTCTAGAAACGTACATAATATTGATTACACAAGAGACATGTCGTGAGAAGAATATTTTTGGATTTTTGTGAATTTTCAGATTTTTATGGATTTTATAAGTTTTATATTTTTCTATTTTTCTTTTTTATTTTATAATCTATATACAAGGATACAAATTAGTTTAAGATGATGTTGACATGAGTACCGAAATGAGAGTATCATTCAGCTCGTTGTAGAAGTCTGTAGTCAACATCCCTTAAACTTTCACCACCAAGGCTTTCGAGGCTCACGAATTATCGTCTGAACTTGTGGTAGCCATGATATACTCTTAAACGGGAGCTTACAACTCTTGTGACTTAAACCGAGAGATCGATTCTCTCTCGGGATTTTACTGAAGTCAACAAAAGAAACTGAAAGATGTGATATGCAAGTTAGGCTTAGAGTGAGATCTTGGATAGGTCACAATTAGCACTAAGTGTCAAGTCGCGACAAGTCAAGTTACAGTAGATCCGATCGTAATAAGTCAAGTTGTAAATATTAACTCACAACGTCAAATTACAATCAGACCAATCGGAACGACTTAAGTCACAACAATTCACCAAACACAGATTAATGACAAATCACTAGAATCTCACAACTGAGTCAATCACTAGGCACCACCAAATTGTCAAATTATAGCCTCCTCAATGTGAAGCTTTGGTAGCTTCCCCCCTAACCGACAATCATCTTCATGAGACCACTTCCCCAAGTTGTTGAAGTGATGCAAAAAGTCTCATTATATGATGCTTAAAAACCCCGAAGAAAATGAAAACCCCGAAGTAACAAGGTGAACCACGGATCATCTCTGCGGTAATCAATCCTGGAATGTATGATGAAGCCCGATCACATGACCCTGTTGTACGTCCCCAATGTTAACATTACTCTGCGGTTTTGAGCAGTTTGTCTATTCAGGGGAAAATGATATCAACATCTTCATTTCACCAAATGCTTTCCAGTTATCTTACACATACCAACTTAATCCATATTGTACGCATGTATCCAACACAAGTAGAAACGATGACACCTGATGAGGCGAAAAATGATCCGTTTTTAGGGGGTCATTTAAGCCCGAATTCGAATTTATTTGATCAAATATTGCCCTAAATCGTTCCTTTTGTGATTTTAGGTACTTTGGGAGTGAAATCTGGAAAAGGAAGCAATTCGGACGTTTTTGGAGCATAAAAGTGAAGAAAACGCCAAAGTCTTAATTTTCCATGCTGGGAACAGTAGGTGACGGTGTCAAGAGTAATTCCCTGACGGCGTCAAGAGTAAAATTCCATGACGATCCAGTAGAGATTTGACGGCGTCACGAAGGTAGGGCGTCAAGAGTAAAAGTCATGACGGCCTGGAAATGATTAAGTCTTGACGGCGTCAAATGTAGATCAAGGCAGTCCGAGAATAGTTTTGGCAGCGAGGTGACGGCGTCACAATGTTTGTCTTGACGTCGTCAGACCCCTTTTCTTATATATAGTTTTCTAATTTTCACATTTAAAGGAGAGAAGTTTTGGAGAAACCCTAAGTACGATTTTGGTGCGAATTTTACAGGTATTTCAAGGGTTCCAAGCCCTTGATACCTTTCATGTGTAATTGAGATAAGTGTTCTTTTAATTCAATCAATATGTCTATGTGTTGGTTGTCTATATCTTGTTCTTGTCTTAATTCCATCATGCTAGGCTAGATCTATCTTGTGTTTGCTTGGATCTAATGAAACCTAGATGTTAATTATGTGTTGATTACTTGTTTATACTTGTCTTGGATGAATGATTTTTATGTTAGGCTTAAGAAAACTGGCAGATCTCCAATTGGTAACATGTTTGAACGTCTTAAGAAACATGAACCGACGCGCACTAGGTCTTTATTGGTTGTATTTAATGCATGAGCCACTGTTTACAATCCCTATAGTTGTGCTGGGCATGGTGTAGGAGGAGATAAGAGCTCATAGAATTGGGGAGTTAAGTGTGCCACCCCATGAATGGTATTAAGAAATACGATCCGTCATCCATGCAATTATAACAAGTAATTAACGTGTAAAAGATGTCTAGGGAGTAGTGAAATCTAAGTAAAAACATTTTCTCCATTTATTGCTCACAACTTTAGTATAATTTAGTTTATTTTCATTTCTAGTATTTTATTTTGATTGCATCTTTAGTATTGGGTTAGTTGATTAGCAACTAATTCCGCCTAAATCCTTCAAACCCGAGATTTTTACTTGCTTTCCATAAAATATAAAATACAAAAATAATCATCCCTCACCTTTAAAACTAGTATTTAGGTCTTCTAATCCTAGCGACACTATTCCTAGCTGAACGATCAATCCCCCGGTACTTGTCACTATACTATACTACAACGATCAGGTACACTGCCTGGTGGGGGTTGTAAGCTTCTCGAGATCCCTCGAGAGGTAAAGCCTGTTGCGATTCCCACGCATCAACACCAAAGTAACAGGTTGAAGCACTGATCATCTCTGCGGATATCACCTCCGGAATATATGATTAAGCTGGATCACATGAACCTGTTGTGCATCCTTGATGTACACAAATCTCTCCCCTGATGGTTACGATCTCATCGGAATCAGCATAACATTGTGTACATGAAGCATTAACCAGAAGCACTTTACCATTAATCATATCAACTCATATGAAGATGTCGATAAGCAATATCATCTCACGCTCCAATTGTTCTTCTCATATTTCTTCCCACTGAAAGCTGAATTAATACATTCCACAAGTATCAGAAGACCACTTCCCCCATATAGTTGGAATGATACACCAAACGCCACAAGTTAATACACAGATATTCTCTGCGGTTATGACATATGTCTTCCCGGGATAACTTCAATAAAGAAAAAGTATTAAGTTCATCGCATGTACTCATTATGCATTTAGATGTATGTCTCCTTCCCCCTTGCTGGTTTTGATACCTCAGAATCAGCAACACATTAAAGGCACATTTTCTTAAAATCTTGTGAGAAGAACAAAAATTTGCTAAAATGGATCAGGTGAGAATCAACTGCTACAGAAACTCTCTGACTAGCATTATCAACCCTTGTGTAGACTGTTTGAAGTAACCACTGATGAAGCAAATCCAATAAACCAAACTTGAAACTGAAGAAGAATTCCCCGTTCTTGTGACTTAAGCTTGCACTAATGTGTGACTAAGAGTGGTGTAGAGAGTTCGTACAACATCGAATCCCTAAGTACTCTATACTCTTCAACCAACCAACCATCAAGTATATGGCGTACATCACCTCTTGACTACCGACAACTTCGTGTAAGTTGTGAATAATTACCAAAATAACTAGATATCCAAGTCTTCGTCATTGTAAAGTTAAAAGCTTAAGCAAGGATCTCGAAGAGTCTTCATCCAACCAACCCCGACTTCAAGATAAAATAAGATCACTCCTTTGAGAAAGTCAACTTCAATCTCAAATAAGGGATACCAAATAAACTCCATGATTACTTGACATTCCATGTCCATATTCTTAGCCGTTTTGACATTTTAGCCGACATTTTCCATAATGTCCTTCGGGTTGATTTACAGAGTGCACATTGGTAGGAACAACAATTCTTGATTATAGAACAAAACGACAGATCATTATTCATGTGTGCATCTTCACAATCATGATAGTCATCATCAACACCTTGAGGAATAACTGGAGATTGGACTACTTGAGTAGTCTGAGTAATACTTCTGGATGGTGCATCTTGATCAATCATCATTCGTTGAAGCTTGGAAGTAATCATCAAACATAAATCCCAATCATCCTTAGTTAATGGAACATTAGGTGTTGGAGGAGAGTCGTATGACGAATCGTATGACCATTCTACAATCATTAATCACCATGTGGTATATTCCCATTTCTCCCCCTCAAAAATTGCATACGAAGTTTGGCATTTTTGAAAGAGCAAGTGAATATGAATACGAGCCAAGATGAGTAAATCCACTTGATGACTGAATGAGCATGGAGAAAGCATGAAGCACGTTGTTGAGAATGGTCAAAACTAAGAAGATTTCTCTTCTTCTGAAGATAAAGCGCACTGAATCGTACACCATTCTTTTCTTTGATGAACGGGGCCTGAAGTGTTGTCAGCAGACGCCATAATGATGAAATTGAGGACCGAGGCTTGAACTGAGGTGTTCAAACATCATAGTCGTTGAAGAACGAGGCATGAACTGATGTATTCAGACGTCATAGTGAGCATACATCAACATTGACCTTTTATACCTCCTGAAGTAGGAGATATGCTTGCTTTAGGCCTCCAGACTTTGAGTCTTCTCGTGTGGTGAATGATTGATGTACCTGCAACTGAGTAAGGACTACCTGCACTAACATTACAAACTTGATTGCATATATATGAGTTAGTGACAAAAGTATCCAAACCCTTGGGGGTTTCACGGTCAACCAAGGTATTGCCATTGGTAAGTATCTTTCCGGTAGGTATCCACTTAAGTCCAGCATCCTTAAAAATTCTACCAGTTGGAATCCACTTATGGCAAGGTCTAGGATTGTTAAGCTTCTTATGCATAGTGGAAGGCTTATCGGTATTCCTAGTCTCAGAAGATTTAGCAGTTTGAATCCACCTAGGAGAAGTTATAGGTTTATTTTGCTTCTTATGCATTGTGGATGACTTACTATAAATCCTAGACTTAACAGGTTGAACCTTAGCATTGTTCCTCAATATCCTAGGAGGGATCATACAAGGTTGTGAACCTAAGATTCCATCCTTATGAAGTAGTGCCCTTTTCCTAGCCTTTTCTAGATCTTAGTTCTTGTGCAAGTCATTTATATCATAAGTGTTTTTAACCTTAATGCTAGGTTTCGACACTGTTTTCGAACTAATCCTAGAGGAGCTGGGTGTAGGAGTAACTACTTGTTGAGGTTTAACCGAACTAGAAGCAGTTATCTTAGGCAAATAATGTGTAGTGACTGGTTTTGTCAAAACTTGTTCCGCATCAACTTGGGAGGCAAACCGTGTTTTTGAAAGTTTTGGTCGTTCAGATCTAAACGCAGTCGGTTGCCTAACAACGGATTGGTTTCTATTTGATTGAAAACCTGGTTTCCCCAAGATTGATGGTTTTGCAAACTTAGTGTTCACACTATCCCCTGTTGCTTTTCTTAGCTCGTTCTTTAATGCGGTTATTGTGAACCCCTTTTCAAGAATTTGAGCTTTGAATTCATCATTTTTGGCAATCAAAGAGGTTGTTTGTTCAATCATCTTAGTTCTCATTTCTTTTATTGAGTCACCTAAAACCTTTTGATGCTTTTTCAAAGACTCATTTTCCTTAAGTAATTCAGCCACATAGATTGACAGTTCACTAATTCTTGTCTTGGCTACATCAGTGTCCTTGTTTGTTTCGACTAAACTACATTTCACATTCATAGCAGAGATATGTTTCTTCAAGTTGGTGATTGTCAAGTTTTTGGCTTCCAGCTGGGCTTTTAAATCATTAATCATAAAGAATTCACGGAAATCAGGAAGTTTCGGATTTTTACTTTGTTGGTTTGTTTGAAAACTTTCTTTCTGTTGTTGCATTGCGATTTCAAGTGAAATGCAATGTTTTTCAAGTTGTAAAAATCTGTTTGAAAGTTCATTAAAAACATCTTTATCAACCATGTCATTTGATTTAAACATCTCAGCCGTAAACAGAGAACTTGACTCATCATCACATTCAGCATCCTGATCACTCCCTTATGACTCATATTTGTTGGATTAGAAATGGTATTGCTGTCACTCTTTTCTAACAATTTTGTGTCATAAGTGGGCTTAATTTGATCAGTATGCTGCCGTTCATTAGAAAGCACATTATGTTGATCAGTGAGGGGTACCTCAGAACTTGACACATGTTTTTTTACGGGTCTGAAATCAGCATCCATATCATGTGTAACAAGAGTCTCTGAACTGTTGGTAGTGTCAAGCTTATCAGTCTTTGATCCTTTGCATTCAGTGACAGCTGACCCAACATCCGATGCTTTACCCAAATCAACAATACCTTCACATGATTGCACCCGAGATGCCTTCACCTTGTCATCACATGCAGGTATATGTTGTGCCTTTTTGTTAATGAATCTTTTCACTTTATCCATAAGCTGGACAAGTGTGTCTCTGAACGTGTCAACCTCAATTCCCGTGTGATCAGCAAAGCACTTTTTCGTCATCTCACTATAATGGTCATACTCCAGAGTGAATTTCGAATCAAAGAACACTTGGAGTTGTTTGTTGATCACACAAAGGGCAGCCATGGATCCCATTTTTGAAAATTCTCCTTGATCAAGTTGTTGTTGTAGTTGATCTAAGTTAAGAATCATTGTGCATGTGAAAGTCTGAACATCTTGAACAAAGAGTATTACAAATGCGCGTTCGAATCCCATCTTGAATCCAGTTCCCTCTAAAAGTACCGAGAGATGTGAATGAAGTTGTCAAAAACATTCTATGCAGTTTTCATTAGCATTGTGAAGCACTTGTTGTAGCTGAAGCAACTCTCTCCCTTGCGAATTAGAGCACAAAGATTCCATATTAGCAATATTAGAATCAAACACCTTTATTTGTTGTACAAGGTTGGAAGATTTAGACATGTTGTGATTGTTCACGGGATTTTACCATTCTATGATTTAAACCGAGTAATAGATTCTTTCGCGGGATTTTACAAAATCAAGAAGAAACCGTGAAACAATGAGAAACTGTTGGATTGGTGAATGATTAGATGATTGTTTGATGAACGTGGTGGTTGTATGATTGAAATCCGAATAAACCCTGTAGATATCTAATAAGCCCGAAAATAACTCAACCCAAGCTAATACACAATCTCAGATTTTTGAATCTCAATGTCCAATAAACCCGAAAATTCAATCCCAAAATAACTCACAGTCTCATATTATCGAAGCTCACACAAAACCGTGGTCCAAAAATAAACCCGATAATATAGTTCAACAAGTACCTTCATGTACACAACATAAAACAAAATAACATCCCTAGTTATTTGTCATGGCTGGAAGAAAAATATGTCCAAAAGTAACTTGTATGTAATGCATGTAGCCCAGTAGATCCTATATAGCTCGGCCCAACAAAAATCTGGTTTAAGCCCAATTTAACAAATACATCTCTCTAATAACTCGTTATAAAAGTCCACTAATTACACTGCTCACAACCCTAACCACTCTCACCTCAAAAAGGAACGCAGCCACACTTCATATTACCAAACATATGTCACTTTCTTATCTCTTCAATCTTTTGTTTGTTTATCAGCTCGAGTAAAACCACAAGATAAAACAACTATGGCTTCAAGATCTCATAAGGTATCAAAGGTAACTAACGACTACTTGTTAGTTGTGTCACATTAACCGAACAAAGGACAGATGATCTCACACTTGGTATTGTTATATTCTTTATAATACGGACATAAATAAAGCAGTATTATCGATAGGGATTAGTGATGTTAATCTCTTGACTGCTACGATTAATGAGAGAGAAGCTGAGATCCTTGGTTTCCTTTATCTAGTTTTTGTTTTTGTCTCGTTTTCCTTTAAGACCCGAATGTTATCGAATGAAAGAAAGAAGGATGAAACGTTTGTATGTTTTGTTCAATCTTAAATTTTCGTACATTAAAAAGAAGTTTAGCCTTCGGAGTTAGATCGATGAAGTGAGGTTGGTTCAGAAAAAAATTGTGAATCTTTATATATTTGAACCGTTTGAACCCAACTAAGATCTTGGTATTACCTTACTTTTAATTGTTTACTTTTTGTTGTTGATGGGTTGTTTTACCCGAAATAAAAGAGGAGATGTAAGCAGTTAATGTTTTGTTCTTTTTCTCTAATGATTTCGGAAAAAAAATGTGACCCATCTTTATGGATCAGTGATGAATGTCTCTTTTGGTTTGTTCAATGAATGACTTCGTATCCACAAAGAGATAAAGCAGAGGTCTTTACTTAGTAGAGGTAATCGCTAACTCTTGCATAGAAGTAATCGCAAACTTAAGCAAATCTGATTTAATCGCTATAATTGGGTAAACGCAAAAAAGGAGTTAACCGCTAATATTATTGAGCTAACCGCAATTTAGAACTGAGGTAAACGCAAGATAAGAGTTAATCGCAGTACGGACTGTTGACTTAAACCCAGCCACGAGACAAAAAAGTTACAGTTGTCTTTATCTTATATTAAGCAAGCTGCCAAGGTAGCACCCAGAAACTGCCACAAAAAATAAAAATAGTACTACTTTCAAACAGGAAAATGTACTAACCGCATCAGTGCTAATTGTTAAAATAGACACGTAACCGCAACCAAGAAACTTAACCGCTATCAAGAATATCCTCAAACTGCCACTCGAATTACCACTAATACCGAATAAATAGAATATCCAACCACATAACAAGATTCATGTAACAACTCAAATAGTGAGAGTACAATAACAATACAAATCTAATCACAACCAAAATCAAACTAGATATTTTCACATAGGACCATTCGAACCAAATATAAAAAAACACAAAACCAATCAATATTCGAGTACACCTAGTCCCTAAGATGTAACCTTGGCTCTTGATACCAATTGTATGATATGCATAATATTACCTAGTATGGTTCTTGTGTTTATGATTGAATTAATGGAAGAAAGTTTAGAGAGAGGAAGAGAGTTGGGAGGATTCCTAGAGAGAGAAAGAGATGAGAGAAAATGAAAATGTATTAGATTGATTAGAATTGGAAGCTCCAACCCTCTCCACATGTGGAGAGGGGTATTTATACTTACAACATAAACGCCCACTCCCGGGCTGTGGATCAGGTATACAATGGGTAAAGACCCGTCCTTCTTCCACAGTGTTACTTAAACTAAACTAATATCTAACTAACTAATTAACAAACTACGAGCTATCTTAATGCTATTACATCATTTAGGTGACCGAGTCTTTTATAGGAATATTTGTATTCCTAACACATTTAGACCTTTAACTTTATAATATTTACGTTTTTAGTCCTTTTTAGTTTATACTTATTTTAATATCTATCCTAGGGTTTTATTATTATGAAAAACTAGTCCTTACACTTATAACTTCTAGGAAATGTCAAAAACAGTCCCTAGAATTTATAATTTCAGGAGTTTATGATATATACCCTTATGCATGTAAAGTTTTGCAAAACTAGTCCTAATATGCATGCAACATATATTTTATCTAGCAACTAAGTTTTCTAGCTTATGTTTTACTTATTTTAGCTTATATAGGTTATCTATAACTAGTTTATGACCTAAAGTAATGACTTATAGCATGCATGCAAGTATATGACTCGATCTAGGGTTTTAAAACTTAAACTAGTAAATGAAATGGTTCAAGGCTCATGCAAGGGTTCCTAGGGTATCTAAGGCATCCTAAATCTATCCTAAGACTAAACTAAAGCTAAATAGACTAATATGTAAGACTTACTTGGCTTGGGGGGGTTTACGTGGGTTAGAACTAGGGTTAGGGTTTTCTAGGGCTCGCTCGACTTCAAACCACAACACAACTCGACCAAGGCCTAGCTACTCGACTCCTAGGGCTTCTAAGGACTTATTACTATAGAAATGTGAAGTAGAGAAGAGAAGGAGAGGTGTGAAGAAGAATGGAGGGGAGGAGGGGTACTTATAGGCTCGATAAGGAGGTTTTGGGTGAAACGGGGTGTTTAGGTTCACGAAGGGGGAGGGGTGAGCAAGCAAGGCTAGGGGGTTTGTGGCAAGTCTAGTGGTGATGAGGAGGAGCTAGGGGGAGGAGCTAGGACGGTTGTGGTGGTGGAGAGCCGAGAGAGGCGGTTAAGGGAAAGGTGGTGACAAGTAGGTGATGCACCTACTTGTGTGCTATCTTATAGGTGCTTGTAAGCTGCTTAGGGTGTTTAGTGATGGTTTAAGGTGATTAGGGGTGGATTAGTGGTGGTTTAGTGGTGGATTAGTGGTGGTTTAGGGTGGATTAGTGATGATTAGTGGTGGATTAGTCAAGTAGGTGATGCACCTACTTGTGTGGGTGCTTAGAGGTGTTAGGGTGTGTGCTTGGGTATGACTAAGGTGTTAGGGTGCTAGATTGAGGTGTTTGAGGTGCTTATGTTTAGGTTTCACTTGTTTTAGTTAAGTTTAGACTTAGTTCTACTTATTAAGTGTTTAAGGTTTTACCTAAGGTTTAGTGCCTAAGTTAAGTTCCTAAGTGTGTCTAGTGACTAATCCTAAGTCCTAATAGGTTTATTCTACGTGAGGGTAACTTATGGGAAAGTTTTGGGAGGGTTTGACCTAGTTTTGTAACCTAAATGACCTAAGTGTGTGTAGTGAGATACTAGGGTTTATCCTATGGTTTAGTGCCTAGACTAGTGTCCTATGAGTGTCTAATAACTATTCCTAAATTATAAGAGGCTTATACTAAGTGGTAGTGACCTATGGGGAAGTTTTGGGATGGTTTAGACCTAATTCTAGTTAACTCTGACCTAATTATGGTTTAGGGCTTAGGGGGTTTGTATCTAAGTTCTAAAGGGTTTATTCTATATCCTAATAGTCCTAATATATCCTAATATTTCTAAGGAAACTCATACTTAAGCCTTGGACACATTCATACTAGTTAAAGTAAGCATATAGGTTCAAATAAGTACATAATCCTACTTAAGTTTTAGTTTAGTGTTTTATTAGGGTTTTAGTGTTTTAGATTGGTGAATTACTTATTATGGTGTTGTTATGATTTTATGCTTGATATACCTGGGGTTTATAGGATGTGAGTGTTCAGTTATTTGGCTTGTGTGGATACGTGAGCAGGTCTAGTGAGTCATGCAAGTAATAATTCATATAAAAAGCAAAAATTTACCTGTGAAATACCTACTATAGGTATTTGTAATGGGAATGATAGTAATGGGTGTTTGTGGGTTGTTATACAACCTAATATTCACCATCAAATCAAATATATAAACATACCCCACTTCATACAAACTTACATCACAATATACCCCACAAAAAAATGGAAAACAGTTTGGCAATGTAGACCACCAAATGAGTGCAAAAAACTAAAGATGGTGCACGGTTGGGAGGCATGGGTAGTGGACTAGTGGTGTTCGCGCGTGATGGAGGCCACCACCAAATGCTGCTTTATCACCATGACACCCAGTCGTGCGTAATGGAGGCCACTACCTGTAATAACCCACTAACTTCCCCACTAGCTCCCCTTAGGTTAGCAAAGTCTTAATAACTTAACTTAGGCCCTCACTAAGCACTATCTAGGTTAGAAATGCCTATAGCTATTTCCCGAGTGAAATTTTTGCTTTGCTATACCACTATTGCTTACATAACCTCTGGACAAGCTCACGTATCCACCTATGCCAAACATCACTATGTTTACTTCATGTAAACATCTAGGTATGTCAAGTAAAGGTTACAAACACATTTTCATTAAGTAAACTATCACTCTAGTATATACTATACTCATCAGAAAACCCTAATTTCACCTATGTGTTCCCAGTTAGCTTTAAAACCCTAATTGCTTATCTGAACTAGCTTGAAAGTGTTCAAGGCTTAGGTATGAGTTACATTAGAAACTTTAGGGTATATTAGACTTCCTGGATCATAGTACAACTCCCTAGAACCTAGGTACAAGTCCCTTAAGCACAAAACCCTAATTAGGTTATAACTTCCCGAAACTAGGTTAAACTTTCCCAAATCTTTACCATAAGCTACCACCACTTAGTACAAGCCTCCTAGTACTTAATATTAGTCACTAAGCACTCATAGAACCCTAATCTAGGCACTAAACCCTAGGCAAAATCCTAAACTCTCACTAGGCAAAACTAGGTTAAAAACTAAACCTAACACCTAAACTAAGCTACCTTAATTAGCACCTCAATTCTTGCAACAAAGCACCCTAGAACCTCCCTTATACTAATCTAGCACCCTAGCACCTCCCTAGCAAGAAAGCAAGGAGGTGGATCACCTCCTTGTCACCTCTTTTGCTCGTTAGCTTCACCACCACAACAACCGGCCTAGGGCAGCCCCCTAGCTAGTTATAGCCCATCCTCATCACCCTTTAGACCCTCCACAACACCACCTAGCTCAGCTTATTCACTCCCCCCTCCTCGCCACCTCCTTCTTTTTTTCTTGCTCGCTACTCCAAACGCACCCTATAAATAGCGACCCCTCCCCTCCATTTCATTCCACACCTCCCTCTCTTCTTTACCTCACACATTTCTATAGTATAAGACCCTTATAAGCCTTAGGAATCGAGTAGCTAAGCCCTAGTACTTGTCGAGTTAAGTTTTGAGTCGAGAAACCCTAGTTGGTCACGTTAAGCCTCCCACGACCTAGGTAAGCCTTATCTTTGATCCTAGTAGCCTTAGTAATGATATAGAACACCTAGGACATGCCTTAGAAACCTTAGAATAGCCTTGATCATTTTCTTTTAGAAGTTTACATTTTAAAACCCTAATTTTGGATAATTATGTGTTTATGTGCTAAATTGCTTTATTAATTGAGTAAATATAAGTTAAACATAAGCTAGGAAACTTAGTTGTCTCATTAAAATACAATTTGCATGGAAAAAGGACTAGTTTTGCAATAGTTTTCATGCATAGGGGTATATACTGTGAATTTATGAAAATATAAAGTTTAGGGGACTGTTTTTGACATTTTTTAGAAGTTATAAGTACAAGGACCCTTTTTGCAAAGTTTTAAAACCTTAGGATAAAGAATAAAATAAGTTATAAACTTATAAGGACTAGATTTACAAATACTGTTAAGTTAAGGGTATAAAGGGTAATTATTGAAAGTTAGTGTATTTTAAGGACCATTTCTGCCATTTCTTTAAAATATATAAGTATAGGGACTAATTGTGTAAAAGATAGAAAATTATATGCTTAAATGTTATAAGTTTATAAGTTTAGGGTAGAAAGTGTAAATATGTAAACTTGAAGGGTATAAATTGACTATTTTCATATAAAGTATAAAAACCTATTTTGAGTTAGAAACATAACACAATACTAGGGAGCTTCATGTGAGGGGTATCATGTGGATATTTCGTTTTGACGAGTTTGCTAGGTTTACGACTTAAAGTGCCCTGGCTCCTCAAACGATTATTGCATGACCTCTGAATTATGATGGCCCGAACGGTGTTATGATATAACTAAAACTTAATAACAACATAACTCAATAGTAGGGAACTTCATGTGAGGAGTATTAACTTCTGAATTATGATGGCCCGAACGGTATTATGTTGATAACATAATACAATAGTAGGGAGCTTCATGTGAGGAGTCTTATACTTCTGAATTATGATGGCCCGAACTGTTTTATGTTATATCTAAAAACCTTAAGAGTGATTATTTAAAAACCTAGACTAAGACTTGACATACACACACACACACCCCCACACTACCCCAGGATACGTGAGTGAGTTGTCTAAACCCTACCCTACTTACCTTAGACCCAGGTGAGTTTTCATAGCCTCACTTTTAAATGCTTTACAACCCTGTGAGGGGGATACATGCTTTAAATCGAATACAAGTCTTTTTCTTTGGTTGTTGCATGAGTAAACTATTTGCCACGCCTACATAACAAAATTCAAGAATCTAATTGCTTGTGATATTTTACACAAGTGAACGTGAATATAATTGATAGATCTATTGGAGTTTGACAACTCCCGTTGGTACTACCTCTCTCTGGAGGGTACCAATAAGTATTATATTTGAACCCTCTGAAGGATTAACATTGGCAAGTTATCCTTCCCGTCCCATCATGGTTTGGTCTGCAGACCCCATGATCTGGACCGTTAATGTGTGGTTCATGAGCTTAGTGCAATATACCCGCTATCACTAAACTTTTACACACATAGGGTTTAAGCTGAACCATGTGGAACTTGTATTCACACACCCTATCTACTTAAACCTATGACTCTCACTCAACATTCGTGTTGACTCTTTAAGCATGTTATCCTAGGTATTTGAGCTCTTTAGGAACCCTGGCACGGAGAAGTACTGGATATGAGGATGTCCAAAATAGTTATCATTCATCTGTTTTGCTTTAAAATGTATCTTAAGGGACCTCTCTTTTGGTAAAAGTATATCTTTTACTGTAAAAACTCTGATGAATAAATGAATGATAACACATTTTTCAAGAACGTCTCTTTTCGAGTCGTTTTCTATTATCTTGTCTTTGTTTCCATGAAGTAATACCCCAAACACTAAATCTGCTGCGATCTGTGAAAATTGGGAGTGTTACACCACCAGATGATGCTTTATCACCATAGCACCCAGTCTTAAGTATAATTTTGGTTGCTATTTGCACTAACATCACTGATTTTGATCAAACGATTGTTTTCAATTCCACACTTTTATGAATATTATAGGGTTTCTTATTTTTTTTTATTTGCATTTCTTAATTTTTTTTTAAGGATGGTGTGGTTGGTGAATTGTGGTGGTTGTACACTGTGGTGTTAATGGTGATGGGTTGATGATGTGAGCATCCATATTGCATTTTGCATTTCAAGTTTGCAACAAACATTTATAGAAATTAATATCCCCAAAAACATTAGATGTGATAAAAATTATAGTATCATATCATCAACTCTAACACGATGGATTCTCTTTTCACAACAAGTAAAATTTTATTCATAGAAACATAATTTGACAAAGCAACTAAGATATACGTGTACTAATTGTCATCAAACAATATGGTTGTTTTGTGGTCATGTCACAAAAGTTGACATCGTTTCTTGTTATTAAACTTGCCTCTATCACGAAGAGTGATTTTGATATTTAGCTACGACTTTGTTCAAAAAAGAAAATATGCTCGTTACATTATTGATCAATCATAAACATAATACTAATCACAGAAAGTGAAGTTAAAAATTAGCACTTGTATGATATGAACCACATATAAGATTCATTAACTAAAGCAAAAGGTTTAGAAAGGAGCACATATCATATAATATAAATGTCATGTTCAAGTCTTTGGCACACGGTGCATATAAAAAAAACATAATTGATCCAAATATCCTTTATTTCACCCCAAACGTTTACAAGAAAACGAATTACCAAAAGTTATTTACAAATTGTTCTCACTAATTCAAAGAGTGCAACCATTGACTCCTAGGAAAACACAACCAATGCAACTCACAAAGTTTGTTGATGCTTTCATCAAAATATACTAAGTGTTGCTTTTACCTTTATTGTTATTATTATTATTGTTATTATACTATTTATAGAATAGTGAATTTGAGCCAAGTTGTATTTACACTTTCATTCCTATGTTTGTTCTTTTATACATGGCTGTCCATATCTATATTCTATAAATGATTATGCTACTCTAGTAGGAGCATGTACTACTAGAACTTGAGTTGTTTAGTCTCAAGTTCAAACATTGGTTTGCTTTAGCATAAAATAAGAAATTGCATTTCACATGGCTAGATTTGTATTATCCTTTTTAAGATGAGACAACTTAATTAAGGATAAAGTCTAAACATGGCACATGGTTAGACTCGTGATTTTTAAGAAAAAAGGATGATAGGGTTAAGTATTGTTTTCTTTCTAAATTAAATTCAAAAATACCTAAAGGTGCGATACTATTATGTGTCATTATTATTTCAAAAGAATGTAATCCCATGTTGAAATTTAAATAAATCCACTGTAATCCATCAAAACATTATGAATGTTTGTTAAAAGTAGCAGTGAGTTATGAGCAGTAGTCACAACTCACCGTTCACCGCTGAAGCATTAGAATAATGAGCATTACTAAAAGATAGCAAAAGTCACCGCTCCTTTGCCAAATGACTAGTAAAAACCAAAATGCTCATTGTTCATCGTTCACCGCTCCAAAAATCTCCACACCGCTCCGTGCCAAACATACCCTACATATGAACGTTTCAACTTTTAAAAGTGTATGTCATTTTAACAATTTTTTTCACACCTTACACTACCTATCTTATAATATATTTTACAAATGTCTCTAGCGATACTTGAATTTACAACCTAATGGGTAACACACATACCACAAAACCAAAAACAAACCTTGCCTTAACCGGTTTTGTTTACTTTACTTTTTATATAAATGCACATTTTCAGAGTACCAAATTCAATTTTTAGCATTGAAAGCAAACGCATTTTATGATTTAACATTTACCGTTAACATGTCTACTAAATCGACCTCTTTGTGAATATATAAAGTGGATCGTGACTCGACCATAGTGTAGTAAAAATGTCAAAAAGTGTGTTGCCGACGCCAAATTTTAATCTATTTTAAATGAGTTTTGCTGATATGTGATTATTTGGCACATAACAAAGTGTGAATAAACGAAATATTTTGGTGTATTAAATTGAAATTCTTGTTTGGTTATGATAATCAATACTATTTGCTTTTCTTTTGATTTGAAAGTAAAGTTGGAGGTTACCAAGTGCGTGCCTTAACATGTGAGCAAAACTCATTATTTTCATTAAAACATATACTGCTGTTCAAAAAATAAATATTACCGATATACTTTAATAAATTACTATAAGAATATTCATGCATAGCGACGATGTATAACGATAAATAATTATACTTGCGAACTCACGGTTTTCGTGATTCTGGTATGACCCTGATTGCAACACTTAAATGCTTGATTTGTAATCATTGTGAAAAAAGTTTAAAGATTAAAAAAATGATACAAGTTTGAGGATTAAAAAATATTCAATTAATTTATTTAATGATGGACGTATATTGATAATTGAACTTTACTTTTTTTTTAAGTCTAAAAACAAATAGTTTTCTCTTTGGTAGAGAAGAGATTAGAGTAAGTGCTATTTTTAGATATATACAAAATAAAAACATTTCCAGCATCAGATATCCCGTTTGTATAAGTGGAAAGGGGTTAGCAAGCACTTAAATTGATTATGCATGTTTCTAGTGTCATCTCTATGATCAAATCTTCTAAATCGAAAAAAAAAAAAAAAAAAAGATATTAAGTTAGATGAATCCATATTGTATCAATTTTTAGTATACTAGAACGGTACCCGCGCAATGTGACGGCGGGTACCTGTGACTATATTTTGTGTTATTTGGTTACACATTTAGTTGTTTTTATGCTTTATAAGTAGAGATGGTTAAGCCAAATAATTTTAGTTTGAACAACCAACCGCTTCCTAACCAACATGTTTCCTAACCAATTAATTTTGAAATCCTTCCGTAATAAGCAAGAAAAAGTCTGAATTTTAAGAATTTCTAATTATATAATAGTCTCAAATGCATTATATAGTAGTATAGATAAGTTGCAAAAACAAATAATAAGGTGTTATCAGTATTTTATTTCATTTGGACAAAAAATCTCTTTTAGTTCCTACGTTAAATCAACTTATAATGTGAATCCGCATATTCGAATCCGCATTGTGATTGTTCAAATAGATCAAATATGCATTTGTTATAACGCGGTGAGTCGACATTAACTGACGTTTGTGACTAAAATCAAAATAACAAATATATAAAGGTACGTTGAGTTGAAGTTTATAATTGCAAACACAAATATTATTTGAAACACATATTTACGTCAAGTGAAAATTTAAACCTCTAAAATACTTTCGTCTCAAATTACAAGTTCACCTTTTTTATTTTGATTTGTCATCAAATAAGTATCCACTTTCATATTAATTTACGTCAATAAAATGATTTTCAAAAGTAAACATGACATGTTATTGGTATACAGTACAATGTAATTGTCTCCTATTTTTTTAAATAAAATAACATGTAATATAACAATGAACTTATAATTTGAGACGTGAAAATTATAGTGTACTCTCTAATGAAGAGTGAAGACACATACAAAATAATCTTTTACCTAATAAAATAAAACCTCTAGTGGGGACTTTTTCATTTCAAAAAAATCAAATCATACCTTATTTAGTAATATTTTTTTAAAATTCAATTTTTTCCCTAAATTTCGGAAAATAATTAATTTTATTTCATTCCTAATTTAGCTATAAAATTGCAAAAATCGTTTTTATATCATACATGTTCCAAAAACAGGTACATACACATGGGTTTGGGTGCTATTTTTAATAATTTTAGGCCGAAACTGTAAATATGTTAATAAAAGCGGAAGTATCAAAGGCCCCTCCTTGCGTTCTCAGATGGATTTGTACTGAATAAAAACATCTCTTTCTAACTAACCCTTAACTTTATATATAATTAATAAGACGAAGTAGATCATCATTGTTGCTGCTTCTTCACCCTTCAATAATGCCGAAGATGAAGATCATCACAATCCTCCCTATGCTGAATTGTTGATGCTCCTGCTGTTATTAGTTCCTACTCCTTCCTTTCTCTCTTTGAAGATCAAGTTGGATTCATGGACCGGTATTTTTTTATCCAACCCGATTTTCAATAATCAAATCGTGTCCATATGATTAATAACAACCCATTGCTGCAAGAGGAAGAGTTTAAGCTAAATTTTTATAATAAGTCAATGATTTATTGATTTGAATTTGGTTGAGATTTTGTGTTATTAAAAACTTAATATAGTTTGTATTAGGTCTCCACACCAGACCAACTGGTAACAGGTTTAAGGAGTATAGGTTGTCATGTTATAGTGGTTAGTTGACAAGAGTAAACAATGAAAAAAGATCATAATAGGATTAGTAGTTGTTTGATTGATAGTAAGGTTTCTAAATATGTTTCTAAAAGTTTGATTGCTGATGCTTTTAAAAATACTATTGTTGCAAAGTTTTATGGTTTTTTATTGTTGTGTATGGATATTTGAGACATTGTGTCGTCTATATTGTTTTCTGTTTATATCATCATCTTAAATCAGATGAGATGGTGACAACTCAATGCATATTAAAGTTTTTGAAAACTTTAAGCCTGACTTCAATCGCAATACTATTTTGCAACTTATCTCACTTTTTTTAGCTCCAATTTATGGTTAATACTCAACTCATATAGCGGTTAGCCTATATTAAAGACTTATTTAACCTATTCACATGTATTGATATCATAACAAGCATCATCCAACAATTTTTATAAGAAATCCTAAACAAACATATCTTACTTTATATATTGTTATAATGAATGTGAAAAAAGTGTTGACTAATCTTTATATTGGATATCATAGGAACTACTAAAAGCATGTTCACTTTAAAAGAATATTGGAGCCGTTAATAACAATCACAGTCATGTTCCGTTTATTATATAAGTTTAGTTCATCTTTTACAATTTTTGATCCCGTTTAATACTAAAGTATGTGAGATGCATGTGCTTTTTTGGGTTGTCACTGATTTAATATAATTGAGTAATTCTGATTGCTACAGTGTGAAAATGGGTGGAACAAGAATTATGGTAGAGGGATGAGAAACGTTTGATTGGCATTTTGCCAATTCGAGATGCTGCAGAGACGTTGTCAGTAGCTTCCATGCTAACTGGAGGTAATTAATATACATTGAGAGATTTATTATCTCACTAGGATGTAACTCATAGTCGTATTCATATACAAGGATTGATACGTCAGTCAGGCTGATAAGCTTGAAAGAAAAAATCAACAAGAGCCTGTTCATTGGCACTATCTGTGATTACCTTAAAGGGTAGAAGTCATAATACTAAGTAAAACCATGCATATTCAATGCACCTCTATATTCATTTTGTGAGCTATTAATACTTTTTGTTATATTGTTTCTGTTTATAGATAAATAGACGATGCTATAATGAGATCTATATATAATTGAACAATAATAAATATTTTAGAACTACAAAATTATAAGAATGCACCTGATGAACAAGGACACTTTGAAAGTTTTGGTTGGGTAAATGAACACAAAATAAGTGAGAGTTGCATGGACACACAAGTTTCTCTCATATTAGACCCATGCCGCGTAGAGTGTGAATGGCCAAGAGTGAATATGCCTTTTTATTCTAGGAAGTTGCAGTTGCAACCACTGAGAAGAAAAATAGAGCAAAATGGAGCTGCTTCTACTACTGTTGACAAAAAAAGAAAATAGTATTCAAGTAAGTCAATTAATACTTAAGACCCATCGGTTATATGGCTCAAGTTGGGTAATATTTATGAGGTGATGTGTTTTGTTGGGTCTCCCTGTTTATTTTAGATAGGTTCAAAACTTCAAATGGGTATTTTAATATAACCTCCAATTGGATAACAATTAACCAATGGGTCTTACGGGTCAAAACAAATTTTGAGTACCTATTTTCATTTTTCAAATCAAATAAAAAAAATGTTGTGAAAATCCGATGGGTCAACCCAACCCCAAACCTGTTTGACAAGCCCTAAAGGTACCCACCATTTATGTCTTAATCGGCATTGCATGCTTATTAGTATAAATATTAACAATATAGTGTTTATGTAGGCGAATGCCCATAACCTCTTTTTAACCAATAAATAACGTAACAACGGCAGTGTTGAGTGGCTGAATGCCAGTATTAGACCAACGAGTGCTGGGTAAATGGACAATCACACACTAGCTAAGAAAAGTGTATTTTGATTTCATCAGTAAAACTAGACATCTAGATCTTTCTAGGCATATAAGAAATATAGATTTTGGACATCGAAATCATTCCAGAACTTCAGACAAATACTATTGGTAATATGTATATTTTGCCACTTATAATTCATAGCAAGAAACAAACCTCTTGTGTAAGCACAAACGAATGTTTGAGTTCTATGTTTGATTTCTTACTTCAAATATATATTTTTACTTTTAATTGAATTGTTCTTGATATGGTATATGTGCCCTTTCTTGAAGTCCTTAGGCATATATGTTTTTATAGAAATTTGAACTATATCGACAATAGTAAAATACATTCTGATTTACTTATTTTTATTATGTGCATCTCATTTGTCGACTTTGTAGTTAGAATACAGTTTCACCCAAGAGCTCTTCAAGAACCCGGGACGGTCATTTCAGTTGCAATCACAAAATTGAAGATATAAAGATTTTCTTGGAAGAAGGTTATGTACATAATCTCTACCGCTTTTGTATTTAATGCAAGTTCTTAGTCTTAATGTCTTATAGATATGAAAATTATTACTTTGAAAAATCGCATGAAAATGGTAAACATACGCACATTATGTCGCTTTTCAAAAACAAATAAAACAGGTAAACGTCTCTTTGAGTGTTTGGACACTAACGTTTTGCTGATGATTATCTTTATAGTTGATGATGGAATAAGCAGTGTGAGAGTTGCTTCTTCAAACACTATTATTCACTATGCATTTAGCTACAATTGAATCTTATATGTGGTAAGAGATAACACAAAACTGAAATGAGTACTTTGGATAAAACCAAATTGGACCAGTAGGAGAACTCAATTTCACCACGTGGCAACATTGCTTCCTTTAAAGAACTGGTGATGGTGAGAAAACAGTTGGAGGTTGGTTAAAGGATAGAAAAATAGAGAAAAAAAAGGAAGAAACCAGAGCTTATATAACAGCCCATAACGCCACTGTCAGTTGCTGGTGTTGATGTTATTGTTGCTTCAGTTTTAGGTGCTATTGCCACCTCATTGGGGCATAGAAAGGACGAGGAGATGATGAAAACTAACTTGAAGGTTGCATTCGCAACTACCCTGATAGCGGCTCAGTGTGTGGAAGCTGCCGTGGCTATGGGTGCTGAACGTGACCATTTAGCCTCGGTTGTTAGCTCAGCAGAAATGTCCGGTCACATGGCGATATCATGACTTTAACAACTTCGGACGCTACCGGTAACTTCATATTTTTTTATTTTATTTTTCTTCTCAACTTCCCTTGCAAATAACCCTTTTTGGCGATACCATGTTGGTTGTTTAATAGAGAATGGAAGATGTGATTGAAAATAAGCCAAAAAAAACTTTGTTTTCATCTAATCACTTGGTGTATTTATAGGCATCTAAATGTTAATCATATTTAATGAACTTTTACAGGCACTCATATATATATATATATATATATATATATATATGGATTTGTTTCCATCACTGTGATACGATCCATTGTGCCATTTTCAAGGTTTGGTTATCAATAGAGGTGTAATTTCAGGTTCAGTGCTAAGTACAATAAACAAGAAAGACGCATAGAAAGAACTAATCAATGAAGTCCCAATGAATTAAGATGGTGGATGTTAACTGGGAAAGCCGCTATCTTGAACATTTACCCCTGCTGTGAAATGCTACTACCATTTCGCGGGTATATTAACTGAAGTGATACTGAAATAATGGTCATAAAAGAATGATGTTAGAATTCAATTGTGAGATTGATAAAGTATGCGTCTTTGTTTTTTCATGCCATCCATACAGCTTCCACTTTTGTCAATAGATTATATCATTATCAAGTTTGTGTTGTTTAAGTTTCTATTTGTTATGCTACAATTATGATGTATCCATGTCCAGGAGTGTTTTGATCTCATTATATGTATGTGGGTCATGTCTATTATTTAAACCTTAACTCAAGTAAATGGAGTGTCATGTGCAATATGTAGAATATTTATTTGACTTATTCAAGTCAATATTTTCAAAAACACAAAGTGTTTGATAGTAATACATTATACATTAACTATTTTTTATGTACGTACAAGAAATTCTTTGGTCATGTTTGTACAATATAATAAGGGATTACATCATTTCAGATCAATTTTTATCAATGCGAAAATAGGATATACGATAAGTAAACTTTGTTTATAAGTTTTGTGCTAACACTTTTTTTAAATATATATGAATCCTTGCTACGCGTCAAAAATAATTATCAACCGAAATTAAGAATCATAATTAAAATAAGAAACGACCATAAAACCCGTCCAACTCATTTTTACCCATTTCCAATTTCGTGCCATGCCTTATTTGGTTTCTAGAATATCATAATTTCTACATTCATTCAGCTTAACTCGTCCAAACCATTTTAACCAATTCTCGAAGTAATACTTGTGCTTTGTCTATAACTACATAAACCAAATGAATACAGTGGAATTATGCTTTGTTCTATTGCTAACTTTTTGTTTTGTGTAGCTATTAACATGCGGTAGCTAAACTTTATACGTAAAGATGAGAATGCTTTTGAAAATACCATATATGAATTTTTACCATGTAAATCAAACATAATTATAAATCAAAATTAAGAATCATAACTATATAACAAAAAACAAAAATCAAATTATTTGTTTTTTAATAAATAAAAAGTACATTATTTAAAATTTTAGAAAAAACACGCGCGTGCGCAGGTATTAAAACTAGTACTCCATACAATTATACTATAGTTAGTTGTTGATACTTTATGCGGCATGCATTTTGTGATACGTGTGATGTTAAAAATATACTGGAGCAGTAATCACGCATAATGCATGTCACATAATATTATATGTGCCATGATGTAAATGCACACAAGCACATACATACATATACAAACCATATAAAACTTTTTGATGTAATATGAGTTCTTTAAACTTCGATTAAAGTAACATAACGGTTAATATGACACAAAAAGATAATCAAAAATACCATGGGATGTTAAATTGACATGCTCAATGTTATATAATCTGATAAAGGGGATGTTTGGAATTGCTTACTTAATTGCTATGCTATTCACCGTCTTGTTTGAAAGCAAACAATTAATATGAAATTCCCAACCACTCTACTGTAAGATTTTAATGCTCATTAATAAGCGAGTACATACCTGCTTATTTTTAAAAGAACTGATATCCTCTAATGTTGGTTCCATTATGATGGATCTTGTTAACAAATTAGAAGATGATTAAATTAGAAAATGAGTTCACGTTTGCTTAAAATTAGAGTGTCCACTTATTTCCATCCTCTAAACACTCTTTAAAACTAAAAGTTAATACCATATATGAGTGTAAAAAAAATAAACATGTGATTGGCAACTTTCTTGTTAAAAATACACAACGATTTTGAAATAAAAGTATGTGTAAGTTCTTTAGTTGTTGATTTCGCAATTTTTTAAATCTACGAATATGCAATGATATTATTTTTGTTTAGTTTCAAGAACATTATTATACAGGACGCATAAAGAATCGTTAATAGCCTAAAGCCCTAAACAATAAACATCATCCTTGTCAAACTTAGTAAATTTTTCATGTTATTTCAAACTGACTAATTTAACTCCTAGGTTTATTAAAACACATATGAAAAAAAAAAAAAAAAAAAAAAAAAAAAAAAAAAAAAACTTAGGGTGGTGCCAAGAAATTATGTTAAAGGGGCTGTAAATACTTCGTATAACAATATATAGGTTAGAGATTAGTTATCCCATCGGTTTAACCATCCTGACGGATTTCTAACACGTGTGAAGTTACAATTAGGTCTTTAAGTCATTAAAAATTAAAAATGACTTTAAAACATCAACAAATTACTTGTTGTCAAATCAACAAATTTTATATTCTCTAAATAAAGTATGTATCCAACTTTTTTTTTTCTTTTTTTTATTTTTTTTAAGAAAGTGAGAGAGATATTACATCAACAACTAAAAGCAATCGAAACTAAAATAAAATTAAATTACACAATTTATTCGATTTTTTATTTTCAACACTTCTTTAGAGCATTCTTTAGAGCACACGGTACAATGACTTTCTCTCCTGAGTTATAGGATAACGCACCTGCGTTATGGTGCTTTAAGCCTTACCGGCTAGGTGAGTTAAAGGGACGTTAACGTGGTGAGGCAAATTTTTAACACAGCGTTATGCTGCGTTTTGAATTAAAAAAATTACACTTTGGCCCTTATAATCTTTTATATTTTTTGAATTCCAAAAACCAAAAATTACAAAACACCCCATATGATTTAAAATTCAAACCATAATTTAAAATTCATTATCGAATACAAAACAATACGAATACATAAATCATCCAACGATGGTCATAAAGCTTTTATATAGACTGGTAATTGTCGATGAGATCTGACTTCTCCTCCCACACTTGCAACACTTGTTCCCTAACCATCTTCAAGGCGACATGAAGTTGCAGATATGTTTCATCATTTCTTAATAGAGTTTCTAGACCGACTGTGATAGCTGTATGGTCTTGAGGCAGCGCATGCAACCTTATACACTGGCTTGTTTATACACACACAAACACACATAAAATTTATTAAGTCACTACACAACAATGTCTCGCAAAGACTTCTTGTTAGGAATACAAATATTTCTATAAAAGACTTGGTCACCTAAATGATGTAATAGCATTAAGATAGCTCGTAGTTAGTTTGTTATTTAGTTAAGATTAGTTTAAGTAACATCGTGGATGAAGGACGGGTCTTTACCCACTGTATGCCTGATCCACATCCCGGGTGTGGGCGTTTTATTTCTTTGTATAAATACCCATCTCCCACCAAGGGAGAGGGTTGGACCTTCTCATTCAACTAATCTAATCTTTCTAGTTTTCTCTCATTCTCTTAAGGTTCCCACTTTTCTTTCTACTCTTCTTATTTCTAATGCCACATACCACCATGATTTACATGTTTGGAACTTAGTGTTTATCCTACAAATGGTATCAAGAGCCAAGGTTTCATCTTAGGGCCTTGAAGAATCGGATTTGGTGTGGTTTTTGTTAGTTAGAAAAGTTTTTCTTGGTAAACATCTTGTTTTGATCTTTCTAGTATTATATGATATGTTATGGGTGTACTTTTGTGATTAGTGGTGTTAGTACTACATAGTTTTTCAGTTGGTTATGCTATATTATACATCAGTTTGAAGTTGTGATTAATTTTGGGTCATATTCATACTAGCGGTTTCCTATTTCTGTTTTAGTATTCTTGGTAGCGGTTTGTTCCTAATTCTTGCTGTTTGCCTGTTAGTGAGTACTTTATTGGGTATAAGGACAAAACGCAAGATAGTGATGGCTTTGGACTGTTGTGACTAGTGATTTATTCTATCAACTAGTGGTAGCGGTTTGGGTTAGCTATTGGTGTTAGCGGTTTGCTCCTGCGTCTTCCTCAGCTCAGCGTTTATCTACTAGCGATTAAATCATCTTGCGGTTTGCTATTATTAGCGTTTAACTCAGTTGTGATTACCTCTTCCAACGGTTTGCTTCATTTAGCGGTTACCATTGCCTGGTCTAGCGGTTATCTTGTTCCAGCGACTACCTCAGGACTGCGGTTACCTATTGTTAGCGGTTTGCTCTCACTAGCGATTACCTATACTTTTTAGCGTTTAACTAAGTAGTGAGGTTCTTATGATTGGTTAATCATTTGTACTTGGTGTTGTTGTAACTTAAGTCGTTTTGATTATTCTGATTGTGATCTGACGTTGTGAGTTAACTCTTACGACTTGACTAATTTCAATCGGATATAGTGTGACTTGACTTGTCGCGACGTGACACTTAGTGCAAATTGTGACCCATTTACATCATGTCTATTTCTTATGATTTAGTGATACCTGAAATTCTCAAATTATACAACATGGTTGACGAACATATGACTTCTAATCCTTCACAACAAATCAACATACTTGTGCCTAATAATTCTTCAATGGAACCTTCGTGCTCGGATCCTCAAGAGAATGTGACTCATCAGCCAAGTAAACTACTTGATGATGCAAGGGAATGCCACATTGAATGCTTTAGACTACTTCATTCACACCTCTCGGTACTGTTAGAGGGAAATGGATTCAAAATGGGATTCGAACGTGCATTTACAACTCTCTTCGGTCAAGATGTTCAAACTTTCACAGACATAATGATTCTTAATTTGGATCAATTACGACAACAACTGGACCAAGAAGAATCTTCCAATATTGGACCCATGGCAGCCCTCTGTGTGCTCAACAAACAACTACAGAGGTTCATCGATTCAAAATCTGCTATGATATATGACTATGAGAGTCAGATGACTATGAAGTGTTTTGCTGACCACACGAAAATTGATGTTTACACATTCAGAGACATATTACTCCAACACATGGATAAGGTTAAGGGGTACATTGAGGAAAGGGCAAAGCACAAACTGGAGTATGAAGACCGGGTGAAGGCACATCGGGAACAATCAAGTGATGATATTGCTTATTTGGGTAAAGCATCAGATGTTGTGTCAGTCATCACTGAATGCAAGGAATTTGAAGCTGATAAGATTGACACTACTGGAAATTTAGTGACACGTGCTACACATGATATTGATGCAGAGTTCAGACCGGTTAATGTACTTGGTTCAAGTGATGAGGTACCCTTAATTGATCAACATAATATGCTCTCAAATGAATGTCAGCATACTGATCAAATTAAATCTATTTATGACACAAATCTGTTGGAAAATACTGACAGTTTAACCGCCTCTAATTCAACAAATATGTGTCATAAAGAGGGAGAAAGTGATCTGTATGCTGAACATAATGATGCTTCAAGTTCTCTGCTTAAGGCTGAGTTTTCTAAAACAAAGGACATGGTTGAAAAAAAAGTTTTTAATCAACTTTTAAAAAGATTTTCACAACTTGAAAAATATTGTAATTCACTTGAAATTGCAATACAACAAAAGGAAGAAAGTATTCAAACTTACAAACCATGTATGAATCCAGAATTGCCTGAACTTCTTGAATATTTCGTGATAAACGATTTGAAAACTTAGCTATAAGCCAAGGACTTAACGATCAACAACTTGAAAGACCGAATTAATATGTATGAGAAAAGTAATAAAGCCAAAGTTAAAAATGACATTAATGCAATTCAATGTAAAAATGGCTAAATTACTTAAGGAGAATGAGACTTTGAAACAACAATGTGACTCAATCAAAGAAATAAAAGCTAAGACTATAGAACAGACAATCTCTTTGTTAGCTAAAAACAATGATCTCATTGCTCAACTTCAGGAAAAGAATTCCACAATTGCAGGATTAAAGAAAGTGCTAAGTAATGTTACAGGGAATTGTGCAAATTCTAAGTTTGCAAAAACATCAATCTTGGGAAAACCAGTTTTAAAATCAAGTAGAAACCAACGTGTTGTTAGACAACCAAATGCATTCATTTCTGAACGACCAAAATCCTCGAAAACCCGGTTTGTCTCCCAAGTTGATGAGAAATGTATTTTGATTAAATCTATCTCTGCACAACTTAAATCTTATGATCTGTCGGACAACACTCAGGCTAAGTCTCGTACTCATATACCATATGGTAATAGTGTCATCTCTAATGTCGTAAATTCCCAGTCTACTAGGATCAGAAATGTTTACATACTTGTAAGGCCTTTAAGACATAGACAATGGAGGGTTGGATACAAAACCAATCACCATAAAAATGTCAGAGTGCATGAAATACCATACAGGTTTAGATCCTCCTTTAAGTGGGTACCAACGGGAAGGACATTCATGATGAATGATAACAAATGGACATGTGTGTGTAAGCCTACATCATATTACATGAATCACATGGAATTTCCCAACGACTTGAGTGAGAGTTTTATGAATATCCAAGTGTGGCGATCGAAGGCACTGAAATCTCCTATGAAAGGAGATCAGATCACTCTATAGTGATTTATGCTCTTTTGGACTCCTGTTTACCTCTTCTCAGGACTCGGTCTTTAATTCTCACTGTTGGAATGAACGCCGATGTTTATTCTCTCCGTATCATTGTATACTTGGTTTAAAAATGCGCGCATCATTGCGCAAATTGCACGCATCATTGCATTGCATTTGAAATTTCGCATCATGGTACATAATGCGAAGCCATCCCAAATTGCGCTCGCAATTGACCGCAATTTATAGCATTTGTCGCAATTAGCGCAATTTATAGCATTGTCGCAATTAGCGCAATTTGGAATTTGGGATAATTTGTAAAATAAAACCATTTTTACAAAGACGAACTATTTTAATGAGGACCTTAATTCTTGCCCTTCATCTAAATTACCCCATTTTTATTTCATTCAAGCTCCTAATGGTGTGACTGATTCTACAAAGTGGGTAAATTCTTACTTTAATGCATAATCGAATAGTTTTCTACCTCCTGTTGTGTGATTCAAGTTGTAAACTCATGTTCTTCTTTGATTGCAATAACCACATATGTTATATCATTAGGTAAAAAGTGAGTTAATTTCTCTAATTCAATGCTAGCCCTCATATGTTGTTCAACTTTGATTAAACATTATGATTCTTTGTTACTGATATAACTTATAACTCGTAAGTATACTTTTAAAATGGAGTCTAACATCATGACATAAATTAATTTCAAAACCGTGAGTCTCACGAGTGACATACTTATGGCTAGGTGGTTTATTAAATGGATTATTGGATGAATTTAAATATGTTAATTATTTATTTATAAGCTATTACATTTACTTGGTACCTGGTAAAAATATACTATGTATAGATAATACATTTAGTTTTTTAATACTAAACACATCTCGTCTAAATTGCGCTCGCATTCGCATCACGCATCACGCATCGGCCTCTAAGACGTTGAGCGCATTGGATCGCAAAACGCAATTTTAAACCAAGATTGTATATATTCTTTTTGTTTTGATTCAACCACTCATGCACACCTATTGCTTTTCATGGTATCTTTCTTGTGAAATATGTTGCTATTGTTGTAATGATGCTTTCTGATGTCTATCTGGTCTAAATTACTGCCTAGTCGATTGTCTTAGTATGTGTTTCTTGTATTTGTTTTGTTATCTATGTTCTTTTTGAAACTCTAGGGACTGTTTTGTAGTTTCGAATATGGTCGGCTAGGTGGTTATTAAGTACAAGGACTAGATATGCCATTAATAGATAGTTACTTTTGATCATATATAGTTTCAAACTAGCGGTTAAGTCACAACTTTTGCAAAAATACTTTCACTATTCTCAAAACTCACAACCTAATCTCTAAGCTACTCCCTCGCTACCACGATCTCTATCATTATTATTAAGTCACCTAGGTTAGTTTGATTGCTATCACTTTGATTTCACTTAAATCTTTTTGTTACATGCCTAACCTTATGTCTCGTAATGACTTTAATTTAGGTGGAGGGTATCATCGATCGCGTCACACTTAATAGTAATCTCAATAGGTTAGCTTGATATTTTTTGTGACTGAGATTGTGTGTACATGATTGCGATTTACGTGTATTTGATTTTAAGTGTACATGTTTGTGTTTAAGTGGGTAATACGATTTATTGATCTTAACGAGTAGGTTGGTGGTGTGATATGCAATGGTTATGGATCATGTGTTGGAATTATGCCTTGTTCTGTTCTCTATACCTTTCCTGGTTGCTGATTTGTTGGATACATGCTTTTGTTATTGTGTTTGTCGATTGTGTGACTGCTTGTGTTGTGTTGTTCCTGATAGCGGTTAGAGCATATTCTTGATTGCGGTTTCCTATGTTATTCTTATTAGCGATTAAATCTATTACCGGTTAACTCCTTTAGCCTTTAACTCGTTTAGCGGTTATCTTTTGTAGAGTGTAACCTTGTTAGCGTTTAAATCTGTGTAGCGGTTACCTGAGTTAGCGTTTAACCCTGGTAGCGGTTATCTTTGACAGCGATTAACTCATCTTAGCGAGTAACATGTTAGTGGTTAACTTTGAAAGCGATTAACTATATTGGCAGTTACCTTGTTAGCGAGTTACTCTGTTTGCGATTATCTATAGTTAGCGTTTAACTCTGATAACGTTTAACTATTTTAGCAGTTAACTTTTTAGCGAATAACTCTGATAGTGGTTAAATCTGATTTGCGTTTAACTCTGGTTAACATCTATTCCTGTTAGCGATTAACTCTTTAAGTGGCTATCTAGTTTGCGAGTTGCTATGTACCTAGTTCAGCAATTTAGTTTGTCAGTGATGCTTTGTGCTTTGATCAGTATTGTATTAGTTTGATTTAGGGCTGAGCAAACGGACCGGCCGGACCGGACCGACCGACAAAACCGACCGGACCGAGACCGACCGGACCGGACCGACCACATTCGGTCCGGTCCTCGGTCTAAGCTTTTTGCCAAATTCGGTCTCGGTCCGGTCGGTCCGGTCCGGTCCGGTCCGGACCGACCAAAAACCCGAAAAAACTTGCCTAATTGGACCGGACCGACCGAAGACCGACCGGACCGAGACCGGACCGAGACCGGACCGACCATATTCGGTCCGGTCTCGGTCTATGGTTTTCCGGTTCTCGGTCCTCGGTCCGGTCCGGTTTTCGCCCGATGCTCAGCCCTAGTTTGATTGCTCATATTTGCCATTGATACGCGGGATTGCGCCCTCGCAATAGGTTTTACCTCTCAAGGGATCTTGAGAAGCTTGCAATCCCCGCCAGGCAGTGTACCTGATTGTTGTAGTATAGTATAGTGACAAGTACCGGGAGATTGCTTGTTCAACTCAGGAATAGTTTTTGCTAGGATTAGAAAGTCTACTAAACTAGGTCTAGAGGTGAGGGATGATTCTTTTTGTATTTTTTATATTTTATGAAAGCAAGTAAAATCTCGGGTTTTGAAAGAGAGGGCGGAATTAGTTGCTAGTCAACTAACCCAATTAACTAAAGATGCAATAAAAATAAAAATAAAAAGAAATGAAATAAATTAATGTAATTATGTAGTGGAAACAATAATGAGAAAAGATGTGTTTACTTAGATTTCATTACTCCCTAGATATCTTTTACCAGTTGATTAGCTTGTTACAATTGCATGGATGACGGGTTATATTCCTTAATAATAGTCGTAGGTCCGTGTACAATATTCCCTAACTCTATAAGCTCCTACTTCACTCCTATGTCGAGCCGACTAAAAGCTCCTAACATGGGATCACTAGAATTCACTTATGCATTAAATACAACCAAAAATCGTAGTACACCTCCGATCATGTTTCTTAAGACGTTCAAGCAAGTTATCAATAGAAGTCTGCCAGTTTTCTTAAGCCTAACATCGAATACAATCATCCACAACAATTATAAGCAAACCATCAACCAATAATCAACATCTAGGTTTCACTACATCTAAGCAAACACAATAAAAACCTAGCCTAACATGTTAAAAGAAAGACAAGCATAAGATAGAATCACACAACACACAGACATATCGTATGATTATTGGAAAACTTATCATCAATTAAGCATGGATGGAACAAGGGTTGAAACCCTTATTTATACATAAAATTCGTCTAGGGTTTAAGCTCTCCAAAGTTCTCCTAATGTTCCACCCTTTACAATGAAAAATTGGAAAAATATATATAGATAATACATCCTGACGGCGTCACGTTGTAGTGTCTGACGTCGTCAACTCGCCGCCAAATTAAGGATCGTATTGCCTAGATCCAATCTTGACGCCGTCAAGAAGGAATTATGCTCTGGGCCGTCACATACATTTTGACCCTGACGGCCTTGGTGACGCCGTCAGGTCAATTGCACTAAAAATGTTCTGGGTCGTCTTGTGTATTTTCCACTTCGACCTCTTTTGCCAAGCTTAACGCTATCATGTGTGAAGTCTTGACGTCGTCAGGTACTGTTCCCAGCAAGGATTTTGAGACTTTGCCGTTTTCTTCACTTTTATGCTCCAAAAATGTCAAAAATGCTTCCTTTTCCAGATTTCTTCTCGTTACTTTTGGAGTGAATTCTGGAAAAGGAAGCATTTTTGACCTTTTTGGAGCATAAAAGTGAAGAAAACGGCAAAGTCTTAATTTTCCTTGATGGGAACAGTACCTAACGGCGTCAAGAATCTTCATGTGACGGCGTCAAGAGTAATACAAGAGGTGGAAGTGGATAAAGTCCGTGAAGATCCAGAAGAGTTTTACACTATGGACATGACGGCGTCACCATAGGCCGTCATGGTACAAATACATGTGACGGCCCAGAGTAGAAGTACACATGACGGCATCAAATCTGGATCTAGGCAATCCGATCTCATTATGGTTGACGAGTTGACGGCGTCAGAAATTCCTTCTTGACGCCGTCACCCTGTTAAATCTATATATAGTTTTGCAATTTTCATTCATTGAAGAGGAACAAGTAGGGTGTAACTTTGGAGAAACCCTAGTACGAATATTACTGCTTTTTCAAGGGTTTTTACCCTTTGAAACCTTTCATGTCAATTTGAGATAAGTACTCTTTCAATTCATTTAATATGTCTATGTGTTGTTTGAATATATCATACGCTTGTCTTGAATTCAACATGCTTGGCTAGATCTCTTTTGTGTTTGCATAGATGTAGTGAAACCTAGATGTTAATTATGGGTTGATTGTTTGTTTATAGTCGTTACGGATGATTGTATTCGATGTTAGGCTTAAGAAAACTGGCAGACTTCCATTGGTGACATGCTTGAACGTCTTAAGAAACATGATCAGAGGCGTACTGTGATTTTTGGTTGTATTTAATGCGTAGGAGAATTCTAATGATCCCATGTTAGGAGCTTCTAACGGCTCGACATAGGAGTGAAGTAAGATCCTATAGAGTTAGGGAATATTGTACACGACCCTACGACTGGTATTAAGGAATATAACTTGTCATCCATGCAATTGTAACAAACTATCAACCTGTAAAAAATATCTAGGGAGTAATGAAACCTAAGTAAACACAACTCTCCCTATCATTGTTCACACCACTAGGCTAATTAGCTTTATTTTCATTTCTGTTATTTTATTTTGATTGCATCTTAGTTATTGGGTTAGTTGATTAACAACTAATTCCGCCCACTCTTTCAAAAACCCAAGATTTTAATTGCTTTCATAAAATATAAAAATACAAAAAGAATCATCCCTCACCTCTAGACCTAGTTTTTAGGCTTCCTAGCGACACTATTCCTGAGTTGAACGATCAATCCCCCGGTATTTGTCAATATACTATACTACAACGATCAGGTACACTGCCTGGTGAGGGTTGTAAGCTTTTCGAGATCCCTCGAGAGGTAAAGCCTGGTGCGATTCCCACATATCAAGTTTTTGGCGCCGCTGCCGGGGAATAGTTATTGTCTAGGTTAGGATTTCTTTTTATTAGGTCTACTTGCTAGATTCCTTTCTAGTAAGATTTTATTTTTATTTTTAGGTTTTCTTTAGTCTATCTTATTTCTTCGTGTCTTTGTTCGTAACCTTTACCATCCGACATCATGGAAGGTGGTAACATCTTTGAACCCATCAACCCACCACAACAAAACCACCCACAAAACCCACCACTAGGAAACCAACCTCTTAGGCCCCGAACCCTAGGAGAGTATTCCCGTCCTAGCCACCAAGGCTATCGAAACACTATTGAGCTCACCCAAGGAGCCAATGTGTCCCCCTTGCAATCCGACACCATCCGATTGGTGCAAAGTGGATGTGCATTCCATGGACTTCGTTCCGAAGATCGCAACCAACATCTCAAGGATTTCCTTAAAATCGTAGATTCTATAGACCTTGATGTTACAACTAGAGAGTCGACCCGATTACGCCTATTCCAATTCTCTCTACGTGAACAAGCTAGTCAATGGCTTGAACGATTACCCGCAGGATCCATCACCTCATGGGATGATCTCACCGCTCGTTTCCTTGCTCAACCTTTCCCACCGGGGAGAACTACCAAGCTTAGAAATGATATCTTGATGTTCCAACAACGTCAAGGTGAAACTCTATATGAAGCATGGACTCGTTTCAAGGACTTACTCCAAAAAGTCCCTCATCATGGCATAGATCTTTGGCTCCAAGTCCAAATCTTCTATGACCATATCGATCTCTCCACAAGGCGAACCATTGACCAATCGGCCGGTGGTAAGCTATGTGATATAAGTGCGGAAGAATCATGGGAACTCATAGAAGATCTTGCTCTCTATGACAACGAAAGTTGGAATGATCCCCGTGATTTGAATAAAACAGTCAAGGCAATATCTTTGCCTTTGAACAATTCTAGCTCTCCCGACCGTAGGATCATGGAACTTGAGGACCAAGTCAAGTTTCTCATGAAATCTTACGAAGCTCCTAAACCTTCAAGCCAAGTGAACAAAATCACTTCTTCATGCGAATTATGTAGTGGTCCCCATGACATTCGTGATTGCGTGGAACTCCCCATAACAGCTTTTGCGGACTATGCATCCTCGCGTACCGACGAAGCGGGAGACTGGTGGTACACTTTCAAACCCGAGCCAAACCCTTACGGTGATTCCTACAACCCTTCTTGGAAAAATAACCCGAACCTTAGGTGGAAACAAAGCCAAAACAATTCTTCCAATCCGCCTAATCGTTACCAACCAAACGGTCCACCCTCCAACCGTACTTTCAACAACAATCCTTCTAATAACTATGGTAGTGCCATCAACCTTGAAGGGTTGATGTCCAAGTTTATGGTATCTCAAGAAGCTCGCATAGCTAAGTTTGAAACCGAATTCAATCAACAACAAACGGAGATGACCAATAAGATTGACAACTTGTTGAAAGCCCTCAACAACCAAGCGCTAACTACACCGAGAAAGGACACTAGGGATGCTAATAGCGGAATCCAAATTAAGGACCCTTCGTCATCCAAACACGTCCACTTTGTCAATGTTGTCACTATTAAGCCAAAAGATAAAGATATAGAAGAAAGTGACAAGGATGAAGTTGGAGTAGAAACCGAGACTAGGGATGAAATTAAGGAAGTTGAGGTTAATAAGGGAGAAAAGTTAGAGGAAGTAGAAAACGTAGAAGAGTACTTTGATAAATTGCCCACCAAGGAAGAACGGGAATATCACAAGGATTTATTCGATGATCCCGAGACACCATATATCCTTGGTTGACCCCTTATTAAAGTAGGTGATCCCTCTAACATCAACATACCATGCAACATTGGGCATATGCATGTATGGAAAGCTTATATCAATCCTAGGTCTCCTATAAACATCATGACTAGGACTTATTATAATTGGGTAATGAAGAAGCAACTTGGTTATAGGATGATGCCCCGTAAGAATTTGATAAGTAATTTTGTTGGAAGAGTGAAAGGATTGCATGTAGGAAACTTTACTTATGTGACCGACTTTGTGATAGTGGAGGATACTCGTCCGGTGATAGATGATTGCCTAAGTCAAGTAGTGTTCGAAAAACCATTTGTTGAGGCCTCTAAGATGAGTTATGATCCGACTCTAGGGATAGTTAGATTCAAGGAAGAGAATGATGAGATTGCTTACCAAATGCCCTATAAGATTGAACAATACCGCCTCCTATCAAACCTAGAAAAGGAACACAAACAAGCAGTTTACTATAGGAATGATGAGGATAGACGTAGAAGAGTAGAATATGTTATGAATAGAATACTTGGTTTCTACAAAGAATGCTTGCAACTAGGTCCGGAATACAAAACTAATATTGGAGATGACCTAGACAATGAGACCAACGATGAGGTCACGTAATTGCCCATGACCTTGAGTCTAGCTACAAGACTCGTAAATAAAGAAAAGCGCTTCTTGGGAGGCAACCCATGTTTTGTGTGTTTTTATTTTTATTTGTTTGATGTTATTTGTTTCCGTATGCGTGTCTTATTTTTATTGTTGGTAGATTATGTTTCAAATTAAACTGTGAAAATGCTTTATTTTGTTGTTTAACTTCGTCTTAACTTCATACAAAGGTATTTCACAAAAGATAAGTGCAAGGGGAAACCCCAAATATGTTTTTAAGAACGAAATTGATCATGATTCTCCACAATATTAAATGGACATGTGTATTAGTATTTGTTAGAGTCAAATGCTTGCATCGAGTCATAATGATGTTTTACAGGATTTTCCAGGAAGTAGGACATAAGTTTTTCCAGAAATTTTCTGGAAACTTAACGTAAAGATTTCTGCAGGTCACTTCTGACAGCGTCAGGGGTTAACTCCTGACGGCGTCATGTGTAAAATTCTGGAAATTTTGCTAGTTTTGTTTTTCAAATGGAGTCTTAAAGTTTTTGTTAATTCTTTAGTTTTATAAACTCCAGGAAATCTGCAAACATTCATTCCACAAGCATTATATCTTAATTTGTTTTCTAGGACTTGTTAGTATATATAGATTGCCGCCGATTTTACGCGAGATTGCCTTGTTTGTTTTCTCAGGTTTAACAGGTTACATATGACAAGAAGATGATTTATATTATTGGAAGGGAAGCTTTGATTGTTCATTTTCTTGGAGGAAGATCTAACCTTGTTACCACACTATCCACACCGAACGAATCAGGGGAGTATTTGATTTCATTCTTTTACCTATTTCACTTTTAGATTCTTTAATTGAACATTGGGGACAATGTTCATCCTAAGTGTAAGGGGAGGGTAAATGATGATACCTTACAGGATACTATTGCACTTGAGTTTGTTTGTTTGATGGTAGGTGTGTGATGAGGCGAAAAATGATCCGTTTTTAGGGGGTCATTTAAGCCCGAAATTGAATTTATTTAATCAAATATTGCCCTAAATCGTTCCTTTTGTGATTTTAGGTACTTTGGGAGTGAAATCTGGAAAAGGAAGCAATTCGGACGTTTTTGGAGCACAAAAGTGAAGAAAACGCCAAAGACTTAATTTTCCATGCTGGGAACAGTGTGTGACGGCGTCAAGAGTACTTTCTTGACGGCGTCAAGAGTAAAAACCATGACGACCCAGTACAGAAATGAAGGCGTCACAAGTAGAGCGTCAAGAGTTAAATGTGTGACGGCCTGCAAAAATGGACAACATGACGGTGTCAGATGTAGATCAAGGCAGTCCGAGGATTATTTTGGCAGCGAGATGACGGCGTCACCCATTTGTTCTTGACGCCGTCAGCCTCTAATATCTATATATAGTTTTCTAATTTTCATTCATTAAAAAGGAACAAGTTTGGAGAAACCCTAAGGCCGAACCATATACGAATTTTACAGCTTTTCAAGGGTTTTCAACCCTTGAATCCTTACATGTGTTATTGAGATAAGTCTTTGCTTAATTCAATCAATATGTCTATGTGTTGGTTGTCTATATCTTGTGCTTGTCTTGATTCCACCATGCTAGGCTAGATTTATCTTGTGTTTGCTTAGATATAATGAAACCTAGATGTTGATTATGTGTTGATTACTTGTTTATGGTTGTATTGGATGAATGATTTCAATGTTAGGCTTAAGAAAACTGGCAGATCTCCAAATGGTAACATGCTTGAACGTCTTAGGAAACATGAATCGATGTGTAATAGGTTTTATTGGTTGTATTTAATGCATGAGTAAATTCTAATGATCCCATGTTAGGAGCTTCTTGCAGTCTCGACATAGGAGTGAAGTAGGCACTCATAGGATTGGGGAAGTAAGTACGCCACCCCATGAATGGTATTAAGGAATACAATCCGTCATCCACGCAACTATAACAAGTAATTAACGTGTAAAAGATATCTAGGGAGTAGTGAAATCTAAGTAAACACATTTCTCCCACTTATTGCTCACAACCTTAGTTTAATATAGTTTATTTTCATTTTTAGTATTTTATTTTGATTGCATCTTAGTATTTGGTTAGTTGACTAGCAACTAATTCCGCCAAAATCCTTCAAATCCGAGATTTTAATTTGCTTTCATAAAAATATAAAAATACAAAAAGAATCATCCCTCATCTCTAGAACTAGTATTTAGGTTTTCTAATCCTAGCGACACTATTCCTAGCTGAACGATCAATCCCCCGGTACTTGTCACTATACTATACTACAACGATCAAGTACACTGCCTGGTGGGGGTTGTAAGCTTCTCAAGATCCCTTGAGAGGTAAAGCCTGGTGCGATCCTCACGCATCAGTGTGTAATAAAACTATGAGAAATACTTGTTAGTGTAATTTTAGCGCCAAATTTAAAATTTTTCACAACATTTAGGAGTGAAACTTTAGCCTTAGCAAGCGTCTCATGGATAGGAGTAGTATGACTAGCACAAAACCGTACCATTCAGAAAAATTTTCCACCCAAGTATGTGAGGTTCGCCTTTAGATTTGATAGGAAAAACATTTATTATTAATGCTTGCGTTAGTGATGCATCCCGAGACCGCTAGTGAGACTACATTCGTGTAGTAGGATTTACTACATGATAAGAGGCATTAGGATCACCCTTGTGTGAAACCCGTATCATAATTACTTGACCATTTAAGTCATATTATTTGGCTAGTAAAGTCAATTAATTTTTCCCACACCTTAGCGTTGTATTCATTTTTAGTACACGAAACCCCTCGTACACCCCTCCGAGCCTATCTTTTCGTTTCTAACTTTAAGCATCTTACTTAAAGGAAGAATTTGTTACAACCCACTTAAATGTACACCCAAATCGCCTTAGCCTTCGTGTATGCACTCATCTTTAGTGCATTATTGTTACATGTTTAAACCCTTAGTTAATTATCTAATTGATTACATGGTTACTAAGTCGAGTCATATCCTTGTACATATAGTTTTGGGACGATTGGGACTCATGGGTAAAGTACTTATGTTATGGAGTAATGGGGAGGAACATTATTTATTACCCCCATATGTGCGTTAATCTTAAAAGTACTCCAAGTGTTTTGATTATCTTGATTCGAGTCATTAGATTAGTTTATTGTAAAGTATGTTAAAATTCAAGTGTAGGGGGAATGTTCATTCCCTATGATGTATTATTTTGGATGGTAGGGTAAGAGTCTATGGAAAAAAAAATCAAAAAAATTAAGAAAAAAAAAAGAAAAAAAATAATAGAAAAAGAAAAGAGAAAAACATACGGACTACCATACCGTTTCATTCTATGTTTATTTTATGTTTTTGTTATTTTTGATTTATTAGCTTAAGTCAAGTCTAGTCTTGGCTTAGCAACGCCATATTGTACATGTAATTAACCAAGATTATTAACTCGCCACCAGTAAAGATTGCCTTTATCCAACAAAACCGTGTATTTCATATCCTTACACCTAACGTTATAACCCTTTAAAAGACCTCTTTGATAGTTTATCTTAGGTGCTTACGCCATGTGGTGGAAGTTTGATCCTTTCCCAAGCCTATGGTAATATATTTTGCTATAACAGGTAGTGAGAGATGTTTTTCATTTCCATATTGTGATATATACTTTATTACACCCGAGAGATGTGAGTATCTAAACACTATTTGTGAGGTGCTAGTATATGACCTCCGTGCTTGTCTTCGGTCTTTAGTGGAATGATTATTTGTTGTAATTACTTTTTATATTAGTGTTAAATGACCCCTAACTTGTATTTTGATTAGAATAAAAGCGCATTTGCTTGAGGATAAGCAAATCTCAAGTGTAAGGGTATTTGATGAGGCAAAAAATGAACCATTTTTAGGGGGTCATTTTAGCCCGTATTCGAATTTATTTGATCAAATATTGCCCTAAATCGTTCCTTTTGTCATTTTAGGTACTTTTGGAGTGAATTCTGGAAAAGGAAGCATTTTGGACGTTTTTGGAGCATAAAAGTGAAGAAAATGGCAAAGTCTTAATTTTCCTTACTGGGAACAGTACCTGACGGCGTCAAGAGTAATACAAGAGGTGGAAGTGGATAAAGTCCGTGACGATCCAGAAGAGTTTTACACTATGGACATGACGGCGTCACCATAGGCCATCATGGTCCAAATACATGTGACGGCCCAGAGTAGAAGTACACATGACGGCATCAAATCTAGATCTAGGCAATCCGATCTCATTATGGGCGACGAGTTGACGGCGTCAGAAATTCCTTCTTGACGCCGTCACCCTGTAAAATCTATATATAGTTTTGCAATTTTCATTCATTGAAGAGGAACAAGTAGGGTGTAACTTTGGAGAAACCCTAGTACGAATATTACTGCTTTTTCAAGGGTTTTTACCCTTTGAAACCTTTCATGTCAATTTGAGATAAGTACTCCTTCAATTCATTCAATATGTCTATGTGCTGCTTGAATATATCCTACACTTGTCTTGAATTCAACATGCTTGGCTAGATCTCTTTTGTGTTTGCTTAGATTTAGTGAAACCTAGATGTTAATTATGGGTTGATTGTCTGTTTATAGTTGTTATGGATGATTGTATTCGATGTTAGGCTTAAGAAAACTGGCAGACTTCCATTGGTGACATGCTTGAACGTCTAAAGAAACATGATCAGAGGTGTACTATGATTTTTGGTTGTATTTAATGCGTAGGAGAATTCTAATGATCCCATGTTAGGAGCTTCTAACGGCTCGATATAGGAGTGAAGTAGGATCCTATAGAGTTAGGGAATATTGTACACGGCCCTACGACTGGTATTAAGGAATATAACCCGTCATCCATGCAATTGTAACAAACTATCAACCTGTAAAAGATATCTAGGGAGTAATGAAACCTAAGTAAACACAACTCTCCCTATCATTGTTCACACCACTAGTTTAATTAGCTTTATTTTCATTTCTGTTATTTTATTTTGATTGCATCTTAGTTATTGGGTTAGTTGATTAGCAACTAATTCCGCTCACTCTTCCAAAAACCCGAGATTTTAATTGCTTTCATAAAATATAAAAATACAAAAAGAATCATCCCTCACCTCTAGACCTAGTTTTTAGGCTTTCTAATCCTAGCGACACTATTCCTGAGTTAAACGATCAATCCCCCGGTACTTGTCACTATACTATACTACAACGATCAGGTACACTGCCTGGTGGGGGTTGTAAGCTTCTCGAGATCCCTCGAGAGGTAAATCCTGGTGCGATTCCCACGTATCACTCCTTATACCAAGCATTCGATTCACCAAACTAATTATCTTAAGTCTCCAACGATCCCTTCACTTTCACCCTAGAGAAGGATCGGCTCTCCATCAAACCTCTGATGAAAATACAGTGGGATATCTTAAGTATACTGCTAAAGATACATCCCAAATAATCTTTGGTATGGCAATTCCCGATGCTCTACTCACTCGCGACATACTCACTGATCCATACTACGATGAGTATATTAAACTTCTGAAAGAAAGTCAGGAAGCATCTGCTATTGAACAATCTCAGTCCACCAAGTCTGAGAAGACTCCATCGAAGAAACGCAAGGGAGTGTCTACTTCTGCTTCTTCTTTTGGCGGTACTAAAAAGGTTAAACGCACCACTGGGAGCAAGAAGCCCTACTCCAAGAAACCCATGTCTAAGGAAAGTAATCCAGAAGAAACTCCTAGCACCGTACAAATACCACTATCAGAAGCAGAAATGATTCAACGGGCAACAGAGGAAAGTCTGAAAGATGTTTACATGCCATCGGTACCTCCAGTAAGTGGGGTTAGCATCAAAGAACCCGAATCGGGAAAATTACAACAGTTGCAACATGTAGAGGGTAGAGGTAAGGAAGTTGCAACTGAAGAACAGGCCACACAAACACTCCTTAAAATATCATTACCAGCTTCCAAATCTACAACCTCACAATTTATCCTTAAAAGGCGTTCTCCAGAGCCATCTAATGTCAAAGACTTGTCAGACAAAACCATGCCACATTCACCAAGCTTAGTACACCAAGCCAACTCAAGTGAGTCTGAGACTGACACTAACTCATCACAAAAAGGCGATGACTCTACTTTAAGAGATGTCACTAGTGACAAGCCCGTTACTGATAAAGCTGGTGTGACTGAGACACCATTAGATCCTCTTCATGACGAATTTGTGTCCACTGCTTATCGTAACATACAGGGTAATCTCAAGCTCAAGACTGATGATCCCAAGCTTGCAGTGAAACCTGACAGCTCAACTGGAACTCTTGCTTCTTTCAAGAATCTTGACGCATATGGAGATCAGTTCCTGATGGATAAGCCCAATGAATCTGAGGTGGAAAAATCAGGCGATGAACGTGAAGAAGTCGTCTCAATGGTGGATGTCACTATCACTCAAGACACTTCTCTCATACTTACCTTGGCTGCTCCAACTCCTGCCACAGTACCCACTACTACTGGTATATCTCAGGGCACTGCAACCCTCAAAAGATCCATATCCACCACAAAGACCAATACTCCTCTCACCGCTGAAGAAAAACCGACTCCTGGACTTGAGGATGTCATTGATATTACTGCTGGAATCGTACAAGACAATCTCACTATTAATGAGAAGTTGACTAAGCACGAATCAATGTTAAGGAAAATCATGGATCTTGACCTCCCTCAAACTCTCAAGTATCACAATACCAGGATTTCCAAGTTAGAAAACCTCAACATTGATCAGCAAGTGTCCTATGCCATCAATGAACAAGTTGCAGAAGCTGTCAGTATTGCTCTTGAGGCACCTCTCAGATCACGATTCAAGGATTTACCCATTGATGATATGAAGGTAATTTTGCAACACAGCATGTACGAGAGCAACCAACACAAAGGGCATGAAGCACACATCAGATAGTATGAAGCCTTAGAAGCTTCTATCTTGCAAGATAATGCCCAACAGCACGCCAAAGATATGGAAATCAAGCGGAAAAGGAAACAAAGGCATCAAGGTCATCCAAGGCCCACGTCGGACTCACCACCTCATCCTCCTCCACCACCTCCACCTTCTGGGTCTTCAGGACCCACGGGAACATCAGGAAAACCTGGAGGCACTCATTCACATACCACTACTGCACCGCCACCATCCTTATCCAAGAAGCAACATTCGGACAAATCTGCCAAATCAACTCCCTCCAAACGGCCAAGCAGGTCACTTATGCTGCATGGACCGCTGTTGACACTGGCACCACCTCAATCACATCACCAACCAATGATGATGCTGTCATTAATGAAGAGTCCACTGTGCCTCATCCTACTGTTTCATCTGATGAGGATAACGATGATGCTTCCACCTCTCATATCCCTCATAAGAAGGATTGGTGGACATCATTCACCAGAAGTGACTCTACAGATCCATCACCAGTCAACTTGACCAAGGAAGATAAAGAGTCTTGGTGGAAACCCGATGCTGAGCATTCACTCTCTCCTGAGCCAAACTGGGCTATTTCCTCCTCTGATCAGATGACTAGTGACAACAACTGGGCTAATGCCATCACCAGCAGCTTCTTCCTTCCCTCTGAAGACTCCCTGCTAGCACAGACTGGTGATATGGGGACATTTATTGAGTGGTTCTGAGATTATCGAAGCTAACACAAAAGGATCTGGAAGGACCAGCCTTCGAAATCGTCAAGGTCTTTCATCTGGACGTCACTCATCTACAATATCAAATGGAGGAATGCCACAAGATGTTCAATGATATCGTTGATGAAGGGATCATGAAGTTCAACTACAACAATCCACTCCCTCTAGGTGGATCTCCAGGTCATGTCACTATTCAGGCCGAGTTCTTCTTCAACAAGGATCTCGAGTATCTTAGATTCAGCAGCAAGCAATGCAAATCAGCCTGTTTATCACCAAGATGAAAGCTGCTCATTATTAAGATATTGGGTTGGAACAACTTGTACCTAATGGGATGTGGATTACACAAGAATGTAATTATGATGTTGCTGCCTCTCTTGGAATCTCTCACTGGTGGCTCAAGAAACAACAATTCTATGTGGATAGGTTTCAAGCTCAAAGTGATCGTAAATCCGTTCGATCACCACTCCAAATCATCAGTGTCGTCAAGATCCAAATATACCCCATCCACGGATATGACTATCTCAAGAGCATTGTTCTCCGATGAGCTGATTTCAAAGATTATACCATCTCTGAAGGTGATTTCAAGCATCTTCGCCCCAATGACTTCGAAGACCTGTATCTGTTACATCTTCAGGGAAAACTGCATCATCTACCATCTCGAGAAAAGAAGACTCTTGTGTTTGTTGTTCTTCATTGGATCCGGGGTATTGTCATCAGAAAACGTGTCGAAGATTTCCAACTTGGCATCAAAAGTTATCAATCCTAGATCAATCTCACACGGCCCCAATCGGATGTTTCCAACATGGAACTAGTTTGTAACACCCCCAATTCATGATGCAGCGGAATTCAAACTGGGTGTTGCTCGACGGCACAATAGTCACAATAATAGAAAACGAACTCTAATTGAGTCGTTTTAAAAGATTTATCATTCAAATTATATAGATATCAGAGATTACAAAATGAGGTCCCAGATGGTTCCATGTTTACAATTTACATTAAATGAGTTTTTGAATGATAATAAAATTTATAGGCCTCTTGAATATCCGTGCTCCTCTGTGCCAGCCTCGTTCATTATGGACATGAAATACATGCTTAAAACAATCAACACAAAGGTTGAGTGGAATTCGTAGAGTTTGTAGTTAAATCGTTGAACACAATAATCGTAGTGTGAGCTATAGACTCATACTCATAGTTAGAAAACAAAACCGTTATTATTGCACTAAGCTCATGCAATCAAAGCATTAACATCGAACCAAAAATTGGCATTATAGAAGCCCTACCAAGGTAACATTGCCATTATACCTCTAAATCTCAAATATAGTGCATTTGTTTGAACTCGTAGTTGTTCAACACAAATGGGATCCGTCAAACACAATAGATCTATTCACAATATTCGCGCTCACTATAGCTAGTGACTAATGGTTCATGATATAGGGACTTCGAACATGGCAATCGTTACTTAGTGACAATAAAACATAGTCGGGTAGGCATACAATAGAAAACATTGTATTCGAGTAGAAAAATAATAGCATGTATCCCCCCATGGGTTTGTAAAATAGTTAAACAATAGAAAGTGGGGCTACGAACTCACCGTGAGTTATGTAGTAAGTAGTGAAAATGGTAGTTGAATCGCGAAGGTCTCTATGAGCAACCTATAACAGAATGTTGCGACTTAGGTTTGGAGTAATGTCAAAGAATATGAAGAATTGCCTATATATGTCTTGCATTTAGTCCATGATGTAGTACTTAGTATATAGTGTAAGTCTTTGAATAAAAATGGTTTATGTAACATGTATAGTTTGTATATCGCTAACTACCGTTCGGGCCGACATAATTCAGAGGCCACGCAGTAAACGTTCGAGGAGCTAGGACACTTTAATTCGTAAATCCAGCAACTCGTTGATCCGTTTACCCAAATGAAACCCCTCACATGAAGCTCCCTAGTGTTGTAGTATTTGATAAAAATATATAAGTTTTTGATCCGAAAAGTTACATGTCCAAATAATTGAATAAACTTAGGAAAGTTTATTTTAAATGAAAATTGTTATTTCAATGAGTTTCTTAAGTCTAGAAAGAATATTACTTGAAAAGTCTCATGGTCATTTTGATGGAGTAGATCCAAATTGTATGATTATGTTACAACTAACTCTTTAGTTCATGTTTTCGCCTTAGAAGGTTATATGGTCTTTAGCCATGGCTTTGTCGTGACTTTGGTCATTGTCACCATGGTCTTGAGACTCATCCTTGGCCTTAGCCATGATTGGGGTCTTGGCTTTAAGGTCATTAGACCTCTTGGTTTTACTTAACCATAACCAATACATGGTACTTTGGGTATTAAAAGGGGCTGTTAAGAATTTGAAGAAAAAATATCACTCTTTATGTGTTTTCAGGGTTCAAGCTTCTTTGCTCCTGAACGAAAACGTCGTTCCGGACAACTTTCGTGTTTTAACTTTTTGATGAATTGGACCAGAAGGGCCTCTTTCAAAAAGGTCAGATCGCTTACAGCTTGTTTTGGCAGTTTCGGCGTTTTGGTTTTGCTAACTTCTTTTGGTCGTATCTTTTGACTCGTATACTCGTTTTAGGTGATTCAAATTGCTATGTTTTCCTTGTAAAATCCTTTATAACAGTAGGCCAGTGTCTAATATCATGGTTATAATATTTTGGTCATGGTTCTTAATATAAGTCACTAGTTTTCTTGTTTACTTAACATAAGTTAACATATAGTTTCCATAACTTGTTTTAATAGTTTTTATACATCATGAACATAATACAAAGACCATATATAGCATGAATGAAATATAATAAGCATGAAAATGATATTGAGCAAGAAAGTGTGTTAGGGTTTCTTACAACTTTAGGCTTTCTAAGAAAGGAAAGTAACAAGTAAGGATAGGACTTTGATTGAACAAGCTTCTCTAGCTTCCAACTTCTTCAAGCTCTTGACACCAAATTTTGACTACTTGAGAAGGCACTTGAAGTCTCTACAAGACACTTCTTGTGTGGATGGAAGATCACCAAAGGATGGAAGAAACAAGGACTTTGGATCAATCAAAGCTTTACAAGAGTTTTGGAATTGATATGGAACTAGTATACTTGAATAATACTTGAAGTAGAGAGAAAATTATGAATTTTTTTGTGTTTGTGATGGTATGAACGACCAAAGGGGGAGGGGAGGGTTATGTAGGGCCTTGAGAAGGTGCTAGGAAGGTGACTAACCAAGCTTGTTAGCTAAGCCTTGCAAGGTGTTGCAAGATTAGGCAAACTTGGAGCCTAAGTTGCAAGGTGTCATGATCTAGTGAAAGAAAGAGATGAAGAGTCTCCAAGACTCTTCCTATAGTTGGTTAGGATGAGGAGGGGTGACTAAGTGGTTTAAACTTGGTATTATCTGGTTTACGGAGTCAGTTTTGGTACCGGTAATCGATAACAGTAAGTCGTTAAGTCATGAAACTTAAAATGGGGTATCCTAAAAATATGAAACTTATAAATATGTTTAGAACTTATTAGTATAACCTATCTTAGCATATTTAATGAGTGATAAGTTCTATCAGGTTGCTTAAACGCTGTTAAAACTGGAAACGCGGGTCTAAAACGCGTAATTCGCGTAAAACGCTGAACTGGAAAACGTAAAATTCCAAAACTTTTGGAATTTTTTTAAAATGAGAGAAAATCATATTTCTATTGTTTATAGTGTTTTATGGACATATCGGGATGCTAGAATGACGTTTAAATCTAAAAGTATATCTCGGACACGGTTTCGTGATTTTTGCAGAAATGATCCGACGAGTGTCAAACTCTCGGATTATCATTAATATAGTTTAACTTACGAGAATATGAAATAAAAATTTTGGGAGTGAATAGTGAAAGTGAATAGCAAAAATGAATAGTAATCCGAAAATGCGAATTGTTACAGTCTCTACCCCTTAAGGGAACTTCGTCCCGAAGTTCAGTTTATGTCAGGGGTTGAAGCGACGTCGGTGAAAAGATAGGGTTTCTTGTGGCGAATGGTTTCTATGGTAGCTAGTGTTGTACTTTGATTCGTTGTTTCAGTGTATGGCGTAGGATGAGGTTTACTTTTATGTAGGAAAGGTAGAATAAGAGTGATTAATTGTTGTACTCTATCGTATGAATACTTATGAATTTCCTATACTCACACGAAATTTGTTCTAAGATTATAGGTGAAAAGTTTGTTTCTAATAACACATACAGGTGACTGTTCCCAGCATAACATGATCCCTCTTAAATTAGACATAGGTGATCAGGCTATGTATAATTTAGGATCGATAATGTGATGTTCGGTTTAGTCACGTAGTATTGTGTTTCTTAAAAGTTTTAGATGGTACTCAATCTTGTAAAGCTGATAAGGGTGCTTGTGGTGTAACTAAGGATGATTTGAGCTTTAAGAGTGCATCAAGATCTGTTAATAAGCTTGTGGTTGCAACGGTTGTGAAGATAATGATGGTGAAAAGATGAACGAGGCTTGTGTTCTTCATTTTGGTTTGATGAGTTTTAGTGGTTTGAGATGAAGCTGGGTAAAGAAGACATGGGAGATATGATAAGAGGGTTTTTGATAATGGTGTTGTGTTTTCTTCGTTGGCGCCATGATTCTATTATATAAAAGATACGTCGTGAGTAGAGAGTTGTGAAATAAGCATGATTTTTGATGGGAAATGATAGAATAATTACGTTGGAGGTTTGAATCATAACACATGATAGCATAAAGCAAGAGTTTTATTCATAAAACGTTGATTGATTACAAGATTGAAACTTATTACAAGTTTCTTCAAAATCTACTAACTGATGCATTCAGTTTAGTAATTACAACGTTTTACAACTACTGCTAGCTATTACATGGATTCTACAGAGTTTACTAATTGAGTCTATTCAGTTTAGTAGTACAAAAGATAACTAGTATCATAACATTAGTCTATTGCGGGTTAGAAGGTCCTAGCAGCTCTGATTGATTGGCAACTTCTTGGTTTAGTGTATCATGGAGGTACGAGTCGATGAAGTTTGAGAGGCTATAGTGTCCATGCTGACTTTCTTGTTGGATCAATGGTGGTTGTGATACGATCCATAATGAGTGATCCAACTCATCACACGTAGGGATATAAAAGGGAAGTGATAGTGGTGGTGATAATGGCGCTAGTACTTATTCATACTCATCATCCTCCTCGGAGTCTGCCTCAACCCAATTTTGTTCGAAATAATTAGAAGTATTCAACGCAAAATTAGTTGGCATTGGTTCCTCCTCTTCTTCGATGATTAAATTTTCGAAAGGTTCTTCGTCATCAGAAGCGAAGGCATTTACGAAGTCAAATCCGAACTCGGGTGAGGGTGGTAAGACTTGGAAGTTATTAGGTAGAGTGGGAACATAATCAGGAGAAGTGGGTGCGCACATGATTTCTATGAGAAGAATTACAATGTTAAAACAATTCTAAAACTTACGGGGAAATGCTCAATTATGCTAAGGGTACATATATCAATATGCTAAAATGTTTGCGTTGTATAAGATGTCTAAAATGTCCATAATCGTCTGGAGGATGGAAGGCACAGAGAGCGGAAGGCTATAAAATGTTTTTGCTAGTAAGTGTGGTTATAGTTTAGGTCTCAATTATACCCGTTTCTCTATAACCATGGCTCTGGTACCAATCTGTAACACCCCCAATTCATGATGCAGCGGAATTCAAACTGGGTGTTACTCGATGGCACAATAGTCACAATAATAGAAAACGAACTCTAATTGAGTCGTTTTAAAAGATTTATCATTCAAATTATATAAATATCAGAGATTACAAAATGAGGTCCCAGATGGTTCCATGTTTACAATTTACATTAAATGAGTTTTTGAATGATAATAAAATTTATAGCCCTCTTGAATATCCGTGCTCCTCTGTGCCAGCCTCGTTCATTATGGACATGAAATACATGCTTAAAACAGTCAACACAAAGGTTGAGTGGAATTCGTAGAGTTTGTAGTTAAATCGTTGAACACAATAATCGTAGTGTGAGCTATAGACTCACACTCATAGTTAGAAAACAAAACCGTTATTATTGCACTAAGCTCATGCAACCAAAGCATTAACATCGAACCAAAAATTGGCATTATAGAAGCCCTACCAAGGTAATATTGCCATTATACCTCTAAATCTCAAATATAGTGCATTTGTTTGAACTCGTAGTTGTTCAACACAAATGGGATCCGTCAATCCCAATAGATCTATTCACAATATTCGCGCTCACTATAGCTAGTGACTAATGGTTCATGATATAGGGACTTCGAACATGGCAATCGTTACTTAGTGACAATAAAACATAGTCGGGTAAGCATACAATAGAAAACATTGTATTCGAGTAGAAAAATAATAGCATGTATCCCCCCATGGATTTGTAAAATAGTTAAACAATAGAAAGTGGGGCTACGAACTCACCGTGAGTTATGTAGTAAGTAGTGAAAATGGTAGTTGAATCGCGAAGGTCTCTATGAGCAACCTATAATAGAATGTTGCGACTTAGGTTTGGAGTAATGTCAAAGAATATGAAGAATTGCCTATATATGTCTTGCATTTAGTCCATGATGTAGTACTTAGTATATAGCGTAAGTCTTTGAATAAAAATAGTTTATGAAACATGTATAGTTTGTATATCGCTTATTACCGTTCGGGCCAACATAATTCAGAGGCCACGCAGTAAACGTTTGAGGAGCTAGGACACTTTAATTCGTAAATCCAGCAACTCGTCGATCCATTTACCCAAATGAAACCCCTCACATGAAGCTCCCGTAGTATTTGATAAAAATATATAAGTTTTTGATCCGAAAAGTTACATGTCCAAATAATTGAATAAACTTAGGAAAGTTTATTTTAAATGAAAATTGTTATTTCAATGAGTTTCTTAAGTCTAGAAAGAATATTACTTGAAAAGTCTCATAGTCATTTTGATTGAGTAGATCCAAATTGTATGATTATGTTACAACTAACTCTTTAGTTCATGTTTTCGCCTTAGAAGGTTATATGGTCTTTAGCCATGGCTTTGCCGTGACTTTGGTCATTGTCACCATGGTCTTGAGACTCATCCTTAGCCTTAGCCATGGTTGGGGTCTTGGCTTTAAGGTCATTAGACCTCTTGGTTTTACTTCACCATAACCAATACATGGTACTTTGGGTATTAAAATGAGCTGTTAAGAATTTGAAGAAAAATATCACTCTTTATGCGTTTTTAGGGTTCGAGCTTCTTTACACCTGAACGAAAACGTCTTTTCGGACAACTTTCGTGTTTTAACTTTTTGATGAATCGGACCAGAAGGGCCACTTTCAAAAAGGTCAGATCGCTTACAGCTTGTTTTGGCAGTTTCGGCATTTTGGTTTTGCTAACTTCTTTTGATCGTATCTTTTGACTCGTATACTCGTTTTAGGTGATTCAAATTGCTATGTTTTCCTTGTAAAATCCTTTATAACAGTAGGCAAGTGTCTAATATCATGGTTATAATATTTTGTTTGTGGTTCTCAATATAAGTCACTAGTTTTCTTGTTTACTTAACATAAGTTAACATATAGTTTCCATAACTTGTTTTAATAGTTTTTATACATCATGAACATAATACAAAGACCATATATAGCATGAATGAAATATAATAAGCATGAAAATGATATTGAGCAAGAAAGTGTATTAGGGTTTCTTACAACTTTAGGCTTTCTAAGAAAGGAAAGTAACAAGTAAGGACAGGACTTTGATTGAACAAGCTTCTCTAGCTTCCAACTTCTTCAAGCTCTTGACACCAAATTTTGACTACTTGAGAAGGCACTTGAAGTCTCTACAAGACACTTCTTGTGTGGATGGAAGATCACCAAAGGATGGAAGAAACAAGGACTTTGGATCAATCAAAGCTTTACAAGAGCTTTGGAATTGATATGGAACTTGTATCCTTGAATAATACTTGAAGTAGAGAGAAAATTATGAATGTTTTTGTGTTTGTGATGGTATGAACGACCAAAGGGGGAGGGGAGGGTTATATAGGGCCTTGAGAAGGTGCTAGGAAGGTGACTAACCAAGCTTGTTAGCTAAGCCTTGCAAGGTGTTGCAAGATTAGGTAAACTTGGAGCCTAAGTTGCAAGGTGTCATGATCTAGTGAAAGAAAGAGATGAAGAGTCTCCAAGACTCTTCCTAGAGTTGGTTAGGATGAGGAGGGGTGACTAGGTGGTTTAAACTTGGTATTATCTGGTTTACGGAGTCAGTTTTGGTCCCGGTAATCGATAACAGTAAGTCGTTAAGTCATGAAACTTAAAATGGGGTATCCTAAAAATATGAAACTTATAAATATGTTTAGAACTTATTAATATAAGCAATCTTAGCATATTTAATGAGTGATAAGTTCTATCGGGTTGCTTAAACGCTGTTAAAACTGGAAACGCGGGTCTAAAACGCGTAATTCGTGTAAAACGCTGAACTGGAAAACGTAAAATTCCAAAACTTTTGGAATTGTCGTAAAATGAGAGAAAATCATATTTCTATTGTTTATAGTGTTTTATGGACATATCGGGATGTTGGAATGAAGTTTAAACCTAAAAGTAAATCTCGAACACGGTTTCATGATTTTTGCAGAAATGATCCGACGAGTGTCAAACTCTCGGATTATCATTAAAATAGTTTAACTTACGAGAATATGAAATAAAAATTTCGGGAGTTTATAGTGAAAGTGAATAGTAATAGTGAATAGTAAAAATGAATAGTAATCCGAAAATGCGAATTGTTACATAGTTGCAGACTTTACTATCATTGAATCTCCAATGGCGGTGATGTTCTGAGATCGGTACAACGTTCCTATGGTCATGCGCTTCAATGAACTACACAAGTTCAGTGATGGTACATTGCAAATGGTCGATGAAGCATTGGACTTCAGAGTTAAAGAATATCATGTTTATTCAAACAGATCGGGAAGGTATACCAATTACTGGACAGATCATGATCTGATGCTGAACAACAAATTTCTACATGGAATTCACAAGAGATTGAAGTTGAGGAGAATCTTTCGTAGTCTGGAATGCTACGTGGGTGGTAGAGTTCGTGAAGGTGACTACCGTCTTCTTCATCGTACTGAATGATGCTTGGCAATGTGTAGTGTATTTTCATGTATTGTCTTTTGGGTGCGGTGATGTAAGTTCAGTATCTTATAAACTCTATGCTTGTTTCGTTTATATATCCTTGTACATAGCTTAAAACAAAAAGAAAATAGAAAAATATAAATCATATAAAAACCATAAAAATCTGAAAAATCATTAAAAATCTAAAAATATTCTTCTCACGACATGTCTCTTGTGTAATCAATATTATATACGTATCTAGAAATGTCATTCAATAATGACACAGAATCATACATATGCTTAAGCAAGAGTTTTTCTTTTTCAAATAATGTTTTTCCAAAACATGTCATTTCTCAAAACGGACTTCAAAATTATGGCTTGCAGTCATTTCAGGCTATAACCCGCTCTTAAAAAATTATGGCTTGCTATTACTTCAGATAGCAACCCGTTTTTCAAAATGAGGAAAACACGTCGCCAAAAAGACGATTGTTCCTATCAAAGGGTGTCGTTCATCCGAGCGTGAATTACTTTACATTCATGCACCCTCGATCAGATGTACGCTTCAGTGCATCATTTCTTGTATAAGAAGATAAATCTTCTTTTTATCACCAATACTTTCCCTTCTATGATTTTTCCGGAAAGTGTTTGTGCAAAACTTGGTAGTACCATGAAATTTTGGTTGAAAATCAAACTGAATCCAATTTTGATAAAATTTTTCACTCAATTAATGACATCAATTATTTCTGTTTTAACATCCGTCATTGATTGAGGGGGAGAGTGATTTCTCAAAATTTTATGTATCATCAAAACTCTCCGCTTTGTATATAATAAGCAAAAATGCATTTTGTGATGATTATGTGTTAGTATGAGAATATCTCAAAGAGTTTTTCATTAAAACTTCAAATATTTTGTAAACTCATCAACTCTTACACATAACAACCTCCCTCACAAATTGAGGGGGAGCAGAAAAAGGTTCCTTTTATCAGAAAATATTAAAACTGACCGCATTTCTCTCCCAAATGTTTTCTAACTTATTTAAATCAATTGGGATCCAAAATCTCGAAAGATTTGAAATTTTTGATCGGGGGAGAGAATGTGGTTTAAATATGAAATCTGATAATCAAATGTGATCTTTTGAACTCAATAATAGGCTCCCACATATGTGCTAAACTCTTTCGAATATCGATGCACATATTGAGGGGGAGCAAAAGGCGTTTGTGGAAAAATATCTAAGACCGACCATTTATCTTTATGCATGGAGTTATAAGGATGGTTAAGGTTAGGTATGAGTTCCCATGATCCACCAGAACCGGAAGGATCTTCCCAGGGACAATCCATAGATAGATTAGAAGTCCTTAGGAATGATTGAAAAAAGGAGAAAAGTGAGAAAGGGAAGAGTGCGGACTGAGATAGAGCTAGGACTGGAACAAACCCAACAGGGTTCTAGTGATAAAGTCTCAGTAAGCACTGAAGGGGTTGAAGAATGAAAAAGAAATGAAATGTGAAAAGAGTGAAAAGAAATAGCCCTCCAAATATTCAACCTTAAGGCAGAAACTGGGTTCAACTTCATATGCTATTAGTGGTTACTAAGGTAACAATGGTATTGAAGACAAGACGTCATGGACCCAGTGACGCACTGCACTAAACTTCCCAACCACTCAAGTTCTCTTAAAAGATCTTGTTTCATTCTTACGGGGAACCCTATGCAATGTATCCACCGCTCATTGCGAGCTATGTTGATACCTAAGCAGGAGACGCCTCCCCAGTCTCTAGGAGCGGATCAAAACGCACTATTGAGTCTAGAGCCATGAGATCATCCATAAATCTCAATAGGACACACTTCCAAATATGCTTATTGTTTCACACAATGTGGAAAGTAAGATAAAATATTTAGAGTCCTACGCATTATCCTTGTGGTATTGCCAGAATATCCGAGTGATATGAAAATATTCACAATGATGATGAAAATCCTTCTAGAGCGAACATCTCTCAAGCTCTTGGTAGGTGACATGTGAGATCCATCTTGGATCAATGATCAAGTGACAACTGGAAAGCAGCGATGGTGCGATTCAACATTGAATCAAACTTGTTCCAGGATATGGATTGACGAATACTTTTGCAAAAACCTCTCAGTGTGCTCACCAACTCATTTTCGAGCACATTGATTGTGTATAATCTTTCAAACAAAAGTATTTTTTATGGAAATGTGATTCAAAGTATAAAACTCTCGGCGTGTCTCAAAAATGTTTATCAAGTGACACACAAGTGATTTATATAAATCTATTTCTCATCAATCCATAAATATCAATTCACCGATTCACTCTATCGTGTTGTCTGCTTTGAGACGTTCCGGTATGAGAACATGCTTAGTATGAAGATTCCTAAGTTGATTATTTGGAAGATTCATTACTACAAGCTGGAAATCCTTGTTAAGGAGAGTCTTCTTTAACAGAGACTCTACTTGATCACAGGTCGGTTTTTATAAAACCGGAGGGTAGTCTGTCCTCGCAGGACGAATGACAAAGCCATATTCGTTCTCTATCTTTATTGCTAACTTTTTTATTTCAGGGACACATATAAAGATGGTGTTGATGGTTCCTAATTCCAGCTGAATCGTGTCAATCCATACCTCATGCTCACACATCCACTCGCTATCAAAGATGATCATGAAAGTTAAAGAGACTACAAACAACGTTTCTGCAACTCTGATGAAAAGTCTCCTAATACAGAAGGGTGTGAGCATGACGGTCCTAATGTCACTACATCACATGAAAGCAATACGATTAAGGATGAGCTTGGAAATTTACTGTGGCTGATGATCTCAAAGAAGCTCAAAGATCACATATTCCAAAGGAACACAAATCACATGATCATTGCTTGTTGAACAAAGTGAGCTCAGGAGTGAAGAATCAGAACCTACGAGCTACAAATTCTAAAGAATGCTTGAAGATCAAAGAGCTTAATTTCCAAAGGTGACCTCGCTTGGGGGAGATTGTTATGAATACAAATATTCCTATAAAACACTCGGTCACCTAAATGATGTAATAGCATTAAGATAGCTCGTAGTTAGTTTGTTATTTAGTTAAGATTAGTTTAAGTAACATCGTGGAAGAAGGACGAGTCTTTACCACTGTATGCCTGATCCACAGCTCGGGTGTGGGCGTTTTATTTCTTTGTATAAATACCCCTCTCCCACCAAGGGAGAGGGTTGTACCTTCTCATTCAACTAATCTAATCTTTCTAGTTTTCTCTCATTCTCTTAAGGTTCCCACTTTTCTTTCTACTCTTCTTATTTCTAATGCCACATACCACCATGATTTACATGTTTGGAACTTAGTGTTTATCCTACACTTCTCCCAGCAATTCCCAAGTCAATGTGACTTCTCCCAGCAATTCTCAAGTCACTGTGACTTCTTCCAGCAATTCACAAGTCACCATGACTTCTCCCAGCAATTCCCAAGCTCTAACATGATTCCAAATGAACCGGTGAACACTCCACCGGATGACATCTTTCTGGTATTCACACCGGAAAATGAACCAGTACCCAATCCACCAGTTGTCTAACAACAACCCAATCCACCGGCAAACAATCCATCGGTGGAATACCAACCCATTCCATTTGGGTTGACTGATGAAGAACTCTTTGAGCAAGATAAGCAAGTCTTGAGAGATGTTTAAGAAGCCTAAGAACATGAGGCAGCTGCTCGTAGGGCTCGGGAAGATGCTCGTACGGAGCGGCTAAACAGAGAAGCAACATACCGGTGGGCCATGGGGTTAGGTCCTATTCGATCAGAGTCTTCGGCTTCAAGTGACGAGGGTTATGTCTCAGCTGATTCTTTTTTTAATTCGTAGTTTTATTTATATGTTTAATGTATTTTCATTCCATTGTACTTTTTATGTTTCATGTAATTCGTGTTTAAGTATACTAGTTAATGTAATTTGTGTTTTATAAATGTTTATGTTAGTTATTAAATGAAATATTAGTTTTAGTTTAGGGTTGAATTTGAAAATATTTGATTTAAAGTTGAGTTAAGGTGAGTTATTGTACCATGGTGTTTTTTGATGAGTTAAGGTGAAAATGTTAAAGCTGATATGGCGCTGACGTGACACTGAGTTATAAAATAACTTGAAGGCATTATACCTTGTGCCCTTAGGTGACCGCATCAAATAATTACCATTCTAAGAATGCAATAATCATAGGGAGGTGATTTCCATAACCTTTGGGTGTGTTTAGATATAGGCTATTGGTAGAAACTAGATTGAAGATTTTGTAAGACGTTGATCAAAAACTAAGCTACAAGCTAAGCTAGTTAGGCTGGTTGGGATGGCCGAGCACCCGCCAGCATACTCAATGTCAGTTTGTTACTTATCTTTCTTTCTTAAGTCACATATTATAAACTTTTAACGTGAACGCAATATTTTTTGATATGGACGTGTACGACACATTTGGCTGTTTGTTATATATGGGGTCCCAATCCCGTAAGGCATGAGTCCAATAATTCTTAATATTCAATGTTACTTATTCTGTTTCAACATTATTGTTAAAGAAAAACTATACAATTTATTATGTAAAATGAAAACATACAATTTAACATAACAAAATTGTAATCGTTATAGACTTAATGGAATAAATGATGTAATGTAATAATTCATTACCCTTATTAATAATGTTTGGTTTGTATGATAGCACGAAATGCAATCGATAAGAAAAAGACAAAAATGGTCATAGTTAATAAGAAGCGTATTTAATGTAGTTAGTTAATGGTGGGCTTTTATGTAATTTTGATTACATTACGGACGTAATGAAAAAAAAGAAGGGAACCTCTATGGAATGAAAATGATGGATTTTGATGTAATGAGTGATTACATGTAATGAGTCATTGCATTCCGTAATTAAAAACAAACATAATTTTCTCATTCTGTCGTAATATTTTTTTCCATTCCTACTCTTATTACGATGCACCAAACACTACGTTATAGTATATCACCACCCAAATACGTATAAGCTTAATTTTTTTAAACGTCTTTTAGTCTCTTGACCAACATGACCTCAAGATAAATAAATGAAAAATAATTTTGGGTTCAATGAATTATTAAACTTAGATAATCATGCACCCGCAACGTTACGCATTGCTCACATATATGTATATGATATCTCAAAAAGAGATAACAATCCTATTTCTATAGAATTAAATAAAAATTTGACAAGTGAATGAAATTGATTTAACAATTGGCGTTCACAACTCCGATTTTTCACTTGCAAGATGCCGTGATACAATTTCACGACATCTTGTAAAGAATCAACCATTGACAAATTGTTTTAACATAAAGTTATGACTTCTAATACCACATGTTATACATTTCAACAAAAGAAAAAAAAATACTTACCACCTTTAATTAGTGAAAACATACAAACCATAAGACTAGTCATAGTAAGGGTGGGGGGAGTGCATGCGGGGAGAACGCGGGGAAGGTGAACCCCGCACGGGAACACCGCCGCCTCGCGGGGAACCCCGCACGGGGAGGTGAAATTCGGGGTATCTTCACGCATGCGGGGAGAGGAAAGGAAAAGAAACGGCTATTTTTTTTTTTTTTTTTTTTTTTTTTTTTTTTTTTTTTTATATACCAGCAGAACCCAAAGGGAAATAGCACACACAAAAGGAAGAGCACACACAAAAGGAAGAACAAAGAACAAGAGGAAGAACAAGAGGAAGAACAAAGAAAAGAAAGAAAAAAACACAGCCATAAAAACAGAGCATATGCTATCTTATTTGATGGGGAAGACGAGTCCTTAATATTTATTATTATATGGGCCCAAGAATTTGAGATAAATCTTATATTTTACCTATTTTGATGTAAAGTTTTAGTTTAGGCTCTTTAAATTTAAATATTTTAACACTTGAGAAAATTAAATCCCAGTTTTAAAAATGTTGTTCAAAAAAAAAAAAAAAAAAAAAAAAAAAAAAAAAAAAAAAAAGTGAGTGAGTGAAGGGTGAGTGAAGGTGCCGCCCCCAAAAATGAAGTGAGTGAAGAGTGAGTGAAGGAAAAAGTGGGAGATGATGTGGCGGAATGGGATTGGTTGTGAGTGAGTGAAGGGAAATGGGTTGAGTGGAGCACTCCCCCACCCTAAGGCCAATGACCATGCGAGAAGGCACTAACGATGGTGAACACCACTATGGTGGCTGAGGACGACACGTGAAAAGATTTTTGAACCGTAATATAGAAACACATTTTGATGGACCGGGTGCATTTAACATGCATTTAGGAAAATTTGATTTTTTTCTCAAAATTGAAACTGCATCAAAAAAATTCATAGGTGCTCCAAAATTTCGCAAGAACATCCTTGTTCCGTCCTTGATGCTGATATGAGATACTTATGACACACCATACCAATATTAGTATAGCCTAACTAGCAAACTATAAAAAAACATAAGTTTAAACTTAAAAGCAAACACGGACATTAACAAACCTTATATAAAAGGTAAAACATTAAAACAAAAGATATTCCAAAATGCAAAGTGACAAATAACGAGAAAGCATGCCTTGAAAATCAACACGTGTTTATTCCTTTCGAGTTTGATATATTTGGTTTACTTGTACCTGAGGCGGTGAAACTACTCAACACAGTCCAACGAGTTATAAACAATAATGTTATGACATATAAATCCACGTATGTAGTTTCAAAAAAGTTAGCTTTGTAATAAAAAAAAAGCTAGCAGCACAGCTTGTTGCTCGTTTATCTTCAACCACTATGTAAATTCTATTTTGATGAATATCTTGTTATAATGATTGTGATTTTTAAATGAAATAATAGAACTAGCAAATCCATACGCATGACGTTTGAACGCAAAATAATAGCATTAGCTAGTGATCCGATATGAAAGCGTTGAAAAATATAAACGTGGACTACAAATTTATTGTATTACAACAGTCGGCACATGTACACACCACTCACACCCCACTATATTTACACCACCTCTCAACCCACTCCATCTTCACTTCACCGGCACTCCATACTTATATTCACTTCACACACACTCACACATTTTTAATGGAGATATAGATTTTTTATTCTGTTGAATTTTCAGGTATGAGTTATCTAGTAATTTTTAGTGTACCATGTTATAAAACTAGGTAGCTGCTGTAATGTTTTGTCTTGTTATTTAATGATGTGAAAACATTTCCTTCCTATCCTTTTCCAACACTTTGTTGGATTCATTTCTATAATTAAAGAGGTCTTGTAATCTGCCAATTTAAATGATACACCAGTAGTAAAATTTTGGTTAATCATGTAATGTATCAGTTGATGTTATTTATGTACTATTAAATACAGTATCTGATTTTGATCTAGGTAAAAGGGGCACAAAAATGTAACTAACTTGTCGTTTTTGTGTACCCATCTTTATTTTTTCTATTAGATACATCATACGAATTCCGTTTGTTGTGTGTATTTTATGACCATTTTGCCCCTGCCTGCTAATAAGAGTGTTGATGAATGAGAAAGGTTAAATTGTCACAACATACATACAATAAGCAGAAGTACGATGTTTAAAAACAAAAAGTGGCAAGTTGGTTACATTTTCGTTCAAAAGTATGTAATGTAGCATTTTATTAATTGATTTCACATTTTTCAGTGTAAAAAACTGCTTTATTGTGGTTTGTAGAGAACATAGTGATTAATGATGTATAAACATTACAGCTAATTTAGATGATTTAGTTTTGGTTAAATAATTCAGTTTACCTGCAGAAGTCGAGCCTTTTTTTTTCTTTAATTACGCGCCCTAAGTGGTGTTCCCGTGGCTGTTTCCTAGCTTTTTATCTGGCCATCCCAAGATATTCATCTAGCGAGTTTTTAGGGACACCTTATTTGTTGCGGAAACTTGTGAATTTACTTTTAGCAGTGAATATGTTTTTTTAATCTGGTTTTTGTTGACTTGATGGTGTTACTATGGATGGATACTAAGATTGTGTTATCTGTAGGGCATTAATTAAGATGACGTGATTTATAAGGGGTGTTTGAATAGATGTCTTAAATGATTATTATGACTTTAGTTAATGATAGTATTTAGTTTTGGAGAAACAGATTACATATCTTTCTACTAACTATAACTTTAATCATCTGACCACCAGTTTTAATTATCCTTATAACTAAAGTGAAGGGACCACCCACACTTATAAGCTCTTCCTACGTTCTGTCATTAATTTAATTATCTTTTTCGTTTTTTTGCAATAATCAAGTTCACATGCACCAAACACCCCCGTAGTATAAGCAATGAATTTGTACATATTTTAATCAACTTTTCTTCAATGTTTTATCTTCAGTGAAGAAAATACCTTAAGACTGCTGGTGGAATCGTGATGGAGTTCTTTCAGGCTGTCATACAGCGACAACGTGCAATTGCATGGTTTTGTGTGTTATTACTAGTTTTTGCACTCAATGCGGAAAAAGCGATATCAGCTTCTAATTACTTAGTTGGATTAGGAAGCTATGACATCACTGGGCCTGCAGCTGATGTCAACATGATGGGATATGCCAACTCGGATCAAACTGCATCTGGCATTCACTTTCGGTTGAGATCTCGTGCATTTATTGTGGCTGAGCCGCAAGGAAACCGTGTGGTGTTTGTAAATCTCGATGCTTGCATGGGTTCGCAACTTGTAACACTCAAAGTCCTGGAGAGGTTAAAGGCAAGGTACTTTTCTCATCAGTTAGTACCATCTTCGGTTATCCTTTAGCTCTTTAAGTTTTGACGAATAAGGAAATAATTTTAGGAAATTGTTTTAGGCTGGAGATATTATTTAGACTGATTTGTTGACTTCAATAGTCTTTACGATGCTTCAATTCTCTATAGAAATATATAATATATGCATGTCTATTATAATGGCATGTTTCAGGACCCGCTAAAAAAAATTGTTTCTCTTAGTAAAGTGTCCATTTCCCTCTCCCATTAGTTCAACATTTTACTGGAAAGAAAACATAAATACATTTTATACTTGATGGTGAGTGGCATATGTGCAAGAGAGTATTACTGACCATTAGAATTGGCAAGTTTTTCCCATTTGCTAATTTACGGGTCATCTTGGTGGTGTTTATCTCAAAAGGGTCAAATTAAATAAATAGCAAAAAAATGAGTGGGTCTTAAGGGTTGAAAGTCACCCACGTGCAAATAACCTACTAAATCGTATAATTTGAAGGACTTAGTTTATGATAGAAATATTTTTTTTAGATCATAATTATTGCATTGGTAATATATAATTGTATAAGATGGGTCAAAAGTGTGTGCGGGGAACCTTTGTACAGAAAATGGTCAATTTCAGCCGCAACCTGTTTTTACCCATTACCCAACTTGCCACCTTTAATGACCATACATACTATCACAGCAGATTTTTCTTTATCTCGTATAGGGGGTATGTCGTGTTAGTGAACAAGTTAAGTCTTTAGAGGTGCAGCTAAAACAGCATGTTGTTTGCTGTACAGGTATGGAAATTTATATACAGAGAAGAATGTTGCCATTAGCGGTATACATACCCATGCAGGGCCTGGGGGCTATCTGCAGTATGTGGTGTATATTGTTACGTCTCTGGGATTTGTTCGCCAGTCGTTTGATGCATTAGTTGATGGTATTGAGCAAAGCATCATTCTTGCTCACGATAACCTTCATTCAGGATCAGTATACGTAAACAAAGGTAATGCCAGGTTTCTAAGAAAACTATATTTAATATTAATTATTACTGTAAAACTCTGAGAAAAATTTAATACAATTTGGGCTTACAACTTGCAGGAGAGATCTTAGATGCGGGAGTTAATCGCAGTCCTAGTGCTTATCTCAATAATCCTTCAGCAGAACGCGCAAAATACAAGTACGATGTAGATAAAGAAATGACCCTTCTGAAGTTTGTAGATGATCAATGGGGTCCAGTGGGTAGCTTTAACTGGTTTGCTACTCATGGAACTTCAATGAGTCGCACGAATGAGTTGATTAGTGGGGACAATAAAGGAACTGCTGCTCGCCTTATGGAAGATTGGTTTGATCAGAAAAGTGCTGGAAGAATTGTTAATGTGAACCCACGCAGAGTCTCTAACATTGTTCAGGGTACCCAAGGAAACCGTAAGTTCATTGAACCTTCCAATGCCAAAGAGTAGCTTTAGTGAATCAATTAGTAATATTTTCCTACGAAACAATAATTAACACATTGATTATTAAAATAAACCTCCCGAAAGGGTCAAAGTACTCGCACCCTTTTGATCCACGTTGAAATTGAGCCGTTTCAATCAGAACCTACTTTCACATTCATCCAATCCGCCCACCCTACTCATCTTGCAAATTACTACTGAAGTCTTAGTGGTGTTATTGATGCAGATAATGAATTACTGGAACTTGCTGCTTCTTTCAAGTCCACTTCAGGTAAACCAGTAACCAAATACTTGAGCGTAGCAAGACGGGTCAGGAGTTCTCTTAGGTCTGCAGATCGGCCTCACTTTGTATCTGCCTTTTGCCAAACAAATTGTGGGGATGTGAGTCCAAATACTCTCGGAGCATTCTGTACAGATACTGGACTACCCTGTGACTTCAATCATAGTACTTGTGGTGGGAAGAATGAGTTATGTTATGGCCGAGGACCAGGGTTCGTATTTCTCAATTTCATATAAGCTCTAATAGTTTGGCTAAATATTAATGTGTGTCTATTGATGAGCAGCTACCCAGATGAATTTGAAAGCACTCGTATTATTGGAGAGAAACAGTTCAAAAAAGCTGCTGACCTTTTTAATACTGCTTCTGAGAAGTTGAATGGAAAGATCGATTTTCGTCACAGTTATTTGGATTTTACACAGCTTGAGGTGACACTTCCTAAACAAGGAGGAGGGAGTGAAACTGTTAAAACATGTCCTGCTGCCATGGGATTTGGATTTGCAGCTGGTACTACTGATGGACCGGGGGCTTTTGACTTTAAGCAAGGAGACAACACTGTAAGTGAAAAATCATGATGTGGATATTTCTGTTTAGTAGTGGCAAATTTACCCATTAGCTGATGAACAGGTTGTTTTGGGTTATATTTTATTTCTGACGGTCAAATGTGTCATAGGTCAAACAGATAGAAAGTCAACTATCATGTTTTCTATGCATACAACTTACTAATCGCAGTTTTATAGATTAAAAAGAAGAAAAAAAACACTATTTACATGATAATATACTTTTTGTAATCATATTAATATACCTACAAGTCTACAACTATCTGAAACATGGAGTCAACCTCTTGTGGCATGTTTCGCTCCACACAATAAATGAAAAAAAAAAATACCAGCTATATATCCCGACTAACCAACCCAATATGCCACCTCTGCATCAATGAGTTCAAATTCATTTCAGATGATATTTTTGTAATGAAATTTCTTTTGTTTTTCCTCACTGTTAGGGGAACAACCCATTTTGGAAGTTGGTGCGGAATGTGCTTAAAACTCCAAGTAAGGAGCAAAAAGACTGTCAACAGCCAAAGCCTATACTTCTCGATACTGGGGAAATGAAGACACCATATGACTGGGCGGTGAGTGGCTTGTCTCGACATTTTATTAGTTGATAGGACTCAATTGGAACAATTGCGACTGTCCTATTAAACAAAACATAACTTCATTAAGTTCACGTCAATGTCTTAGGTACACTCTCATGAACAGTTGATGCCCCACTAGAGATAATTTCAAACATTGACTCATTAACTTCTTTTGCATCTATGAGTACTGTAACAAAATGAATATCTTACGGAGTAGCTTAATTAGCATACGAACTTTGTCATTTTGGGATAAACAAGAGCAGTTAACACTTTACGTAGTTGATAGGGGCTCTTCCCTTTTTTTACTGTTTGATTTAGTTTCTTGCAGCGAATCCTTATGGGATAACTGGGCCATGACTCATTAAAGTAAAATGTTAAACCGATAAGAAATAAAAGTTGAGCAACACTTGCTTTTATAATTAGGTTCCTTTTATTTTTTTGCACATGTTATGAGTCATGAAAGCCTGATCCTTATCATTTTACAACTTATGATACCAATTAAATAACATAGAAATAATCATTATTTTGCATCACAGCCATCAATTCTACCGGTCCAAATGCTAAAGATAGGGCAGATGGTGATTCTCAGTGTACCTGGAGGTATTTCTTTTGAGATTTCAACTTTTCCCTTTAAACATACAAACAGATAATAGATAGGCAGTTCTTGTTTCATCAAAATTTTCATTTTGGGGTCTCATTTATATAATGCCACTGCGTTCCATTTGACTTTGATGTGATGAAAGATATACACATGACCGACATATGACTTATTATAATCATACAAATGAATGGAACCTGGACTCTTCTATTTGATTTTTTCAAGCCTATTTTCTTGTAAATTTTGCATGTATATTGGTCGATTAACATGGTTCATGACATGAATGACAGAATTCACAACTATGGCTGGGAGACGTCTTCGTGATGCTGTTAGTGCTGTTTTTAAAGAAAAAGTTCGCGTTGTGATAGCTGGTCTAACTAATACCTACTCTCAGTATATTACCACCTATGAGGAGTACGAGATGCAAAGATATGAGGTAAGTTAATCGATACTTTTTTCTAGCAGTGGCAATTTCTACCAATAATAAAGGTCAATTTTGGTTGTGTTCTATAAAAAACGGGTCAAATTAATAAGTTAGCTAAATGGGTCCATTGGTCGAATAGCTTGTAATAATGCAGGCAACCTCTTCAAATGTATTTAGATTTTAACATATTATTATTGTAATAAATTTATTTTTGTAATCATAATTAAGAAGGTATTGAATTATAGAGAAGTTTTAAAATGGACAACAGAAGTATTTGTAGGTCAATCCTGCAAAACCTGTTTTGACTTGTATTGAGAAAAGTAAAAATGGCATTTTCAACCCGAACCTGTTTTGATCCGTACCTGATTCACCCATTTTGTCAACTATACTTTTCTCGATGAATGACTGAACTTAATGCCATGGTGACCTGCTAAAATCTAAATGCTAGTGTTTTTAATGGTTTATTATCTATCAGGGAGCTTCGACTCTATATGGTCCACATACTCTCAGTGCCTACATTCAGGAGTTCACAAAGCTCGCAACAGCCATTGTCACAGGAAAACCTGTTGAAGCAGGCCCACAACCACCAGATCTACTAGACAAGCAGATAAGCTTGCTACCGGGTGTGGTAGTGGACTCCACCCCACTAGGGGTCAAATTCGGGGATGTCAAAACTGATGTCGCAAAGGATTCCACTTTCAAGAAAGGTGACACAGTGACTGTTGTATTCTGGTCAGCGTGTCCTAGAAACGATCTCATGACTGAAGGCACTTTCGCTCTAGTAGAATTGCTTCAAGGGCAAGATACGTGGGTTCCAGCCTTTGATGATGATGATATTTGCCTTCGTTTCAAGTGGTCAAGGCCATCAAGACTGAGTGCTCAGAGTCATGCTACTATAGAATGGCGAATCCCACAATCGACTGCATCTGGGGTTTACAGAGTGACCCATTTTGGCGCATCCAAGAATTTATTAGGGTCGATTAGCCATTTTACTGGCTCGTCGAGTGCTTTTGTTGTCAAATAAAATTTAGACTATTCGAACTAGTTCGAGTTAAAAACTTGCTATTGCATAAATTCATTGTATACGAACCCATGTAATTTATGTGTTTACACAACAGTTTAGTATTATATCATATATATTTCCACTTGTCAGTTTGTCATCTTCGAATCAACCTATAGTGACAATCATCAATGTTCTGTGCTGGTTTTAGTGTGTTAAATTGAACCTATTACCCAATCAACCTATGCATTGTGATTAATGCAAGATACAAGAGGGTGGATCACAGCTTTATGAAGTGTGGTTTGTTTCAGAATTAGTATATTTATATTGTGTACATAAATTTGTTAGTGTGCTTTCTTATTTTGTTTGAATCATAACAATGTAACATGTTTCTGGGATAATCTATGTTTTACCGTTTAATTAGGGGTGAATAATGACCAGGAAGAAGATAATTGATTATTCCATTTTGGGCAGTAAGACTTTGTTAGTTCAGCCCTACCCCTTACCAACCAATCAATTACACGCGCATGCGTCGAGTGCTTCTGTTTTCTTCCAAGTCCGGTTACTATATCAGACGTATGGACCAAGTGCTTATGTTTCATTTCCATAATGCCTTTACAACAATTTGTATGGCTAAAAGATTATCTTGTTTTAGGGGAATAGCTGTAAGGTTAAGGGTTCAGACTGGCCAATTAACTACTACCCAAGATTTAGTTTTATCTGTTCAACTGGTGATGAGGGCGGTCTAATTCTGCAGCTTTAGAAAAAGAAAAGGTTGTATCAATAATCCAAAGATTGTCATTGACATTGCTGCTACTAATTTCTGTATAGGAAATATGCATAATTCATATTCTATAGTTTATTAGTAGGCTAATATTTTAAAGTTAAGAAGCATTTTTAGTGCATATTGTGCTATAATTAGGTACTTATAGCTTATGTCTAACTCATAGGTGTCAATACTATCTTGCGGTGGAAGGTGGAAATTGAATGTAAAATCAACAGCATGTAATTCCAATCCAGTTTCACGGTATATGCATTGCATTTGATGGAAGCCATTAAAGCAGTGAGACTCTACTTAGTCAAGTTGCCTCATCCAAAAGAATAAATATTCATATGAAAACTGTAGTTTAAGTGAGTTGTTTTAATAATTTTCAAGATCGCCAGATCGGTAAGATATCCGATATGAACTGAGAAGAGAGTCCTGACCATGTTCAGGAACATGGCCATTCTAAAACTTTTACAAATCACAAGCGAAACAATATAGGATGTTAACTTGTCTTATCAGGATTTTGCTTTACTTGGATGTTATTGCTGTTGAAACTATCAGCAAATAAGTATAATGGAAAGAAAATAGTGCAAACTATCACGCATCATTGTACCAAAGAAGTTAAAAACAACCACCTCAAAACAAGGATGAAAATTCTTAACACAATGATAAAGAAATTAAAACTGAGGAAAAACATATTTGGCTAAGTTCTTGCGAGTACAGATTACACAATGTACCTTAAACTAGAAACATGCCAATAACTTTGGCAAACAACTAAAAAAAAATTAATTCTCAGCTTACGATCTGATTCAAGACTTGTTCTCCTCGTCGTCTTCTTCAATCTTAGGTGCCAGATAAAACCTGATGTACCCCATCTCAGCTATCTTGTACTCCACCACTACAGGAAGCTCTGAAGACAGGCTGATTGTGACAGTACTTGACAATGGACTAGCCTTTGTAAACGAGTTCATGTATCTTAATGCAAATGTCAAAGATACTGGTTCGTTCATCTCAATGATGGTTGCCTCTTCTGGCTGCATTATTAAACATATAATTGTAAGTCAGCTTTACTCAAAATGAACATAAATCACAAAAAAATCTATTGAAGAATCCCGGTCTTAGTCCACACATCAACAAATTTACAAGCAAATTGATAAAATGTCCACTAACATATTAAATTGGCATTGATCCACATCGTTCCCCTAGTTTATTGTTATTAAAAGGTAGTTTAAAAAATCGGCTAGTAGCAATCATACCTTATCAACTGTAGTGTTCTGCCTACAAACAATATTTGCAGTTCCAATATCACCTCTTGTTGAGAACTTCACACCTTCTTTGGTAACAGAGATCACAACTGCAAGAAACAACCCACCCGTAAAATTAATATTTGTCCAAACCATGATCAATCAAAGAGCCAAAAGTGCGGCAAACCAATCATATCAACAGTCATATCCAATAGAAAACTACCTGTATCACCAATACTACTGAGATCTTTACAAATCCTTGCAAACTCGGCTGAAGGCATCCGCACAATGGCATGGTACTCTGCTTCAGGAATTCCAAGATGCTCGCTATCAATGTCCATAAGTTTCATCTCAAAATCAGCAATCTTATCTTGAGCTGCACAAAACAGTCCCAATTAATTACAAACAACACTCAGAAAGCACAAAAATCCATATAAACTATCTACCAAATCAATGCATCGAGCCTGAATAATTATCAGCAACACAGCATCAAATAAACCCATGATAACATAAACTATATAGTAACGTTGAGTAGCACTTCTTAACATTACAAATATTAAACAATATACAGCATATCTTTGTACATGTCCCATCACAAACTCTTAAATCCCGATATTTTTCCTAGAATACATATAATAGACATTCAAAATCACAAATCCTTTTATTTTTCCTAGTAGGCACACCAACCTCCTAAAAAGGAGAGCTTTACCTTGTTTGAGTTTGTGTTGCGGTAGGTTCAAACCCCATCAAAAGGTCGGAAACCATGGTTGCCCCCCAAAAAATAGTTAATCGTCATCCTAAACTAAGCAAAACATCACAATAAACAGAATATATTTATACAAAGTATCACTACAACTATAAATATGATCAGTGTTGCAAAAAAATCTTATAAGGCCGCTTAGGCGCTATTGAGCCACCAACCTTTCCAATTTGTGTAAATCGGTCAAACAAATTGGTCAACCATGGTCCACGGCGGTCAACAACTGTGAACGGTGGTCAAACTTGCCGGGAACTTGCAAATTTTGTTAGAAATATCCAAAACTGACAGTAAACTAGTTTTAATCACTTATAGTCACTGTTTATATCTATTACAAGATGTTTTTTTAAGAAAATCTTGACAGGAATACCCAAAACTCCGGAAATACCAACTTGCCAAAAATGACAATCCGATTAATCCCGCTAGACCGATTACAAGCTCGCGATTTTTGAAACCTTGAATATAATTATAAAAACGTACAGAAAACTATTTAAAAAAAGATAAAAAAAAAACTTACTAGGTGATTCAAACATGAAAGTAACAGTATCACTGCCATCATCAGCCTTAATAGTAATAATATCATCATTACCAGCACACTTCAACATCTTACTCATATTCCCCAAATTCATCCCCATACTTATATTCCTATCACATCTGTAATGCTCAAACCCTTCTGACCTCAACAGCAGGGACACCAGTGCCACGTGGCTTGAATCCATTGCCTGGAGGGAGAACCCAGTTGACGAGCAGTCGAAGTTGGCGTCGTTCACCAGGTCTTTTATTGACTCCATTACTTTCTTCAAGAGGCTGCCTTGGACTAGACGGAGTTCCAACATCTTTTTTTTTGGGAATTAGGGTTAGGGTTTGGAAGATGAGAATAATTGGGAGGGAATGAGGGTGTTTTGGGTTTATTGGGGGGAATTGTTCCCGCCAAAAGGTTATTGGGTGGGCTTTTTTGGGTTTTAATGTGTTGGTATGGGCTTAGAACTAGGGTTGAGATTTTAAAGGTCAAATTAAGTAATCAGATTTAGTAAAAAATAAATAAAAAAATGAAAAGATTACTTTTGGGTTTATTGTGTTGGGGTTGTATAAGGAATTAATAATTATGGGTGGAAATAAGCCGAGCCGTTTGTGAAAAGCTCAAGATTGGATTGGTAAAAAGCTCGAGCATAAGTTGCAGCTCGTTTATTAATCGATCTAAAGCCCGAGCTTTACATACAAAGCTCGTTTGGGCTCGTGAGCCTAAACAACATTATGATATTTTAAGTATCATATATATATATATATATATATATATATATATATATATATATATATATATATATATATATATATATATATATATATATATATATATATATATACTAGACTTCAAAGCCCGCCCGATGGGCGGGCATGACTTGTAATTATAATTTGGATGGTTTTAGTTATCGTGAAATTATGGTTAATGACGTTGCTTATCATTGACCTATTTTTACTATTGTCAAAGAAGGCGGGTAAAAAAATGATCGGAAAGTTGATATTTTGAAAGAAAAAGGTGTAAGGTTAGCTTTTGAATGTTAAGTATAGTTGATGAATGTTAATTAATGAATATTAACTATACTTGATGAATGTTAAGTATACTTGATGAATGTTAACTATACTTGATGAATGTTGTTGTGTAGCTTCATCCAACCCTTCTTCCAGTTTTGTTATTCTAAACCCTTGAAGAAAAGGTTCCATAATTGTTGATTTGTAAGTCTCTTTTAACTGTTACTAAGCACAATATTCAAAATAAGATAATTTGCAAATGATATTTTTGATGCCGCATATACAAATGTTTACTTGATGAATGTTATATAGGCCTGATGAATGTTAACCATGATCCATGTACCCATACCAACCTTCCTCTCATTATGAAAGCATACTACTCGTAGCATTACTTTCATTTCATTCATATTGTTGAGAGCAAACATTTAAATGTTAATTGATGAATGGATGAATGTTAACCATGACTCATGATCGAGGTGCTCGAACCAACCTCCCATTCATTATCAAACCTTATAACCTATAGCAATGACATACATTTCAATGATATTGTTGAGAGGGCACATACGAATGTTAACTTGATGAATGTTAATTAATGAATATTAACTATACTTGATGAATGTTAAGTATACGTGATGAATGTTAACTATACTTGATGAATGTTATTGTGTAGCTTCATCCAACCCTTCTTCAAGTATTGTTATTCTAAACCCTTCAAGAAAAGGCTCCATAATTGTTGATTTCAAAGTCTCCATTAACTCTTAGTAAGCAAAATATTCAAAATAATAAATAAATAAACTTGTGGTACCCATCCTTAGAACTTGTAGTAATAGGTGACGGAACTTAGAGCGTATATTGGTATGAGTTATAAATATATTTTGCATATTCAAATAATTTTAAAAGAATAGTACGGATGTTTGTCCTAATTTTTAAAAATGAGTATTATTTTTTTTTTTTGTATATTTGTTATGTTTTAAGTTGACGTGTGTTGATGAATTGTGTTTTAAATCTAATGTTGTACGGTTGACTTATAAATTTTGCATTGGAATGTGCATAATTTCAACCATTGATAGTGTTATTTTTTATGCATGTGTTTAGAAGCAATGTGCATAATTTCATCCATTGTTAGGGCAAATTTTTATGTATGTGTTTAGAAGCGTGTTTAATGTGTATGATAAATATTTTTGAGGCATGTGGGCGGTCATGACTTGTAATTATAATTTGGATGGTTTTACTTATCGTAGAATTATGTTTTAAGTTGTAGGTTTTTTTTTTTTTTTTTTTTTTTTTTTTTTTTTTTTTTTTTTTTTTTAAGAAAAAGTTAGATTGATCTTATAATTTTAGTTATGATATTTTGATCTTACTAATATGCTTTACTTATTAAGAAGTTGCGTCTATGAATTGTATCATATTTTTATTCGCCATTACAAAGTATATGATTTTTGTTCAAATACATGTTTAAAAAGAAAATGTTATGTGCTATTTAACTTAAGCAAGTGATGGTTATTAGCAGTAGCGGTTGACTACAAACGGGGTTGAAATTGAAGCTACTTTTTAGATCGTCTACCATTAATGATTTCACTTATTGATGTTGACCCGCTCCCATGACCCAAACTGTCAATAACACCGGTAGCTGTAAGCCACTAACACCAATGCATCTCCCATTCGCTGCAAAATGTAGCACAAACTGGAATTACAAAACATGAAGATATTAAACTTCTAACATGGTATGTTTTTGCATATATTATTACCGCCAAAGAAAGCGACGACCAGTTGGTCTTTGATAATACTATTTAGATCTAATGTTTCCTGGACCTTAAAAGCTTTATAATCTCGTATATGAGGAAACTGATCTCTCACCTGAAAATATTTTGATCATGTCACTGAAGCTCAATATTCTAATCATAGCATGTTTGTGGTAAAACGTCGATTATGCATAAATAACTCTGAATCAATTTAAAGAAACAGTGATGAGGATAATCAAGTGTGGGTAGGGTACACACATTGGATTACGTTCTCTACAACGGATAATTTTAAAGTAGCAAAAATAAAGGGTATAATAGTAAAACTTTAGAGTTTTAAATATATTATTATTATCAGTGCACATTGAATGTTGGTTCATTGCTAAACACGTTTGATTCATGCATTAGACGTGTATAAGTACAGTTCCACACCTCTCGCCTATCGAAGTTCTGTTCAAAAACCTCGTCCGAGAACTTGTATTTGTTTTTTAAAGTAGCATGATTTTGTTACTTTTTATAAGTCGTTTATGAAGCTGTTGATTATTTTTTACTTCTGATTATATTTGTATCTAATAGAACAATTTTTAGTCATGTTACTTAAACTTTTTTATTTGTTGTTTATATTTCTAGTAACACAATATTTTAGCTCGTTAATGTGTAAAAAAAAAGTAAATAACTCCCAATATAGCTCCTTAATGTGTGTGACATTAATTCTTGGAAAAGGTTTACATTATATAAGCATATAAGATGTGATATTATACACATGAATACAATGATGAAAATGCATAAATATGGCGTATAACTTATTTATTGGATTTATACATTCAAACCAGCAAAACTTGTTTAGAGACAACATTGTCAATGAATAGACGACTCCCAATAACTCAATTTTAAGCGGCCAAACTTCATATACACGAAATGCATCATCATTTGTCTTCGTGAGATATTTTTCTTTATTTTGGTGTAAGTATTAGTAAATGCCTGCAAAGCGATACAAAAGAGGTGGTTAATTATTACAATTACAGAAGTGAAAAGTTTAAAAACATACCTTGATTGTTTTTAGAGTATTCAAACCCAAAGACAAAGATGCTAACCATATGTCACTACAATAACTTGAATACTCCTCTCAGGCCAGTTGATGTTTTCAAAAAAATTGTCTTTTTCACAGGAAACTTTAACCCGTTGTATACAACATAGATTTGAGCTCATTAGAGGCCATTGTATCCGCCTTAAGACCACGCCTACTCACTACTACACAAAAGCTTAAAAAGATCACTTCAAATAGAGTGGTTTTCTTAAAAACCGATCTAACAATTGAAAAATAGGGAGGAGTGTAATAAATAGATCGGGTATTTGGATAATAACCGATTTAACTAACTTCTAGTTGTACACATAATTAAATAGATCGGTTATTTGGATAATGACCGATCTAACTAACTTTTAATTGTAAACATAATATATGAAATGAGAAACTAAATAGATTGGGTACTAATAAATAACTGATCTATTTAACTCCAATACTTTTAGCGGGATACAAACTTTCACCTGCCGCTTCCCCAAAATTCCAAACTTTTCATTTGCCGCTTCACACACACAAAACCCTAACCCTATACCATTTCCCCAAAATCACTCACCACTACCAGCGCCTCACCACTCTCACCAAACAAATCCTAACCATCATCACCCTCTTCAATAGTGGTTTATCACCTCCACCACCCACCACCACCATAGTTGTCGAAGCCCTAACCCTTAATTACTTCCACTCTATGTAAGTTAAGATTTTAATTGCTTGTATTTCTAGTTCAAACGGTGTTAGTTTAGCTCATGTTTGATTTGATTATGAAGTAAATGAGGTTGTAAATTCATGATAATTTAGTTGAACTATTACTCTGTTTGCTGTTATTTTGTTATGTTATCGCATATGAACGAATGATTATTGTATATATCTAGTGTTTATTACCTCTAGTGATTATGAAGTAAATGGGAACCAATCTATTTATCTTTTGCTCAAATAGATCACCCTTAGTTAGAGTGGTTCTAGACCGCTCTTTTTGAAGGGTTTCAACCGATCTATTTGGCGATTTCTGTAGTAGTGACTTGTTTTTCTGGATAAACCTGTAGGACATACATATTCATTTGATATCATATCAAGTGAACAAACGAAAGTACTGAGGACGTGAAAACCATATAAACAAAGCGTATTATTGACTTAATTACGGTTCAAAACTGATTTCATACAAAAAGCTTATTTTGCATTAGTTTGTTCGTTCCAGGGATTGCAGGTGCTATTTAATATTTACAAATTACCAAATAACTAAACAATCATATTACCTGTGTTGAATAATCAGAATACCATGGGTTCCCTTTTTTCTGCATGGTGTCCAGGTGGCCTTACAATGAGCATGATTCTGATTACCTTCATGCTTGGAATATTTGAGTATAGCATGCAACTTTAAATCTAGCAATATTAGACCCTGGCACAAATTCACTAATAAATTGTTTAAAAATAATATACAACTTAACATCTTAAATAACCTTTAACATTGTATGCAACTCTTTCATCAGATAATTAGCTAAGCTACATTCCTTAAACATATAGCACACACACATATTCATGTAGTACAACCATTCAATATCTGTCCCTAGTAGACTTTTTACCTAAGCAAGTTAAAAGGAAACAACAAAACCTAAGTACAAATGTACACACTTCTACATGAAGTTGATACAAACACCTTGAGATATAAGTCAACCAACCATATCTCGGTCGACATTATACCTATTACACAGTTCATTTTCTTTAATCTAAAACCTTAAATAATTCATATAGCATAATGACTTTCAAAAGTCAATGCCAAATATAAGAGAGTACTTACAGGTATAAATGAACTACATAAATACATTCAGTTCCAAAAAGAGATCAAATGAGTAGATGCATAGCAATTCTTTTGTAAAGTTATTACGAAAAAAGGATATCTTACTTCAGGAGGAAAGTATCTCAGAAGTGCGGTGAAGAATGTTGGTGCCCAATCCTTGTGTCGAGTTCTCCTTTCAGCTGCCAATTTCAAGCAGAAAGTGCAGAATTAAAAGACAGTTCATATATTGGACTTCAATAAAAGAGTTTCAACTTTCATGAGATGTATTTGTATAACTAATTAACTGAAACAACATGATAACAGAGTAAACTTATCAATACCACATCCATATTGAGAATCAGCTAAAGCATGAATACCACTATAGGGCCAGACCTTTTCCTCATTCAGTCTTTTGATAGGTTTCTCCTCAAAAGGAAGCTTGGTGCCCTAGATAAAAATATCACCTCAACAACCATACTTATCTTTCAAACTAATGTAGAGATCATGAGGACGCTATATGTGAATGTGAAAACCGTGAGGTTATACAAATTTAATAAGGGTTCTAATTTACTAAAAAGAGAATATGATGAGTGTGTAAATACTCATCATTTTTACCATTTATGAGCTGCCAAAACATCAAAAAACACTCAATAATGAATCAAAATAGTGAAAATATCCCAGGAAAGTGTTTTACATGTTTCAAATGCAAAAATACCAAAAACAGATGAAAAACGCACAAAGTTTGCAAAATTGGCAGTTTCAGTCCCCCAACTTTCAAAAGTTGTCAAATCTAGTCCCTGGTCATTCTAAAAACTTGAAAAAGTCACCAAAGGTCCTTATAAATCAAAAAGTTACATAATTAGTCCTTTGGTGAAAAGTTTCACAAAAATGTCAAGTTTAGTCCCTGAACTTTGAAAATTGTCAAAAATGGTCCCTGGGATATGAAAAACTTTGAGAAAAACAAATTTTGCCCTTGCACTAACCTTTTATGACAGGATTGGTCCTTGGTGGAAAGTTTGGTGAAAATTACACAAATGGTCCCTGAAGTTTAAAAGTTTGACGGTTTCAGTCCCTGGTGAAAATAAATTTGAAAAATCATCAAAGGACCTTGCACTATTCATGATGTGGCATAATACACCCTTGGAAATAATTTGGAAGCATGCCAAGTTAGCACCTCAAACTTTGTAAAAATTACAAAAATGGTCCTTGTGAAACATAAAACCAAACCGGATCATAAAATCAATAATACTACTCCTAATCCAATCCAGTCCACATCCTTAGCCCACCCCCATTTCCTATTTTTGGGCCCAAGGAATACCAGCCCACCACAAACCAAACTAATACCCAGGGTCAAACCATTGACCCCTCGGTCAAATGGTCAAACATCCACCCCCTTCCCAGCTTTCCCTCTCCATAAGCTACCTCCCATCTCCACCAATCACAGACCAGAGCCCCCCACAATTAATGCCACCACCCCCTACACCTACCTTTCACACCACAATTAATGCCCCCCCCCCTTTGCGTGTATCAGATACAATTTGCAAAAGAAAGATTCCCGCCAAAACATGTGGCACCAATTTAGAAGGTTTCAGACATCAAATTGCATCAACTTGTGATGGGAAGTGCTTAGAGAGGCTCAAGAAACCCTAATATTGGGCTATAAAAGGAAGAAGAGTGCAATGAAGAAAGTAGTTAGTTAATTTTTAGATTTTTAGGTCGACTTTAATGTAATTTGAATTTCTGTTGGTTTCTTAAACTTTTAAGCTTTGTAATAGTTTATTTTCATGTAACTTTAAGTTTTTAATCAATCAATTTCAAGTTCTATTTAGTGTTTCAGTTTATGCCATTTTCAAATAATTTTGAGATTCTTGTGTACTGAGTTGTGAAGAAGAAGCAAGTTTCATGGACTGAGTTAGGGTCACATAGGTACCAATAAGCTTATCAAAGCTTTAGAGACTCTAAAATTCAGCTGTATTAGAAGGAAACCTAAAATCTAAAAACAGTCAAACTTGGTCAACTGTGCTTGTTTGATTTTGTTTTCAGGTTTGAAGAAGGACTTGTGAGCAAGATTGGAGCTGGATATTGCCTATCTAAAGATAGGCTTCATAGGAAAACCCTCTGTTCATGCTGAGGGTATCCTTGTAAGAACTTGCTCATTTCATTTTTTTTCACTTAAATCTTAGTTCTAAGTAGCTTCTGTTATCTATTTGATCATTGTGCATTTGTGTTAATCTGTGCCTAGTTGGTTGTGTTTTAAGTTGTTTTCAGCTTAGTAATCATTATTAGCTTGTTAGATTACATAGTACTCAATAGTTCAATACTTGTCTGCTATAATAAGTTGTAAGTGGTGAACTTGTGTGATTGTAGGGATAATCTGTTTTTAAGTGTTTAAACTAAGTCTCTTAATCATAATCAGTAGTTAGAAATCAAGTTTGTATAACCTAGTGATCATTTACTTTGAAAAATCATAAAACAGTTAGGTATAAGGGTGTTTGGATTAGCCTAATTGGTTGTGTTGTTATTATTCTCAGAAGGTGTCCATATCTCAAATAGCTTTCCTTAGGCATCATTTTGTAATATAGATCCTTAAAACCAACTTTGTTTCACAGAAAAGTCAAAACCTCATCAAATTGCCCTTCACAGTTAACTGTGAAGGTTTTGTGAGTTCAAATCACTCTCATTAGTTAAAATAGTTGTTAATATAGTGGTAACAAGTTTAAAATTAGCTTATTACTTAGTTTGTAATCAGTTAAAGCCATTAGAAACTCAAATAAGTCAAAGCTTGTGATTTCATCAAAAAGTCAAAAGTTGGATCTCAGATTTTCCTCAAAATTCCAAGATTAATTGAGATTTGTGTGTTTGGATTGATGATCTGAAAATCTTTGTAGTTAAACCTTACCACCTAAACTTCATTTTCCCAAGGTTCTTTTAATTTTGAGATTTTTTCTTGTGGACTAAAAAGCCCTTGGAAGTGGACTGCAGGGCAAGACTCTGCCCTGTGCACACAGACCTCACCCACACCACCACCTTAAGTGGTGGCTGCAGCCCACCTCAGTGGGACCCATTGCCCACTTTTTGCTTTTGACAACCCCCCTCCTACCAGGGTATAAGTATTGACCCATTGGTTGACCTAGGAACAAGTGGACCCCACCTAGTTTAGTCTCTCAAGTCTGTCCCATAACTGAGTGAAACTCAGTTTTGCTCAAGTGCTTATTTGGACCTTAACAGCTTATTTGTGATCAAGTCTTGTTGTTTTTAGCTTATTTGAGTTTTTTAAGCTTGCTTGAACCCATTTCCATCATTGTGGACCCCACTCAAGGTCATTTGTGCTTATTTGACCATTCAGTCAACTAAAGTCAACTGAATAAGCAAAGGGCGTGCTACTGCTTATTTATAAGCAATCTTCAAAAGTGTTTTCATAAAAGTTTCTCATTTTCAGTGGTTAAGTAGGTTTGTAAAAGAAAAATCCAAAAAAGTCAAGTTTAAAATAAGTGATAGTTTCTATTTAATTCAATTTAATTTTAATTTTCATTTTTAGATTTTAATTAAGTACTTAGTGTTTTTTATATTTTTATTAATTACCTTATATAGTAAAGTATTTTTAGTAAATTTTTCAGATTTTTATTCTGTCATTTAGTATTAATTAGATTTAATTTTAGTTTTCTTCATTATTAATTAATATTAAGTATTAAATATCTTATTTAGCTTTTATAATGTAAAACTTAGTTTTTATATTTTTCCTAGTTCTTATATAGTATAATAGACTTTTAGAAAATATAATTAGAGTTTCTACTGTTCATTTTCCATTTTTCTTATTTTAATTGTTTAAATTAGATTTAAGTTAATTAAAAGGTAAATAATTAGTGGATTAATCTTAAAACATAATTTTTAGAGTTTTTATAATTTTTTAGGATTCCTGTGATGGTTAAGTAATTTTAAAAATTTTATCTTAATTTTCTAAGTTAATTTAGTATTAATAGTAATTAAAAGTAGTGTAATTAGTTTAATTAAGTTAAATAGTTTTTAATTAATAAAAAATTCACAAAAAGACAAAAATATTTATTTTTATTTTTTTATACTTTCTTCAAGTTCTTATTTAAGTTTAGAAATTATTTTTACAAGTTTTTAGTTTAATTTATATCATTTGTCATTTTTAGTTAATTAAAATTAGGTATTAATTTAGATTTTAAATAGTTTTATTAATTAAATAATATTTTAATCACTTTTATAATTTCATTTTCATTTTCACTTTTCTTTTAATTTTAAGTTTCAAAAAGTGTCAAAAGCACCCCCTGTAGTTTGTTAAATACCGAATCCCACTTTCTGTCTGTTACGTGATCTGAATTGTGAATTTGTGCATATATCTGGTATCTGATTTTTGTGAATATTATATCTGTGTACCAATACCAAAATAACAGTAGCAAAATCAATTCCATATCATCTGGGCTACTGTACTCAGTCCCACTCACTCATAAACGATTTCCAAAGCACCATTTCAATCTCGCCGGGACATAACGACCCGGGGACACACTATACTATCCACGGAGTATTGGCTTGATTAGTTTGACTTTTATGGTTGACCATTCACAAGTGGTTGACTAATAAAAGTTGACTAGTTTAGACCCAATCAGTATATCTTCAAATACTATCTATGGATACGCTGCTCCAGGTATTCAAGCCGGTCCTCCTTTGACTAACATCCTAAAGGAGCTGGGTAAGAATTCAATGGAATTGTATCTGCGAATTTGAAAACCGTGAGGTTATACAAATTTAATAAGGGTTCTAATTTTTCATTAAAATATGTTGTCAATAAAGAGTGGTAGTTATTAATGATATTATGAAGCTGAAATCAGAAAGTGGTACTTGTACCTCTCTTTATTCTGAATTGGATCCAACTCCAACACGGTACCCCATTTTCTTCCTCCTTAACTGTTGAAAGAGTTGAAAAGAACTAAAAAAAAAAAAAAAAAAATCGTAAGGTGTAGATTATAAGTCATGTCTATTTAATACAACAGATTAATCTAATCTATGCAGCTCGTAACTATACCTGGTCCATGGAGATAAAAACAAAAGAAATTCCTAGCATAAATATTGTATTCTTTTATACCAAACGGGCTGCTCTTATTCGGTTTCCTTCAGGCCTCCATTTTTTACGGAAAGCATACACTCTAGCAACAATTGATAGAGCCAAAAGTACACAACCCCGAATCACATATCCTTCAATAACTCAAGTATTGGATGAGTTGCTTCTCCCGCCTGATGCTACTCCTGTGACTTGACATAAAACAGCTTAAAGATTGCAGCGTAAATCAGTCGAACTCTTATCTATTTTTGTTTCGTAATCCTTATTAACTTAATATAAACTCGTGTCCAAGTAAAGAACAGAACGTACCCCTTGAAGATGTGCTTGAATTGTCATAGTGGGCGTCATTATTCCATTTGTATTCGGCCCATTAAACTGCACAATCTGTTGGTTAGTGAACGTGTAACTCAACACATATGTCGGCATAAAGTTTCAAGCTTTCTTGCATAAAATTAGAGAATATGATATATGAATGTAAATTAGTAAAGCCGCTCACCAAATAGAGAATAGATCGAATGGCAGATTCATGATCAGGCTGCCACAAAAGAAGTGAAGATATGAAAACCTCAATGGAAAAAACAGCACCACAATGGATTCAACCGCAACACTTTTAACAAATCTGTTATCGATTTCTTGCCGTATCAAAGCACCAGTACTCATTGCTCCTAATAAACTACAAACGGAGCTTCATTGAGCATATGGTTTCTTCCGAACCGTTGGCTGGGCCACGACCACCATGTTGCTGTTGTCCTTGTTGTTCACGGCTCATTATGGGGCTGACAAACGCAAGGCCTCTTTTGACCATGACATTGTGTCCCCTCTGGTCATTTATTCCTCCTTACTCAGCCTCATTTGCAATTTTGCACCACTCTCTCGATCTTATCTCCTGTATTCCTCCTTACTCAATCCACTTAAAATTACCAGAATGTCGACGACGACGTTGACGTACAGGCGTGCATGCTGGTGGTGGTGTCGAAGAAGTCATCATAACTGAGGAACAATCAAGAGTTTAGTCAGTAGCTGCCTTTATTCTATCACTATAGTTACAGTAATCCATATTTTGAAATACAATTTGTAAGGAATATGTGTTACTACCATTGTTTTCTCTAATTTGAGTCGTTGTAACTCTTGATACCACAGGACCTGTTTCTCAGAAAAAAATGAAGCTCCATAAGCTCTTTTAACATAATAACACATACACACGTTCCTAAAAATCATGATTCATAAATAATATTCTTTGTACGCAATGTATAAAAAGGATTTGCAGTGAAGTATATGAGCTGTAACTTACTATGATGCTGTATCCTGTCCTCGGTATTAAAAACATCAACACCTGGGGAAATTCTCTCGTATTAGTAACACAAACCAACTGCGGAAGAGCAAAGCTATATTTGGAAATTGATCAAGCAACGGAATCCAGAATTTTAGGGCCACCGCTTGTACCGAGCAATATATCAAACCAATTAAAGAGCAACAAAAATCTGACACTTCATAGTTCATATTGAAGCATGGCAATTGGCAAAGGGGTTCCATTGTATAAGTTCCATCAAATATAGAGTAGATGACAATTTAAAAGGTAGTTATCCTGTCTGAAAGCACATTTGCTACATAGTTAGGTAAGTATATAACATCTTGAATTATAATTATATCATGACTGAATACCTTTTGCTCGTTTGCACTGTCAATACATTCCATTGTTTAATAAGGGTAACGTACGTATTCTGATGAGTAAAGAACAATATTAAACATAATATATTAACATCAATGAAAGGATCAAAATTAACATAATATATATTAAATTTATGTATTTGGTAGCATCGACTACCTAAATCGAGGACTGTACGTATTCTGATGAGTGGCTGTAAGTTGAAAGGTATAGTCAACATACGATAATACATATGAATACATTAAAAGTGTCGAAAAGTAGTAGTGCCAAAAGGGCTCGTGCCTGATGGTAAGCTGACAGCGATCTGCGCATTGTTGGAGGATATGGGGCTAGAACCTCTGAAGCTTGGGACTGCTGTCGCAAAAGAAAGAGTCAAAAAAATTGCATATAGTGTCTACTAACATATCACAACGTCCGAACACGTTCAAAAATGTGTGGAAAATGTTACCTGATACAGGGATTGTTTGTTGATTTACTATTTGTTCTTTCATATGTTTGAAAGGAGCAAGAACGTTTTGAGAATCCTGGATACATCGTGTATAATCCCTCCTCGCCATCTCAGATAGTGTCTTGGCAGAAGAGGCTGCTATATGACTATGTATTACTCCAGCCCGAAAATCCAGCACGACCGATCCACATCCTGCGTGTGTAATTCTGTTAAACCACAATATCAATGTATAATTCATAAACATGTACAATAAACAATGTATATACATAACCTAATATTCGTATTAAAACTAATTTCAATAAATATCAATATCATTAAAATTAGTATTTAATATTGTTTATTAAATTAATACCAATAGACACGTGATATACATTCACAAAATTGGTTAAAATTATAATTATTTATTGTATTTAATAACTTCTTAGGTCAAAAAATGCCTATGAGGTTATCTTACCATTTTGTATGTTGCATAAGAAAAACAAAAACCTTAAAACCGACTCATGCAATTCTCTGGATGATGGATGAATGATATTAGGGTTTTGAGAAAAAAGAGTCATATATGAATGATATTAGGGTTTTGTGTTTTGAATGAATAAAAGGTCGGATATATTCTCATTAAGATGGTTATTAATTAGTTGCATAGCTTTATAGATTATGATTTGCAAGATATAATTCAAAAAATGTGTTGGGCTAGTGGTTATCATGCTTGTTAATGTTTCCAACACCCTAGGTTCAATCCTTGGATCAAAAAGTGTAGATTGGCAGGGACACCTCAACCCTGTGTACCATAATGGTACCCATCAACCCTACCCAGCAAAGGTTTGATGCCTGTGAAATACCTCCACCCAATACCCAACCATGCTTGCGTTGCAAGTGACTATATTTTTAAACAATTTTCAAAATCTGAATTTTAACATCTTAAATACGAATTTTAATTATAAAAAATATATAAAATTGCTTAGGTGGACACAATGTGATGACATGGCGCTCAAAACTTGATGACTGGGCATTGACCATGATTATGTGGCAAAAAAATAGTCAAACGCCTCCAGTTTTATATATATATATATATATATATATATATATATACTAATTTTCGAAGCCCCCGATGGGTGGGCATGACTTGTAATTATTCTTTGGATAGTAGTATTAGGTCACGGAAAATAATGTATATATACAATTCATAACTTGTTTATTGTGATTTAAATGCATATTATTTATTATACATCAAAGTACATATAATATTTATACGTGTAATTTGTTATTTTACATTTATTTATTTATAAATTGTGCGTTAAATGATGATCCAAACTGTAAAGGCGGCATTCTATTTGACTTATAGTTAGGAAGCCAGTTGATTCATTATATTCTTAGATATTATAAATTTTAAGATAGTTACTATTGTATATGTTTTAGGATTATGTTGACGGGATGCTTAAATAATGAATCCCTTTTTTTTTTCTTTCTTTTTTTCTTTTTTTCCTTTTTCACTTTGTATGTGTATACGGTGTATTTAACATTCTTCATTACATGTAAATTATTGTTTTTCTTATACATGCTTTAAAATGAGAAGATTATTAGTTAGATAAAGTGTTAGTAATAGTGTTTGTATATAAGAGGCTTTGTGCATTAGTACTCCATGTTATGTGATAATGTCCCGTACTAAATAGGTGTGTTTTTAAGTCGTGTTTTAAATATGTGAGATGAACTTAGTGAGATAGAGTTGTGTTGTATATATATTGTGAGATAGTTGGTTATCGTTCTAAAATAATAAGATAAAATAACAATGTCAATAAACAAATAACATGATAGATATATTTGTCATAATTAATTAGAGAATGCAATTCTATCAATGAAGGCCCGTGTCATTTAATAAACATAATTCCAAGATTACATCTCTATAAGATTAAATTTGTATCACTAAAAAAATAGTAGAAATAGCCTATGGGCAGTTTCGTGAACTGTCGGTCAAACGGGCTATAGTGATCGCCAGCATTCCCCGCATTGACTCAATCTTTAAGATGGTTGTAGTTACTTTCTAAAGAACCTGCGAGTGAAAAAAAATCTATGCAACAAACATAGATCCAACAAAAACAATTACAATTATCACCACTTATAAGAGAAAGCTTCAAACCAATCCTTTTAAAAAAAACAAAATTACATGTAATATTGGTAATAGGAATGTCATCAGTGTTTAGAGCATAAATGAGTCAAAAGCCATTGAAATAAATTAGATAAAGGAAGAAAATGTCGAGTTCTTCATGGTAACTCAAAGTCTATCTTAATGACTAACACCTCCTAAGCCGTAACATTCAAATAGTTAAATTATTATTTTCGACAATACTTAAATTGCAGTCATAATATATAACTGAAGCATCATTGGCTGTAAGAAGATTTGAAAATTGACAGAAAGTGATAGGGCCAAATTTAATTTACAAAAATATGTTTGTGAGCCGACCCGTGCTAAAACATGAGTTGTTTCGGTTTGGACCCATTTTGGCCCATACTTAACTCACCCTAATCACCCATCTTGCCTATTGTAATAATACACACTCAAATGGTTCATTAGAGATATTGCATCACATGGTTTGGTTAATCACTTTATCCGAATAAAATTCAGAATTTTTTTCACATTATCTGATGCAAAACCGTTTGATAACAGACGTAAATTCAAACAACTACTTAAGTTTTTTTTTTTTTTACTTGTGATTATAGATTGTTATTTAGCTCACCAGTCACCAAGCAAGTTCTTTGATGATCCATTTGTCCAAAACTTGGTTTATTGATCTTTCTTTTAGACTTTTAGAAGATTTCATCACTTGGAGAATATATTTGAGTTGCTCGATATAGATTGAACATGATCATCATAGTTTCTGTATTTGTGTCTGTCCTAGATAACATGAAGAAAATAAAAAAAAAATCAATTATTTATATAATAATAACGAAAATTGGCGAAGCATAAAAATGATTAATGAAACTAACCAGGAGAAAATTTATAACCAATCATTCATTAAATATGAAAGCCCACAGCAGTGTCGTCAAAATCTAGTACATTAGTGTGTCCATCATACACAAATCCTTTTTTGCTCCAATACCTTCAAACATTAATCATAAAGCTGTATTAGCAGCCTAATTTCCTCCCCTTCAACATACTCGTTCTCAGTTGGAAAAGGAGTTGATACCGACTCACTCTCGACCTCAACTTTTATCACATCACCGAGTCCATCTAAATTATGTTGCTTAGAAACTACGGACTTATGTTCCTATATAAACAAAAGAATTATGTTGCACACTAATAGTAGTTACAAAAAAAGGTACAACTCGATCTAGGAAAACTGATACACAACTTGCCCCAAAGAGCCAACTCAACAATATAAATACCAACTACTTTTGGCATTCGACCCAACTGATCTTTGAAAATATGAAGAACACAAACCAAGAGACCTATACTGATTAATTATAAATAGTTAACTGAAGCTCACCCTCTGGTTATAGTGTATGGATCTAAGTCCATGAAGATGATGACTCATGATGGTTCGTTGGTACTTCTCCTACTGTTCTAACACATACTATGTAATATGTAAAAACAAAAAATGTAAATTAAAACATTTGTTTATGACAGAAGCATCACAGAATTCTATATTACTTTTGAGAACGGGATGTTGCCCTATATGTTGACCCCAGTTGCATTGCTTGTATATAAAAGATATAAATTACTAAGCCTACAATAACTATCAATGTAACCATGGTAGTTTTATATATGTGATTCACTCAGGTAATTTTTGTTATATGCTTAAAAAAGAAAAACTTAAAACTACAAATACAACCCATGTTCATATATAATTAAACAAAACATACAACAGTAAGTGAGATGTTCATTATACTGTCGATGTTCTCACGAAATCCTTTCAGGCCTGCACACAAAAGTAGATTACTCAAATAAAGCCATTTACAAACAAAAATCGGAATAAAAATAGAAATTATAACAAAAAAGTAGATGGCTTACGAAACATGGTGCTACCTATGTATGTATACTTTAAAGAAAAACCCAACCAAGATCAGAAGTCCAGTCTCTCTTTACATGAGATCATGTTAAGAAAATTGGTACATCAGCCTACATATGTTCATGAAGGGTTTTCTAATCATTTCTTTGTGAGGTTTTTGCAAAACAAAGTTCTATTCAGCAAGCATTAAAAAGTCTTGAAGCAAAAGGCACCATTGTCCAAGTTCGAAATGCAAAAACAACAAACAACATACTGTAAACCTTTTAATAGGAGATTTCCAAAAACAGAGAAAGAGAAAAGGATTCCATTCAGCTCCAAATTTTCATCAACGATGCTAGCTCAACAACAGTATGAAACTAAATAAAATAATAAACTTCGCATAATGCCTTACATTGAGATTCGCCTATTGTATTTTTTTCAATTTAGGATGCCTTCTCACTTGCAATTGTTGTGATGAATTTGGCTTTTGCTGAATCCTTTAGTTTATTCAGCTCCAATTCTTTTTCAGACTCCTGATTGTGTAAAGATTAGAAAGCTCAACTGCTGCCAATTAGAAGGTTTAACTCACGGAAATATGGCAAAATAGCTACACACCTTTGTGTCAATCTCCATTCTAAACTCTTCTTCTAACTTTTCCTGAAGTGACTTAAGAGCAGTTGCTTTTAGTTTTTCTTTATGCAACTCCTACAAATGGAGATGTGTTTTAACATTGATGTATGAAGTGCAAAGAACTAAATCATGGGACTCTTAAACAGAATATATTTAAGGACTATATAGATGATTATATTCACTGAATATCGTTTTGTCTCAAGGTGCGCAATAGCAAACCATGTTCGTATATCATTTGGTATGATTTCGACTCGACCATTCTTGCACTTAGTATCCCTTAACCATTGTTCATATATCAAGTCAATTAATTTGTTTCAGAATACTATTCTAAAAGCCATGTTACTGAAATCTAATTGTTTCGCCCTATTTTGCAGCACGCACATGTTCACACAAAGAAGAACATACTGCTCTATTGCTGTTGTGAGCGTGCTTACAGTAGGTTGCATGGACAGAACATGATTTTGGGTGGTAACTGTAATGCAATTGCGTTACAGGTAATCACGTTTCCACTTCAAAGCCGGTAGATATATCCAAACACCTGCGATAAGCGCATTTTTGCAGCCAACAAAAATGTCCCAGAAAACAAAGGAAAATACCTTATCAAATTGCCATACTTAATTTCTTGTACCTTCGTTGTTGATTTGTCAGACTGCATTACGAAAAACCTTAGCGTAGAGTACCCAAAAGTAGCCAAAATAATTAAATGATGCAACCACATACCTCATTCTCTGTTGCTGCTGGAAATCTGATATAAATTGTAAGAATACTTCCGAGAAAGCCTAATATCAAGTAAGACACATGTTCCCACATTAGCAACTGCGGCTGCTGCACAAAATTAGATGTTACAATGTGGGTAACTCGTAACTTTAAACAGAAGTGGGTAACTCGTAACTTTAAAAAGAAGTGATGGAATTCTTATGCCGCCAATAAACTTTATGAACAATCCACTGAACCTTGCCAGCATTTTACAAAACGATTAGCAAGATAATCCAATTACTAAAGAAGAATAGTTGAATATTAATACAATGAGAAAGAGGACTGACCACATTTTCTAGAAGTGATATTCAGCCCTTTAAAAGGATAACCACGTTATTTCCAGCCTATTACAGGAGAAAAAGGAAACATTGTAAGTCAATATTATATAAAAACTTTATTCATCCAAAATTTGTGAAAGATGGATCACTTAATTATGCGAGATATCTCTCTCTCTCTCTCTCAGAAAGAAGTAGAGAATGAAAAGTAACAAATGAAGTCTGCAACTTTTATTGTACTTCAGGTTTGGCACATTCAGTTCAACGTCTGTCTATATATTATTCAAATAAAAAGTTTGCATATCACCTGTTACAACGATTTGAATCACTCCAATTGACGTATGCTTATTCTATGTTATCCAAACTCCAACTGTTTACAAATATAAAAACTAATTTCCATGAAAAATGAAGTACCTGGTAGATGTAACGCGTACACTTACAAATCTGGTCAATAATGCCATGTTAATCCGAATGTTTTTCGCTTCAGACTTTGTGGACGTGACAATATGACAATGTACCAACTTAGCAAGCTACGTAACTTTATAAACAATAAAAATTATAACACGTTCTAAACAGAAAGAGTGAAGACCCAAAAGCCCTACACGTAACGTAGTTTGATCTACATGTTTCATATATGCCATAAAAAATGAGCTTATAACTGAATAATTAAGCTAAAAGGGTGAACTCAAACAAACAGGGCTCATGTGTTTATTGAAAATCTAATGAGCTTTTTCTGATGGCAAGCTTGTCGAAAATATTTTCAATACACCCCTTTCATTCATATTAGCTTATTATTGGCAGCAATGTTTTCAACTACATTTTTTTCCCTCACTGTACATATATGTTTTGAGTTTGAGCATGCAAAAAAATGGAACATATATATACCTCTTATTAATATAGCTTCATCAGCTCTGCTCTGTTGTCTCCGTTTCATCTTTGAATGCTTCGACCTATGAGAAACCGCATTCTCATCTACACTAATTCAAAAAAGGAAAACCAAATTTTACATGCATGGAAAAAATGGAACATATATATACCTCTTATTAATCTTGCTTTATCAGCCCAGCTCCGTTGTCTCTGTTTCGTTTTTAAATGCTTCGACCTATGAGAAGTCGCACTCTGATCTACACTAATTCAAAAAAAGAAAACCAAATTATACATGCACAGGAAAACACATTAAAACTAATTAGAAAACAACAATAATCTAAAGCACAACAATTAATGGAAGAACTCTAACTAACTTATGGACACAAAAGGTGAACAAATTACCTGTTGCTATTTGAGAGCAACTCCATTCAAAGATATGCCTGAGAGTAGATGTAACCTATCTCATTTACCGTTTACAACAAAGTTTAATGGTGTTATGTGGCAACTACTTTCGCTTTCTGAGGCACCACACTATCACTAACAACAAATCGAAACCAAACCTTAGAGAAACAGCTTTCCGTTCCACATAGCATGATATATTGTCCCATATGATCCTGTAAAAAATTATGTAAAGTGTAAAACATCAGAATTGTGCATAACAACTTACTTTGGACGTAACCAAACCGAATATTATGAGTTCTAGGGTTGCAGAATGGATTTGTTTGTAGAATGAGATGGGATGAGTTGGGAACCGGTAGATGATTTTTGTTGTGCTACATCATATGTAACTTACAATGAATACGCTGCTAGAGTTATAAAATATAATGAATATTGATTACCTTGATATACGTACACTAAATCGAAAGTTAGTTGCATTCGATATTATCTTAACACTAAGTTGAACATATATCAATATGCATATGCATATGGAAATCATCAGATCTTGATTAGTAGAAATTGACGGCAGGTTGATAGTTCGAATAATATATGAAGTTAGGTCTTCTTATCCATTATGGTGGGACTGTTAACCAATGGGCCTAAAAACTAAATAAAGATTTGGTTGGATAGCTTTATCATCTTTGACTTGCAAATTGTATCATAAATATTGTGTTGCTTTAGTGGTGGATACATTTGTATTGTTACAAATAACTCAAGTTCTAACCATGTCAGTCTTATTTTTAAAAAATTTAATTAATCCGAAATTGGTGATTATTTGGCTTGTTAAATGCATGCTTAGTTGGCAACAAAAGTTGCTTACATGGACAGAATGTAATGACATGGCTGATGACGTGGCTGATAATGAATTACTGGGCAATGAGGTGACATATATTCTTCAAATGCCTCCTGTTATATATATATATATATATATATATATATATATATATATATATATATATATATATATATATATATATATATATATATATATATATATATATATATATATATATATATATACGAGCCGAGCTCGAGCTCGAGTCAAGCTTTAAATTTTCATGGTCAAATCATATAAACGAGCCGAGCCTGAGCCTATATAATATACAACGAGCTCGAGCTTAAAATTTAAAGCTCCAAACGAGCCGAGCTCGAGCTCGAGCCTTTTAAAACTTAAACGAGCCGAGCTCGAGCTCTAGTAGGCTCGGGCTCAGCTCGGCTCGTTTCCACCCATATTAATAATGTATTTAAATCAAGTTACGAGTGTTATGGATAAATATTATAGTTATCTTAACTAGAGTATTGCATTTTGTGGAATAATTCATTTTGTAACCATATACATGAGATGAATAATACAATGCTTCTTTTGTTTTTCTCTTTCTTCTCATTCTTGTTATTCTTTTCTTAGTTTCACAACAATGAGTCTTTATTATTTTAAGATTATGATTATTCTTTTATTATATTAGATTAGTGTGTTTTAATTTAGTTATTATCTTTTACAGTCATAGTAAGATTAGTATTTGTCTATTACAGAGTATAAATAAGCATTGTCTACATAATCTTCTTACTCATTTTTCTATTCACGCAATTATATACCATGTATCATGCACTAATTCTCTCTCTTGATTGTCATTGATTATTCCACTTGTCACAATCAGGCAGAAGATGCTGAGCAAAGCTGCTTGCAAAGGAAGATTTGTAGGCATAAAAAGTAGGAAGAAATATCATTTTTGTTTACATATGGTATGTAAAACGGTTTAAGATGGGATGGGATGGGAATGGTTTTGTTGTTCGGTTTTTCGTGTTGAACGGTAAGGACCCGATGAGATTGATATAGATCAAGAAGCTCGGATAACACTTAAACAAGAACTATGTTGCACTGCTGTGAGGCAGTATTTGCCCAAGTGTGTGAAAACTTGTGTGATGATGTTGTGTTGTTCTCCTTTTATAGAGAGGTTTGTAGGGTTTAGAGATAAACCCTTCGGGAGTGGTCAACGGCTGCCAGGGTACCATGTGTTGATCATCCGAGAGCAGATAAGGAGGACAAATGTCATTCGTCTTTTAGCTCGTAGTGGTGCTTGTCGTGCGTCCCCGCTGTGCGATGTCAGATGGTACATCTTAACTGCTAGTGACAGTACGAGAGAAGAAGCTTTGTCCTTATCAGTGAGAGGTCTTTCCAGGCTCTACGTGACCTGGGATTTAAGCCAGTCCTTTATCAAGCGCTGATTGGGCCTTGGTTATGGGCTTGATTCGAGCATGTAATTAATGGGCTTGGGCCATTAATATTGACACGCTATCAAGTCCCCTTAGTCTAGTATTAGATCATGCATTATGATGCGATGCTGGACTTTTTGTACCTGAGTCCACCTGATTCGTGCTTGTGCTACTAAGGTTCATTCCTAGACCCTTTGCTGTCAGGCTGATGATCACATTTGTTTTTTGTGATGATAACTAGATGCATACTTTTTAGACAAATCACCACCTTAAAACACACATGTTTTAGGTGGATCCCAATTATATGTGTAAGTCCTACACTTATAACGTGTCATTTCAATTCACTTGTGATTATATATATAATCATATTTAATCTCTTTATCATTATGTGATTATCACAATTTATTGCGTGATTATAATCACATAAAATCAACGTGTAATCATTTTACACAATCAAAATATGTCCAACTTAGCGAATGGACAATAGCTCACATTTGATGACAATCACACCGTTCAAGTTAGTTACATAGACCAACGTAATTCGTTGTCATATATATATATGTGTGTGTTCTTTCTTGACATTTCACAATGTCCTACACGGTTATATTCAATACATCGCCATTTCATAAATATGACAAACCGTTCGATTGTTAGCAATGTGAGTTAATAACAATCCTTGATGATTATTCATCTTTCTAGAATAACAAGTAGTTTGATTATTCGCAACAATATTCATAACAGAATATTTTCAATATCCAAACTTTCAATATTCGATACAAAATCGAGCAACTTGTTTATTCTCATGTTACATAATTAGTTGCACAAAACCGCACATCCAACCTTAAATAGGCACTACTTTGCCACAATATTTTGCACAAAATGAAACAAAATTTTTTGCGTTGAACATTGTACAAAATATCACATAATTTTGTATTATAACAACCAAAAAAAATGTTGTACCAAACAACATCCAAGTAACACAAATATCAGCATAAAAAATATAAACCGCTTGAAAAATTGTTGTGCTAAAATAAAAACTACGATCATCTGATTTTTCCGTTTAAGTTCAACATTTTCTTAATTTTTTTTTCGAAATCTAGTTTAAGATGTTTCATTGTTAGCTAATCATGAAAAAAAATATTGGTGCAAAACTCATTAGTTACCATGCGAAAAACATATTTTTTTCCATGACATCGCGGTTGTGACAACATACCAGTACAAACTGAATTGATGTACCAAAATAAATAATGTGACCAAATGGTTCACCCATTTAAGCTCAAAATTTTCAGAAATCAAGCTTAATGTCTTAGACGAGCTCTTTAAAAAACATTGGGCTCAAACATTTGTTTACCATGTGAACAACGCATTTCCCATGAATGCGCAGTTTTGACAACAAATTCTCCAAAATGAATTGTTGTACCAAAATACTCTGTGACCAAACGGTTCGCCTATTTCGACTCAAACTTTCCACAATATCAAGTTTAAAGTCTTAGAGTGCAACATAACGGAATTGAAATCAAAACTCATTCGTTTATTATGTGAACAACGCACTTTTTCCCACGAGTTCATAGTTGTGATATCAAATATTTTGGATTCCAAATAACACCAAAATTCTCATTCCGCAAAAATGAGTTTAATCACGATATCCCGTCATGAAACCTTTACTAGTTACACAAACTAGCACCACTACAAGGTTTCAACGAAAATGCTTTAAAAAAAACATTTCCAAGCAACTAAAGTATCATAACGATTTCTTTGAAATAAATGAGAATACGATGTCACCCATGAAACGGAAATAGTATAAATGGTCACATAATCAATTGAAGCATTTAGTACTCTCTCATAATCATACTATTAGTAATCGACTTTATTACTTCATGTTACACATTAACATCCAAAACCAAACCGTTTTAACTTTCTTGTATAAAAATTTAAAAGTGTTTGATGTTGTTTTGGTTTTGCGGTGTTGTATTCTATATATGGGCTTTTGGCTATTAAGTTGTGATGACTTTGTTTCTTTTGTTCTTTTGTTCTATTACTTAACCCTACAATACTTGTCTATTAGATGGTTTTTGCATGGTAATATAAAGCATACGGGGTCTATCTAATTGGTCATAGTTTAATGTGCGTTAAATATTTTCGTTATTAAGTTTGTGTAATAATGTATGTATAATAATGCCATATAAACTGTATAAAAATCGTTACAAACCTTTTTAGCTCCATCTAATTTTATTGTACAACTAATTTCATTGAAAATTAACATTGAATTTTAACTAATATTAATAAATTTTATCAATAAAATCAATTCTAAATAGCTAACTAAATAAATATTAATTAACACACAATTAATAATTCCTAAAACCTTTGGACTCCACTATTATGTCTTAAACTTATTTTTGTTTAATTTACAAATGGGTTTGAGCAAAAATTATATACTTTTTCTTTTATATTCATTATTCAAGTTGCATGCTTACATAAACCAATCATGCTTAAGGGTAGTCGCCGTGTGATTAGTCGGCTCGCAATGTCGAGTCGGAAACCCATGTTGCCAAAAAAAAAAAAAAACAAAAAAAAAAAATCATGCTTAAAAATATCATTTAACCATTTAAATGTTGCTTTACATGCATGCTCGTACACATTTTCTTTAATCAATTCGCACATGTAAGCTACATCAATAGAAAACACACATAAATTACTTGTATATGAAAATGCATTAACATTATATATATATATATATATATATATATATATATATATATATATATATATATATATATATATATATATATATATATATATATATATATATATATTGCATTAGGTTAAATCATCAATTATTCTTGCAACCTTTTCAACTTCATCTCAATTCATAACCGACTTTTAATTATATACTAATTACTAAATATCATGTGATAAATTCCGGCAAGTCTTGCACTTCCATCTCGATGTTGTATATACTTCACATTAAATGCACCGGTTTTGTTTTTCGATAAAAGTTTGAACTTTTGCTTATGTTTAAAACTCAACTTTTTTATTTGATATTATAATTTAAAAACGGATTTAAGTTAAAATTATGCATTTTTTCCTTTCTATTCATTACTCAATGTGATATTTTTAATATGTCGTATTTTGCTATTATGCCAAACTCATTTAATTGGCGTAAATATTGGTTTCTCACTAATGATTCTACATATAGAAAAAAGAAAACACTTTGCGATGCGCGACCTTCTTCTTTTCAATAATAATTCAATTGCACGCGATAAATTTATTCTAATATTTCTCAAAGAGCATTAGAAAGCAACTACTTAAATAAACTAATCACGCTAAAAAGTATCATTAACCATTTAAATGTTGCTTTACATACATGCTCATGCACATTTTTTTGAATCAATTCGCACATATGAGCTACATCAATAGAAAACGCACATAAATTACTTGTATATGAAAATGCATTAAAATAATACATATATCTATCTATATATAAATATATATATATATATGCTTATCTATAACAATCACCTAAATATGTAAGAAACAAAGAAAATAGTTGGTATCCCAATCTTTGGTTTCATTTATCTGAGCATGCATGATCTTGTGTGATTTTCATAGTACCTGCGTATGATAACTAAATTAAGAAAAAAAGAAGACCAAGTTAATTACAAAGATCTAAAAGATGTGTGAATCATCTCCAAAATGTTGCAAAAGATAATTTATATACCGCTACCAACAATCAAATATCTAAAAGATGTGTGAATCATCTTCAAATGTACATACTAAATGTGATTTTGGCCGGTTTATATAGGCATGAATTAGGTTAAATCATTAATTATTCTTGCAACTTTTCGCAACCCTTGCACTTCATCTAACCAACTTTTAATTCTATACTAAATGCTATGGTGATCAACTCGGGCAACCCTTGCACTTCACCTCCTTTCATGATTGTATAGATATTATGTGGCTGCATTGAATTCCGAGCATTAGCTATCTTGTACTCTATGCAACTACTAAACGACTCCAACTTATTTCCAACTCTAAAACTCTATCATCATAACTCCACATTAAATTTAGGGACTGAATCTTATAGTATTATAGATACTTCACATGTAATCATTGAACAATAGTCTAAAGTATTAATAAAAGGTAAAAGTTCAACAAATAAACTCCAAATGTGCATAAACGGTTTATCAAATAATATAGCTTCAAAACAATTGAAACAAATCTTACGAGCATATCTCAAAGTATTAATAATTTCATAAAACTCACTATTGTTTTTCTTAAGATCATACCATCTTAATAGAATCAAAGGTTTTAAGCTAGAGATTATAATAGTAATCACAAAATCATGCAAACCAAAGACAGTTTCATGTTATATATCATTCGCACAAGTCAATTATAGACATAACTAAATTAACCACTTATATGTACTCCTTTGGTCCTTCCGTAACAAGGGTCACATAATTATGTAAGACATTTAAACAACCAAAGTTGATTCTCATCATCTTTCTAAACCATATATACATACACTAATAAAATGTAGTATGCATACTTTATTTTACGATACCATTATTTATAGATAAATAAATAGTTAATTGCTTACTATCGAACAATGCAACATAGCAATTTTATTTTATTTTTTAAACATAAATAGCAAGTGTCTCAACACATTAAGCAAAACCATTATATTGAACAAATCTAGATCACTGATTATCTATCACTTGATTTAACAAATAACCAATTGTTCAAACCTCACAACAAATTTTGGTCAAACTTAAAAACATAGACGGTTTTAGGCTTAACAAGGCGTGAACAAGCTAATTCTGGCAATTAGTTGGGCTTTTATTATAACATACGTCCCATACCAAGTTGGACCGTATTTTAGTTTCGTACCAATGTATTACTATCTATCTTTGTAAAGAAAAGAGAACAAATCATGTCGATCTTGGAGTGTCCAATTTACTTATTCATCTTTCATGTATACTTGTAAGAATGATTTTAACCTTTCAAAATATACCAAAACGCTTCACACTTAATAACTCATGTGCTTTAATAACTGTTATCACTAGCAATACATATTAAATTTCAATTAAAATAATTTTACTAGTGAAACAAAAAGCCAGTTTCATTCTTGCTACTCAACGAAACATCAAAATGTTTTTCCAAAACAATTTTCCCTTTAATATTCCCGTGACAACCTCTAATAGCAACATATTCTGTCTTAAGATTGTAGTATATATATTAAGTGTATTGCTACAAGAGACAACTAAACCATAACATAAAAAGTGTAGAGAAACGATACCGTAAATCTTTGAATTTTTGAGACACAAAAAACACAAGGAAAATGTTGAGGCCTGTGATGCTCACAGTTTCCTTAAGACAGATTCGTCCTTTCCACGGTGCTTGAGAATCGTGAACGTCTATCTCCCAGGATACAACAACAACGGATAACTCCGTTAGCACAAACGGGTTATCAAGGCGAACCAAAATTGTGCCTTCTCTCTATTACGAACACATACACAAAGAATTAAGATGAATGAAAGGAGAGGATATAGTAGTAGTTCTTGGTGTGTTTTCACAGTGTTTTTAAAATGAAAGAATAAGCCTCAATTTATAGCGAATAGGAATGAAAGAAAAACGGTCATAATTAATTAACAAAATTAATTTTACTAATGTCTCATGAATTAAAATAAAATTATACATTAATTTTATTCTTAATTCACATGAGTCTACATTATGACAAATCAATTGTCATTCAACACCTTTGACCACTCTCATGAATTAAAATAAAATCAATTTTATTCTTAATTCACATTAGTATACATTATGACAAATCAATTGTCATTCAACACCTTTGACCACTTTTTCCAACAGAAAAAACTATATGGTGCCCGGGCACCCGTGGAAACCCCTAGCTCCGTCCCTGTTTATGAGAAATAAAAGATAAAAATCCACATAAGTGTAGCATGCCAACAAGCTGTATGCTTGCCATTAGAGGGGAGTATGATCCCCATTCTTTTAATTTCCTCTATTCTTGTGTCTAGGGTTCTATTGAGCACCAAAATTGAAATTGGGGATCTTTATTTCTTGTTGTGTGTATGTAAAATTAGAAGTAGGATTTTCATGCATAACTAGTTTGATTCTCACGACTAGGAACATCATGAAAATGGTTCTTGCATTATTAAGACATCCTAAAAATGCTTTTGCATGCATACATGATGAACTGTTGAATATATATACACCTTTTTTTAAAAGGCATATGAACTCTTGAATATTAGCTAAAATACGTAAATTAAAATTTATTTTTTGATATATTCGATTGAGAAAAATGAATTTTTAACATTACCATATTGTTCCTTTCTTTTTTTAGAAAGGGCATAATATTGTTCCTTTCTTGTACAAAGAAAACATGTGTGTAGAATGAAGTGTATAATATATCGTTGTCAAACATCTTTCAGGTGACATTATCAAATCATTAAATATGACTAAGGTTTAATACATTTCAGGTGACATCTTTTTATTAATTGTATCTTATCAATTGCTCTATTGTAATTCTAAGTTGGTCCGCCATCGAACATATGTATGCTCTTAAAGTTTAGGTTTTTGTTTCTTAAATATGTTTTTAAGTACTATTTCTAAACTACAAATTGAAACTTAACACCAATAAACTTGAGAATAACGAACCGTAAATTTTTATTTACTAACCATGATTTTCGATATTTCGGTTAGTTAATTCAAGCGTTTTGATCTTGCTACTGGACAAACTCAACCTGGCTGATTGGCCGTCTCTTCCGGATCGGGGAAGTTGGCTAGGCTACTTAAAAGTTGTTTGCACGATATAAACCATAAATTAATGATAAGGTTACAACAAAAAGATAAACAAATAAACATTTTAATCTATACACGAGAAACACTTAACAGAGTATTAATCGACTATTTACAAGTTAAAAGCTAGATGGCTAGATGCTAAGTTAGCCAAAGTTGCAAGCAAATTATTTATTCTCTAAACTTAGATGTAGGCTACTTTTGGTTCCTTATATATTGAGCACCTTATGGATTCTTCAATCTTCATATGACTCCACCATTTCAAGCAAGCAATTCAAGCTATGTCTTCAGTAGCCCAACAAAGGTCTCCATATCTGTCTCCCTCTCCTTCTCCCTCTCCCACGCACACACATACACACACACACACACACACACACACACACACACACACACACTCATGGTAATTCGTAGAGGCTTTCATGGTGTTACATAGCCGATAAGCCTCCGGTTAAACCCTGGTTACCAATGAAGTCTATCTCGTAATTTAAGTGATTGTCTTTTTGTTCATATATAAAGTCGTCTAATGATGCATATGCATATATAAGATATCATATATCGAAGGTGTTTGTGATTGCTTATTTTTTCTGTATGTCTCCTTATCTGCTTTTTCTAAAGCGTAAACTCACTTTTTTTTTTCATCTAAACACTCTTTGCTTTTCTGCTTTAACAGAAAAAAAAAAAAAAAAAAAAAAAAAAAAAAAAAAAAAAAAAAACTCACTCTTCATAAACAGGTTAAAAGCCGCTCATTTCATGTTACTTATTTGATATTTAATTAAAATGACTATTTACTCTCATATTTAGCTTAAAACCTTTTATAAAGAAATTGATGAAAAAATTATATTAAAATTATTATCTTTAAGATATGTATATATTGCATTTTTTATTAAATAAACAAATCAAAACGATGGTTCCATTAGTATTTATTTTAATCAGAAACACAAGCAGAAAAAATAAACAATCCTAAACACCCACACTATTAATCATTGTTCAGTGCTCACGCCTAGATAACAATGAGTAGGATTCATATCATGCTAGCATTGTGATTTTACTAATTGACGCACCCAATATATCTAAGGAGTTAATGCAACAATTATACCCGAACGAAACAAAATATGTATAACTAGAATTTGAACTTATATTGTAGAATCCTATTAGCTGTACTTATATATGATTTGAACCTCGTAGGTGCACGAACAAACTAGTTGAACTATAAGATCGGCACACTAATTTAACTCGTTAAGAATTTAGATGCACATTGAATCTTGATGCACACATACATTTAAATTTTTTGTAATTCATTCACATGTATGGTGTAATGTTTTGCTAATTTCACAACAGAAAGAAGTACTTAAACCCCGTGTTTATGGAGATGAAGATGGATACGGAGATGTCTCAAAGTGAGGATATAAGCATTGGAATCCCAGGTAATTGTGAAGTTAAAATACACTTTAGTAAAGTACTCCATTGTAAAGAACTCATATGCAAAGACATAACTTTACTTTTTTTAACTAGTTTTAACTTTACGTGGGACGTTTGAGTTATCTTAGAATAAGATGAAATAATGTTTAATGTTGTAATTATCAAATGAGGGTCGTGTTTTTTTGGTTTTAACTGAACTACGATCATATTTTCTTGCGATTTTTTATTCTGTAGATTTGTTAAATCTTTGGTTGTCGAACATATGGGGTTCGGGTAACCTATTTTGAAGATTTTACTAGTTATTATGTTGAAAATAGTTACAAACCTCAATGACTCATTGTGGCACCTTATGTGAACTTATTTCATAAGAAATGAACGTTTTGTGTGAATCAACAAGTCATATTGCATCCTTCTATATGGGCATTTACTAAACAAGCTCATGATTTTTAATTTAGACGTTCAATCTATTTGAGCTAAGCTCGAGCAAACTAAAGTATGCATTTTTTTTAAAAAGTCGGCCAATCATCCGCTCTACAAAGTCAGTGTCACAACCAAGGAGTGTACGGCTATGTTTAGTGAACGTTTATTGAGGCTTGATAAGTCGGCTTATAAAATAAGTCTCGTTTGTCACACATGCTTATGGAGGCTTAAGTCATAAGAATCCATAAGCCCAAGACCATAGAAAGGGGTTTATAGGGGCTCATGGTTAGTTAAATTACTTAAATACCTTTAAAAATATATTCCATCCGTCTCAATTTATTTGTTCACTTTTGACTTTTTGGGTATTTATTTTTCAACTTTAACCTTAACTATTTTTGTTAGTTATAAAACACTTGATGAACATTATACCAATGAAAATACATTTAAAAACTCAATCAATTCATATATTTTACATCAAAGTTGTAAATAAAAGACTTCAAAATAGACAAATAAGAAGGAGTAATGAATTATCAAAGCTGAAAATGTATATGAAATTAATTTGAGGTGTTTTTATGGGATTTTACATTAATGTAAGTTTCAGCTCCAATTAATTCGCCAAACAACTTTATAAAAATATAAACTCCATCTTTCGGTTTATAATATAAGGGCAAAAGTTCAATATAGATATAATGAATCAATCTTGGCAATTCATTCTTTTGATAAATAATAATAATAATAATAATAATAATAATAATAATAATAATAATAATAATAATAATAATAATAATAATTGTGGAAAACTAGAAGGGGGGTTGAATAGTTTACCGATTAAAATCTTTTTAACTTGTTAAGTTAGCTTTGAAACTTTCCGTTTGATCAAAGATATATACACAAACACAATATATAACATGCAAGTAAATGAAAGAAACGATCAAACCACAACACGAGTATTTATCGTGGTTCGGCTACAAGGACTCTTTTTCCTTACCCTACATCCACGCCTCGAGTATCCAACTCGAGAGTTTCTTTCACTAGTCAACAAGCTCCTTTCACCGGCGGAGAAAACCTTACACGTCGCTTATACTTTTACCGACACAAAGCTAGATGTCGAGTTCTTTTACAAGGGCACAACCACTCCTGTTAGTTCTTTTACTAGGGTACAACAACTTCCAACACTCTTTGTATTTTGAGGACTAAAATACTAACCGATCACTACTGAAAATACACAATCAAATGAAGTGTAAACTATACAAGTCTACACAGTGCTAAGCTAACAAGTCTTGCAATGTTGTGTTGAATACTTGTAACTTTTCACGACCTTGTGAGCTTCTTTGCTACAAAAAGAAACTTCACATTTACAATGTTAAGAGGTTAGAAGAAAAGATGAGTGTGTGTGTAAAATATGATCTCAAGAGGTTAGCCAAAAATCAAGTTATGGCTTGGTATTTATAGCACACCATACTGCAGGCTTGGCGGATCAGGCGGAACCCTCAGATGGGTTCCGCCCGTGTACCCCAAGGGTTCCGTCAGTGCTGCAGTAGGTTTTTGCAATAACTCTTCAAACCAAACAAGGTCTTGTCTCATAACTCCTATCAACCAAACAATGTCACATCTCATAATAACAAGTCAAATACAAAGCTTACAAGCAACAACAAAGTTAGTCAAACACATTTCTTTCCATAAATGCATAATGACAAAACTTGCCATAAATGTGAGGTGACAATTTCTAATTTAAGAAATAAACTTGTGTTGTGTTTTATGAAATGTAAAATGTAGCAAAAGTCTAGTTTATGCAAGTCTTTAAAACTAAGATTATGTTTTACTTAGAAGCTAAAGTTTACATTTGTCATTAACAAAACTTAGCGAAGATCATAAAATATAAATAACGTTTTTAGGCGATATTTGTATTAACAATCCCCCCCTTTTTGTTGATGACAAAACATAGACATTGTTTTTAAGTAACTCATAAAATCTTGGTTTTTAAGACTTAAAAAATTAATATTAAACTTGTTTTTCTTAAGTTATGAAAATCATATTAAGTTTTGAAAGTTTAGTATATTTCTCCCCCTTTTTGTCGAAACAAAAAGTAGAGTGGCGAAGCGGAATAATACCAATGCTCCCCCTTGGTCGATACTCCCCCTAAATGGAGTGCCAAGATGGGAAACATGAATTTTGGACCCTACAAAAAAATTGTTAGTTGGTGATATATATAGTCAAGAATGTAGTTACCTCACACATTGAAACCACAATGACAACACAAACATGATCAACCAACAATGTACTAAAGTGAGTAGAAAGAAATTTCATTCCAAGTAAAATTTTGACTCTTAAAAGTCAAAAGACAATAAATGAGAACTATTCTTCTACTTCTAAACAAAAAACTTTAAAAAAATAACCAAGAAAGAAAAATAAAATCCTACTTTCCTAAATTGGGGCAACCGGCCTCCAAGGATTGTCTAGGATTTATTGGGGTGGGAAAGAGCATCCAAACGTTCTATGACGTGTTGGAATGCAAAGCGGGTTTCATTTTGGAATTGGTTAAGCAATGTTTTGATGGTTTCACCCATTTGCTCACAATTTGAGCAAGCATGGGGATGAGTGGGTTGAAATGGGTTGGTTTTGGTTTCTTGGTTTGAGGGTTGGTTGGTTTTTGGTTCTTGGGTGGAGGATGGATTTGGTATTGAGTCAAGCAAGGTGGTTTGAAATTCCATTGCTTGATGAAGGTGGTTCTCAACCATGCTTTAGATTTCCTCATATGAGGGGAAGAAAGTCTCAAAGGTTTGGGCTTGAGAATGTGGTGGATTTGGGTGATCATTGTTTTCAAAGTTTGGTTCTCCATATAGAGGACCATGGATGTCATGGTAGATGGGGTGAAACAATAATGGTTTAGGTTGATGGTACACTTGTTGTGGTGGTTGAATGTGGTTAAAAAGGTTATCTTGGTCAAGAATTGACCTTGGTGATTCATTTGCAAAAGGTGGTGGTTGTGTAGGTCTTGGTGGAAGATCATTAAGATCTTGGACAAATGGGTGTGGTGATGTGGGAGGAGACCCAAATAGTTCCATTGGCTCAATTTTGGGTAATGGTGATGGTGATGAGGTTTTGGATGGTTGAGTTGGAGCACTTGGTGGAGTTGGGTCAATAGGTGATTTAGTTGGTGGTGGAGTGAGCTCATTTGGTTCATTGGGTGATGGTGATGTGAATTCATCCGAGGATGAGGAGCTTAGGTTGATGGGTTGATTAGACCATAGTGGTTTAACACTAATCCGGGCGGTTTTCCGGATGGGTCTTGATGGTTGAGAGGTGTTTGTTGACTTAGTCATGGTGAAAAATGGTTTATAAGTTTCAGAAATTGTGTTGAGGAAGGTGTGATTTGATGGTGTTGAGGATGGCTTAATTTATAGTGTTGATAAATTATGGAAAGAGTGTTTGGATTTGATGTTAGTCCATACAAAAATTGAGGTTTCTAATGATTTGGAAAACTAATTGTAGGTTGTCATATCATGGAAGTCAATCCAATGAAAATGGTGAAGTGAGAAGACAAGTTTTGCACTAAATGCTTAGTGGTTTTGGTGGATTTGTGGTAGTATAAATCTCAGGGATTTCAAGGATCCCTTAAAAGGGTTCTTTCCTTTATGTTTGAGGGGTCCTTGAGGTTGTTATGGCTAAATTTGAATTTTGGCGGGAATTGGTTTTGGTTAAGTTTATGGAAGAAGGAGTATCCTATTATGCTAAACACATTGCAAGTAATAGGTTTCTACCTAAAAGGATTGGATTTTGATGTTTGGGTGTTGAATTGGTGAAAATGAAAACAAAAATTCTGCAGGTTGCTGGCGGCACCCTCAGAATACATAGGCGGAACCCATTTGAGGGTGCCGCCTGGTCCGTTGGGCCATTTCTGGAATTCCCAGAATTTGCACTGGCGGAACCCAATTTTGGGTACCGCCAGATCCGCCAGGGCTGAAAAAAGTGACAGTTCACGTTTTTGACCCGCGAGACGATTTTCAAAATTTTCGAAAAGTCCTAAAACCAAAAATATAATTCATAACTGGTTAGGAAATGCAAAAATTAGACATGTAGACACGCATAGCATAGGAGTTTGACCGGGGGCTAGCAAATTTCACTATACTTAGTGAAAATTATATAAACATGAAAATTTGACAACTTGCCAAAAGTTGTCTCCCTGCATCATTGTTAGTTAAAACATGTTTAACACATAAATTCAAGAGAACCATTGTTTACATAACCAAATTGTTTAAATAGCACCTTGTGCCAAACACTCCTAACACACCCGCACTCATTGACGGTCAATCTTCTTCTTCATTTTTCCAAGGAATCTCCCGATGTTTTTGAACATCCCCTTTGTTTGCTTGAACTCCTCCGACTCATTCGGAATATCCGGAAGTTGAGAAAGGTATTCTAGAGGTGGGAGCCTAGAGTTTGGCAAATTGTCATCTTCACTCATTGAGGAAGAAGATGATGAGGTAGGAGGATGTGGACGTTTTCCTTGGGCTTTGTAAACTCTCTTATCACTAAGTGGAACAAAGGTGTGTGGAATGAGAGTGTAGTCAAGACGAAGACCATTTGAAGTTGGTGGAATGGGTGAGATGAACCTAAAGAGACGGGTCAAGAGCATTCCATATGGCATAGCCGTTGTGCCATGCACGGGAATGTCGACCATTCTCTTGGCCATGTAGTAGGAAAGGTTGAAGGGTTGCCTAACGGACAAGGAGTAGAGCATGTAGCAAAGGCAAAGGTTGATATGGTCACGGTTCCCTGTTGTGCTAATGACATTGGCTCTAAGGACTTCCTCCCATTTCTTGAATTGGGGCTTGAGTTCGTTCATTTCCATTCCATATGGGTCCTTATCGACCTCATTCCCCGAACGGGTTCTCCTAGTGGTGGTGGTTCTAACAAAGAGGTGGTCACGGAGTACGTCTTTTGAGACAAGGGGTGTGTCATAAGGGTGGATACGGTCTTGGAGGTTGTCAAGAGTTGAGAGGGAGTGCAAGTCGGAATAGAGGCAAGTACCACGGTTTGGGACACCTAGGATTTGAGCAAACTCCTCAAGAGTGAAGGAGTATTGATGACCGCTAACCCTAAAGTTGATAGACATATGACCATAGTCATCCGTGGAGAGGACGGAGGATGCATAGAACTCTAGAATGAACCTAGGACAAATAGGCTCGTCGATATTCAAAAGACACTCAAAGTTGATTGTGGCAAAATTGGCGTAAAGGTTTGTGCCTTCTAGGAAAGACGGGTCAATGGTTCTAACCTCATGGACATAGTGTTTTTCTAGGGCTTTGAAAATGTTTACATGGTTTGGGGTAAGGCCTTTGGTTTTGTGGTGTTTTGGTAGGTACTTAATGGTGTCCTTGTGGTCGTAGTGGGTTAGAGGAGGCATGATGATTCCTAGAACAACAAAATTTCACATTTTAGTTTACGTAAACCACTATTATAATATGGATGTTCTAGTGTGTGCCTATATGAAAACAATGTGGAGGTGTGGTTTTCTTGACTCATTTTGATGCTTCAAAATCGTTTTATGCAAGTTTTGTTATAAAACAAAAGATAACCCAAACGCTCCTAGTTCAATGTAGCTTCGTTTGAATGTACCCCAAAATACATATTGGTTATGTATTCCCTTTAGCATTCAAGAGACATTATGCAAGTGATGTTTTAAACATAACGTTTTGATTTTGTATTCTCAATGTGAGACGAAAAAATATTTGTCCTACTTGTGAGAAATTTTTGGAAGGATTTGACATGGGGTGTTTTAGCAAACATGTTTATACTAATTAAAGATGCAATTCCTAACTATGGGAAACATGATTAGTTTTATTAAACACCTAATCTAATACATGAGTTTTTCAAGTTAATGCATAACCCCAAGTTTTTGTTTTTGTGCAAGAAATAGAATTCCTAGACTCAGATCAAGATTGTAATCATGTTTAAAATACTTACAATGATGATTTAGTTGCAATGTAAATGAATGGAAGACCAAGAATTCGTAGGTATGGATGGATGGTAAAGTGAATAGTAGCAGTTTGGAAGTGGTGGTATGAGATAATGGGTGTTTGGTTTAATATAAACAAAGAATGTGATTCTGCAGGTCGACGGACACGGCAGAACCCTGAGTTGGGTTCCGTCCGTTATGGCTGAGGGTTCCGCTGACCCTGTTGAGAAAAATGGTTTTGGATTTGTTTTGATTTTTGTCTAATGTCCAGAACTACAAAGTAGGTTCCATGAGTCCTAAGCCTAGCCTAAGAAGATTAAAAGGTTCACGTTTAAGAGGTTTTGTGAAAATGTCGGCTATGTTGTCTTCGGAAGAAACTTTCTCAATTGAGATATTTCCTTTTTGAACGTTGTCACGAAGGAAATGATGACGGATTTCAATATGTTTGGTACGAGCATGTTGAACCAGGTTTTTGCTAAGATCAATGGCACCTTTGTTGTCACAAAGAATTGTGATGTCGTTGAGTTGAATTCCGTAGTCGACAAGAGCTTGCTTCATCCAAAGAGCTTGTTGACATGCCTTTCCGTCCGAAACGTACTCGGCTTCCGTTGTTGAGATAGCAAGAGCCGTTTGCTTCTTAGAGAACCATGAGGTGAGACAATGTCCAACAAAAGTACAAATACCACTTGTGCTTTTTCTATCGACATAGTCATCGGCATGATCCGAGTCGGCATACACTATGGTGTCTATTCCCGTTCCTTTGGGATACCATAAACCTAAATGTGTAGTGCCCTTAATATACCTAAAAATCCTTTTAACGGCTTCGAGATGGGTAGTTTTAGGATCTTCTTGAAAACGAGCACATAGACAAACACTAAACATAATGTCGGGTCTACTAGCCGTTAGGTAAAGTAGACTACCAATCATACCTCTATATTTAGTACTATCTACGGACTCACTTTCTTCATCCTTGGTGAGTTTAGTTTCCGTGGACATGGGAGTTTTGATAGGTTTCAAATCTTCTAGTCCAAATTTCTTAAGCATGTCCTTAATATATTTAGATTGGTTAAAGAAGATACCATCTTCTAGTTGTTTGATTTGGAGTCCTAGGAAAAAGTTGAGTTCTCCCATCATACTCATTTCAAACTCGTCATGCATGATTTTTAAGAAATCCACACATAATTCTTGACAAGTTGATCCGAATATAATGTCATCAACATAGATTTGGACTATGATAATATGTGAGTTTTTCTTCTTAGTGAAGAGAGTATTATCAACTAAGCCCATGGTATACTTATGGTCAACTAGGAATGTTTTAAGTCGATCATACCATGCTTTTGGAGCTTGCTTAAGTCCGTAAAGAGCCTTTTTAAGTTTGTAAACATGATTTGGTTTTTCAAAATCGATGAAGCTCGGTGGTTGAGCAACATACACTTCTTCATTAATGACTCCGTTTAGAAATGCACTTTTGACATCCATTTGAAAGAGTTTAAAATTGTGTGCACATGCATATGCAAGTAAGATTCTAATTGACTCGAGCCTAGCAACCGGAGCAAAAGTTTCATCGTAGTCAACGCCTTCTTGTTGGTTATAACCTTGTGCAACTAGCCTAGCTTTGTTTCTAGACACAATTCCATTTTCATCCATTTTATTTCGAAATACCCATTTTGTTCCAATTATAGTTTGACTCTTTGGTTGAGGAACTAATGTCCATACATCATTCCTAACAAATTGGTTTAACTCTTCTTGCATTGCAATTACCCAAGACTCATCTTTAATGGCTTCATTAATATTTTTAGGTTCAATGGTTGACACGAAACAAAAATAGTTGCTTTCATTTTGAACTTTTGACCTTAGTGTTCTTTCGTTAATGTTGCCAATGACACCATCTAATGGATGACTTTTAGATTCTTTGACATTGACAAGTTCTTTGTTAAATAGTTCATCTTCTTTGTCATCACTTAAAATTTCTTGATTTTCTATTGCTTGGTTTTCAACTAAGTCATCATCTACCAAAGGTGATGTCTTAGAGGGAGGTGGACTCTCGTCAAATGTTATGTTCAACGATTCCTCGACTCTTAAGGTTTCTTTGTTCAAAACAATGTACGCTTTACTATTTTGTGAATATCCAAGAAATACACCTTCATAAGACTTTGGGTCAAATTTGGTGAGATAATCCTTGGTGTTAAGAATGAAACATTTACTCCCAAACACTCTAAAGTATCCTAATGTAGGCTTTTGTTAGGACCCTTGAATATAATATCTAACACAAGTTTATGATGATAATAGAAGAAATAAGAATAGAGAGAGAGATGGAGAGAAGAGATGGATACTTCTAGAGAGAGAAAGAAAGATATATTAGATTAAGGAGAAGAATACAATGAGAGAAAATAACATAGAAGCACCACCTCCAAATGGGAGCATTTGGAGGTTTATATAGTAAGGATAAAGAGATGGGCCGGGCTTGGGCTTATGAAATAGACAAGACCTAACCTTATACAATATTAGATTAAACCAAGCCCGTTTACACTTAACTAAACTACAAGACTATTACAACATTATTACAAGACTCGTTGATACAATAATGATCGTCACTTCTATTTCTAACAATCTCCCCCTAAGGGGCGATAATTGAGATCTCTCTTTGATTCCATTGATGATCAACACTTCTAATGCTAACAATCTCCCCCTAAGGGTGATCATTGAGATCTCTCTTTTGTGACCTCGATCTTTGTTCTTTGAAGCTTGTTCTCTTTGAACTTTGAGTCTTGTTGTGTAATAGTTTTGCTAGTTCCTTTGTTCCAATCATGCTTTGTGATCTTTCTTGCCTTTGATCAACATCTATACTCTGTTGTCTTTAAGTCTTTTCCAACATGCTCATACTTTGATTGACTTTGAATCTTTGAGAAGTTCTCTTTTCTTTGACTTTAATCTTAGAAACGCTCTGAGCTTAGCTTAGCTTGGATCTTTGAAGAGAGCTTTGCAGAGTATGAGCATGTGGATCTTTGTGTGATGGCAACAGTCTTTCTCCAAGGAACATACATGAGTACCTGCATAAAACAGTTAGCAATAAAGTATCCGGTACTTACAGGTTCGGAATTAGAGATCGTCAACAACATAGTGTGAAGACTCCTTCTAACCCTTACCAAGGCCGTTCCTGAATCAGATACCCCTGAAAGGGCTTACTAGATCCACCGAAGTACATCAATGATTCAGGTCAGTCGCTGGAGATCACCCCACAACTGTAGACCGTTTGAGACATAGTAACCGTCATGATAGATAAGGCAAGATCCGTAGATCTCATAAGGACTCTTGCAACTTGTGTCCTTTTTGGTGAACACAAGTGCATTCATAGGAAGTGTATCCTAAGAGATCTTTTAATGAATCTCATGGCTCTAGACTCGATAAGTGCATAATTTGGTTTTCCTATGCGGAGATTAGGGAGAGGTCTCCTGCTTCAATATCAACCATCTCTAAGAGATAAGTTGATAGATTACACTGGTTCCCCGTGAGAATGAAACAAGCTCTTTTAAGAGAACTTGAGTGGTTAAGAAGGTTTAGTGCAGTGCGGCACTGGGTCCATAACGTCTTGTCTTTAATACCGGTGTCACCTTAGTAACAACCAGTAGCATATGAGTTGAACCCGGTGTCTGCCCTAAGGTTAAACATATGGAGGGCAATTTCTTTTCACCCTTTTTCATAACTTTTCTTTTTAATTCTTCAACCCCTTCTTTCTCCTTTCTCATTTTCTCCTTTTTTCAATCATACCTAAGGAATTCTAGTTCTACCTATTGGAATTGTCCTTGGGTAGATCCCTCCGGCTCTGGCGGATAAGAGGACGGTTTTTCCTAACCTTAGTCACCTTATAACTTCATGACTATCCTATTGTTGCCATCAAACCATTCATTTAAAAATCATCTCAAAGTGTTTATGATAATGAAACATATTTTGATAACACTTTGAGAGTTTTGATTTCATTTGAAGGACTCCCCCTTCACATGTGCTCATGTGTTTTTAAGAAATTTGCACATGCGGGAGGAGTTTACACTTTTGAATTGATCCACTTTCAATGAACATGACCGATTCGAGACACGCTTACATCACTAGTTAGACTAGCATGAAATTATTACCCGTCCTGGTCAAGTCCAAAGAAAGTCTCTCGATATGGTACATTCTACTCAAACAAGTCCTATTCGAGACACGCTTACATCACTAGTTAGACTAGCTTGAAATTATTACCCGTCCAGGACAAGTCTTTTCGATTACTGACATTTTAGGCTTCGTCAATTCATTGGTACAATCTGAGTCAAACTCTTTTGAGATTCAACACCGATCATTAAACATTTTGATCACGTTTTAATCATGTCTTCTCCCCCTCAAAAATAGCATATCGTGATATTTTTTATATCAACTAATTAAGAAAAAGCTTTTGGAGAGATAGACAGATTTGATTTTGCATGAAATTGGAACATTTTTGTTTTTATGAAATACTCCCCCTCAAAACTCGCATATGGTTTTGAGAAATGTTAAACTTTTTAATGTTTAGAGGGAGTGAGTCTTCTTGAAGCAATCTTCTGAAAGAGAAAGAAGTTTCAGATTTGTTGAATTTTGCATCAAGGTTTTTTTTGGAAAAACAAAGACTTCTCTTTGTTTGAATAGGAATGTCGCACTGAGGCGTACAACTGTGTCCATTTTTAGGATAAGTGCACTTTGTTGATGAAAATCATTTTTCATAGCACTTTCCTTTTTCTGAAAACTTGAGTTGTGCACTGTAAGGTGTACACATGTCATTTTTATGATGATCACCGATTTTGATAGATTTCGAAAGTCTATTTGAAAAATCTTGAAAATGTGGTGCTCATGATGATTTTAGGATAAGTGCTCAAAAATTATTAAAAACCTTTGATTTGGTTTAAGCACTTTCCTTTCTTTGAAGAACGAGTCCTTAGCTGAAATACTAAGAAGTCATCATTTAAGCCCGGGTTTCGTACTGAAGTATACGAAAGCCATTGTGAAGAAACTTTTGAGAAACGACATGTTTTAGAAAAACATTTTAAAGAACTCTCGCTCAAGCATCTGTACATGTCCGTATCATTGTTGAATGACATTTCTAGATACGTACATAATATCGATTATACAAGAGACATGTCGTGAGAAGAATATTTTTGTATATATATATATATATATATATATATATATATATATATATATATATATATATATATATATATATATATATATATATATATATTGTTTTTGTATTTTTTGAAAATTTTCTATTTTTGTATTTTGTTCTAGTTGGTTTTTATAAAATAAATGGAAAATCAAAAATAGAAGATTGAAAAAATGATTTTATAGAATTAACAGAATTTGAACCCTCTGATGAGCTGAGTTCGGAGATAATTGAAGCACCTGCAACCGAAGACGAAGAGGTTTCACAAATAACAGTGTTAGAAGTACATGAATCATCACTCTGCGGGTGTTGACTATCATTGGTAGTAATGGTTTCTGCTTCCTTATCCTGATGATTATCACTATTATTTGTCTTGGTGCAACTATCAAAAATCTTTCCTGTGGGAATCCATCTAAGACCAACTGTTTTAAAAACTGTTCCCGTAGGAATCCATCTAAGGTAAGATCTAGAAGTAGTTTTCGTATCAGATGCAGCGGAAGTCTCAGTTTTTGAAAAACTACATCATTTAGATATCCACCTATTGGGTTTCTTAACCTCTTTCTTGTTGTCAACGGGTTTGTTTCTATTTGGTGTCTTAGAGGATTGTGCATTGACACTTGATTTTCCTTTCTTGAGAAAGCGTGCGATACATGCATCGTGATTAGCTGAAAAAACACATTTTTGACATGTAGGACAGACAAATTCAACATTCTTGTTTAACACAGCAACTTTAACTTTGTCATTACAGTCTTTTGAAAATTGTTTGTTGTTCGATGAGACTTTGGAAATCTTTGTGTTGCATTCTACGTTCCTAGCATTCTCTATTGTGCCACTACTCTTAGATGCAAGCCAATCCCTAGTAGTTTGTAGATAGTTCCTAGGTAATGGTTTACTACTACTAGCAGTGCTTTGGAATCTTGTAGAATTCATCACACTAGGTTTTGCACCTAAGATTCCATTCTTTCGAAGTTGTGCCTTTTTTCTAGCTTCTTCTAGATGGTGACTTTGGACCATGTCATTAGAACCAACAGATTCCTTTACAGATTTTGTAGTCACATTAGCTGTACTATTCCTAGAAGAGCCAGATGCACTCACATTTGTGTTTCTTTCAACAACCAATTTTCGTTTTTCAACAATCTTTTCCATTTCCTTTTTCTTGAGCAAGGGTTGTGGAGTGACTGGTTTTGTCAAATCATTTTTCTCATCGACTTTTGGAGCAAACCGAGAAATAGACATTTTTGGTTTTTCAACCGTTTTTGAAACATTTGGTTTCTCCGAAGTCGATGGTTTTGCAAACTTAGTATCCACACCCTTCCCTTTAATACTTACAAGCTGAGCTCTCAAAAGATCATTTTGCTCTTTCATGTCCTTGTAGGCATGCTCATACGACAATTTGTCATACTTGCATTACTCTGATTTTCGATCAAGTTGTTTGAAAAATGACATATTTTCTTTTTCAAGTTTTACAAGAGCATTTTCATATTTGGAAACAATTTCAGAGGTCTCAGCTCTCAGTCTTTCATCGTCTTGAACAGAATATGTTTGTAAAATGATGGACATGATATCAGTAGTCATAACAGCTTTAAAGAGAGAATCATTTAACCTTTCCAAAACATTCATGTTTTCACGAGTATCATTAGCTTCGTTTACCAGGGATTTGTGGTCCTTGACAAAGTCGGCCGTTTCTTTTAAGAAAGCTTGTTCAAAATGGATTACCCTTGCACTGATGTTATTCAGTGGGATAGTAATTTCGTTTTGAAACACCTTTTTCTGTTCGATATGAAAACTAGAATGCCAGTTGTTAATATTGATGGTAGTTTTAGATTCAATAATATTTTGAAGTTCTTGAATTCTCTTTTTAACGTCATCAAGAATGTCTCTAGCCTCACTTGTATTAAAAGTGTTGTTAGAGGACATTTGTTCCATTTTTGAAAGAGATTTGGAAACAACTTTCTTTTTAGACAAGAATTTCGCGAACGGTCGTTTTATGGAAAACACAGATGGTTCAGTTTGTGGAACAAAAGTAATTCCCGAAAGTTTGTTCAATTTGTTGTAATCAATGGGTTTCAAATCAGGATTCTTTTGTTTCATTTTATTAATGCTCTCTTCGACGAATTCAATCGTTTCCACAGAATCACAAACAATAGGAGGATCATGCTTAGTAAACAAAACATTTCCATTAAACAAACAATTCTGTTCTTGCTGAGCTTTCTTGAGATTACAGGGAGGTTTGTTCCCTAGAGCCATTTTATGTTTTGTGTGGTAAATCGGATTAGTTTGATTAGCAATCATGTGCATTGTTTGACTTGACTGACCCTTTTTAACCACTAATTCTTCTAAATGAGCAATCATGTGTTCTGACTCTACGATTTCTTCCAAAAGTTTGTCTTCTTTCTTTGCAAAGTCCTTTTTCAACTCATCCCTTTCCTTTTCAAGATTGGTATAAGCTGTTTTTTGTATAGAAAGTTGGTTTTGTAACTCAGAAATTTCCGCGTTTAAGGCTTTTATCTTCTTGAAAGAATTAACATCAAGTGTATCAAACTTGAGTTGCAATTGTTTTTCCCTTGAAACGGAATTTTGATAACCAGTTTCTAATTCAGACAATCTTTTGTTATGAAATTCAAAAGCTTTAACGTTTTCCTTGTAACTCTCAAGCTCAGCGGTCAATTTAACATTCGCGGCCTTAACATCGCGATTGACCTTTTTCACTTTCTCGATTTCAATACCACAATTATTTAATAATGATTCAAATAAAGCACGAGTTTCCTCATCATTAGCACCATTTTGTGTAACTTGAACTCCATTAGGATCCATGTATGGAGTTGCATAGTTAACATTGGTATTAACTTGCTCCCCCACATATGTATCGTAATTAGGTTCAGGTGGCACATAATGTGGCTTCTCATGAGCAAACAGATTACCATTATTCCCATAATTTGGTACCTCATGGAGTGGATCTGAATCATAAGTAGGAGAAATATCATAACCACTGCATGATGTTGTAGCCTGATGATTTTCCATAAAGATGAAGTTTCCATTGAGAGGTTCCATGTCCATAAATGGAAAGAATTTTTTGAGAGGTTCCATGAACGTGAATCTTAATTAAAACAATATTCTAATTTTAAAAAAATTTCTCCCAGAATTTTGAAAATCTCAATAAAATGCAATCATAAGGTTCCAATAAAAATTTGAGTTTCAAAAATTTTGACGCCAAATGTGACCGAAAAAATTTGAATTTTGGGCCAAAATTTTCACCGTTATACCAAAATTTGAATTTCGCGTAAAAATTGAACGTTTAATCTCCTGTGAAAAATAAATTTTACTCAAATTTTCCCGCCAAAAACTTATGTAGATGATGGATCTTTTTTTTTCTTTTTTTTTTTTTTTTTTTTTTTTTTTTTTTTTTTTTTTTGAGAATAACTTGTGTAGATGATGGATCTTTTTAGATGATTGAAATGAAAGTTCCTTATAGGTAAAACCAAAAACTTATGGATAACTTGTAATCTTACGCGTAACAATAATCTTAGGCGTAAACCTTAGGTTATGCGTAAAGGATAGTTTATGCGTAAGTTTCACCTTTACGCGTAAGCTTTGGCTTATGCGTAAGTTTAGGTTTATGCGTAAGGTTCAAGAACCAAAGTGATCTCTCAAACTTGTCCAAGCTTGAAAGATATCCGAAGTCGAAGTATTCCACTAACTTGTCCAAGCTAGGAAAGTACTGAGTCACCGTAGCACGAAGAGAAGACCTTTGAAGAATCTTTTGCGTAGATTTCTGAAACTTACGCGTAAGATTTAATCTTATGCGTAAGATCCAACTTCTGCGTAGAAAAAAAACAACTTATGCGTAGGAAAGCAACTACTGCGTAGGATCAACTTCTGCGTAGAACTTAGGCGTAGGAAATCAACTTCCGCGTAGAACTTATGCGTAGGACTCACTTATGCGTAAGACTTAGGCGTAGGAATCCAACTTATGCGTAAAAAGAGGGTTTTGACCAATTTTATGCGTAGAAAAAGGGTTTTGACCACAATCTTATGCGTAAATGTACTGTAGACAGCTAAGAAATCGTACTATTCACCCAAGTTACGCGTAAGATGACCAGAAAACGTGAAAAATCTGATTTTTTGAAGAAAAAAGCTTAGAAATAAGGTTCTAATGATCAAATAACTTCCCCAACACTTAGAAAACACTAAATATGAAAGATTTTGCTACCAAAAACTATTTTTCCAATATCAAAGAAGCTATAAAAACGTGATAAATTATAAGAAAATGTATTAAAACCTTAAAAGATCTAAAGTTTATGCAAAATCTAAGCTTCAAATCACTATATCAACCTTAAAACTTGTCCAAGCTTCAAGATTTGAGTGAAAGAAACAAAGAAAAAAGCCAAAAGATGAAGAAAAAGTGACTAAACCCCACGTAAAACAAAAAACCTTCACTTCAATCTTCTATTTGGCGAATGATACCACTTGTTAGGACCCTTGAATATAATATCTAACACAAGTTTATGATGATAATAGAAGAAATAAGAATAGAGAGAGATATGGATACTTCTAGAGAGAGAAAGAAAGATATATTAGATTAAGGAGAAGAATACAATGAGAGAAAATAACATAGAAGCACCACCTCCAAATGGGAGCATTTGGAGGTTTATATAGTAAGGATAAAGAGATGGGCCAGGCTTGGGCTTATGAAATAGACAAGACCTAACTCTAAGCATCCGCGATAGTATCTTTTATTTTTTTCATGGGTATACTTAAGTCCTTTTCTCTTATCATTCTCACTTAACATTTCCATGGGCGGATACCTACTACACTTTTCCATGGAAAAATCTTTGAACCTAGGGTGTGTGCGGGGCATTTGATAGAGATTTTATTATATTCATTACGCGAGATTATGTTCATTGGGAGAGATGAGTTAAGATAGGCGTTAAAGCTCTTAAATCCGATCTTACAAGGAAATTGCATGTTAAATGAACTATCACACTCAATCCTAGTTCTAGGGTCGACATACCTAAGAGGTTTTATTTCCTCTTCCATTCTATCCTCATTAATCACATCACCATCATCAAGATCCTCATCGAAGTTTGAATAGTAAAAAGGACTAGCCCTACGGTCATCATCATGATCAGACTTTTCTAACTCAGAATTATTGTCAAAGTGGTGGTTGGGTGAGAGGTTAGGTGGGTTCTCATTCTCCACTAGAGGGAGTGGGGCTGGCATTTGGAAAATCCTACGACGAAAAACACGAATAACAGGAATCAAACGATCAATGTTATTGTTATCCATCGAAATAGTTTACGAACAGAGGACACAAAGAAATAAGATAGGCTAAAGAAAACCTAATATATATATATATATATATATATATATATATATATATATATATATATATATATATATATATATATATATATATATAATCTTACTAGAACGGAATCTAGCAAGTAGACCTAATAAAAAGAGATTCTAACCTAGACAATAACTATTCCCCAGGCTGCGGCGCCAAAAACATGATACGTGGGAATCGCACCAGGCTTTACCTCTCAAGGGATCTTGAGAAGCTTACAACCCCCACCAGGCAGTGTACCTGATCGTTGTAGTATATTATAGTGACAAGTACCAGGGGATTGATCGTTCAGCTAGGAATAGTGTCGCTAGGGTTAGAAAACCTAAATACTAGTTCTAAAGGTGAGAGATGATTCTTTTTGTATTTTTATATTTTTTAGAAAGCAAGTAAAAATATCGGGTTTGAAGGATTTGGGCGGAATTAGTTGCTAGTCAACTAACCCAATACTAAAGATGCAATCAAAATAAAATACTATAAATGAAAATAAACTAAATTAACTAAGGTTGTGAGCAATAAGTGGAGAAAATGTGTTTACTTAGATTTCACTACTCCCTAGACATCTTTTACATGTTAATTACTTGTTATAGTTGCATGGATGACGGATTGTATTCCTTAATATCATTCATAGGGTAGCGCACTTAACTCCCCAATTCTATGAGCTCTTATCTCTTCCTATACCATGCCCAGCACAACCATAGGGATTATAAACTGTGGCTCATGCATTAAATACAACCAATAAAGACCTAGTGCACATCGGTTCATGTTTCCTAAGACGTTCAAGCATGTTACCATTTGGAGATCTGCCAGTTTTCTTAAGCCTAACATCAAATTCATTCATCAAAACAATTATAAACAAGTAATCAACACATAATTAACATCTAGGTTTCATTAGATCCAAGCAAACACAAGATAGATCTAGCCTAGCATGATGGAATTAAGACAAGAACAAGATATAGACAACCAACACATAGACATATTGATTGAATTAAAAGAATACTTATCTCAATTACACATGAAAGGTATCAAGGGCTTAGAACCCTTGAAAAACCTGTAAAATTCGCACCAAGTTCGTACTTAGGGTTTCTCCAAAACTTCTCTTTTTTCTAATATGAAAATTAGAAAACTATATATAGGAAATAGGGTCTGACGGCGTCAAGACAAAGCTTGTGTCGCCGTCACCTCGCCGCCAAAATATTTCTCGAACTGCCTTGATCTACTTCTGACGCCGTCATGTATTAGCATTTCCAGGCCGTCATGATTTTTACTCTTGACGCCCTACTTCGTGACGCCGTCCAATATGTACTGGGTCGTCATGGAATTTACTCTTAACGCCATCAGGATGTTGCTCTTGACGCCGTCACCTACTGTTCCCAGCAAGGAAAATTAAGACTTTGGCATTTTCTTCACTTTTATGCTCTAAAAACGTCCGAATTGCTTCCTTTTCTAGATTTCACTCCCAAAGTACCTAAAATCACAAAAGGAACGATTTAGGGCAATATTTGATCAAATAAATTCAATTTCGGGCTTAAATGACCCCCTAAAAGTGGTTAATTTTTCGCCTCATCATATACCCTTACACTTGAGATTTGCTTGTCCTCAAGCAAATGCGCTTTTATTCTAGTCAAAATACAAGTTAGGGGTCATTTAACACTAATATAAAAAGTAATTACAACAATTAATCGTTCCACTAAAGACCAATAGACAAGCACGGAGGTCATACACTAGTACCTCACAAATAGTGTTTAGATACTCACATCTCTCGGGTGTAATAAAGTATAAATTACAATATGAAAATGGAAAACATCTCTCACTACCTGTCATAGCAAAATAGATTACCATAGGCTTGGGAAAGGATCAAACCTCCACCACATGGCGTAAGCACCTAGGATAAACTATCAAAGAGGTCTTTTAAAGGGTTGTAACGTTAGGTGTAAGGATATGAAATACACGGTTTTGTTGGATAAAGGAAGTTTGTACTGGTGGCGAGTCAACAATCTTGGTTAATTACATGTACAATATGGCGTTGCTAAGCCAAGACTAGACTCGACATAAGCTAATAAATGAAAAATAACAAAAACATAAAATAAACATAGAATGAAACGTGATGGTAGTCCGTATGTTTTTTCTCTTTTTCCTTTTTCTATTTTTTTTTTTTTTTTTTCTATTTTTTTTTTTTTTGCATACACTCTTACCCTACCATCCAAAATAATACATCATATGGAATGAACATTCCCCTTACACTTGAATCTTTACATACTTTACATTAAACTAATCTAATGACTCGAATTAAGAAAATCAAAACACTTGGAGCACTTTTAAGATTATAGTAATTACTTATCCATGAGTCCCAATCGTCCCAAAACAAGATGTACAAGGATATGACTCGACTTAGCAACCATGTAATCAATTAGATAGTTAACAATAATGCACTAAAAATGAGCGCATACACGGAAGGCTAAGGCGATTTGGGTGTACATTTAAGTGGGGTGTAACAAATTCTTTCTTTAAGTAAAATGCTTAAAGTTATAAATGAAAAGATAGGCTCGGAGGGGTGTAATAGAGGTTTCGTGTACTAAAAATGAGTACAACGCTAAGGGTGTGGGAAAAATTAGTTGACTTAACTAGCCAAGTAATATGACTTAAATGGTCAAGTAATTATGATACGGGTTTAACACAAGGGTGATCCTAATACCTTCTTATCATGTAGTAAATCCTATTACACGAATGTAGTCTCACTAGCGGTCTCGGTATGCATCACTAACGCAAGTTCTAGAATCTAAATGCTACTGGTACACTCATAAGCACTAATAATGAATGCTTTTCCTATCAAATCTAAAGGCGAACCTCACATATTTGGGTGGAAAATTTTTCTTAAAGTACGGTTATGTGCTAGTCATACAATCTCCTATCCATGAGACGCTTGCTATGGCTAAAGTTTCACTCCTAAATGTTGTAAAAAATTTTAAATTTGGCGCTAAAATTGCACTAACAAGTATTTCTCATAGTTTTATTACACACCTACCATTAAACAAAACAAACTCAAGCGAAAGTGCGTATGTAAGGTATCATCTTTTTACCCTCCCCTTACACTTAGGATGAACATTGTCCCCAATGTTCAAGTAAAGAATGTAAAAGTGAAAAAGTAAAAAGAATGAAATCAAATACTCCCCTGATTCGCTCGGTATGGATAATAAGGTGGCCAGGTTAAATCTTCCTCCAAGAAAATGAACAATCAAAGCTTCCCTTCCAGAATGTAAATCATCTTCTTGTCATACATAACCTGTAAATCCTGAGAAAATAGACAAAACAACCTCGCGTAAAATCGGCGGCATCCTATATAAGTTACTAAATCCTAGAAAACAAGATAAGATATAATGCTTGTGGAATGAAGTTTGCAGATCTCCTGGAGATTATAAAACTTAATAATTCACAAAAACCATAAGACTCCGTTAGAAAAACAAAACCGGTAAAATTTCCAGATTTTTACACGTGACGCCGTCAAGAGTTAACTCTTTACGCCGTCAGAAGTGACCTGCAGAAATTCTTATGTTAAGTTTCCGGAAAATTTCTGGAAAAACTTGGTCCTACTTCCTGGAAAATCCTGCAAAACTTCATTATGACTCAATACAAGCATTTTTTTTCTTCTATTAATAATATTCACTTTATATATAAAAACCAAGTTACATCTGGATAATGGGTAAGCGAGCAACAAGTTGCGCCGCTATCCCTTTTTGAATCGCAAAGCCTATTCTACTAAAAACATACCCTTGGTTCCTCGGGCTTTGCGAGTCACTGTGGACCACCTTTTGCACCCGCTCCAAAATACATGTTCATTTAATATTGTGGAGAATCATGATCGGTTTGTTTAATATTGTGGAGAATCATGATCGGTTTGTTTCTTAAAAACATATTTGGGGTTTCCCCTTACACTTATCTTTTGCAAAAATACTTTTAGGTGGAGTTAAGACTAGGCCAAAACAACAAAGTAAAGTATTTTCACTATTTAATTGAGAAACATGATCTACCAACCATAAAAATAAAGCATGCATACGGAAGCAAATAACAAACAAAATAAAATCACACAAAACATGGGTTGCCTCCCAAGAAGCGCCTTTCTTTATTTACGAGTCTTGTAGCTAGACTCAAGGTCATGGGTTAACGTGTATCACTTATGCTCACATAACCTAGTGTGAGCCATCTAATAGTCGCCTCATCTTTCTTATAATCATCTCCTAACTCTTCTCATCTTTCTTACTACCGTTTTCACTAAAAAGGACATTATACTTATTACGACAAAGTTGACTAATGCTAAGGAGATTAAAACTTAAGTTATCAACATGAGCTACATCATCTATAGAAAGGGAGTCATGAGAGATTGTACCTTTTCCAATGATTTTGCTCTTAGCATTACTACCAAATGTAACGTTACCTCCATCACATTTGTGATAAGTTGAGAAGAGGCTTTTGTTACCCGTCATGTGCCTTGAACAACCGCTATCTTTAATCCATTCATCCGGTTCCAAACAAACTTTGAGACACACCTATTTTATGAAAAACACTCAAACATTTGGTCCCCAATTTCTCATGGGTCCATTTTGGTTAAGCATGCCATTAATTTGTTCCAAGTATGAAAATAGAGCATAAGGGTTCCATGGCATGTGGTTTTGAGTTTGGTAATGTCTAGGAGTGTTTTAGTTCCAAACATGTTGGTAGTTTGGTCGAGCGTTGAAGTTGCTCTTTGGAAAGGGGCGTTTGGGAATTGGAGTCTTAGGTCTTGGTTGAGTAGTTTTAGCTCTAAATTCATTTTTACTAAATCCTACTCCAGTTTTAAACACAGGTTTTGTTCCATTTTTGTATGTAACTTTAACAAATTTTGAACGATCCGAAGTGGATGAGGTTACTGCTGCAGCAGGCCTGGCGGAACCTTCGGGACCAACGGGCGGAACCCTAAATTGGGTTCCGCCTGATCCGCAGGATGCTGTAACAATTTTATTTGTTTCTTGTGCAATCTTTTCTTGTTTCATTTGACCCATTGAAGTTTCTATTTTCGTAAATCCTAGTCCTGTTTTATCAAAGGGTGACTTTTGAAGTTTCATAATTTCATCCGCACAAGAAATGCTCTTATCAAACTTCTTAAACTTTGTGGTTTGTTTTATTAGATCATTTTGAGTAATTTTGAGTTTCTCAACTTCTAGTTTAAGCTCTTCACATGATTTGCAAGATGTGTCAATACCTTTACTCTTTTCTAATCTCTTAGCTTTTTCTTTTAACTCATAAACTTCATTTTCTAAAAACTCCTTTTTAGTTTTCAAAAATTTATTTTTGTTTATGATTTTTAAGTTCAATTCACAAAGTTTGTTATATTCTTTTTGTAAAGTGTCATCATCAATAGAGGAGTAATATGAGTCGGATAATACCTCATATGGGTTGTGAGCCATGAGAGCAACATCGTCATTCTTTGGCTCATCGTCATCTCCTTCATAGTCACTCCAAGCACCACCCACAAAAGCTTGTTGAGGTTTGCTCTTGGGTGGTTTTGGACATTCTCCTACAAGATGACTTGTGTCTCCATACCTATAGCACTTTATTTCAACCTTTCCTTTCCTATCATCACGATCTTTTCGGAAAGTTTTCTTGTCATCTTTAGGTTGCCTTACAAACTTTCCTCTTCTACGAAAGAACTTCTTGAAGTCTCTAACGGCCATAGCATATTCCTCATCGTCACTATCCGAAGTAGATTCTTCATCATCACTTGAAAAATTTGAAAAATTCGAATTTCTTTATAAATTTTTTCGAATTTATAAAAATTTGAAAAATTTATAAAAATTCGAATTTCTTTATAAATTTTTTCGAATTTATAAAAATTTGAAAAATTTATAAAAATTCGAATTTTTATAAATTTTTTGAATTTTTATAGATTTTTTGATTTTTTATAGATTTTTTCGAATTTTTATAAATTTTTTCAAATTTTTATATTTTTTGAATTTTTATCATTTTTTCGGATTTTTATAAATTTTTCAACTTTTTATAATTTTTTTTTGAATTTTTATAATTTTTTTCGGATTTTTATAAATTTTTTCGAATTTTTATATTTTTCGAATTTTTATAATTTTTTTCGAATTTTTATAAGTTTTTTCGAATTTTTATTAATTTTTTCGCATTTAAAAAAAAAAAAATCAAATTTTTATATTTTTCGAATTTTTATAAGTTTTTTTGAATTTTTATAAGTTTTTTCGAATTTTTATTAATTTTTTCGCATTTTAAAAAATAAATCAAATTTTTATATTTTTCGAATTTTTATAATTTTTTCGGATTTTTATAAGTTTTTTCGAATTCTTATATTTTTTGAATTTTTATAATTTTTTTCGAATTTTTATAAGCTTTTTCGAATTTATATAAATTTTTTCGAATTCAAAAAAAAAAAAAAAAAAAAAAAAAAAAAAAAATTCCAGAAAAAGGACGGGCGCTGCAACGATTTCTGCCTTAAGGGGCTAACGTGTAACATTGGGGACCTAAAGTGAATTAAACAGTGCCACTTAACGGAACTCACTTAACCGGCGTTAACATGAGGGACCAAAACTGCATGTAACAGTGCCAAATCCGGACCTTTTTTGCACTTAATGAACAGTACGGACCAAACGTGCAATTTGGCCAAACCACAGGGACGATTTTTGCAATTTTCTCTAACTTTTTCTTTCTTGCCTCTAACTAGTTCCGAATTTTTTTCCATTACCATTTCGTGAACTTTGAGGTTTCCAATTAGCTCATCAAGTGACATGCTTGAAAGATCTTTGGATTCTTCAATTGCCGTGACTTTTGCTCTCCACTTCGGATGGAGTGCTCTAAGAAATTTCCTGACAAAGTTCTTACTACAAAAAGATTCATCAAGTGCTTTAAGTGAAGTAATAATAGTATTAAATCTAGCAAAAACATTATCAATAATCTCATCTTCGGAAATAACAAATTGTTCATATTGTTGAACAAGAAGATCAATTTTGTTATCTTTAACTTGTGAGTTTCCTTGATGAGTGACAATTAAAGATTGCCAAATATCCTTGGCGGTTTTACACAAAAATACTCTTTCATATTCTTTTTTAGGCAAAGCATTGTAAAGCATCATTTTAGCTTCATTATTTTTACCTATTAATTTCTTTTGATCATCATCTTTGATGTTAGTAACAACGTTATCACCATCAATAATTATATACCACAAATCTATATCTTTAGATTTCACGTAAGTTTCAAAACGGTTTTTCCAATATATAAAACCATTTGCTTCAAAGAGTGGTGGTCTTTGCATAGATTGCCCTTCTTTGTAATTTTCAAAATCCATGGATCGTTTCAAGTTTTAAAACACAATATATTTTAAAAGCTTGAGTAACGTAGCTCTTGATGCCAATTGTGGAAAACTAGAAGGGGGGTTGAATAGTTTACCGATTAAAATCTTTTTAACTTGTTAAGTTAGCTTTGAAACTTTCCGTTTGATCAAAGATATATACACAAACACAATATATAACATGCAAGTAAATGAAAGAAACGATCAAACCACAACACGAGTATTTATCGTGGTTCGGCTACAAGGACTCTTTTTCCTTACCCTACGTCCACGCCCCGAGTATCCAACTCGAGAGTTTCTTTCACTAGTCAACAAGCTCCTTTCACCGGCGGAGAAAACCTTACACGTCGCTTATACTTTTACCGACACAAAGCTAGATGTCGAGTTCTTTTACAAGGGCACAACCACTCCAGTTAGTTCTTTTACTAGGGTACAACAACTCCCAACACTCTTTGTATTTTGAGGACTAAAATACTAACCGATCACTACTGAAAATACACAATCAAATGAAGTGTAAACTATACAAGTCTACACAATGCTAAGCTAACAAGTCTTGCAACGTTGTGTTGAATACTTGTAACTTTTCAGGACCTTGTGAGCTTCTTTGCTACAAAAAGAAACTTCACATTTACAATGTTAAGAGGTTAGAAGAAAAGATGAGTGTGTGTGTAAAATATGATCTCAAGAGGTTAGCCAAAAATCAAGTTATGGCTTGGTATTTATAGCACACCATACTGCAGGCTTGGCGGATCAGGCGGAACCCTCAGATGGGTTCCGCCCGTGTACCCCAAGGGTTCCGTCAGTGCTGCAGTAGGTTTTTGCAATAACTCTTCAAACCAAACAAGGTCTTGTCTCATAACTCCTAGCAATCACACAATGTCACATCTCATAATAACAAGTCAAATACAAAGCTTACAAGCAACAACAAAGTTAGTCAAACACATTTCTTTCCATAAATGCATAATGACAAAACTTGCCATAAATGTGATGTGTCAATTTCTAATTTAAGAAATAAACTTGTGTTGTGTTTTATGAAATGTAAAATGTAGCAAAAGTCTAGTTTATGCAAGTCTTTAAAACTAAGATTATGTTTTACTTAGAAGCTAAAGTTTACATTTGTCATTAACAAAACTTATCGAAGATCATAAAATATAAATAACGTTTTAGGCGATATTTGTATTAACAATAATAATAAAAATAAACTTTCATCATTTCTTGTAAAAAAAATTAAATATCTCGCAAACCGTTAATCGTTACGCGAAAAAAAAATCATACCATCGCGACGAGAATTAAATTTTCTTTCTACAGATATACACTTCTATATACTTTTAACGATTTTTTTTTTCAAAAGTTTCACCCAGAAAAATCATATGTGATTTATAAAAATCACATGCGATTTGATTTTTACAAATCACATGTAATTTTTCTGGATGGAATTTTTGATAAAAAAAAGTTCATCGAAAATATAGACAAGTGCATATCTATTGATATATAATTTAATTCTCGTCGCGATAATGTATTTTTTATCGTTTAAAGATTTACCGTATGCAATATATGTTGTTTAAAAAAAATGAAAATTTGTTTTTTATTAATTTTGATAAAAAAAAATGATAGCTAAGATTGATTTATTAGATATATGACAAATATGAGATCTATATTGATCTCAAGTCTCAACTCATAATATAAGCCCAACCCAGCCCATTACGCCAAAGATACACGGATCTACTGTGATTAATTAGTTTTAGGATCATATATATTTATTTCAATTCGGTAACTTACTTCGTTTCTTGTATCAAATTTAAGTAGAAGTATACAACACCGATGACATAGTCCGGAAGTGGGACGAATACATTAAAGGCATCAACACCATCCAACGCAGTGCAAGCAAACGAATTGAGAAATTACCAGATTTGCTCTTAAAAAGTGAAAAAGGTTTTCGAAATCGCGAGTACTACAAGCCCGTGGTGGTTTCTTTTGGTCCTTACCACCACGGACAAAAAGACCTTGCTCCAGCCGAGAAGTACAAGTGCATAACACTAAAAGATTATTGCAGGAACAGTAAACAAACAATAGATTTTGTATACAACAAGGTGTTTGAGGTGGTTCATGAAGCTAGAAAGTGTTATATTGATGGTTCTACAAGTAACTACGATGACAAGGAATTTAATCTAATGATGTTACGTGATGGTTGTCTCATAATGCATTTCATAGAAAGTGTAGTTATCCGGAATAAATTGTTTTATCTAACAAACGAGAATTTGGGAGCATTAGGATTCTTTAGTGTTATACGTGACATGTTTTTGCTAGAGAATCAAATCCCGTTCGTAGTTCTACATGTTTTGTTGGAACTGAGGTTCCCTAATGATGAAGCGGAAGTGATGCTAAAAAGATTCTTCAATTTCCTGAATACTCGTGACCCGTTGGTGAAGAATGAAAAGAGTCTCGATATGAAACAATCTATTCATCTACTCGAGCTTTACAGGTCTTATTTCATATATCTTGATCCCTCTTTGGATAAATCAGTCTTCATTGATATTCGCCGTGTACTAAGGAAGCGAAAGTTCATTTCAGTAATGGGCCTCAAAGATAGAGGTATTTTTGTAAAGTGCAAAGGCAAAGAATCCAAATCAAAGGCGGACGTGAAGTTTCACTCTCACTATTGCTCTGGTGTGCTCAAAATTGTGACGAGACAAGTCTCCGTTTATACAAAAGCTATGTACTTAAACATGATTGCATATGAGATGTGCCCACACACCCCTAATGACTTTAGAGTCTCGACCTATATTTCCATGATGAAGTCTCTAATTGTTACTAACGATGACGTGAATGAGTTACAACGACAACGTATCATGATTCATCTACTTAGCAGCGATGAAGAAGTGGTAAAGATGTATGATGATATCGAAGCACCAATTGTTAATGCCTACATGCTTAAAAAACTTAAAGGAGGAATGATGCAGTACCATAGTAAGACGTGGGTAACTGAGCTGTTTAAGCTATACTTTAGTAGTCCATGGAAGGTGATAGCGTTGTTGATTGCTGCTATGGTATTGTTTATTGATTTTGTGCAGACTTACTACACGATCTGGCCGCTACCGGATGATTCGAGTTGGGAAATTATTAAGCTTCTTAAACAAATTGCATACCATAAGCCTCCACCAACATAAGCGTCCACCGGCTACAACAAGCAACCACCTTCCCTGCGTAACCTATTTATATTATGCACACTATAGTATCATATATTTTGTTAATGTATTAAATATAAAAGATCAAGTTATTATGTACTATATATATATATATATATATATATATATATATATATATATATATATATATATATATATATATACTTATTACTGAAAAATGTCGCTAGTATTTCATTCAATCATTTTGTATTTTGTGTCCAACTATGTTTCTGTATGCTTGCGTGGTTGTGATATGATGTGTTGTTTTGATATCGATTTTTAAATTTATAATATACCGAATTTAGACGATCATCAACACTTTAGTTGTATCCAGATAATCATGTGCACGATAATGTCCACTACCGTAATTCTGTTTATAATGGTTCAATCCTCAAAGTGTATCGAATAGAAAGTTACTGGACACAAAGCTTTGGTAAAATGGAAAGAAATTAGCCCCTTGGATGACTTGTCGGGGGATGTAAATTTAGAAACTTGATCCATGATCTGAAGAATTGTGTTCTAGACTTCAGCATCATGTTCATTACAGCAGTAGCAGTACTGCAGAGCAAAACAGCCAGACTCCTTGCAAATTTCTTGGTGATTGTTTTCGTCTGGTGTTATTTTGGTATTAGGATAGTAAAGAGGAAGTGTATGAATGAGCCCCACCTAGTACGTGGCTATTCATAACGAGAATGAATTCGTGGCATAAACTGAATCTAAAAGACAGTAACCCCCCCTCCTCCCAAAAGCAAATAGGTTCAACTACCTAAAAAGATAGGTTGAGGAGTACCTACTATACTCTTGCATAGTCAATATATACCATTGTTTGCATAGACAACTGCTTGTAGCTATTCGAATCCTTTCATCTCAGATGAACTTGTCTCCTTAGCAACAAAATACAACTCATCAGATATACTCGCACAAAGTCATATAATCAACTAAGGTCAATTTTAAAAGTTTAGATGTTCCGGACAATCATTAACAGTTGTTCAGCAGCCACACACATCACCAATTCCGAGCACCACGGTCATGTACCTTGCGCGCAAACTTCAAAGATTCAGTACGGAAAAATTCCAACTTTCGTTTCAGCTTTTCATTCCTGTGAGTTAATGCCTCAATTTGCGCTTTTTGCCATGCTATGATAGACTTCGAGCTGCTACACTGCTCCCATCGTGTCCGCGAGAGGATTGGAGACCTGATAATAGGTGTATACAATATATATTTATATATTCAGTCCCAAAAAAGTAGCATGTAACTGATACTAGTCCAGGTAAGCAAACAATTATATTATGAACCTGGATAGGTGTTTACGCAGAGAAAACTCATCTTCTGGAACATGAAGAACGTGACTGTTGTCATTATCATTCGCAGCAACAACTAACGCCTCAAGATTTTCCTTCTTACTTTCTCCTTGGCAACTGTATTCTTTTAACGGACCACACAGCTCAAAAACCACTCCTGGGCCCTGGCTTAGGTCCATTCCTGTCACCGAAGTTGACAACATCAACATCGACACCTTTTTTTTTTAGCTTCGTTCCAACTTCTCTCAAATCATGCTTAAACCAATATACCGGACTGAAAGCCAAGAAACACACACACAACAGATATGATAGCTATTAGAGTCAACATACTAAATAAATAAAAAGATTTCATTAATATTAGCAAATATGCATTTAGAGACATACCCTCCAGCAAAAACAACAATCCTTTTTTGCAGGGTTTGGTTTTTAAGAAACTGACCCGCAATCTTGAGTGCATCTAATATGTGCATATTATCACTGTCTACTCGTGCACCTGAGCAACAAATAAACTTAATAACTATACATACATCGTACAAATATTCACAATATACGTAGCTATAAAGGATTAAAGAAGCTAACCATGAATTCTAGACATGATCTTTGGAAGATCTCTAGTAGGTTCAGCCAAAATATGAGCTTTGCTGCCCATTGATAATATGCCCACACAATTCTCTGGATGAAACTGGAACAAAAATATTTCCCAAGACATCAACAAAAGTATTCATGTATAATAATATATAATTCAAGAAAGGGCAAATGTCACAAAAACCGTTACAAAATAAAATTTGTCAATTAAGCCACTCAATATTTTGATATACACCAATAGGGATCACTTAAGATCCGTAAAGGATTACAACTAATTAGACCAATCAAGGAGATAAGAAACAGATTGATGAACTTAGTGGATTAACAAATGGTGGTGGTTGTTACAGTGATCAGTTACAATAACTGGAATAAGAGAATTACAGAAAGGAAACTGTTTTCACAAAATTAGCTAAAAGAATGAAATGAAACATAACGGGTATTTAAAGGGTGAAAAAGAGCGGGAAAAACAGTTCGAATGAGTTCTTGGCTGATTGTTGACTTTTCCAATATGACCCATAACAATCCATTCCCCTTAAAATTGATCTTGTCCTCAAGATCATCAATCAAAGTTTCACTTCCTGAATGTCATCTCTGCTACTTTCATTGCCCGTCAGTGAAACAAACACTCCTAATTTCAGTGGAAAACTTAAGCCAAACACCCCCCACGTAGCTCAACCTAGTAGCTGACTATATGTAACATTTGTACATGATCACCCACTGTTCAAACTTCAAAACTTCAATTCGAGCTTGTAAGACCTTTGACAATCCACTTTTTAAACATGTTTAAAACTTATCCGTAACAATACCCCACTTTATAACAGTTCATTTGCTTGTTGGTACAAATGATATGCTAGTAATGACTTGTAAAATTTTCAATGGCATCCATTGCAACTAACTTCTTCTACTTTTAATTCATTTAATCCCTTCTCACTCAGAAAACATGAATCACTAAGCATTAGAGTCTTAAGCTCTTCACAACCCTCTATTCAATGACGCAAACACTCTTATGAATAATTTCTGAAAACTGTAAAGTGCTAATGACTCAACTTCCAACAGAAATTACCAACATCAGCCAAAGCTTCATAACTGACTTACTCCCTTGCAGATTTCAGATTTCCCACTAGAGAACATGCTTTTGCAATTACTTGTTGAACAGTTGCAGTAATAACCATTGGTGATTAGGGGTGTTAATCAGATTCGGGTCAAACGGGTTGGGTCCAAGTCGGGTCGATGCTAAAATAACATACCCGAACCCGACCCTATTTGAATTGGGTTAGTCGGGTTCAGGATGTTGCCAAGTGTTTTTAGGCCTCTCATTAGGCGTCCCATTAGGTCCATGTATCATATTCCTTTACAAAATCACATAATTATGAATAGATGCTATCTACTAATAGCAGATTCAAGTGCCATTATTAAAAGTTTTTTTCCATGCCATGTCTCCATGTGAGAATGAAAAAAGAGCGCATTGACTTATATGTATGCTTTCCTGCTCAGTTGCAAAGTCGTAACATATTCACACCAAGGTACCACATCTTTGTGAGAACAACAAAAGAAAATTTCACATTTCACCATGAATTTAGTTTCTGATAATGGAAAGGAGTGAGACTGCACCACCATGGTGAAATCATTCAAAAAGTGCCTCTATAAATAACAATTTAATCTATACTACATATAATGGAAAAATGGTAAACAATTGAAATGTTGAGTTTTCAAGAAATGTTGAGTTTTTAATAATGGTCAAATGAGAGAGAAAAGTGAAATGTAATTAATACTCTTATTAAAACACCCATTACTTAAAAATATAATGATTTATTCACATTGTACAACCAATTAAAAACATATCTACCAAATTAAATACAACAAATTGAAACACAAACCGGGTTGACCCGGTTTAATTTGACCAATTTCCGACCTAACCTAGCAAGTTGACCCAGTTTAAATCGACCCAGGTTTTAAAACATTATGTTTAATTCCCAAATCTTCAAACTTTTATTATTTTTCGTTTATAACCTATAAACTTTTTTTTTATCAATAAACTATCTATCGCTATAAAATCCCGTTGCTATGCACGGGTACTCGTCTAGTTTTATAATATTGTAACTGGTGTTTCTCCCCTTACATTACTTTTTAATTTCTTCTAATTACGAATTTAGAAAAAGCCGCAAAGTCCAAGCATAGCATTCTAGCAAGATTTCATTTTTTACACGCTCAGAAGCAACAAAAAATTAGCGTGAAAAATAAGATTAGGAAAAATTATTTAAAAAAAAAAAAGAAAGAAAAAAAAACTAACTCGGGTCAGTTGGGTTGACCCGAACCCGAATAAAAAAAGTATTTTGAACCTAATTGTCACACCTCGCCAAGGCGGAAATGCGAGTGTGTAACTTCATGGATATCATCGCAACACATGGTGTCTATATAGAGAATAACTACATGCATAAAATAGAGCAAGTACAGACACGAAGTGTCGTAACAATACCCCGAAACAACATAACCAAAACATAATCCAAAACAATCCAAAAATCCAAGCATAGATGACAAACCACTTCCAATGCAACTAAGGTCTCGTCTAATCACATCCTTCTATCTTATCCTTATAATGCTCACCTGAAAATGATGCTTAAAACGTCAACATAATGTTGGTGAGATTCATAAGTTTAAGACACACATACACTCTCAAGGCAACCAATTCACTGTGAATATAAAACATAGCTGAAAAAATAATTATAGTTATCATATAAGCTACATGTATTCGCAAGGCAACCAACACACATAAGGCAACCATCAGGACGACACGTGTCCCCCGCTCCAATCTTATCATCAATTAGGTCTCATGCGCGAGCAACAGGATAAACATCCTCCCAATTGAATCCCATTTAAACCACACAGCATTATATCGAGTAGGAGTTATTACTCTCCAATTGGATACTCCCCCCCCCCCCCCCCCCCCCAATTGGACCACACAACATTATCATCACATTATCCAATCTACATAACATTATCATCACATATAGCATTCATACAATAACATTATAAGTCCATGCTTTTTAAACCACACATAATCACAGTAACTCAATAAAATTATCACAATCATCATTCCCATCCCAAGTTTAAAAAAATGTAAAAAGTGGGACTATGAACTCACCTCAAACTTGCAGCTTCCACAAAACCAAATCACAATCTATAACACACAAAATAAATTCACATTACACATGGCCAAGACAAAAGTTATAACCCATGTAATACACATATGATGGATGTCTAAGATTCATATGACCTACCATGGATCTCCTAGACCCCATACTAACCATCACCATAACCTAATACTCACTAAATCCCTTGCACTTTTAAAATCAGAAAACGCGGAATTTTAGGGTACATTCGCCCACATGAAATAATAACAATTAAAGCTCAACAACTCACACAAAAAATTCACCATGGTCTCTCATAAGCATAAAAGCTAATACCAGAAGGCCATGGTCTAATAACACACACAAGTACCCATAAGAAAATCAAACTTGTCAACTATCCAAATTCGGATCTCAACGCACACCAAAAAGTTTTAATTAGAATAAAATACTTCTACAACTTTTTATCGCAAATCCTTTTCGTGGTAGTCTAAGATAACCTAAAACTCCACTTTTCTAGAAGGGCTAACCTTAATATCACTTTTTCACCCACAAATCACTATCAAACTTTTACCCAAATTCTATCCCGGTTTAACATCTTTGACACCTTATCAAAGAAAAATCAAAAGACTAACTTCCAGACTTCGAAATCAATCGTGGCCGGACTTTTTGGAAGGCTCTTTCATGAAACTTCAATTTAGACTTAAAATTCGTGACCTAACTCCTCACCATTTGTTAAATACACTCATATCTTTACAACCCTAGTTTTCTATCCAAACTCTAACGCATAAACTAACGTGTTTTACACTCAATTCTCTTAACCAATCGCCATACTATTATCAACTAATGATTCTAACATCTTTTACTTCATTAATTTACAGAAGTATATAAACCCTAGATTCAATCATAATTAATATTACATGAATTAACGCAATAACTAATTAATTAAACATAGGGTTTAAGGATTTTACCTTGATTCTTGATTATTGCTTGAAAACTATAAACCCTAAATTTTTATCCTTCTTTTCTCCTTGTGGTTGACTCAAATTTGCAGGAAAAGAGATTTGGGAGCTTTGGTTTTGTATTTATAATTATATTGGATAACCCTTAAAGCTTATAGTTGTATTTGGTATCAAATTTGGTTTCCTTTTTCCCTCTTATCCCTTATTCGGCCGCCCCTATTAATATATATATATATGTATATATTTTTTATTTTTTTTATTAAATTTATTCATTACACTCAAAACCTCATATTTTCATATTTTATAAACTCCCAAAACAAAATCTAACGTCTTTCGCGATAAACCTTAACTTTTACGACAACCGGAAAAATAATCATTTTCAAAACAAAGTTTCCAAAAATAGATTTTCACTCCTTTATGAAATTTAACCCACAAAAACAAAACACACATAACTCGTTTACGCTCATTAACTTGAACGAAGACTCGTTACGCAAAACCTCCAAAACACCAAAGAAAATCTCATAAGTCATTTCCACACCACTAAGGTGATCAAATGAACTTACTCACCATCAACTCTATTCAAACCAAAAATGACATCTCACACCAAGGGATTTAGTTCCATAACTCACTTATCTCACATATAACACTTCAATCACTTAGGACACACCAAACAAACGTCAATCGAGTCAAGACTATCAGTTAAACTGACCTGCTAAAACCACGGTTGTTACATCATCCCCCACTTAGGGAAATCGCGTCCCGAGATTTTAACTACTCTAGTCACCACTCACAACAACAAAAGAAAATTTATGGATATTTAAGCGGAAAAATACCACTCCATAAAATCACAGAGAAAGAACTATCTCACCACACTTTACCAACACTATCTCACCACACTTTACACTTTTGACCACTCGGTCCATAACCTCAACAGGTTCCTCGACAAAACGGAGAGTCTTGTCAACCTTAATCTCATCTAATGGCACATGCAGACTAGTATCCGCCAAACACTTTTTCAAATTAAATACATGAAACGTATCATGCACTCTACTTAACTCCTTAGGCAAATTCAACTGATATGTCTCAAATCCAATCCTTTCCGTAAATCTCAAATGGTCCTACGTATCTCGGTGCTAACTTGCCTTTCTTACCGAAACGCACAACACCCTTCCAAGGAGATACTTTAACCTCACAATATCACCAACACCAAACTCTAAGGGCTTACGCTAATAGTCCGCATAACTCTTTTGGCGATCTCTTGCTGCTTTAAGTCTTTCCTTAGTTAGAAAACCTTATTCGTAGTTTCTCGTTCTAGTTCAGGACCAATTAGTTGGCTTGTTCAAACCTTTGCCCACAGAACAGGTGACATACATTACCTTCCATACAACTTTTCACATGACACATACTCAATACTAGAATGATAACTGTTGATATAGGAGAACTCAGCTAAGGGTAAATGTATACCCCGGCTTCCTCCAAAATCAAACACACCCATGCTCTCAGCTCACCACCCAACGCCTGATTTGTACGCTCACCTAGTTCACTCATTAGAGAATGATAAGTCGTACTCATCTACATACGCGTTCTCAAGACTCTATAACACGTTTACCACTATCGCGAAGTAAGTATTTCATCATGTTTCTTGATGATCAACGCGACACCCCATGGCTCTTTACCAACTCACCGAGCGAAAAGTCTCGCCAACTCCTCCTTAATAAAATCTCCAGGTACCTCTCGCTGTTGCAACACCCTAATAATCGTTGACTACAACCTTTACCTTCAAGCAATTCAAACACTTGCTAAAGTATCGGTATTCTCCTTCATACCCACTCTTCCATACATCTCTTACTAAGGTAATAATACGTCTTATCCATTATCGGATGTATCAAATACTTTTCATGATTGATGTCCTTACGCTTCCTCTCAATGAAACCAATAGCTGGTCCGCAAAGTACATTCCTCCATCTTTGTTCCTTTCCATTTACTGGTCTAAACCAAGTAATCATTCTTCTTACATGTTCTCATCCTTGAACCTCTCTCTCTAGGCTGTCAGTATCATCCTCTTAACTCCGAACTGAATTATCATAATCATTGCTCACAAACATCTAAGTTTCACTCGTTCACTCCCGCTCAACGTTCTTACCACGATGTCCGCCCTTCCTTGATGGTGGTAAATCAGACAATCGTAGTCACTGAGAAATTCCACACCCAACTTCTCTTCTACATATATTAGGCTCTCGTCAAATATATGCTAAAGATTCTTATGATCTGTGTAGATAACACTTTCTGCTCCATACAAATATCATCTCCAAGTTCTACTCCCCAACTTTAAATCATGTATCACACCTTCTTTATTCTTATTTGGGTTCGGGTCGGGATTTACAATACCCCTTAATTGGTGGTATGCATTAACACCTTCTTTAGTATGTTTCTGGAACTACCAAAACTTAAACACCTTACACGGTCCAAGTTCCAGTATGTCCTCTTCATCAATGAGTGTGATCAAGTCCATAGCATAACTCTTCATCCACCAAAGAAACCCTTTGCATGTTATGAGTCACTAATAGAGTACTATGTAATTACGCAAGTAACAAAAGCAGAAAGTTACCATGTTAGCAAGGGAGTAATAAGTTTGACCAATGATGGTCAAAAGTCATCATTTTATACCCTTTTGCATTGTTTTACAAACCGGGTTTTGATCAACCCGACCGAGTCGCTGGTTGAATCGTCATGTGGAACCGGTTTTATGCAAAAAATGTCAGCTTTTAAACATGGAAATTCAATTACTACAGCTACAAAAAGTTTTTAAACCTATCCAAACACCCCTAAAAAAGCTCCAATCAGCTCTTAAACATCACTTAAACATGTCCAAAGTCCAAACAACTCTAAAACATACGAAATTCAATGCCAAACCCATGCTTTCCAACAAAACTACAGTCCCAAACTTTAAAAAACAAAAAGTGTGACCCAGCTGGATTTAGCAAAATGGGTTGACCCGGGTCAACAAAAAAACCACCGGTTCATAAACAAGCAAAAAACAGCCGTATCCGGCCCGGTTCCCGGTTCAACCCGGGTTATAAAACATAGCCCTCTGAAACAAAGAGAAAAAGAGTTCAATGGCTTCGGGGGTGTTTGTTTAAGCTTATTTGTGGGCTTATTAGCTTATTTGATTTCGGCTTATATTTCATAAACCTAACTTTTTCGGCTCACTTTGAGACTTATGGCTAATATAAGCGCATCATGATATATTAAACTTATATAAGACCACTAAGTATCAAAAGTAACCTGAAAATTTGGGTTTATGAAATATAAGCTCGCAAATAAGCTTAACCAAACACCCCTTTGGATTTATTAGCTTATGAGGTTGTATAAGTTTATTAATACCATATCATAACAAGCTTAAATAAGCCCATAAACTTCAAATAAACCATAAAAATAGGCTCATAAGCTGGCCAGCTAAGCTTAAACAAACACCCCCTCAGTTTATTTGATTTCGGCTTATAGTATATCATAACTATCTCATATAAAGCCAAAACTTCAAAATAAACCATATAAATGAGCTCATAAGCTTAAACAAACACACATTAAATCAAAATTGTGACATTTGCCAAAAAAAAATGAAAAAAGAAAATAAAAAAAAAAAAAAAAAGAAAGTGAAATTACACACGTGGAATTTTTTTTACAATAAAGCTGAATAGCATCAGCTTGAGCTAAGAACCTAGGTGACTTGTTGTCATCCATCCACCTAGATGTGTCCATACATATCACTGTAACCCGATGATATCAAAAAAAAAAAAAAAAAAAAAAAAAAATGGTGAGTTTAGATTTTGAAATTCAATAAAAAGATTGTACGATAAACATAATACCTCGGCAACCGTGGGAAATGTTGAGTAGGGTTATGTTTTTGTTGCTCTTATATAGTGAGCAAAATCACTCCACTTTAATGAAATGCTGATTTAGTCTTTGTATTTTCTTTTCGTGTTTAAAAGAGACTATTTCTTTGACTTATCTTAGCAAATTAAGCGTGAGTATGACACATGACTAAAAGTGGTATAGGTAATATAGGAATGGTGTTATGGTTTCACAGTGATTAAAAGTGTTTGTTTAGTGGGTCCTAGAATGAAATGGTTATATCATAGTTATAAACTCATTACATACCAATTTGATGTCTATGAAATACATTCCATGTGCCGCTCTCTTTTTCACTACAAAATTCAAATATCTATACACTTTTTCATACCATATTTTGTCATACAAACAGAAACAATCGTAAGCATACACTTTTTCATATCCATTGTCATTCTTCCCCGTACCAAATCCGAAATCCATTGTGATTTCTAGCAACAAACCAAACGGCCCCTAAACTATGACACATCACACTCACGATTTTGGTGACAGCCACATTTAAGTAGTTAACAACTAAATTCCGAAAATTTACTTTTGATAATGGAAATAGCAAAACTTAGTCCAAAGGACTACATTTAAAGTATTCAAACATGCAATAACTATTTATACATTTAATAATGACTGCTTACCTTGTATTTAACTTTTTAACCGACTTTATTTACCATCAGTTATTCATATATATATATTTTTGCTGTTAAATTTAACTCTAAGAACTACATTTAGCACCCTTAAATAATATAGTATACCAATATATGTTGTCTAGATAAATTTAGATGTGATCACTTATCACTTACAAGATGTTCTAACTTACAAACACAAGTCACTCACTCTATCAGTCTATTGGTTATGTTAGCGTAAAATATATAGTTGGTTAGAAACTTTGTACAAAAACTAATGATTTTGTTTAAACATACTACTAGTTATAAAACTCATGCATGTACGGGGTTCTTTCCAATAATTTTTATTAAGTATTATCATTTTTACTTTCCGATATGATAACTTTGTACAAATCTAACACCATTTATTTGAAGCTTATATATGTTCTCTTTACGGTTAGAAGTTTCATCGAGTTCGTACAACCATGGTTTTCCAAGGATTATATGGCAAGCATCCATCTCGACGACATTGAACACGAACTCATCTTTATAATTCCAAATCGAAAACATAATATTGCAATATCGGTAGCCTTTATTTTATTAACAAACATCTTAGAACAAAGAAGTTTGATGTTATTTGAGCATGGGATTTGTCCATGGACATTTTGCCATTAAGCCAAAGCTAGCTAGTTAGGGATGTGTCCTAACAGCTTCTAAGTTTTGGGCTTCTTTTTGTTCCTGTTGCCTTTTTTTTTGGCATTTTCTCAATAAAATTTACCGTTAAAGGAAAAAAAAAGAATCTGATGAGTACATATAACAAGATGAAGATGAAGAGGGTCGGGTCATGCAAAGTTGTTTGAAAACTATCAGTTTATATGTTGTTAATTTACCTGTTGTCTTTTCAATTATCAATGTGGTTGATATGTTCAAGCTTCAACCTGATACCATGTTCCATTTTAGTGGAAACTCGAGGATGAGTTTTTTTTTCAAGAAGGGGAGAATAACGTGATACGTTTTGGGGTTGGATAAGGAACTAATAATATATTTAAATTAAGTTAGGAGTCTTTATCATTTTAGGATTGTAATTTTCTTTTTGTTAGATTAGATTAGTGAGTTTTAATTTAGTTATAATCTTTTAGAGTCGTAGTATGATTAGCATTTTTCTATTATAACTAGACTTCATTGTTTAGGCTTCAATGTAATCCTTTGCCTCGATTCACGTAATAAAAAGAATCGGAGAGAGTTTCTCAATTATTGGTGTTTTATCCGTTGTGATATTACCTTTATGTATGATAATTCGTCAATTATCCACATCCGACAATACGTGTATCCAAGTTCTAACAGTGTGTTGTACAATGACATCATTGACAAACAACTTCGACCAAAGAAGTTTGATATTGATATTGGTGATCTAGTCATGGTAGACTTGCGTAAAAAGTTTCCGGTGGGTACATATAGGTGAAGAGGGTCGGGCCGTGCAAAGTTATTTAGAAATTAAACGATTTTTTTATATGTTTTTGATTTACCTAAGCATCGATCTATCTTTCCAATTTTCAATGTGGTTGATATGTTCAAGCTTCAATATTGTACCATGTTCTATTTAAGTGGAAACTCAAGGACGAGTTTTTTCAAAAGGGGGAGAATGACGCGGTACGTGTTTGAGTTGGATAAGGAATTAATAATGTATTTAAATTGGTGTTTTACTCGTTGTGGTATTACATTGTGTGTGATAATTCTTCAATTATCCACGTCTGAAAATACGTGTATCCAGATTGTCTATAAGGTGTAAGGTCGTCCTACATCAGTGGTATTTTAATTATTTTGACTTAAAAAGAATGACTGCAACTGAAAAAAGACAAATCATAACTTTGTGCGTTTTATATCGATTAAAAAAATGAATGTAGAATTTTGCTCCGTGTAAACTTTTGTTGCAATTACAAAGGTCCCCCATACCTTGTCCAACAGAAAATTGCCATTCGCCTCAATACGCAACAAGCACGCACTTCACAACATCCTTGTAAGGTTTTTTATCCCCTAATAAAAGAATAAAAAATTATTTTATCAAAATTTAGTTATGTGAAAAACTAGAAAGGGGGTTGAATAGTTTTTCACGTTTTTTGCTTATTTACAATACTATTAGATTCGGTGACTTGATGTGAAATCAACCCAACATACAATATATGAATATAAACAATATGCAATAAGTAAATGCGGAAATGTAAAGGAATGATCAAACCAATAGACACGGTCGTTTATAGTGGTTCGACACGAAGCTCTCTTCCTCGCCCTACTCCACTCCTCGAGTACCCAACTCAATAGTTTGCAAGCACTATATCAACAAGCTCCCTTTTGGCGGAGAAAACCTTACAACGTCACTTCACTTCTTTACCGATACTAAGCTAGATATTGAGTCTTTCACAAGGCAAGACCAACCTTATCACTCAACATATTTTAAGGACTAAAATACTAACCGGAATCTCTAGGTTGTTGTATAATGATCACTACCCAAGTTGGTAGTAGGTGGTGAGTTACAAAGATACACAAATGATATACTATGTTATTCAACAAAGTTTATGATAAGACACAACTAACTACAACACTTGAAGGCTTGGAAAGCTTCTTGTGTTCTTCACTTGAATTCAAAGTAGAATCGTTGGATCACTTTGAATGTAATAGGTCAAGTGGAATGATCAAAGAGTGTTAATAAGATTTTATGTTATGAGAGAAATGGTAGTAGTGGCTAAAAATGGCTGAGAATCATTAGTTGAAAAGTTTGGACTTTTGTCCTATTTATACTACATGTTCTGTCTCAAAACCGACCCTCGGAAGATCCACGGATCCACAATTTGTGGATCCTTCCATTATAAAATGTGGATCCGTGAAGCGTATCTGGACAACTTATTAACCTTTGATCTTTAGTATGTTTTGTATTAAAATCATTTTTAAATTAAATGTTTCTAGAATTACTTGGGTACAAAGTAGTTAATTTTTATTTACTTTTGATTTAAATAAAATACTTAATTAAAATGTCTAGTGAATTTAATTAAGTAAACTTTGTGTGTTTATTTGTTAAAAATGTGTTTAATAATTATTTAGAGTGCATTAGAAAATATTTACTAGTTTGGCTCTTTGATCATTCGACTTGAGTTATGATCACATTATTCTTACCTGAAGTGATATACGTCGGAATATAAACTTTTAACTTAAAACTTGGTTACGTAGACGTTTACTTCGTATTAGTTTATAATTGCCATTATCAAAATCTTAAGAGACCGTAAAATATAAATAACGTTTTTACGCGATATTTGTATTAACAATCTCCCCCTTTTTGATGATGGCAAAACAAAAACTCATCTTTAGTAAAAGCTTACATTCACAAGGTTTCAAGTGTGAGTGTACATACATTTTCTCTTCCTTTTTGCCGAAACAAAAAGTGTAGAGTGGCGTGCGGAAGCTAAGATGCCATGCAAATACTCCCCCACGGTGTATATTCCCCCTTGTTCAGGGCACCAAGGAATCGAGCTATGGAATCGTGCTACAAAACAAAGTTAACGTACAAGCACAAATATGGCAATAATGAATTTATCACAACCACGAGTAATTATAAATCACAACCACACATAGCAAGCAACAAATGAGATCACAACAAAGCATAAAAGCGCACCAACTAAGTAACCTCATTTTATTATAAGAAAACAAGGTAAAATTCGACTCTTAGGTCATACATCCTACAAAGTTACAAAAGAAAAATAACTAAGAAAGCAAAAGGAAAAGTTCCTAAGAAAAGTTGCAAAAATAACTAAGTAAGAAAAATATATGATTTTCCAAACACATACTATGGCTTGACAAGAAGCCAACATTTAGGTTGGTGGGAATGTGGGTGGAGCTTGGAGGTGGTGTTGGATGTAGGCGAACATCACATTAACTCTTTCCGTGAAAGTAGTGATGTGCCCACGGTTGAAGTGACAACACATGCAATGATAGTCATGTAGTTGTCTTTGGTAGTTGTAGGTTTGGGTTTGGAGATCAAATAGACCTCTAGGTGATGATGGATAGGAGGGTTCATGGGGTGGTGGATTCAACCACTCAGAAAATCCCAGTGGGAAGTCTTGTGTGTTGTTGAATGAGGGTAGAAGATTTCTATCGATGATAAGTGATGGTGATGGTTGTGGTGGTAGATGTGAAGGTCTTGGTGGGACATTTTCCTTGTCATCAAGAAATGGGTTTGAAGGTTGAGTGATATCTTTGGTAGGCTCAAAGGTTGGTGGAAGGTGTCTTGAGTGCTCCAAAGTTGAGTGGTGTGGGAGAGTTCAACGATGGAGTTTCCTTGGGTGAGTACAAGTGTGAGTTTGAGGTGGTTCTTGATGAGGTACTCTTGGATGGAGCCTTGGGTGGACTTGGTGATTTTTGTGATGGAGTTGAGAAATTATCACTTGAGGAGCTTTCAAGATTGATAATCTTTAGTTTTCCTTTTCTAATCCTAGCGGTTTGTCTTTTCTTGATGGAGATGGATGAAGACTTGGATGAGCAAGTCATGGTGTTGATGAAGAAGGTGAACTAGATCTTGCAAATGTGCAAGAAACTTGGAGTGGAAGTGTTAGATTTAAGGGGAACAAGATGAAATAAATTATATTAAGGTTCTTGGATTATATGGGTTTGGTATTTTATCCTATAGTTATCTATGTAGGATTTATGGAAAATTATGGGAAAGTGCTAAAAGTTAAAATAGAAAATTTGAAATCTGGAAAAGTCACGGATCTTCTTTTTATACGGGTGAATCTGCAAATTGTGGATCCGCAGATCCGTCCGTTTGACATACCTGGGTCATACTTTTGACCTATGGCAGATTCATATTTTATATGGGCGGATCCACATTTTGTGGATCCGCATATCCGCCAAATGCAATAAAAGGGACAGAACTGTTGCGCAGTTTGGGATATTCCATGATTTATTTCCTACTTTTCCTAGGTGCATTCTAATGCTATTGGTGATCTCAAGAGCAAATCAAATCAAGCAAAAAAAATCAATTAGAGAACATGAGACCATAACAAAGTTAAGAAATCCTACCACAGAAACATTTAACAAAATGTCAATGATTCATAGATACACATAATCCTAATAATTAAGAGTTAAGATAACACATACCAACATCAATCCTAAAAAGGTGTTGAATTACTTGAACTGAGACACTTAGGTACTACCATGTATTTGCTCCAAGTGAGAGATTGCATGTAAAGATGGATCATCAAATGGTTGATAGTCATATGCAGACTCCGAAATTTCAAATGTAGAAATCTGAGCTTCATTTAATGGTTCCATTACTTTTGTGAACATAGTGTAGAAAGGACTATGAAGATGTAGGTTAGAGTGCATGATGTGATGATAGAGGCGGGTTAGGAAAATTCCATAAGGAATTATTTTGCTTTTGTGACCTTTAAGGTTAGTGATTCTCTTTGCAAAGAAGTAAGCGAGATTATAGTTTTGTTTAGTTAGAACGCATTATAACATGTGAGCAACACATGCAGGTACAATCTCACGTTCCCCTTTGAGACTAAGAACATTTTCTTTCAAAATAATTGCCCACGGGCGATATTCTTCACGAATATCTTTCAAAAGGATTTGGTCTGGATCAAGATAGTGTTTGCGTTGTGGAGTACGCACGAAATGAATTATTTCTTGTGGAGAGGGTATGTAGAAACGATATGGACTGTTTTTTTCTCGATAGTTGAAGAGAGACTCTAGTGACCAATCTTCTGTACAGGCAAATTGACCATAATTTGGAATCCTGAGGATTTGAGCAAACTCTTGAAGGGGAATGACAAATTTGTGATTTTGTATCCAAAACCAAAGAGAGAAGGATTGATCTTCATTTCACACGAGCTCTACTTGATGGAAGAATTCTAGTACAAACCTAGGACAAATATGCTCATTAATAGTGAGTAAGGGATCAAACCCTATGGTGCAAAACGGGGTGAAGATATGTTCTTGATTGAGGAGTGATTCGTCTACGGTTCTCCCTTCATGAAAGCCGAGTGTTTCAAGGTTGATAAACACACGAATTTGATTTTCGGGAGTTGTTGCTTCACGGGAAATGTGAGGAATATAGTTTTTGGTATCTTGGTAGTCAAAGTCATACTCATGAGACATGATTAACACCTAAGAAATATATAATTCAAAGTGAGTATATAGATATTTTATTGCACAATTCATTCTAGTGTGTGCCTATATGCAAACTATATGAAGATGCGATTATCTCGACTCGACTTTTGAAGATAAAGTTTAGTTAAATAAATTTTGAGATAATCCAAAGTTCATCTTCTAGGTTTGATATTGCTTACTTAAATGTGACGAACATACATATTAATTATGTACATTCTACGACATTAGGAAGATCATCGTGCATGAATGAAAACTTTTTTATTTTGTATTAACAAGGTACATGTCAAGTTTTTTGGGCAAGTGGATCCAAGGATTTCCCACTTATTCTTACATCGACCATAAGTCCGAATTCAAAACTACATTTTTTTTTTCATGGATTCTTGTTTCTTTGGTTTAGAAAGAGAACTATATTCGAAATTAACTAAAGAAAAAAAAAAACATTTGTTGAAGTATAAAGACATGAGAAATCATAGAAAGTTCTAACGGTTCTTGGCCTAGCTACGAAGCTGAGCCAAGCCATTTAACATTGAACATGATATTAGAATACTAGACGAGTATCCGTGCATAGCAACGAGATTTTATAGCGACAGATAGTTTATTGATAAAAAAAAGTTTATAGGTTATAAACGTAAAATAATAAAAATTTGAAGATTTGAGAATTTAACATAATGTTTTGAAACCCGGTTCGACCCAGGTGGTTCAACCGGTTGAACCGTTCCGGTCGAAAAATGGGTCGATTTAAACCGGGTCAACTTGCTAGGTTGGGTCGAAAATGGGGCAAATTAAACTGGGTCAACCCGTCCGGGTTTGAAGCGTCCCGGGTCAACCCGGTTTTTGTTTTAATTTGTTGTATTTAATTTGATAGATTTGTTTTTAATTAGTTGTACAATGTGAATAAATCATTGTACTTTTAAGTAATGGATAATGTTTTGAAACCCGGTTTGACCCGGGTGGTTCAACCGGTTGAACCGTTCCGGTCGAAAAATGGGTCGATTTAAACTAGGTCAACTTGCTAGGTTGGGTCGAAAATGAGTCAAATTAAACCGGGACAACCCGCCGTGTTTGAAGCGTCCCGGGTCAACCCGGTTTGTGTTTAATTGGTTGTATTTAATTTGATAGATATGTTTTTAATTGGTTGTATAATGTGAATAAATCAATGTACTTTTAAGTAATTAGATGTTTTAATAAGAGTATTAAATGCATTTCAATATTTTCTTATATACATTTTTCAACATTCCTTAATATTGACTATTTCACTTTTTCACTTTTCATCTTTGACAATATTTTCATTATAGATAGTATAGATTGCCGATGTTATCTAATATGAGTATATTATTAGGTATTAGGTTATTATTGTTAATAGTTTTTTTCCTTTTTTTTTGGGAACCCGACAACATTAGGTAATTATCGACCAATAACTTTGATTGGTTGTTACTACAAGATTATTGCAAAAATTATTGTCAAAAGCATAAAGAAGTGATAGATAAAGTTGTGGGGTAGAACAAAATGTGTTTCTAGAAGGTCAATATATTCTTGATGGGGTTTTGATTGCAAATGAAACTTGTGAGTATTATTGGAAGTATAATGTCTTGTCAATTAATTAACCAAACAATTACAATATATAACCCCTTAGGATTATTCTAGATACAAATTACAAACCAGGCTAGGCCTACTAACTAAATGCAAAGCCCAAAAGAAATACTCGGTTAACACTCCCTCACAGTTTGAGCGAGAGAGGACCGAACACTCAAATTGATATGAAATTCCTGAAATAGTGCAGACGGCAAACCCTTGGTGAAAATGTCGGTATACTGGTAACGGGATGACACATGAAAAACATGAACCTAACTACGAGCAACCATGTCACAACAAAATGTATATCAATCTCAATGTGTTTGGTCCGTTGATGCTGAACATGATTAGTTGTCAAATAAATGACACTAATATTATCACAATAAACTAGAGTGACAAACAAAAGTGGTGTATGTAGCTCTCGAAGTAAATTGTGAAGCCAAGTAGTTTCAGCAACTGCATTGGAAACACCTTTGTACTCAAATTCAATACTCCATTTTTATGTATCCTTTATAATGATGGAAAACCCCAAATACCCGTGGGGATCTTGGATCCCCGTTAGGGACAGGAATGAGGATATAAAACTATTCGCTGAAGGGGATGAGGATGGGAAATATGATCCCTACATTCCTCGTCCAGTTGCCATCCCTACCTATTAATCACATACCTAAACCAAACATGATTTCTTTATTATACGGGTTAGGTGAATTGACATGTTTTTTTAAATAACCCCGTTCATCCTTAACTAAAACATGTTTATTTTCGTGTAAGTTGTTCATCCTTAACTAAAACATGTTTATTTTCGTGTAAGTTTGCGATCGTGTTTCGTATCATACCAGAATTTCCACCCATTCGTAAATCTTGTATTTTTCATACATTTTACATGATACAAATTCCATCTTATTATAATCTTACTCACAAATCCAACATAAAAAAAAATAATAAAATAAAATAAAAATACATTCACACATAACTCAAAAAAAGAACATACATATACCGAGCATCAGAATACACATACTTGTATCAAAAACTATTCGTCACTGTTGCTTTGTGCGAATTCGATGCTAGAGCTAATAGAGAATTTTTATATTCCGCTCCCCTATAGTTCACCCTTAGGTACGAGATACACCCTAGCTTTAACAACATATCCATTTCCAAGCTTAAACCCCGGACTTACCGGAAAACCAACAACATCTTCACCACCCACCACCCTCCTTGGCACCACACTCTCCATATATTGCGGATGAAACTCCGCCCCTTGGTCTCCTTCAAAATAACTTGGCAATGGATCCAATGAAAATGCAAACAAATGAAGCAACCACACTGCCTTTGCCACCCCCAAAAAATCGTTGTAAAACCGGCTCCTTGGGTGGTTCTCTGCCAATACTTGTTGTCGTTGTTCTAGATCTCCCAACAATGATATCTCCATCTTCGGATGAATAAGTGACAAATACTTATTCAAACAAAATTTTCCGAACAAACACGTAGGTATGATCCTTAAGAGCTCCATTGGGTCTACTGATTTCATGTAGGTATATTGAGTGAAACATTCGGTTCGATATTGGTTAGGGTTCATGTGGGATGATTTGTTTCCATCGTCCATGTTGAATGACTCGTGGTTGAATCCTTGGAATATTTTATAGTTTATGTATGATTCAAGTGAGCTTGTTACGACCGCAGTGGTGGTGGTTGTGGTGATGCCAGTTATTGATTTGACGGTGGCGTTAATGTCCCAGTGAGCTGATTTCATGAGCGATAGAAGAAGCTTCGTAAATGTTTTTGAAGCTTCTTTAACCGAACTCATACAAGATTCGAATTGATCCGAAACTTCCATCTTAGCTACTGAAATAGTACTGCTAGTTGGTGACGGTGACGGAGCTTCGAATTGGCTACTACAGTTGACTTTACTAGACCTACTTTTCTTCCTACCGCCCTTGATGGCGCTCTTTAACTTGTCTCGCAAGTTCGCGATCAAATCTGCCTTATTCTTTATATCCGCAGTTAATTTCTCTAGTGCTAACTCGTAAGGTGCTAACATTTCCCTTAACATTCGATCCGAAGTTGTCCTATTTCTTCGGATACTCCTGTGGAACCTATCTCTTAGTAGCCCTAATTTTGTAAGCTCGGTCACAACTGCAACATCAGACAACCTAAATTTATCTGGATTCCAAGGACAATGTGCATCTTGTAGACTAACATACGCGTCTTTCATATACGAGACTCTTTTAAACACTTCACCCAACAATAATGCCATTTCCATCTCTTTCTTTATTTCGTAACTTACACACTCTTCTTCAGGCGCCAATGAGTATTCTACCTCCCCTTCATCTTCAAAGTAATCATACGATTTGTACGTATCGTGTTCTTCAAGTTCAGCGTGGTGATCAAAACTGTGGTCAGTGAAATTTGAGGCCAGACTTTCCGGCTTGTGGAAGCACGAGTTTGTGACACGGTGGATCAAATGAGAAAAACTAGAAACCTTGTTGGCTAGCTTCGTTATACCTCTAACGTTTCTGTCAAAAAATGAACAAATTAATTACTTTATACATAGAGCAACAACAATCAAAGATTAGTTCTAAGATTTTTACTAGGTATACATCACAGAGTAGAAAATTAATATGAGTTTTAAGTACAGTATATGCAAAAGGGGCTAATTGTGTTAAAATGTATCTTACTTAGCACTTTTTTGAGATGTACATGTTCAATCGTTAGGATCAGACTATTTAATAACTAACTTTTTGAATCTCGATTATTCAGTGTATTATCACGTATTTTTAGGAATCGATACACATAGTAATTGAATTTCAAAAAGTTTGTTATTAAATAGTTGATCCTGATGATGATACATACAACTAAAAAATGTGACAAGTAAAATACATTTTCAAACAATAAGCCCTACAAAATCAGTAACCAAACCACAATTTCGATCGCTGATATAGTAATATTACAAGGAGAAAAAAAATCGTATAAATAACATTTTATAACTTTTTCTAGGTATACGTATAAGTATTACATGCATACGAGCACTTGTGATTGAGATTTCTTAGGCAAAAGATGCATTCGAGCTGCATAAAATTAATAGTCATGAATTATTTGAAAAATATTGGAACATAGGGATATTGATAAACAAGTAGTACGTGTCTCTAGAGTTCTTACTTGTTGGAGATCTTGCTAGGTTTCAATCCGCCCTCGTCAATATCATCAGTATCCATATCGAACTGAATGGGGTACTGAAATCGAAGATTTGGCATTGGCTCCAAAGGTTTCAAGTTCATCTTCAAATTTCTGAAACAATAGATTATTCGATTTCATATAAGTTATTTAGCATTTAAATGTCTTTTGAGCTAAAGAAAACAGTAGTGTTTAAAAGCTCACCTTTGGTGACGACGAGATTTGCCTTCTCCACATAAGATGCTTGGAAACATTTTTCTTTGTTATGTGCATGCCTGCCTTAAGATCAAAAGCAATGGAGTTATTTATAGACTTATAAAAAAATTCCATAAACGACCTTCAGCTTTAGGCAATTTTCCAGTCAAGACCTTCAACATCTAAGGATCCTTACTCTAAACTTCTTGAGTCAATTGACTCGAGTTCGAATCCCATTCCTGGCACTTTGCTTCAAGATAGGTACCCACCTCCGCAAAACCTATGGGCTCACTGGAGAGACTTTGTGGATAAGAGCTCAAGAGTCCGAGAGTCTCGGTTCACTCCAGTTGGTGCCCCACTAGGCCAGGAGAGTTGCCCGGAGCTATTCCTTGTGGGGTGGACAATGGCTGGTGCCAAAAGGCACCCGGGGTCAGGGTGTTCCCGCCAATCTACATCTTTTTTTGTGGATTACAGTGGCTAATTGGTTAGAAAATTAACAGTATTACAAAGTCTTTGCCAATGAGGTGATCTTTGTCTCAAGGAGTTAAGAAATAATGTTGAAATTTCTAACTAGAAAAACGATTGACATGCTTAATTATATGTTAAAAGTAAAAACTATAAATGTCTGAAGGGATGATTGTTTAAGCTTATATGTTAAAACCATTCTAATCATTTCCATCTTGTTTTGAAACTTATGAGCTTATATAAGTATATGCTATCATTATAAGCTTTATAAGCCCATTAGTTTCAAAATAAACAGAAAAAAATTAGCTTATAAAACATAAGTCGAAATCGCTTAAACTAGCAAGCCAAAAAATAAGCTTAAACAAACACCCCGAGCTATATGGTATTTATCCATTATTGATGTTAAACAAATACGGTGTGGTTCACTTGCTTACAAACCAATTAATAAATGGCACATGAATTTAAGAAAGTTTTCTATATTTAATAAAAATTGACAAAAAATTATTTGCTTAAATGCAGAATCGATCACATACGTAACTTACAGCTCCAAGATTACAATGCATGATTGACAGACTTAAGTAAGCCATGTAAATGTCCCGGAAATCACCATAGTATCAGTTACCGCGAAGTCAAATAGAACATAGCAGTTGATATGAAACTTGAATATTGTTACATGAATTTGACAATGGAAGTTTTATATGTGGTAGTAGTAACATTGGATATGATGCTTTAAACTTGTTATCGACAACTTTTTTCCTGGCCATAGTTAATATAGCTTTCAGTAACCAAAAGGTTTGTAGCCTAATATATTTATGAAATGTTCTTGTATTTTTATCGATACCGTATATTATCTTAGATATTTAGTATCTTACATATTTAATTAGTTATGTGTACTTTTTCGATTTACATTACTTAAGCGAGAACTTTATTTCATAGTTAGAAACAAATGTTTTTACGCCCACTGCAATGAGTTATGAGCGTGTAGATATATCTCGTTCTAGGACAATAACGTGTTTAACATATGGATTGTCGAAAACATTACAAAAGATAGAGTGATGATTTACAAAGATTAGTATTGAATTATACAACATATATAGTTTGATTTTTTGGGCCTGATTACATGCATGATATCAAATCAAGATGATTTTTGTAGTGTTGCTTATGCATTTACTTATGTGGACCGTATATTTACAGAACCCCTTTTGTATGGTTTTATATAATCATGGTCCAGAAACAAGCTGAATGAAATGAATTTAGACATAATAATATTGGCAGTTTTGGCCTCTTGTAGCTAGATGAGTGTGTGTTTTGTTAAAAGATTTGGTAGCTAGTGTGTGGCTGAAATTGTTGATAGGATGCAAGGGAGTGGGCTGTGGGGGGTATGTCTGTGGTTTTGAACTTTTGGTGGTGGATTCATCAATATAAGGCTATCTTTATCACTTACCACAGCGATCTCAGCTTTTTCGACCTTTTAGGCATATAGTATGGCGATCGATATTTTTTTTTTTCATCTTTTTTTAACAACAAAATTAAATTTCATTAATTATAAAAAAACCATTACATAATAATTCAAATGTATTTTAAAACATAAGATTTTCTAATATGTGCCATCGTGACATATGTTTATGTGTATTTATTAAACACAATAATTTTCTATATTATGTTAATTTTCATATAAAACAATATTAAATATGGTAAATGAAAGCAAATTAAAAAATTATTAATTTCAAGTAATATTCAAATATGGCATCTATACTACTAATGTATTTGAGACTATTATATAATTATAAAGGCTTAAAATTCAGACTTTTTTCTTATTTATTATGGAAAGATTTCAAAATTAATTTGTTAGGAAGCAAGTTGGTTAGGAAATTTGTTAAGAAGCGGTGGGTTGTTCAAAATAAAATTATTTTGCTTAACCATCTTTAATATTTATACTTATAAATCATGAAGACATCTAAACGTGTAACCAAATAACGCAAAATATAATCACACGGTACCCGCCGCCGCATTGCACGGGTACCGTTCTAGTGTTCATTAAATGATTCTAATTGTGTACCACCATGACACAAATTAGAAAAATTCAAATAAAATAACTAAACTATTATACATTAAATGTGTAAAAGTGTATAAAGAGAATGTGTTTGAATGTGCATAGAGAAAAGTGGTTTGAATTTATATGTATAATGGTGAAATGAATGGGTATATATATATATATATATATATATATATATATATATATATATATATATATATATATATATATATATATATATATATAAACATCCGTTGCATTTTGTTTTGAAATAGATAGACGACCAAGATCGAGTTCTCGACCGAATTACTACTCGACCCTCATCGACCGAATGTTGAGCAGCGGTGGCGACCGACATCAACCCTCAGTGACCTTTTGGTCAACCGACCCATTGCGGGCAGTCTAACGGATTTGTTTGGTTGTTTAAAAAGAATTTAAAGGCGCAAACCTAAAGAAATTTGTGGATACAAATAGAGCGTGATACAGTGAGTTATAGTTTTGTGTTCGATGCTTAAACTCTTTCACATGATATATCTATTAGATGATAAATATGGCCCAAGCCTGATATAAGGTGAACGTCAATTAGAGTTGTAATCTATAAATATTGATCAATAATAAAGTTACACATACATATTTATTTATTTATTTTTATTATTATTTTTTTTTTTGAACAAATATTTCATTTCATGCCTCACAAATGGAAGAAATTTGAAACAACAAGTTACATCGAACATAATAAGTTAAGTCAAAACAAGACATACACCATAATAGTTGTGACAACCTACAGCAACACCATACAAGGGTGGGGGAATCACCACAGTGAGCTTTTGGTAAACACAACCATATGAAGGTGTAGCTTGACAAAAATACATAAAGTACATAGAACATACAAAGAAGATAAAACTAAGCATCCAAAAAGGAGCTAGACCTAAACCTAACAGATCTAAAATCAAAACCCAAAGCAGTATCAAGCCATCGATGGCGGACCGCAACAGATCTGAGCAGAGGAGCCTGAGAAGTAACTGATCTGAGCAAAGCAGCATCGGCATCGAACGGCGGCAGTGAGCTGTGACAAATCTGTAGGTAAGGATATTTATTGAAGAAAGAAAAGTAAAAAGGAAATCCGGACGGCCGGCCGAAACCGACCGCCGGAAATATTTAGATAGAGCGGAGCTTGATCGGATGAAATCTAGAGAGAGGTAGGAGAAGGATATATAGAGAGAGAGAGTTGTATATTTATTCAATGTCTAACAATATCAACATGTTTTTATGAAATAAAAGTTTGATTTAGGAGGATACACTGATATTACAAATTCCTCACACCTTAAATTACACTAATTGTAATATCATAAATACGTAGATAAACCAATACAGTAAGTTGTAGAGTTGCTTTATTTTGGGAATCGAGTTATTTTAGAAACCAAACATTCCTTACATGGACTCGTTCCTACCATACATCTAAAAAAGAAATCAATGATTGAGATTAAAATCATTTTAATATTTCATCCATTTTTTATAATTTAATTAACTCTTAAACCGTTAATCGTTAAGCGAAAATAATTACACCATCGCGACGAGCATTTAATTATCTTTCTATAGACGGCCACTTTGATATACTTTCGACAAAAAAAAATCGTTTTTTCACGTTTTTTTTCCTGGCCAAAAAAAATATCACATGTGATATTAGTGTAATATCACATGTGATATATCACATATGATATTTTCGGCCAGGAAATAAAACGTGAAAAAAACGGGAAAAAAACTTGTCGAAAATATATCAAAGTGCCTATCTATAGAAAGATAATTAAATGCTCGTCGTAACGGTATATTTCTTTTCGCTTAACGATTAACAGTTTGAAAGATATTAATATTTGAAGAAAAAAAAATGAAAGTGGTTTTTTTAAATTGTTGGGATTAATCTCATCCATTAGATCAAATATAGATGGAGGGTGGAGATTAGTCCCTTCGTATGTAAATAAAGTTTTGTCCTCAAATGATCTTTTCTCTTATTTTGGACACTATTATTTGGTGCTTACCAAGGGATAAATCCACATAATCCATTTAGTTTGATCTAATAGTCGTGATTAACCTAAGATTTAATATGTAAATCTAAGTACATTTTTTTTCACATTTTTTTGTCCTTTTTTTATTTTATTTTATTAATTCACGTTTTTTTTTTCTCAATTCACTTTTTTTAGTTCATTTTTTTTAATTCACGTTCTTTTTTCTTCGCTTTCATACGTTTTCGTTTTTTTTCATACGTTTTCACACATTTTCGTCTGTTTTCTTACGTTTTCACCCATTTCCTCCGTTTTTATACGTATTTGTCCGTTTTCTTATGTTTTCGTTCGTTTTCATACGTTTCGTCCGTTTTCTTTCGTTTTCATCCATTTTTCACACGTTTTCGTCCGTTTTTAGACGTGTATTTACGCTTTCATATGTTTCGACCTTATTTTTACATTTTCATCTGTTTTCTTACGTTTTTCGTCCATTTTCGTACATATTTAGTGATATTCAGAATATCACTTGTGATTTTATAAATATCATTTGTGATATTCTGAATAGCACTTGTGATTTTCTGAATATCACTTGTGATATATTCTGAATGCCACTTGTAATTTTCATGTTACAAAACATCAGTTGAAAACCACTTATGATATTTAGAAAATCACTTGTGATATTCAGAATATCACTTGTGATATTCTGAATATCACATAGCATCACTTGTGACATTCAGAATATCACTCGTGATACTCAAAAACGTATATAAACGTTTGAAAACGGTCAGAAACATTTAAAAATAGACGAAAACATATGAAAACGTTAGAAAACGGACGAATATGTATGAAAACGGTCGAAAACGTATGAAAGCGTGAAAATACGTATGAAAACATATGAAAAATGGATGAAAATGAAAGAAAATGAACGAAAACGTATGAAAACGTAAGAAACAGATGAAAACATATGAAAATGGACGAAAAACGTAAGAAAACAGATGAAAATGTAAAAATAAGGTCGAAACATATGAAAGCGTAAATACACGTCTAAAAATGGACGAAAACGTGTGAAAAATGGACGAAAACAAAAGAAAACTGACGAAACGTATGAAAACGAACGAAAACATAAGAAAACGGACGAATACGTATAAAAACGGAGGAAATAGGTGAAAACGTAAGAAAACAGACGAAAATGTGTGAAAACGTATGAAAAAAGACGAAAACGTATGAAAGCGAAGAAAAAAGAACGTGAATTAAAAAAAGTGAACTAAAAAAAGTGAATTGAAAAAAAAAACGTGAATTAATAAAATAAAATAAAAAAAGGACAAAAAAATGTGAAAAAAAATGTACTTAGATTTACATATTAAATCTTAGGTTAATCACGACTATTAGATCAAACTAAATGGATTATGTGGATTTATCCCTTGGTAAGCACCAAATAATAGTGTCCAAAATAAGAGAAAAGATCATTTGAGGACAAAACTTTATTTACATACGAAGGGACTAATCTCCACCCTCCATCTTCCCTCCATCTTTATTTGATCTAATGGATGAGATTAATCCCAACAATTTAAAAAAACCACTTTCATTTTTTTTTCTTCAAATATTAATATCTTTCAAACCGTTAATCGTTAAGCGAAAAGAAATATACCGTTACGACAAGCATTTAATTATCTTTCTATAGATAGGCACTTTAATATATTTTCGACAAGTTTTTTTCCCCTTTTTTTCACGTTTTATTTCCTGGCCGAAAATATCATATGTGATATTACACTAATATCACATGTGATATTTTTTTTGGCCAGGAAAAAAAACGTGAAAGTGGACGAAAACGACAAAAATGTAAGAAAATGGATGAAAACGTAAGAAAACATACGAATACGTATGAAAACGGACAAAAAGGTATGAAATCGTAAAAACATGTCTGAAAACGGATGAAAACGTATGAAAAATGGACGAAAACGAAGGAAAACAGACAAAAACGAACGAAAGCGTAGAAAACGTATGAAAGCGTAAAAACACGTTTGAAAACGTATGAAAAATAGACGAAAATGAAAGAAAACGTATGAAACGAACGAAAATGGACGAAAACATATGAAAATGGACGAAAACGTATGAAAATGGACGAAAACGTATTAAAACGAACGAAAACCTAAGAAAACAGACGAAGACGTATGAAGACAGATGTAAACGGCCAAAAACGTAAGAAAACGGACGAAAACGTATGAAGGCGAAGAAAAAAAATGTGAATTAAAAAAAGAATTGAAAAAAAAACGTGAATTAAAAAAAATGTATGAAAGCGTAAAAACACGTCTGAAAATGGACAAAAACATATGAAAATTGGACGAAAACGAAAAAAACGAACGAAAACGTAAGAAAACATATGAATACATAAAAACACGTCTGAAAACGTATGAAAAATGGATGAAAACAAAAGAAAACGGATGAAAACGTATGAAAACGAACGAAAATCGACAAAAACGTATGAACACGGAAGAAAACGAACGAAAACATAAGAAAACAGACGAAAATGTTTGAAGACGGACGTAAACGGGTGAAAACGTAAGAGAACAGACGAAAACATATGAAAGCGAAGAAAAAAAAGTGAATTGAAAAAAAATGTGAATTAAAAAAACATGAATTGAAAAGAAAAAAAAAAGAAAAAAGAAAACTTGAATTAAAAAAAAAACGTGAATTAAAGAAAAAAAAGACAAAAAAAAAGTGAATAAATAAGAAATACAAAAAGACAAAGAAAAAAAAAACATGGACTTAGGTTTAAATATTAAATGTTAGGTTAATCTCCACCATTAGATCAAACTAGATGATGGTGGGGATTTGTCCCTTAGTAAGCACCAAAATAAGGGTAAGCAATTGAGCTTTTCTCGTAAGTTATATCACCGATCTTAATACATAAATTTTTTTGAATTATAAATTATCAATACATACCTAAATTCCACCTAATACTATTGATCACGATCAACACAACTTAAATAAAACGGGCTAGACCTACTAATAATACAATGGGCCTAATACAATACTAAACCAATACAAATAATCTACTAACAACCCCTCGCAGTTGGAGCGGGAGGAGCACAAACACTCAAACTAGAACGAAACTCCTCAAATAAAGCAGAAGGAAGCCCCTTCGTGAAAATGTCAGCAAACTGATAACGGGAAAACAAATGAAGAACCTGGAGGTGACCTCGAGCCACAAAATTCTGAACAAAATAAATATCAATCTCAATGTATTCCGTTCGATGATGCTAAACCGGATTAGATGATAAATAAACAACACTAACATTATCACAATATACCAAAGTAGCATAAGGTAAAGGCATATGAAGCTTACGTAACAAATTCCACAACCAACAAGTCTCAACAGCTGCATTGGGAACACCACAAGACTCAGCCTCGGCACTGGAACCAGAAAGTGTGACATGACGCTTAAAAGATCAGGAAAGTAGGTTGTTGCCAAGAAATATACGATACCCTGATGTCGATCTGCGAGCCGTAGGACAACCAACCCAGTTCGCATCTGAGTCAGCAATGAGAGACATAGTAGATGAGGAGTACAACTATAATCCATAATCTAAAATGCCACGAACATACTGCAAAATCTGTTTGAGAGCTGATAAATGAGGCTCTCTAGGATCATGCATATATAAACAAACATGTTGCACATCAAAGGAGATATCAAGACGTATAAAGGTAAGATATTGAAGTGCTCCCGCAAGACTACAATATAAGGTCGGATCAGAGACAGGATTCCTGTCAACCCCTAACTTGGACTCAATGCCAACAGGTGCAAGGATTACATCGAACCATGTGAGCTCGCTCAAGAAGATCAGAAGTATACTTCTGTTGTGACAAAAACATCCCAAAAGAATTCCGAGTAACCGAAACCCCAAGGAGATAATTAAGTGAACCAAGGTGTGTCCTAGAAAACTCCGCATGTAAGGAAGAAATAATCCGATGTAATAATGTTGCAGAAGAAGCAGTCAATACCATATCATCAACATTCCTTGTCTGTAGATAAATAAGGATGAGTCACAACGGCTATGACAAAAACCAACACAAGTATATATGTAGCAAAAACATTGAAACCATGTTCGAGGAGCCTGTTTAAGCCCATATACATACGCTGCAATAAACAAACAAGATGAGGACATCGTGAAATGAATAATTACTTGATTGATACAATGAATAAGTCTGTAATATAAATAATGATAAAAATAGGTTAAACCTACTAACAATACAATGAGCCTAATACAATACTAAACCAATACAAATAATCCACTAACAAATACCTCACAAATGTCTTGAGTAAGTCACATATTATTATGCTACAGGCCATTCGATATACTTTTTGGTAAAATTACTCCACATACAAGTATCAACAACATCTAAAAGTAAGGGAATCAACATTCATGTATATCTTATGAGAGGTGATTCGCACACCAACTTTTTTTATTCTTGCACCACACTCTGTGCATTAAAGGGGTGTACTGTGTACTCTCTATGCATTTCAATATTGTACAAAATGGTGTGTTTATAAAAAAAATGGTGTGCAAATCAATCCTCATATCTTATAGGAGGTTGATATGCACACGTTGATTTTTGATTTGCACACTTTAGTGTACAATCAATTAAAGCTGAATATATGTATAGTACAACTATATAAAGCATACAATTATATGTATGAATTAAATATATGAGTATATAAATCAATTCTCATATCTAGAGGCTTGGGTACCGTGACTCAAGAGTTGAGCCATTTCGACGTAGATGGAAAATTGGCGTCGCCAAATGCAAGCCACCACCCACACCCGAAAACAACCCCCCCTGATCAGTTCACTGGCTTACACCAGTTCTCACCTTTTCTCACTTTTTGATTTTTTGATTTTTTTTTTTTTTTTTTAAATGTGTTTTTGTGTGTAAATGTTGTGTTTTAATTGGGTTTTGTAGGTTTCAAAAGAGGTGTTTTGGCTTGCGTTATGAGAGAGTGAGTATTTCGATGTGTGAGTGAGGAAGCTTCGTCTTTGTTTTTCTTCAAAGCCAACGAAGTTATTCTCGTTAGAGAAGCACGAGTACGTGATGACTTGCCCTACTTTTTGTCTAAACACTTTAGGTTAGGCCGGTCTCGTCATTCACGCAATTCCCCCGTCCATTTAAAACCTTTTCTCAAGATATCTTCTAAAGTTGATGTGACACTGAAGTGACAAACTGACTCAAGCCAATTTGAGCCACGGTACCTAACACTCTTATACAAATATAAATATAAATATAAATACGGATGTAAACATAATGTGGAAATGTCAACATGCATCTGTGCCATAGGGGACCAAACTCACATGAATATTATGACAAAAAAATGGTGCCAAAAGTTCAAAAAAGAGGGTCTCCAACACTAAATGATGATCCACCAAACCTTTCACCATCATCAAATAAATGGATAAGAACCATCTAATGCAAAAATATCTACATTGGATATTTGATTGAGCAAAAATATCTTAAGTTGTGTTTCCTTTTAAATAAACTTACAAAATCATTATTTGGTTACACCAGACACATTACAGATGGAAACTAGTACTAGGCCAAGCCGGAGCGATGCTCATTTGTCAAAGGAGGAAGAGGCGAAAATCGAAGGGGAGACTAGGCACTACTTTGATGATTTAGCACCAAGGCGTCACACTAAGCCACAACGTAGCGAGTATGCTGCTCAGTATGTTGATGCTTTGCCCACTGATCAGGATGATGGTGTTAGTCCTGAATATACCGAGTTTCAACACCTTGAACAAAACACTGAGGTTTGTTATTTGGTCTAACCAGATACAAACATAGACATACTTTGAGCTTTGCATCTTAGATATGGAATTTTGAAACATGTGTATCACTAATATGTTAAGAAATTAATTATTGATACTATTTTTTCAGTCTTACCTAGTAACTAGAAGTGTATCAATATGTAAGTAGCAAAATTTCTAAATTGTGGTTGTGCATTTCAGTAATGAAAAATCAAACTAGTCCGACGAATTTATCGAAATAGTTACAATATGCATAGAGGTAATTACATATTTCTTATACTAATGAAACTCTTTTCTTGCAGAAACTGGTTTATACAGGTAACCAAGTGCCTGAGGAGTTTGTCGAAACAGAATATTACAAGGATCTTAATGGTGTTGACAAGCAACATCACACGGTATCTCCCCTTTAACAAACAACAATTGATTTACTAATCTTTACAATATAACAATTCATCATCTCAAAATGCCAAAATGGCTGGTTTTAGCCAGATATAATGGCTTAAATAGTTAACAAGCTTACCGACTTAAATTTCTTGGTTGATGTTCCAGACAGGAACAGGGTTCATCAAAGTAGATGACACAAAAGGGGCTGCCTTCAACTTAGGCCCTGATTCTGATAATGACCATCATGCTTCTTGCAAGGGGAACCCTGCTACCAATGAGTGGACACCAGCACCTGCTGACACAGTAAAAAAACATTACATAGAATTAGTTAGCTAATGAACTTTAAGCTGTTCAAGCTTAAATATCTAAAGAGATTTTTGGTGAACTATCTGTTTCAGGAATCTTATGTCTCTGATAAGCCTCATAGGAGCGATAGTTGAAATGGATTCATTGTTGCTGATGAGCGCGAAATAGCATCTACATGTCAAACAAGTTTTGTGACTGCATTCCATTTGAAGTTCCTAAGTGCTTCTGTTTTGAAAGATTGTAACTCAATTACAATATGTGTTATGCTATTGAATAATCCCTCAGAGATGCTGTTTGATTTGATATCGATATTTATGCAGTATGCAATCATAAACTAAAGAATTTTGCTCCTCAAAATTGATGACCAATTTTCAAATTGCACACGGTCTTTGTTAGATTTTATTGCTACATTACTGTTAAGATGCAAAGGACTAAGCTGTAAGCATGGTAAACTGAGCAATGAACACTAATTAGTTGCTTTATGAACAGTATGTGCAATGTGCTCCTTTGATCTAACAGAATGAGAAATAACCATGACAAAAAAGACTAAGTGGGCAGAAAAAACAGCATGAAAATGAGATATTTTTTTTTTAGAAAGGCAACATTTTATAAAGGACCCAAAAGAAAAATAAGCAAGATACAATACAAGGCATCCCTCCTCCATTAAATAAGTTATTAATAGAGGAAAGGACCCAAAAGGAAACAAAAACTAAACATACAATCCAAGAGACTACAAAAACTAAAACCTCACACACTAGCATGAAAATGAGATATAACCATGACTAGAAAAATGGAACCTTACAACTCTTTAAAAAGACTATTGCTAACAGAGGTGTGCTGAGCCAAAACCAAATAATTAGATAAATGCTGTAAATTAGTCAAAACTTCCTTCTACGTATCTCTGTAACCTATAATGGTCTAACTTCAGCGAACTCCATATTTCTCATATTTAGATCAGTAGTGTGGTATTTCTTCTCCAGTATATGATATTTTCATGAATTATTTTCCCACTTAAGTGTCTATAAAAGTGCACCTAGAAAACCATGTTTTTCATAACAAAAGGAAACACAATCTTATAAACCAAATTCAGGCGAGAATCGAATTTTTCAGTATACAATTGCAAAAAAAAACTCGGTACCTTGTATTATTTAACCAGATGCGTTATTGAGATGATTCCTCATCGACTAAGCAAACAACTGTCATTTGATGTTCAGCACAAATGACGTATTTTCCACAAATGCAATGTGATTATGTCCATTTGTGACTTCCTGTCCATGCAATTTTTAAGTTTTAAGGGGACAAGGAAGCCTGCACACTGCACAAACAGGAACAACTATGCCAGTACAAAAAGCTCATATCAACTGTCAAGGCGGCAATGACTTTAGACCGACTTGACAAGTGAAAAGATTGGGTAAGTTTCATATACAGCAGCCTCAGATTCCATTTATGTTGTAACTTAATAATTTAAAGAGAACCCAAACCTTTTTGAAAGGCAGAACCCAACCTTACTGGTAAAACTTCTGTCATTATAATACATAAGTTAACCCGAAATCTGAATATTAACTAGAATGCTTTCCAGATGGCAACACGCAAGACTGCCATTAGCTCATTCTAGTTTTTGGAGACCTTAAAAAAATATTGATTTTAAACCTACAAGGGTAACAGAAGAGACTTTGACACACACATAATAGCAACTTCAGTTTCCACCAAGTTATTTGCTAAGAGTGTACCATTTAAGTCCAATAACATGTCAAATGGGTATTAGCAACTGACTTGTAGCTACCTTTGCGGTAAAGGATCTAAAATATTTAACATATAGGCAATTGCTAGTGAAATGCAACATCGAGGTCCCTTTTGCAATACAAGCGTTTGGTAAAGATGATTTTCTGCAGTATTCCTGATTAACTGCAACACTTTTTTTCTTGGTGAAACTTCAAGCCAAAATTACCTCTGCCCATTAACAATCTTTCAAAATATTGATCGCATAAATCTAGACCAAGAAATTGCCTCTTTCTCATTATTGAGACTGATTTGGAATTACAGACCATTAACCTTTTAGAGATAAAACACAATCTGAATAAACTCATTTTCCTTACAGGTGAATCTAAATTAGAGAAAAAGAAATTTATATATCAATAGTTGTAAAATGGCAGATGTACTAAGTGCTTGATTTACATAATACTTAGACTACAAGCACGAATAGCATAGAGATCAAATTTATTAATCATATCCAACAATTTGTTTGTGGCCACTCTGTTTTCTACTATATGCTTATATTACCAGTAGCAAACAGAAAGTAGCTAAGATTTGTTACGAGTGGAGCTATGCACTTATGGCACAGGGCACTCCTCTATGTTCCAGATCTCCTTTGCATACTGAGAGATTGTTCGGTCACTACTGAACTTCCCACTTCCTGCTGTGCTTAAAATCGACATCTTGATCCATCTCTTCCTGTCCCTATAAAAACCAATAACAGATATCAAAGTCAGTCCTGATGGTATTTGTTATAATGGAAATGAGACCGAGTCCGACACAAGGGAAATAGCACTGGAAAAAGATGGCTAATGATCAGATATTCAGATGTTATTCGTTCTGATGAAGCCGTCATATATATGAGAGAAACAAGACTTACACAAGTAAAAGCTTACTTAATGTGGCATACTAAAGGTGGAAAAATGGAGGGGTCAGGCAGGTTGGGGTAATGGATCTGGGTCAAACAGGTAACTTTATTATATGGGTTGAAATGGGTCTGTTCAGGATGGGTTGGGTTGAGCCACATACACTTGTCCATTTTTGTTTAAGTAAATGACTAAAAAACTAGTATTATACTACATAAAATCTAACTTTTGGGATAAAACGATTTAGGTGGTTGTATAGTTCGAAAAGACACTGTCGGCAACTTTTACTTTTCCTGTATCATTTGTTGCTAAGTTTATAACTTTACAGATTTCACTCGTTAGAGAAAACACACAAATCCAAGCATTCACAATAAATGAGTAGAAACTGCCACTTCTATGTTATACGAACATAATTGTCTGAAAGATCTTACTTGTAGGCTTCATCCACTTTCGCTTGGGCATCTATGTATGCTGGGAAGTCATGACCAACAAGAAAGTAGTCACCACGGCCAAATCCAGAGTTTCCTTCAAGTGAATCAAGGAGTGGTTCGTAATCATAGCTTCCAAATGCCTTAGATCTAATGAATTGTTTAGCTTCTTCATATCGAGGATCTGGTTTGAACTGCACATTCAGAAAAAATGTAATATGAATTTTCCCTTACACAAAGAAAGAGTGGAATGAGACTAAAGAAAATTTTGATTATTTAGAGATTTTATGCATTAAAAATACACTTTGGGCAACTTGATTAACCCATTCCAATAGTTACACGAGCTCAATTAAGATATTGTTGCAGAATCTGTGCATCATATGACTTGTTATAGCGTTTATTCTCACCAGTCCATTCTCTCGGTCTTTCCTAAGCTTTGGGACTTCATCTGCTGTTGCTCCAAAGAGGAAAAAGTTATCCTCACCAACTTCCTCCCTGATTTCGACATTAGCTCCATCTAGTGTTCCAATAATGAGGCATCCATTTAGTGCAAATTTCATGTTGCTTGTGCCGCTAGCTTCCATGCCTGCTGTACTGATATGTTGTGAAAGCTCACTTCCTGGTATAAGAACCTCTGCTACAGATACGTTGTAGTTTGGCACAAAAACTATCTGAATATAGTCATAAATTCCCATGGTTAGTCCATATAGTAACAAAAATTTTGTGTGCAATGGAATCAAGAAATTATTAATAGTAATGGCTAAAGAGTGCTCTCTTTACCTTCAAGTATTCATTAACTTCAGGATCAGTGTTAACAACAGCACCAACATCATCCACAAGCTTTACAATTCTTTTGGCATTTGTGTATGTAGCAAATGCTTTCCCTCCAATCATGATGGTCCTTGGGGTCGTGTTTTTTCGCTCTTCAGGGCTCATTTCCTGTTTCATATCAGTTCCATGACAGGAAAAGACAGATTAGAAGCTCCAAAATTCTGGAACATAAAGGTGGCTTTCAGGGTATCAAATGACATATGCATAATGCATTAACTCTTAATAATAAAGGTGGTCCTTGGGGTCGTGTTTTTTCGCTCTTCAGGGCTCATTTCCTGTTTCATATCAGTTCCATGACAGGAAAAGACAGATTAGAAGCTCCAAAATTCTGGAACATAAAGGTGGCTTTCAGGGTATCAAATGACATATGCATAATGCATTAACTCTTAATAATTCCAAATATTTGAAGTTAAAATTGTGATGGTTTTATAAAGAATAGCTGCATTGAAATAAAGTGTTCTTACTAAATCTATACGTATGATTATCCATTTGTTTGCTAGAATTGGGATAACGCACCTTCAGTTTCTTGTACCTATAAACAGCACCCAAAATGTTTAACAGCTGTCTTTTATATTCATGGATACGCTTCACTTGAATGTCGAACAGACTATTTGGGTCGATGCTTTCGCCTGTTACTCGCAAGATGTACTCGGTCAATCTCTGCTTGTTGGCCATTTTAGCTGCGTCCCATTCAGCATGAAGTTCTGGATTATCAGCAAACTATTGGAGAGAAATAATTAATATCATTCTATTGTGAGCATGACATATTTAATAACAGATATGATAGAAACAAAAGAAATATATACCTCTCGCAAACCTACAAGGAGGTCTAGATTAGTCACCCACTTGTCTGTTTTCAACCATTTTGTTATAATTTCACTAAGTTCAGGACTGCAAAATTTGAGCCACCGTCTAGGAGTTATGCCATTGGTCTTATTTTGGAACTTAGTTGGCCATATAGACACGTAATCTGCAAACAACTCAGCCTTTAAGATGTCACTGTGCAACTGTGCCACTCCATTAACCTATTATGAGACATATAATCGTGAGATACATATGCTATGATGAAGTAGCAGCAAAAAATTAGAGTAATTGTAAATAAATATTCTACTGTGAAAAAAGGTAGATGGGTCAGTTGCCTCACGAACATACAAAAGATTACAAAGTTTAAGTTTGGCTTACCGTATGGCCAGATACGACACACAAGTTTGCCATGCGCACAACAGGTTTATTTGGGTTGTGATCCAGAATTCGCATATCAGAAATCTTACTCTCAAGATCAGGACGTGTTGATTTTATCATTGCAATAAACTGCGTATGGTAAAAAATTAATAATTAATCACCAATCAAGTATGCTTGTTAATACATTTAAGAATAAGATATTAAAGCTATGTACTCTTTTGTCAATTTCTTCTATGATTTCCACATGTCTTGGAAGAAGCTTCGTCATCACAACGAGTGACCATTTCTCTAATGCCTCAGGAAGGACAGTGTGATTTGTGTAAGCAATTGTCCTAATCAATTATGAATTATTGGTCAATATTAATTTATAAGAAATTTCAGAAATTAAAAAAATCATGAAAAAAATTCAGACTTTGAGGTCACAGCCCAAGCTTCATCCCATCCTAATCCTTCCTCATCCATTAGCAATCTCATCAGTTCCGGTATTGCAAGTGTAGGATGCGTATCATTCAGTTGCACCGCAACCTTGGTTGGAAACTCAGACCACTCACGCGCACCTGTTCCATCTTTTCTTTCCTTAAATCTGGCAATAATGTCCTGAAAAGATTCAAATATAAGAATATTAACTTCAGCTTATACTTTCGAATGGTATAACAAATACAGGATGAGAAGATTGGCAAACAACCTGTAGTGATGCGCTGCACAGGAAAAACTGTTGCTTCAGTCGGAGAAGTTTTCCTTCCTCTGTAGCATCTCCAGGATAGAGAACAGCACAGATCTGAAAGAAATAATATAATTAACTTATTTCCATAGCATGAAGATACGCACTCTCCCTGAAAGAAAATATAATCTTAAAGGTAATTTAGTTTTATCACTAAGGGACCAACTAACCTGTTGAGCTCTAGCATGTAGCTCAGCAGCAGTTTGGTACTGTCCATCATTAAACTGAAACAGGTTAAAGTCTGCAGCACTAGCTTTGGCTTCCCAAAGGCGAAGACTATTAGTATTTTTAGTTTTGTATCCCGGAATTGGTACATCATATGCTAAGGCTTGCAGAACCTCTCCGCCAACCCACTTTCGGCTGCAAATTAGATAGATAAGGTAAAGTTGTGTTTGAAACCAAAATTAAGAGTAAAGCTGAAATATAATGTCAAAATAGATTCAGGAACATTAAAATAGAAATTTGAAATCGCGCTTACGATCCTGTGGGGAGGACTTCAACATGACCAAAGAATCTGACGGGAAATACAACATCGTGCCTGACAACCTCCCAAGGACTAAATTTCTGTATATTATAGAAATATTAGAGATTTATGAATATATATCAATGACAAAAAAATGTAACAAGCGAAGTTCAGACCTCGAGCCAATCTTCTGCCATCTCTTCTTGCCCTGCTTTTGAGATACTCTGCTTGAAGAGTCCATACCTGTACCTTAGACCGTACCCCCATGCTGGCAAATTTAATGTTGCCATCGAGTCCAAAAAGCAAGATGCAAGTCTCCCCAAACCACCGTTACCAAGTGCCATATCTTTTTCCTGCAGTTATCATAATTCAAAAGAACAAAAGTCAACATAAGTCCATTCAATAGTAAGTAGTACAGAAAAAACATCCACCATCAACATTATATCTGCCAAATACCTCATCTCAAATATTTCACTCAATTCATATATCATGTTTGAGGGCTGGCTAAAGTAAACGAAACATAACTTGGAGACCTTAATTTTACAGATCAAGCATCAGACCAGTGTAGAATATGTAAGAACAAATTAATCATGTTAAAACGAATTTAAGGATTACCTGTTCAGTGATTTCTTCAAGCTCATGACCCAACTTGTTCAAAGCACTGGCATATGCATCTTGAATGTCGAGGTTCCCAATGGCATTAGTCAATGCTCGTCCTTGGAGAAACTCCATAGATAGGTAGTATGTTTGCTTTGGGTCAACTTTGTGATAATGCAGATAGGTCTCATTCCATTGCTGCAGAAGCAAAAAGATCGACAAGTTGGTACAAAGTTTAAACATTGTGCTTTCTACTTGATGTCATGTATAATGGATATATGTATTACGGACGCTTACAATCGAATAGAGAAAGTTAAGGTTAAGTTTTTGCCTGTATTAGCCGGTCACGAACGCTTTCTGCTGCTGCAAAGTATGCTTGCTCGGGCTCAAACTTGATAGGCGAAAAATGTGGACTGTATTGAGCATGGTACTTGATATTTGATGCAATATCGGTTGGATCTTCTGCTAGTGGGTGAGCAGCAACAGGAATCTTATCGGGAATCTTAGACTTTGCAGCACCGTTGGTTTCTGTGGCAGTCGCCATCTCTGGAATCTCCAGAGGCTATTCTAATTTTTGGACTGCAAAGTTATGAGGGATAAGGTCAAGATACGGGAATAATATAATCATCCAAATTTGTGCTCCATAATGTGTCAAAAAAATGTTTGTATCAATGGTTATCTACAAATTTGCTGCACATGTCTAGCAAACTACTTATCTATTCCCCTAAAGCAGTGATATTACAAAATATAACCAAAGAAAAGTAGTGGTGTCCATCTTCAAATTACCTCAACAATGATAAACCTATATTAGCATACTAAAATCAGTACTTACATCGATATTAGTTGATTTGATTTGATTTGATCTGATACGAATGTAAGTGAAAGGCTAACAAATTGATCCTATATGAGCGCAAGCTGTAAGTAATTCAGTCAAACCTAACCATTGTTCAAAAACTTTAACACGTGATAGTGTGATACACGAAACCAAAGATGCATACCATCACATTAACCTCCTCAACTCAACAATTATGATAAGATCAGGGCGGAGCCAGAAAGTTATGGTCGAGGGGGCAAACTTTGATAATTTTTAGAAACTACACTACAAATCGGTTCGTTAAGGGGACAAACTACAAAAATAACCAGATATTTAAAAAAATTTACACTACAATTTTTTTCGCTAGGGGTCACATGCCCACCCTCTCCCCCTCCTGTCTCCGCCTATGATAAGATGTTTATACGCACAAAAATTATTAGCATTCAAGTAATTTATATATATATATATATATATATATATATATATATATATATATATATATATATATATATATACACCTCACATCACATCACATATAGGCTGATGAGTCACTCACGTACCGCTAGTCCGCCCATTGGTATCAGCAAACAACTTATTTATTTATTATTTATTGAACGACAACTAACTATCTCACACTAGCATACAATTACTAAGAGCACCTAAATATAACAAACAATAATGTAGCTAAATATACATAATTAATGATATTGAGAAACACTTACAGAGTGAAATGAATGTATCAGCAACTGCACCAAAAAAAGTAATGAAAATGAAAAGTGAGAAAAGAAGTGTATTAATAGCAAAAGAGAAAAAGATATTTTCAATAGAAAGTTCCAAAAGCAGTTTACGAGAAAGTACCTAAAGGAATATGCGTAGTGTGTGTGAAGATAAGTGATTAATGCATTTGTGGTTGTTGCAAATTGTAGACGATGATATTTTTTTGTTTGAGCAATTTGAGTGTGAGGTGATATTATACAATTTGTGATATTATTTTTTTGTGGGCACGTGTGTGAGTTAGTTGTAAGGAAAGGTAAAGCGCGCGTAACGAGATTCATGAGGAGGTCGTTCGAGATCCGAGTCGCACATTTTTTGCTTCACGCCACTCATTTCTCAAAGATTTTAATATTTTATATATGGCACAAAATGGAGTATCATGTTAAACTTTTTTCCGGCAAGTTAAAGGTATCGAAATTAATTTTTTTGCAACGCCAAGTTTTTTCAATTTTTTAAAAGCGATTATCGATTATATTTATAGTCGAAATAACTTTTAAATGCCATTATGAATGTGTTATTAGGAGATTTAAGCGAATGGCATCGAGGTAAATATAAGAATGTCGTTGGATCATCATACATGTTTATTCATCGCAAATGGTGCGTAGCTCAGTTGGTAATAGGTGAGGCATCTTTGCACCTAACAAGCACAAGGTCAAGGGTTCAATCCTTAACACCCCGTAGCCACAACCACTGAGTGAGTCATGTATGCCTCTACATTATGAAAAGACAACCGATTGTACGCCAATTCGAGTTACCAGTTATTAACCTTTTGCACCAAACACATATTTATTCATTTTGGTAAACCAATCTTGTGTCATATCATTCTTGTACAATGATAGACATTGACAAAGTTACACCACAAATATAACGACCACTCAAATAAAAAGTCAAATATTTGTGAATAACTTACAAAAACTTGGGAAAAAAAAATTTGAAAAAAAAAAAAAAAATCTTAGAAATTTTACCTCAAGATAGAAGATGTTAGCACATAAAAAAGTTGTGAATCATATTTCTTTTTTCTAGTTTTTATATTTTGTATTGTTTTTTAAGCACAAACAATAAAATTTTAATGCACAAACTTTTTATTTCTTTCATATGTTATGCACAATGAAAAGAAAGTTAGATGCAGAAACAAATTTAGATGCACAAAATAATGAATTACAAAATTTTAATGCCAAAATGTTATTTTCACAATTTTTTTAATCAAAATTATACACTTATAAATAACTGTAAGTATTAAGAGATAATGATGATTTGATTGATTGAATACACAAATACATGATACGAATAAATATGTTACTACACTCTTCTAGACATGGGCTTTGAGCCCGTAAAACAAATACAAGACATATATGCGAAAGTTCAGACTGGAGATTAAAAGCTAATAAACAATAAAGTAAAACTAATAAATAATTGTTGAAGAAGACATTCGACAGCAAGGGGAAGCACACCTTCAAGCAGCAGCAAATATAAACACACAACAAACCGGATAAACCAAAGTATCCGAACCAAACAGGATAAACCAAAGTAACATGACCAAATGGGATAAACCAAAGTACCCCAAACATGATAAACCAAAGTATCCTGACCAAACGAGATAACCAAAAGTATCCCATACAACTAAAATAAACGGGATAACCCAAAGTATCCCCTACAACTAAAACAAACGGGATAACCCAAACTCCCAAAGTATCCTCTACAATTAAAATAAAGAAAATTACAACTAAGACTCATGTACTAACATCAAAAGAAAAGATGATAAAAGGAAAGTTGGTTCTAAAACTTTAACCCCCAAAGAACCTTCCGAACAAACGGGGCGTGTTTTTCTCAAAGAAAACATAAAGATCCACCATTTTTTTTCATTTTTGAAAATAACTAAGAAATTTTAATTTATTCCATACCAATATTCTGATGACATATATGGACCTTTCACAAACCCCAAGCACTAAGGGCCCGTTTGGTTTAAGGGTTTGGGTTGGGTTTTGGGATTCAAAAGAAAAATTAAGGGCGCGTTTAGTAATGGAAAAGTTTTCTTAGTTTTCATTTTTCAGTTTTCTAGTGAATGGGAGAGCTATTCTTTCTCTAGAGAACACTTGAAAACGTTTTTATATGGGGTTCTCTAAAATGGAAGCCTATGGAGAACTCATAAAGGAGTTTTCCAAAACTTAGTTATAAACTTAAAAAACAGGTTTTCCATTTTTCCAATAAAACTTTTGGAAAAAACTCAATTTAAATGCGTTTTCTATTTCCTTAGGTTTTCTTGGAATTTTTTTTTGAAAAACTCCCGTTTTTCCTTTAGTAAACGCGCCCTAAATATTTGGTTAAATATTTGAGATTGAGATCTAGGCATGAGTCCTAAATTTTTAAATTATTTAAAAAGCCAAGTAAGGAGGTTGGTTTTAAGCAAAGATGTGGCCGTGTAGGCCCATTTTATCTTCTCTCTATCTCTCTCATCTTTTTACGTTTCTTACTCATTTTTTGGTTATTTTTTAGTTGTTTATATCTATACTACATATAAAGGAAAAATGGTCAATCTTGATAAAATGGTCAATCTTGAAAAGTGAAAATCTTGAAACATCTTATTAAAGGAAATTATGAAATATAATTAATATTCTTATTAAAACACCTCATTATTCAAAAGTACAATAATTTATTCACATTGTACAACCAATTAAAAAACATATCCACCAAATTAAATACAACCAATTAATACAAATCACAAACCGGGTTGACCCGGGACGCTTCAAACCAGACGAGTTGAACCAGTATAATTTGACCCGTTTTCGACACAACCTAGCAAGTTGACCCGGTTTAAATCAACCAAATTTTCGACCGGAACGGTTCACCCGGTTGAACCACCCGGGTCGAACCGAGTCTCAAGACATTTTGTTTAATTCCTAAATATTCAAACTTTTATTATTTTTCATTTATAACCTATAAACTTTTTTTGATGAATAAACTATTTGTCGCTATAAAGAATGTATGGTCAAATCTTGAAAAGTGAAATCTTGAAAGTTAAAGGTGGGAGAAATGCATAGTATAATTAATACTCTTATTAAAACACCTCATAACTTTAAAGTACAATAATTTATTCACATTGTATAACCAATTAAAAGCATATATATATCAAATTAAAAACAATCAATTCCATAAAAAGGTGTAGATTGGCGGGAACACCCTGACCCCGGCACCCCTTACTAAAAAGTACAATAAAATTTTCACAATGTACAATTTAAACAAGCTACAACATAAACTAAATATAAAATAATTAACACACTAACTAATGTTATTTTACACATTATACAAATTAATAAAACACACAAAGCTTCATACAAGCTAATAAGTTGATGGTATATGTGGAAAACTAGAAGGGGGGTTGAATAGTTTACCGCTTTTTCGATTCTTATTTAGCTTAAATATCTTTAAAAACATTTACGTTTGCTTAAAGATATAAGTACAATGTTATACGTTTGATTCTTTGAAAAGCTTTTCATGTGAATAACAATTCTAACTTTACTAGTTTCAAACTTTGAAAAGCTTTGCTTGTGATGATCCTAACTTTGCTAGTTTACTTCTTTGAAAACCTTTACTTTTGTTTGAAGATATAAACACATCTTTACTTGTTTAGTTCTTTGAGAACCTTTATAAGTAGCTAGCTATGTCAACAAAAGAACAACATGTAATAAGCAAAGATAAGGAAAGAAACGATCAAACCACAACACGATTGTTTATCGTGGTTCGGCTACAAGGACTCTTTTTCCTTGCCCTACATCCACGCCCCGAGTTTCCAACTCGAGAGTTATAAGCACTAATCAACAAGCTCCTTTCACCGGCGGAGAAAACCTTTACAACGTCGCTTACACTTTTACAGACACTAAGCTAGATGTTGAGTTCTTTTACAAGGGTACAACCACTCCCGTTCGTTTCTTACACTTTTACCGACACTAAGCTAGATGTCGAGTTCTTTACCAAGGGTACAACCACTCCCGTTAGTTCTTTTACAAGGGTACAACAACTCCCGACACACTATGTATTTTGAGGCCTAAAATACTAACCGATCACTTCTATACAACATACACATGAAGTATAAACTACCAAAGTCTATACACACCAAAGCTAACAAGTCTTGTAACTTTGAGTTGAAACTTGTAACTTCTTAGATGAATATGTGAACTCCTTTGCTACATAAGAGAATCACACAAGTTAGTAGCTACTGAGTATATTGAGAGAATATATGTAAAATATGACTCTTAGTGATGAGGGATTTCTTGCAAGTCCTTTGGTATTTATACCAAAGGAAGTCAGCAGTCTGGCGGACACGGCGGTACCCTCAGAAGGAGTCCGCCCGTGTTCCTCCAGGGGTCCGCCAGAACTGTTCAACCAAACTTACAATAAATCACTCCAAAATAAACAATGTCACATCTACTAAATACTAGTCAACATGCATTGCACCAAACATGGAATACTTTCAAAGTGTGTAAGAACTTCATGGATAGTCAAACACATAAACAAGCAATGTCACATCTACTAATTACTAGTCAACATGCATTGTATCAAACATGGAATACTTCCAAAGTGTGTAAGAACTTCATGGATAGTCAAACACATAAACAAGCAATGTCACATCTACTAAATACTAGTCAACATGCATTGTATCAAACATGGAATACTTCCAAAGTATGTAAGAACTTCATGGATAGTCAAACACATAAACTTACCATAAATGCACATTGATGAGATGTGACACTTTCTTATTAAAGAAATACTTTCTTATTAAGGAAATAAAAACAATGTTAAGTTTAAAAAGAAATGTAAAGACTAGTTATACAAGACTTAAACTAAAATGATGTTTTACTACAATCTAAAGTTTGTACTTTGTCATTAACAAAACTTAGCAAAGATCGTTAAAATATAAATAACGTTTTTAGGCGATATTTGTATTAACAATCTCCCCCTTTTTGTTGATGACAAAACATAAACTTTATTTATAAGCAAAACACTAGTTTTAGTGTTAAGTCTTATAAGAAGGATGGATCAATGGTTCTACCCTTAGGGACATATCGTTTTTCTAAGGCTTTGAAGACAACGATTTGAGTTTGAGTGAGACCTTTGGTTTTGTGGTGTTTGGGTAGGTACTTGATGGTGTCCTTGTGGTCGTAGTGAGTTTGAGGAGGCATGATGATTCCTAGAAAATCAAAATTTCACATTTAAGTAAATGACTATTGTAATGTGTATGTTCTAGTGTGTGCCTATATGAAAACAATGTGGAGGTGCGGTTGACTTGACTCATTTTGATGCTTAAAAATGTTTTGTAATGCAAGTGATGTTTCAATGACGTTTTTCATTTGTTTTAACAATGTGGTGAACGGTGGTAAAGTATGGGTGACGACCGAGAGTGGATATGTGAAATGAGGTGGTGATTGTTTGACAACACTTAAAGCTTGGATATCTTCTTTGTGTTCTTCACTTGCTAAAAAGTGGAAGAGACGCATTTCATAATGAAATTCACTTAACTTTTGACGACATAGACAAATATGTTAATGAGAGTATGGATATGACAATTGCCCTTTGTTTCAAAGAGCGACACAAAGGTGAACATAGGTTTATGTATCATGAAAGGTGGTTTAATCTTAATAGGTTAGGTTATAGTGGGGATGACATACTTGTTTGGTTACATTGTGGAATCTTCTTGTGAAGATGACTCGGTGGAGTTATTGGTGAAGATGATATTGACTCTTGGTTTCTTTGAGGGCATGAAGATGGTGAATGACTCGATATTGATAGGACAAAGGATAACTCGGTTTCTCATTTCACATTGGTTGTTTGAGGTTTGAGTGATGAAAGGTTATGAGGAATATGCTTGAAGTTTTGCTCATTTTGTGAATCTTATGGGCTGATGGTAAGTTGGAGTTGTGAGTAAAGAGGTGTTTGGTTTTGAACTTAAATAAAACATTTTGTGGCTTTGGCAGACCAGGCGGAACCAAAAAATGGGTTCCGCCCGTACGGTCTGAGGGTGCCGTGGGATCTGCAGGGAAAACTCAAAAGGAATTGTTTTGATTTTTGTAGTTATATCCTAATGTTCAAAACTAAGGTTTTAGGTCTTATGAGTCCTTGACTAAGCCTAGGGATGATGAATGCTTCTCATTCAAGAGGTTTTGTGAAAACGTTGATAGAATGGTTAACGTATAAGACTTTCTTAGTTAAGATGTTCCTCAATGAACATTTTTACCAAGACGATGATGATGGATCACAATATGTCAATTAAGAACATAATGGATTGAATTGACGCTGAAGTCGATGCTTCCTTTGTTGAAGGTATAACAATGTTGATAAGATGAATTCCGTTGTTGATGCGAGTTTGCTTGTTCAAGCGGAGCTTGTTGATGTGCTTCTCCATCCGATACTAATTTGAGAATCTTACGCGTTTTGGAGAATCATTGGGTAAGTAAGTATAAAAGTGCAAGTACCACTTGTGCTTTTCTTATCAACTTATTACCGACATAATTCCATTTGTCAAACACTATGGTTTCTATTCCCGTTCTATTGGGATACCATAATCCTAGATGTGTAGTACCTTATGATGTATCCAACTAGGCTCAACTAACGAGTTGTTTTAGGATCTTCGTTAACACGAGCACATAGACAAAAGCTAAACATAATGTTGAGTCTAAATGTTATGAGAACAAGTAGTCTTCCAAACATTTCTCTACGTTTAGTTTTACCTACGGATTTACTAATCTCATTCTTGATAAGTCATCAATAACTTAACCATTGAGAACAAGAGAGCAACTAGGAATGTCTTTAAGTTAAAATCCCTTGCTTTTGTGGCTTGCTTTTATTATCAAAAGGTCTTTCAAATATTGACACTATACTTACTTGATTACTTTGAAATATCAATTTCGTTTCACTAGTTGTTTTATTCTAAATTCCAAAAAATGTTTTTGTTGAATTTGTTTAGACACAACTATGACCTATAAATCAAGTTTTATAACTTATGTCAATTTTGCTTGATTCAATGTTTGTCTTATGGTGAGGAGATGTTATTTTATACTTTTATTCTTAATGTTTTACACAACATACTTGTCTTGCCATCATTGGACTTTCGACTAAGTTATCATCTACCAAAGATGATATCATAGAAGGAGGAGATCACTCGTTAAATGTCATATTCAACGACTCCTCGACTCTTTGGGTTTTCTTACTTAAGACACTATGAACTTTATTTATTTTGAAAAAGTCCAAGAGGTACAACATCATGAGACTATGTGTCACATTTGATGTGTAAATCCTAGATGTTGAAAACTCATTTTCTTTCACACATCCTAATGTAAGCTAATGTAATTTATTTCACCTTGTGTGTTTTATGTGAGATTATCATGAAGAAGTGATTGAGGAAAAACACAATTTAAGACTCAAAGTATGGTGTTTGAGAATGTTATATAACAAAGGTTTGTTTTGCAAGCATCACAAAAGTGTTAGACATTTTAACACTTAGGAAATTCTTAGTTAGCTCATTTGTAAGCAAGAGTTGAGTGAGACTCATACAAGAGTTTCTCGTGTTTATCTCTTGATGGTTAAAGAACCAAAGCACCTTATATCTCCTACTAGTACTAAAGACGAATTACCTTGTTGCATAGAATCTAATCCTAGTTATTATTAATAGCAAGTAAACACTTTTAGAGTATTACTAATAACACATATTCTAACACATAATGCTAGAAGCAAGAGACTATTAAAGTCAAGTTGAAGTAATGTGTACCTTTTAAATTGCATAGAGATGCTATCAAGAGGATAAACACAACGCGTAGAGTCTTGGTTTGACGACACGCTTTGAAACTCAATTACTCATGTATCCAATAAGGTTAGACAATTATATAAAAGCATAGAGCATGATAATCTTAATTCTTTTATCATGAGTTTCTATTAGAGATAGAATTGTCTCTAAATCTCTCTTCTAGGTTAGACAAATTTTACTTGCTTTGTTTTATTAGTTAATGGTGCTTTTGAGTTAAATCCTAATCCGGTTTTATCTTTAAACAACCTTTGACTCCTCAACAATCTTTCAAGAGATTTTGAGCTTTCATCAAATTTAACTAATGATTTTCCTTTCTCATTTTGCTTTTTAATCTTATGCTTGTAATCTAGACATAATTTACATTCTAGATCAATTTCAACATAACTCTTAATTCTAGACATTTTATCTTCTAACAAGATTTCCTTTTCAAAGATTTTCTTAAAAGATTTTGAAGACTCATTCTTGAAGATAGTTTTTAGGTCCATGTTGCATAAACGTTTAGACTCATTTTCTAGTTTAGAAAATTCTAGGATAAATTTGTCAAAGCAAAAGTGTTTGGTTTCAAAGTGTACCTTGCTTGATGTTTTATCTAGTTTAGAATCACAAACCGGATGGTTGGCTTCATCTTCATCCGTGTTATTCCATGAATCGCAAGCAAGTCCACTACGAGCTTGACATGAGTAATCATCTTCACTTACACCTTGCTTGTTGTTTCAATAAATTGACAATTAACTACCGGATCATTGTCTTCGTCAACATCCATTTCATTCCATGATACGCAAGCAAGTTCATCAAAACACACGTACTCATCTTCACTTGTACCTTCATTAAAAACATTTAAACTAGTAGCACATGTATTAACTTCTACTAAGTGTCTTGATGAGTGCTCAAACACTCATCATTTTTGGTCAAATCAGAACTGCAAAACATACAAAAACACTCAGAAATGCATCAAAATACTGAAAATATTTCAAAATTGTGTTTTATATGTTTTAGATGCAAAATGAGCAAAAACAAATGAAAAACGTACAAAGTTTGCAAAATTGGCAGTTTCAGTCCCCCAACTTTCATAAAATTACAAAACTAGTCCCTGGATATTCAAAATATGGAAAATTATCACCAAAGGTCATTTTGAAATCATAAATTGTCATATTTAGTCCTTTGGTGAAAAATTGGAAAGTTTTGAGAATTTACAGTTTTGGTCCCTGGAGTTTCAAACTTTGGCAGATTTGGTCCCTGGTGGGATATTTTTGGATGAAAAACCATTTTTAGTCCTTGGAAATTTAAAAATATTCAATATTACTCCTTGGACAAAAGTTTTCATAAAATGGCAATTTTAGTCCCCGGGTTTTGAAAATTGGCATAAATAGTCCCCGGGTGATTTAAAATGGGAAAATTACATTTTTGGTCCTTTGGTTGTTTAAACATGGCAAGTTTAGTCCCTTTGATATCTTTTGAAACTTGCTAATTCAGGCCCCTCATTTTCAGCATAGTTACATGTTTGGTCTTTATGGTTTTTACAAACTAAACAAACCAAACAATGCAAATCCTAATCCAATACCCCTGATCCATTAAAAATCCACCCCAGCCCACCTTTAAGCCCACAACCCTTTAATAATATAATTCGGTCAAACCCCAGGGTCAACGAGTCAACCCAGGTCAAAGTTCCAATCAAAACACTGTTCACCCACCTCCTTTCCCCCGTTTTCTGCAACTGGTTCCCTCCCCCCTCCTCCAAAGTCCTCACCAACTCCACCAAACTTCATTAATGCCCTCTCCTACACCCATACATCCCCCCTCCTCATTTATTATTACACCAAACACCACCAACTACCAATCCCATGTTTCCCGCCAAACTGAATTTGAAGGCCGGGATCAACTCCAGCAATCCTACGGCTCACAAGCATGGTGGGAAAGATAGAGAGAGACTCCAGGACTATAAAAGGAAAAGAAAAAGAGAGAAAAAAGTAGTAGTTTAGTTTAGAATAGTTGTAGTGTAGAATTAATGTCGAATTAGGTTAAATTTGGCTTTTTCAAGTTGTAATTTCCAATTTAAAAGTTTGTAATTCACTCTGCTAGTGATTTGTAACTTTATAACATTTAAATTCAGGTTTGATCTTTATAATTAAGTTTTTTAGTAATTTCCATTAAAAATTCCAAATTATTGTTAAGTGTTAAAAACTGTTGTTAATTGTCCAAACAAGCTCACCTGAGCTTATTATCAAGTTATGTATAAGTTCCAGTAAGTCTTAAGCTAGTTTAATTCAAAGTCTTAAAAATTCCAAAAATTCAAAGAAAAATTCAAAAGAAAAAGAGAAAAGAAGAAAGATGCAATGGAGCTTGGTAGATTGTAGATGGATTCTGGTTTAGGACTCCTTGGGGAGTAATAGGATTGCATGTTGAGTCCTAGGTACCTCAGTTCTTGGCATTGGATCCAACTGTAAGCTATTTGCCATTTTTTTTTAAGTATAATCTGTTTCATTCTAATGAAGTTGTCAATTGTTGTTTATTTTAGTTCAATCTAGTTTAATTTATGTTAATATAAGCTAGTTTAGTGGATTGGAGGTTTAATTTAAGGAGTTGTTGCATGATTCTCTTTATGTCAAGCTGTTAAGGGGGTGTTTGGATCTGCCTATCTAGCTGAGTTCTAGTTGTTGTTTTGATGTTGTTTTAGTTTAGACATACCACACTAGGTGTAGTGAGACTTAGTAAACCTTAAAATACAAGTTTCAAGCTACCAAAGTCAAAAACCATCTCCAAAGTCTCCAACAGTTAACTGTTGGAGCTTTGAGACCTCAAAACCACCCAAGTCCTTTCACTAGTTGGTGTTCTAACTTAATTTCATTTTCTAGTAGCTTATAATATCATATTAAATAAGTAGGAGTGATCCAAAGTTCATAAAAGTCAAAATTGTAAGGTTTTATCAAAAAGTCAATTTCCATTCATCAGTTTTTCTCAAAAGTTGTAAGGTTATTTCTGATTTTTGTGTTTGTTCTTAAGACTTGAGACTTATTTCTTTTAATTGTCTACCACCTCATCTACAAGTTTCCATGGTCTGCTTATTTTTGTGATTTTATCTGTGGGCCCCACTTTGCCCCAAAGACACTTGCAGGGCAAGCATCTGCCCTGCTGCATCAGTTACACAGCCCAACACCACACCTTGGTGGTGGTTTTCCAGCCAACCCAGTGGGCCCCAGGCCATGAACCTTGCACCTTTCTACTCCCCTCCTACCAGGGTACCAGGTTTGACCAGTGCTTTGACCTGAAACCCTGTGGGACCCATCTAAATCAGTCCATAAACCTTGTCCCTTTCTGAGTTGTCTGTTTAGACTTTTGGACAGCTTATTCAGCTTTCTGGCTTATTCAGGGTTCCATTATAGTTTTTCTAGCTTATCATAAGTCCTTTTAACTTGTTTGAACCCAATTCCACCCTTGGTTCTCAGCTTTGAGCTTATTTTAAGCTTATAGCTTAGACAGTTGACCAAAGTCAACTGTCTAAGAGATAAGCACTTGTTGTGCTTATTTCTGAGTCCCAAGAAGTTTGTTTTTATAAAAGTTTTCTGTTTTTAGATGTAAAATAGATTGGTAAAAGAAAATTTCCAAAAATCCAACTTAATTTCTAAGTGATAGTTTCTATTTAATTTTATTTAATTTTAATTTTCATTTTTATATTTTTATTAAGTACTTAGTTATTTTATATTTTTATTAATTACCTATTATATTAAAGTAATTATAATAATTTTCTCAGATTTTTATTTTATTATTTAGTATTAATTAGAATTAATCTTAGTTTTATTAATTATTAATTAATATTAAGTTTAAAATAGCATAATTAGTTTTTATTAAGTAAAATCTAGTTTTTATATTTTTTATAGCTTTTATATGTTATAAAATAATTTTTGAAATTTTATTAGAATTTTTACTGTTTATTTAGTATTTTTCCTAATTTAAAATAGTTAATTAGATAATTAGTAATTAATAAGTAATTAATTAATATAAAAACCACAAAAAGACAAAAATACTTATTTTTAATTTTAAAACTTATTTTTAGTTATTTTATAATTTTATAAATTTTATTTTCACCTTTTTAGTGTTTAAATAATATTATATTGTATTTTAGTTATTTAAGTATTAATAATAAGTATTAAATAGCTTTTAATTAATATTAAATAATTAAATAGTGTAAAAATTAATTTTAATTTTCTAAAATTTTCTTTTACCTTTAAGTTTGTAAAAAAGTCATTTTCACCCCCTGGGTGTTTTCAGATTTCCGTTTTCACTTTTTATTTCGTACGTTTACGTTTTACTTAAAACTGAACGTACGCGTTTTAAGTTTTAAACGTTTATGGGTTTTCAAACTTTCCCGTCTTGTTTATATAGCTTATTTAAGCTATTCTCTTGTAGATTCCATAGTTCAATCAATCTCAAACCCCCTTTCCATCCAAATTCACCCGATCACGAAACCGTTTGTTAACAATTCACACCTCGTCGGGACATAACGACCCGGGGAAACCTTATACTTCCGCGGAGCATTGATCTAGGCTATTTGACTTTGTTGACCATTCCTTGGTCAATATAAGTTAGGTGGTTTAGGCTCAATCATGTCTATCAATTAGTTTTTCTAAAACTTCTAATTCATATGTAAGATCAAATTGATCATCTTTGACTTGACATATTCTTTGATGAAAGTTTAACATATTTTTTCAAATATCATTAGCCATTTGACAAAAATATATTCTTTCATATTTGGTACTAAAGCTTTATAAATCATTGTTTTAGCTTTAGTATTTTTATCAAGTTTAAGATAGTTATCTTGGTTTCTAAAACTTGTTTTCTTTGGTTTGAAATCACCAAAAGAATTAGTATGCCAAAGATCTTGATCAATTTGTTTTACATAGTTTTCAAAATTACTTTTCCACTTAAGTAAGTTTTCTTTTTCAAATAGCGGTGGGTTTTGAATAGGTTGCCCTTCTTTGAGATTTTCAAAATCCATGGATCGATCCAAGTTTTAAAATACATTCTATTTTAAAGATCTTGAGTAACGTAGCTCCTGATGCCAATTGTGGAAAACTAGAAGGGGGGTTGAATAGTTTACCGCTTTTTCGATTCTTATTTAGCTTAAATATCTTTAAAAACATTTACGTTTGCTTAAAGATATAAGTACAATGTTATACGTTTGATTCTTTGAAAAGCTTTTCATGTGAATAACAATTCTAACTTTACTAGTTTCAAACTTTGAAAAGCTTTGCTTGTGATGATCCTTTACTTTTAGTTCTTTGAAAACCTTTACTTTTGTTTGAAGATATAAACACATCTTTACTTGTTTAGTTCTTTGAGAACCTTTATAAGTAACTAACTATGTCAACAAAAGAACAACATGTAATAAGCAAAGATAAGGAAAGAAACGATCAAACCACAACACGATTGTTTATCGTGGTTCGGCTACAAGGAATCTTTTTCCTTGCCCTACATCCACACCCCGAGTTTCCAACTCGAGAGTTATAAGCACTAATCAACAAGCTCCTTTCACCGGCGGAGAAAACCTTTACAACGTCGCTTACACTTTTACCGACACTAAGCTAGATGTCGAGTTCTTTACCAAGGGTACAACCACTCCCGTTAGTTCTTTTACAAGGGTACAACAACTCCCGACACACTATGTATTTTGAGGCCTAAAATACTAACCGATCACTTCTATACAAGATACACATGAAGTATAAACTACCAAAGTCTATACACACCAAAGCTAACAAGTCTTGCAACTTTGAGTTGAAACTTGTAACTTCTTAGATGAATATGTGAACTCCTTTGCTACATAAGAGAATCACACAAGTTAGTAGCTACTGAGTATATTGAGAGAATATATGTAAAATATGACTCTTAGTGATGAGGGATTTCTTGCAAGTCCTTTGGTATTTATACCAAAGGAAGTCAGCAGTCTGGCGGACACGGCGGTACCCTCAGAAGGGGTCCGCCCGTGTTCCTCCAGGGGTCCGCCAGAACTGTTCAACCAAACTTACAATAAATCACTCCAAAACAAACAATGTCACATCTACTAAATACTAGTCAACATGCATTGCACCAAACATGGAATACTTTCAAAGTGTGTAAGAACTTCATGGATAGTCAAACACATAAACAAGCAATGTCACATCTACTAATTACTAGTCAACATGCATTGTATCAAACATGGAATACTTCCAAAGTGTGTAAGAACTTCATGGATAGTCAAACACATAAACAATCAATGTCACATCTACTAAATACTAGTCAACATACATTGTATCAAACATGGAATACTTTCAAAGTGTGTAAGAACTTCATGGATAGTCAAACACATAAACTTACCATAAATGCACATTGATGAGATGTGACACTTTCTTATTAAAGAAATACTTTCTTATTAAGGAAATAAAAACAATGTTAAGTTTAAAAAGAAATGTAAAGACTAGTTATACAAGACTTAAACTAAAATGATGTTTTACTACAATCTAAATTTTGTACTTTGTCATTAACAAAACTTAGCAAAGATCGTTAAAATATAAATAACGTTTTTAGGCGATATTTGTATTAACAATCTCCCCCTTTTTGTTGATGACAAAACATAAACTTTATTTATAAGCAAAACACTAGTTTTAGTGTTAAGTCTTATAAAGTTAGTATAAAAACTTGTTTTTGCAAAGATTAGGTGATAAGCACTAAAAACTTGTTTTTTCAAAGATGAGGTGATAAGCACAAGTAAGCACAAGTAAGTAAGCACAAGTTTATATAAATTCTCCCCCTTTTTGTCGAAACAAAAAGAAGAGTAGCGAAGCGGAAGTAAGCACTTGCTCCCCCTTGGACGATACTCCCCCTAAATGGAGTGCCAAGAGAGGAGACATGGATTTTGAACCTACAAGAAAAAGGTTAGTTGCCGCACAAGACAATAATGCAACACTCATGCTCCCCCTTGAATATTACTCCCCTAAATGGAGTATCAAGGAAGGAAAACATGGATAATGATCCTACAAAAAGAAAGGTTAGTTCCTAAAACACAAGATATATGTATGCTACCATAGCAAGGTATAGTTCACTTATTATACCTAAATGGTCAACAAACAATGCAAACCTTGTAGTAGAATGAAATTCATTTCATGTAAAAGTTTGACTCTTAAAAAGTCAAAGACAAGAAATTTGGATGACAACATCCTACTTTTAAAAATAAAGAAAAACTAAAAATAAACTAAGAGTGATAAATCATTTCCATGACAAATTAAATGTTTGACATTCGTCAAATCATTTTCGTGAAAGTTATTAAGGAATTACACGACATTACACGTTTTAGGGTAAAACGGCAATCAGAAATTCTACGCACAACGAAATTCGGTCGCGTTAATTTTCCCAGTATCAGAAAAATGTTTAACACACTCATGATTTATTTAAGAATAAATCATGACTGAGAAAAACATGACCAAAATAAACTTCGGCCGTGAAAAACTGGAAATTTCAGTTTTAGGCGTTTTTACTCAGCCGTAACCCTAGCCTTTACCTGCACCGCGTTTCTAAGATGATTTGAGCTTTCAACTTATTAAAATAAGTCAACATATTATTCCCTCCTCCATTGACCAAAAATCATCCCTTGATGTTATAAGTCATTTCGTGATTTTTAGGCTTACGGTTTGATGTCTAAAAGACATTTAAGACCAACCGACACCAGACTGAGCCCAGTCTAGACATTATAAATCATTTTAAATCATTTTTAGCATATTAGAAAAGTAACATTTTACTTTTCTCAGTTTTACGCAATATTCGTACATTTTACGTATTACGCGTTTTAGACCCGTGTTTCCAGCTTTTAGCAGGTTTTACCACCCAAATGGAACTTATCACCCATTTTATATTTTATTATGGGACATATGGACATTTCTAACAATACTTTAAAGTTTCATAATTTTACGACACCCGGTTTTACGTTTTGAGGCCTAATCATTTACGGTTGGCATTTCCCGGAGTCAAAATGCATCTAATATCTAGATATTTAACCAAGCCAAGCCAACTCACCCCCCTTATACCTTTGGAACCGCCATAGGGGGGGGGGAAGTCACACCCTTGGTGGCTTGATCTTATGGCTTGGTGTCTAGGATGCAAACATGTGGATTTTTGGCTAAAATATCCCAAGTTTCTAACCTCCTCATAAGAGTATAAATACCCCCTCTCCCCCCCTTCCTTGGCCGGCCATCACAACACACCACAACACTCTTTCCTTAGCTTTATTTCTTCTAAATTGTTGCAAGGTTCAAGTGCTTATTCAAGATAGAAACCCTAGTTAGCTTTTACTTACCACAAATCTTCCAAACCCTAACATACTTGGTGTTTTTCTCTTGAGTTTAAATCCACTCAATACACCTCAACCTTTATCATCCATCTTTCAAGAATACCAAGGGTAGAAAGGTTGCTTGAAGAGAAAAAGGGTTGAAGCAAGTCTATCAAAGTCCATTTCCTTACTTGTTACTCCTTTCTTTAATTAGAAAGCCAAAAGTTGTAAGCCTAAACCTAACATGCTACTTGTTAATTTCTCATGTTCATATCATTTACAAGTTATTCTTGCTATATTATGTCTTGTATAATGTCCATGATGTATACAAATGAGTAAAAGATGTTGTTGTAATGAATTATTGAAACAAGTTACTAAAACAAGCAAACCAATGAATTTCTTTGTAAGACCTGATCAAAATGGTAAAAATATGATATTGGATTATTACATATTACAGTAGAGGACTTAACAAGCAAACCGTAGCAATTTGAACCACCTAAAAAGAGTAAACGAGTCAAAAGTTATGGCGATTTGAAGTTACCAAAGATTTCCGGCAAAACTGCCTAAAAGTTTCTGTGACAGAACCTAAAACACGCAAAAAGAGGCCTTTCTGGTCCGATTCATGAAAAAGTTAAAACACGAAAGTTGTCCGGAATCACGTTTTCCTTCAGGAATAAAGAGGCTCGAGCCTTGAAAACACCTTCTGAGTGAGATATTTCTCAGTTTCTTAACAGCTATTTACATATTTTAAGTCACTATACTATTGTTATACTTTCAAAGGAACAAGAGTTATTATGACCTACAAACAAGACCACCACCATGGCTAGAGCTAAGGTTGGGTCTCATGACCTTGGAACAAGGACCAAAGGTCATGGCTAGGCCATGACGAAATGACCATAACAACTTACATAGGCGTAAACATGAAATAATGAATTTGGCGATAACATGAACAAGCAATTTGGATCTACTTCACTTAAAAGGAAACCATGAGATTTTACCAAGACAAATGGTCATACAAAACTTATGAATCATACCCTAATAACAATCTTCATGTACTATAAACTTTCCTAAGTTTATCCAAATATCGGACATGTAACGTTTTCGGATCAAAACTTATATCTATATACTTTATCAACTACTACAATAGTAGGGAGCTTCATGTGAGGAGTTCATTATGTAAGCCGTCGAGATGAGTTGTGGATTTACGAGTTAAAGTGTCCTGGCTCCTCGAACGCTTACTAACATGACTTCTGAAATATGTTAGCCCGAACGGTAGTAAACGATATACCAAAACATACATGTTCATAAATCTTTCTTTCAAAGACTTACAAATATACATCATACCTCATCATGGACTAAATGCAAGATATATATATAGGCACTCCGTTATATTCTTTACACAAATCCTAAGTCGCAACATTCTATTATAGGTTGCTCGTAGAAACCTACACGATCCAACCATCACCTTCGTTACTTGATATTGTACTTAAGGTGAGTTCATAGCCCCATTTTACATTACTTCAATGTTTTATAAACCCTTGGGGGGAATACATGCTACTTTTAAACCGAACACAATGCTTTGAAACTGTATGCTGCCTGATTGTTTTATTATTACTAAGTACCTACCTTGCCAATCCTAGGCCCCATCATGAACCATTTAATCACTAGTATTAGTGAGCGCGAGTATTGTGAATAGGCCTATTGGGATTGACGAATCCCATTTGTTTGAGCAGATTAGTTCAACAAATGCACTATATTTGAAACATTAAGTATGACGGCAAAGTACTTACCGGGGCAACATAACCGCCGATTGATATTGGTACCCGTTAACGTATTGGTTGCATGAGCTTAGTACATAATAATAACTGTTTTGTTTTCTAACATGAGTATGAGTCTAATTAACTCATTACTACCAACATATTGTGTTCAACCTTAAACAAACTCTATGAATTTCACTCAACCTTTGTGTTGACCTCTTAAGCATGTATTTCAGGTCCATGATAATCAAGAATGGAGCGGGAAGGGCACGTACCGAAGGAAGAAGGCTATAAACTATTATGTCATTCAATAAAAACATCATAGACTTTATATTGATGTGTTTTGAAACAATGGATCATTTTGGGACCTTACTATGTAAACTTTGATACATTTGAATAATATGAATGACAACTCTTTTTATTACGACTCGGTTAGAGATCGTTTTCTATTATTATGACTGTTGTGCCGTCGAGTAACACCCAAGTTGAATTCCGCTGCATCATGAATTGGGGGTGTTACAGATTGGTATCAGAGCCATGGTTATAGAGAAACGGGTCTAAGTGAGACCTAAACTATAACTACAATAACAAGCAAAAACATTTTTATAGCCTTCCGCTCTTCGTGCCTTCCATCCTCCAGAAGATTATGGACTTATTACACATGTTATTCTACATGAACATATTTGTATATTGTCATATGCACATTTCCTTAGTTTGAGCATTTTCCATAAACATTTGATTATTTTTAACATCGAAATACAAATTGTAGACATCATGTCCGCACCTCCATCTCCCGATCATCTTCCTGCTATGCCTGAATATTTACCAATTCTTCCCGGACCCGGTGATCCTTACTTTGAAGCAATTGATTATGACGATGAGGAAATACCTTATGAGGATCTAGACAATGAAATAGATTCGGACGAAGATCCTGAAATGGATATGGACATAAACATCGATGAGTACGAAGAGGATCCTGAAATGGATGTTGACATTGAAGGCATCGATGAGGAAGCGGAGGAACTATTAGTGATGCCACATCTATCACCATTAACATCTCCACCTCCGGTTTCACCAATTTCATCCGAATCTAACCGTACCACTCCAGCTCAAGTTCCGAATTCTACTCACCAAACCGGCGGAACATCTACATCTACACATATGTTCGCAAACTCAGCTCAATACGAAATCTACTCTTTGAAACAAGCTCTCAACCTAACCCAACTCAAAGTTCGAAGTATGGCAAGTCAAATGCACGAATGTATGTCCAAGGTAAATTCTGCTAGAATGGATGCCACGAATGCTCGAGACGACCTATATTGGTTTAAGCTTGACATGAGTTACGTGAAGAGTGACTCGGATCATGTTGGGGAAGTAGTCTTAAATCCTTTGACTGGCTTGGATGATGTCAAGGATAGACTCACTTTGGTTGAGAGGGCCCAAGAACAGGATGCGGTTCAAATTCATAAACTACTTAACCGCCTAAATACCGCCGAAATCCGGTTAGATGTTGCAAACTTTGACAGGTATCAACTTAAGAATGATTTGTGTTGGATGCAAACTCAAATGAGTTCCATACAACAAAGGCTATACCGAAAGGATGTCAAAGAATACCGTCCAAACGAAAGTGTAGATGTGTTAGCAACACGCGGAAATAATAATCCGACCGGACCACAACAACCTCCCAACCGACGTTAGACTAGTGTTATAGTACTAGTTATCTTTAGTACAACGTTGTAATTACTAACTGAAAGTATCAGTTAGTAAGTTTTGAATGAACTTGTAATAAGTTCGATTTTGTAATCAACGTTATATTAATAAAACTCTTGTTTTATATACTATCATGTGTTATGCTTTTAAGTTTCAAACATTATCATCCTATCATTTTTATCAAACATTGTGCTCATCTCACAACTCTCTAATTACAATGTATCTTTTGAACAATAGAATCATGGCGCCAAAGAAAAAGACCCCACCAACGATGACACAAGCCGCCATCCGCAAACTGGTAAAGGATAGTGTCAATGCAGCACTTATCACGGAACGAGCAGCCGTAGCTGCAGCAGCTGCAGCAGCTGCCGATGCCACCACAGCTGCTGGTGCTGCTGATGCTGCAGCCGCTGCTGATGCTGCAGCAGCCGCAGACGCCGCCACTGCTGCGGAAACTGCAATAGCTGCAGAGGCTGCCAGAATTGCCAGTCTTAACCTTGGAGGACCTACCCCTCCGGTGACCAATGTTACTACAGTACCAAAGGGTTGTTCGTTCATTTCCTACCTGAAATGTGAACCCATCAAATTCAAGGGTACTGAAGGGGCTGTAGGTTTGACCCGTTGGTTCGAAAAGGTGGAGTCGGTGTTCTTGGTTAGTAAATGTATCGAGGGGGATAAAGTTCAGTATGCCACAAGTACTCTGTTGAATGAGGCCTTGTCCTGGTGGAACTCAATTGCTCAACCCATGGGCATTGAGAATGCCTACAAAATTACTTGGGCTAATTTGAAACAAATGATGATCAAGGAATACTGTCCACGCAGTGAGATGCAAAAGTTGGAAGTTGAGTTCTGGGATCACGCGGTTAGGGGAAATGATATCATTGCCTACAACCGTAGATTCCAGGAACTGAGGATACTTTGTCCAACAATGGTTTCCACAAAGGAAAAATTGTTGGAAAGGTACATTTGGGGACTTCCCTCAAGCATACAGGGGAATGTAACTTCGGTAAATCCCAAAGAACTTGATGAGGCTATGCGGATGTCCCGTAGCCTCATGGATCAAGTGGTACGTATGTCGGAAACCCGCAAGCAAAACAACCTCAACACCAACAACAACACCAACAACTCCAACAACAGCAATGCCAACAATCCCAACAATTCCAACTACCGTAACAACAACAAGAACAACAACAAACAACCATATGATGGTAACCGTGGGAATAATAACAACAACAACAACAACAACAACAACAACAACCAAACCCGAAACAACAACCATCACAATCAACAGAACAAGAGACAGGAAGCCGCGACGGTTTATGTTGCTGCACCAGCTGGTGGTAGGTACGTGGGTAATCAACCACAATGTACCAAGTGCAATTACCATCACGAAGGTCCTTGCCCGGCCAAATGCCACAAGTGCCAAAAGCCCGGACATCTTGCCAAAGATTGTAGAGGCAAGGGTATAGCTACTGGGGCTAACACACAGCCCATAGTTACATGTTTCGGGTGTGGTGAAAGGGGACACTATAAGAACAACTGTCCTCAAAACCAAGGCGGAGGTGCTCGTGCTAGAGCCTATGTCATAGGAAAGGAAGAACCACACCAGGACCCGAACGTGGTTACCGGTACGTTCTTACTCAATAATATTCCTGTTAAAGTATTATTCGATTCTGGTGCTGATATGAGCTTTATATCTACTAGAATTGCGCCTTTACTTGATATTCCATCAATTACTTTAACCACTAGTTATAATGTTGAGCTAGCTACCGGTGACTTAGTAAAAACCAATACTGTAATCCCAAACTGTACCCTTAATCTCTTAGACCACCCTTTTGACATCAATCTTATGCCAATTGAACTCGGAAGTTTTGATGTAGTTATTGGCATGGATTGGTTGTCTAAACATCAAGCTAACATTATTTGTGGTGAAAGAGTTGTGCACATTCCATGTGACAATGAAACTTTGATCATTCGTGGTGATCAAAGTGGAACTCGAATAAACATCATCTCATGTATCAAAACCATGAAGTACATTGAGAAAGGATGTTATGCTTTCTTAGCCCACGTAACAGAAAAGAAAACCGATGAAAAACGTCTCGAAGATGTTCCTATTGCCCGTGAGTTTCCTGAAGTCTTTCCAGAAGACTTACCCGGACTACCACCAAATCGTCAAATAGAGTTCAGAATTGATTTAATACCAGGAGCGGCGCCAGTTGCCCGCGCACCATACCGGCTAGCACCTTCAGAGATGCAAGAGCTATCAAATCAATTACAAGAACTTGCGGACAAGGGATTTATTCGACCCAGTTCCTCACCTTGGGGAGCTCCAGTTTTATTCGTGAAGAAGAAAGATGGGTCATTACGAATGTGTATTGACTATCGTGAGCTAAACAAACTAACCATAAAGAACCGTTACCCATTACCAAGAATTGATGATTTATTCGATCAATTACAAGGTTCAACCTATTACTCAAAAATCGACCTACGTTCAGGTTACCACCAAGTTAGAGTTCGTGATGAAGACATTCCAAAAACGGCCTTTAGGACACGATATGGTCACCATGAATTCCAAGTGATGCCCTTTGGGTTAACTAATGCACCAGCAGTATTCATGGATCTCATGAATCGAGTGTGTAAACCATATTTAGACAAATTCGTGATCGTATTCATAGACGACATTCTCATATATTCCAAAAACGAAGAAGAACACAAAGAACACCTAAGAACAATTTTAGGACTACTCAAGGAAGAGAAATTGTATGCAAAGTTTTCCAAATGCGAATTTTGGATTCAATCCGTACAATTCCTTGGGCATGTGATTGACAAAACCGGTTTACATGTCGATCCCGCTAAAATTGAAGCTATCAAAAATTGGCCAACACCTACTACACCTACAGAAATTCGTCAATTTCTGGGTTTAGCCGGGTATTACCGAAGGTTTATTGAAGGATTTTCTTCAATAGCAAAATCTTTGACCAAGCTAACTCAGAAAAACAAGAAATACGTGTGGGATGAAGACGAAGAAAATGCTTTCCAAACCCTTAAACAAAAACTTTGTAGTGCTCCTATTCTAGCATTGCCAGATGGGATTGAAGATTTTGTAGTCTATTGTGATGCATCGTACCAAGGTTTAGGTGCCGTGTTGATGCAACGCGATAAGGTCATGGCTTATGCATCAAGACAACTCAAGGTTCATGAAGAAAATTACACCACTCATGACTTAGAGTTAGGAGCTGTGGTCTTTGCACTAAAAATCTGGAGGCACTATCTATACGGTACTAGATGTACTGTGTACACCGATCATAAAAGCCTACAACACATTTTGAACCAAAAAGAACTAAACATGCGACAACGTCGTTGGTTGGAATTACTAAGTGATTATGACTGCGACATTCGTTATCACCCAGGAAAGGCAAACGTAGTAGCCGACGCCCTAAGCCGAAAGGAATGGGTTAAACCACTACGAGTCCGAGCCTTAGTTTTAACCATAAATTCCAACTTTCCTACTCAAATCCTTCACGCTCAAGCTGAGGCGGTGAAACAAGAAGATATCCAAAAGGAAAAGTTGGATGGCATGATACAGAAGAAATTCGAAACCCGTTCAGATGGAACTCTATGCTTCCAAGGTCGAAGTTGGTTACCACTTTATGGTGGCTTACGAGACTTGATCATGCATGAATCACACAAGTCTAAATACTCCATACATCCAGGATCTGATAAAATGTATCATGATCTTAAGTTACTTTATTGGTGGCCGAACATGAAAGCCGACATTGCAACATATGTTAGCAAATGTCTTACCTGCTCCAAAGTAAAAGCCGAACATCAAAAACCATCCGGTCCATTGCAACAACCAGAAATTCCTACCTGGAAGTGGGAAAGAATTACTATGGACTTCATTACCAAGCTCCCAAGGACATCAAGTGGTTATGACTCTATCTGGGTCATAGTTGATCGTCTCACAAAATCCGCACACTTTATACCAATCAAAGAGACTTACAAAATGGAACAACTAACCCGACTGTATGTCAAGGAAATAGTCTCAAGACATGGTGCACCAATATCCATCATATCCGACAGAGATGGTAGAATTACTTCCAATTTCTGGCAGTTACTCCAAGACGCCTTTGGAACAAATCTAAACATGAGTACAGCCTACCACCCTCAGACCGATGGTCAGAGTGAACGAACCATCCAAACACTTGAAGACATGCTTCGAGCTTGTATAATAGACTTTGGAAAAGGATGGGATACTCATTTACCATTAGTCGAATTTTCCTACAACAACAGCTATCATACAAGTATTAAAGCAGCTCCATTTGAAGCACTTTACGGTCGAAAGTGTCGTTCACCTGCTTGTTGGGCTGAAGTGGGAGAAGTTCAACTCACTGGACCAGAACTCATCCGTGAAACAACGGATAAGATTGTACAAATCAGAAGTCGATTACAAGCCGCAAGAGATCGACAGAAAAGTTATGCCGACACACGACGCAGACCCCTAGAATTCCAAGTCGGAGATAGGGTTATGCTAAAGGTATCGCCTTGGAAGGGCTTGATACGATTCGGTAAACGAGGAAAACTAAACCCAAGATACATCGGACCATTCAAAATCCTAGCCAGGGTTGGCCCTGTGGCGTACAGACTTGAGCTTCCATCAGAACTCAGTAGTGTACACCCCACTTTCCATGTATCTAACCTAAAGAAATGCTTATCGGATGAATCACTTGTGATTCCACTCGATGAAATTCAACTCAATGACGATCTTCAATTTGTTGAGGAACCCGTAGAAATCATGGACCGAGAGGTCAAACAACTCAAACAAAGCCGTATTCCAATTGTTAAAGTTCGTTGGAACTCACGACGTGGTCCTGAATACACATGGGAACGAGAGGACCAGATACGTAAGAAATACCCACATCTTTTTACCAACGAAGCTTCTACTTCCAACATAAATTGATCTCCGGGACGGAGCTCTCATATGGGGTGGAGACTGTAACAATTCGCAATTTCAGGTTAATTTCTATTTTCGGAAAATTTTACTATTCATGTTACTATTCATTTTTACTATTCATTTTTTTCTGAAATTTTCCCGAAAGCTGATTTTTATTTCATATTCTCGAGTGATAAATCATTTCCATGACAAATTAAATGTTTGACATTCGTCAAATCATTTTCGTGAAAATTATTAAGGAATTACACGACATTACACGTTTTAGGGTAAAACGGCAATCAGAAATTCTACGCACAACGAAATTCGGTCGCGTTAATTTTCCCAGTATCAGAAAAATGTTTAACACACTCATGATTTATTTAAGAATAAATCATGACTGAGAAAAACATGACCAAAATAAACTTCGGCCGTGAAAAACTGGAAATTTCAGTTTTAGGCGTTTTTACTCAGCCGTAACCCTAGCCTTTACCTGCACCGCGTTTCTAAGATGATTTGAGCTTTCAACTTATTAAAATAAGTCAACATATTATTCCCTCCTCCATTGACCAAAAATCATCCCTTGATGTTATAAGTCATTTCGTGATTTTTAGGCTTACGGTTTGATGTCTAAAAGACATTTAAGACCAACCGACACCAGACTGAGCCCAGTCTAGACATTATAAATCATTTTAAATCATTTTTAGCATATTAGAAAAGTAACATTTTACTTTTCTCAGTTTTACGCAATATTCGTACATTTTACGTATTACGCGTTTTAGACCCGTGTTTCCAGCTTTTAGCAGGTTTTACCACCCAAATGGAACTTATCACCCATTTTATATTTTATTATGGGACATATGGACATTTCTAACAATACTTTAAAGTTTCATAATTTTACGACACCCGGTTTTACGTTTTGAGGCCTAATCATTTACGGTTGGCATTTCTCGGAGTCAAAATGCATCTAATATCTAGATATTTAACCAAGCCAAGCCAACTCACCCCCCTTATCCCTTTGGAACCGCCATAGGGGGGGGGGAGTCACACCCTTGGTGGCTTGATCTTATGGCTTGGTGTCTAGGATGCAAACATGTGGATTTTTGGCTAAAATATCCCAAGTTTCTAACCTCCTCATAAGAGTATAAATACCCCCTCTCCCCCCCTTCCTTGGCCGGCCATCACAACACACCACAACACTCTTTCCTTAGCTTTATTTCTTCTAAATTGTTGCAAGGTTCAAGTGCTTATTCAAGATAGAAACCCTAGTTAGCTTTTACTTACCACAAATCTTCCAAACCCTAACATACTTGGTGTTTTTCTCTTGAGTTTAAATCCACTCAATACACCTCAACCTTTATCATCCATCTTTCAAGAATACCAAGGGTAGAAAGGTTGCTTGAAGAGAAAAAGGGTTGAAGCAAGTCTATCAAAGTCCATTTCCTTACTTGTTACTCCTTTCTTTAATTAGAAAGCCAAAAGTTGTAAGCCTAAACCTAACATGCTACTTGTTAATTTCTCATGTTCATATCATTTACAAGTTATTCTTGCTATATTATGTCTTGTATAATGTCCATGATGTATACAAATGAGTAAAAGATGTTGTTGTAATGAATTATTGAAACAAGTTACTAAAACAAGCAAACCAATGAATTTCTTTGTAAGACCTGATCAAAATGGTAAAAATATGATGTTGGATTATTACATATTACAGTAGAGGACTTAACAAGCAAACCGTAGCAATTTGAACCACCTAAAAAGAGTAAACGAGTCAAAAGTTATGGCGATTTGAAGTTACCAAATATTTCCGGCAAAACTGCCTAAAAGTTTCTGTGACAGAACCTAAAACACGCAAAAAGAGGCCTTTCTGGTCCGATTCATGAAAAAGTTAAAACACGAAAGTTGTCCGGAATCACGTTTTCCTTCAGGAACAAAGAGGCTCGAGCCTTGAAAACACCTTCTGAGTGAGATATTTCTCAGTTTCTTAACAGCTATTTACATATTTTAAGTCACTATACTATTGTTATACTTTCAAAGGAACAAGAGTTATTATGACCTACAAACAAGACCACCACCATGGCTAGAGCTAAGGTTGGGTCTCATGACCTTGGAACAAGGACCAAAGGTCATGGCTAGGCCATGACGAAATGACCATAACAACTTACATAGGCGTAAACATGAAATAATGAATTTGGCGATAACATGAACAAGCAATTTGGATCTACTTCACTTAAAAGGAAACCATGAGATTTTACCAAGACAAATGGTCATACAAAACTTATGAATCATACCCTAATAACAATCTTCATGTACTATAAACTTTCCTAAGTTTATCCAAATATCGGACATGTAACGTTTTCGGATCAAAACTTATATCTATATACTTTATCAACTACTACAATAGTAGGGAGCTTCATGTGAGGAGTTCATTATGTAAGCCGTCGAGATGAGTTGTGGATTTACGAGTTAAAGTGTCCTGGCTCCTCGAACGCTTACTAACATGACTTCTGAAATATGTTAGCCCGAACGGTAGTAAACGATATACCAAAACATACATGTTCATAAATCTTTCTTTCAAAGACTTACAAATATACATCATACCTCATCATGGACTAAATGCAAGATATATATATAGGCACTCCGTTATATTCTTTACACAAATCCTAAGTCGCAACATTCTATTATAGGTTGCTCGTAGAAACCTACACGATCCAACCATCACCTTCGTTACTTGATATTGTACTTAAGGTGAGTTCATAGCCCCATTTTACATTACTTCAATGTTTTATAAACCCTTGGGGGGAATACATGCTACTTTTAAACCGAACACAATGCTTTGAAACTGTATGCTGCCTGATTGTTTTATTATTACTAAGTACCTACCTTGCCAATCCTAGGCCCCATCATGAACCATTTAATCACTAGTATTAGTGAGCGCGAGTATTGTGAATAGGCCTATTGGGATTGACGAATCCCATTTGTTTGAGCAGATTAGTTCAACAAATGCACTATATTTGAAACATTAAGTATGACGGCAAAGTACTTACCGGGGCAACATAACCGCCGATTGATATTGGTACCCGTTAACGTATTGGTTGCATGAGCTTAGTACATAATAATAACTGTTTTGTTTTCTAACATGAGTATGAGTCTAATTAACTCATTACTACCAACATATTGTGTTCAACCTTAAACAAACTCTATGAATTTCACTCAACCTTTGTGTTGACCTCTTAAGCATGTATTTCAGGTCCATGATAATCAAGAATGGAGCGGGAAGGGCACGTACCGAAGGAAGAAGGCTATAAACTATTATGTCATTCAATAAAAACATCATAGACTTTATATTGATGTGTTTTGAAACAATGGATCATTTTGGGACCTTACTATGTAAACTTTGATACATTTGAATAATATGAATGACAACTCTTTTTATTACGACTCGGTTAGAGATCGTTTTCTATTATTATGACTGTTGTGCCGTCGAGTAACACCCAAGTTGAATTCCGCTGCATCATGAATTGGGGGTGTTACAAAGATGGTGAATGACTCGATATTGATAGGACAAAGGATAACTCGGTTTCTCATTTCACATTGGTTGTTTGAGGTTTGAGTGATGAAAGGTTATGAGGAATATGCTTGAAGTTTTGCTCATTTTGTGAATCTTATGGGCTGATGGTAAGTTGGAGTTGTGAGTAAAGAGGTGTTTGGTTTTGAACTTAAATAAAATATTCTGTGGCTTTGGCAGACCAGGCGGAACCAAAAAATGGGTTCCGCCCGTACGGTCTGAGGGTGCCGTGGGATCTGCAGGGAAAACTCAAAAGGAATTGTTTTGATTTTTGTAGTTATATCCTAATGTTCAAAACTAAGGTTATAGGTCTTATGAGTCCTTGACTAAGCTTAGGGATGATGAATGCTTCTCATTCAAGAGGTTTTGTGAAAACGTTGATAGAATGGTTAACGTATAAGACTTTCTTAGTTAAGATGTTCCTCAATGAACATTTTTACCAAGACGATGATGATGGATCACAATATGTCAATTAAGAACATAATGGATTGAATTGACGCTGAAGTCAATGCTTCCTTTGTTGAAGGTATAACAATGTTAATAAGATGAATTCCGTTGTTGATGCGAGTTTGCTTGTTCAAGCGGAGCTTGTTGATGTGCTTCTCCATCCGATACTAATTTGAGAATCTTACGCGTTTTGGAGAATCATTGGTGATGCGTGGGAATCGCACCTTGCTTTACCTCTCGAGGGATCTCGAGAAGCTTACAACCCCCACCAGGCAGTGTACCTGATCGTTGTAGTATAGTATAGTGACAAGTACCGGGGGATTGATCGTTCAGCTTAGGAATAGTGTCGCTAGGATTAGAAAGCCTAATTACTAGTTCTAGAGGTGAGGGATGATTATTTTTGTGTTTTTATATTTTTATGAAAGCAAGTAAAATCTCGGGTTTTGAAAGAGTGGGCGGAATTAGTTGCTAGTCAACTAACCCAAAGCTAAGATGCAATCAAAATAAAATAACAAAAATGAAAACAAACTAATTTATACTAATGTTGTGAGCAGTAATTGGAGAAATTGTGTTTACTTAGACTTCACTACTCCCTAGACATCTTTTACACGTTAATTACTTGTTATACTTGTATGGATGACGGATTGTATTCCTTAATACCATTCGTGGGGTGGCATACATAACTCCCCAACTCTATGAGCTCTTATCTCCTCCTACACCATGACCCAGCACAACTATAGGGATTGTAAACAGTGGCTCATGCATTAAATACAACCAATAAAGACCTAGTACGCCTCGGTTCATGTTTCTTAAGACGTTCAAGCATGTTACCATTTGGAGATCTGCCAGTTTTCTTAAGCCTAACATATAAATCATTCATCCAAGAACAAGAATAAACAAGTAATCAACACATAATCAACATCTAGGTTTCATTAGATCTAAGCAAACACAAGAGAGATCTAGCCTAGCATAATTTAATTGAGACAAGAACAAGATATAAACAACCAACACATAGACATATTGATTGAATTAGAAGAACACTTATCTCAATTACAATGCAAGGTATCAAGGGTTTGGAACCCTTGAAAAACCTGTAAAAGAGGCACCAAATTCGTCTTTAGGGTTTCACCAAAACTTCTCTCTTTTTTTTTTGTAAAAACTAGAAAACTATATATAGGAAAACTGGGCTGACGGCGTCAAGACAAGCATGTGACGCCGTCACCTCGCCGCCAAATACTTCCTCGGACGGCCTTGATCTACTTATGACGGCCTATGTGACGCCGTCACCACCTACGGTATTTTATTCTTGGGACTTTGACGCCGTCAGGATGGATTTTGACGCCGTCATCAACTACGGTGTTTTATTCTTGATGTCTGACGCCGTCAGGGTGTAACTCTTGACGCCGTCACCTAGTGTCTTCAGCATGGAAAATTGATACTTTGCCGTTTTCTTTACTTTTTTGCTCCAAAAACGTCCAAAATAGCTTCTTTTCCAGAATTCACTCTCCAAACACCTAAAATCACAAAAGGAACGATTTAGGGCAATATTTGATCAAATAAAGTCGGATTCGGGCTTAAATGACCCCCTAAAAACGGATCATTTTTCGCCTCATCATATACCCTTACACTTGAGATTTGCTTGTCCTCAAGCAAATGAGCTTTTATTCTACTCAAAAGACAAGTTAGGGGTCATTTAACACTAATATAAAAGTAATTACAACAAATAATCGTTCCACTAAAGACCAATAGACAAGCACGGAGGTCATACACAAGCACCTCACAAATAGTGTTTAGATACTCACATCTCTCGGGTGTAATAAAGTAATATAACATTATGGAAATGGAAGATATCTCTCACTACCTGTCATAGCAAAATAGATTACCATAGGCTTGGGAAAGGATCAAACCTCCACCACATGGCGTAAGCACCTAGGATAAACTATCAAAGAGGTCTTTTAAAGGGTTGTAACGTTAGGTATAGGGATATGAATTACACGGTTTTGTTGGATAAAGAAAGTTTTACTGGTGGCGAGTTAACAATCTTGGTTAATTACATGTACAATATGGCGTTGCTAAGCCAAGACTAGACTCGACTTAAGCTAATAAATGAAAAATAACAAAAACATTTAACAAATGGTGTTTTTGAGTTAAATCCTAATCCGGTTTTATCTTTAAACAACCTTTGACTCCTCAACAATCTTTCAAGAGATTTTGAGCTTTCATCAAATTTAACTAATGATTTTCCTTTCTCATTTTGCTTTTTAATCTTATGCTTGTAATCTAGACATAATTTACATTCTAGATCAATTTCAACATAACTCTCAATTCTAGACATTTTATCTTCTAACAAGATTTCCTTTTCAAAGATTTTCTTAAAAGATTTTGAAGACTCATTCTTGAAGATAGTTTTTAGGTCCATGTTGCATAAACGTTTAGACTCATTTTCTAGTTTAGAAAATTCTAGGATAAATTTGTCAAAGCAAAAGTGTTTGGTTTCAAAGTGTACCTTGCTTGATGTTTTATCTAGTTTAAAATCACAAACCGGATGGTTGGCTTCATCTTCATCCGTGTTATTCCATGAATCGCAAGCAAGTCCATGATTGGTCTGAAACAATCAGATAATATTAACCAAGTCATGGTCAACAAGTCAGACAACTTAGATCAATAATCCGGTGAGTTTAGTGTTTCCCCGGATCGTTAAATCCCAACGAGATGTGAAATCTGAAATAAAACGACTTTGAGATCAGGTGAATTGAACAGGAAAAGGGTTTAAGTGATTGTACTACTGAAATATAAGAGTGAATAGCTTTAATAAGCTATATCAACTAATACGTGAAATCAGATACGTACAAGTGAAAAAGGGACTGAAAAACGTGAACGTTTATTAATTAAACGTAAACAAAAACAAATTTAACTTATAGTAGGATTTTACAAGCCTTAGGGGCTTAAATGCAAATTAAATAAATTTAAAATATTTATTTTATAATTAAAAACTATTCAATTAATTATTTTATTTAATAACTATTTATTAATTATTTAATAATTAACTAATAATTAGGAAAATGAGAAATAAGTCTAGAAAATTAAAATTAAAATTTCTAAAAATCTAAAATATTATAAAACTTATTTTAAAATTAAAATTATATTTTTCACACTATTTATCTATTTATTTTTAATTAATTATTATTTAATTAATTATATTGATTAACTTATTTATAATTACTAAAAAGACTTAGATAATTATGAAAATTTTTATATATCTAATTAACCATCATAGGAATCCTAAAAAATTATAAAAATTCTATTTTATGTATTTTTAATATAATTTACTAATTATTATTCTATTTATTAATTATTTATCAATTAAACTAATTATATTATTAAAAATAGAAAATGAACAATATAAATTCTAGAAAAATTTATAAAATTACTTTACCTTATATAAAAGCTCTAAAAATTATAAAAACTATGTGGTACTTTATAAAATATAATTATACTATTTAATTCTTATTTATTAATTAATTATTAATTTAACTAATATTAATTCTAAATAACACTAGATGACAAAAGAAAAATCTGGAAAAATTTATAAAATTACTTTAATATATAAGAGATTTAATAAAAATATAAAATAGCAGAAGTGCTTATAAATAAGCTAAAAAGAAAATTAAATGGATAATTTCTATTAAATAGAAGCTATCACTATAATTAAGTTTGTTTTTTTTTCTTGTTTTTCTTTTATAAAACTAATAAAATACTTAAAATAAGATACTTTAATAAAGGGAAATAATTTATAAACACAAAATAAGCACTATGAGTGCTTATTACTCAAAACAGTTGACTTTTATTGACTTTGCTAAGAAATAAGCTCAACTGAGCTTGTGTGGGGTCCACTGGCTATATTTTAGTATCTCTGACTTATGTGAACTAGTTTGAGTAAGTTTCAATCAAATAAGCAGATTCAATAAGCCTTAAACAACAAATAAGCACTTGCTTATTTCAATTCTGAGACAGAATTGGGACAAAGTTCCAAGCTGATTTCAGGTGGGGCCCAGTGGTCAAATGGTCAGACCAAGGGTCAAGGGTTCAAGCCTGGTAGGAGGGGGGTTGGGAGAACCAAATTTTAAGGTGTGGGACCCACTGAGTGATCCAAAAAACACCACCAAAGTTGGTGTTGTGGCTTAGGTCTGCTGAGACAGAGCACACACTTGCCCTGCAAGTGTGTTTGAGGCTGTGTAGATTGGACAAGAAAATTCACAAAAATATGGAAATAGTGAAAATCTCAAGTTCTACTAGTAGAGTATACACACAATAATTTTCAGATCCTAAATCCTATTACAAAAATCATGAAAATTCTTGACATTTTTGTAAAAATCTGAAGCATACACTTTTGACTTTTTTAGATAACCTTGAACTTTGACATTAATGAAGTTTGATTGGATCTAATGGACTGAAATGGTTGTAATAATCTATATTATGACTAAAATAAGATGGATAAACAACTTATGAGTCAAAATTGGTAAGTTTGAAACCCATAAAACACAACAGTTAACTGTTGTGTATGTTTGGTGTTGATTTTGACTTTAAGCTTATTGTGGACTTGTTTTCTAGGTTACACTTACTTGATTTAGCCTAAGTAAGACTGTTTAGACCACAAGCAACAACTGAAAACCCTATTTAGCCCTTGAACTCAGTTAATCCAAACACTCCCTATAAAACTGAAAATGATTATTTCCAAAGATTTATACTAATTTAAACCATGAAACTGATTTTAAACTTCATAATATCATATAATAAGACTAAATGATCATAAATCAACAGTAATACAAGCATGAAACTCAGAGATGACAATTGTACCACTTGACTGTGAGATTTAAGAAAATAAATAACAAGCTATTTCACTAAACAACCTATCAATCTTAAACCATAACTACACTTAAATACATTAATTAAACATAAGAAACACAGAAAATGACAATGATAATCAAGATTTATATAAAATAAGCTTTAAATGAGTATGAAGCTTACAAGGTGTGACTGTGAGAACCAAACCAAGAACCAAGAACCCTTAGGTGACTCCCATGAGTCTCTAAACCATAATCCAAAGCTTCTTGTGTTTCCAGATCACCTCTCAATTCAGAATTCAACCCAAAAATTGCACAGTTGACTTTAGTTGACTAATTTTGTGTTTATGAAATTTTTTAAGCTACACTTAATTGTAAGTTACTAAAAGCTTTTGTAAGCTTTATAGGAGCTTATATGAGCTTATTTAAGTCTGTAATCATCAACTAATAACAACAATAAAGCAGAATGATATTTTGGAAAATCAAGAATTGCATAAACTGATATTGAGATTTTCAATGAAATTGAGTACTTGAAACAGCTTAATTATATTATTAAAACACTTGACAAAGTAACTTGGATCTTAATACAACACTGGAAATACAAAGATTAAAAAGTCGACATACATTATTTAAAATTAAAACTAGATATCTCTCTCTTCTGCTTTCCCTTCTTTCTTTATAGCATAATTGAACTCCCCATGTGTCTCTGAACCTTTCCCATCAATAAAACTCACCATTGGATGGGTCAAATTAATCTTGTCCGTTTAAATTACTTTTGGCACCAAAGTCTCCTAGGTTGCTTGCAGCCTAATATAGTTCAATTAAAGAACTTTGGATTGTAGTAGGGACTTAGGGAACAAGTTTGAGATAAGTTGGAGTGGTATTGGTGAAAACAGAGGTAGTGAACTAGTTTGGAGGGAAAAACTGTGAAAACAGCATTTAATGGAGCAGGGTTAGGTGTAGGGTGGTGGAAGGGAGTTGGTGGTGAGCTGTATTGGTGGTGAGGTGGAGGTGGACAGGTGGTGAAACCACCTGGTTTTGGTTTGCAGTGAGGAAGGAGAGGGGTGAACAGTGATGATGGTTTTGGGAGGGATGAGGGTCAAACGGGGGTCAACGCCCGTTTTTATTAAAAGGGGTGGACTGGGCTTGTAACTTTGGGCCTTGGGAATAGGTGGGTGGGCTGGTTGTATTAGTTTGGATTGGTTTTGGGTATATAATAAAACATAGGGTCCGGTTGGTATTAGTAATTACACAAGGACCAATTTTGTAATTTCATGAAAGTTGAGGGGCTGTTGTGTAATTTTACAAAGTTTATCATAAGGGACCATACATGCCATACTTGAATACCCCAAGGACCATGAATGTATATTTTTCATTTTAATATTTCCAGGGACCTTTTTTGCCAATTCCACAAACTCCAGGGACCAAACCTGCAATTTTCTGATTTTTAAAGGGTTTATTTTGTAACTTCTCGAATGTTATCATAAGGACCAATTTTGTCAATTTAGAATAGTATAAGGTTTATTTTTTTTATTTTCTTATTTTTAAAACCTTAGGGACTAATTTTGACACTTTTCAAACTTGAGGGACCAAAGTTGCCATTTTACAATTTTTAAACTTTAAAGGACTTTTCTTGACAACTTATGAATCCCTAAGGACCTTTGATGATATTTTGCATGTTTTGATTTACTAGGGACTAGTTTTGCCAATTTTCCAAAGTTCAGGGACTGAAACTGTAAATTATGTAAAATATTTTGTTTTTCATCAGTTTTTCAATCCTTTTGCATAAAAACACAATCCAGGGATATTTTATGTATTTTAAGGCATTCCTGTGTGTTTTTATATGTTTTTGCAGTTTAAATGTAGCAGAAATGATGAGTATTTACACACTCATCAATCCCCCACACTAAACTATTGCTAGTCCCTAGCAATCTATTTGAGAAAAAATTAATGGATTTTTACTCTTTACCAAAAGCCATCACTTCTGGAGTAGCCAGGTGTAAGAACTGTGGCACACCTGATAACCGTGTGATTTTTAGCAAACCACCAGCTGTCAACGGATTTGATTCGTCTTTACCAGAAGCCGTTTGCTTCTGGACTAGCCAACTCTTGATGGAATAGTCAACATCTTGGTGAGCTGATTACCAATTATGGTTTTTCCACGGCCTTTACCACAAGCCATAATCTTGCGGGCTAGCCAACTCATTAGCTTTTGAGGATAATGGGGAGTTGAGGAACCATACAATTTTTGGCAAATTGCAAGCCATCAACGGTTTTGAGATGTCTTTACCAAGAGCCGTTTGCTCCTGGACTAGCCAATCCTGTTGTGGGTTAGACATGGAGGATTGATACCATTTATTGCATTTCTAAGTGTGAAAAAACTTTAAATTTTGATCAAATGAGGGTGCTTGATGGAACATGTGTTTGAATTCGTGAGAATCCCCCCCCCCCCCCCACACTTAGAAATGAATATTGCCCTCAATATTCAAAACACCGGGTGTTAAACCGGTACTTAGAACGTAAGAAGGAAATATTAATAACCTTTATTTTAGGCTATTTACATACAAACTCACTTTTTTCTTTTGTTTTGAACCTTTTTTTTTTTTTTTTTTCAAGATATATACATATATACAACATGTAGGGCATCTCCCCCACACTAGGGTGGTAGAAAAGAGAAAGAAATCAGAAATATGAATGAAAACCCATATTGCTACGCTTTTGATTACCGAGTCATTAGCTTGACTCGACCTCGAATTGATTTGTCCATGAGGTAGCTTGTTTTTGATTCCCGAGGCGCTAGCTTGACTCGACCCCGAATTTAATTGTCCTTGGGGAAAGTTTGGAGATCCGGGACAACCATGTTTGGGATGTCCTCTCCAAAGTAGTGTTTCACACGATGGCCATTTACTTTAAAACATGGACCGTCATTTTGAGATAACTCAACGGTACCATATGGATAAACCTTAGTGATAGTAAATGGACCAGTCCAACGGGTTTTTAATTTACCCGAGAAGATCTTTAATCTAGAGTTAAAGAGAAGTACTCGATCACCAACGTTAAAAACGTGGTTCTTTATTTTTGAGTCATGTATTCTCTTTGTTTTTTCTTTATAGATTAAAGAGTTCTCGTAAGCCTGATCACGTAGTTCATTTAATTCATTCATTTGAACTTTTCTGTGATCACCCGCAGTTTTGAGGTCAAAGTTGGCATGTTTCAATGCCCAGTAGGCTTTGTGCTCAAGTTCCATCGGTAGATGACATGTCTTTCCGTACACAAGCTTGTAAGGTGTACACCCAATGGGTGTTTTATAAGCTGTACGAAAAGCCCATAGTGCGTCATCTAATTTATCTGACCAGGCAGCACGGTTTTCACCAACAGTCCTCTCAAGTATCCTTTTGATACCACGGTTTGAAACCTCCACTTGCCCACTTGTTTGTGGGTGATACGCAGTAGAAAGACGGTGGGTTACACCATACTTTTGCATGACTTTATCAAATTTGTCATTGCAGAAATGCGTACCACGATCACTTATGATAGCACGTGGGGTTCCAAAACGGGCAAAAAGAGATTTCAGGAATTTCACTACAACTCATGCATCATTTGTGGGTAAAGCTTTTGCTTCAACCCACTTTGATAAATAATCCACTGCCACAAGTATGTACTTGTTTCCTCTGGATGATGGAAATGGCCCCATAAAGTCAATGCCCCAGATATCAAATATTTCACATACTTGAATAGCATTTTGTGGCATCTCATTTCTTTGTGAAATGTTTCCATGACGCTGACAAGCGTCACAGGCTTTAATGAGATCCTGGGCATCTTTATAAATTGTGGGCCAGAAGAATCCGGAATCAAACACCTTTTTGGCGGTGTAATTAGGACTATGATGTCCCCCAGTGGGTCCAACATAGCAAGCCTTAAGAATTTCAGTGGCTTCCTGTCCATATACACACCGTCGGATGACTTGATCTGCACAGATTTTGAATAAGTAGGGGTCATCCCAGAAGTAATGTTTAACATCTTTAAAGAATTTATTCTTCTGTTGGGTTGACGTCCCTTTCACAACAAAGTTACCCGCATGGTAATTTGCGAAGTCGGCAAACCATGGGGTAGTAGAATCTCCGCGAAAAGTAACCGCATTAAGTGTTTCGAGAGGAAATGTTTCATTTATTTCCTTTTTCTCATACACATCTTGATGAGGGTTCTCTAATCGGGACAAATGATCAGCAGCCAGGTTCTCAGCTCATTTTTTATCACGAATAATGATATCAAATTCCTGGAGGAGGAGAACCCAACGGAGCAATCTCGGCTTTGCATCTTGTTTTGCAAATAGATATTTAAGAGCCGAATGATCCGTATACACTACGCTTTTAGTCAAGATTAAGTATGTCCGAAATTTCTCAAAAGCATACACCACAGCTAATAATTCTTTTTCTGTAGTGGTATAATGTGTTTGAGCTTCGTTCATAGTTTTGCTTGCGTAGTGGATAGGCTGAAAGTGTTTCGTTTTGCGTTGCCCCAAGACTGCATCGATAGCAAAATCACTTGCATCGCACATAAGCTCGAAGGGTAAATCCCAGTCGGGGGAAATAAGAATGGGTGCCTCAGTAAGCTTTTTCTTTAATGTTTCAAAAGCTTCGATGCACTCTGGTGAAAAGATAAAAGGAGTATCCTTTTCAAGGAGATGAGTCATAGGCCGTGAGATTTTAGAAAAATCTTGTATAAATCGACGATAGAAACCGGCATGACCCAAGAAACTCCTAATACCTTTGACGGTAGTAGGGTGAGGCAGTTTTGCAATGACATCAACCTTAGCTCTGTCAACCTCAATCCCATTCTTGGAAATCTTATGGCCGAGGACAATGCCCTCTTTGACCATAAAGTGACTCTTTTCCCAATTTAGACATAGATTGGTGTCTTTACACCTTTTCAACATTGTTTCTAAATTGGTGAGACATGTTTGGAATGAATCCCCAATGACCGAAAAGTCATCCATAAAGACCTCCATAGTTTTACCGATCATGTCGGTAAATATAGCCATCATGCACCTCTGGAACGTACCTGGAGCATTACATAAGCCAAAAGGCATACGTTTATAAGCAAAGGTTCCATAAGGGCATGTAAAGGTAGTCTTTTCTTGATCTGATGGATCAATGGGGATTTGGAAGTATCCTGAGAAACCATCAAGGAAACAATAGTACTCGTTCCCTGCTAATCTCTCAAGCATCTGGTCCATAAAGGGCAGCGGAAAGTGGTCTTTGCGGGTGGCGTCATTTAACTTACGATAGTCAATGCAAACAAGCCATCCGATAACCAACCGAGTTGGAATCAACTCATTTTCCTCATTAGTGACAACAGTGATGCCACCCTTTTTTGGAACGCAATGAATGGGACTAACCCATGGACTGTCAGAGATAGGGTAAATCAATCCTGCATCAAGAAGTTTAAGAACCTCTTGTTTAATCACATCATGGATTTTTGGATTTACCCTTCTTTGATGTTGCACTGCAGGCTTGAAGTCATCCTCCATCAAGATTTCGTGTGTACAAAAATCTGGGTTAATACCCTTAATATCGGAGAGTTTCCAAGCAATTGCTTGCTTGTTTGACTTCAAGACCTTTATGAGAGCAATCTTCTCCTCAACACTTAAACCTTTAGCAATAATGATGGGTAATTTATCATCACCCTCCAAGAATGCGTATTCAAGATGAGGAGGTAAGTCCTTGAGTTCGACCTCAGGAAAATCATCAGTTTCCTCAACATATTTGATTTCCTGATTATGAAGTTGTACGGGAGGGAGTGGAGGAGAATTGTCTTGGTTTAGCAATCTCTCAAGGAGAAGAATATCTCCCTCCAGATCAATCTCAGTGTTATCAATTCCTGATGGAACTGAATCACTTTTGAGAAAAGCCTCGACCTCTTCCAAAAGAAAATCACTTCCCTCAAATGGAGTAAGAGAAGGGGAAGAGTCGGAAATGATAGGTTCAGATGATGGAGTGGCATCCCCACTCACAGAATTATGAGAATAACCAAGAAACTCTTGAGAATACTCCTCCGAAGCAATGTCTATGATATCTATTTGATTAACTGCTTCAGAATCATAATTGGAGGAGTACCTCGAGGTTTGATCGAGGTTAAATGTAACAGCTTCATTACCCACACGCAGAGTGATTTCTTGCTCAAATACATCGATAAGAGCACGGCCCGTTCTAAGGAAACCCCTCCCAACAATGAGAGGGACCCTTTGATCGGCATCGAAATCAACCACTACAAAGTCAGCGGGGAGATGAAATTCTCCTACCTTCATAAACACGTCCTCGGCAATGCTGAGAGGACGAGATATCGATCGGTCTGCAAGCTCTAAAGTCATGCAGGTAGGAGTAAGATCAGGAAGAGAAAGTTTCTTCCAAACTGAGTATGGCATTAGGTTGATACTTGCACCAAGATCGGCCAAGGCATAGCAATCAACCATTCCCGGAAATACACATGGTATTAGAAATTTTCCAGGATCTCCCAGCTTCTCGGGAAGCTTCTTTAAAAGAACTGCTGAGCAGTTCTCATTCAAGGGAGTCTTTGCCATTTCAAATAGTTTCTCCTTGTTGCTTAACAAGTGTTTGATTGTTGATGCAAATTTGGGCATCAGAATAATAGCATCCGCAAAGCTAATGTCAAAATGCAAATCTTGGAAGATTTGAAAGAATTTATCCATCTGGTGACTAGCTTTTTCATGGAGCTTTTGTTCACTCAAGCGTGAGGGGTAAGGAATAGAGGAGGTAGAAGGTTTGGACTGAGGTGTTTCAACTGGAATATCATTTGGTTCAAAAACAACTCTAGGTTTTGGTTTGGGTTTCGGGACAACATGAGGTGGGACGTCTTGGGTACCTCCCTTATGAGTAGGAAGTACTTCGTCCTTATTTACCTCGACGTTATTTTCCACTACCTTGGGAGAAGAAGAAGAAGGGGTAGTGGGAACAATAGGTCCATCATATGAAACTCCGCTCCTGGTCGTGATCGCCTTTGCATCGCCCCTCGGGTTTGCGATCGTATTGCTCGGAAGTTTTTCAGAGCCCGAGGGTTGTTCATTTAAAGATTTTTTGATTTCAGAAATCTGGCTGACCAACAACCTGTTTGTCTCTTCTTGAGTTTTCATGAACTGCTTTAACAACTCATCGGATGATGGTTGTGGAGCTGGGAGAATGGCTTGTGTTTGGTTAGGGAAATTTTGGACACGGTTATTTTGATTATAACCTTGTTGTGGCTGAAAATTCCCTTGATTTGGATTACCATTTCCCTGAAAATGATTTCCGGGGTTGAAATTGTTTCTGTTAAAGTTTCCTTGATTGTGGAAACCTTGATTCTGTCCAGGATGGAAATTCCCTTGGTTTTGATAACCTTGGTTCATTCGTGGTTGGTTTTGGTTTCTGTTTTGCAAATTTGGGTTTTGATTAAACCCGGGTGGTCCCATATGTGTGTTAGCACGGTAACTTGGTTCAATTTGAGAACGGTATTGATTACCCCCTGATTTGTAGTACCGGCTAAGGCATTGGCTTCAAAAGGACTACCATCAGTGGCAGTACAATTGTAGTAAGCATGTGGGCCACCACAAGTGACACAAACTTCCACTTTTTTTACTTCAGCATGTGAAGAGTTTTGCGTGAAAGTGACTTTTTTCTGGTTTGAGATAACCAAAGCTTGAATGGCGTCCGTGAGTTTATCTATCTTAGCATCGGTGCTAGAAGTACTCACGGACGATGAAGTAGAAGGACCAGCACTCACTTGGGAGTTATATGGTTTTGTGCATGTAGTGCGGACTTTGGACTTATTTTCAATGATTTCTAAAGCTTCTTTTGTGGTTTTGCTCAAAAAATTACCTCCCGCGGAGGCATTGAGAGAATCTTGGTCAGATTGACTCACACCATTATAAAACGTGTCAATTTGCATTAATTCAGTGAAACCATGATGAGGACATCGACGAAGCAATTCTTTGAAACGATCCCAAGCGTCACCAAACGATTCATCAAATCTTTGAGTAAATTTGATGATTTCATTTTTAAGACTTGTCGTTCTGGACGGGGGAAAAAATTCGTTTACAAATTTGGTAACTAAATCTTCCCATGATGTTATGGAACGAGGAGGTTGTTTTTCCAGCCAAATCCGGGCTGCTCCCTCAAGAGAAAATGGGAAAAGAAGAAGTTTGACTGCTTCGGAAGGGACGTTCTTGTATTTGATGGTTGAAGTAATTTTATTAAACCATCGAATATGAGCATGGGGATCATCCCTCTCAAAACCATAAAATTAGCTTGAAGTTACTAGATTTAGTAACCCGGTTTTGAGCTCAAAGTATTCAGCCACAATGGCTGGGACAACAATAGCGTCTCCGTAACCCTCAATGGGTGCTTGGAGAAGCTCATTCATCGGACAGTCTTCTGCCATGATAACTTTCTTAGGTGAAACAACACGTTCCTCAGATACGGCTGTTGGGGCAGAATGTCTACGGCGTCTTCGAGGAATTCTGACAAGCTCACGTAAAGGGCTTGTTGACCTAGAAGAACGAGTGCGCATGCACTAGAGACGACTCTAAGAATCCTTAGAGTGACGGGAAATTACAAATAGAAAATAAAATATGAACAAAAAGATGATATATAACAAAGTGTGAAAATTCAAACTCACATATATTTCAAAAAGTCGTAATACGCAGCACACCTCCCCTGCAGCGGCGCCAAATTTTGATTGGTCTGAAACAGTCAGATAATATTAACCAAGTTATGGTCAACAAGTCAGACAGCTTAGACCAATACTCCGGTGAGTTTAGTGTTTCCCCGGATCGTTAAATCCCAACGAGATGTGAAATCTGAAATAAAACGACTTTGAGATCAGGTGAATTGAACAGGAAAAGGGTTTAAGTGATTGTACTACTGAAATATAAAAGTGAATAGCTTTAATAAGCTATATCAACTAATACGTGAAATCAGATACGTACAAGTGAAAAATGGACTGAAAAACGTGAACGTTTATTAATTAAACGTAAACAAAAACAAATTTAACTTATAGTAGGATTTTACAAGCCTTAGGGGCTTAAATGCAAATTAAATAAATTTAAAATATTTATTTTATAATTAAAAACTATTTAATTAATTATTTTATTTAATAACTATTTATTAATTATTTAATAATTAACTAATAATTAGGAAAATGAGAAATAAGTCTAGAAAATTAAAATTAAAATTTCTAAAAATATAAAATATTATAAAACTTATTTTAAAATTAAAATTATATTTTTCACACTATTTATCTATTTATTTTTAATTAGTTATTATTTAATTATTATTTAACTAATTATATTGATTAACTTATTTATAATTACTAAAAAGACTTAGATAATTATGAAAATTTTTATATATCTAATTAACCATCATAGGAATCCTAAAAAATTATAAAAATTCTATTTTATGTATTTTTAATATAATTTACTAATTATTATTCTATTTATTAATTATTTATCAATTAAACTAATTATATTATTAAAAATAGAAAATGAACAATATAAATTCTAGAAAAATTTATAAAATTACTTTACCTTATATAAAAGCTCTAAAAATTATAAAAACTATGTGGTACTTTATAAAATATAATTATGCTATTTAATTCTTATTTATTAATTAATTATTAATTTAACTAATATTAATTCTAAATAACACTAGATGACAAAAGAAAAATCTGGAAAAATTTATAAAATTACTTTAATATATAAGAGATTTAATAAAAATATAAAATAGCAGAAGTGCTTATAAATAAGCTAAAAAGAAAATTAAATAGATAATTTCTATTAAATAGAAGCTATCACTATAATTAAGTTTGTTTTTTTTCTTGTTTTTCTTTTATAAAACTAATAAAATACTTAAAATAAGATACTTTAATAAAGGGAAATAATTTATAAACACAAAATAAGCACTATGAGTGCTTATTACTCAAAACAGTTGACTTTTATTGACTTTGCTAAGAAATAAGCTCAACTGAGCTTGTGTGGGGTCCACTGGCTATATTTTAGTATCTCTGACTTATGTGAACTAGTTTGAGTAAGTTTCAATCAAATAAGCAGATTCAATAAGCCTTAAATAACAAATAAGCACTTGCTTATTTCAATTCTGAGACAGAATTGGGACAAAGTTCCAAGCTGATTTCAGGTGGGGCCCAGTGGTCAAATGGTCAGACCAAGGGTCAAGGGTTCAAGCCTGGTAGGAGGGGGGTTGGGAGAACCAAATTGTAAGGTGTGGGACCCACTGAGTGATCCACAAAACACCACCAAAGTTGGTGTTGTGGCTTAGGTCTGCTGAGACAGAGCACACACTTGCCCTGCAAGTGTGTTTGAGGCTGTGTAGATTGGACAAGAAAATTCACAAAAATATGGAAATAGTGAAAATCTCAAGTTCTATTAGTAGAGTATACACACAATAATTTTCAGATCCTAAATCCTATTACAAAAATCATGAAAATTCTTGACATTTTTGTAAAAATCTGAAGCATACACTTTTGACTTTTTTAGATAACCTTGAACTTTGACTTTAATGAAGTTTGATTGGATCTAATGGACTGAAATGGTTGTAATAATCTATATTATGACTAAAATAAGATGGATAAACAACTTTTGAGTCAAAATGGGTAAGTTTGAAACCCATAAAACACAACAGTTAACTGTTGTGTATGTTTGGGGTTGATTTTGACTTTGAGCTTATTGTGGACTTGTTTTCTAGGTTACACTTACTTGATTTAGCCTAAGTAAGACTGTTTAGACCACAAGCAACAACTGAAAACCCTATTTAGCCCTTGAACTCAGTTAATCCAAACACTCCCTATAAAACTGAAAATGATTATTTCCAAAGATTTATACTAATTTAAACCATGAAACTGATTTTAAACTTCATAATATCATATAATAAGACTAAATGATCATAAATCAACAGTAATACAAGCATGAAACTCAGAGATGACAATTGTACCACTTGACTGTGAGATTTAAGAAAATAAATAACAAGCTATTTCACTAAACAACCTATCAATCTTAAACCATAACTACACTTAAATACATTAATTAAACATAAGAAACACAGAAAATGACAATGATAATCAAGATTTATATAAAATAAGCTTTAAATGAGTATGAAGCTTACAAGGTGTGACTGTGAGAACCAAACCAAGAACCAAGAACCCTTAGGTGACTCCCATGAGTCTATAAACCATAATCCAAAGCTTCTTGTGTTTCCAGATCACCTCTCAATTCAGAATTCAACCCAAAAATTGCACAGTTGACTTTAGTTGACTAATTTTGTGTTTATGAAATTTTTTAAGCTACACTTAATTGTAAGTTACTAAAAGCTTTTGTAAGCTTTATAGGAGTTTATATGAGCTTATTTAAGTCTGTAATCATCAACTAATAACAACAATAAAGCAGAATGATATTTTGGAAAATCAAGAATTGCATAAACTGATATTGAGATTTTCAATGAAATTGAGTACTTGAAACAGCTTAATTATATTATTAAAACACTTGACAAATTAACTTGGATCTTAATACAACACTGGAAATACAAAGATTAAAAAGTCGACATACATTATTTAAAATTAAAACTAGATATCTCTCTCTTCTGCTTTCCCTTCTTTCTTTATAGCATAATTGAACTCCCCATGTGTCTCTGAACCTTTCCCATCAATAAAACTCACCATTGGATGGGTCAAATTAATCTTGTCCGTTTAAATTACTTTTGGCGCCAAAGTCTCCTAGGTTGCTTGCAGCCTGATATAGTTCAATTAAAGAACTTTGGATTGTAGTAGGGACTTAGGGAACAAGTTTGAGATAAGTTGGAGTGGTATTGGTGAAAACAGAGGTAGTGAACTAGTTTGGAGGGAAAAACTGTGAAAACAGCATTTAATGGAGCAGGGTTAGGTGTAGGGTGGTGGAAGGGAGTTGGTGGTGAGCTGTATTGGTGGTGAGGTGGAGGTGGACAGGTGGTGAAACCACCTGGTTTTGGTTTGCAGTGAGGAAGGAGAGGGGTGAACAGTGATGATGGTTTTGGGAGGGATGAGGGTCAAACGGGGGTCAACGCCCGTTTTTATTAAAAGGGGTGGACTGGGCTTGTAACTTTGGGCCTTGGGAATAGGTGGGTGGGCTGGTTGTATTAGTTTGGATTGGTTTTGGGTATATAATAAAACATAGGGTCCGGTTGGTATTAGTAATTACACAAGGACCAATTTTGTAATTTCGTGAAAGTTGAGGGGCTGTTGTGTAATTTTACAAAGTTTATCATAAGGGACCATACATGCCATACTTGAATACCCCAAGGACCATGAATGTATATTTTTCATTTTAATATTTCCGGGGACCTTTTATGCCAATTCCACAAACTCCAGGGACCAAACCTGTAATTTTCTGATTTTTGAAGGGTTTATTTTGTAACTTCTCAAATGTTATCATAAGGACCAATTTTGTCAATTTAGAATAGTATAAGGTTTATTTTTATTATTTTCTTATTTTTAAAACCTTAGGGACTAATTTTGACACTTTTCAAACTTGAGGGACCAAAGTTGCCATTTTACAATTTTTAAACTTTAAAGGACTTTTCTTGACAACTTATGAATCCCAAAGGACCTTTGATGATATTTTGCATGTTTTGATTTACCAGGGACTAGTTTTGCCAATTTTCCAAAGTTCAGGAACTGAAACTGTAAATTATGTAAAATGTTTTGTTTTTCATCAGTTTTTCAATCCTTTTGCATAAAAACACAATCCAGGGATATTTTATGTATTTTAAGGCATTCCTGTGTGTTTTTATATGTTTTTGCAGTTTAAATGTAACAGAAATGATGAGTATTTACACACTCATCAGTCCACTACGAGCTTGACATGAGTAATCATCTTCACTTACACCTTGCTTGTTGTTTTAATAAATTGACAATTAACTACCGGATCATTGTCTTCGTCAACATCCATTTCATTCCATGATACGCAAGCAAGTTCATCAAAACACACGTACTCATCTTCACTTGTACCTTCATTAAAAACATTTAAACTAGTAGCACATGTATTAACTTCTACTAAGTGTCTATCAATTAGTTTTTCTAAAACTTCTAATTCATATGTAAGATCAAATTGATCATCTTTTACTTGACATATTCTTTGATGAAAGTTTAACATATTTTTCCAAATATCATTAGCCATTTGACAAAAATACATTCTTTCATATTTGGTACTAAAGCTTTATAAATCATTGTTTTAGCTTTAGTATTTTTATCAAGTTTAAGATAGTTATCTTGGTTTTCTAAAACTTGTTTTCTTTGGTTTGAAATCACCAAAAGAATTAGTATGCCAAAGATCTTGATCAATTGGTTTTACATAGTTTTCAAAATTACTTTTCCACTTAAGTAAGTTTTCTTTTTCAAATAGCGGTGGGTTTTGAATAGGTTGCCCTTCTTTGAGATTTTCAAAATCCATGGATCGATCCAAGTTTTAAAATACATTCTATTTTAAAGATCTTGAGTAACGTAGCTCCTGATGCCAATTGTGGAAAACTAGAAGAGGGGTTGAATAGTTTACCGCTTTTTTTATTCTTATTTAGCTTAAATATCTTAAAAAACATTTACGTTTGCTTAAAGATATAAGTACAATATTATACGTTTGATTCTTTGAAAAGCTTTTCATGTGAATAAAAATTCTAACTTTACTAGTTTCAAACTTTGAAAAGCTTTGCTTGTGATGATCCTTTACTTTTAGTTCTTTGAAAACCTTTACTTTTGTTTGAAGATATAAACACATCTTTACTTGTTTAGTTCTTTGAGAACCTTTATAAGTAACTAGCTATGTCAACAAAAGAACAACATGTAATAAGCAAAGATAAGGAAAGAAACGATCAAACCACAACACGATTGTTTATCGTGGTTCGGCTACAAGGACTCTTTTTCCTTGCCCTACATCCACGCCCCGAGTTTCCAACTCGAGAGTTATAAGCACTAATCAACAAGCTCCTTTCACCGGCGGAGAAAACCTTTACAACGTCGCTTACACTTTTACCGACACTAAGCTAGATGTCGAGTTCTTTTACAAGGGTACAACCACTCCCGTTCGTCGCTTACACTTTTACCGACACTAAGCTAGATGTCGAGTTCTTTACCAAGGGTACAACCACTCCCGTTAGTTCTTTTACAAGGGTACAACAACTCCCGACACACTATGTATTTTGAGGCCTAAAATACTAACCGATCACTTCTATACAAGATACACATGAAGTATAAACTACCAAAGTCTATACACACCAAAGCTAACAAGTCTTGCAACTTTGAGTTGAAACTTGTAACTTCTTAGATGAATATGTGAACTCCTTTGCTACATAAGAGAATCACACAAGTTAGTAGCTACTGAGTATATTGAGAGAATATATGTAAAATATGACTCTTAGTGATGAGGGATTTCTTGCAAGTCCTTTGGTATTTATACCAAAGGAAGTCAGCAGTCTGGCGGACATGGCGGTACCCTCAGAAGGGGTCCGCCCGTGTTCCTCCAGGGGTCCGCCAGAACTGTTCAACCAAACTTACAATAAATCACTCCAAAACAAACAATGTCACATCTACTAAATACTAGTCAACATGCATTGCACAAAACATGGAATACTTCTAAAGTGTGTAAGAACTTTATGGATAGTCAAACACATAAACTTACCATAAATGCACATTGATGAGATGTGACACTTTCTTATTAAAGAAATACTTTCTTATTAAGGAAATAAAAACAATGTTAAGTTTAAAAATAAATGTAAAGACTAGTTATACAAGACTTAAACTAAAATGATGTTTTACTACAATCTAAAGTTTGTACTTTGTCATTAACAAAACTTAGCAAAGATCGTTAAAATATAAATAACGTTTTTAGGCGATATTTGTATTAACAGTACATATAGTTTTGAAAACTGGACCGGACCAACGGGTTCAACCGGGAACCGGTGTCGCCAACGGTTCGTCTAACTAATAAAAGCCATATGAAAACATATATTTCAAAATGAAACTATTAATACACATCGAAAACCGGGTTGACCTTGGACGCTTCAAACCCGGCAGGTTGACCCGGTTTAATTTGACCCGTTTTCGACCCAACCCGTCGGGTTCACTCGATTTAAATCGACCCATTTTTCATCCAGAACGGGTCGAACCGGGCTTCAAAACATTATGTTTAATCTCTAAATCTTCAAACTTTTATTATTTTTCGTTTATAACCCATAAACTTTTTTTTATCTCTAAACGATCTGTCGCTATAAAATCCCGTTGCTATGCACGGGTACTCGTCTAGTTTTTTATAATACATTTATCTCTCTTACATTAAATCTAAATCCTAATCCAAATTTAAATACAAATTCAAATCCTAAGACTAAACCCACCTATAAACCAAACGGGCCCTAAATATATTAATGACACCACCATGTATTAATTCCACCATGACTTTTCTTACGTCCATCGTATCTTCCCAACAAATAATTAAATTCATCGTTTGCTCTTGAGTCATTGGAGGAGTGGTCGAGGAGGAACTAGTACGAGTATTACTAGTCGACCACAAAGAACTATTATCAGTCATGATGAATAGTAGGGTTAGTGATATTAACGTAAATAGTAGTGCTTTGTAGGGCTAGGGTTTAGGTAATAGTATGGAGCACAGCAACTGGAAAACTCACCAAACAAGGAAGCAACTTAAATCCAATAATTGATTTTTAACCAACCACCGGGTATAAACAGGAGAATGGCACGAATCAAACACCTTTCGGAGTATTATTCAACAAGATCTATAAGAACATAAATAGGAGAAAGTGTATAACGAAGATGATGTTAGGAGGAAGCCCCTCCGGACCGCCAGCCAAAACCGACGGCCAGAGAATGAGCGGTTTTGGGAAGAAGCGGTTGTGTTTTAGGGTGTAGTTTAGGAAAGAATCGTGGTTAAATGGCCTGATACCATGTAAGTATTAAGAGATAATGATGATTTGATTGATTCAATACACAAATACATGATACGAATAAATATGTTACTACATACTCTTCTAGACATAGGCTTTGAGCCCGTAACACAAATACAAGACATATCAAGACATATACGGGCTAACAATAACTTACTTCACAACTTTTTTATCCACTAACGTTGTAAAATTTTGAAAAACTTTTTATTTTTTATTTATGTTTACTCTTCTCACGAATATTTATTACACACAACATACCAAAAATATTACGTAGTACTATTAAAAGTATAACTTACGAATGAAATAAATCTTAGAAAGTGAACTTCAGGTACATAAATTTAAAGCTTAAGTTTGTTAGTTTAACAAAAGTACGAGGGGTATAACTACAAAATAAACCATCTTTTCACGGGATAGCCGTGAGTAGCGTTCACGAGAAGAGTCGGGCAGGGGACACGGCTCGCACGCCATGGCTTCTCCAATCTCCATCACAAGTTTCCTCCTTTATTATTAAAATCTTTTTTTATTTTATCGCTCAAAAAAATACAAAATAAATAATTAAATATTGATAGTCATGTGTACGGTATAACTGGTTCAAGCAAATAATAAAAATACCAGTCAAGTCGACATAGAAAAAACAAAACGTAGTTCGATTCAACTAGTCTGATGAAAATTTGCAACACGAGAAAAACGTTGTTTAGCTTTCAAGAATATGTGACATTAGATCAAATAAGTTTTGTGCAATAAAAAGAGTATAAAATCTATAAAGTTAAAAATAATGATCGCCCTATTTATCGTCACTAATGCACCAAAGCTTCAAAATAAACCTTCTAAAACGATGACCATTGCTTTATTGTTGTTGTTGTTGTTAGGGTTTTATTAAAAACAACTCTTGGGGTGTTATATAAGACTTGCATAATTAAAAACATTTTCATGTATGAACTAATCATTTCTATAAATACATGATTTAAACACATATAATTAAGGTAAGTGAGTTTCAATAAGGTATATATCAATATCAAGTAAGTTCATACATGAAAATGTTTTTAATTATGCAAGTCTTATACAACACACTAAGGGTTGTTGTTAACAAAACCCTATTATTATTAAGGATTAACAGGTTTTAAATAGGCCACATTTATGTCAAAAGTTTTCAGATGCTTCAGGTTCAAGCTAACTTTCACTAGCTGAAGTTAAAGTGCAACGCAAATTTCAACTGGTTCATGTTCAAGAAAATTCGAAAGGTTAAAATTGATTGCTTAATAGATCAATATTAAGGCACGTTTAATTTAGTTTCAAGCATGTTTTTGTAATTTTGTTCAAGAAGTGCATAAAACTATGGCCTGACTGGATCCAGGAAAGCCCATGCTAAAATGTCCCTAAAGAAAGTCCAGCCCAGGAAAATAGCATAGCTGAAATTTTAGGTCCATGTATTGTTTATATCTCGCAATCTTTATTTATGGGGATTGATTTGCATAGCAAATTTTTTGATAAAAACATCATTTTATATAAGTTGTATAGCACACCGTACAATATTGTAATGCACAAGGTGTGGTGAAAGCATAAAAAAATATGGTGTGCAAATCAACCCCTTTATTTATCTTCTTCTATAAATTGGGTGACCAGACTCCAGGTCATCAGGTGTACAATTTTTTTGGCGAGTATAAAGGAAACAAAATAAATTAAATATTCACTAAAACTTTTTTAACATATTAGTGGATTAAATAAACAAGACGTGGATTTTATGTGACACTTTCCGGGACCATATTCATGTTAGAGAAATCAGAATTTTTTAACAAAAATTTACACTAAATGACAAACATCCGACGGGTTCCCGTGAACCTCGGGAACCACCGTTGCCCGTTTTTGAGCATGTTCATATGCTCATGTAGTCGATAGATACCTCATATACATGGTCAACCTTCTGTGTTAAGTTAAGGTAATGAAAACATATTAGTATCTCTATATTCTCAAATTAGCATTTGGTTTTGATGTATACCGTGCTTCTTGTCAGATATATAAATTGACATTTAGAGAAAAGTTGTAGATACAATATTTGCTAAAGATCCAATATTTGCTAAACATCTAATAAACCAATCACAGTTCATCAATTTTTTATCAAAACAAAAAAATAAATTTCACACTTTTTTTTTTAAAATTAAATATCTCGCAAACCGTTAACTGTTACGAAAACCGAATCATACCATCGTGACGAGAATTATGTAAGAGGTTTGAGATATAAATGTGTTTTGTATATTGATTGATCCCTCGAACATAGAAGTATACATGATATAAATACTAAGGACATCCACTATGATGATTTATGAAAATGTTTATAAAATTATGAAGAGGTTTAAAAACTTGTAAACCATAGTGAACATCCATTTCAAGCTTATGTGGCATAAAGAGATCTAGAATATTGAACATTTTCATAATTTAATGCATTTGAATTATTTGAGATGTTTATAAAAGTTGAAAAGGTTTGTACATAATGGGGATAGGTTTATAAAATGAAAAGGTTTATAAATTAATGTTATAGCGCATTGTAAACCTTTAGAAAGGTTTACCATAGTATATGCTCAAACTATCCATCATCTATTTAGGGTAAATTATAATCACCCTTAAAGTCTAGCTAATCAATATTAATACTAATTGCCAACTCATTGGACTTATCCCTTTACACGACATATATAGCTAACACTTCCTCATAGTTCGAGCGGCGAAATCGCGAAAGCTCGGACTGAAGTAGTGAACTAGAAGAAAAAAAAACATTAACATAATAAAAAACATAACTTTAGTCGGCTCGCAACAAAACCGTACCAACGGTCAACTATAGTCGACTAGTACCAACGGTCGGCTAAGTCGACTAGTAACATAACCGTACCAACGGTCGACTTTAGGGACTGATACCAACGGTTAACTTTAGTCGACTGGTAATAAAGCCGTACGAATAATCAACTAATTGACAAACAATAAACTCGTGCATTAACATCAAAAGAAAAGATGATAAAACGAAGTTGTTATAAAACTTCAACCCACAAAGAACCTTTGAATCAAACGGGGCGTGTTTTTCCCTAGAAAAACATAAAGGTCACAGATTTCGAAGAAGTTGTTGTTTATTTTGGTTAAGGATTAAAGGGAGCCCTCCGAACCTCCGACGTGTAAGAAGTTTGAGATATGATGTCTTTTGTATATTGATTGATCCCTCGAACATACAAGTATACATGGTATAAATACTAACTATCCATCATCTATTTAGGGTAAATTATAATCACCCTTAAAGTCTAGCTAATCAACATTGATACTAATTGCCAACTCATTGGGCTTATCCATTTACACGACATATATGGCTAACAAATTAAATCATCTTTTATAGACGGGCACTTCGATATACTTTCGATTAACTTTTTTTTTTTTACTTTTTTTCAGTTACGTCTGAAAAAATCACATGTGATTTGTATTATAAATCATATGTGATTTCATGTGAATTCACATCACAAATCACATGTGATTTATGATACAAATCACATGCGATTTTTTCAGATGTAACTAAAAAAACGAAAAAAAAAAATTAAATGTATATCAAAGTACACGTCTATTGAAAGATAAAAAAAAAAAAAAAAAAAAAAAAAATACTCGTCACGATAGTGTATTTTTTTTCCACTTAATGATTTACCGTTTGTAAGATGTTTTATTTTAAAAAAATATGTGAAAAGTGAGTTTTTATTTTTATTTTATTTATTTATTTATTTTTAATGAAAAAATGAGTGATTATGATTCGTTGCAAGATGTTTTATTTTTAAAAAATATGTGAAAAGTGAGTTTTTATTTTTATTTTATTTTATTTATTTATTTTTTAATGAAAAAATGTGTAATTATAATTTGTTCATTAAATCTTTAGATAATTTTGGTTTTATAGTGACCCATGCCATTTATAAGACATGACAATCAATTCTTATGCCATGCGTACTTTGCTTTTTGAAAGTACATATGTTTATTTTTCTGAGTTGAGATCCATGAAGATCCCCTCCTTGCCATAGATCTAATCAACAAATCATAACCATACAATCTAATTTGATCCAATGGCTTAGATTACATATAATATTTACACTAGAGGGGCAAAAAAGGCAATTACTTAATTAAAAAAAAAATCATTTACATCCTTCTTAAAAAAAAACACACACACACACACCGGTGTGTTTTTTACTCTCTTCTCCGATGCTTTCCCCACCTCCACCTCCACCTCCACCTCCACCGTCCACCTCCAACCGTCCACCACCTCCACCGTCATCTCCAACCGTCATCTCCAACCGTTCACCACCTCCAACCGTCATCTCCAACCCTTCAGCAACTCCCAAATCGTCATCCCCAGTAGAAAACCTACCCAATCTTCATCCCCAACCGTCGCCATACACAACCGTCGTCATCCCCAACCGTCGTCATCCCCAACAGTCGTCATTCACAACCGTCGAATCATATATGGAAGAAGGTACGGTGGATGCTGATGTGGAAGAAGCTATGGTGGATGCTGATGTGGATGAAGGTATGAATATATATATATATATATATATATATATATATATATATATATATATATATATATATATATATATATATATATATATATATAGATATAGAATCAGACATCAGTTTTCAATCTCTTAATGACATCTATTTATCAACATCATTCTTAAGAACATCTTCTTTATGAACATCTTTTCCTGGATCACGAGCAGCCCTGTTCCTGATTGCCTTCACAATAATCGAGATCCTTGTTTGTTCATCTATATCTGACTGGAACCTGAAAGCCAAATCATACATCTTTTGCGAATGCAAATTCAACTTATGCAAGAGAATCTTGGTGGCAATTTTGAACCTCATTCGCCTCAACAACGACACTTGCTTCTCCGATTCTTTACACAAACCAACATCCCATTTTGCTGCAATTTCACCAAAATAGGACTCCATATGGATCATTGCAAAAACTCCACAGTCAGAATGGTTGTTTTTAGTCTTCCATTTCGGCTGAAGAACCCGTGGTCTAACATTTACAACGTCATGAGTTTTTGGATGTCGGTGTAGCAGCAGAAACCTGGAAAAAAAGTCCTTCTACAAAAAAGAAAAACAAAAAATACGTTTATCAATTATACTATGATTCTCCAGAATCATATATGATTCACACATAATCATATATGATTCACACATAATCATATATGGACTTATGAACTGGAGCTATAGGGACAGATCTGATGACAGGGGGTAACAACAGTCCTAGAACGAGAGCTTCAAACAAGCTAGAAAGCAACAATAATAATCAGCTTAAATGATCATATGTAAACAATAATAAGAGCTTTAACACATATTATAACTACTTGAAAATATTGAAAACAGTAAGAGTAAAATTGAAAGCTTAAATTTTATAAAAACTTGAGTTGAATACAATTCAATTGAAAACTGAAAGATGAGATTACAATAAGCTAAAGCTATAGAAATTACACTAAAAACTACTAAACTACCACTAATTTATACCTACTCCTAATCCTACTGCTAAATAATCAGTAGTAGAAACAAAAAATAATCAGAAAATAATATATCATTTTAGAAAATCATAAGCATAATCATAAGAACATTATTAATGAGCTCTGTCTAATAAAATACTTACCAGAATATCGCACGCACCCTTGTACTTTGAGGCATACGTCTGTGGAGAATTATCAAGGATGATCATTGTTAAAACAGGCTTCTTAATGTTAAAAACAACAACGTAAAAATGATTGGAGACTTGAATTGGGAAGATCGCCTATAAAAAACAAAAAAAAGGAAACTTAAAAAACCAATTAAGACTTTCAAAAATTATATATGTAAATGAAATGAGAAATTACCAATTCAATTTCTGCAAGAAACTTAGGGACATTGACATTTTTAAAATGAGCCGTAATCTCCGTTAAAAATACATCCCACTGCTCATTTTTACCAATAGTACCTTCCACCATAGCATCTGTCTGTATTAAACAACAAGTGTAAAAATAAATACACTTGATAATAAAAGTAAACATATTATGCATAAAAATTAAAACACTTACAATGCAACCAGTTGGAAAAAAATGCCTTTTGGGTGCTGGATCCTTTTTAACAGATTCTTCATAATTCAATATAGCTCCCCAACAGTCAACGACATTGTTATCTATCCACAAACCTGGTGCCAATGTCTCCATATTCACTCTTACAGCTGATACCTCATGATCACCAAAACGAGTTTGAAAAACTGTTTCCCTAAATAAAATTAGAAAAACAAAAAAGTGAATTAGAACTTTTAAATTACATATTATATGATTATATGTGAATCATATATGATTCTGAGTGAATCATGTATGATTCTGAGTGAATCATGTATGATTCTGAGTGAATAATGTATGATTCTGAGTGAATCATGTATGATTCTGAGTGAATCATGTATGATTCTGAGTGAATCATGTATGATTCTGATTGAATCATATATGATTCTGAGTGAATCATGTAGGATTGACTTTTTATTTTGCACAAGAACTTTGACCAATCTCAATTTTGATAGCTCAGATCTTACCCTAAGTGTTTATTTAACTGGTTTAAGAACTACAAACATAAACACAATAACATAATCCACTGACTGAGTAGAATAGTATGATCAGTTAACAACTAAGGAAGAAAGAAATTGTTATTTGATGCAATTTTGACTTTAGATGTAGTAACCTAAGCTTGTTTTATCCTAAGCTTATTTTATCCTACCTGTCCCTAAATGAGTCTAAGGTTGCAGAATACACCTAACACAAACAACTAGAACACACCATTCTCAATTAATCCAAACACCCTCTCAAATGGCAGGTACACTATGATTCTAAGAATTAAGCTCTCAATGCCTAAACTAATGATCAAGACATATCTATTAACTGTATTAAAGGCTTATTGAACACTAGAAACAATCAAATAACTATTAGAACACTATTATGTAGATATGCCTAATTATGGCAGGGGGAATTAAACAGTGAACTTACATCTTATCGCCCTGCATTGCAAACAAACTATTGCCCAACTCAAATTCAATCCTCTGAACCATAGCAATAACTTTTGTCGGCTTATTCTCATATGGAGATGAGAGGTAAGAAGATGGCTTAACAGTTCTTTTCTTTGGAGATGAACGAGTAACCACTCGTTCTGGAGTCTTAGGACAATCTGTGTTAAGTGGCTGTACAACCCGAGGCCAGTTTAGGAAATCATCCTGAATCAAAACAAATTTATAGTTAAATAAATTAATAAAAAGAAAAGTATTTAAAAAAACTGGCCGATACATACATCATAGTATGCATCGTAAATGCAGTCAATCACCTCTCCAATCCAGTCAATGTTATCTTCGAGCCATTGCGTAAAACTGTCTTGACTCAATATTGGTTCTTCTTCGTCACTCAACTCTCGCTCAATTTCAGCATCTTTCGTCGCACCATCATCTTTCTTAGCAGCAACATTCTCAGAAACCAAATTATCTACCCCAACATTCTCAGAAACCACCTTGTCTACCCCGACATCTTTCTTAGCAGCATCACCATCTTTCTTGCCACGATCATTGCTATCATCATCTTGTCGATCTTGTGGCTCAAAATGATCAATATGAAGATCTTCAAGAGCTACAGTTTCCTTGAAAAGAGCTCCATATTTGTTGTATAATTCAAGCACATCTTCGTCGTTTGGGAACTCCGTATTAGCATTTTTTAGAAGATTTTCAAGTTCAACCTTTTGACGAGATATGCTTGAAAGCTTCTCATTAATCATTCTGCAAAAATTCTGCAAAAAAAAAATAATAAAAATAAATAATAATAATAAATAAATAAATAAAATCATACATGATTCACACAGAATCATAAATGACTAGCGCAGCTGATTCACTCAGAATCATATATGATTCACTCAGAATCATACATGATTCACTCAGAATCATACATGATTCACTCAGAATCATATATGATTCACTCAGAATCATATATGATTCACTCAGAATCATACATGATTCAGTACAAACAAAAAATTAAAAAAATAGTATACAGAAAATAGTCGAACCTGTTTGTCGGTAGGAGGCACACGGGAACTACGAGCCTGGCTCACTTTGATACTACCACCAAAAAAACCTTCAGTACCTTGTACTTCAGATTCACTCCACTCCCCATGCAATTCCATTGTACCTATTTCCTCTCGTTCAATCTCAAGCTTCTGACGTTGATTCATCAAACTTGAGCTCCAGTTTCGGATAGCAGGACGGTAACGAATAATGGGCAAACCCTCAAATTTTGTGGAATCAAAATACAGGAGCTGTTAATAGGAAATAATACACAATGAGATCATAAAAAGTAATCACAAAATCTATAAACAAAAAAGGAAAAACTTACAATCAAGAAGCACAATGCGCCATTGTAGAAGCCTGAAGACGTTTTAGGTATTTCACTGTATTTAAGACAGTGGTAAATATAATCACACCAATCAATGTTTGGAATGATAATTTCTTCAGTAATACGCCTAACAACCGTCAAATCTATAAGCGCCTTCATTGTATGAGCTTTGGCCATAACATTGGCAAATAGAGTAAGGAAGTTGACTTTAAACATAAAGTCAACTTCCGTTGCAGTGATCAACTTTCCAGCAACATCACTAGCTCTGATTTCTTTATACTTCTTTGGATGAAATTGTTTAATCCACAGATTCACAAAAGGATCATCCAAAGATCTCTCGGGTAACTCAAAAAACTTTATTCCACCAAGAGGGACTCCTAAAATCTCATGGATTTTCTCAGGAGTCACGAGAATCTTCCCCTTCTCCAACACAAGCTCGTAAGTTTCTTTATTAAAATTTGCCACCACAAACCCAGCCATACGAGAAGGCACCGACTCTATATTAACACCGTCAAGTGAAGAAAACCCGATATCCTCCAAGAAAGATTTCATATCAACTCTTGCATCACGAATAGAAGAAAACAAACTCGCAGGTACTGTCCTAGAAAGGAGAGCCGGAAATTTTCTCAGATACTCTTCCTTCTTAATTTGTGCCTTTACTGCACGCTCCTGTGGTTTTGACTTAAGCTCCTTTGGTTCTGACTTAAGCTTCTTCGGCTTCAAAACTTTCTTAGGCTTCAAGACCTTCTCTTGTGCCTTTACTGCACGCTCCTTCGGCTTCAAAACATTCTCAGACTTCACTTCAACAATAGCCTTTTTCAAAGATTTCTTCTTAGGCTTTGAGACCTTTTCTTCTTCAACAAAAGAATCTGAGTCAGAAACACGCTTTCGTTTATTACTTGTTGCAACACGCTTCTGTTTTTTAGACCTCTTTTCTTTTGAATCGCTGTCAGAATCAGAAACGACTTTCTTAACATTTGTTTTCTTCACTACAACCTTTGATTTATAATTTGTTATTGCCTCCTCTTCACTTTCTTCACCTTCACTACTTTCATCATCACCTTCTTCACCCTCATCAGGCTCGTCCTCATCCTTAACATCTTCACCTTCTTCACCCTCATCAGACTCGTCCTCGTCCTTAACATCTTCACCTTCTTCACCCTCATCCTCAACATCTTCACTACTATCCTTAACATCTTCACCCTCACCAGACTCGTCCTTAGACTCACTTTCCTTATCGTCTTCAACCTCATCAGACTCGTCTTCTTCAACCTCATCAGACTCGTCCTTAGACTCCCTTTTCTTATCTTCTTCAACCTCTTCTTCAGACTCTTCTTCAGACGAATCCTTAGACTCACTTTTCTTATCAGACCTAAACCTAGTTGATTTTACAGGAGGAGGTTGAGTTTTTTGTTTTACAGGAGAAGGTTGAGGTTTAGGTTTGACAATTTTTAACTTTGGTTTATCAGAAGTCGTAGCCTTCTTAGATGATTCATTTGTTATCTTATCTTTACGCTTACGTGCATAAGTTTTTGATCGACCTGCATAAAAATTTTAAATGTTAATAACCATAAAATAATCTAATACAATCATATATGATTCTCATAGAATCATATATGATTCTCATAGAATCATATATGATTCTGACAAAATCATATATGATTCTATCAGAATCATATATGATTCTGATAGAATCATATATGATTTTGTCAGAATCATATATGACAAAAAACACTTATAAAGAAAATACATCATATACATCAATAAAATAAGCATTTGACAATAAGCAGTTGATAAAACACAAATACAAACTCAAACAACTACTTATCAGAAAACAGCCCTAACTGTACAAGTCAGAAAACAGGTCCAAACAACTACTTATCAAATCCAATAAGTTGCACATAATAAGCTCTAAGCTACAATATTTTGGGGGCAAATCACACTCTAAACTACTGAGAACACAATTCAGCTAAAATCCTACTCAGTTTTAACCATAAATTTCCCTAAAAAGATGTAAGTTCAGCAGCCTGTTGGCTGCATGAAATCAGAATATGATTCACTCATAATAGCAGTGTCAGAACATCTCATTTACTTGTATATGCAAATCGATATGCCACACAAACGATAAGCTAATTGCATACAATTCAGAACATATCATATATCAGTGTGCAACATATACTATTTCTAAACAGCTTGAAACTACAGAAGCTCTAAAACATCTCATTAATTAGTATGTACACACTTCGATACCTAACACAAAGACGCAACTAAACTGCAAGTTATACAATATCACAGAAATTCTTCATCTACAAAACATATCGTTCATTTGTATGTGCTTATCCGTTAAATGACACGAACGCCTAACTTAACTGCATATAACTAAGTATATATAGGAAAAACCATCACAAACGGCCTAGTGGTAAGGCACTTAACTTCATAGGTACATGGTTCAAAATTTCCTAAGGAAAGTGACTAGCTCAGAATCATATATGATTCACTCAGAATCATACATGATTCACTCAGAATCATATATGATTCACTCAGAATCATATATGATTCACTCAAAATCTATTACTACTCTTATGCAACATATGTGAAATACCAAATCAGCAACCAAACAAATTTTCTACTTAATATCTTGTTAAGCCAAACACCCCTTATTCTAACTACTAAAACTAAAAATTGAATCAAACAACTACAGGCTACCAAACAGATGATCAAAACAGTTACACTAACAGCGATAGAAGCTAAATAAACAATAAAATATAACAATTAACAATCAGAACTCACAATCTCAATTCAAACGTTACAGCTGAGATGCAATATTTATCACTATAGCTGAGATGCAATATTTATCACAAGTTTCAACCTCTTTAGCTGAAATAACACTAAAAACTTCTAACGTGTCTGGATACTTGCAGCTTTATACATCTCTCAGCTGTATAAATTCAAGAAACTTGTACGCCTAATATTAAAAGTATTTCTACTCAAATGCACACTTCTCACGTGTATGCTAGTCCCTATCTAATTACATCTCAGCAAGTCACTCAACACCGACAGTCAATCAACACTCAAAGCACTTGCAGCACACAACAATCACTCAACACACGACAGTCAATCAACACTCAACGCAACAATAACAAAAACAAAAACTCTACAAACCTAATATAATCTAATCAAAAACTCAACACTCAACTCAACACTCAACACGACAGTCACACATATCGATCAATTAACAACAGCAACAATATCATCAACAAACCTAAAAATCTACAAACCTAATCTAATCAGCATCAGATTCAGAATTAGGTCAAAATAGCTTAATATTACAATAATATCATCAACAATAGATAAAAATCTACAAAATAATACAAAATTAGCATCAGATTCAGCATCAGATTCAAAATTAGGTCAAAATAGCTTAATAATACAATAAAATCATCAGCAATAGATAAAAATCTACAAAATAAGAAACAAAATAAGCAAAAAAATAAACAAAACGTAAATAATAAACAAAATAAGCAATTTTACCCATCGATTCAGTAACTGACTTCATTAATTCAACAACTAAGACGTTTAACGGCGGTTTAACGGCGGCAGTTAACGGTGGCGACGGCGGCTAACGGTTATTGAGAGAGATTAAGATTGAAATGGGAGGGTTTGAATGGGGTGGGTGAGAGACGAGCAATATAACCGTTTGTGATTTATGAAAAAGGGAGGGTTTGAGTAGCGTATATACTAATAAGTGAATTGTCACTTTTGCCCTTTTGGTTATTACTTAAAAAAAAAAAAAAAAAAAAAAAAAAACAAAATAATCTAACGGTTGGGAGGAATAGAAATGGATGGACGAGATGAATGGATGGGATCTTTGGTAAATATTAGATCTACATGGAACTTTTAGCTTATTTTCCTTAGTTTGGATAAGACATTTGTTTTCAACTTTTAGTTGATGCTCAAAGAAACCGATTTTCGATTGTGAAATTTTTATGACCTTATTAATGTGACCTTCGTGACGACTCCCAACTTGTTTTCCGTTAGAATTAGACACGCATAAACTATGTTTCACTGTGATTTTACTATATCCAAGTAAACTGTGTTTCATTGTGATAATCAAGAAAAATAAATAAATGTATATAGCAAGCCACTAAAGTATGGCCAAACATGGATTAGTCTTCAGTCTTTCACACATAAGTTTTCTGAGACAAACCAAAAGAGTCGCCGAATTACGATCAAACAAGAAATATAATTAAACTACGAATAATAAGAAGGAACTATAACCACAATTTTTTGATGCACTCACAAAAATATATGTATCTCACTATCTCCACATTATTTCTCATTTTATTTGAAATACGAGTTATTTATTTATTTTTATATTTTTTTTCACGCTTCTCATTTCAATAATATTTTTCATTATATTTTCCAAAAGACTTCTTTGATTTCTTAAAACATACTACCAACTTTGGCTTTAAATGAGTTAGTCTCGTCTCATTTATTTATGTTTTTTTCTAAATTGAAATAGCGAACCCGTCCAGGTTTTGGTTTTCGATTCAATTAGTTGAACTGGCCGATTCGGTTCCTGATTCAACTGACTTGTTAGTGTAAGAGGGAATGATGTGTTTATTATTTGATGATTTGATACATACAATATACACAATATTTATAGAGTCTACCTCTAAACTATTTAGGGTAAATTACCAATCACCCTTAATTCTAGCTAATCAAGATCAAAAATTAATTTGCCAACTCAATGCATATCCATAGCACACGATTACAGCTAACACTCCCCCGCTGTCGCGCGGCGAAATTGTAACAATTCGCATTTTCAGGTTAACTTCTATTCCCGAAAATTTCACTATTCATTTTTACTATTCACTTTTACTATTCATTTTCCCGAAATTTGATTTTTGTTTCATGGCCTCGGGTGATAAATCATTTCCATGGCAAATTAAAAGTTTGACACTCATCAGATCATTTTCGTGAAAGTTATTAAGGAATTACACGTTTTAGGGTAAAACGTCATTCAAAAATTCTACGCACAACGAAACTCGACTGCGATAAGTGACCCCGCATCAGAAAAATGTTTAGTACTCTCATGATTAATTAGAGAATTAATCATGACTAAGAAAAATATGACCAAATAAACCTCGGCCGTGAAAAACAGGAATTCTCGTTTTTAAGCACTTTTACTTAGACGTAACCTTAGCCTATACCTGCACCGTGTTTCTAAGACAATTTGAGTTTTCACATTTTTGGAATAAGTCAACATATTTTTCCCTCCTCCTTTGACCAAAAATCATTCATTGATTTTATAAATTATTCCTTGATTTTTAGGCTTACGGTTTTAAGTTTAAAGACATTAAATACCAACCGACACTAGACTGAGTCCAGCCTAGACATTATAAGTCATTAGTATCCTATTAGAAAAGTTACATTTTACTTTTCTCAATTTTACGCAACTTTCGTACGTTTTACGTATTACGCGTTTTAGACCCGTGTTTCCAGTTTTAGCAGGGTTTGAGCACCCCAATAGAACCTACCACTCATTTTATATTTTATTATGGAGTATATTGATAAGTTCTAGCATATTTACAAGTTTCATATTTTTAGGATACCCGGTTTTACGTTTCGTGACTTAACAACTTACGGTTAGCAATTTACGGGTCCAAAACTAGTCACATAAGTAGGATAATATCATCCAAGACCAAGTCACCCTTCCTTATCCATTGTGAACCGCCTCTAGGGGGGGGGATTCACTTGTGTGGCTTGATCTTGACCATTGATTCATTAGATGTACACATGTATACAACTTTGGCTCCAAGTTAAACTTGGTCACCAAGTTTAGGAAACTTACTAGTTACCTTCCTAACCTCCTCATTCATGCTATAAAAGCAAGCTCATGTCTTCCTTTCTTCATAATCCAAACGCCACACATAAATTCCTAGCACCATGAACCTTTGATCTTCAAACTACAAGTTACACTACAAAGTTCAAGGTCTTAGTATTTTTTACCTAGTTCTTAAGTTTGTTTGGTGATTCCATGGTTGAATTAGGAGCTACACAAGGTGATTAGGGGCTGAAGTTAATGGGTTTTCACAAGGTATATATCAAGGCTAGCAAGGGTTTTCAAGAGTTGTGGTGAAGGGTTTGCATGCATAGGTTTAGTGTCTTAGTTTCATACTTGACTTCCTTTCTTTAGAAAGCCAAAAGTTATAAGAAATCCTATTACACTTTCTTGCTCAATATCATTTTCATGCTTATTATGTTTCTTTCATGCTATATATGGTCTTTGTATTATGTTCATGATTTATAAAAACTAGTAAAACAAGTTATGGTATATATATGTTAACTTATGTTATTTAAACAAGTAAACTAGTGATTTTTATGAAGAACCACAACCAAAATAGTATAACTATGATATGAAACACTTACATACTATTAAAGAGGGTTTTGAAAGGAAAACATAGCAATTTGAATCACCTAAAACGAGTACACGAGTCAAAAGTTATGGCCATAAGAAGTTAGCGAAACCAAAACGCCGAAACTGCCAATACCCTGCTGTTTGCATTCTGACCTCTTTGAAAGTGGCCCTTCTGGTCCGATTCGTCAAAAAGTTAAAACACGAAAGTTGTCCGGAACGCCGTTTTCGTTCAGAAAAAAAGAAGCTCGAGCCCTGAAATCGCTTTCCGAGTGATATTTTTCTTCAAATTCTTAACAGCCCATTTTTAGACCAAAGTCACTATATAATAGTTATGTTTTACTAAGACTAAGAGGTATAATGACCTAAAGCCAAGACTACAACCATGGCTAAAGCCAAGGTTGAGTCTCAAGACCATGGTAACAATGACCAAGGTCACGGTAAAGCCACGGCTAAAGACCATATAACCTTTAAAGATCAAAAACTTATATATATATGTTATCAAATACTACAATAGTAGGGAGCCTCATGTGAGGAGTTCATTAAGTAAGCCGTCGAGATGAGTTAGAGATTTACGAATTAAAGTGTCCTGGCTCCTCGAACGTTTACTCCATGACTTCTGAATTATGTCGGCCCGAACGGTAGTAAGGGATATACAACCTATACATGTTTCATAAGCCATTTATATTCAAAGACTTACACTATATACTAAGTACTACATCATGAACATTATGCAAGACATATATAGGCAATTCTTCGTATTCTTAGACGTTACTCCAAACCTAAGTCGCAACGTTCTATTATAGGCTGCTCTTAGAGACTTTCGCGATTCGACTACCGCTATCATTTCTCATCACATAAGCTTAAGGTGAGTCATAGCCCCTACTTTTTCATACTTGTTTTAACTCTTTGGGGGAGATACATGCTCAACTACTTGCTTACTTGTATAAATACTCAAAACACTTATACTTGATCGCATTATACTTGATTTCATATACACATGATTGTGTTATACTTAACTGCGTTATACTTAATTGTGAGACTTCAAGTGGCTCCAAATTAAGTTTTGGATGACCATTGAGACTTCCGGTGGCTCCAAATTAAGTTGTTGGATGACCATTGAGACTTCCGGTGGCTCCAAATTAAGTTGTTGGATGACCATTGAGGCTTTGATACATCCTAACATTTGCGAATGTTGGATACATCATAAACGTGAGGTCTTCGAAGATGAAGTGTAGACTCACGACTAATTGCTTAATTGTTTTGATGAACTTATACATGTCTTTATTATACTATATGTTAGCAGTGGGTTGTGAACACACATGTTACAAGTCTCTTATGGCGGGACTTGCAACTGAGTGGATTCACGATGCCTTTGCTGTGTGATCATTTTTATAGGCTTTATTTGTTAGACAAACTCTATGAACTCACCAACCATTGTGTTGACACTTTAGCATGTTTATCTCAGGTTAGTAAGGCGATAACTAGTGCGTGGAACTTAGAGTCAAGCTGCATATTCTGAAGACTTACGCTTTTATCATTTACCATTCAAAATATTTTGTATACATTTATGTATCATACTTTGGAATCTCATGTTTGTAACTTTGAATTCATTAATCGAATGGTAACTTTTCAAAACGTTTCATTTAGAGTTCGTTTTCTATAACTTGTACTTTGTATTATGAAGTAGCACCCCAGTGACACAGTCTTCCGCTGCGGTATTTTGGGGGTGTTACAGAAATCGCGAAAGCTAAGACTGGAGTAGTAAACTAGAAAAAAAAAGACATTAACATAATAAAAACATAAATTTAGTCGACTCGTGACAAAACCGTACTAACGGTCGACTTTAGTCAACTGGTATCAACGGTCGGTTAAGTCGACTGGTAAGACAACCGTACCAACAGTCGACTTTAGGGACTGGTACCAACGATCAACTTTAGTCTACTGGTAACAAAGTTGTACGAACAATCAACTAATTAACAAACAATAAACTCATATATTAACATTTAAAAAAAAATGATAAAACGAAAGTTGGTTCTAAAACTTCAACTTCCAAAGAATCTTCCAAACAAACGGAGTATGTTTTTCCTTAGAAAACATAAAGATAACAGATTTAGAAGAAGTTGTGTTTTATTTTGGTTACGCATTAAAGTGAGTCCTCCGAACCTCCGACGTGTAGCCGGCGGCCGGAGGCGGCGGCAGAAGAGTTTAGGTTTTGTGGATATTAATGGCCTGATATCTTGTAAGAGGGAATGATGTGTTTATTATTTGATGATTTGATACACACGATATACTCTCTCCGTCTCAAAATTAGTATTAGGTTTGACTTTTCAGAGTCTTTTTTGTTCAACTTTAACATTAAATATTTTTATTTGTGTTATATAATACTTGTTGAAAATTATGCTAATGAAAATACATTTGAAACACAATCTATTCATATATTTTGCATCAAATATTATATAACATAAATACAAGTATTTAAGGTCAAAGTTGAACAAAAAAGACTCTAAAAACTTAAACTTGACATTTATTTTGGGACGGAAGGAGTACATGGTTATAGAGTCTACCTCTAAACTGTTTAGAGTAAATTACCGATCACCCTTAATTCTAGCTAATCAACATCAACAACTAATTTATCAACTCAGTGCATATTCATAGTACACGATTACAGCTTTGTACACGATTACATCTAACAGTTAGGTTTGGTTTTCAAAACATAGTTATCATGCTTAATTTCGGCTATTTGTATTTTGTTCTTTTATCCAAGTTTATTTCAAACAATAAAGTGTTTTATTTTCCAAAGGGCAAATGCAAGTGTGATAAGTGTTTTCACTTTAAAGAGCAAATCATCTTCAAAAAGGTTACTTTGTACACTTAAAGTAGAACATCGTCAAAACAATGCTACGACATATTTCATGTCTTATTAGAATGTTGGGTGAACTTTATTGGTTGGTCTTGTATATGTTCCGTTTTGCTCACTTTTTCTAGCACATAATCTCTCTCTATTATATGTAGAAAACATTGTAGTCAACAAACTTATATCATGAGCATCAAGACATTTTGTGTTTGCAATCGCGACTGTCATTATCGCTATCACTGCTATTAAATTAGCTTCACATAGTCACTAATATACTATCAATTATTCTCGTAATAATTTTTCATCAACGCTAATCAATTTCTCTATTAAAATATACCCTTTTAATATTAGTCGATGTATTGTATGGGCTCAAGCCTAAATTCTAGAATAGTTCTTGTATATCTATTTATGTAGCAAATACCGACATGAATGACATAAAAACACTATATAGAATATGAGTTTTGCTAATCTCTGCCCACTAGGCAAAGGATTAGCTATATATATAAGGAATGTTGGAGTTAATTAATATCAAAATGATGATCAATTATAGTCAGAGGCGCAGCTTCTAAGGGGCCGGGGGGGGGGGGGGGGCGGCCGACCCCCCGAAATTTTTTTTGCGATGTAGGGGTATATAGTTGTAGAAAATTTTCGGTATTTTCGGTTTCGCCCCCCCAATTTAATTCGGTTTCGACCCCCCATAGTGTTAGGAAAAAAAAAATTTAGATCCCGACCCCCCACTCGAAATTTCCAAGCTTCGCCACTGATTATAGTAATTTTAGAGATAAATAAATGTTCATTCTTTTTTTATTTAAAAGGAAATTTTGTCTTCATTAATTGCGCTTGATCATCAACATCGATTTAAATGGTCACCTGCGACATCGTGACAAAGATAACATCCGAAGGTAGCGTGTGATCATCAACATCGATTTACTCGCTACACACCGTGGGAATGGAGCAAAGGAGTGTCTTTGTCATGAATGACATAAAAACACATACAATACTGTTTAAGAAAATAATTAAAATAAAAAGAGTGAAAAGTCTCGACTTCTACGGGACAATAAACATAACATTGATCCAACGCCGATCACATTAGAATGGTGACACCTGCATTTTCATCCCCACCAAAAGCTATTTGGTGCAAGTCGGTCCTATGAATGACCAACTTCTTTTTCTTTTTCTTTGTGTGTGTGCCAGTACAATGGTATACTTATGTTTAAACTGAGGTATATTTGCGTCTAAATATGATATATTTTAATGATTGGTGATGTATAGTCTCTCCCAGATAATTAGGAGGAGATAATTACACTTATAAACCACTAATAGGAAAAGTATAAAGAAGTAATAACACATGTTGGAACGGTCCTCCGGAGTAGCTAGGGTAGCTAGGGTGACGAAGGTCACCTTAGGTCCGAAAGCAATGACATAGGAGCTAAGACTACTTCGGAGTTGAGGACGTACTAGCTGTTAGCTACTGTACGATAGCGTACGAATGGAGCAGGGAGTGGTCCATAATGGCCACCTGCGACATCGTGACAAAGATAACATCCGAAGGTAGCACGTGACCATCAACGGTGATTTACCCGCTGGACCTAGACGACAATCCAACCTTTACAATACTCGTGTCGTGAAGCCAAAGCCAGGTAGTATAAATAAAGTTGTTCCATCAGTTAAACAACACACACTTTCATACTTTGATAAAGACAATTTATCTCCCCCTTTCTCCATATATTATAATTTCATTACATTTCATATTTATATCAAATGTATATTTATTTTCACGCCAGAGCTTGATCTCGGATTAAAACATCGAGACAAAGCTAACGGTATTCTATCTTATTTTAGCTCAAAAACGCGAAAGTTAACACTAAACCCTCAGATGATGTATGTTATTTTATTACAATTATATTGGTTACAATGTCGACGGAGTTAAAAAGCTGATGTGACGCAGAATCGATGATTCACCCGGTATAGTCGACTTATTTTCCCTGGTATGCTCGAGTCTATAGTTACAAAACAAAACTAGTGGGGTTCATCTACCCTATGTCCCTATAGATCCCCTTTCGTCATCTCCTACACTCCCACACTCCACACTCTCACTCTAATGACGATGGATCCACCAACCCGTACCCGAACCCGAACCCGCACCCGCCGTCGCACCACCTGTCCACGTCACCCAAACTCCCCAACCACCGGCCTATGCGCACTATGCCTCACCGATCGCCTCACCACACTAGACTCCTCATCATCATTATCATCATCTTCAAAAACCAAAATCATCTCATTTCCGATGAGCCGCCGTACCGTATACCACCCCGGAGCCTCATCTTCCTCCGCTCAACCGGAGCTCCGCCGCAGCAAATCCGTCGCCGTTGAGAAACTCGACTGTGATTCCATTCCAGATCAACGCCGCAAATCGTGCGATGTTAGGGTTTGTAATAAGTTGAATAATCTATTTGATATTGATGACGTGGATACTGGAGGTTATGGATCTAGTGGTGTTAGAATCGAATCGAAGAATCTCGAGTTTTCGAGTATTGTAGAACCGGTTTTAGAGATATTTGAGGACAATGAGGATGATGGGATTAGTCAGATTAGTGAAATTAGGGTTTTAAATGATGATTTGTGTTTAAGGAATGATGATATTGAGTTTGATGATGAGAGTGATTTAATGACAATGAAGGAACATATCGAGATCGAACTACGAAACAAGAAGGCGAATATTTGGGATAAGTTGCGAAAATGGGGAAGAAATGGTAAAAAGAAGCGAACCGGGGATGATGATGATAACTCGCGTTTTAAGGATGAGAGTAATAAGGTGGATTATGGATTAGGGAGAAGGTCGTGTGATACGGCGCCTAGGTTTTCTTTAGATGTGAATAGGTTGGATGATGGTAGATTGTCGTATGATGAGCATAGGGCGTCTTGGGATGGGTATATGATTGCTAGGACGATACCTAGGCTTACGCCTATGTTGCCGATTGTTGATGATGTGATGTTAGGAGAGGTTGATAATCGGTTGGTGACAAGGATAAAGGAGGAGAGTTCGAGTTCTGGTGGGTCGGCTAAGTCTAGTTCGGGGTCGTGTTCGTTGAATACAGGGAGTAGTTCGAGTTCTATGAAGAGTTCGAGTTCTAAGACTGTTGGGTTAGAGGAAGGGTCGAAGCTGGTTATAACTGAGAAGGAATTGAAAGATTGGCATTTGAGGTCTGTTAATGTTGACAATGTTAAATCGGCGGTTAATGCATCCATTGCCGCTCGTGCAGCTGTCAAGAATTCGGATGGGGATAAAAAGGAAACCAATAGTAGGTGGAGAAAGATGTCTAGTTTATGGAGCCATAAGCACAAACCTAGTGACAAAAAGAATGGTGATTATGCTCAAGATAGTGGCTCGTATGTGAATCGAAGCAATGAGATGAATGGAGTTGAAAGAAGGAATTCAAGTGCTAGGCTGGTTAGAAATGGTAGTATGGTTGGTTCAAGGAACAAAAGTGAATTACATCGAAACGGTGTAGAGGGTGGTAGGCATTCTATGAGTGATATCGATAGTGGTTTGCTTAAGCTGTATTTGTCGCCGTTTAGCAAGTCTAGGACGAAACTGCCTCAATCTGTGGCCGTTGATGGTTAATGGGCGGAATGATATTTAGGTATTGTCACAATCTCTTAAAAAGTATTTTGTAGAACCCTTGTAGAGTCTGTTAAATTGTTTCCTTTGTTTGTAATCTGCACAAAAGCATAGTAATGTTGCTTTTTATATGCTTGGTGCTCTTTTTGGGAGATAATAATAATATTAGATGAATTTTTACTTTGTTGATACAGTTATATTTCACTACTGCAATATGAACTCTTATGAACTCTGTGTCTCTAATACTTTCTTTGTGCACAGATAATAGCTTACATTTGTAGTCATAGTTGTCCCATCAACACGTGTTGATGACATAGTTATCGTGGACAGTCTTCGCGTGCATGCTTTAACTCTAACGAGGTGGGCAATTTATAAGTTATGTATTGTTCTAGCAGACATCACCATTCAATCTTTAATCACTGACCACCTGTCCTTACTTGCTCTGTCGCATTGTTGGGGCTTATAATACACAGTTGTCCTTGCTTGCTCTGTTGCATTGTTGGAGGTTCGTCAGTGACTTAAATCTACACCAGTCTTGTTTCTTCAAAGTTCGTTGTTTATAAGCACAGTCCTTTTGTTCCAAGGTGACAAGACTGTTATATGCAAGAAAGCTTTCAAATACACCTTAGTTTTTGCTCTAAATTATTATTATTGTTATTTAAAATTTCCAAGATTTTTTTTTTTTTTTTTTTTTTAATTTTATTTTATTTTGGAAAGGTATTTAAATTTCCAAGATTATTTTTGATGAAATGAGAGTTACAACACTATCATTATCAGCCATTTGGTTAATCTTTTCTTGTCAATATCAGCATATCTGTCATAAATTACACACTTTTATCTTGTAGAATAACTAATTAACAAAGTAGTTTAGTTAAATTAGAGGAATAGGGCGGAGCATGGCATTCTTTAAGATAAGTCATGATATAAATTGGCATTATGTAGAACAGAACACTAGAGTAATAGACCTTACAAGATCTATAAACAACTACAAGGTACATTCTCATACTAAACCCCAATGAGTCTATCTAATCAGTATCTCACAGAATCACATAATCATTCCAACAGATCTTTTACTCGCATGCCACTTTGCAACAACCACGAAAATCCCTAGATTTAGCACACTCAAAACAGCCAAAAGCCAGAAGAAGTTCTGTAGTTTCCCATAGTTTAGGTTGTCTGGTATCCACCCAGGCCCCCCATCCTCAGTAGTCACTTTTGTTACAATGGTTACAAGTAAAGAACTCATGTAGCTCCCTAGGGCAATTGTCGTGAGCCGCAGGGCTGAACCGAAGCTCCTCATTGAGTCAGGCACTTGCTCATAAAAGAACTCCATCTGACCCACGAGTGTGAAAACTTCTGCACACCCAACAATAAAAAATTGCGGGACTTGCCAAAATATCGAAATGGGTATGGGTTTGATGTCATAATAGTTGTGTCTTTCAACAAAGTCCAACCTTATAACTTCCAAAATCCCAGCAGCTAACATTGAGAATATTAAAATGAAATGTCCGGTTCCCATTCGTTGCAGTTGTGTTAACCCGTTTGGGTGACCCGTGAATTTTCGGGCAAGTGGGACAATGATTTGGTCATAGACTGGGACCCAGAATATGACACTAAGGGTGCCAATAGTACCTAATGACGCTGGTGGAATTATGAAACTAGAGTTGTCAATTTGTGTGTCCATGAAAGAGCCTTGTAAGACGAACAAATTGTCCACTTGGCCGCGGACACCGCTGAATATGATACCAGTGAACCAGATTGGTAGTAAACGTATAACGGCTTTCAGTTCTTCAACTTGGTTAACTGTGCAGAGTCTCCATGGGTTAATTGATCCCTTTGCACGATCAGATGGCGTCTCCACAGCTGCCTTGTCAAAGAAGCTGAAATGAAGTTCAAAACAAAGCAATTCTCATTATATAAGGTAGTAATTTCAACCCATTTACTTATAACAGGTTGATTTGGGTTATGCTTGGTCTCTATCAGGTTAAATGAGGCAAATAAAAAGATTAGTTCTAAAGAAAATAGGTCATGCGAGTTGTGAGTCGTGAAAAACTTCCTAAGTTATTTAACGCAAGTTAGATTAATATTGTGATATAAGATTAAAGAATTGAGCAACATGTTTTAGGTCAACTCATCCAAAAGAAAAGTTTCCGTTTAAACCTGTTACCCACTCACCCAGACACCCACCCTGTCCATTACCCCTATAAGAGACAGACCTGAGGTTCCTCGTATGATTAAGCTGGCGACTTCCAGTGGTAGATGAATTAGCATCAGCAATCTCATACAAAAGTGACGCATCTGTTTGCACGTTGATTCTTTTCTTTCTTAACGAGGCAACAACCACTTGTAATAAACTGGTCAAAGGGCTGCCCCCGGGCTTATGGTTCCTATAAAACCAGGTACCCGAGATGAAAGAAACTACTCCCATTACCATAGCCAAAGTCGGAATACCAAAGCCCCAATCCCAACCCACATTATCTTGTACCCAAACAATTAAAGAATGAGCAATAAGGCTGCCGATATTCATCATCTGATAATACCAGTTGAAAAAAGAACTCTTGAGCTTCTTCTCGGCCTTATCATTGTCATCAAATTGATCTGCTCCATAAGCCGAGATACAAGCTTTGACTCCTCCGCTTGCCACTGCCACCAAGTAAAGTGCTGTGAAGCATGCTACAGTCTGAGACTCGGTTGCTTCATTAACAACTGTTTTGAACCGAGGTGCCAAAGCTGATACTGTCAACAGTATCATCCCCTAATGTTGAAGTAAGATAGGAAATTATAGGTATGTAAGAAGTGAAGAAGCATAGAAATTTGAACTAATTGCATGGTTTGACCTTGAAAATAACATCAAGTATGTTGACTTACAATGGCATACAGAACCGAAGAGCATGCTATAGTCCAATATTTACCAATATAGCCATCAGCAACAAAAGCTCCAAACAAAGGGGCAATGTAGCATGCACCAGTCCAATTAGATAAATTTCTTGAGGCGGTAGCGCTGTGCTGATTGAGTTCAAGCTTAAAATACAGAAGCAGATTGGAACTCATCCCAAAATATGCTAATCTTTCAAGACTTGCAGTTGCTGCAGCAAGTGTTAGAATGTTAAAACAGTCTTAGAGTAGTACTTTTTTGAAATCTCAGGTAGCATAAAATTTTCAATGACATAAATGAATGATAGATTAATGGTGCTGATGAAAGAATTTAAGTACCAACTATGAAGAAGCAGGCCTTCCAACGTCCTGTTTTTAATTTGTTAGCGGGATTGTTGTGGTAATCCAGTGATCCATCCTTAGAGTAGACACAATCTTCTCCCTTTGTTTCAAGCAACAGATACACACTTGTTTCATCCATCTGGTAATTCACCCGCTCCTTATAAGAAATAACCTACATTGTGCAAATTAAATCAACAACCCCACAACTACTTAACTTATTAGAAATAACCTACATTGTGCAAATAAAATCAACAACCCCACAACTACTTAAGGAGTTAATGGGGTGTTCGGGATTGCTTTTTAAAACAGCACATTCGTAACGGCTAATCAGTTGTAACAAAACGAAATGTAGGAGCCAGCGTTTGGATTTGCTTTTGGTATGAAACGAAACACACTAATTAGACAAACTGTTTCTACAAAATTGGTTATTTCACCTTCGGATAAAGCTTATTATCATAAACAACTTGTTTCCATCTAGACACTCTAAATTAAACTTCTCGTCTGCTATATAATAACGCAGAAGCCAGTAATAATCAGCTACCAAACACCCCCTAAATACACTCTTTCATATAAAATTCGTACCAGCTAACAAAAATTTAAAACTCCATATAACCCAATAACATGTAAAAATTTAAATCTGCAACAAAATTACTACTACATTACCAAATCTGCATATGAGAAGAACATTTTTGTGATGCAAAATAAATAACATAAATTTTAACCAACTAAACATGCAATTTCAAGTATAGCATTCAGCAAAACAATTGCATACATTATAATCATCACCAAACAAAATTCCTTAAAAAAAAAAAAAAAAGTGTTGAATGACCTGAAGAGAGGATGAAGTGAGGAGCCATGTATGGTGAAAAAGGAGCACCATGTGACTTAATTAGTAAAATGTACTAGTACATAGCAGCTGAAAAAAGAATGGTCCACATGGCAAATTATTGGTGTACTATGTTCCGTACAGATTGTTTTTGTTTTCAAAAATGTTTTTCTAGCTCATCACTTATTTGTTAACTTTCAAATCTGCAATCGAACTATGCTTTCACTGTCCTTAAATAGACATCACAAAATTTGATGTACAAACCACAAAATGATCATCACATCAATGCATATCATACAACATCTTGTTATATGTTTGTAGTGTATATATCACCTTCCTTTAGCACATGAGCGGATACCGAGAAGAGAAGCAAAATAACAAAACATAAAATATCAGTTTCATCACATGGGATATATATATATTTGTAACATATTTTCAATAAACCATTTGTTCATTTTTTATAACAGAAATGTACAAGTACAAGAAACTTATCTACAATCCATCTTGATCTAAGTACCAAGTTTTCAGTGCTTGTTTCGCCTCATTGAACAGCTGATGCGGGTTTTTTGTATGTATGCCTTCGCGCCAACACAATAAATACTCCCAAGTTCACAGCACTTAAACCAGCCAAAAGCCAGAAGAAATAGTCAAGGTGCCCGTAGTTAAGATTGTCCGTTATCCACCCGGGGCTACCATCCCAAGTGCTTATGACGGTGACAATGCTCACAAGCAAAGCACTCACATAGCTGCCGAGGGCAGTTATTGTTAGTTGCAGAGCCGCACACAAACTTCTCATGGAATCCGGAGCTTGCTCATAAAAGAACTCCAACTGGCCGATAAAGGTAAAAACTTCAGCACACCCAATAAGAAAGTATTGAGGCACCTGCCAGAATATTGACATGGGAATAACCTCGAGTTCATAGTAATTGTTTCTTGACACCATCTCGAGCCTAATGACTTCAAGAACACCCGCACAGACCATGCTGAAGATGGAAATAAAGAGGCCAGTACCAATCCGTTGGAGTTGGGTCAATCCATTTTGTTGACCCGTGAGCCGCCGGGCTACATTGACGATAACGAGGTCGTATACAGGGACCCAAAATACTACGCTGATTGTGTCGAAAACCCCGAGTGAAGCTGGTGGAATCTCGAATCCGGATGAGCCCATGCGAGTGTCCAGAGTGGACCCTTGTAATACAAATAGGTTACTCATTTGTGAGTAAACTGTGGAGAAGATGATACCCGTGGCCCATATCGGAAGCAACCGTACGACCGCTTTTAGTTCCTCGACCTGGCTCACCGAGCAAAGCTTCCACGGGTCTATTGACCCATTGGCATGATCCGAGGTTGCAAGCACAGCCGCCTTATCGAAAAAACTAAAAAATTGACAAGTTAATGCAAATAAAAAATTAGTGATAAAATGTTACTCAAAAAGGTTTTAGAGGTTATGACTTACACAAAATCTAGCGCATGATCGATCTTGCTGCTTCCAGAATTGGAAAAACCATCATCTGAAGTCTCGTATAAGAGCGAACTATCTGACGGCACCTCTATATCTTTCTTTCTAAATGAGGCAACCACTACCTGGCAGAGGCGAGTGAGGGGGCTGCCACCAGGTATCTGGTTCCGGTACAACTTAGTACCAGAAAAAAACGAGATAACAGCAATCACCATAGCAATAGTAGGAACCGAGAACCCCCAACCCCACCCCAAATTGTCTTGAATCCAAACTAGAACAGAGTGAGCCACAAGAGCACCAACGTTAATAACAAAATAAAACCAGTTAAAGAAAGAACTCTTTTGTTTTTCCTCAACCTCATCATTATCATCAAACTGATCCGCACCATAAGTTGATACACAAGGTTTAATTCCTCCGGTTCCAAGTGCCACGAGGTATAGAGAGGTGAAACATAGGGCGACTTGAACTTTTGTTGCACTGCAAACGTCTTTTTCATAACATGTTGGTTTTAGCCCAGGGACTGATGCCGATAATGTTAACATTCCCATGCCCTAATAAACAAATATTAAACCTTAGAAAAATGAAATAGTGAAGGTAAATACACATTTCCATTGGATCATAATACTCACAAATGCATAGATGATCGAGAAGGTGGCAATCGTCCAGTATCGACCAAGATAAGTATCAGCCATGAATGCTCCAATCAATGGTGTAAGATAGCAAGTGCCAGTCCAAGCCGAAAGATTTCTAGAAGCCGTTGAACTATGCTCATTTAGACGATACTTAAAATACCGCACTAAATTGGAGCTCATTCCATAATAGGCCAATCTTTCACAACATTCATTGCCTATAAATATAAATAAGTAAGTCACTAAGATAAACAAATATAAACCTACAATACAAACAAAGATATTCTTAAAACATAAAGATTGTATGCACCTAACAAACAAAGATATTCTTAAAACATAAAGATTGTATGCACCTAAGATGAAGCGGCATGCCTTCCAAGTTCCCGTTTTTTTCTTATTAGCTGGATTATTAAGGTAATCCACAGTCCCATCTTCCGTGTAGACGGTATCTTCTTGTTTTGACTCTAGCAAAGTACTTGATTCAGTATCTTCTTCTTGAGTGTCACCTGCACAACGAATTTCTTATTATTGACTCTGTATGCACAGATATTTGAAATCGTGAGAGGTCATGTTGTGAGATTTGTGGGAAACAACGATAAAGAGACCCCATTATATTTATTTTACTTTTTCTCTCTTCATCAAAACATCAAGCTTCCTCATATGTCATAATCTCATTTTTTAGCTGATCATTAGGTCCACAGTCCACATTTAGGCTTATAAATCGTTTTCCTTTATTTAATTACTCCATAACTTTTTCTATTTACATTCATCAACATGACCTATCATCTTGAGTTCAACACGAGAGGATTTGTAACACCACCCAAAACTCAGCCGAAAGCAATTGAATGCGATTTTAATAGCCTGCGACTTTATGCTTATAAGTTATAAGCGTGTTGTTACATGATCCATGCACGGAAATGTGTATGCTAAGTTGTGAAAGAACATGGTTTTCCTTGATGATACAAAGTACATGTCTAAAGATAAAATACAACGCAACTATCACGGAACTATACTTTACAACCAGTACTAATAATTGGTATGCATTTACCTCAATGTATTAGAAGTGAATTCAAATAACTATATCATATTCCCACTATTAAGTAAATATCCAATTTCTTATTGGGCGAGTCAATAGTCAGGTAAATTAAACTTAATTAACTTTGCCAAGAAAATTTGATCACAAACAAAAAAACCTACAGTCAAAGATAATACAGTATTAAACTATAGTAAATTAGCAGAAATTAAGATTAATATACTGTAGTTGTTTCTTGCTATTAGTTACAAGGGTTTGACTTAAAAGGCAAGAACATGAGGGGGTGCTTATTTTTGCTTACATAGTGGGCTTATAGCTTATTTAGATTTCAGCTTATATTTCATACGCTCACTTTTGTGGCTTATTTTGAAAGCTTTCGGCTTATATAAGCTTATTATAACACTCACTTTTTGTGGCTTATTTTAAAACTTTTTGGCTTATATAAGCTTATCATGTCATAATAAGCTTTATAAGCTGAAAAGTTTCAACATAAGCCACAAAAGGTGAGCTTATGAAACATAAGCCGAAACCAATGAAACAAACACTCCCTTAATACGATAATATCATGAACTATAGGACTGAAATTCTTTTCAAATAAATGAGATAAAAACAATAATCAAACAAGAAAGTAATTAATGAGCTAATGGAAAGATTAGAGTTAAATTTATCATATTCTGAGAGTACCCATTTGAGAATATTGCTCCAATTTCTGGTCAACTTGTACACACTTGATGGAATCTTTAAGGTTGTTTCATTATTTAGGGGTTGGAAATTCTAGTTGTCAAGTGAGGCTTAAAATAGAAAGATTAGGGGACCATTTTGTAGATATTTATTTTCTCCAAATATGAAGATAATTTAGTTTAGAAATTTAGAAATGATTTTCAAATTTATAACTTTTCTCTAAAACTATGGCTAGTAACGAGTCGAACTGAGTTAAGTTCGGCTCGTTTAATTTAGAGCAACTGAGTTCAAGTTCGGCTTATTTAATTTAACCCAACTTAACTCATTATATACATTTTTTTTTATAATAAATGGGGGCTATTATATTAAACTTCGAGTCATGTTATACCTTTATAAAACACAATAACCTTACTAATAACACATGCTACTTTAATTAATGCAATGTCTTCCTACAACTTAAAAGTTTTCAGGATGACATATGTTCTAAACGAGGAGGAGAACCCACGCGTTGCAGCGAGAATGCGAGATCATCAATTTTTGTCCTTGTTTGTTGGTGCGTTAAGCATAGTTAAAATTATTTTTAATGTTCGAGTTAATTTATAAATTAGATTGTATTTGAGTTTATTAATTTGTATTTAAATAACTAAAAATCACATCTCAAAACTTTTAGTTATATCTAAAAGAAGATGTAAAAGTTTGTTTAATCAACGTAACACTAAAATCTAGTTACACTTAAATTAATTTGCTATAAATTAAATATAAGTTTAAAAAAATGTTCATATTAAGTTAAAAACATGGAAAGAATATTATTAAACTTTAAAGTCATTGACGATTTTCGTAAAATGAGGTAAGTGGCGGAGACTATCTATGTAATGTTCGCGTTACATGGGCAACCTCTAAGTTTTAAACTTAAGAACTTTTTATATAAGTTAATTGGAGGGACGATTTTCGAACATTTTTGTTTGAGGATTACCTGAATTTAGAGAAACTTGAGCTTTAGCACAACTTATTTTCAACGGATTTGTAAAGGTCGTGGTTGGCTAGTGATTTTCTTGAAAGTCCGAGGTTAGCCCAACTTGACTTATTATAATATTATATACATTTTTTTTTTTTTTACCTTTTTTTTTCCTTTCTTGTAAATGAGGTTTTATATTAAACTTTGAGTCATGTTATACTTACCTAAAACACAATAATCTTTACTAATAACACATGCTACTTTAGTTAATGCAATATGTTTTTTTTGGGTAAAGGGATTATACCCGATGAAAATAATGCAATATATTCCTGCAAGTTAAAAGTTTTCCGAATGGCATATGTTCTCAACGAGGATGAAGCCGCTCAATGCGGTGAGATCATCAATTTTTATCCTTGTCGTTTATATTTATCTAATTCACTTGTTGGTGCATTACACAAAGTTAAAAGTATTTGTAATGTTTGAGTTAATTTATGAATTAGATCGTATTTTGAGTTTATTAATTTATATTTCTCTAACTAAAAATCATACCTCAAAACTTTAGTTATTATTGTCTAACCAGTGCCCTTAGGGCACTGGTTAAAAAGGAGGAGGACTCACAAAAAAGTACTAAAAAAATATTTCTTTATTAAAAAAGTGTAGGTCCCTGAGTCTTTTAATTATTTCTTTAGTGTTTTCTTGTGGGTCCTCCTCCTTCTTAACCAGTGCCCTTAAGGGCACTGGTTAGACAATCCCATATCTAATAGAAGAAGTAAAAGTTCGTTTAATCAATGTCCTCCCTTTGTACAAAACCATTGAACGTATTTACCAAAGCCAGAAATGTACAACTGCAGCATATTTACAACAATGATACTATATGTACTAACTTTCCAAACTTCCCGTTCCCAATGCATGTTCTCAAGGCCTCTCAACCTCAACTAACAGCTACAACAGTATATTTATGTGTGTGCCACCGTGCCCACACGAGGAATACTGCACAATTAATAAAACTTAAAACTGCTAAAAGCCAAAAGAAATAGTCAAGGTGCCCATAGTTGAGATTGTCTGTTATCCACCCAGGGCTACCATCTCGAGTGGTTATGATCGTGACAGTGGTCACGAGCAAAGCACTCAAATAGCTCCCGAGGGCAGTTATTGTCAGCTGGAGAGCAGCAGACAAACTTCTCATTGAATCAGGAGCTTGATCATAAAAGAACTCTAGTTGCCCGATATATGCAAAAACATCAGCACACCCGACAAGAGCGTACTGTGGCACCTGCCAGAATATTGACATGGGAATTCGCTCAAGGTCATAGTAGTTGTTTCTTGACACCATGTTAAGCCTAATGACTTCAAAAGCACCAGCACATACCATGCTGAGGGTGGAAATGAAGAGGCCAAACCCGATTCGTTGGAGCTGCGTCAACCCATTTGGTTGACCCATGAGCTTCCTGGCCACATGGACGATAACACGGTCGTAGACAGGGACCCAGAATAATATGCTAACTGTGTCGAAAATCCCGAGTGAAGCCGCTGGAATCTCGAACCCCGACGATCCAATGCTAGGATCGAGAGTGGACCCTTGCAACACGAATAGATTACTCATTTGTGAAAAAACCATGGAGAAAATGATACCAGTGGCCCATATAGGAAGCAACCGTAAGACTGCTTTCAGTTCCTCAACCTGGGTCACAGAGCAGAGCTTCCATGGGTCAATTAACCCGTCTGTATGATCCGTGGGTGCAACCACAGCTGCCTTATCGAAAAAACTGAAAATTAACAAGAAGTTAATGCAATCTTAATTTAGAGAAAAAAAAATTATAATAATAAAAAATCAATGAAACGTTATCCGAAAATCTAGAGATCATGACTGACATGAGATCTGCCGTGTGATCGATCTTGCGACTTCCAGATGAAAAACCAGCATCTGAAGTCTCGTATAAGAGTGAAGTATCAAATGGCACTTGAATCTTTTTCTTTTTGAAAGAAGCAACCATGACCTGGCACATGCGAGTGAGCGGGCTGCCGCTTGGTACTTGGTTCCGATAAAACTTTGAACCAGAAAAGAACGAAACAACAGCAATCCCCATAGCAATAGTTGGAATCGAGAACCCCCAACCCCACCCCACATTTTCTTGGACCCAAACGACAACAGAGTGAGCCACAAGGGCACCAATGTTGAGGACGAAAAAATACCAATTAAAGAAAGAACTCTTCTGCTTTTCCTCAACCTCATCATGATCATCAAACTGATCTGCACCATAAGATGAGACACATGGTTTGATTCCTCCCGTTCCTAGTGCCACGAGGTACAGAGACGTGAAACATAAGGCGATTTGAGCTTTTGTTGCACTACAAACATCTTTTTCAATACATGTTGGTTTTAGCCCAGGAACTGATGCCGATAGTGTCAACATTCCCATGCCCTATACCAAATATCAAACGTCAAGCACTGTGATAGTGGACAGAAGCTTCAATGATTCAGCTAATACTCACAATTGCATAGATGATCGAGAAACTGGCAATTGTCCAATATCGACCAAGATAAGTATCAGCCACAAACGCTCCAATTAACGGGGTGAGATAGCAAGTTCCAGTCCAAGTCGAAAGATTTCTTGAAGCTGTTGCACTATGCTCATTCAAGTGATTCTTAAAGTACCGTACTAAATTGGAGCTCATTCCATAAAATGCCAATCTTTCACAACATTCATTGCCTTCAAATAGAACACGGGAATTGAATACCTATTTTTATAAATATTTACTCTTAGAGGAAAAAGAAAATACACACCTAAGATGAAGCTACATGCTTTCCATGTTCCGGTTTTCTTCTTATTAGCTGGATTATTATGGTAATCCACAGTCCCATCTTCCGTGTAGATGTCATCTTCTTGCTTCGATTCCAAAAAATTATACCTTGTTTCGGTAGCAACTTCTTGAAAGTCACCTAATAATATATATATAAAAAAATTATGTTAAGTCTGTGTATGTAAAGTTAATGATTTATTAAGAAGAAAATTGGGAGGAGCAGGGTTTAAACTCTAAGGTATTACCACCCTAGGAGATCGATCGTACTATACAAGGTGTTTAGAATTAGCTTACTATAACCGCGTATCTGCTAATTGCATTCTAATATAGTAGAAAAACAATTCTTAGTGTTTGGATAGAGAAACAATCTCAACATGAGTAACTCCAAACACCATCTCCTGTATTGTACGTGTTTTGTTAAGACAACTTGTACTTATTCTAAAAAGCATAAGCACTTATAAGAAGTAATCCCAAACCCTACCTTAGTTTACAACTTGTACTAATATTCATTTTACATCCAATGTTAACAAAATAACTACTCATTCTCCTTGTGTGACTTATAATAAACTCTACTAAAAAAGTAAAGTAAAGTAACTCCCAATACCGTCTTCCACGGGTTATGGGTCCCAATACCGTCTTCCACGGTGTATGGGGGAGGTTGATATGTAGACAGCCTTACCCCTACCTAAGGTAGAGAGGCTGCTTCCGGTTCTACCTAAGGTAGAAAAGGACCTCCAGCCTTTTGTAGGGAGTGAGGATCGAACCCTTGACCTCTTGGTTGAGAGGCAAGGGCTTTTCCAACTGATCCAACCCTACTTGTATTTATAATAAACTCTACTGATAAGTAAATAATCTAAGAATATCCTTAGCTTAGGTAAATTAACAACATGAATATGTAACCATGATGGCGGGAATTTGGGTACACCTTTTGTTTGATAGGGTTGTTCAGTCCACTCTTTGGATTCTATGGCGAAATAGGAATGAAGTAGCCTTCAAGTCTAAAAGGAGCAATAAAGAGGTGATTTTTTAACACGACATGAAGCTTCTTTATTTCCATTGGATCTCAATTAGAGATAAAAAAAGATATTGAAATTGGGTTGAGTGGTACATTAACCCTCAGAATCCCCTAACTATCTCTTTGTATCCCCTTTTTCTAGCTTCTTTCTAGTTATATGAAACCGCCGTTCCAACCAAAAAAAAAAAGATCTGGAAAAATATAGCCCATTGAGGTCAATTCAAAAGTCAATGGCATCATATGAAAATTCGCATGTTTTCAACTCACATTCAAATTATATGACCACACATGCTAGAAACTAGAATAACAAACTAGAAAGACACTTGAGCTAATAATCATCTTGAACAAGTAACTAAACAACCTACAAGATTAACTTCTGTTTGCTGTTATATGCTGCATAGGTTTGACTTAAATAGCAAAAATATGACTGATATGGGGGTGTGTGTTTAAAGCTTTTGTGGCATTTTTTGAGACCTATGAACTTATATAAGCCCATAATCGCAAAATAAGCCGGAAAATTTGAGCTTATGAAAAATAAGCCAAAATCACATTAGCTAATAAGCCCACAAATAACATAAATATAATGAAATAAGTGACATGGAAACAATAATGGAAGCTAATAAGATCATAAAGATAGTGTACCCATATGAGAACTGTGGCTCATTTTCTGAGAAAATGATGGAGATAGTCAGCAACTATACTCTGAGTAGCGTTAAAGAGCTTTTGATATCAGGTCAACCATTCAACAGGAAAAACCATACGTCATCTTCAAGATTTCTACTATTTTGCGATTGGATATGAACAGTTAATTTTTCCCCCTCACAACATATTAACATGATAAAAGTTGAAAGAGTTGAACATGAGGCTATCTAATTTCGGGTTTAAGACAATTGTTTGATTTGTGAAAAATGGAAAGAAAGGACAAAAACTACCAAGATATTTTAGATTCATACCTTTTAAGTTTTAACGTTAGGGGTGATAGGCAACCCAACACTAAGATTTTCACTACTAACCAATTATAGAGTGTCTGTTGGAAAATTTAGTGCACTTGAGGGATCAATTCACACCTGGTAATGGGCTTGGAGGTATGGAGTATACACCCATTTGGTCACTGAATCCCCTGACTCAATAGTGGTTATGTATTGAATCTGCTGATAGCATGATTCTGCTGATTGTTGTTACCACTGCAAGTGTTAACGTTACCACTGCAAGGGTTGTTGTTACCACTGCAAGGGTTATTGTTACCACTGCAAGGGTAACTGTTTCCACTGATAACCACAGATCCTATAATTATGGAAATTATTATGTTATCATTAATGGGCCGTTAATTATACATAATACCATGGGCTAGGGTTTGAGTATTCTCTATTATAAATAGAGATCACATCATTATGCATGATAAAAAAGTTATCATACGATATACTAAACACAAAACCCTAAACACTTAAATACGCATCTGGTTCTTGGTTTGTGCCTAAAGCAAGAACATCACTTGGTCTTATCCCATAGAGATATTCGTGTAACCCAGGCATAGGGTCGAATAGTTTCTATTGGAAAGTGATACCACGATTTCAAGTGAATATCCGGTACCTTCATTGATTATCTTAACCCTAATCTGGGACTGTTTTGCAGCTATACAACAACAATCAATAGAAACTATTAGTGATAATCAATGGCTGCTGCTATGAGACAAATGGCTGCTAACTTTTCCAAGTTGGAAAAGTTTGAAGGTGTTGATTTCAGAAGATGGCAAAAGAAGATGCACTTCTTGTTGTCAAGTATGAATGTGGTGTATGTTCTCACGACTGAGATTCCAGAAGATCATGGAGATGATGCTACTATGGATCAGATGAGGGCAAGGAGCAAGTGGGAGAATGATGACTACATATGCAGAGGTTTAATTCTCAATGGTATGTCTGATTCTCTATTTGATATTTATCAGAATGTTGAAACTTCTCAAGAACTATGGGATTCCTTGGAAGCCAAGTATATGGCTGAGGATGCATCAAGTAAGAAGTTCCTTGTAAGTAATTTTAACAATTACAAAATGGTTGATTCTAGACCTGTCATGGAACAATACAATGAACTTCTTAGTATACTTGGTCGATTCACACAACACAAGATGAACATGGATGAGGCTATTTCAGTCTCTTGTATCATCGATAAACTACCTCCTTCTTGGAAAGAATTCAAACATATGCTTAAGCATAAGAAGGAGGAGTTAACTCTTGTTGAGTTGGGCAGTCACTTGCGCATTGAGGATTCACTCAAAGCTCAAGACATTGACAAGCCAAAGAGTAGCACTGCTACTGGTCCATCAGTTGTCAATATGGTAGAGCATAACAACTCCACCAAGTACAATGACAACAAGGGCAAGCGTAAGCATCAAGATAACACCAAATCTGATCTTAACAAGAAACCTAAGGTGACTTGTTGGAAGTGTGGGAAACCTGGACACTTCAGGAAAGATTGCAAGGGTGGTAAAGTTGGAAATAAATCCAATGGATCAGGCACAAGTGGAGGGAATGGTAACACCAATTCTCTGAAAGGTCAGAATGTGTTTAATAAGTCTTTTAAGATTTATTATGTTACATATATATCTGACATTTACTTTGTGCAGGATGATGATGTTGCGTGGTGGGTTGACTCTGGAGCAACAATTCATGTGTGTAAAGATAGAAGCTGGTTCAAGACCTACAAGTCAATGAATGATGGTTCTATTCTTCACATGGGAAACGAGTCAACTGCCCTGGTGCATGGAAAAGGATGTGTTGAGTTGAAGTTTAGTTCTGGAAAGATTGTTTCTTTATTTAATGTTTTACATGTTCCTGATATTAGAAAGAATTTGGTTTCTAGTAGTGTTTTAAATAATTGTGGTTATAAACAGGTTATTGAATCTGATAAGTTTGTTTTATCTAAAAATGGTGTGTTTATTGGTTTTGGTTATTTATGTAATCAAATGTTCAGACTTAATATTGTTTATGATAATATTGATTCTGCTTTTATATCTACATCTAAACTTAATGATTCAAACCTTTGGCATGCAAGACTTGGCCATGTACATTTTAAAAGAATGCAAGATATGTCTAAGGATGGGTTAATTCCAGCCTTTGATGTGAACACTGAAAAGTGTAAAACTTGTATGTTGAACAAGATAACTAAGAAACCTTTTCAAGGAGTAAAACGTGAAACTAAAGTTTTGGAGTTAATTCACAGTGACCTTTGTGATTTACATGCAACTCCCTCTTTGGGGAATAAAAAATACTTTGTAACATTTATTGATGATGCTTCAAGGTTTTGTCATGTTTATTTATTACATTCTAAAAATGAAGCATTAGATAAATTTAAAGTATTTAAAACTGAAGTTGAATTACAACAGAGTTCTTTGATCAAAAGATTAAGGACTGATAGGGGAGGTGAGTACATGGATACTCTGTATTTTCAGTCTGTTGGTATAATCCATGAAACGACTGCCCCTTATACTCCTCAGCAAAATGGTATTTCTGAAAGGAAAAACAGGGTGCTGAAGGAGATGGTTAATTCCATGTTGTCCTATTCAGGGCTGAGTCAAGGATTCTGGGGTGAAGCTATGTTAACTGCTTGCTATTTATTAAATAGAGTTCCCAACAAAAGGAACAAAGTTACCCCTTATGAACTTTGGACTAAAAAGAAACCTAACCTTAATTATCTTAGGATATGGGGTTGTAGGGCTGTTGTAAGACTCCCTGATCCAAAGCAGAAAACTTTGGGTGAAAGAGGCATTGAATGCATCTTTGTTGGATATGCTGAGCATTCCAAGGCATATAGGTTTTATGTTATAGAACCTAATGAGTCTGTTTCAATTAACTCAATAATTGAATCAAGGGATGCACTATTTGATGAGAACAGATTCTCATCTATCCCTAGACCAAGTCAAAGGATTCCAAATGGAACCAATGACAATGGTGTTTCAGAGGTTCCTGCTGATGAGGTTCCTGCTGATGAGGTTCCTGCTGAGGTTGTGGAACAACAACCTGAACCTGAGCTCAGAAGGAGCAATAGGGTGAGGACTCCAAAGTCATTTGGACCTGAGTTTCAATTATACTTAATTGAAGGTACAAGGAGTGAGGTCTCTGACCAATACTCCTATTGCTTCATTGTGGAGGATGATCCCAAAACATTTGAAGAAGCAATGAAGTCCCAGGATGTTGCTTTCTGGAAAGAAGCAATTAATGATGAGATGGACTCCATCATGGGCAATAACACTTATGTGTTGACTGATCTACCACCTGGTTGCAAACCTTTAGGTAGCAAATGGATTTTCAAAAAGAAAATGAAGGTAGATGGAACTGTTGAAAAGTTCAAGGCAAGATTAGTTATTCAAGGCTTTAAACAAAAGTCAGGAATAGACTACTTTGATACTTATGCTCCAGTGGCACGTATCAGTACCATAAGATTGCTAATTGCTTTGGCATCAATTCACAATCTGATTATTCATCAGATGGATGTGAAGACAGCTTTCTTGAATGGTGATTTAGATGAGGAGGTTTACATGAACCAACCTCAGGGCTTCATCATGCCTGGCAAAGAAAACAAGGTGTGTAAACTGATTAAGTCTCTTTATGGACTAAAACAGGCACCTAAGCAATGGCATCAAAAGTTTGATGAAGTGGTTTTGTCTAGTGGTTATTTACTTAATCAAGCTGACAAATGTGTATATAGCAAATTTGATGAATCTGGTAAAGGAGTCATCATTTGTCTATATGTTGATGACATGTTGATCTTTGGAACTGACCAAAATCAAGTTGATCTTACAAAAGAATTTTTGTCATCAAAGTTCTCCATGAAGGATATGGGGGAGGCAGATGTTATCCTTGGCATAAGGATTAAACATGAAAGTAACAAAATTTCTATATCTCAGTCTCATTACATTGAGAAGGTGTTAAAGAAATTTAATTACTTTGATTGTACTCCAGTGAGTACTCCTATGGATACAAGTGAGAAGCTAATGCCTAATACTGGCAAAGCTGTGTCTCAACTTGAGTATTCTAGGGTGATTGGCTGCTTGATGTATGCCATGACTTGTACAAGGCCTGATATTGCTTTTGCTGTGGGTAAACTGAGCAGGTATACTAGTAATCCTAGTGCTCATCATTGGCAAGCAATTCAGAGGGTCTTTAAGTATTTGAAGAGAACTATGGATTATAGTCTCTCATATACTGGTTATCCTTCAGTATTAGAAGGATACACTGATGCAAGTTGGATCAGTAACACTGAAGACAATTCGTCTACTAGTGGCTGGGTATTCCTACTTGGTGGAGGTGCAATTTCTTGGGCATCCAAGAAACAAACTTGCATTACCAGTTCAACCATGGAATCTGAATTTGTGGCTTTAGCTGCTGCTGGCAAAGAAGCTGAATGGTTGAAAAACTTGCTTCTTGAGATTCCATTGTGGTCTAAACCTATAGCACCTATTTCTATCCGTTGTGATAGTGCTGCTACATTGGCAAAGGCTTATAGCCAGATGTACAATGGGAAGTCTAGACACTTAGGTGTTAGGCATAGCATGATTCGTGAGCTTATCATGAATGGGGTGGTATCTATAGTGTTTGTTAAATCTCAACAAAACTTAGCTGATCACTTGACGAAGGGTTTGGCTAGAGACTTGGTTTTGAAGTCTGCTAAAGGGATGGGTTTAAGTCTAACATAGTCACTGAATGCAAGGATACCCAACTCCCTTCTAAGGAAACTTGGAAGCTGAGTTCAATGTGGAAAGCTGATCATTTAGTGGACTGAAGCACATGTATTACAAACATCCCAAGGTTGTGCTTGTTACCTGCTGAAAGGAGGATGAAGTCTTCACTTCTTAATGGTTAATTTTCTTTGAAAAAGTGCTAAGCAGGAGCATGAATTAAAGATGAACCACCTATGTAAATGTTGAAGTTTTGCCGCTTCAGGAAGCTTTTGGACTTTTAGCTTTTACAACATTTATGAATTGGATATGGACACATGGCTTGTATAGTGTCAGGAGTATTTTAGTGTTTGAAAACTTGTGTGTATTTATCATCAGGTATTCAAATGGGTTGAAGGGTTCAATTCTTAGAACACCCTGATTCTCGAATATTTGAAAGTATATGTACTAATGTGGAAATTCAATCCTCAGGATATTTTCATTTATGCACTTGTTTTGGTTTGTGTTTGAATTTTCATGCAAAGGTAGTGAACTAAATTTGGGGAGGATTGTTGGAAAATTTAGTGCATTTGAGGGATCAATTCACACCTGGTAATGGGCTTGGAGGTATGGAGTATACACCCATTTGGTCACTGAATCCCCTGACTCAATAGTGGTTATGTATTGAATCTGCTGATAGCATGATTCTGCTGATTGTTGTTACCACTGCAAGTGTTAACGTTACCACTGCAAGGGTTGTTGTTACCACTGCAAGTGTTAACGTTACCACTGCAAGGGTTATTGTTACCACTGCAAGGGTAACTGTTTCCACTGATAACCACAGATCCTATAATTATGGAAATTATTATGTTATCATTAATGGGCCGTTAATTATACATAATACCATGGGCTAGGGTTTGAGTATTCTCTATTATAAATAGAGATCACATCATTATGCATGATAAAAAAGTTATCATACGATATACTAAACACAAAACCCTAAACACTTAAATACGCATCTGGTTCTTGGTTTGTGCCTAAAGCAAGAACATCACTTGGTCTTATCCCATAGAGATATTCGTGTAACCCAGGCATAGGGTCGAATAGTTTCTATTGGAAAGTGATACCACGATTTCAAGTGAATATCCGGTACCTTCATTGATTATCTTAACCCTAATCTGGGACTGTTTTGCAGCTATACAACAACAGTGTCATGTGGCAAAAGGATTCTAAATACAAAACTGTTGGCAGTGGAAGGATTCTGGAGGATTCGGAATCATGCCTCAATTTTTTTTTTTTATGTATAATGTTATAAATAATAAAAATTAAATGTAAAACTATTTATTATGTACATATAAAAGATAAAAACAAACAATTTATTTCATTAATAAAAACGGTTACAACCACAAATACTAAAAATAATAAAAACGACAATACGACAAATAAAACCAAACTACGGTTCCTGTGCGTCGATGTAATCCAAATCTTGAGGCCAAACATGCTCGGTAAGGTCAACTCGTAGTCTTGAATTAACTTCTTCGTCTTGCAACTCCATAAGTGCGTCTTCGTCAAACTGCGGTTCGATTGGTGGGTCAATAATATGAACCAGAGATATCGCATGACCGTCTTCTTTGATAAGCATGTTGTGCAAAATAATGCACGTGTACAATTTCCAAAAATAATTTCTAACCGGATTGCCACTCGTCTTGATTCACTCGACAATTTCTAAAAATAATTTCTTTGGAAGAAAACAACGTTTCGCGAAAGGTTGCGTCATTGTAGGTCGGATTTTCGGCAAAATAATCTCTCATCAACATTTCTTCACCTTTGTTGCGATCACGCCTAACATATCCTCGTGACGACGTTGCAGTATCTTGAATCGCCTTGTACTGTTTGATTACATTGTACATAAAGTCGACACTATCGTCGGATAACTCTTGTTCACTCGACGAGCCTGTCTGCGGGTACGAATCGGAGGTTGAACTCATGGTGAAGATTTGTGTTTTTTTAGTTTTAGTGAGTATTGGAGTGAAATATTTGTGTGATATTTAGTTAAGTATAGTATGTATATATATAGTGGTTTAGAGTTTAAGGGAAAAAAACAAAACAAAACAAAAAACAAAAAAAAAAAACCGCAACCCCCAACGGTTAAAATATTACACCCCAACGGTCGAATTTTTAGGTTTCTAGCACCATGCTTCTGCGTCTGGATCTTGCTTCCCAGTCCCATGATTCCAGCATCTTGGGGGTTGGCGGCGGTGTTCACCGGCGTCCTTCCCCCTATGATTCTGGGAGGACGCTTGGGTTGCCAATACCCTTACACTCTATTCTCGAGTGTCATTTTTAAGTGAAAAAAAAATTTGTGCTTTTTAGTAGCATTTAAGGAGGAAAAGAAAATGAAAAGGAATCAAATGACTTGTGTTCTAATGATACCCTTTATGTGTGAGAAGCTCCTCAACCAAATAGTTGCAGGTCAAGTCTTAAGTGATAATTTGTGGTTCAATATTGTGAGACAGTTAATTGTCGTTATAAAAAAATGAAAATAAGTGAAAAATAATGTGATTTGGTTAATTTTTAAAGTAAAATGTTTTCTCTAAAAAATAAGCCAAAAATGTTTACTTCATATCACTTTACTTTTCTTTACTACTAAATCATGGTATTACCAAGATATTTTGGATTAACATTTTGCGATTAGGATTTAAGACAACTTTAAACCCCATATCGACCCTATTTCAGATTTGCATTTTTTAACCTTGTCATGTCAGGTTTTAACGTGCAACTCAAGTTATAGGTACTTGAGAGTTAAGACCCCAAATATTTTCATTTAATTTACGTTAAAAAGGAAAAAAGAACGCATAGTGGCCACTCTTGCTGCAAAACCTATAATGCAAACATGTGGTGCAATTATAACCGTTTTAAGAATGTTATAGGCACCAAAGTGATCCTATAACGTGCATGTAATGAATTGCACTGCTCTCTTACTACTAAATCATGGATCGAAAACCGAAACCAATCACCAAAAGTCTAGTTATCTAAGTCTTTGCTTTCTTCAAAAAATGCCAGGTTCAAACCTGGCTAGATGCGTACATTTGAGGTGACTAGGAAGGGTCGCAAACGGTTTTGGGATTAACCGAGTGAGTCAGCGTACATCTGAGTAAATAAAATTACGCTCCCCAAGTAACCTGCACATGAAAAACCTCACCATTTTACCCATGATTTTGAAAACCGAATCAGGCATCAAACGATCGTCCTACTAGTTCGACGGTTTAACCGGTTCAACCGGTTATAAGAACCGGGTGACGAGTCGTAGTTTTTAACAAGTAATTTAATTAGATTTATAAAACATATGAAATGATAAAGATGTATAAATATATTTATAAAATAAGAAAATGTTTATGTTTGACAACATAATATGTTTTTTCATAAATATTAAATTATAGATAAGAAACATGACTAAAAATCAATACTCAGTAGTCAGTACTATAAAATTTAGTCAAATGTCACATAATTCCATCATATTTTGATTAAAGTGCTGAAAAACTCACTTTAAAATATATGTTGCGATTATTCAATTATTTATACTACTTATAAAGAAAAAACAGTTAAAGTGAAAAGTTAAGTTTTCAGCACTTAGTCATATGAGAGAGAAAACTAATGTAATTAAGACTTTTATTAAAACACTCATTACACATTGTATAACTAATTAAAAACATATTTACCAAATTAAATACAACCAATTAAAACATAAACCGGGTTGACCCGGGACGCTTCAAACCCGGCTGGTTGACCCGGTTTAATTTGACATGTTTTCGACCCAACCTAGCAAGTTGACCCAGTTTAAATCGACCCATTTTTCGACCGGAACGGTTCAACCGGTTGAACCACCCGGGTCGAAACGAGTTTCAAAACATTATGTTTAATTCTCAAATCTTCAAACTTTTATTATTTTTCGTTTATAACCTATAAACTTTTTTTTATCAATAAACTTTGTCGTTATAAAATCCCGTTGCTATGCAGGGTCTAGTGTTTTAATATTTGAAAAAGTCATTTTGACATGTTCAAGTCAATAATAATAATAATAATAATAATAATAATTATTATTATTATTATTTAACATTTGATTGACAATTTAAGCTTGGTTGGACGAATACAAAAACAATATCAAATGAGTTTGTGAAATCAACGTAACCAATCCGTTTTAGTTTAAAGACAAGTCAAAGTTGTCAAAATGACTATTTCAACAATTAAACATGAATGGCTTAATTGACAAAAAGTTATTTTAAAGTGGCTTTTTCAATAATTTAATCAAAATATGTTAGGCTTTTGTCACATTTGGCCATATAATTTTGATGTAAAAACCCGTTAAGAATAGTTTTTATTTGTTAAAAATCACGTATGGTTCGTGAATTTAAAACTTTAGAATTTGAAATTGTAGTAAATTTCAATTATAGAGGATTTAGAATTTCGAATTAGAAATACCTTCATATGTTTAGTTGACAGAAATTTATATTATTTTCAAATCTAACCTTATGTTGTTATTGCAATTTTTTAGTAACAGACTTAGGGCTTGTTTACTTTTTTCTTAGCTAAGGGTTATGTGGATCCCTCTTTCCTTAATACCTCTTAATGAGGATGAGTGGGTATTTTCACTCTCTATGCACAAAGACCATCAAAAAGAATTGGTAGGCCAAAATCTTTAAAAAAAAATAAGGGTAAAATGCAAAAATAGTTCCTAAACTATCACGAAATCGCAAAAATTGGACCGAGACAAAAAGTCACGCAAAAAAGCCACTAACGTTACGAAAATTTGCAAAAAAGCCACTGAGAGGCATTTTCCGTTAGTTTCCTCGTTAACTGCCTAGTCATCAAGGGTAGTTTCGTCTTTTTATCCCTTTCCCGCCAATAACTTCAATTGACAGTGTTTTGTTTTACAAATTTAGTCCTTTAGAACCATACTTTATATACGTGGCTCAATTTCTTCCAAGCAGAACATTAATTTCACAAGTAAAGATCTTGAGAATGGTTAAGCTTTGGCAAAATCGTGCACGCAGTACCCCGATACCTGATTTTGGAATCCTTTATAGTAAAAATACTATGTTCCATTTTAATGTTTTCCATTTAAACTTATTATTGTTGTCGGAAGTAATTGATGTTTTATGTGTTCCACATATTTGAATGAAAGAGTGTTTTCTTTGCAAATCCATCACAATGGTGAATTTATCTCAAAACCAGGAAGAAGGTATCTCTTTGGAGATACAGATTGGTTTGGCGGAATTCACTCTGACGTTTTAAACATGGAATTATTGGGCGAAATGTTAGAGGATTTAGGTTACTCGGATAGTACCCTTATGTTTACTCACTTTAGGATACCTGGGGAGTCATTGGATGATGGTTTGTTAGCACTAAAGTCTGACGAATATGTGAAGACACTTGTGGAGTATGTTCCTATATTTACACAATTGGAGTTGTATATTGAAACCGGTGTTTCAATTGTTGAGTATGAGATGATGGGTCGAATGATGACTAAGGGCAAGGGTGTGGTGATAGAAGAAATAGTGGATGATGATATGAATGAGGCTGCTGGAAAGGGTGTTGATGGTGAGACTGGAAACAGTGGGAAATTACTATTGTTAGAGTGGCATAAGACAAGACAACCTGAGAAGGCTGGACCTGTTTTTGATACTGATTCTAACAGTGACTTCCCACCAACATTTTGTGCCAAAAAAATGATTGCAGATCATACAAAAAGGATGAGTGATGAGTTTCAATTCAGATGGTTATTGGAAGAGATTGACCAAGACTTTACTATGGAGGATTCAAGTGAGGAGTCTACAGGTTTGCTCGATTTTTTATGATCTCGATTTTGATGATGCATATTATGATGACACAAGTGATGAAGAGGTTGCTCAAGAATGGCATGATGATCCATACCATTTAGTTGATGTACCTAAACCTGAAGAGATGCATGCGATTGAAGAGCCTCAAGAGCTTGAAGAGCCTTAAGAGATTAGTGACATGTTTGCTGAAATAGATCAAGCATTGGATGAACTTGATGACGTTGTTGTAGCTGGAGAAGGAACAGAGGTGTATGCTCTTTATGCTGAACCAATTAGTTTCAGTTTGCTTCCATTTGTGGATGTTGATAGTGATGATGGTGAACAAAGAGTTCATGATGAGGATGTGATTCTAGATAAGCAGTGTGATGAAGTAGTTGGAGATGGTGAACAAAGAGTTTGTGATGTGGCTGTGATACCAGATGATCAGTGTGCTGTAGTAGTTGGAAATGGTGAACAAAGAGTTTGTGATACCAGATGATGAGTGTGCTGTAGTAGTTGGAAATGAGGGATGTATATCAGTTGTTGAAGGAGATGTGATTAAGGACAAAGTGGTTGCTAAACAAGGAGATGAGCCACTTCAAGTGCTTGAAAAAAATGGAGTTGGGAAAGATGGAGTGCTTGCAGAGGACAAGTTTGAAGACCAAGGAAGATCAATCAAGAGGCGAAGACTGATGGTTGACAAGAAACCCAAGGATGATGCTGACAAGGAACCCAAGGATGATGCTAAATAATGGTTATGCTTTTATGTTTAGCTCAATAATTTGTAGAAGATTATAACAATATTTACTTTCTTAAAGTTTATCTATCGGTTATGTAATCTTAACTAGGGTCAATGGTTGCATAACATTTTATCGAATCTAATGGAAGCCAAAAAACTAGGCAATTTTGGGATGTGTATGTTGGTAACCCAAACGTTTAGCATTTATTACCCAAACACGCCTAAAACACATTTTCACATGTAATTACCACCCCTATTTATATGCTATAACCTAAGTAACTTCCTCATTCATCCACTAAACAAACACAGTAAAACATAAACAAAGAAACAAAAGAATGTCTCAATTTGTGCTTCTTCAGGAACTTGCAGCGGCTGCTAACTCAAGTGAGTTACCATATCAGATGACGGTGTATTTTGATACGGAGACACAGCGTGATATCAAGTATGCGAAAGATCTATTTAAGGCATATCAAGAGTTGCTTGATATTGTTATTCAAAGGAACAAGTACATGGCTGAAATGGAACTTGTGCGTCCCTCGGTGCAGATGTTCAAGTGCTTGGAGTACTTTAAGAAGCTTCAAAAGTCCGACGTTATCGAGCTTTTGGAATTGAAGAAGAAGATTGCCGAAGTGAAGCTCAAGCTTTTCAACAAGCACGCATTTGTCAAGGGACTTTAGAGTTTCTTTCAATGTTTTTTATCAACCATGTTACGTTCCTTTGAATTTTAATGTTACCCGTATGTTTTATCAATGTTATGTTTTGATTTTTAATGGCATGTTATGTTTTTTTTTTTTTATCAATTTTAATGTTATATTATCAATTATGTTATCTGTTTGTTGATTTATTATGTTATTTTGCTTTGTTACTTATGTTATGATGCTATGTTACAAGGTCAAAACAAAGATTGTCAACGTTGATTGTCATTTACAAAAGTCAAACTTGATTGTCAATTTGGGTAATTTTGGGTATTTTTGTGCCTGCACATTCATTTGAATAAGGTTACACGGATAGTCAATGGTTACACGGATTTGTAATGAGGATGCTACTCAACATGGGTCAAAACAGTCATTTTAATGTTATATTATCAATTATGTTATATGTTTGTTGATTTATTATGTTATTTTGCTTTGTTACTTATGTTATGATGCTATGTTACAAGGTCAAAACAAAGATTGTCAACGTTGATTGTCATTTACAAAAGTCAAACTTGATTGTCAATTTGGGTAATTTTGGGTATTTTTGTGCCTGCACATTCATTTGAATAAGGTTACATGGATAGTCAATGGTTACACGGATTTGTAATGAGGATGCTACTCAACATGGGTCAAAACACTCAAGTCACAATTGGCTGATATCTTGGCTTTGTGTAACCCTTTACACACTGCTAATTTGCGCGGGGGATAATGGGACGCTACTTAACATGGGTCAAAACAGTCAAGTCAAGCTAATAACTGTAGAACCAAACACTCCATTGTAGCTAAGTAGTTCTAGAAAGCTCAGTTAGTTAGTTTTAGTTTCCCGTCAATATTGTACAAACCAGACTTTGCCATTCACCAAAAGATCAGATCGGTTACATCAACAACTACCAACAAAAGACAAACATTAAACAAAGAAACTAGCTTAAGTGCCACAAAATGGCCAGACACCATCCTCAAACCCAATACCCTCAAACAGCGATGGCACAAACACATTGGGTTCAAACGGAACCATCACATTTCCGGCGGCATCCACAGGTGGAGGCGTCAGATGGCACTGGTACGCCTGGTTCTCCGGCGGAGCAAAGGTGGTATCACAATAACCCGAAGTCGTGGTGGGGTTCATCGGTTTTTTTTCCCTTTGTTGTTTTTTCGAGTACCACCTCCAACGGGGATGTCCCGGAGAATGCCACCATGAGTCCAGTGTCGGCGGCAGCTACGGCAAAAGTGACGAGGCTGTGAAGTGCTGTAGTTGTTGTAGTAGCAGAACTTAGTGTCTTCTGAGAAACAACATGGACATGGCCTTTGATGTGGGGGTTATGTCAGAGTTGTTGTGGTCACCAACGTTGAAGTTTCTTCGTGATAGTTGGTGGTGGTGGTGATTATTGCGGTGTTTGGTGATGCTTCCATTTTCTGCAAATCGTGATTTTTTTTACCTCGAGTCGTGATTTGCAAGTGTAGGTTGTGTGTGTGTGTGTGGGGGGGGGGGGGTTATGGGGTTAAAACCTTTTAGTTACTTTGCAAATTTAGCCATTGAAGTCATGTCAAATCGATGCCCATGCACAGAGCTGATTATGGCGGCAAATTTAATAAGTATGTACAGTAAAAAGACAAAACTACCCTTGATGACTAGGCAGTTAACGAGGAAACTAACGAAAAATGCCTCTCGATGGCTTTTTTGCAAATTTTCGTAACGTTAGTGGCTTTTTTGCGTGACTTTTTGTCTCGGTCCCATTTTTGCGATTTCGTGATAGTTTAGGGACTATTTTTGCATTTTACCCAAAAAATAATGATATTATATACCCAAGTGGTCATTAAGAGGCATTAAGGAAAAAAGTAAACTCACCCTTACTTTGATTCTAAAAGAGAAATAAAAAAAAGCAAAACCAGTAAAAATAACAAAGAAATGTAATAATTTATAAAAAAAAAAGTGTTTCAATGAAATTTTCCATTTTTTGGAGGCATTGTAATTCTCATCATTTTGCTAATTATATAATTTTAAATTCTTTTATTTGACATACCAAACATAATATTTAAAAGAATTTAAAATGCAGATGCCATAATCCCCCAATCTACCCTGACTGAATGCACAGATTGCTTGAAATGTCACCTGATTGCTTGAAACATGGGTATTCAATATGGGAGGTGATTTGCACACTAAATAAATTGATGGGATGCATATGGTATGTTGTAACATATGCATTATTGGTATAATATTGTGGCGTCCTCATCAATTTATTTGGTGTGTAAATCAACTCCCATTCAATATTCCTAGAAGTTGCAAATTCATTTGAGACATGTCATTTAATAAAGAAAAATTGTTCCTATGTCACTGATAATATCTTTTATAAAAAAAACGCACTTTTCATCCTTTTTTTTTCCTTCCTTTAAAAAAAAAAAAAAATTACAAACACTATATTGTCAACGACAAAAAATACACCTTGAGACGAGAACTTTTTTTTTATCTTTCAGTAAACGGCCATTTCGATATACTTTCGACGAACTTTTTTTTTATAGTTTTGTTTAGTGTTGAATTTTTTTTTCTGAAAAATCATATGTGATTTGTTATTTTAAAAATCACATGGGATTTCACAAATCAACTGTGATTTGATAAATCACAAATCAACTGTGATTACAAATCACATGTGATTTTTCTGGGCGAAAATTTCAATACTAACAAATAAACTTTAAAAAAATTAATCGAAAGTATATTGGAGTGCCCCTCTATAAAACAGATGATTTGATTAGTTTCGCATAATGGTTAACCATTAACGGTTTGTGAGATATTTAATTTTTAGAAGGGCAAATCGCATAAAAAGGTACCGAAGTTATGTCCAATTCCAATTAAGGGTACCCATCTTATTTTTTCTCAATTTAAGGTATCGAACTTTATTTTAGTTGCAATGTGGGGCAATTAACGGGTTTCGGCCATTTACTTTAAAAATGCTAGCCGGTTACTATCTCTTTCATGTCCTTTATGGCAATCTCACTTCCGGCGGCTGGTTTCCGGCCACCCTCATCCTCACACCCATGTCCTCATGGGGACTGTGGAACCATAGAGGGGGGAGGGGGGGTGAATACGGTTTCTTAGGCTTTTAAGATGTTTAAAAACTTTAAGCCTCAAAGAAACCAAGTGGTTGTGTAATCAATCCAAACAACCACAAACACAAACAAAGTATATAAAGCGAGAAAGGAAAGACACCACGATATATACTGGTTCGGGATGGGGGGTTTATACCATCCGTACGTCCAGTTGCGAATCCGCGACTCCTATACTATTCACTAGTATAATCCTTTCGGTGGACTACAAACCGTTACAATTCACTCCACCGATATTCACCAATATCGATGCTTTCAAAGAAGGAGTTACTCACCAACGGTATTCCGCCCTCGGAAACCACCCAAAGAATCTCACGATTCGACTTTACCTAAGGATCATAAAGATCACTACCAATACTTCCACCCGGAAGTATCAAACCCCAACTAGATCCCCAATGATCTAGGCTTGGTCACCAAGACACAAGACTTCCCTTACAAACAATTGAATGAATGAATGAATGTTTGTTCAATCAAGTTCTAACCTAACATAGAGACTCGATTGTAATAGAAAGGGTATAAGAAAGAAGACCCTAGACACAATCACAAGAGTGGATTAGGTTCTTGTGATTCTTCCCTTGCAAAGATATGTGTTCTTCCAAAGATGTTAGTGTGATAATCAAGAACACAAGATTAGAGGTAGAGAGATTGAGAGATTTGAGAGTGTTTAGAGAGAAAGAATCTAGAGAGAAAGAATAATGGCAAGGGGTGAGGAATACAAGAGGCAAGGCATGGTATTTATAGGCAAAGACCCAACTTGGGAATATTTTACCGAGGCCGGGGCGTCACCTACGCGTTGACGCGTGGTAGGCGCGCCAGACACCCAGGAAAATATTCCCGAGGCTTTGGGTGTTTGGCATTATAAATGCCTTACCTTGCTAAACCCCCAATTGTACTTCACGCTAAACCTTAACATTAATCATTCTAAGGTTTACCAACTCAAATAGCCAATTTGGAAAATCATTTGTGAAGTGTTTAAAGAGAAACCAAATTACCAAGGGTTTAAAATGTAGATAGGGTAATTTGAAAGGGGTAGAAGTGTATCTCCTCACAAGGCATAAAAAAGAGAGAAAGAATATGCCAAGGAATATTCCAATGCTTGGGGGGGGGGGGGGGAATGAGATGGAGGGTTGAGATGAAATGGTTTGAATTGGATGGCTAGGATCAAAGGGAGCCTCCCTTGGTTTTCAAATAATTTTGCATGTGGGGAATATGGATGGATGAGATGATCTCATTTGAAATGAATGGTTAAGATCAAGTATGCTTAGGTTAGGGTTGAGGAGGATATTCCAAGGAATATGCTTTGCTTGGGGGGAAAGGAGAAATGAAGGGTTGAGATGAGTTTGTTTGAAATGGATGGATGAGATCAAAGGGAGCCTCCTTTGCTTGGAGAGTAAGTGTGGATCAATGGTTGGGATTGTTTTGGTTTGAATTCAATGGCTAAGATCAATCACATGTGGTGGCATAGATAGGAGAGATTGGATGGATGGTTGAGATGAGTTTAGTTTGAATTCAATGGTTGAGATCAAACCCATGTGATGATATAGAGATGAGGGGTTGGATGGATGGTTGTGATGTGTTGTAATTTGAAATCAATGGCTAGGATGAGAGGATCCATATTAGGGTTTCTAATAATTGGCATGTGTTTAATATGAAGGGTTGAGATGTGTTGTAAGGGATTGGATGGTTGAGATGTAGTGTGTAAGGGAATATGTAAGGGTGTAAGAGAATATTTGATTTGGATATGATTGGATATGATTGGTTTTGTCTTTTGTATAAATGGGATTAAGAGATGATTAAGGCATAATCTAATTGTCATTAAGAGGAAAAGGTTTAGACAATTAAGATTATAAGTTGAGAAAATCATAAGTTACTTATAAGTTCAAGTAACACAACGTCGAGAATCCATAGTTTCATATCTCGTGACTTTCCACGACTCGACGTTCTTAACTAATACCTTGGTTCAAACAAGTTAAGTGCTTTGCCTTGATGTAAAGCATAACTCAAGTGGGAAAGGATGCGTTTACGCAAAGTGACCTTTGACTTAGTTTGACCAATAAGGGAGTAAACCCGTTACGTAATTAGAGAAGACGTAAGCACGGGATATGAGCATATGGATGCTTCAACACGATGTTACGTGAAATATATAAGCTCCCTAAGTTTAGAAAAGCCTTGGCTAGAGGCGATAGCTAGAAAACATGAGTTGGCGTTTTCCCGTAAATGGGTGCTTTAAAAGTTGGATCTCTCAAGTCTCAAAACTCGTTTCGAGTGTTCTCAATTAAGCACATAACATATTCATACCTGTATTGAAAGATCCACATTTGTCGGGTAAGGGGAAAGCCGACTTTCAAAATTCACCCGGAACCATACAGACTCCTGGCGCGTCACCCGCGTGTTAACGCACGGGCAGCGCGCCAGGAGCAGACATTGTCTCCGGAGATTTTGAGCTAACGTTTGTTATTTTATGTGTTTCGATGGTTTATTTGTCATCATTAAAACATAAAGAGATCTTGATCATGTTGCCTCAACAATCTCCCCCTTTTTGATGATGACAAACAAAAACCGAAAGCAAATAAAATTACCAAACTTAGCGAAGACAAAGTGCGCCTTTGGTGTAGCTTACGTCTTGACCTTTGTCTTGTAATTGGTGAAGCCTTTAACATTTCTTGAATGGTCTTCACGCTCTTGCTTTCTTTATCTTCTTGACCTTTGTCTTGTAATTGGTGAAGCCTTTAACATTTCTTGAATGGTCGTCACGCTCTTGCTTTCTTTCTCCCCCTTTTGTCAAATCAAAAAGGCGGGACCGAATGTGCTCCCCCTTGAACGTAGCTCCCTCTAGATCGTTGCTCCCCCTTGTTTCAAGGCGGGGATTCATGGGTCAAGAGCCTCACCTTTGCGGTGGCCTAGCTACACATAGAAATCACAACATGCAACCAACAAGAGATCCTTACATGTGAAAGTCCAAGATGGGTTAGGTTACCATTTGGAGACTTGCAACATGGATTAGTCCTTAATATTATATATATATATATATATATATATATATATATATATATATATATATATGTGTGTGTGTGTGTGTGTGTGTGTGTGTGTGTGTGTGTGTGTGTGTGTGTGTGTGTGTGTGTGTGTGTGTGTGTGTGTGTGTGTGTGTATTTGTCCCATATGAATCCAATAACCAATAGTTGAGCATGACAAGGTAGAGAGAAGTGCATTTGTTATTATAATAAAGCATGAGAGCTAAAGTTACAACAAGATCATAGTACAAGAGATCACAAAATACATAAAATGCATCTAACAAACACACTAAGATGATGCACAATGCATGTCATGTTTGAGGCTAGTGCTTGAAGCATTTTAACACCGTCATGAAGAGATTTGAGCATCTTATGGGTTTCTTCTCTATGATCCTTAATAGCATTAAGCATGTCAATTGTGTTTTCGCAACAAATTGCATGATTACCTTCACGAAGTTTTGGGCTTAAGGGCTTCCTTATCTTTTCCCAAACTTCTTCATCACCAATTCCCTTAGTTAGGGGTGATGTGGCTTGAACATTTTGTGGATTGCTCCAAACATCATCTTGCAAAAGTTTTTCAAGGTTGATCCAAGGATATTGTTGTTGATTGTTTAGCATAAACCACCCATTTCGTATCCCATCATTCTTGGTTGTAGTATGAGGGACAACATTGTTGTTACCAATTTCTTCACCTCCATCGTTTCCACTCAAGGAATTAGTGTCATTACTTTGGAGGATGAAATTGTCAAGAACATTGTTTGGAGAGAGGTTGATTATTCATTTTTTGACTTAGATTGAGATTTAAGATGTAATGCTAGACAAGATCTCTAATCCTTAAATAATAGTAAAGTGGGATTTAGATATGAGTGATGACACTTATTATCCAACGGGTATTAAGGCAATTAGTACCAAGATTCCTCATTAGGTGTACAAATTGTGAAGATCAAGAAGAAGAGAATATATAGGAAAGGTAAATGTGCATGGATCACATGATCATGAGAAAAGTTATTCAAAGAGCAATGAGTGATCTAGTTGATTGTTAAGTTGTGATATGTGGACAAAATACATATGCTACCTTCTATTAAGAATGCATCATAAATCATTAAGCTATGCATCAAATTTTAAGCTATGAGGCATTATTCATTTAAATTTGGGTATGTAGCATGTAGTTTATCATATAAGGTAAACAAGAAGAATTGGATACAACATCTTGAACACAAGTGTGAGTTGTGAAGAATTGTCATATAAAAAATTTTCAAGATGAATCAAGATAATTTTATGTCAAGTTTTCTTGTTCAAGTACATAGTATAGACATGTAGAATCTTGGATATTTATCAATCATAGTTTGAATAATGAATTGATACATATCTTTCCTATTGGAAGACATTTATATGATCTTCCATCCATGCCTCCACATAAACCTAAATCACATAAGCTCTAATAGCACCTAAGAGTTGTTCTCCTAAGATGCATATTTTAGCATCAAAACCTATCCCAAAGCAATTTGGACTTTTGAAAAATGTCATGCCAAAACTTAGACTTGTTTGTTTTGTGACCTAAGTGTCCTTTTATTCAAGTCACCAATGACTTGTTGTATAGGATGACCCCTCGCTTCTCTCACTTCCTTAGGATTGCCTTCATCCGAAACATTAACTTGTAATGTTGGCGACCTTTCTTGATCTTGAACTAAAGGTTCATTGATCACATCATCTTCTACCGAAGGAGATGATTTAGGCTCGGGCATGCTCTCATCAAAGGTCACATTGAGAGATTCCTCAATCCTCATTGTTTCCTTGTTAAGCACTATGTATGCTTTACTATTTTGAGAGTATCCTAGGAACACACCTTCATACGACTTTGGGTCAAATTTGGTGAGATATTCTTTGGTGTTAAGTATAAATACTTTGTAACCAAATACTCTAAAATATTCTAGGGATGGTTTTCTATTCCTAAGTATTTCATAAGGCGTTTTATTAATTACCTTTCTTATGTAGACTCGATTAAAAATGTAGCAAGAGGTATCTAGGGCATGACACCAAAACTTTTGTGGAATGGATTGCTCGTCAAGCATTGCACGACTCATCTTTCTTAACTTACGATGTGTTCTTTCAACAATATCATGCGATTGAGAAGTGAACGGGCCCGATAAGTTATAAGATATTCCATGTTGTTCACAAAAGGTTCCAAATTGCATTTTATCAAATTCGCTACTATGATTTGTTTTAATTGATACAATTGAACAATCAAGTATGTTTTCAAGTTTCTTTCTTAAAATGTTGAATTTATTCAAGACACCATCCTTGTTTTCTAAGAACACTATCCAAGTGTAATTTGAATAACCATCTATGATCATTAAAGTATAGAAGTTTCCTCCATAACTTTGGATCGGAGATGGACCATACAAATCCAAATGAATTAATTCTAAAATCTTACTAGTTGACACTTACTTTATATTCCTATTATTGGTTGTCCTTGACTCCCTGGACATGTATCACAATAATGCCTTTCAAAGCTCAACTTTGGTAAATTCCGTACTAGCTCGTTAGAAGCTAGGTTTTGGACTAACCTCATATTTGCGTGACCTAACCTCCTATGCCAAAGCGTTGAGTTGTCCACTATGGACGTAAGGCATATGTGTTGCTTAGAGTTATCACCTAACTTGCATGTATATAAGTTATTTCTCCTATGACCTTTTGCTAACACAACACCATTTTTACTAATAGTGCAATCTACCTTAGTAAATTTGACCTCACAATCATCATCACATAATTGACTTACACTAATCAAATTAAAACTTAGACCCCTAACATGCTCAACATTGGAGATTTCTATGGAGTCATGAAGGACATTACCTTTGCCGACAATTTTGCCGTTAAGTTTGCTTCCAAAAATGACTTGATTGCCATTATACGCCGTGTATGAGGTGAACAATCTTCTATTCCCGGTCATTTGTTTAGTGCAACCACTATCCACTACCCACTCATCCGGTTGTAGATCACTTTTGAGGCAAACCTACAACAAAAGTATAACTCATGCCTTTGGTACCCATTGTTTCTTGGGTCCATTTTGGTTAGCATTTAAAGTGCCCAAGTTAAACATTCTTGGGTCTTGAAGCAAGACACATAATTTCTCAATACCAAATTTAGAGAAGGCGGACCAAGGATTGTTTTGATAGTCATTTTGAGTTTGATAACTTGGTCTATAGTTATGATATGTTTGAGGTCTAAAGGAGTTTTGGTTTGAATAGAGGTTGTCTCTTCTTTGGTAATTGTTGTATTGGTATTGAGAAGATCTTCGACCATAGTTAGAAAAATTTCTTCTTTGGTTATTTTGAAAAGATAGTCTTTGGTTTTATGAGGTAGAAGATCTCATATTAGGTGTAGGCAAAAGTAGTCTATGATTTACTCGAGGTTGTGAGTATCCAAGTCCATTGCGAGAGCTTGAGTTACAAAATTGTTTCGGATTTTCTCTTCTTGCAATGGGAGCTTGATTACCCCGAGTACTTACAAGAGGAGCTTGAGGAGTAATTGGTTTAATTTCATCGTTTAATGAAGATCCAATTTTCCTCAGAGGTCTGGCGCGCTGATGGCGCGTTGACGCGTCAGCCTCGGGGATTTTTGGAGCCTCGTTTTCTTTAGCCTTTACAAATGTTATAGGTTTTGTTAGGCTTATAGGAGTGGTTGTACCTTGTTTGAAAAAACCAAGACCTCCCTTATCTTGAGACACTTTTTGTCGACTTATTAATTCTTCTAAATCATTTGTGCTCTTTTTATATTTTGAAAAGCTTAATGATTCCTTTTGAAGTTCCAACACTTTTTCATTCAAAGAGTTAACCTCAAGTGTTAGTATTTCACAACTTTTACAAGGTTCAAACATCTCTTTGCAATGTTCTAGTGTTTTTACTTTATTTTCAAGTTCACAAACCCTTTCTTTAGATTTAGCATTTTCTAGTTCAAGAAGACGTTTTTCTTTTAGAGCTCTATCTAGGGTTTTTCTAAAATCATCATTAAACTTAACTAGTTCCTCATTCTCCTTTTGCAAATTGATAATATCTAAGTTATTAGAAGAGGAAGGGTTTAGAGATACCTCAAATTTTTCTTGGGCCATAAGACATGTAGCGTCATTTGTTGGTTGATCTTCATCTTCACTATCACTCCACGCTCCTCCAACGAATGCCTTGTTCACTTTCGGCTTAGGACATTCATTTATGAAGTGACCCTTTTCTCCGCAATTGTAACAACCTTGTGTGCGTCTTGAGCTTTCACCAACCTTGTTGTCACCACTTCGGTTTCCTCCAAAGTTGTTCCTTCCACCATTATCTCGGTTTCCAAACCGATTTCTTCTACCAATGTTACCACCTTTCCTAAAGAACCTTCGAAAGTTCTTAGCCATAAGATTATACTCTTCGTCATCCATATCATCTTCTTCATTGCTATCCTCTTGACCATCACTATCATTACTAGTTTGGGTACTAGTAACTTTAGCTTTAAGAGCCAAAGACTTAACCTTCTCCTTCTTGTCTTTGGTACTCGCCTTTTCGTTCTCAAGAATCATCTCATAGACTTTGAGATTTCCAATGAGCTCGTCAAGAGATAGTTCCGCCAAATTCTTGGCTTCTTCTATGGCCGTCACCTTTGGCCTCCACTTCACTGGAAGTGCTCGAAGAAACTTTCTCACATGGTTCTTGTTATAGAAGCTAGGATCAAGAGCCGTGAGGCTAGTGATTATAGCATTGAACCTTGTGTACCCATTATCAATGGTTTCTTCATCCGAGATCGAGAACTTCTCATATTGTTGTATGAGTAAATCGATATTGCAATCTTTCACTTGAGAGTTGCCTTGATGAGTGATGATGAGAGAGTGTCAAATTTCCTTGGCGGTCTTGCAAACATGAACTATCTCGAACTCCCTTCGAGGTAGAGCATTGTAGATCAACATCTTTGCTTCATCATTCTTGCCAAGCTTTCTCCTCTCATCATCATTAAGATCTAAGTGTGGCTTTTTCACCAACAACTTTGTTTCCGAGTCTTCCACCATAAACTCAAAGTTGCCATTTTGGATAATTTCCCACAAATCAAGATCTTTAGACCAAACATAGGTCTCGAATCGGGTTTTCCAAAAGCAAAACCCATTGGTTTTTAACAAAGGTGGTATTTGCATAGAACACCCCTCAACATAGTTCTCTTGAGCCATGGATCAATACTCTACTTTTCCAAAAACCTTAGTTACGATTTTAGATTTTTGGGAAAGAAGTTTTTGACTTAAAACGACTTCTCGGGAAGGCTTTAACGCTCAAAAACTTGAGTATACCGCTCTGATACCAATTGTGGAACCGTAGAGGGGGGGGGGGGGGGGGGTGAATACGGTTTCTTAGGCTTTTAAGACGTTTAAAAACTTTAAGCCTCAAAGAAACCAAGTGGTTGTGTAATCAATCCAAACAACCACAAACACAAACAAAGTATATAAAGCGAGAAAGGAAAGACACCACGATATATACTGGTTTGGGATGGGGGGTTTATACCATCCGTATGTCCAGTTGCGAATCTGCGACTCCTATACTATTCACTAGTATAATCCTTTCGGTGGACTACAGACCGTTACAATTCACTCCGCCGATATTCACCAATATCGATGCTCACAAAGAAGGAGTTACTCACCAACGGTATTCCGCCCTCGGAAACCACCCAAAGAATCTCACGATTCGACTTTACCTAAGGATCACAAAGATCACTACCAAGACTTCCACCCGGAAGTATCAAACCCCAACTAGATCCCAAATGATCTAGGCTTGGTCACCAAGACACAAGACTTCCCTTACAAACAATTGAATGAATGAATGAATGTTTGTTCAATCAAGTTCTAACCTAACCTAGAGACTCGATTGTAATAGAAAGGGTATAAGAAAGAAGACCCTAGACACAATCACAAGAGTGGATTAGGTTCTTGTGATTCTTCCCTTGCAAAGATATGTGTTCTTCCAAAGATGTTAGTGTGATAATCAAGAATACAAGATTAGAGGTAGAGAGATTGAGAGATTTGAGAGTGTTTAGAGAGAAAGAATCTAGAGAGAAAGAATAATGGCAAGGGATGAGGAATACAAGAGGCAAGGCATGGTATTTATAGGCAAAGACCCAACTTGGGAATATTTTACCGAGGCTGGCGCGTCACCCACTCGTTGACGCGTGGGAGGCGCGCCAGACACCCAGGAAAATATTCCCGAGGCTTTGGGTGTTTGGCATTATAAATGCCTTACCTTGCTAAACCCCCAATTGTACTTCACGCTAAACCTTAACATTAATCATTGTAAGGTTTACCAACTCAAATAGCCAATTTGGAAAATCATTTGTGAAGTGTTTAAAGAGAAACCAAATTACCAAGGGTTTAAAGTGTAGATAGGGTAATTTGGAAGGGGTAGAAGTGTATCTCCTCACAAGGCATAGAAAAGAGAGAAAGAATATGCCAAGGAATATTCCAATGCTTGGGGGGAAGAATGAGATGGAGGGTTGAGATGAAATGGTTTGAATTGGATGGCTAGGATCAAAGGGAGCCTCCCTTGGTTTTCAAATAATTTTGCATGTGGGGAATATGGATGGATGAGATGATCTCATTTGAAATGAATGGTTAAGATCAAGTATGCTTAGGTTAGGGTTGAGGAGGATATTCCAAGGAATATGCTTTGCTTGGGGGGAAAGAAGAAATGAAGGGTTGAGATGAGTTTGTTTGAAATGGATGGATGAGATCAAAGGGAGCCTCCTTTGCTTGGAGAGTAAGTGTGGATCAATGGTTGGGATTGTTTTGGTTTGAATTCAATGGCTAAGATCAATCACATGTGGTGGCATAGATAGGAGAGATTGGATGGATGGTTGAGATGAGTTTAGTTTGAATTCAATGGTTGAGATCAAACCCATGTGATGATATAGATATGAGGGGTTTGATGGATGGTTGTGATGTGTTGTAATTTGAAATCAATGGCTAGGATGAGAGGAGCCATATTAGGGTTTACAACAATTGGCATGTGTTTAATATGAAGGGCTGAGATGTGTTGTAGGATTGGATGGTTGAGATGTAGTGTGTAAGGGAATATGTAAGGGTGTAAGAGATTGTGTAAGAGAATATTTGATTTGGATATGATTGGATATGATTGGTTTTGTATTTTGTATAAATGGGATTAAGAGAAGATTAAGGCATAATCTAATTGTCATTAAGAGGAAAAGGTTTAGACAATTAAGATTATAAGTTGAGAAAATCATAAGTTACTTATAAGTTCAAGTAACACAACGTCGAGAATCCATAGTTTCATATCTCGTGACTTTCCACGACTCGACGTTCTCAACTAATACCTTGGTTCAAACAAGTTAAGTGCTTTGCCTTGATGTAAAGCATAACCCAAGTGGAAAGGATGCGTTTACGCAAAGTGACCTTTGACTTAGTTTGACCAATAAGGGAGTAAACCCGTTACGTAATGATTGGTGGTAAACCGTCAGACGATTATTGGTCAACCACTTGTGAATGGTCAACTATAATAGTCAAACAGCTTAGGCTCAATGCTCCGCGGAAGTATAGTGTTTCCCCGGGTCGTTATGTCCCGACGAGGTGTGATGGTTATTAAACGGGTTTGTGATCGGGTGAATTTGGACAAGAAAAGGTTTGTGAGTGATTAAACTAAGGAATATACAAAGAAATAGCTTAAAAAAGCTATATGAACAAGACTGTGAAATCAGAAAAACCAGAAACGTTTAAAACTTAAAACGCGTACGTTTACGTTTAAAATAACGTAAACGTACAAAATAAAACGTGAAAAGTGAAATCTGAAAACACCCAGGGGGTGAAAATGACTTTTTTACAAACTAAAGGATAAAAGAAAATTTTTAGAAAAAGAAAATAAATTTTTACACTAATTAATTATTTATTATTAATTAAATACTAATTAATACTTATTATTAATATTTAAAACACTTAAATACAATATAATATTGATTAAATACTAAAAAGGTGAAAATAAAATTTCTAAAATTATAAAATAACTAAAAATAAGTTTTAAAATTAAAAATAAGTATTTTTGTCTTTTTGTGAATTTTCTATTAATTAATTACTATTTAATTATTAAATACCTAATTAAACTATTTTAAATTATAAAAAATAGTAAATGAACAGTAAAAATTCTAAGAAAATTCCTAAAATTATATTTTAATATATAAAAGCTAGTAAAAATATAAAAACTAGGTCTTACTTAATAAAAACTAATTATGCTATTTTAAACTTACTTATTAATTAATTATAAATAAAACTAATATTAAATGTAATAAATACCAAATGATTATATAAAAATCTGATAAAATTACTATAAATACTTTAATATAAGAGGAATTTAAGAAAAATATAAAAAAGCTAAGTACTTAATGAAAATCTAAAAATGAAAAATAAAATTTAAATTACATTAAATAGAAACTATCACTTAAAAATAAATTGGTTTTTCTTTTTGAAAACTGATTTACACCTAAAAACAACAAACTTTTGTAAAAACAAAATTTTTATAACTTAAAAATAAGCAAGATACAAACTAAAAGGTGTGACAGTTGACTTTGGTCAACTGTGGAGGGAAATAAGCCAAAATGGGCTTAAGTGGGACCCACTCTTGCTAATTCTGATCTAAATAAGTTATTGGGACATGTTTGAACTAGAATAAGCAATAGGGGATCACAAAATAAGCAACTAAGCACTTAATAAGCAAATTGACCACTTGATTCACTCAGAAAATGGGACAACTTTGAGGGTTGATTCCAAGTGGGTCCCAGAGGTTCTCAGGTCAAACCAATGGTCAAAGGTTGAAGTATGGTAGGAGGGGGGTTGAAAGGAACAAATATTAAGGTATGGGACCCACTGAGGTGTTTACCCTATAAGCATGCTACTGTTTTTGTTTACCGAGTCGCTAGCTTGACTCGACCCCAAATTCATTTGTCCATGGGGAAGCATGATGTGGAAGAGACAATCTCAATCGGACTTTCATTCAAGATGTTTGGACAAACATTTGAAGCACGTGAAAGTTCCACACCGATGAGATATAATCCCGGCTCAAGATAATGGTAAATGAAAATGCCGGGATCAAAGATGGTATCTTCATTCCCGAAGGAGTGAAGAATAGACGAAGGCACCTCGAGAACAGGCTCATTAGCCTGAGTTTGGATTTCAAGGGTTAAGCTCAAAAACATCCCGGGAGGGTGGGTGGGAATTTGCAAATCCTCATGATTGAGTGTATCTCCCCCCGGGCTATCATACTCCGGAGGAGTCATGATAAGGTGATCAATAATGGGCTCAGAAGGAATTTCATCAACATCACTGATGTCTCCATAAGATAAAGACTTTTCATCAGTGGGTGAATCACTAAGCCCGATATTGAGATAGGAATTGAGTGATGGATCATCATCATTCAATAAGCTTTCAAGGAAAAGAATATCCCCCTCAGAATCAAGATAGTTATCATCAACTTTATACGAAGTTGAACTATCTAAGGCAAGGAATGATTCGACTTCTTCCATATCATCTTTGAAATCAAAGAGATCACATCCCGATGGAAGTGGATTGGTGTGAGTGAGTTCATCGGCGAACTCCTCGAGAAGAAAGTCAACATTAAAGTGGGGAAAGGATGCATCAACATACTCAATGTCTCCATAAGATAAACAATCATCACTAGAATCAGAGACAATCTCAATTTGATCATTTGGATTATCATGGGGTGAAGGAATATCACACACTTGATCAAAAGTCCCCTGTGACTCTCTCGGGATTGGGACAAGGATCTCAACACTAGACTTTATTAATTCGTCTGATTCCTTATTAGGAATAGTGCTAAGATGCTCATCCCCCATGTTTAGAGAGTGAGTGTGAACTTCGGGTGTGATAACAACAGATTGAGGGAGATGAGAAGGACTAGCATTCATGGATTGTACGAGTTCCATTTGATCTTCTGCTAGTAATTTCTCCGTCTCATTATTTTCTCCCTGATTTTCAATGGGAGGAATCACAAATGATGAATCTGAGGAACCCTTATAAAATTGAAGGATATCAAGGGTGTCCTCATTATCACTATCATCATCACAGTCTAGAAGAGCAGCTTGACGAAATTTGGCACGTGTTATAACTGCTTGTTCTAAGACAAGTAATTCTTCCATGCTCAATTCGTTTCTAGCCTCTCGTTCTTCAGCAAGTAATTCTGCCATAGATTTCTCACGAGAGTCTCGAAACGGTGTAATAACCAACTCCTCCTTAAGTTCTTTCAATATATCAAGAGCCTTTAGTAAAAGGTCTTGCTCAGTATCATGAGGAGTTGTGTGAATCATTTGGTACTGTGGAGGTGGGTCTGAAAATGAATAGTCGTAATTGTTACAAGGAAATGGATTCCTTGTTTGACAATCCGAGCTAGAGTGTGGACCTCCACAGTAATCACAACAGTAAAACTGATGTGGCTGTGGGTTGTATGTGTTTGAGTCATAATTGTTATCAGGAAACTGCTCATAGACAAGCGTGTTTCCCAATTGACAATCAGAACTATAGTGTGAACCACCACAGTACTCACAACAGTAAAACTGCTGAGTCTCATGGTGTGGTAACTAATGGAATGAATCAGTTGTGTCATGGTAGGAATAGGGATTCTGGTTATAGGCAGACCCGTTTCCTGACTCTACTATGCCACAGCTGGGGCAATTGCCACCATTATAAGGATTACCACACCAATGGCAAATAAGAAGGTGTGGATGAGACATAGAAAGAATCAAAAGGTTTGGGAGGGGTAGGGATGAAGAATCAAAGATGTGAGAGGGTAAAGGAGAATGTTTTTGGATTTTTGGAAAGACATTTTGTACAATTTGAGAAAGAAAATATTTTTGTGTTTTTGTGTTCGTTGAAAACTGAGTTTAAAATATTTTCGGGAACGGTTTTGTTTTGATAATAAGAAAATATGAACAAAGGATGGATAAATGTACAATGGAACGAATTCCAAAATCACTAATCAGAAAAACCGTTTAGAATAGCGCGCACACCTCCCCGGCAGCGGCGCCAAAATTTGATTGGCTCCAAACGGTCAACCTAAATTGACCAGGGAATGGTCAACCAGGTCAAACTGCCTAGATTCAATGCTCCGCGGAAGTATAGTGTTTCCCCGGGTCGTTATGTCCCAACAAGGTGTGATGGTTATTAAACGGGTTTGTGATCGGGTGAATTTGGACAAGAAAAGGTTTGTGAGTGATTAAACTAAGGAATATATGAAGAAATAGCTTAAACAAGCTATATGAACAAGACTGTGAAATCAGAAAAACCAGAAACGTTTAAAACTTAAAACGCGTACGTTTACGTTTAAAATAACGTAAACGTACAAAATAAAACGTGAAAAGTGAAATCTGAAAACACCCAGGGGGTGAAAATGATTTTTTTACAAACTAAAGGATAAAAAAAAATTTAGAAAAAGAAAATAAATTTTTACACTAATTAATTATTTATTATTAATTAAATACTAATTAATACTTATTATTAATATTTAAAACACTTAAATACAATATAATATTGATTAAATACTAAAAAGGTGAAAATAAAATTTCTAAAATTATAAAATAACTAAAAATAAGTTTTAAAATTAAAAATAAGTATTTTTGTCTTTTTGTGAATTTTCTATTAATTAATTACTATTTAATTATTAAATACCTAATTAAACTATTTTAAATTATAAAAAATAGTAAATGAACAGTAAAAATTCTAAGAAAATTCATAAAATTATATTTTAATATATAAAAGCTAGGAAAAATATAAAAACTATGTCTTACTTAATAAAAACTAATTATGCTATTTTAAACTTACTTATTAATTAATTATAAATAAAACTAATATTAAATGTAATAAATACCAAATGATTATATAAAAATCTGATAAAATTACTATAAATACTTTAATATAAGAGGAATTTAATAAAAATATAAAAAAGCTAAGTACTTAATGAAAATCTAAAAATGAAAAATAAAATTTAAATTACATTAAATAGAAACTATCACTTAAAAATAAATTGGTTTTTCTTTTTGAAAACTGATTTACACCTAAAAACAACAAACTTTTGTAAAAACAAAATTTTTATAACTTAAAAATAAGCAAGATACAAACTAAAAGGTGTGACAGTTGACTTTGGTCAACTGTGGAGGGAAATAAGCCAAAATGGGCTTAAGTGGGACCCACTCTTGCTAATTCTGATCTAAATAAGTTATTGGGACATGTTTGAACTAGAATAAGCAATAGGGGATCACAAAATAAGCAACTAAGCACTTAATAAGCAAATTGACCACTTGATTCACTCAGAAAATGGGACAACTTTGAGGGTTGATTCCAAGTGGGTCTCAGAGGTTCTCAGGTCAAACCAATGGTCAAGGGTTGAAGTATGGTAGGAGGGGGGTTGAAGGGAACAAATATTAAGGTATGGGACCCACTGAGGTGGGCTGCAGCCACCACCAAAGGTGGTGGTTGAGTGGTGGTGCTGCTGATGCTGGGGGTCACCCTCCCCTGCAAGTAACTTTGGAGCTAAGTGGGGCCCAGAGAAAAAATTACAAAAATGAAAGGACCATGGGACATGAAAGTTGAGCTATTAGACAACAAGTATAAACAAGTTTCAAGCCATGAATCATAACACAAAATTCTATTTAATTCTTGCAAGTTTGGGAAAAAACTAAAAACATGAACTTTGACTTTTTGAGATTAACTTGAAAATTGACTTTAATGAACTTGTGATTGGGTCTAAATGATTTAAACTGATGTGTTAGGTTATATTAGAGCTAAATTAGGCTAGATGGACAACTTTGAAACAAAATGGTGAGTTTTGAGACCCAAGAACCTCAACAGTTAACTGTTGAGGGAATGGGGTGGTGATTTTGACTTTTGAATGTTTAGAACTTGGATTTAAAGGCTTACATGACCTATAAAAACCTAATATGACTTGTTAAAACTAAAAACCACAAATAAAACACAGAGCTCAGTGGTCTAAACTACATATCCAAACACCCCTTAATTGTTGTCTGTCAATGGATTGGTGAGGTAAATGGTTATCTGAGACAAACCTACTAATGCAAACCTATGAGATAAGCTACAGGGACATGATACAAACTATAATGAACATCAATTGAGCACAATATCAAGCACAAACAAAGATGAGTAATTAAAACTGCTAGGTAACCACAAGAGTGAATTGAGACAGAAATCAGAGAGGTATACCTCAAGTCATAATCAAAAAGCTCATGAGAGCTTGTCACCAAGCTAATTAACCCAGAAACATCAACAAACAACCTTCTGCATCACCTTTCCATAATCCTAACCCCTAGTTGACTTTTGTTGACCTGAGGCTTTTTGATGTTAAAACAATATTTTAAATACAACTGAGCTTATGAAAGCTTAAAAATGGCTTATGTGAGCTTGAAGAATCAGACAACAATAACTTTTACACCATAAAAGCTTAAATGAGATTTTAACTTGAAATTTGGCATAAACTGAATTTCACAATAAACCTTGAAATTGATTAACATAAAAAGATTTAAAATACACTGAATGAGTTTAATACATGATTTGGAGAATAAAAATTACATTGAAAAAGGAAATTATACTAAGACTAATACCTAAACTACACTATTGCTATCTGCTACTTAACTACTTATTCATCTTTTCTTTCTTCTGACTTTTATAAGCCCTGGGAGACTTCAAAGACTTTCCCACACCTTCTTGAACTGTAGGATGAGCTTCTCTTGATCCAAGCCGTTCAAACACCTTTTGGCGGGAAAAGTGGGATTGGGCAATTGGGGGGTTTGGTGTGGGAATTAATTGAGGAGGGGGGTTTGGTTGGGTGTAGGTGAGAATTTAATGATAGTTGGTGAGGAGGGGGGAGACAAGGACCTAAAGATTAGGGTGTTAATGGTGGGAAAAAGAGGTTAGGGATGGTGTTGACTGTTTTGTTTGACCCTGGGGTGTGGGTTTGACTCGTTGACCTGGGCATGGGGTGGATTTTTATTATTTTTGGAGATGGGCCGGATTGTGTGGGCTTTGGGTGGTATTGGGTGGATTAGTTATTGGATTGGGTGGATTTAATATTTAAAGGGTTGGTTTGGTTAAGAATAAATCACAAGGGCCATAATTGCCAAAAGCTGAAACTTTGAGGACCATAAATGCCAACCTTCCAAACTTGTTCCAAGGGTACAATATGCCAAGCACCAATAACTCAAGGACCATCATTGCAATTTTCCAAAATTAGAAGTCCCAAGGACCTATTTTGCCAAATTTGAAATTTCAGGGGCCAAACATGTAAATTCTCAAAACTTTTTACCCAAGTGTTATTTTTGACAAATTTTTATTTTAAAAGGACTTGGGTTGACTTTTCTTGCAAAATAAATGCACAGGGACTAGTTTTGTTAATTTTTGAAAGTTGGGGGACTGAAACTGCCAATTATGCAAACTTTGTACGTTTTTCATTTGTTTTTACTCATTTTGCATCTAAAACATATAAAACACAATTTTGAAATATTTTTAGTATTTTGATGCATTACTGAGTGTTTTTGTATGTTTTGCAGTTCATATTTGATCAAAAATGATGAGTGTTTGAGCACTCATCACGTAATTAGAGAAGACGTAAGCACGGGATATGAGCATATGGATGCTTCAACACGATGTTACATGAAATATATAAGCTCCCTAAGTTTAGAAAAGCCTTGGCTAGAGGCGATAGCTAGAAAACATGAGTTGGCGTTTTCCCGTAAATGGGTGCTTTAAAAGTTGGATCTCTCAAGTCTTAAAACTCGTTTTGAGTGTTCTCAATTAAGCACATAACATATTCATACCTGTATTGAAAGATCCACATTTGTCGGGTAAGGGGAAAGCCGACTTTCAAAATTCGCCCGGAACCATACAGACTCCTGGCGCGTCACCCGCGCGTTGAAGCGCGGGCAGCGCGCCAGGAGCAGACATTGGCTCCGGAGATTTTGAGCTAACGTTTGTTATTTTTTGTGTTTCGATGGTTTATTTATCATCATTAAAACATAAAGAGATCTTGATCATGTTGCCTCAACAGGGACCACCGATCACATATGGTCCAGATGGAATCATGGAAATGAGAATAGTGTGAACACGTGTGGGGACTATGGCACCATTAACACTAAAGTTTGGTTGCAGGGTCATGGATGTGTGTGAAGAAGACTAAAAAATAAAAGTGGTTGTCTGGATGTGTTTTTGAAAAGGGTAAAATGCAAAAATGGTCCCTAAACTATCACGAAATCGTAAAAATGGGACCGAGACAAAAAGTCACGCAAAAAAGCCATTAACGTTACGCAAATTTGCAAAAAAACCACCGACAGGCATTTTCCGTTAGTTTTCCCGTTAAGTGCCATGTCACTGAGGGTAGTATTGTCATTTCACGATTCCCGCCTAAACCAATATTAGACCCACCGATTAACTCAAAAGCTTCTTAGCTCAACTACCCAAAGTCAATTGCAATTTTTGCCCTAAAGTTTCCAATTAGGATTTCCGAACAAGTAAAAATTGAAGAAGATGGCCTTTTTTTAGAAAAACCGCGAACGATCTTCCCCGATCCGTAATCTTCAGCAACTATACGGTATGTTTTGGGCATTGTTAATTGTATCGATTTTTTCAGCTACAGTTATATGCGATTGAAATGAACCGTACGAATAGAAGCTGTTAGCCTTTAAAGTTATGTTATAGTCGGGAATTGCAATAGTTTCTATTAGGGCTGAGCATAACCGCCCGAAGCCCGTTAAGCCCGACAAACCGGCCCGCCCGACAAAGGCCCGAAACCGAACCGATCAATACGGGTCGGGAGTCGGTTGGCAAAATATGCTTGTGTCGGTATCGGGTCGGGTCGGTTTCAAAACCGACGGCAGCCCGTTTGAGCCCGACTTACCGATTTGCATATGCATACCTCCAAAACACATATTTCCCCACATTTGTTCTATCCACCCCCACATTCACATGCCTCCAAAACACATCTAACACACCAACACATCTTTCCCCTCAGATCTGTTACATCAAAACCCTCAACAAAATATTATTCATATACGATACGCATGTTAATCAAAACAAACATATGAATCATCAAAAACTCACCAAAAGAGTTCGACTTCAAGATCATATACATGGTCTCAGGTAGGTTTTTATTCTTGTAGTCGTTTGACCGTGTCTTGTTTGATTCGATTCTTGAGGTTGTTTGGAGATGGGATTGAAGGTGATGTGTTAGGATAGAATTGGATTTGTAGTTGTTGCTTTGGACTTGGATATCAGTAAAGCAAAGGGGTGTTTGATATGTAGTTGATGGTTTTGTAACATAAATTCGGGACAATATTGTAAATACCGACACCTGGCCCGATATAACCGAATTAAACCGAACCGACCCGACTATTAATCGGTTCGGGAGTCGGTATGGTTTTTTCCTTTGTTTCGGTATCGGGATTTGGCGGGTCGGGTCGGGACGGGTCGGGATCCGGCCCGATGCTCAGCCCTAGTTTCTATGTACAAGGACTAGTTTAGTGAATAGTGGTAAGTTAGGCTAGTTCTTTGTATAAATACCTTCCTAGTCACAACTAGGAAGGGTGGATGTCTCATTTGTATCTTTAGGTGTGTGTGGTTTTCTCCTCTCTCTCTCTAGAAAAACACACACATCTTCCCCTTTCTTAATCTAATAAATACCATGTTTACTCTTTACTTTGAGCTTTCCCGATCCCCTAAACCACATGAATCAATAGTATTATCGGTCCTACAGAAGCATAGATTATACATTAAGATGATTTTTTTATGTTGTTAATGTGTGTGTTGATGTTTATTGTTTATACACAGAATCAAACCATAACTACTTCACTCTAAAAGTCACCCACGGTGGAAAATTTACGTCACCACCAGGAAGGGTATATGTTGATCCACTTATCGCGTGGTATGATTGTATTGATTATGACCTGTTTAACTTTTACGCCTTTGAAGCGTTGGTAGCTGGCATAGGTGTCAAAGGTGGGGTTGCAGGGTGTCATTATAGGGTACCAGGGAGACATTGGATGTTGGGTTGTTACCCTTGCAGAATACTGACGATGTCATGAACATGTTGAATTTGGTTCCAACACATAGAGAGATAGAGATTTTTGTTGAGGCTAAATGCAAAAGAGCCAAAAGAGCCCGAAAATAAAAAGTAACGGATGAAGTACCAGTGGATCCTTCAAATGATCGTACCATGGGTCCAGAACAAGCTGATCATTCAATTGATGGTACCAATGCTCAATCACCTGTGACTATGATTGTTGGTCGAGAACAAGCTGAGGATCAAACCCAAATAATTGACACAGACACTCCTGCTGAGCAACCACCTGTAAGTCGAGTTGTTGGTGAGACAGACACTCTTGCTGTGCAAGCACCTATAAGTCATGTTGATGGTCTAGAACAAGATGAGCAACAATCCCAAATTACAGATGAAGACTTGTTCCAGTTTGCCCATCCTGAAGATAATGTTGGTGTGAAAGACGACTTGATTACAGACATGGTTGCAGAACTTCAGAGTGAGCCTGTGGTTTTAGAGCTCAACAAAAACTTTGTTGATTTTGAAGAGGTAGTGGAAAGGGATGATGTGGAAAGGGATGATGTTGAAAGGGATGATGTTGAAAGGGATCATGTGGGCACCTCAACACAGCAGGTAAATGAGGAAGAACATGTTGTGGATGTGACTCATTTTGAAGATGAAGAGGATGATGTGGTATCCCCCAGTGAGCCAACAGTGGACATGAGTAGGTTTAAGTTTGATATTGATCCCCACTTTGAGAATCTATCAAAATTAGCTGATGAGTGTATGGCAGATTATACGGATCATGATGCTGGCTATAACTTTGATGAGTTTCAGAGTGATGAAGAAGGCAATGGTGGCAGACTTGTCAACCTATGCAAGATAAGGTTGACAGAAATTAGGAGGGAGTATGAGGGTAGGTCGAATGTTAAGAAGGGAGAGTTTTTTGTACCAGAAACATTTGCGAGACCCAAGGATATCAAACAAAAGCTCAGAACTTATGCGTTGGTGTCTCGAAGAGATATCAGGATAGAAAAGTGTGACCAAGAAAGGATTCGAGCGATTTGTAAAGGGACTGTTGTGGGTTATGACAGAAATGATACTAGAAGTAGTCAACCATCGGCTTCTTCTTCACAGTCAAAGGGCAATTTTGCCAGTTCCAAAACCTACAAAAAAAAGACAAAGCCCATGTGCCCATGGTCCCTACATGTGTCAAAAGTGGGTGATGAACGTAGTTGGAGTGTGAAAACATTAAAAGATGAACATAAATGCCTCCAAACAAGAAAAATTAAATTGTTGACTACACGATTCCTTTCATCCGAGGTTGCTAAAATTCTTGTTAGGGACCGCACAACCACAACAGCTGTAATAGCAATGGAAATAAATCAAAAGTTGCAGATCGATGTCCCAACGACAAAGATATCCAGAGCAAGGGAATTTGCTCATAAACGAATTGAGGGTGACCATGAAGAACAGTATGCCAATCTTAGGGATTACGCTTTGGAATTGAAAAATAAAAATAAGGATACAACTGTGAAGATTCAAGTTGAAGCAAACCCTGATGCAGGTGATTCTTCAAGGGTTTTCAGACGGATCTATATTTGTATTGGTGCCTTGAAAAAAGGTTACAAAGCAGGAAGAAGGGACATACTAGGTTTGGATGGGGCCTTTATCAAAGGGACATATAGTGGTCAAGTATTAACGGCTATTGGTGTCGATAGCAATAATGGCCACTATCCAGTTGCGTACGCAGTGGTTGAAGCTGAGTCCAAGAGTTCATGGTTATGGTTCCTTAGCAATCTTGGAGCTGATCTTGATTTGCAACCAAATTCAAACTTCACCTTTATCTCAGACAGACAAAAGGTATAAACATTGTGTAGATTCAATTAATTGATTTCCAACCCAATTCAATCATCATTCATATATTATGTTTTGTACAAATCGACAGGGGATATTACCAGCCATTGCAGAAATGTTTCCTGCTGCTGAACACCGATTCTGTGTGCGACACATATATGACAACATGAAACAGTTATTCAAGGGATAGAATATCAAGGAACTTGTTTGGAGGTGTGCTAGAGCATCAACAGTCGCTGAGTTTAATAGAGGAATGGAAGAGCTAAAATCAATGGACTCTAAAGCTTATGACTGGTTAAGGAAGATACCAGCATCATCATGGTCAAGGTCACATTTTTCAGGTACAATATACACATATTACGACTTTCATCTGTAATATTAATAAGACTGAAAATGATGTTCAGATTGATATATTGTTTACAGGGAGAGCTAAGTGTGACATCCTTCTTAACAACTTATGTGAATCATTCAATAGCAAGTTAGTGGCCGGCAGAGATCAACCAATCATTGGTTGTTTGGAGTACATCAGGGAGTATCTTGTGAAGAGAAGTGTTAGTGTGCAACATTTAATAGACAGATGTGAAGGTCCCTTAACCCCAACAACAACTAAAATTTTAGAAAACATCAAGGAGGAAGCAAATGAGTATAATGTTTTATGGGGTGGGGGGGATACATACCAGTGTAAGGGGGCTTGGGGTGACCAATGTGTTATGAATATGCCAAAAAGGGAATGCACATGTAGGAGATGGGAACTCACTGGTATTCCATGTAAACATGCTGTTGCGGCTATCAACCACATGGCTAAACACAACAAGGAGTCAATTGACAACCAGGCTGCGATCTAAGAGGATTATGTGTCCCCATGTTATTGGTTAACCACGTGGAAGGAGATGTATCAACACAAGATTGAAGGAATTGCTGGTCCACCCTTTTGGCCCAAATGCCCTATTCCTAGCAACCTAAAGCCACCTCACCACCATGTTCCAATTGGAAGACCACGGAAGAAGAGAAGAGTGTCTAAGAATGAGATTGCTGAACAGGTTATGAAAAAATCAATGGTGAAAAATGGGAAGCTATCAAAGAGGGGCAAGACTGTCAAATGTGGTGCATGTGGTGGGCAGGGTCATAATAAGAGAGCTTGTACGAGACGAAGAGTCAACCAAGGGAGAATAAGAAGGGAAGGAGTACCAGATGAGGTACTAGAAAGATTTACTTAGCCAGTGGGATCTTCTGCAACAGAGGTGGGAGCAGGGCCAAGCCAGCCAGTTGGAACACAAGCAAGTGAGGTAGCAGGAGGGCCAAGTCATCAAGTTGGAACACAAGCAAGTCATGTATCACAATCTACTGGGAATGGTGGAGGTCAAAGGAAGAATATGATCAAGAGAAAAGCCAAAATCACCAAGTGAGTCAACACAATTGTGATGGTGCAATAACCTTGGGTTGGTTATTTGTTCCTGTGTTTTAACACAATGAGTGTATGGATTGTGTAACTGAGTTTCTCTCCTCTAGACAATAATTTGTACGTGATTTGTTTTTTAGTCTTGATTAATTAGGAATGGTATTTGTTTTCATTTTGGTTTACCATCATTATTTGCTGCATAATGCTGTGCACAATTTGTGGTTTGCCATCATCATATACTTATTTGATGCATAATGCTGTGCACAATTTGTGGTTTGCCATCATCATATACTTACGTATATTGAATGACCCAACATGCCCACTACTTAAGTATACCGATTGACCCAAACTAGTTTTGACTTTTGTAAGCCAACGTTGATAAGGAACCAGAAACCAAGTTTATTGCATATTAATTCTGCAAGTAAAATGAACATTATTGACTACATTTGTCTTCTTATAATAACAACAACCAAAACAACCATGATCCCACTTTAGTGCAAAAATCAAACACTTTTTATTAACACGAAGGTCAATACAAACCAGGGATGACCTTAAACCCTGTGATGATACAACCCAGAAAGATGTCAATACACCTACATACCAACCTAAAGCAACTTAAAGACAATGAAAAAAAAAGGCCCAACTAAAAATAAGAAACTTTTTGAGCTTTTTCAACTACTGATCCTTTTCCCTCATCAACCTCAACTACTCCTCCAACTTTTCTTCAAGTTCATTCCTCGCCCTTAACAGGCCAGGAATCACAGCGACTGCTCGGCAACACATTGGAGGATCCGTCCATCCAATAAACCCACATGAAGGACAACAGTAGAATCGTCGTGCTGGGTTTCTGTTTGTCCAGCTTGTTTTGATTGTTGCTTTTTTCCCACAGTCGCAAATCAAGACCATATTTTTGCTGGATATTGGAAAGTGTGAAATAATGTGATGCAACGGTCATATTTAATTACTGGATAGTGTAAAGTGTGTAAAAAGGCAAACTTTCGATTGCAAATTTAGTCCTTTAATCTACAGTGTAACTACATGGACACTTAGTACCCGGGAAGCCGTGAAATGACAATACTACCTTCAGTGACATGACACTTAACGGGAAAACTAACGGAAAATACCTCTCGGTGGTTTTTTTTGCAAATTTGCGTAACGTTGGTGGCTTTTTTGCGTGACTTTTTGTCTCGGTCCCATTTTTGCGATTTCGTGATAGTTTAAGGACCATTTTTGCATTTGACCCTTTTGAAAAAGATAAAGAAAAAAAAGATAGCGTTGAATTTTTCTTATTAAAAGTTGGGATACAATATACCATGTCACCACACATATGCCATTATTGGATGAATAACCGGGAACCGTATGCACTGGTAAGATTTTTTTTAGTGTTGCGACAGAAATAAAGTTCCATACTTTATATTGAGAAAATAAGAATGCGTACATTAAACTGAAATTGGATATAAGTTTGATACTTCTTTATGCGAGTTATTATTATTATTTTTTTATTTATTTGATGAAAAAATGAACCGAATTTGTTTTGTTTACCTTAAAAAAAAATAGTGATTTATGTTTAACTTTTCTCTTTATAATAAGCTAGAGAAAAGCTTTAATAACCAAAGGTAGATTATTTTAGAAGCAATTTCATATCTCTCATCTTTTTAGTTGTAAATTTTATACAACACGCTAAGGGTTGTTGTTAACAAAACCCATTTTATATATAGTCAAACTTGTATTAAAATCAGTATTCAATACTGGCTATATAAAAAGTAACACTACCTTTTACAAAAAAGAATATTCTGAATCAGTTTTACTTTCATGCGAAATAGAATCCGACACGTCAACTCCTGAAGTCCTCCATCTGGGATTCAAAGGTTGACGTCAAATTGGCAGTTTCCTTGAACAATCACAACACTTTTCAGACTGGACTTGATCATCACTATCTCATCTCTTCTCGGGCCAAAATTCTCACATGGGTATTCTCTGTTTATAGTCAAATCATCTTTTATCAATATTCCATTGCTTCATACATGTCTTGTTTGATCATTGTTCTATAGTCAATTACTTGAAGATATATAATGTTCTAAACTTCTAATTCTTTGTATTGTAGTCGGCCAAAAGGTCGGAAACTATGATACGTAAGAAAAAAAAGTGTCATGTTTTTGCTCATTAAGTCAACCCTTTGCAGTTAATTACTGATCATAAAAATTAATCCTGTAAGTAATGGCTAATTTAGTGATTAAAAATTTACTTGCACTTTTGAGTTTAGCAAGGTAGTTTGTCTAAGAATTTTTCAGTAAATGTTTGACTTTTGAGCTGATTTCGATCGGATGTGTTTACGAATCTTTGCTTCACTGCAGTGATGATTTGAATTGCTAACATTCTATTATTCAGGGAAGTTATTGAGCTAAGATTATCCAATTTCCGGTCACCGTGACGAATATTGACCATATTTTTAACAAAGGGGCTTTCAAATGTTTAACTGATAGTCAAAACTTTCTCAAGTGAAACAGGGAGTATGAAACCTAATTACAATTCATTTTTGGTTAATAAATATCAGATTTAAATTGGACTTTGTATGTAACAATTATACTTGTAAATCCTAGGAGTCAAAGAGATAATACTTGGCAACTTCTACCAATTTTTCAGTTAATACATCAATAAGTTACCGTATGCATGTTAATCTTTTCATCATTTCCTGCAGACACAAATTTAATCAGATTCTTCTATATTTCAGGTGATTATCACGAAGTTGATACCAAATCAGTGACATGTAATTTGCTAGAATCAAATCAAGAAGATGATAACTACACGGAGGATGGGACTTTAGACTACCTTAGCAATCCGGCTAATAAGAAAAAGACTGGAACATGGAAGGCCTGTGGCTTTATCTTAGGTGCGAATAATCTTTATTCTTTAGGAAAGAATATGTATTTCAGTATTTGTATGGATATTTATATTCAGTCACAAGTTTTATATATGCAGGCAATGAATGCTGCGAGAGGTTAGCGTATTATGGAATGGGCACCAATTTAGTAAGGTATCTTAAGTATCAGTTAAATGAGCATAGTGCTTCGGCTTCCAGAAATCTTTCGATTTGGTCTGGAACTTGCTATCTAACCCCATTGATTGGAGCATTTGTGGCTGATACTTATCTTGGACGATATTGGACAATTACCACATTCTCCATCATCTATGCAATTGTAAGCATCACCTAATTGGAAGTCACCTAGATGGACTTTTTTTCACAAGAATTCAACCAAAAATGTAATTAAAGAAATTCCCATGTGCCCCAAAATCCCGCAAAAAGTAAGTCACAGAATTCCATTCTTGCCCGACAAATCCAAGATTTGGCTAACGACTTGAGGATTTGACCAACATTTTCGAGGATATGACCAATATTTTGCAGGTAATAAGTTATAATCCTTGAAAAAGTAGTCAAATCCAAGGAGTTTGCGACTTGTTTTCCGTGGGATATAGGGCATTTGGGGTATTAAGTTTTCCTTGTGGATAAGATCAATTTGGTGATTTACTTTATCTAAAATCATTGAAATATCCGTTCACTATCTCATTGTGGAGGTTTGATATTGTCAATAGGGCATGGGAATGGTAACACTATCAGCATCAGTCCCTGGGCTAAAACCAACATGTTATGAAAAAGATGTTTGCAGCTCAACGAATGCTCAAACCGCCCTATTTTTCACATCACTTTACCTTGTGGCACTAGGAACCGGAGGAATTAAACCCTGTGTTTCATCTTATGGGGCGGATCAGTTTGATGATAACGATGATGTTGAGAAAAAACAAAAAGGTTCTTTCTTTAATTGGTTTTATTTTGTCATCAACATTGGTGCACTTTTGGCAAGCACCGTTGTAGTTTGGATCCAAGACAATGTGGGTTGGGGTTGGGGGTTCACAGTTCCTACTATTGCCATGGGGATCGCTGTTCTTTCATTCTTTTCAGGCACTAAGTTGTACCGGAACAAAAGGCCAGGTGGCAGCCCGCTCACCCGTCTGTGTCAGGTGGTGGTTGCTTCTTTTAGAAAGAAAGAGATTAATGTGCCATCAGATAGTTCGCTCCTGTATGAGACTTCACATGGTGGTTTTTCTCATTCTGGAAGCCGCAAGATCGATCATACGTTAGATTTTGTGTAAGTCATAACCTATAAACTTTTATTAGCAATGATCTGTTGAACGTCTTGTATTAATTCGTGATATGCATTAACTTGTTAATGTTTAGTTTTTTCGATAAGGCAGCTGTGGTTGCACCCTTGGATCGTACAGAAGGGTTAATAGACCCATGGAAGCTTTGCTCAGTGAGCCAAGTAGAGGAACTGAAAGCGGTGTTACGGCTGCTTCCAATATGGGCCACAGGTATCATTTATTGCACAGTACATTCACAATTTGGCAGCCTATGTGTGTTGCAAGGATCCACTCTGGACCCTCACATAGGCCCCTCCAGTTTCGAGATTCCACCAGCTTCGCTCGTGATGTTTAACACAATTGGTGTATTATTCTGGATCCCTGTCTACGACCGTGTTATCGTCCATGTAGCTCGTCGGCTCACAGGTCAGCAAAACGGGTTGACCCAACTCCAACGGATTGGGACCGGTTTCTTCATTTCCATCATTAGCATGGCCTGTGCTGGCATTCTTGAAGTCATGAGGCTCGAGATGGTGTCAAGAAATGGCTCTTACGAGCTTGAGAATGTTCCCATATCGATATTATGGCAAGTACCACAATACTTTCTTATCGGCTGTTCTGAAGTTTTTACAAGTATCGGGCAACTAGAGTTCTTTTATGATGAAGCTCCTGATTCGATGAGAAGTTTATGTGCTGCTCTCCAACTAACAATATCTGCCCTCGGGAGCTATACAAGTGCTTTGCTCGTGACAGTTGTAACGATCCTGAGCACTTGGGATGGTAGCCCGGGGTGGATCCCGGACAATCTTAACTATGGGCACCTTGACTATTTCTTCTGGCTTTTAGTTGGTTTAAGTGTTGTGAACTTGGGAGTGTTTATCATGTTGGCGAGGCGACATACGTATAAAAGACTTGCTGTTTGAGGCTGTTTTTAAAGATGAGAGGGAAATAAACTACTCGTATTTAACAATCTAAGTGTTAAATAAAGACAGGAAGAACCCAGAGGGAATGTTTAATACTTTGTTTCATTTATTCATTATTGTTTGTTACAGCAACATTACATTTATATGTATACATGTCAATATATCATTGTGACTAATAATAACCATTGTATCTTATATTAACCATTGTGACTTTTATTAATAATAACTACCCTATATCTGCTTTTGTAACTGCCATCATATTCCAGCAAAGTCTGCTTCACTAGTTAGCATATGATTTGAGTCATTTTTGAACAAATTCCTCCCTTAAGCTTAGATCTCTTGCATCCTTCATTCCCATCTTTTGCTTGCAAAGATTAAAAAGTTCTGCCGGAAGTGACTTAGTAAAAATGCCGGCCGCTTGATCACGACTCATTACATGATTCAGCTGTACTTCTTTGTTCCTTATATGTTCCTCAATGAAATGGAAGCGTGCATCAATGTGTTTACTTCTTTCGTGATGTACCGGGTTCCTTGCCAACTCAATTGCTGTCTTGTTGTCGACTTTAATCTCTGTTGGACCGTCTTGTTGATTCTTTAATTCCCGCAGCAAATTCCTTAGCCAAACTGCGTGACAAACTGTCCATGATGCTGCTACGTATTCGGCCTCACAAGTTGAGAATGCCACTATTGGTTGTTTCTTTGAAGCCCATGTGAAAGTTGTTTCCCCATACAGAACACGCAACCAGAAGTGCTCTTTCGATCATCTAGATCGATACGGAGTATCTCCGTGCCCGTCACTATCAGATTAACCTGTAAGTGTGTATTCTTTAGAGCTCGAGTAGAATAACCAAAGCGATTCAATTCCCTTAACATATCTCAATATTCTCTTCAAAGCTTTCCAATGTGTACTTCGGACTTTCCATAACCGCTTATTATAACAACCCCAACACTATATGAGAGATTAGGTCTTGTACAAGTTAAGTATCGTAAACTCCCAACCAAACTTCGACGTTAGCTTGCATCGACGGCTTCTCCTCCCTCAAACTTAGAAGAGTTTGGTACCCAATTCCACTGGTGTTACTACTGGGTTAGAATTCTCCATTGGTGTAACGACATAAAATTCCCACAACACAAAACCACTACCTAGTTTGTTTTATTTTATATAACTTTAAAGCTAACTTAATTGATTAATCTGGTCATCAAAAAACACAAATCATTTTCCGTTGTAAACAAATGTTATTATCAAACAATTTAAACCAAATACCATTACTAGTTACGACCCATTCTCACTTGTAGATAAAATATCTATTTTCTTGGATCAACTTTAAACTATAGACGTGGAAAATGTTTTGCAAAAAATATTTTATTAACAGTAGGAACCCGGCCAGTTTTTTAATAAAGAAATGGATTTATTGAAATGAAGTCAATGAATTAGGCACTCGGAAATTCGGAGATTAGGTCACTTTTTTTTTTTTTTTTTTTTTTTTTTTTTTTTTTTTTTTTTTTTTTTTAACAAAAGTACAAAACAAATTATAACAAAAAACGTGCATCCCACTCAACATATACCACTTCCTACTATCTCTTATATACTTCATTCCTAGCACAACTTTGTATCATACCAAGTCGTTTTATTTCATGGCTGGCCAAAAGAAACCACCGCGGCCACCACCACCACCACCACCGTCATCTTCTCGGTCACCGGGAGTATCCCTTCAACCTTCCTCTCCTAGAAAAAACCCTACAAAATCTAACAAAATCTTCCGTCGTGTCCGCTCAGTTTTCCGTTCCTTTCCCATCATCACTCCTGCAGCATGTAAATTCCCCGTGTCCTTACACAATAACCAACATGATAACCACCATATTCATGGTGGGACGCGAATGACTGGGACCCTTTTCGGGTATAGGAAAACGCGTATCAACCTTGCTATCCAAGAAAACCCAAGGTGTTTACCCGTTCTTTTGCTAGAACTGTCGATTCCAACAGGGAAGCTTTTGCAAGAAATGGGGTTGGGGCTAGTTAGGATTGCGATGGAGTGTGAGAAACGAGGTGGAAAGACTAAGCTAGTTGATGAGCCGATATGGACTATGTATTGTAATGGTAAGAAAATGGGGTATGGTGTTAAAAGAGAGCCTACGGATGATGATTTGTATGTTATGCAATTGCTTCATGCAATATCTATGGGGGCTGGAGTACTTCCGGCCTCCGGTAGTGACAGTAATAACAACAGTGATAATGATGTTATCGCTGATACTGCTGTTACTGTTCCATCAACATCATCAGATGGAGAATTGACGTACATGCGTGCACATTTTGAGCGTGTGATTGGATCAAAGGATTCCGAGACATATTACATGATGAATCCAGATGGTAATAGTGGTCCGGAATTAAGTATATTCTTTGTGCGAGTTTGAATTGTTTTTTAAGTAGATTTTACTCGAGTTGTAATTTCTAAATTATAGAGTAGACTGTAGACGTGATTACACTAAATGTTTGATATTGATTAATTCTCTTTATTTCATTGTTATTTGTTAATGTGAGTAATTTATCCATCCATATTAGTAATTTACTAATTTATACTAATGGTGATAAGCTTGATGATATGCATTAACAATAATCATAAAATTAGTCAAACATAAACGTGTGTACAAATTAATAAACCAATTTTTAGCCAAAGATACCAATACATGATATTGTTACAATATGTTTTGGGATCTTTGATCCAATCAATCCACACATGAGACCACAATTTTTGGTCCTATATATAAGCTATCCAAGTATAAGATAAAGATACATTAATATCATCACGAAATGTGTCTTTTCTTGGAGGCTTTTCATCTATGCATGTACAATACTTGATAACGTGATATTTGATATGTTGTTTAAAGCTTTCCAACGACCAAATCAAACATCAAGGCTCAAGTGCTGCACGATATGTTTCACCATATTAAAAACGTACAAGAAAACTAAGAGCACAGAAATTGTGCAGGAAAAAACCTATACCAGGTATTTTGAATCATAAAAAATTGGATCCATAGACTCAGCTCGCTTTATACACATTAATTTGCAGAAATTCAGGTGCTAATAAGCAGCTTAAATGCTACTGAGTATTAAATTTCTTAAAAATTCTTGAAGTGACATGAGTCGCACTCTAAAAGACATGTGCGTACAGATTGATTAATGTGAATAAACCTTTCTGATAATTCGTCGACTAGCTTGCCTACTAAGGATAATATTGCATGAATAGACCTTTTACCAGTAATAAGAAAAGAAATGCAAGGAACAAAGTTTACTATATTAGGTAATTAAGGTACTAGAGATTTATCCTGCATATACTTATTTACTCAGAATAAATATCAGGTTTGGTTATTTTACCTGTTTGGTTCAAATATAAATGAAGTAGCTCAAATATATATACAATAGGCTATTTTTACCTGTTTGGATCATAACAAAATAAGTATCACGATTCGAATCAGTGTATGCCTTTTGATTTTTATTAATATATAGTATCGCATCTTAGCTTGTCCCTTCATCAGGAATTTGAATGTAAATAGAAAGTATTGTAGTTTATAACTTTAGACTTAGGATACTGGTCTTTAATTATTTGTCACACGTAAATCCTTCTTTGGGGAGCCATATAGCCATAATGCATAAAACATATATGTTTGGGATGTTTTCTTATACACCATGTTTCTCGTCAATGTCTATAAGTTACTGATATATTAATATCAGCTTCGTACTTAGGTTCGAGAAACAATTAAAATTTAGGAAGATGTTGCTTCAACAAAGACATCTTCAGTAAACCCTCTTTCAATTTGTAGATTCTTCAAATCCATGAGTCCATGATATTTGTCTTTGTGCCGAGGGACAATATTATGTGTTAATGCCTTTACGGTGTTGATCTTTATTCTTTAACTTGGTGAGCGGTATAAAGTATCCGTATGATTGCATGAAGAGGCTATAATGGATTGGTAAGATAATAATTGTATGTACATGTCTAACTATAAGTAAATTTTTGATGGAAAGTTGTGAAGAGAGATCACCTTCAAGTTAGATCTTAATTGTGACTCATTTGTACTTTTAGGTTTTAGGTTTGTCTGGTCTTTGTTACAGGCCGATTTCTAGTCAAGTAGGTTGCAATGTTATTTTAGCATTTAGGAATGCTTCTTGCCTTCTTTTAATAACCCAATGTACGTATCTACTTATTATAAGATCATCACTTGATGAAAAATAAGCAATAACTTGTTTCTTTTATAAAACACATACTAGTACCTTCTTTACTCCAGATTAGACAAAGTGATTTATACGGAGTATGTATATTACGGAGTATTATTTTTGGTTTAGTCATAATTCATAAAGTATACTATAAAGCTGAAATATGATAAACTAAGCATCATCGTATAGATGTTAAGTATTAAGTACAAACTGATTGATAAATTTATTCAATTTGAGAAACAATTGAGTGAGTCCATTGAGCACATAACAAAACCTAGCTAGAAGATACCACCAACCGAACATTGACTATACCTGTACCTAACCAAGAGATTGATAACTAAGCTACCGCCAAAATTATGGAAACACATGAAGAGTGATCACTGAGATATACAAAAACAGATCTAAAAAAGGCTAACCCAATGGAGATTGAGACTTTTATCAGCAAAGTATTACGTAGTAGGTTAAGCAACCCTAAAGTTCTCTCTCTAGGTCTGGCGATTTCCAGCCGCCGCCACCAATAATTTTCCGGCCTAATACAAACCCTAAATCGTATCACTGCCTATTACCGATCTGTTAACCGGAATGCAATCGATTTAGGAGGTGTTATACTTGTGGTGGCGGTCGGTGGATTTCTTTAGTGATCTTATAAATCGCTATTCTGCTGTTGCGATCAAAGAATACCCTAAGATGCTGTTGTTACGATTTTTTTGGTTTAGGGTTTTCTTTGTTATCATTTTAACGATTTGTTGTTATAGTTTATCTTTCTTAATCGTTATTCATTGTTATGGGCGATCTAAAACTTATCCCTAACCGCCTTATATCCATTTATTATGGATCGATCTTCTGGATAGGGTGATTTCAAGAACGAAACCCTAGTATTAGGGTTTCGTATTTTTTGGTTTTGATTGGTCCTGATGTTGATTTGATGATGTTCTTGCACGTTCATATCATATTTTATGCATGTTGGATTGTTTAACCCATTGTTTCCTGAAAGTCGATCTGGCAATCGTTATTGGTTTTGGAATGTGATGTTATCAGTATAAGTGGGTTTAGAGAGGGTGGATGACAATGATTCTTTTCACACGCCACATGTGGACATTGCATTTGATTGATGCCTATGGTATGTGGGTGTGAGCGTGGTGCAGGTTCATGGTACTTAGGGTTTGTTTAAACTCTAATACGTGATTGTTTCATTGGATGGGGGCAAGTCATTTGTAAGTTAGGGTTTTGGATATTCTTGTTCATAAACCCTAACTTTGTTTACTATCACAAGATGCTGCTGATTCGTTTATTATGTGTTCTTGTGTACGGTTTTTTTGCTGTAAGTTAAGGTTTTGATAACCCTATGATCGTCACATACAGGTCCTTATGCTTGTTGTTGTTGGATTTGTGATGTGGTTGTTGTTCGTATCTGACCAGATCCTTACCGTTATTGCTGATCATGCTATGTGGATCAGATCAGATGTGGGCTTCGTTGGTTAGGGTTGTAAATGCTGCTTCTGCCTCGTATTACTCATATTTTGTTGCAACAATGTGTTATCTATTGGAGATGGGTTTGAATCTGTTTTGGGTATGGTGCGACATGATTGTGTTGTTTGGTTCATGTTGGTTCTGTACTGTTCAGTCGACGTGTGATCATGCTGCTACGTTTCTACGTGTGTGCTGCTTGGTTAGCCTACTGGTCGACTTGTGGTTTTGTGATCGTCACTGCTGGTTTTTGCTCCTAGTTATGATAAGGTGTCGATCACTATGATATTGAACGTTATGGTGGTTCACCCTATTTGTTACTGATCAACTTCTTGGACACAATTCTGATCATGTGATCCTCGAGGGTTGGTTAATTGGAAGTTAGAGTTCTATGGGGCCTTTTGAGGAATCAAGTGTGTCTACTTGAATAGCAGTTAAATTGTTGTTTTTATTAGGCGTTGTAGTTTATGCTCTATTATTTGTTATAAGTGTGGTTTGTCACTCTTATATAGTGGTTAGTGGAAGTTATAAGAATGTTTTGTCATTCTTATATTTGAGTCTGTAAGTGTCCTAAGAGACTGTGGCGAGGGAACTCACCCTCGCCTTTTGTACTTCAATGATTTTTGGATAATATATTTTACCAGAGTGCAGGATTACTCCCCTTTACCCAAAATAGAGATTAAGATTTGTAAAAAGTGAGAAACGTACACCGAACAAGGAAACTAGTTGACGCTACAATGACAACTTATTACCTATAATGGCATTGCAAGTTTGATGAGATCTATGAGATCTGATGAGTGTCTAAATACTCATCATTTTATACCAATCTGAACTGCCAAAACATACAAAAATACTCAAATATGCATCAAAATACTTAAAATATCTTAGAAGTGTGTTTTATATGTTTCAAATGCAAAATATGCAAAAACAGATGAAAAACGTACAAAGTTTGCATAATTGGCAGTTTCAGTCCCTCAAGTTTCAAAAGTTGTCAAAACTAGTCCCTGGTTATTCTAAAAACTTGAAAAAGTCATCAAAGGTCCTTTTTAATCATAAAGTTACATATTTAGTCCTTTGGTGCAAAGTTTCACAAAATTACAAGTTTAGTCCCTATATTTTGGAAATTGACATAAATGGTCCCTGGGATGTTAAAAACTTTGAGAAAAGCAATTTTGGTCCTTGTGCTATTTATCTTTTGCAGGAATGGTCCTTGGGTGAAAAGTTTGGTAAAATTACATGTTTGGTCCCTGGAGTTTGAAAGTTTGGCAGAAATGGTCCCCAGGTATTGAAATATTGGAAAATTACATTTTGGGTCCTTGGGTTATTCAATATTGGCAAATATGGTCCTTATAAATAAATTTGGAAAAAGGCCACAACAGCCCCTCAACTTTGCTTAAATTACAAATTTGGTCCTTGTGATTTCTACTAATAAACCAAACGGATCTTTTTTATAATAAAACCCAAAACCAAAATAAACCCAACACATACCAAGCCCACCCATTCTTTTTGTCCAGCCCAACCAATAGCCCAATCCATCCCACTTAAAATATTAAACCGGGTCAACGCCCGTTTGACCTTCTTCAACCTCCCAACTCCACCTCACTGCAACACCTCCACACTCCACCTCCACCTCTCCACTTGCTTCACCTTTCCACCTCATACACCCTCTGTCACCTCCTCAACCAAACCCACCTCCTAGGTTTACCTTAGGAGGTGCCACCTAGCAAACCTACATCTGCCACCACCCCTACCCTGCAAAACACCCTGCAACACTCAAACACCACCTACCCTGCCCACCATCTCACCCAATTGTCCACCTCCACCTCCAAATCCACCAATAAAATGCTCACAGTCCCCAATTGGTTCCAACCAATTTTCCCGCCAAAAGTAAAATGGAAGGCTCAGATTAAAATTGGTGATCCTAAGGTTGATAATAGAGATGGGAAAGCTTCAAGGGACCCACAAGACTCAGAATATCAAATATAAAAGCAAGAAGAAGCACAGAAGTACCAGTTAGTTAGTTAATTAGATTAGTTTAGTTTAGAGTAGTGTCGAATAGTTTAATTCTAAAATTCTAGTGTAATATTTAGCTTTTAAGCATTGTATTAAGCTTTGTCAGTGTAATCTTAACCTTTTCTAAGAATCAATTTCAAGTTTCAGCTTATACCTCAGTTGGTGTTCAATTTTACTCAAAATCTCATAAATAGCTTAAATATTGTTTGTAGTTGTTATTGTGGAATCTCTTAGCTCAAATAAGCCCTGACAAGGTTTGTTAAGCTTATAGAAACTGTTAAGCAGCAATAGTTCATAAAAAGAAAAATACTAAAAAAAAATTCAAAGAAAATAGAAAATTAAATAAAAAATTAGTGGTGTTGAAGATTGAGCATTGGACATGGTGAATAATGGATTGCTCTGGTCTTAGTAACCTTGTGGGAGGTTGTTAGGGTAGGAATTGGTCCCTGGTTCACTCTATCTCAGGCTTGAATCAACTGTAAGCTGTTTACTAATTTTTTGCATTTCATTGTTCTTGTATCTTTTATGCTTCCCTAGTTAGTTGTTATTGTTAATTATAAACAGAGTTTAATAGTGCTTGCTTGTTCACTAGATTAGGAGTTGTTAAATTTTGAATCTCACAGTGTAAAAGACAAACTTGACAAACTTGTGTTTCATGCCTGTGGTGTGAATAATTTAGACTCATTTGATCTTACATAATCATAATTTAGTGTTTTGAAACAGTGTAGTGGTTTAAATATATCATTTGCTTTATAAAATCTCAAAATCAGTTTGAAAAGGGTGTGTTTGGATCAGTCTGTTTCATTGGTTTCTTGGTTGTTTGAGTTGTTATTATTTGATTTAGGACCTGACATGTTCTAATCTTTCAATTATACCATAAAACTCAGTGACCTTTTGTAGAAAAGTCAATATGATCATTTGATCATCATAAATAGCTATCTGTTGTGGATTTAGGATCCACAATCCTCAAAAACAGTTCATTAGTTGTTATCTTAGCTTAAAATAGGTTCATAATAGCTTAATATAACATATACAGTTAGTAGTGATCATTAGAATCTCAAATAAGTCAACTTAGGATAAAAAAAATAAAAAGTCAAAATTTCAGCTTCTTAGTTTTTCCATTTCTTGTGTGAATTTTCTAGAATTTAGTGTTTGGATTGGTACCCTGAAACTTGTTCCTAGTAATAGACTACCAGCTCAACTTTTGAATTCCCCAAGTTTTACATTTTTAGTAATTTTCTAGTGGGCCCCAACAAGGTCCAAAGTCACTTGCAGGGTACACCCTTCCCCTGCACCAGCAGACTTAGTCCATCACCACCACTTTGGTGGTGATTTGTGACCACCACAGTGGGCCCCACACCTCCAACTTAGGTTCTCCCAACCCCCCTCCTACCAAGGATCATTTGTTGACCCTTTGTTTGACCCATGCACTTGTGGACCCCACTTGATTTAAGCCACAAAGTCTGTCCCAGTTTCTGAGTTCATACAAGTATCCAAGTGCTTATTAAGTGCTTAATAGCTTATTCCACCAGCTTATCTAATCAAATCTTGCTAAACCTTGTTCAAGAAACTCTTTGGAACTAGATTTCATCATAGTGGGTCCCACACAAGCTCAGTTGAGCTTATTTGCTTGTTTGGTCAACAAAGGTCAACTGTGGAGGTAATAAGCCCCCACAGTGCTTATTATTAGCTTATAAAAAGTTGTTTTTATTAAAGTTGTCTATTTTTAGATATAATATAGTTTTGTAAAAGAAAAATCCAGAAAAACAAATATAAAAATAAGTGATAGTTTCTATTTAATATAATTTAATTGTAATTTTCATTTTTAGATTTTTAGTAAGTAAGCTGTGTTTTTATATTTTTATTAATTTCCTATTATATTAAAGTATTTTTAGTAATTTTATTAGATTTTTATATTATCATTTAGTATTTATTAGATTTAATATTAGTTTAATTAATAATTAGTTAATAATTAAGTTTTAAATAGCATAATTAATTTTTATAAGGTACCACCTAGTTTTTATATTTTTCCTAGCTTTTAAATGTTATAAAATAGTTTTATAAATTTTTCCATAATTTTATAAGTTAATTTATTATTATTTGTAATTTAAATTAGTTTAAATAGTTTAATTAAGATAATTAGTAATTAATTAATAAAAAACACATAAAAAGACAAAAATATTTATTTTTAATTTTTTATACTTTCTTCAAGTTCATTTAAGTTTTAGAAAATATTTTTGCAAGTTTTTAGTTTAATTTGTAGTTTTTATCATTTCTAGTTTAAATTAAAATAGTTTTAATTAAATAGTTAAATAGTTTGTAATAAAATAATTAATATTAAATAATAAAATAATCTAAAAAATAATTTTCTTTTTATTTTAATTTTCTTTTAAGTTTAAATTTATAGAATTTTCATTTTTAACCCCTGTAGTTTATTTTTTTCCTAGAAACTCACCTTTTTCTCAGTACGCACATGTATTTGTTTACATTATCAGTTTACATATATACATAGCTGTTTATTGTGCTTGTTTTGTATTATCCAAATAATATCAGTAGTGTAAATCAAACCCACTTCATTTTTGGTTACTGTCCTCAGTACCATTTATTCCCGAAACGTTTACAAATACAATTTCAATCTCGTTGGGACTTAACGACCCGGGGATTTCCCTGTACTTCCACGGATTTTAACACTTGACTTTTTCTCCCAGGTGGGCCTATCAACTGCACACGGTCGACTGGTTGGTTTGGGAGGAGTCAAGATCCCAACCAAAACCCTAGCCCTAACTGGGTGAAACGATTCATGAGTTATGGAAGTGGTTCTCAAAGTTGAATCATAAACACTGTTAATTTTCGTAAAACCGTGCAAATGTAGGTAACTACATATACTTGAATAAAAATGAGCATATAATTGATCAAAATAGAATGAAGATCACTAAGAAGAAAATCAGCACTCGTTGTATGCTCATTTTGATCAGTTATATAGATAATCTTCGTCCTATGATCAAAATAGGATGAAGGATCACTAAGAAGAAAATGAGCATTATCTATTAGCCCATTTATTTTTATAACCGAACTTGGAACATACAACCAAGTGAAACTTTCAAAAATAAATCTTTTTTTTTATTCTCAACTGCCTAGGAAAGAAACATTCGAAGAGGAGCTAGCTTAAATCTACCTCTCATTGTAAGATTTGTTTGAGGAGTAAACATTTTTATCCTTCATGGACCGACTGGATTTCAAATGCAATCTCTTCTTGTAACATTCTTATGTAATATTTTATTTCAAGTTATATTTGCTAGAGGTCTTAGTATAGCAAATTTGTCATTCAAAAGAAATAGTTAATCTATTGCAATTAACTTAACATTGTATACAAATAAACTAAGACGAATGTAAATGCTATCATACATCTCAACCAAACGAATAGAATAATGATAACCTAAGCACCGATTAATACATCATCGAAGAGTAATAATCTAACATATATCCAAAAATAGAAGAAGCCAATCCAAAGAGAATCGAGATCTGTGACAATTGAGATACACCAACTAATGAAAATAGCCTAACACACAATGACAACTTAAGTGTTGCAAATTTGATGGTCTAACTTTCTTTTGAATGACGAAGAAATTATCAATATAAAAGAAAACTAGCAAAGAGCTAGAGAGAATTACAATAGTTTAACTAGATACACAAGGCATGTAACCTTCCCCTTTAGCGACCAAGGAGAAAAACTAGTACCCTAATTGATTTTGCAAAACTAATTGATTCTTCTCTCTTTGATTGTCAAAACTGATTAATCGTCATTAAACGCTTCCTTATTCGTTGTTAATTCTATCAAGCCAGGTTTGTTGGTGCGAAAGGTTTTCTCTTTTTGGATGATTCATTATTATATCTTATTGTTGTGAGTTTGGCTCTAATCATAATCATTATTGTGCTGCGTTTGGATTTGGACTGCATTATTCTTTGATGTTTGAAACTAGGGTTGTGCTGTCATTATTTAAAACCCATTTAGGGTTTAATGAACCAATCAAAACTAGGGTTTTGTGCTTCTTGTCGACTTCTTTTGGTTCCTATGTAGTATAGGATGAAGCTGGGTTTTCCGAGTTCAGGAGGGAGAGGTGTTTAGCAGAAAAAGAGTATGTCAACGATGGATATTGTTGTGAACAAGGGTAATAATGAAGGTGTTGCTATGGATGGAAAGAGGTCTATTGTTAATAATGATGATGATGTTACTGTTAGTGTGGAGGACACGATTTCTCTTGATGCTAAGATCTGTGATATGGAATGTAAAATGCTTGAAGGCAAGCTAGAGTTAGTGGGTGATGATGGGGTTCTGTTGAAACCTCTAAATGTTGATCAACTGACTGCTATGGAACCCTTTGCTTGCTTGTCGAATATTTTTGGCACCTCTAATTCATCCACAAAGAAGCTAGTGTTGGTACTAACGAGGCTACATCAATTAAAGGGCAGAAAGGTATTGTCAATGGTGATAAATCAAATACCAGGCCTACTTCCTATGCTGATCGTCTAATTGGTGAACAAATTAAGAAAGTTGCTAACTTTCGGAACTTAATTGCCCCGGTTGGTAATGGGGATAATGTTGTAGTTTCTATCGAATATGTCCTACACGTAAAGGAGCGTCTTGAGAAGTCTGTTTATAGGTTCTTTTGGGTAAAAGGGTTGCTTTTCTTGTGGTTGAGCACTATGTCAAGAAAGCGTGGAGGAGATTTGGTCTGACTCGTACTATGATGAATTTAAATGGTATTTTCTTCTTCAAGTTCGATTCTAATACCGGTATGGATTCAATGCTGGAGAATAGACCAGGGATGATACGTAATGTACCATTGATTCTTCGCAGGTGATCTCTTGAATGTGTCTAAGGAAGACTTAAAGAGGGTACCTCCTATTGGAATATGTAATCTACTTATCTTATAATAGCACATAATAAATCACAAGTATGCAGCGGAATAAATAAGATAATATAGTGAATAATTAATTAACTTAAAAGGAAAACATACCTTATTAGCTTCCTTTGCAATTAGAGTTTATGGAAATCCATAAATTCAATCAAGAGCATAATAAACCCTAAATTAGGGTTTATATAAATCGACTTATGAAAAAGTCGACTACTTCACCACCAAGAATCAAATTATGATTCCTCTATTTTCTTGCACAGACGTTATTATAGAAATTCAATTAGAATGCTAGTTCTCGATCACGAAACAAATCAATCTCTTGTTTCCAACAACCATCGAAACCCCAACCTTACTTTGGGAGGAGATCGATTGGCTATAGAAGGAAAAAAGGAGAATAGAAGATTGACTTGTTAGGTTTTCAAGTTATGAGAATAATGAAGCCTAAAAGGTTCATGTTATAGGTTTCTCATAGCTAGTAAAAACCATCCATCCACCGATGTGGGATAAGTGGTTTTTCGTGAATATATAAATTAAATCTTTAAACGTAACGTGTGTGATCCCACAGGCTCGAGTTCGAAACCGAATATACGTATATAAAATATGTTCACAATCCACCAACTCCCACTTGGACATGTTTTAATAAAAGTAACAACATTGGTTAGCTTCTAGCAACACACCAATGCCTCAAGAACAACTAGAGTGCGGTTTCATGAAGCACAATTAATGATTCATCTTTATAATTTCCTTTTGTTTCAAATACCATGTTAAATATGGTTATGGATCTTAGTCATTCCATAATTTAACTATTGTGTTTCTCGTTATATCCTGATACGTGGGAATTGCGCCCTCGCAACAGGTTTTACCTCTCAATGGATCTTGAGAAGCTTACAACCCCCACCAGGCAGTGTACCTGATCGTTGTAGTATAGTATAGTGACAAGTACCAGGGGATTGATCGTTCAACTCAGGAATAGTGTCGCTTGGATTAGAAAGCCTACTAAACTAGGTCTAGAGGTGAGGGATGGTTCTTTTTGTATTTTTATATTTTAAGGAAAGCAAGTAAAATCTCGGGTTTTGAAGGAGTGGGAGGAATTAGTTGCAAGTCAACTAACCCAATTAACTAAAAATGCAATCAAAACAAAATAAAAGAAATGAAAATTAAACTAATTTACTAATGTGGTGGAAACAATAATGAGGAAAGTTATGTTTACTTAGGTTTCATTACTCCCTAGATATCTTTTACAGGTTGATTAGCTTGTTACAATTGCATGGATGACGGGTTATATTCCTTAATACCGTAGGGTCGTGTACAATATTCCTTAACTCTATAAGATCCTACTTCACTCCTATGTCGAGCCGTTAGAAGCTCCTAACATGGGATCATTAGAATTCTCTTCGCATTAAATACAACCAAATATCGTAGTACACCTACGATCATGTTTCTTAAGACGTTCAAGCAAGTTACCAATGGAAGTCTGCCGGTTTTCTTAAGCCTAACATCGAATACAATCATCCATAACAATTATAAACAAACAATCAACCTATAATCAACATCTAGGTTTCACTACATCTAAGCAAACACAATAAAAATCTAGCCTAGCATGTTAAAGAGAAGACAAGCGTAAGATATAATCACACAACACATAGACATATTGAATGATTTGAATAAATACTTATCTTCAATTGAACATGGAAGAATCAAGGGGTTGAAACCCTTGAAAAAGCTATAAAATTAGTCTTAGGGTTTATGATCTAATATCCCACACAAAGTTCCACACTAATGAATGAAAATTAGAAGACTATATATAGATTTTACACCTTGACGGCGTCACGTTATAGCTTGTGACGCCGTCAACTCGCCGCCATGATGAAATTCGTATTGCCTAGATCCACTTCTGACCCCGTCATGTAGGAATGAGCTCTGGGCCGTCACGTGTGTTTGGACCCTGACGGCCTTGGTGACGCCGTCAGGCCAATAAGCTTAAAAACTTTCTGGGCCGTCACGTTATAAGTTCCACATCCACCACTTTTGTTACACTTGACGCCATCACGTGTAAACTCTTGACGTCGTCAGGCACTGTTCCAGCAAGGAATTTTGAGACTTTGCCGTTTTCTTCACTTTTATGCTCCAAAACGTCCAAAATGCTTCCTTTTCCAGATTTCTCTACAAAAGTACCTAAAATGACAAAAGGAACGATTTAGGGCAATAATTGATCAAATAATCTCGAATTCGGGCTTAAATGACCCCTTAAAAGTGGTACACTTTTCGCCTCATCAAATACCCTTACACTTGAGATTTGCTTGTCCTCAAGCAAATGCGCTTTTATTCTACTCAAAATACAAGTTAGGGGTCATTTAACACTAATATAAAAGTAATTACAACAAATAATCGTTCCACTAAAAACCAAAAATAAGCACGGAGGTCATACACTAGCACCTCACAAATAGTGTTTAGATACTCACATCTCTTGGGTGTAATAAAGTATATATCATAATATGGAAATGGAAAACATCTCTCACTACCTGTTATAGCAAATAGATTACCATAGGCTTGAGAAATGATCAAACCTCCACCACTTGGCGTAAGCACCTAGGATAAACTATCAAAGAGGTCTTTTAAAGGGTTATAACGTTAGGTGTAGGGATATGGAAAACACGGTTTTGTTGGATAAAGGCAATATGGCGTTGCTAAGCCAAGACTCGACTCGACTTTAAGCTAATAAATCAAAAATAACAAAAACTTAAAACAAACATAGAATGAAACAGGATGGTAGTCCGTATGTTTTTCTATTTTCCTTTTTCTTTTTTTTTTTCTTTTTGCATACACTCTTGCCCTACCATCCAAAATAATACATCATAGGGAATGTACATTCTCCTTACACTTGAATTTTTACATACTTTTCAATAAACTAATCTAATGACTCGAATCAAGATAATCAAAACACTTGGAGTACTTTTAAGATTACGCACATATGGGGGTAATATATGATGTTCTCCCCATTACTCCATAACATTAGTACTTTACCCATGAGTCCCAATCGTCCCAAAACAATATGTACAAGGATATGACTCGACTTAGCAACCATGTAATCAATTAGATAATTAACTAAGGGTTTAAACAAATAACAATAATGCACTAAAGATGAGTGCATACACGGAAGGCTAAGGCAATTTGGGTGTACATTTAAGTGGGGTATAACAAATTCTTCCTTTAAGTAAGATGCTTAAAGTTATAAACGAAAAGATAGGCTCGGAGAGGTGTACTAGGGGTTTCGTGTACTAAAAATGGGTACAACGCTAAGGTGTGAGAAAAATTAGTTGACTTAACTAGCCAAGTAATATGACTTAAATGGTCAAGTAATTATGATACGGGTTTAACACAAGGGTGATCCTAATGCCTCTTATCATGTAGTAAATCCTACTACACGAATGTAGTCTTACTAGCGGTCTCGGGATGCATCACTAACACAAGTTCTAGAATCTAAATGTTACCGGTACACTCATAAGCACTAATAGTAAATGCTTTTCCTATCAAATCTAAAGGCGAACCTCACATATTTGGGTGGAAAATTTTTCTGCATGGTATGGTTTTGTGCTAGTCATACAACTCCTATCCATGAGATGCTTGCTATGGCTAAAGTTTCACTCCTAAATGTTGTAAAAAAATTTAAATTTGGCGCTAAAATTACACTAACAAGTATTTCTCATTGTTTTATTACACACCTACCATCGAACAAACAAACTCAAGTGCAATAATATCCTATAAGGTATCATCATTTACCCTCCCGTTACACTTAGGATGAACACTTTCCCCAATGTTCAATTAAAGAATGTAAAAGTAAAATGGGTAAAAGAATGAGAACAAATACTCCCCTAATTCGTTCGGTGTGGATAGTGTGTCAACAAGGTTATATCTTCCTCCAAGAAAATGAACGTTCAAAGCTTCCTTTCAAGAATTATAAATCATCTTCTTGTCATATATAACCTCTTAAACCTGAGAAAACAATCAAGGCAACCTCGCGTAAAATCGGCGGCAATCTATATATACTGACAAATCCTAGAAAACAGTTTAAGATATATTGCTTGTGGAATGAATATTTGCAGATTTCCTGGAGTTTATAAAACTAAAGAATCAACAAAAACTTTTAAGACTCCGTTAGATAAACAAAAGTCGCAAACTTTCTAGAATTTTACACGTGACGTCATCAGGTGTTAAACCCTGACGCCGTCAGAAGTGACCTGCAGAAATCTTTATATTAAGTTTCCGGAAAATTTCTGGAAAAACTTATTTCCTATTTCCTGAAAAATCCTGCAAAACATCATTATGACTCGATACAAGTATTTGACTCTAACAATTACTAATATACATGTTCATTTAATATCGTGGCGAATCATGATCATTTTTGTTCTTATAAACAAATTTGGGGTTTCTCCTTACACTTAGCTTTTGCAAAATACCTTTATATGAAGTTAAGACGAAGTTAAACAACAAAATAAAGCATTTTTGCAATTTAGTTTGAAACATGATCTACCAACAATAAAAATAAAACATGCATACGGAAACAAATAACATCAAACAAATTAAAATCAAGCAAATTAAAACACACAAAGAATGGGTTGCCTCCCAAGAAGCGCTTTTCTTTATCAACGAGTCTTGTAGCTAGACTCAAGGTCATGGGTTATCGTGTGTCGCTTATGCTCACATACCCTAGGGTGAGCCATCTAATAGTCACCTCATCTTTCTTATAGTCATCACTTAGCTCTAAACATCCGCGATAATAACTTTTATTCTTTTCATGAGGATATTTAAGCCCTTTCCTTTTATCATTCTCACTTAGCATTTCAAGGGGTGGATACCTATTACATTTCTCCATAGAAAAATCCTTGAACCTAGGGTATGCATGGGGCATTTGGTAAACAAAGTCTTCATCCCCATCCGAGAATGTAATTAACCATTCCATAAGTTTTTCATCAAGGTTGGTTAACCTTTTGAAGGGTTTTCCAAACAAAACTTGGGTTAACTTACTATCGATAAATTCTCCTAGATTCTTCATAACCATGAACTCAACCAGATAAACAAAGCTTCCTACAAACACATGCAATGTCATTGCCCTGGCAATAATATTATCTCCTTTGTATTCTAACTCATCTACCATAATTTTATTGTATTCATTACGCGAGATTATGTTCATTGGTAGAGATGAGTTAAGATACGCATCAAAACTCCTAAACCCAATTTTACAAGGAAATTGCATATTGAATGGGCTATCATTCTCAATCCTTGTTCTAGGGCCGACATACCTAAGAGGGTCCACTTCATCTTCCATCATATCCTCATTAATTGCGTCACCATCATCTAGGTCCTCATCGGAGACCGAATAGTAAAAAGGACTAGCCCTATGGTCAACATCATGGTCAGACCCCTCCATCTCAGAATTGTTGTCAAAGTGATGGTTAAGCGAGAGGTTAGGTGGGTTCTCCTTTTCCACTAAAGGGATTGGGGCGGGCATTTGGAAAATCCTACGACGAAAAACATGAATAACAGGAATCAAACGATCAATGCTATTGTTATCCATCGAGATACTTTACGAACAAAGGAAACAAAGTAATAAGATAGACTAAAGAAAACCTAAAAAATAAAAATAAAAATCTTACTAGAAAGGAATCTAGCAAGTAGACCTAATAAAAATAAATTCTAGCCTAGACAATAACTATTTCCCGGGCTGCGGCGCCAAAAACTTGATACGTGGGAATTGCGCCCTCGCTACATGTTTTACCTCTCAAGGGATCTTTAGAAGCTTACAACCCCCACCATGAAGTGTACCTGATCGTTGTAATATAGTATAGTGACAAGTACCGGGGGATTGATCGTTCAACTCAGGAATAGTGTCGCTTGGATTAGAAAGCCTACTAAACTAGGTCTAGAGGTGAGGGATGATTCTTTTTGTATTTTTATATTTTATGGAAAGCAAGTAAAATCTCGGGTTTTGAAGGAGTGGGAGGAATTAGTTGCTAGTCAACTAACCCAATTAACTAAAAATGCAATCAAAACAAAATAAAAGAAATGAAAATTAAACTAATTTACTAATGTGGTGGAAACAATAATGAGGAAAGTTGTGTTTACTTAGGTTTCATTACTCCCTAGATATCTTTTACAGGTTGATTAGCATGTTACAATTGCATGGATGATGGGTTATATTCCTTAATACCGTAGGGTCGTGTACAATATTCCCTAACTCTATAAGATCCTACTTCACTCCTATGTCGAGCCGTAAGAAGCTTCTAACATGGGATCATTAGAATCCTCTTACGCATTAAATACAACCAAATATCGTAGTACACCTCCGATCATGTTTCTTAAGACGTTACCAATGGAAGTCTGCCAGTTTTCTTAAGCCTAACATCGAATACAATTATCCGTAACAATTATAAACAAACAATCAACCCATAATCAACATCTAGGTTTCACTACATCTAAGCAAACACAATAAAAATCTAGCCTAGCATGTTAAAGAGAAGACAAGCATAAAATATAATCACACAACACATAGACATATTGAATGATTTGAATGAATACTTATCTTCAATTGAACATGGAAGAATCAAGGGATTGAAACCCTTGAAAAAGCTGTAAAATTCGTCTTAGGGTTTATGCCCTAATATCCCACACAAAGTTCTACACTAATGAATGAAAATTAGAAGACTATATATAGATTTTACACCTTGACGGCGTCACGTTATAACTTGTGACGCCGTCAACTCGCCGCCATGATGAAAATCATATTGCCTAGATCCACTTCTGACACCGTCATGTAGGAATGAGCTCTGGGCCCTCACGTGTGTTTGGACCCTGACTGCCTTGGTGACGCCGTTAGGCTAATAAGCTTAAAAAATTTCTGGGCCGTCACGTTATAAGTTCCACATCCACCTCTTTTGTTACTCTTGACGCCGTCACGTGTAAACTCTTGACGTCGTCAGGTACTGTTCCAGCAAGGAATTTTGAGACTTTGCCGTTTTCTTCACTTTTATGCTCCAAAAACATCCAAAATGCTTCCTTTTCCAGATTTCTCTCCAAAAGTACCTAAAATGACAAAAGGAACGATTTAGGGCAATAATTGATCAAATAATCTCAAATTTGGGCTTAAATGACCCCTTAAAAGTGGTACACTTTTCGCCTCATCATATCTGATTGCTCAAGAATACCAAAATCATCAGGATGTATTCCAGATCTCTTTTCGTTACACATACATCTGATCAACCATACAAGGGGCCTAGTAGTATTATACTTCAAAACAAATTCGAAGGAACAAATTCTATCTTGACTACAAGCGTAACTCATGAATATCATATCACTTGAAAACAGCCCTTACTGCTACCAGTTACAAATAGCATTAGACTGCTTTACAGAAATGGGCTCCACCCACGACCGTTCGAGCTTGTGTCTCAAGACTAAGGATAAATAAACCATGATTTACTTGATGACAAAGATCCATAAAGTACAATCATGAAGTTAGGATAAGTCTGATATCCAATCCTTTGAATATCATGTGAGTTTGGTAGGACATTCCATCAATATACAAAGTATATTTTAACCAACCCCTCATATTTGTCTTAATGCAATCATATTCTCATAAGATTGATCGACAATGGAAAATTTAGAATAACATAAGTTACTCATGGAGTTAAACATGCAAATATAGGATATTATTAGTTTAATTAAACCACGAAAAAAACAACGGCGTATGGAACTGTAGCTACACTATAGCATTTTCCCGCCAAAAACTGAGGCCCATGTTTTTAGCCCAAAAAATGCTTTGTTCTCAGCCCAATCCGGTTCATGAGTACAAATCGGTTGATACTTGACACACAGTCATCAGATAATCACCACGCGTATGCTTTGCTAGGGTTTGATGTTTTGGGGCTTTTGTTTTCTGCTTCAAGATTCTATGATTCGCTGTGAGGGGTTTTGGTGCCGGAGTGTTTTTTGGTTGTTTCTACAATCTGTAAGCTTCAATTTACTGTTTTCAGTTATTTGATCATGCCACGTTTGATGGTCTTCTGGAATGAATTTATACATCTATTGTTGCTTCAATATAAATTGGGGTTTATTAAAAGTGTGGATCAAAAGATTAAACATGGTAGCCACACCTTGATTGTGGTTGCAGGCTGCAGCCATGTCGGGTATGTTAGTCAATAGTAATATACCATTTAAAATATGGCGATTTGTCTGCCTTTTTTCCGTGCTTTTTTGGTGGGCTGTTTCGCCTCAACATAGTAATGGCCTATGATGATTAATTGTTGTTTTATGAGTCAAATGACATTGGTCATTAGAGGTTTGAACCGTAACTTAGCAGGGCAAGGATCGGATGGCGTGATACCTTACTTGCTATTACGCAACCGAGTTTCTTTGCAGCCATGGCGGAATTCGGACCTTTTTGACCATTTTCCATTCACAAATCTGAGGCTACTGATATATTGTATCATTTTTATGGTTTCTAACTTTTAGAAACCATAAGTTTATATACCGTGAAAAGGCTGGATGAATGGTTGGGTAGATTCGATAAAACATGAGATCGTTTGCATCGTGGCAGGGCGAGCTTCCTATGCTTGCAGCCATGACGTGGGTTTATTGAATTGGTTTGTGCGCACTTTAGATGTGCCTACAGTTTGGATTGTGCACACTTTGGATATGCAGTTGTTTGCCAGGTAAATGTATAATGCGTAGTATCTTGAGGGTGTGATGAGTTTGAATAGGTCCGGTTAAAGGTGAGATTGAACGTATCTTGGCAAGGCAGCCTATTGGGGTTGTAGCGATGGCGAGTGCATCCACTTTTTTTTCAATTGCCTAATGAAGGTATTTGTCACTCCCTATATGCACATATTAGAAGTACTGGCTGAGTAACATGACTCCATTTACTACTTACTTTTGGTTTTAGATATTCAAATATGTTACTTTTCCTGTCTAAACTTGACGTTCATTATTTGGTTGTTTGGTATTAAAGTGATGTAATACTTTTGTTGAACTGCCACTAACGAAAGCTTTCTCCTGCAGTGGCAATACCGCAAGGTTTATCCTTTAGAATGAAATAGCACGAAAATTTGTAATGGAAGACTATGACCACGCAGACAAACATGTAATAGTGGCGGTCAACTCATGGTGGGTCAAAACTTATGAAAGTAAATTCATTAGCTCACAACTGTGGATAGTACTTTTACCGCCATTACTCTTACCAAAGGTTTTACCTGATATAGGCTTATAGTTACCAAGTACATTAGCGACGTACTACTACCTAAATCCTGAAATTACAGAGGCGCAACAATGTCGAGAACTTGGTTCCGAAACCAAGCCAGCTTACAGGTTACCTAAAAAACAAAGGCATTATATTTAATACAAATACAATAATGAATCTTTTCAAAATTTAGATTACTTGCTACAATCATTTTACCTCTCTTTTTCAGCTACTGTTTTAAAGCCATCATTTATGACGGTACTGGAAAACTATCATTAACATGTTTCAGCCATGAAACACACTCATTGGTAAAAGACTGCAACAAGCTGCTGGAAACATTAGAAGACAAAAACCCATACAAACCCTGCACGAATTGACACTTCATTCTTGAAATTTTAATAGACACTCATTCGCTTTTAATAACGGAATCTAACCCATAGAAAAATATCTATAATGTTTATTGTTGATACAAAAGTTGGGCGTACCGGGTTATTGGGTTTTTGCTCTTATATCAATCAGCTTCTTAGTACTTCGTCACCTGCGCACTAAGAAAATAAAACAACACCGTTAGGCTTATCGAGGGATTGTCTCCCCCTATTAGACTCCGGCGTGAGAGTAAGTAATCGATTTAGGGTTTAGTTGAAGAGTTAGGGTTGTATATCGTACCTTGAATGAGAATCGTGTGATTCTATATATAGGGGCTAAGAAACCGTATTTCTTGCTCCTCACTCTTCGCACGCGTGGTGCTTATCCGAGGTAAGGATATCTATTCCTTGAATAGATAATCCTTATCGTTACCCGGTGGGTTAGATTGGGCCTTTGGGCTTCATGAGCCCAGAGCAATAATACTACGGCCCATACCATTGTCATGGTAGCCCATTCGTGATGGGCTTAGGTGTAAGTAATGTCTATCGTTTGGGCTTGTGGCCCAAATATAGGCTATACGTCATCATGTCCCCCCAGTCTAGTGCGCGCGGCGCATAGCCGTGGGTACTAGACTTAATACCATCAGCGGTAAGCGTGGCGGGGGGTTAAACTAATTTTTACCGCCTTTTTGTAGGTGCAATGCACCTAATAATTTTTAAATGGATGCCTCGAAAGTCGGGGGTGGTGTCCACGTAGTCCTTGGGATTCGGGAAAAAGTGCATGTACCTTTTGATCTTCTAGCCACCCATTTACTGTGAGTAGGTTCTACGTGGAGGGAGATTAGGGTTTTACCACCCTATATAAGAGTGCCGCCCCACTTTTTAACCACACAGTAAAACACACACAACTACTATTCATCTTCTTCTTCTTTGTTTTTTAGAGCGTTTTTCTGCAAGAAAATCTTTTAACTCTCGTAGGTAATTGATGCGTGGGAATCGCACCTTGCTTTACCTCTCGAGGGATCTCGTGAAGCTTACAATCCCCACCAGGCAGTGTACCTGATCGTTGTAGTATAGTATAGTGACAAGTACCGGGGGATTGATCGTTCAGCTTAGGAATAGTGTCGCTAGGATTAGAAAACCTAATTAATAGTTCTAAGGGTGAGAGATGATTATTTTTGTGTTTTTATATTTTATGAAAGCAAGTAAAATCTCGGGTTTTGAAGGAGTGGGCAGAATTAGTTGCTATTCAACTAACCCAAAACTAAGATGCAATCAAAATAAAATAATAAAAATAAAATTAAACTAAATTATACTAAGGTTGTGAGCAGTGGTTGGAGAAATTGTGTTTACTTAGACTTCACTACTCCCTAGATATCTTTTACATGTTAATTACTTGTTACACTTGTATGAATGACGGGTTGTATTCCTTAATACCATTCGTGGGGTGGCATACATAACTCCCCAACTCTATGAGCTCTTATCTCCTCCTACACCATGACCCAGCACAACTATAGGGATTGTAAACAGTGGCTCATGCATTAAATACAACCAATAAAGACCTAGTACGCCTCAGTTCATGTTTCTTAAGACGTTCAAGCATGTTACCATTTGGAGATCTGCCAGTTTTCTTAAGCCTAACATATAAATCATTCATTCAAAACAAGAGTAGACAAGTAATCAACACATAATCAACATCTAGGTTTCATTAGATCTAAGCAAACACAAGAGAGATCTAGCCTAGCATAGTGGAATTGAGACAAGAACAAGAGATAAACAACCAACACATAGACATATTGATTGAATTGAAAGTACACTTATCTCAATTACAATGCAAGGTCTCAAGGGTTTGGAACCCTTGAAAAACCTGTGAAAGAGGCACCAAAATCGTCTTTAGGGTTTCACCAAAACTTCTCTCTTTTAATGAAAAAACTAGAAAACTATATATAGGAAAAACAGTCTGACGGCGTCAAGAGTTAATTCTGACGCCGTCACCTCGCCGCCATAAACTTCCTCGGACGGCCTTGATCCACTTATGACGGCCAATGTGACGCCGTCACCACCCACGGTAAATTATTCTTGGCCACTTTGACGCCGTCACCAGTACGTCTGACGCCGTCACCACCTTCGATATTTAATTCTTCATGTCTGACGCCGTCAAGAGGCAAGTCTTGACGCCGTCACCTTGTATCCTCAGCTTGGATTTTTGGTACTTTGCCGTTTTCTTCACTTTATGCTCCAAAAACGTCCAAAATAGCCTCTTTTCCAGAATTCACTCTCCAAACACCTAAAATCACAAAAGGAACGATTTAGGGCAATATTTGATCAAATAAAGTCGGATTCGGGCTTAAATGACCCCCTAAAAACGGATCATTTTTCGCCTCATCATATACCCTTACACTTGAGATTTGCTTGTCCTCAAGCAAATGAGCTTTTATTCTACTCAAAAGACAAGTTATGGGTCATTTAACACTAATATAAAAGTAATTACAACAAATAATCATTCCACTAAAGACCAATAGACAAGCACGGAGGTCATACACAAGCACCTCACAAATAGTGTTTAGATACTCACATCTCTCGGGTGTAATAAAGTAATATAACATTATGGAAATGGAAGATATCTCTCACTACCTGTCATAGCAAAATAGATTACCATAGGCTTTGGAAAGGATCAAACCTCCACCACATGGCGTAAGCACCTAGGATAAACTATCAAAGAGGTCTTTTAAAGGGTTATAACGTTAGGTGTAGGGATATGAATTACACGGTTTTGTTGGATAAAGGAAGTTTTACTGGTGGCGAGTTAACAATCTTAGTTAATTACATGTACAAGATGGCGTTGCTAAGCCAAGACTAGACTCGACTTAAGCTAATAAATGAAAAATAACAAAAACATAAAATAAACATAGAATAAAAACGGGATGGTAGTCCGTATGTTTTTTCTCTTTTTTTTTTTTTTTCTATTTTTTTTTCTTTTTCTTGATTTTTTCGATTTTTTTTTTTTTTTTTTTTTTTTTTTTTTTTTTGCATACACTCTTACCCTACCATCCAAAATAATACATCATAGGGGATGAGAATTCCCCTTACACTTGAATCTTTACATACTTTACAATTAACTAATCTAATGACTCGAATTAAGAAAATCAAAACACTTGGAGCACTTTTAAGATTAACGCACGTATGGGGGCAATAATATTATGTTCTTCCCCATTATTCCATAAAATAAGTACTTACCCATGAGTCCCAATCGTCCCAAAACAATATGTACAATGATATGACTCGACTTAGCAACCATGTAATCAATTAGAAAGTTAACTTAGGGTTTAACAAATAACAATAATGCACTAAAAATGAGCGCATACACGGAAGGCTAAGGCGATTTGGGTGTACATTTAAGTGGGGTGTAACAAATTCTTCCTTTAAGTAAAATGCTTAAAGTTAGAAACGAAAAGATAGGCTCGGAGGGGTGTACTAGGGGTATCGTGTACTAAAAATGAGTACAACGCTAAGGGTGTGGGAAAAATTAGTTGACTTAACTAGCCAAGTAATATGACTTAAATGGTCAAGTAATTATAATACGGGTTTAACACAAGGGTGATCCTAATGCCTCTTATCATGTAGTAAATCCTACTACACGAATGTAGTCTCACTAGCGGTCTCGGGATGCATCACTAACGCAAGTTCTAGAATCTAAATGCTACCGGTACACTCATAAGCACCAATAATAAATGCTTTTCCTATCAAATCTAAAGGCGAACCTCACATTTTTGGGTGGAAAATTTTTCTGAATATACGGTTATGTGCTAGTCATACAACCTCCTATCCATGAGACGCTTGCTATGGCTAAAGTTTCACTCCTAAATGTTGTAAAAAATTTTAAATTTGGCGCTAAAATTACACTAACAAGTATTTCTCGTAGTTTTATTACTCATCTACTATCAAACAAAACAAACTCAAGCGAAAGTGCATATGTAAGGTATCATCTTTTTACCCTCCCCTTACACTTAAGATGAACATTGTCCCCAATGTTCAAGTAAAGAATGTAAAAGTTAAAAAGTAAAGAGAATGAAATCAAATACTCCCCTGATTCGCTCGGTATGGATTTTAGTTGGCCAGGTTAAATCTTCTTCCAAGAAAACGAACAATCAAAGCTTCCCTTCCAGAATATAAATCATCTTCTTGTCACAAATAACCTGTAAATCCTGACAAAAGTAGACAAGGCAACCTCGCGTAAAATCGGCGGCATCCTATATAAGTTACTAAATCCTAGAAAACAAAGTAAGATATAATGCTTGTGGAATGAAGTTTGCAGATTTCCTAGAGATTATAAAACTTAATAATTCACAAAAACCATAAGACTCCGTTAGAAAAACAAAACCGGTAAAATTTCCAGATTTTAACTCCTGACGCCGTCAAGAGCAAACCCTGACGCCGTCAGAATGGACCTGCAGAAATTCTTATGTTAAGTTTCCGGAAAATTTCTGGAAAAACTTTGTCCTACTTCCTGGAAAATCCTGCAAAACTTCATTATGACTCAATACAAGCATTTGACTCTAACAAATACGAATATACATGTTCATTAAATATTGTGGATAATCATGATCGGTTTGTTTCTTAAAAACATATTTGGGGTTTCCCCTTACACTTATCTTTTGCAAAAATACCTCTAGGTTGAAGTTAAGACTAGGCTAAACAACATAATAAAGTATTTCCACTTTTTAGTAGAGAAACATGATCAACCAACAATAAAAATAAAACATGCATACGGAAGCAAATAATAATCAAACAAATAAAAATCACACAAAACATGGGTTGCCTCCCAAGAAGCGCTTTTCTTTATTTACGAGTCTTGTAGCTAGACTCAAAGTCGTGGGTTACTACGTGATCTCATCATTGGTTCCACTCTCTAGGTCGTCTTCTAAATCAGTTTTGTATTCCGGACCTAGTTGTAAGCATTCTTTGTAGAAACCAAGCATCCTATTTCTAACATACTCTACTCCTCTACGTCTATCCTCATCATTCCTATAATAAGCCGCTTGCTTACGTTCCTTTTCAAAATTAGAGAGAAGGCGGTATTGCTCAATTTTGTAGGGCATTTGATAAGCAACCTCATCATTGTCTTTCTTGAACCTAACTATCCCTAACGTCGGATCATAACTCATCCTAGTGGCCTCAACAAATGGTTTCCCAAATATTATTTGACTTAGGCAAGCATCTATCACCGGACGCGTGTCTTCCACTATCATAAAATCAATCTCATAGGTGAGATTCCCTATAATCACATGTACTCCCTTAACTCTTCCTGCAAAATTACTTATCCAACTTTTACCGGGCATTATCCTAAAATTGAGTTGCTTCTTCATCACCCAATTGTAATAAGTCCTAGACATGATGTTCACGGGGGATCTGGGGTCTATGTAAGCTTTCCATATATGCATGTGCCCGATATTGCATGGGATGTTAATATTAGAGGGGTCTCCCATTTTGATCAGGGGATCGCCAAAGATATATGTTGTCTCGGGACTATCGAATAAATCCTTATGGTATTCCCGTTCTTCCTTGGTTGGCAACTTATCAAAATATTCTTCTATAGGTTCTACCTCCTCTAATTCCTTATCCTTATTAACCTCAACTTCCCTACTCTCATCCTCACTATTGGCTTCTACTCTAACTTCATCATTGTCACTCTCCTCTATCTCCCTATCTATCGGCTTGATGGTGACAACATTGACAAAGTGGACATGTTTGGATGATGAGGGGTCCTTAACTTGGATTTCACTATTGGTGTCCCTAGTGTCCTTCCTAGGTGTGGCTAATGTTTGGTTGTTGAGGGCTTTCAACAAGTTGTCGATCTTGTTGGTCATCTCCGTTTGTAGTTGGTTGAATTCGGTTTCAAACCTAGCTATGCGAGCTTCTTGAGATGCCATAAATTTCGACATCAATCCTTCAAGATTGTTGGTACTACCATAGTTGTTAGAAGGATTGTTGTTGAAGGTACGGTTGGATGGTGGACCGTTTGATTGGTAACGATTAGGCGGATTGGAAGAATTGGGTTGATTTTGTTTCCACCTAAGGTTTGGGTGATTTTTCCATGAGGGGTTATATGAATCACCGTATGTGTTTGGTTCGGGCTTGAAAGTGTACCACTTATCTCCCGCTTCGTCGGTACGCGTGGATGCGTAGTCCGCAAAAGCTGTTCCGGGGAGTTCCACACAATCACGAGTGTCATGGGGACCACTACATAATTCGCATGAAGAAGTGATTTTGTTCACTTGGCTTGAATGCTTCGGAGCTTCGTAAGATTTCATGAGAAACTTGACTTGGTCCTCAAGTTCCATGATCTTACGGTCGGGAGTGCTTGAATTATTCGAAGGCAAAGATATTGCCTTGACCGTTTTGTTCAAATCACGGGGATCATTCCAACTTTCGTTGTCATAGAGAGCAAGATCTTCTATGAGTTCCCATGATTGTTCCGCACTAAGATCACGTAGCTTACCACCGGCCGATTGGTCAATGGTTCGCCTCGTGGAGATGTCGATATGGTCATAGAAGATTTGGACTTGGAGCCAAAGATCTATGCCATGATGAGGGACTTTTTGGAGTAAGTCCTTGAAACGAGTCCATGCTTCATAAAGAGATTCATTTTGACGTTGTTGAAACATCAAGATGTCATTCCTAAGTTTAGTAGTTCTCCCCGGTGGGAAAAATTGAGCAAGGAAACGAGTGGTGAGATCATCCCATGTGGTGATGGATCCCGCGGGTAAACGCTCAAGCCATTGACTAGCTTGATCCCGTAGAGAGAATTGGAATAGGCGTAAACGGGTAGTCTCTCTAGTTTCAACACCTAGGTCTATGGAATCTACGATCTTGAGGAAGTCCTTAAGGTGTTGGTTTGGATCTTCGGAACGAAGTCCATGGAATGCACATCCGCTTTGCACCAACCGGATGGTGTCGGATCGCAAGGGGGTCACATTGGCTCCGGTGAGCTCAATGGTGTTTCGGTAGCCTTGGTGGCTAGGTCGGGAATACTCTCCTAAAGTTCGGGGCCTAAGGGGTTCTAATGGTGGGTTTTGTTGTGGTGGGATGATGGGTTCAAAGATGTTACCACCTTCCATGATGTCGGATGGTAAAGAGTACGAACAAAGGCACGAAGAAATAAGATAGACTAAAGAAGACCTAAAAATAAAAATAAAAATCTTACTAGAAAGGAATCTAGCAAGTAGACCTAATAAAAAGAAATTCTAACCTAGACAATAACTATTCCCCGGGCTGCGGCGCCAAAAACTTGATGCGTGGGAATCGCACCTTGCTTTACCTCTCGAGGGATCTCGAGAAGCTTACAATCCCCACCAGGCAGTGTACCTGATCGTTGTAGTATAGTATAGTGACAAGTACCGGGGAATTGATCATTCAGCTTAGGAATAGTGTCGCTAGGATTAGAAAACCTAATTAATAGTTCTAAGGGTGAGAGATGATTATTTTTGTGTTTTTATATTTTATGAAAGCAAGTAAAATCTCGGGTTTTGAAGGAGTGGGCGGAATTAGTTGCTATTCAACTAACCCAAAACTAAGATGCAATCAAAATAAAATAATAAAAATAAAATTAAACTAAATTATACTAAGGTTGTGAGCAGTGGTTGGAGAAATTGTGTTTACTTAGACTTCACTACTCCCTAGATATCTTTTACATGTTAATTACTTGTTACACTTGTATGAATGACGGGTTGTATTCCTTAATACCATTCGTGGGGTGGCATACATAACTCCCCAACTCTATGAGCTCTTATCTCCTCCTACACCATGACCCAGCACAACTATAGGGATTGTAAACAGTGGCTCATGCATTAAATACAACCAATAAAGACCTAGTACGCCTCAGTTCATGTTTCTTAAGACGTTCAAGCATGTTACCATTTGGAGATCTGCCAGTTTTCTTAAGCCTAACATATAAATCATTCATTCAAAACAAGAGTAGACAAGTAATCAACACATAATCAACATCTAGGTTTCATTAGATCTAAGCAAACACAAGAGAGATCTAGCCTAGCATAGTGGAATTGAGACAAGAACAAGAGATAAACAACCAACACATAGACATATTGATTGAATTGAAAGTACACTTATCTCAATTACAATGCAAGGTCTCAAGGGTTTGGAACCCTTGAAAAACCTGTGAAAGAGGCACCAAAATCGTCTTTAGGGTTTCACCAAAACTTCTCTCTTTTAATGAAAAAACTAGAAAACTATATATAGGAAAAACAGTCTGATGGCGTCAAGAGTTAATTCTGACGCCGTCACCTCGCCGCCATAAACTTCCTCGGACGGCCTTGATCCACTTATGACGGCCAATGTGACGCCGTCACCACCCACGGTAAATTATTCTTGGCCACTTTGACGCCGTCACCAGTACGTCTGACGCCGTCACCACCTTCGATATTTAATTCTTCATGTCTGACGCCGTCAAGAGGCAAGTCTTGACGCCGTCACCTTGTATCCTCAGCTTGGATTTTTGGTACTTTGCCGTTTTCTTCACTTTATGCTCCAAAAACGTCCAAAATAGCCTCTTTTCCAGAATTCACTCTCCAAACACCTAAAATCACAAAAGGAACGATTTAGGGCAATATTTGATCAAATAAAGTCGGATTCGGGCTTAAATGACCCCCTAAAAACGGATCATTTTTCGCCTCATCAGTAATTTTTGTGTGCGTCCCACTTAGTTTTAAGATGAAAATGGTTGCTCAATTAGAGGACTTTCGCTCCGCGTTGTCTATTGAAGACGTCACGCAGTTTTCTTCCGACTATTTTGTGCCTTTGGATGTACATCCAGAGGCTCCAGATGTCGATGCGTGCATAGCTGACTTCCCCGAAGGGAAGATAGGTCTATACACGAAATTTTTTGAGTATGCGAATTACCGCGTACCCATTTCTATTTTTCTGAGCGATTTGCTCAATCACTATCGCCTTCACATCTCTCAGCTGCACTGTATAGGTGCGGCGAAGGTGTCGAATTTTGAGGTAAACTGCCGTTTACTTGCGATAGAACCTACTGTAGATTTGTTCCGCTCCTTTTACCACACGACGTGGTCAAATGGGTGGGTTTCCTTTGCGAAGCGCCAGGGGGCGCTTCAGTGTTATACGGAAAAGGTTGATGCCCTCAAAAATTGGAGGGAGTACTTCTTTTGGGTGGATGACGTAGTCTTTCCCTCTCCTTTTGAGTTTTATACTCAAGAATCCTTACCAAGGGATGGGCGCCCCGCACCCGGTTCCTACAGTCTTGCTGACGCGCAAACTTTAGATGCCAATCGACTGGTCATTAACCCCTATCCGGAGGAGTTTTTGGTTCATGTGGGGTTGAGCCGCGCTTATTTTGGCGCTGACGATGAGGTTCCTACTTTCTTGAGTGAGGATGGCCGGGGTGGGTGTTCATCCCTTATACTTCCTTCTTTGTAAGTCCTTTTATCTGTGCGCTTTTAATGACTAATCCCTTTTATTTCTTCTTGTTTCCCTTGATGTGCGCAGAGATGGATTTGTTCACTGTGGTCAAGCTGGTAGGCCAAAGCAGGTAACCATAGGGGTGCGTCCTCTGAGAGAAGGAGAGCAGCCCTTGCTTGATGCAACTGCCGGTCACTTGACTGTTCTACCTGCGACGGTCCCTGAGGACACGCCACCACTTGTGGTGACGCCCGTCCAGAGTTTTGCGCCTGAAGTAGTTGTGGCCCCAACTGTGGAGGCGGTGCCTGATTTGGAGGTGGCGCATGAGGAGGCGCGCTCAGGGTCATCTGACAACATTCGGATCCTGAAACCTGAGGAGGTGCTGAGGGAAGAGGTTGCGCAGAACTTAAAGCGCAAGGGAGAGGCTGGAACCAGTGGCACCAGCAAGAGGTGTCGACACGTCATCAAAGACGCAGGGTCGAATGCGGAAGAGACTTCGACCTCCGGCGCACGGTTGAAGGCTGATACTTCTCCGTTTCTGTAAGTGCATGCCTTCTCTCTTTTTTTTTTTTTTTTTTTTTTTTTTTTTTTGCAATTACTTGTTGTAATTTTATGTTGCCTGTCTTTGTTTCGTAGGGACGACGCCGCGAAGGATGATGAGGTTTCCTCTCCACAGAACGAAAACAAGGAGGGGAATACCGAGGCTGTTGATGGTGGTGAGGCGCAGCAGCTGATGGATGAGCTGGTTGCGACCACTGCCCGCCAAGCTGAGCTTGTTGCTCAGCTGAAGGGAAAGTATGTTGGGGAGAGCCGTGCTCTAGCCCAGAAGGAGGAGGAGTTGGTGACACTCCGCGCACAGTTGGCGGATGCGCAAGTGGAGCTTGGAGAGTCGAGGGCGTATGCTGAGAAAATCGCTCAAGATAAGATGAGCATTTTGGCTGACCTGCTGTATGCGAGGGCGAAGCTTGAGCAGGTAAAGGCAAAGACGTCGTGGTCTGTGTCGTATCTTGAAGAAAAGAAGGTCGAGCATTATGCTAGCCTGCAAGAGTTCAAGGAGCGCATGGAGAAGACGCTCGTGATGTATGAGGAGAAGCTGCGCGCCCTCAGCATCGAGTATGACGAGGAGCTGTATCCTCATCTTATGTCTATGATAGCCGAGCGCAGGTATTCTTACACCCTTGTCTTTTAAATTTGCTTGTTCGCCCTATTGCGTATCTTACCTTATTATCACTTTGTGAATGCAGGTGGTTGATCAGCCATGGGCTTCGTCTGGCAGCTCTAAGTACTTTAAAGTCTGCGGAGGTGGTGGAAGCCTTTGGGAAGGTTGTTCACTGCGCGATAGCGCGTGGCCGTTCGCAGGCCATGGAGGAGCTCCGTGAGGCCAAGTTGTTGGAGAAAGACTTGGCGGAGATTCATGGTTATAGCTCAACGGCGTACGACGAGCTGGTGCAGGCGATGGCGGGGCTGAAGGTTCTTGAGCTGCCGCATATAGGGAGGTTGGAGCGCGACCAAGATGACCCCATAGATGTGCTCATGGCGGGTCTGACGTTGCAGCGTCATCTTGGGGAGAATGCCGAAGAGGAGTTAGATTATTATCTAAAACCTGATGTCTCGCAGCTTCAAGTCCCAGTTTTTGCGCGGCCCCGTGATATCCTCAAGCCTTTTGCACTGGAGACGGAAGTCCCCTTGAAGGAGGTGCTAGAGCGTCACGAGCAAAGGGTTGCCATAAACAAGGATATTAAGGGCAAGGCTGTGATGTGCGGCATCGGTGCTGCGCACCTTCCTCGATCTGATGGCGTTGCTGTGAGTGTTCCAACTGTGTCGCTCAAGGATGCTATAACGTTGAGTAAGCTGAAGGAGGCGGGGAGTTCCGCCGCTCCAGAAGAGAGCCATGATCATCGCCATAGCATATAGGTTGTTTGTAAACTTATGTATTTTTCCTTGTAATTTAATAAATATGGAATAAGATACATTTTGTTATAAGTTCGTAACTTAAATATACTTGCATTGTTTGCTAAGTTTGATTATTTTACTAAGTCTTTTAAGTGCGTGACTTAAGTATACTTGCATTGTTTGCTAAGTTTTATTTTTGACTAAGTCTTTTAAGTGCGTAACTTAAGTATACTTGCATTGTTTGCTAAGTTTTATTTTTGACCAAGTGTCTTGGCTCGTTATATTGCTAAGCTCGTACGGTGTACTTGGTATATGCGCCTCCGTCGTGGGGTGCGCATGTGAAACTTACCTCAACGTCTCGAGAGTAAGGCGCTTAGCAAGGATTCGTGATCCAATGTTGATGTGTTTGCAACCCTCTTATTCAACAAGTTAATTAGTAGGTTAACTTATCCTTTATGCCTTCGTCGGTCTTTAAGTGGTGCATGCACGCCATGTAGGCAGAAATATAAAATAAACAATATTGACATATATGCAATAAAGTAAAATGTGCTATGGAGTTAGCTAGAAACCATAACATTTTTATTAATACTTGCAAGTAAGTGAAAAAATAGAAAATACAATTCCTAGAAAGAAAAAAGACAAACACTTATTGGGCACCTCGTAGGATGCAAGTGTGTTTGTGAAAGGGCCGTAGCCTAAAAGTAACATTTTTTGAGATTACAGATGTTCCAAGTGCGCGCTAGGTCGTGACCTTCCATATCGCGCAACCTGTATGCGCCGTTGCCGAGCGCGTATGTGACCTCGTAAGGTCCTTCCCATTTGGGTCCGAGCTTGCCTGTGTCTTCTGCGTGGCTCGCGTCATTGGCGCGGTAAACAAAGTCTCCTGGTCTGAATGAAGTGTCTTTGACTTTTGCATCATAATACTTCTTCATTTTTGCCTTAGCCTTTGCTTCACGTATAGCTGCGCGTTCGTGTCTTTCTTCCAGTATATCTAATTCTATGCGTCGTTCCTCGTCATTTGTTGTGACGTTGACCTCTGCCGTGCGTATAGTTGGCATTCCTATCTCGGCTGGTATGACGGCTTCTGTTCCATAGACTAAGGAGAATGGCGTGTCGCCAGTACTGGTTTTGATTGTCGTGCGATGCGCCCGCAAGACGTGCGAGAGCTCATCTACCCATCTTCCTTTATGTCTGTCAAGGCGCGCTTTTATGCCTTCGCCTAGACTGCGATTAGCGCGCTCAACTAGGCCATTGGTTTGTGGGTGTTTGACTGAAGCAAAGTGTTGTGTGATGTTCAATTGTGCGCACCAATCTTTGAATGGGTTATCACAGAATTGTTTTCCGTTGTCTGATACGATCTCGCCTGGTAGGTCGAAGCGACAGACAATATTGTCCCAAACAAAGCGTTTGACTTGGTTTCCCGTAATGTTCACCACTGCTTTTGCTTCGATCCACTTTGTAAAGTAGTCTATGGCTACGATGAGGAACTTTATTCCTCCAGCTGCGACGGGGAAAGGTCCTGCGATGTCAATACCCCATTTGTAAAATGGCCATGGTGAGGTGATTGGTGTTAGCTCGTGCTGTGGTCGGCGCGGAATAGGCCTATGTACTTGGCAGTTGCTGCACTTTCGTATTAGATCGCGTGCGTCGCGGTGCATTGTTGGCCAATAGTATCCTGACCTTAGAGCGCTTGCCACCACGGATCGTGGCCCTGAGTGCATACTACATGACCCAGCGTGAATTTCGCGGAGTACGTAGTCTGCTTGGAGGGGTCCAACACATCTGAGCCATGGTTGTAAGAAAGATCGCCGATAGAGTACGTTGTCGCGTAATTCGAATCGTTGCGCTGTGCGCCGTATTCTTCGAGCGTCTTTATTATCTTGGGGTAGGATTCCTTTGCTAATAAATTCGATGATAGGTGTCATCCACGTAGGATCTTGTTCCTCTATCACCGTTGATATCTCCATATCCAAGATTGACTTGTTTTTTAGGGTTTCTACCAATACCTGTTTTGAAAGGTGTGCGAAGCTTGTGGATGCAATCTTGCTGAGTGCGTCCGCCTTCCTGTTATCTCCTCTAGGTACTTGTTTAATTGTGAACCTATCAAAGTTTTTAATCAAAGATTTTGTCTTCTCCAGGTATTGGATCATGTGATCATCCTTGGCTTCGTATTCCCCTAACACGTGGTTAGCGACTAGACGCGCATCTACATTTGCTTCTAGGTTGCGAACACCCATTTGGATTGCGATGCGTAGTCCGGCTAATAGGGCTTCGTATTCTGCCTCATTGTTTGTGGCTGTGAACTCAAAGCGTAGCGCGTAGGTGAATTCCATACCTTCTGGATTTGTGAGAATAAGGCCTGCGCCTGATCCATCTGCGCATGAGGATCCATCTGTGAACAAGGTCCACGGTTCCTGTAGGTCTGTTTTTGCTGCAGAGGTCGGGCTGTCGCTATCTGGCTTCTCCACGATAAAATCGGCTAAGACTTGTCCTTTGATTGCAGTGCGCGGCCTGTACGAGATGTTATACTCACTTAGTAGTACACTCCATTTTTGTAAGCGTCCTGATACGTCCGGTTTAGAGATAACTTGTTTAATTGGCTGATCAGTGATTACCGCTATTGGATGCGCTTGAAAGTATCTGCGCAGTCTTTTGGATGCGAATACTAGAGCCAAGACCAGCTTTAACATAGCACTATAGTTAACCTCTGTTTTCTTTAGGGCTTTGCTTACAAAGTAGATGGGTGTCTGGACGGAGTCTCTGTCTGTCAATAGTACTGCGCTAACTGCTCCGTGGGTTGCCGATAAGTACATGATTAGTTCTTCCCCTGGTCGCGGTGCGACGAGTTTGGGAAGAGATGCCAGATGGTGTTTAAGTTGTTGGAAAGCTTCTTCTGCTTCGGGAGTCCAGCGAAAGTCTCCCTTTTTTGTGCACTTCGTAAGTGTTTTAAAGAAGGGAAGGGACTTGTCTGCTGACTTAGATAGGAAGCGATTCAGCCCTGCTAACTTTCCATTTAGTGACTGGACTTCTTTGAGTGTGCATGGGGAGGGGAGATCAATAACAGCCTTTGTCTTCTCTGGGCACGGTTTGATTCCATCGGGTTCTATTAAGTATCCGAGGAACATGCCTTCAGTCGCACCAAAGGTGCACTTCTTGGGATTCAACTTCATGTTTATCCTCCCCAACGTTCGGAATGTTTCCTCGATGTCGCGCACCAATTCGTCCTCTGTATGGCTTTTGATGACAAGGTCGTCAACATAGACTTCCAAGTTGCGGCCTACTTGTTTTTCGAAGGCTGTATCCACCAGTCGCTGGTATGTCGCGCCAGCGTTTTTCAGGCCAAAGGGCATTTTTGTGTAGCAGTATACCCCTTGACTGGTGTGGAAAGCTGTTTTTTCTTCGTCTTCCACTGCCATTTGGATCTGGTGATACCCTTTATATGCATCCAGGAAGCATTTGAAGGGGTATCCGCACAAGGATTCGACCTTCCAGTCTATCTCTGGCAGTGGGTAGCAGTCTTGCGGATATGCTTTGTTGAGGTCAGTGAAGTCTACGCACATCCTCCAACTGCCATCGCTCTTCTTTACCATAACTGGGTTAGAAAGCCAGTCATGATAGTATACTTCGCGCATGATTCCTGCATCTACTAGCTTGTGTACTTCTTCCAAAATAGCCTTTGCACGATCTGGGGCCTGGCCGCGCTTCTTTTGTCGTATTGGAGGGTATCCTTGTCGGATTTGTAACTTATGCTCTGTAATAGAGCGCGGTACTCCCGTCATATGCTTTGGTTCCCATGCAAAGATATCTAGGTTCTTTTGCAAGAGTGCACATACGGCTGCTTTACCTTTGTTAGATAAAGATCCTCCAATCGAAACTTGTTGTTCCGGATAATCTGGGTGAATAGCGACTTTTAAATTTGGCGTTTTTTCCGTGCGCTGTTCTGGAATAGTCTTCGCTTCAGTTGTTACTGCGATGCATTCTCTTGGTGGTGCTGTTGTGTTATAGAGAGTGACCACCCCTCCTTCCACTGGGAATTTAAGCATTCCGTGCGCTGTGGATGGTACCGCGCGCATGGATGATATTCCCGGTCTTCCAATTATACCATTGTATGGTGAAGGAGACTTTATTACCATGAAATTTATCCATGTCGCGGTTGAGTGTTGTTCATCTCCTACGACCACCAATAAGCGTAACTGCCCCATGGGCCAAATCTTTTCTCCTGTGAATCCTGTTAATGACATTGTAGCTGGTATCAACTGACTTTGGATTTCAGGTCGCAGCCTTTTGAAACAGTGATCGTACAGGATGTCCGCGGATGCTCCACCATCAATGTACATGCGGTGGATGTCATGTCCCCCCGTATGTATCTCAATGGTTAGAGGTTCCACGACTGCGTTGTCCGCGGCTATGGTAGGGAAGGATATCTCTTTTTCTGGAGAGAATTTCTGGCTGACCTTTTGCTTTATCTTTCGTTGCCATGATTGTATCATGTAGATAGTATCAGCTTTTTCTTTTGGGGGTTCTTTCTTGCCCCCGTTTCTCTGCTTATCCTTTCCCTCCTTAATGTTTTTCACGAGGTGGTCCATCCTGCCTTCTCTAACTAATTTTTCAATTAGTTGTTTTAGTTGAACACACTCGTTAGTTGCATGGCCTTTTTGGCCGTGGTACTCGCAGTATCCACTACCTAGACGCTTTGCTTCTGCTGTGCGCATTGGTGGTGGTTTTGGGAAGTTCGCACCTTCTGTTACAAATATTTCTCTCGGAGTTTTAGTGAGAGGAGTATATTTGTCGTTGTCTCTTCCACTGCGATAGTTCCTGCTGCGGTTGTTGTTCTGATCATTGGATTGTCTCCGCGGCTGTTCTTGTTGCCTATAGTTTGAATATCCTTTTTTGCTATCCGCAGCAGCTTCTTCTCCTTGTATAAAGGATCTAGTGCGCTTTGTTAACTCGTCAAAGGATTGTGGAACTTTGTCATTAAGCTTCCGGATGAGTTCTGGGTTATTGATCCCATTCATGAACCCTGAAATTTTTAGAATTTCAGGACATGCTTTGACTTGTATGCACTCATCCTTGAAACGTTCCATAAAAGCGCTGGTGGATTCCCCTTGGCGCTGTTTCACTCTTGCTAGCTCCACAGGGTTTTTGGCGCACTTCTTTCGCTGGGTGAAGTTGTGGCGGAATGCTTTCCGTAATTCCTCAAATCCACCGATGCTCCTACGTGGGAGTTTGCTAAACCATGTGCGCGCGTTTCCTACTAACGTGGAATTAAACATGTGGCACCACACAGGTTGTGGCCAATTTTTGATTGTTGCGGCTGACTCGAAAATTTTTAGGTGATCGTCAGGATCACCTGTTCCATCATATGTTTTTACGTTAGCGGGCATGCGCCTGCGTTTGTGGTCTGAGTAATCGCTGATGCGTCGTGTAAACGCTTCAATTTTCTGACGTCGCCATGGGAGGGACATATCTTCGTTTTTCTCCTCACGACGTCTTCCTCTTGACTTCCAGTGTCCTGTTTCTTTATCCTCGTTGTCCGAGGAGTCACTGGAAGACGGGTAGTCTTTCTTTCGGCGCTTGCGCCTACTTATTTCAGAAGAGGAGCCTGAGGGATCTCTGCTTGGGGATCTTTTTCCCAATCTATCTTGGATCCTCCTGCTCCCAGGTTTTGAAGATCCTTGGCTTGGCGAATGTTGAGGCCCTAATCGATCATGTATTCCCCGACTGCCAAGTCTGGAGTGGACATTGGTGCGCCTCTCGCTGTCTCCAGAGTACTGCGAATCAGATATTGTACCTAACCTATCATGGATAGTGGTACGTTCTGTGCGTCTTCCTCGTGGGTGACGCGGTGGTGATGGTTCACGTTCCAGAGCAAAATTGAGTCGTGCTTGTAGGCTCGTGTTTGCTCTTCTTGTTGCTTCTTCTTGCATGAGGGCAGTTAATGTTTCATAATTTTGGGATACAAAGTTCCCCAAAGTTAGATCCGGTGCGTCCTCAGTTGTTGCAAGAATTTCTTCCTCAGTGTTAGGCGCCCTGTTCCGTTCAGGCGTGCCTGGCGGCATAGTGTTGTTCACTGCGGGTGTAGCCTGATGAGGAGTGGTGAAGAGGGTGCGTTGGAGTTCCTCAACGCTTGGGACCACTGAAGAGATTATAGGTAGCTCCGTCGCTTGAAGAGGCTGGGTTGTTCCTGCCTCTTGGTGATCAGGTGCGCTGGTTGTCCCAGCAACCTGCCTAGAGGTCGAATCTTGTCGATTCTTCTTCTGATGGTCACGCTTTTCTGACTGCGGAGTCCGCTGGCCGGAATTCTTATGTTTCGTCATTCTAGTTCGTAGTAGGGTCCCACGGATGGCGCCACTTGTTGATACAAAAGTTGGGCGTACCGGGTTATTGGGTTTTTGCTCTTATATCAATCAGCTTCTTAGTACTTCGTCACCTGCGCACTAAGAAAATAAAACAACGCCGTTAGGCTTATCGAGGGATTGTCTCCTCCGATTAGACTCCGGCGTGAGAGTAAGTAATCGATTTAGGGTTTAGTTGAAGAGTTAGGGTTGTATATCGTACCTTGAATGAGAATCGTGTGATTCTATATATAGGGGCTAAGAAACTGTATTTCTTGCTCCTCACTCTTCGCACGCGTGGTGCTTATCCGAGGTAAGGATATCTATTCCTTGAATAGATAATCCTTATCGTTACCCGGAGGGTTAGATTGGGCCTTTGGGCTTCATGAGCCCAGAGCAATAATACTACGGCCCATACCATTGTCATGGTAGCCCATTCGTGATGGGCTTAGGTGTAAGTAATGTCTATCGTTTGGGCTTGTGGCCCAAATATAGGCTATACGTCATCATTTATGCACTTTGGTCTTTGACACTATTGTTGTCACACCCCGCCACGGCAGAAACGCGCGGGTGTAACTTCATGGATATCATCACAACACCTGGTGTCAACATAGAGAACAACTACATGCACATAAATAGAGCAATGTTCCAACACACAGTGTTGTAACAATACCCAAAGATAAACAAAGTAAAATCCAAAAGGTAACTTCAATAAGTTTGAAAGTACCAAACATAAAACATAAATGTATCATATCCAAATCCAAATAAAATCAAATCCCAAAACATAAGTAAGTCTCCATGCAACTAAGTCTCGCCTAATAGCTGCCCTCAACTTTGGCCTTAGAATGCTCACCTGAAAATGATGCTTAAAATGTCAACATAACGTTGGTGAGATTCATAGGTTTGAGACTCAACACACAAGGCAACCAAATTCATTGTGATTACAAAATATAGCTGGAAAAATAATTATAGTTTATCATATAGCTACATGCATTCGCAAATCCATATCCACACACAAAGGCAACAACACTCATAAAGCAACCATTAGGACGGCTCGTGTCCTCCGACCCCATAATCATCAATTAGGTCGCATGCGCGAGTAACAGGGTAATCATCCTCCTAATTAGATCCCATCAAACATATCAAACATCAATTAGGTCGCATGCGCGAGTAACAGGATAACATCCTCCTAATTGGATCCCATATACATCCACACAAACAAATAATCACACATAGCATGCATACGATAACCTTATAAGTCCAAACTCTTTAATACCACACACACATAATCACAGTAAATCAAATCATTTAAGACAAGCATCATTCCCATCCCAAGTTTAAAACAATGTAAAAATATGGGACTATGAACTCACCTTAAACTCCGCAGCTTCCACAAAAACAATTCGCAATCTATAGCACACAAAAATAATCCACATTACACAAGGTCAAGCTAAAAGCTACAACCCATGTAATACACATATGATGGATGTCTAAGACTCATATGACCTACCATGTATCTCCTAGACACCACACTAACCATCACCATAACTTAATACTCACTAAATCCCTTGCACTCTAAAACTCAGAAAACGCAAAATTTTTGAGTACATTCACTCACATGAAATCACGACAAATAAAGCTTAACAACTCACACCAAAAATTTACCATGGTCTCTCATAAGCATAGAAGCTAATCCCAGAAGGCCATGGACCAATAACACACACAAGTACTCATAGAAAATTTAAACTTGTCAACTACTCAAATTCGGATCTGAACGCACACCAAAAAGTTTTGATTTTTAATAATTACTGCCACAAGTTTTTATCGTGAATCCTCTTCGTGGTAGTCTAATATAACCTAAAACTTAACTATTCCAGAAGACCAAGTCAAAATACCACTTTTACAACCACATGCCACCCTCAAACTTTTACCCAAAATCTGTCCCGGTTTGATAGCTTTGACACCTTAACAAAGAAAAATCAAAAGACCGACTTCCTACCTCAAAATTGATCGTGGCTGGACTTTTTAGAAAGCTCTTTCATTATACTACAATTTAGACCTAAAATTAGTGACTTAAATCATCCCCATCTATTATGTACACTCACATCTTTACAGCTTTACAAATCTGTCCAAACCCTAACACATAATCTAACACGTTTAACACTCAATTCCCTTAACCATTAACCATAATATTAACATCTAATCATCCTAACATGTTTTATTTCAATAATTTACAGAAGTATATAAACCCTAGATTCCATCATATTAATTTTTACATGAATCATAACAATAATTGATTAATTACACATAAGGGTTAAAGATTTTACCTTGATTCTTGATTATTGCTAGACAATTATGAAACCCTAATTTTTTCTTCTTGGATTCCCCCTTGTGTCGATTCTAATAGCAGGAAAAAGGGATAGGGGATTTTTGATTTTATATTTATAATTAATTTGGATAACCCTTAAGGCTTAGAGTTGTATTTGGTATCAAATTTGGTTTCTTTTTTCCCCCTAACTCCCTAAATCGCCCCCCCCCCTTAATAATATATTTTTTTATTTTTTTATTAATTATTTTATTACACTCAAAACCTCATATTTTTCATATTTTATGTATTCCCATAACAAAACCTAACGTCTTTCGCGATAAACCTTAATTTTACGACAAACCGGAAAATATTCATTTTCAAAATAAAGTTTCCAAAAATAGATTTTTACACACTCCATAAGCATTTCCTCACAAAAACAACATCCCCGTAACTTACTAACGCTCAATAACTTGAACGAAGACTCGTTACGCAAAAACTCAAAACGCCAAATATACACAAGTCATTTCCACACCATATAGGTGGTCAAAATGAACTTTCCCAAAATCAACATCATCAAAAACCACAATAACAACCATATAACTACCCAAACACACCAAACAAAGTTATATTAACTCGAGGCTAAAAGTCTAACTAACCTGCTAAAATCACGGTTGTTACAATTGTCAACTAAAATACGTTGCGTATTGGTTAAATGGAATTGCAGGGTGGGTCATTATTAGCACGAGCTATGGACAATGGAAGCTTTGAGGAAATTGCCGGCTCCCATTTACCACGACACTGCAACCACAGTGAGATGATCTTTCCACATAATGATAAGCTACATGTAAGTGAATGTACAATCTACATTTCCATTGAATTAATATATGTTTAATATTGTCTTTTTTTTAATGTTTTTTTCCTTTCCGTTTGGCAGCATGCTTCTGAATACTTCAGTTAAAGAGTTCCACGCTCTAGTTAATGTGGTGTAAATGAGGCTGTCGGTGTTCTAGGTAGAAGGAAAATGGAGTTCTTGGATTTTATGAAATATTCATATAGTAGCATTATTTTGATTGAAATGTAAAACTTATGCATGTTATTTACTCACTGACCACAAACTTTGTGCAGAAAAAGGAATGGTAATGACATAAGGATGGGGTGTAATAGTAAACTTGGTTTAAGACATACACCTTGCAATCTCTCCTGATGGAATGGGTAGCTTTGGCTGCTGAAACGGAAGCTGAAACAGGTTGATTTCAGGACCTGAAACAGATAGAGGTATACACCTTGCAGTCTCTCTTGATGGAAAAGCGATGGTGGCTGGAGTTAGAGGTGAAACACTAAGATTATAGAATGTATTTCCTTGGCAAAAATCTTAGCTAAATAATACACTTAAAATTTGTGAACAAATGATGACGAAATCTATTTTGTGGATGGAGACCTATGATCACGGCTGAAGATGCAGTAGCAGTAATGAACCGTTTGGTTTGGAAGAAAGTTCATGTGTTTGGTCGCTCAATGGGTTAGTCACAAATTATAGCTTTCATGTTATACTTGCTTTCATAGTTCCGGTATTTGCTTTGCTTCTTGGACTGCTGCTGTTGTCCTTTTTTGATGTTGCTATCATTTGTGCTGTCGTGGTCTGTAAGGAATGCCCGGATATAATCTTGGCTTATGGTTTGAAGCAGAATGCATTTGGTATTGGTGAAAGACGTCTGAATAAGTGGCGGGTTGAACACGACATGGGACGTGTTATTTCCCGATCCTCCTCCTCAACAACAGTGAGCATTTCATTGCACCTTTCAATCCAACTACCTTTTAGTTTACTAAGAACAGAGGCACCTAAACCAGATACCAAACTCTTGAACTTATCATCAATCATGAATACCAGGTCAACATGACTGATAACATTCTCGACACCGTTGGGAAACTTGCTGAAACCACGAATCTGCAATGATCTATTTTCTTCATATCGAGCAAACTGAGTAGCTCGAAGGTACACATTTGCAAACACAGGTTCACTTCTCCAACCATACTTATAGAACAACACATAAATGGAACATTTCTTGCGGTGAGGGACTTCTCTTTAGTATTTGAAGAAACTGAGTGCCACTAACAAACATCGGAGATTTGTCAGTATCAGACAAGCGGCAGATTTTCCATTCATCTTGATTCACCCCTTCTGACGATAATGGAACATTGGGCAACTCTAGGTACTCAAGATGACTTAATTCAGAGATATCGTGCTGGATTTTCATCGGAATGTCCAATATTTCATTAATCACGAGCGGAGATTCTTCCACCATGCGACAATCTTTGAGCAAGAGATTTCGAAGGTTACTACAACGGCTAAGATTTAGTAGTTGTTTGCAAGATGATCCAGAAAGATCCAAAATCTCAAGCTTAGTAAGACAGTTGAAATCCAGGAATGTTTCTAAGCTTGAGCAACCAGCAAGTGAAAGATGAGTAAGGTTGGTGAGGTTTGATACTTTGATATGCATGGTAAGCATGCAAGTGAGGTGAAAGACATGTCGAGTATCTTTAGGTTGCTTATATGTTTCAAAAATTCAGCACCATTTTTGGATCCCAAAAATGTTGTACCATAAAGATTTAGCTCCACAAGATTCGGTAAAAAGACATTCGCTTCCAGATTCTGCAAGTTTGTAGTGTTCTTGAGTAAGAGTTGACAAAGATTACTAAGATGAGAAATTGGTGGGAGTTGAGTTATTTGTAATTAATGTTTTGATTTTTTATGTTAGTGATTGTTAGAGTTATAAAGTTCATCAATTGTTCTTATGTTTTGAGTCTACAGTTGGATATTGAGCACCTTTTTTAGCATGTAGAGTTTCATCTTTTGATTCATAATTTCATATGCTGAAAGTTTGATTAATTTTTCTTATGGTTTGATCTTTTTGTTACTGATATGCTCCAGGTTTTTCTATTATTGATTTGTTACAGGACTAAATTTCATCAATTGTTCTGATGTGCTATGTAGAGTTTTATTTCATGCTGAATTAGAGTTTGCCGGTTTTTATGTTTGTATTGCTAGATTGCACTAAAAATTGACTGGAATAGAAGTTGCATAAGTTGTTGATGACTTGGTTACATCTATAGAGCTACTGCATAATACACATTTAGAATTGATAACGGCTTACCATTCGTTTTGATTTATTTTAAACATGCCATACATACTTCAGTTATGGATAAAATACTTTATACTGAATTTTCTTCGGCCCACTTTCTACTTAAAGAAAAATACTACAAAAGAAACCGGCCCGCCTGCAACGCGGCGGACCGGCGCCAATCTCGTAACTTATTATAAATGAAAACGTACCAAGTACTTTAATTCATTAAAATAATAATTGCTTAATACATCCATTATCCAAATACTAAAAAGATCAATGCATGATAATTCTAATTGATGAATTTTGCCTCAAGTCATGACAATCAACTTGTTGACAAATATGCCTCAAGTCGTGACAATCATACTTGTTGACAAGACATAAATCCAACTAACTTTAATCTATTGGAATTTCGAGAATACTTATTTCAAGAATTCAATTAGTGAAGTTCTTGTATGTGTGTACACATATATTTTGATATTGACACAATATTACATAAGCATGACAATCACCTTTTAAATTTCTAAAGTTTAAAATATTCTTATTCTTTAATGTATAATGCAATTGTGCTCTTAGTTGAGCATAACTAGTTCACATAGCCATAAACAAGGATAAAATCATACCATGACTAGTATTGAGCATCTCAATTAAACCAGCATCATTGTGTACAACCAACAATATGCTCTTTTCTAAAATCCGTAAACTATGAATATTTATTTTGTAATGTTTGGTGCCTTCCAAAACCTCAAGTTTGTTGGATATGACAATTGTGTAACAATTGTTTTTATGTACATCCATAGAATCTGGGAAACAGCTCCTGGCTGAGGAATGTAATTCTAAATCCAAACATAAATATTACATCATTAATCTAATAACTTTCAATTAGATACCAATGTTGTCAAATCATCTTCCATTCAAGCACGATTCAAAAAATTTATCTATATTACATGATGTACATGAAAAATCCTTGAGTCAAACTTAGATTTTATTCATGTTCTATTATATCAAAAGTACATATCCATTGAGACTTTCTAAATGATATATCATGTTCTATTAGATTCATTTATCTAGCGCACATGTCTATAACAATAAACATATATTCCAAGGTTGTATATATTCTTTTTCTAAATCCTTCAAGTGAAGTTTCATTCCAAACCAAAACTTAACATTTAACTTAGATGGAATGTTACTGCCCATATGTTATATAACATATATGATTTAAAAAAATAAACATAATACTCCCACTAGCTTTTAGGAATACTTAGAAATTTATTTTATTTTAATTATAAATAAAATTTTAGATTTAATATTTAAAAATAAGACTCATCTCTTAGATGCATGGTTTGAACAATACTTGGATTCTTGCATTTTGTCCATTTTCAAAGATTATATAAATTATATGAATTCATAAAACTTTTGATTACTTAGCATCCTCGCTAAAATAATCACTCAAGAAGGAGTTTTGATATTTCATTGTCAAATTTCATATTAATAAAAATAGGTATGACAATTATTATCTTTATACATTTAATGTGCATAGAAAATAACATTCAATCACAGTTAATTCCTTAAGTATTATTAATAATCTTGTCATAAGACATGCATTAAACATGCGTACAATATTAACCATATGATTTCTACACAAAGATTTAAACCACTAGAGTTTTCCTTTTTATTGGAGTAACTTATCTTCATTCTCTACTCTAACTATATAGTTCAAGATAAATCAAGTTTTCAAAAATTGATTATCTTTATGGACAACATCTAGACATTCATAGTATGAGTAATTTACCAAATTTAATATTTAGCAATGCCTCATTATGATTAACAGGTTTACTGTGATCCTGTAAATCATAGTCCTTGGCATATTAATCAAATATCTGAGATATACTTGCGAATCTATCAATGAGAATTCCATTAACTTGAGGTTTATTATTTACATGTTTAGCCTCATCATGATATTCACTAGTGTTTTAGAAGATTGTATATTTTGTAGTTTTATCTCTACAAGATATAAAACCTTCCACTTGCTTTTTGTAATTTAGAGACTATCTATAAATAGTTAGCAAGTATAGCAACAATGCATTGTTCTCTTTTTGGGATATTACAAAACACATTGACAGTTCCTGACTTCTAGTTTGTTAATATCCTACTTAATAAAACGTTTAACAAATTTGGAACTTCAATTTTAAGACTTAATGTGATTCATCACATTCCATATTATAACGGTGTCTTATTAATCTTCTACGTTGGAGTCTTATTAAGTATATTCAATCCATACTCAATTTCCTAACCTTGATAACTTTTGGAAGAAAAGAAGTTATAGTTATCTTGAATCAAACGATACACATGGTGTTTGAATTTCCAAACTGAACATACCATAAAATTATAGTATTTCATTAGAATTAATATTGTGAGACAATCTAACAATATGTAAGATAAACATATACTTTTTGACTTATCTATTTACCAACTAAGTCAAACTGAATGGTATAATAGAGTTCCAAACCAGTTGCATGCTTTATAATACAAGTACTCTTTGACCGAGTCAAAAAGCATAAACAATTATAATCCTACTATACGTTATAAGTCATTTATCAATGATTTCATGTATATGTTTTAATAAGAAGATATAAACATGTATAACTAAAGTAATTATGAACACCACCTCTTGGTTTCAATAGTAATTTCAAGTTAATTGATTTCTTCATTTATTTATGTTATTCCAAGAATACATAAATATTTAAATTGAAGTAGTATTAGATTACTTCATTTATTTATGTCATTCCAAGAATACATAAATATGTATATTGAAGTAGTCTTTTTTATCATCTTGACACATGTTCTAAATAAGGTTGTCTTACATTTTAAGTATATAAGTCATACTAGAACATTAATCTCTTACCTTGCGGTCAAGAGAATACTTTAAATCATATTTCTATGTGTTGTACCTTGCACACAACAAAGATTTCTCCACTTGTGCATGGAACAACATCATGTAACAGATAAACAACAAGACACGTATTTATTTATGTGAACAATATGATTGTGTCATTGATATTAGCATAACAAGCAGATGTAGGACTACATTGTCTAGTAAGGAAAAGCACATGACTACCCTTAAAAACATGAGTGTCTACAATTGAAAGTAATTATCTTGAGACAATCTGGAGATAATATAGGTTACTACCAAGATGATAAAGTTTGTAGCTCCCACTAAATTAGAGAACATTACAATAATTCCTTATTCAGTAATAAAACACAATGCTCTTATTGGATTTGACAACATTATAAGTGTTTCATAACTAGTGAAAACAAATTGCTTGCTATTTACTGATAAGGATTTATTTGATATGCTTTTATGGGGTTATTTAAGCCCCCTAAATCGTGTTTTTATGGTCAAATATTACCTTAAATCGCTTCTTTTGTCATTTTTGGTACTTGGGACATGAATTCTGAAAAGTGGAGCATTTTAGAGCTTTTCAAATGTTTTTATGCTCAATAATGAAGAAAAGTCAAGAAAGTCAGGATTTTACACCTGACGTCTTCAGGTTTTGGAGCTGACGTCGTCACCTTATGAGAAGAATGGTGGATTTTTAACATGAGACGCCCCAGAAGAAAATGTCAAGTTTACACCTGACAGCGTCAGGTACAAATTTTGCAAGGACGTCAGGTGTTAACTTAAAGAGAGACGACCCAAATGAATTAACAAGTGACAACATCAGAAGGTGTCTTGGGCGATACAAAACCCTAGAACACGGTGATCTGACGGCGTCAGGAGCTATAACCTGACGCCGTCAGCTTTGTATCTCTATATATAGTTTAGGTTTTTTCATTCACAAAAAAGGTGGAACTTGTGGAACTTTGTAGGGAACTTTGGAAATCCGACTTTTACAGCACTTTTAGGGTTTCTAACCCTATTTTCTTCCATGTTTAATTGAAAGATAAGTTCTCATTTAATCATTTAATATGTCTATGTGTTGTTTGATTAATTGTTTATCATTTCTTTTCATTAACATGCTAGCTTAGATCTGTTAGTGTTTGCTTAGATCTAATGAAACCTAGTTATTGATTATTGATTGTTGGTTTGTTATTGATTGATTGATTGATTGACTAACGTTAGGCTTAAGAAAACTGACTAATATCCTATACGGTAACATGCTTGAATGTCTTAAGAAACGTAATCGAATGTGTACTACGGTTTTATTGATTGTATTTAATGCATGAGTAGTTGTTGATGATTCTATGATAGGACACTAAAAGTGTCATCATAAGAAGAAATAAATACTCATAGAGTTGGGGAAGGACGTACACGCCCCCACGACTGGTATTAAGGAATGCAATCCTTCAATCAAACAATTGTAACAAACCAATAAATCAGTAAAAGATAACTAGAGAGTATTGACATCTAGGTAAACACAATTGTCTCCTATAAGTAATCCACCGCATTTATTTTCTTGTTATTTTATTTTATTTTGTTTATTAGTAGTTTTTGGGTTAGTTGACTAGCAACTAATTCTGCCCAATCTTTCAAATACCCGAGATTTTACTGCTTTTATAAAATACAAAAAGAATCATCTCTCACCTTTAGACCTAGTTGACATAGTTTTCAATCCTAACGACACTATTCCTCTAGAGAACGATCAATCTCCCGGTATTTGCCACTCACTATACTACACCGGTCAGGTACACTGCCTGGAGGATTACAAGCTTCTCAAAATCTCTTGAGAAGTAAAACTTTTATGAGTCCGCAATCCCGCATCATTTACTTTCTTACACCTTTGAAAGCCTACACGTAACAATTACTTAGGTACTAAAAGAGTGTATTCTACTACGTAAATGAGGGACTATTCATCAATGTTATTAACTTGAAAAATTAAACATGCAATTTCTTCCTTAATAGGCCTACCATTCCACTAGGATATGTAGCACCTCTAAATTGTTAAAGTAAAACAACTAGATAAATTATGCTAGTTTGTCTTTACCACTTTTGTGGTAATTAGTCCAGCTTCTAATTTTAATAACTCATAAAATGTCACACATCAAGATATTGTTTAACTAACTGTACATATTCTCTAGTTAACCAAATGTCTTATTTGTTCCAAAAGAATTCAACACAGAATAAAGGTGAGGAAATCTCTACAAAAAATAAGATGTGCAACACACTTAACTCTTTAATGTTTACTATGGACAATTCTAATATTCCCATTATAACTTTCTCGAATACGAAAAAGAACGGGAATGGGTCTCTCTCTTTCTTATATGGAAAGGTGACTCGGTTTATCTTTTCAGTAAATTTTTCTCGATCAAACACTTGTTTGAAAGCAGAATTGGATCTCTTTACTAATAAAAGACCAAACTACGTTTATGGTTTAATGTTGCATTAATACATTTAAAAGAATTTACAAAATTCAATTTTAGTATTTTCGATAATTAAATCTTTAAGAAAATTAAATACCCATTGGTTAATATTTATATAAACCACATAATTTTCTTAAAGCTATGATCCAAATTGACATAGTACATTTACATCAGTTGATCTGCTAGTAATGATAGTATTCAAGAAGGTGCGTGTCGAACAATAATTGCCAAACCATTTGCAATTCCTAGATCATTTTGGGACTTACTAATAGCCAAACTATTTGCAATGTAAGAATATTTCATCCCATCTAATGCCTCGGGCTAAGGGATCTCACCATGTAGTTCAATTAAGTTGTCCAATTAACAAAAAAAAAAAAAAAAAAAAAGTGTAAAATTATTCTAGCTACGTCTCAAGCAATGTGGAGATTTACCTTGGGATTACAATCTAGCTACGTCTCACGCAACGGAAATGATAATTGCAAGTGTTCCTTTAATTGGATGGCATAAACTTAAATTGTTCAAGAGTACGTTTTATTTGGCTAATTTTATTCAATTTTATAGATTTTAGTTTAAAATTTTCAATTTACACAAATTTGTTTAAAAAATACGTTATGTAATTTAAACTTTTACAAAAAACAAATTATTATTATTATTAATATTATTATCATTATTATTACAGTAATGTTTAAAATTACGTATATGCACGGTAATAAATATCAAGCTCAAAGACGAGTTATTGAGATATAAAAATAATTACATAAGATATATATGGACTTTAATTTTTCGAATGAAACAAATTTTATTGTATTGTTATAAAGCTAAATTAATTTTTATATACCAAAATCCTGTACGGGATTATAAGATACAAATATTCACTAAATTTGACTTATTTCAAACACATGACTCCAAAAATAGTACTCGATGCTAATTTTTCATTGGAAATAAGTTAGCTTTAAGTCTCAAAGATTCAGTTATATTCTTAGAAGACAAGTTAAGTATGTTTGTTGAACTAATGTCAAACGTTGCATATAGCTAGCTAGTTCGATAATATTGAGATATCCATATCAGGTAATCAAGTGGGAAAGAAAACATGTTCGTAGTTATCAAAAAGTAAATCATAAATTAACTAAAAAGACATAATAATTAGGTAGCTAGACGGTTTCAAATCCAGATAAAGGATGAAGTTTGGTCAATTGTAGCTTTGACTTTTGCTTCAATTAAACAACTCTTAATTTGTTGGACCAACATCTTTCCGTTCATCCAATCTCAGCAACTCTTTTAGCACCATATCTTCATAAGTCATTTCAGCTATAGTTTAACAATGACTAAACAAAGACATGATTTTTAAAATAAAAATAAGAAATATTAGGAAACCCCAAAGTTACTCAAACTACTAAAAAAGAAGGGAGAAACAATATGAACAGATAAGTTGCTGAAAGTATACTTTAGTATTTACAACCTTCTTGATTAATTATTTCATTTAAAAGATTCGATTACCGTACGATTTTCTAACGATCCATTGTTCGTTAAAGTTTAAAAATGACAAATAAAGTCTTGATATATATTAGGTCATTCTTGAGTCGCCTGGTTTTTTATTAGCCGTGCTTAGCAATTTGATTGAACAAGCTTTGAATAATAGTTGTTAAAATCCAGATCCTGATATTAGGATTTTACGATTTTACGATTTTGCAAAGCAAAAATAATCCGGATCCTACATAGGACCTTAACAAGCTTAAGATCTTATAGGATCCTGATCTTAACCATATGATATTAAAATCTACTCCGATCCGATCTTACTTTTCTTAGACTGCAAACTTAAAAGCTACAAATTTATGGTTTATGTTTTTATATAATTTTAAAAACAATATGTGATTTTTCTTAAACATTCCATATTTATAATTTATGACATATTTTTATGAAATACTCATATATTTCATGTTTATTTTATATAATAATTTGTAGATTTGAATAATATTACAAAGATTATTAGAAAATTATATTATGGTAGGATCTTAGGATCTCGATCCGATCTTATGATAACGATCTTGCAAAGACGAAAATGACAATAGATAGGATCCCGATCTTAAAAACCTTGCTTTGAAGAATTATTCAGCTTGTCTCCCGCATTTTCTACCTATATATCCTAGGGTTTCATAGTGATGAAATTGAACTGAACCGGACTTAAGATATACTGACATAACTAGTCTTACAAGTAATCTGGTCACAAATAGATTGAACCGATCAATCTAAACTGACTGAGCTATGTTTCACAACTAGTTTGGTAATAAAAAATCGTCACTTTCAAGTTAAAAGTTTTAGATATATAATGAACGTCCAGTATGGTGTCAGACCGACTAGAGGGACCTAAAACCAAATATCTGAAACATCTTAGGACCAAGGAATGGATAGATCAAGAATAGTGTTAAAGAAATCTTGGACCAAAATAAAATGAACTATATAGTAGTATGATTTTCACATTTCTAGTATGTTTCACAACGATTACTACTTGCCAACAATACACTTTTAGAGCAATTTTAAAATGCTCCTAATTAGTAGCATGAAAATATTATGTCGAATGTGCGAACATAGTTGAAAGATGATACATAACAACTTTGTGTTTGTGTAGATTCCAAGGAAGATGTTAACTTAAGCTAAACCAAATTATTATATTTTGTTACATAAAAAATAAAAATAAAGACCACATGCATTATTGGTCTACCATCTCTCCTAAGTATCCACCTACTATATTAAAAATGACATTTCAGCAAATACTCCCCCTGTCCTTTATAAGGATTGTTTTGTATTTGCTGCAACACAATAACACTCGACATTCGCAATTAAGTTGAGAAAAATATAATGGCGGTAACATGGTTGCGAGTAGTGGCTGTGATGGTGGCATTGGTGGCTTGTGCATTTCCTTCAACAGTCGAGTGTCGTGTTCGTAATTACAAGTTCAATGTAAGTACATATTATATACTTGTTGAGATTACCTTATGTAGTTCTGTAAAATAATGCTGTAATTCTTATATTTATATACACTCTATGTCTTTTATCCTTAAGAGTACATGGCAATCTTCAATAATATCAATAACAACTTCTTTTTTGGCATGCAGGTGGTGATGACAAATACCACAAAACTATGTAATAGTAAGCCAATTGTATCAGTTAATGGCCGTTTCCCAGGCCCTACTATTGTTGCTAGGGAGGACGACACAGTAACGGTCAAAGTGGTCAACCATGTTAAATATAATGTTAGCATTCATTGGTTAGTATTCGAACTTATAATCTTGTTATTGATGCATGTTAAGAATGAATTAACAAACTTCATGAGTTTTCTTATATAAGTTTAACAACATTGGGTTGACATGCATCTCTATTTATAGGCATGGGGTACGCCAGCTGAGAACAGGATGGGCTGATGGTCCTGCATACATAACACAGTGCCCGATTCAACCTGGAGGCACCTATGTATACAAGTTCACACTCACAGGGCAAAGAGGTACACTTTGGTGGCATGCACATGTCTTATGGCTAAGGTCTACGGTCCATGGCGCCATTGTCATCTTGCCTAAGCTTGGCGTCCCCTACCCTTTCCCAAAACCCGACAAGGAAACTGTGGTTCTCCTAGGTAATGTTTAATTTTATTGTTTTCTCATATTAGAGGACAATGAATCTTGATTTTGGAAGTTCAATGAGTAAAAGATAGTTTCTGAACAAAAAATGCTAAAAACTTTTTGTTCTGGCCTGATGGTATAAAATTGCAGGAGAATGGTGGAAATCTGATACGGAAGCTGTGATTAACGAAGCACAGAAATCTGGGCAAGCCCCAAATGTTTCAGATGCTCACACCATCAATGGAAATCCTGGGCCGACCCCGAACTGCATAGACAATGGTTAATATTTTACTATACTACGTATTAGTTTATTTTGATTTATTTGATTCTTGAGTACGTACTTAATGACTTACAAGTTGAATTTTTTTAATCTAGGTGGTTTCAAGTTATCCGTGGATCAAGGGAAGACATACATGTTAAGGATCGTCAACGCTGCACTCAATGAAGAACTTTTCTTCAGGATTGCAAACCATAAATTCACGGTAGTTGAGGTTGACGCCGTTTATGTTAAACCTTTCATAACAGACACCATTGTTATAGCACCAGGCCAAACCACAAACGCTCTTGTTAGCGCCACTCAAAAAGCTGGCAAGTACCTAGTTGCGGTCTCCACTTTCATGGATGCACCTATTGCAATTGACAATTTCACAGCCACTGCGTCTCTTCGTTATTCTGGTGTTCTCACTTCAACTGCCATGAAACTCGTTGCTCCTCCGCCTCAAAACTCAACCCCCATTGCCAACACATTCATAAACTCCCTTAAAAGCTTAAACTCAGCAACATACCCCGCCAAGGTCCCACTAACCATTGACCATTCATTATTTTTCACCATTGGGTTGGGAATCAATCCTTGCTCAACTTGTGTCAATGGTAGTAGGGTGGTAGCCGACATTAATAACATCACATTTGTTATGCCAACAACAGCCCTTCTCCAAGCACATTACTTTAACATAAGCGGGGTGTTCACAGACGACTTCCCTAGTAAACCATTAATGCCTTACAATTATACAGGCACACAACCAAAAAACTTTGCCACAAATACTGGTACAAAGTTATATCGGCTTCCTTATAATGCTACCGTGCAACTAGTTTTGCAAGACACCGGAATGCTCACCCCAGAAAGTCATCCAGTCCATTTACATGGATTTAACTTTTTTGTTGTGGGAAGGGGTATAGGAAACTTTAATCCAAATAAAGATCCTAAAAACTTCAATCTAGTCGACCCTGTCGAAAGAAATACTGTTGGCGTTCCAGCAGGAGGTTGGACTGTTATTAGATTCAGAGCTGATAATCCAGGTACAAACTCTTGTTTTTATATCTTTTATATTACTTTATAAAACTCTTAATCATCTAAACTTATGATTGTTTTTTCTATCAGGTGTATGGTTCATGCATTGTCATCTTGAAGTACACACAACTTGGGGACTAAAAATGGCCTTTGTTGTGGACAATGGAAAAGGCCCAAGTGAGTCTGTGATCCCACCTCCAAGTGATCTCCCCAAGTGTTGAGTTCATAATTCATATTAAAAGATCTTAGAAATTGGATTTCTTTTAGGCAGCCCACATTGGGTCGCTTATAGTTGAATAATCAAGGCCATTTAGTTTGGTAAAATGGTATTGGATTGATCAAATACTAAAAAAATTATTTTTTTTATTTTTCTTTTTAAAGCATATGGATTGATTTGTGGTTGTATTATTGATAAATATGAAAGTGTAGATCAAGAGTCTTTGGATATGCTGATGAAAGTAAGAAATATAAATAAATACTCGATTTTTTGTTGCCTTTTGATCCTTTATCTATATTTGGTCAACAGTTTTATACCTGAGTAAAATAACAAGAGTATCCATTTGTTTTCCTTACCTCGGTATAACCTTGAAACAAAAGATGTTTTACAAGTACATGAAGCAAAAAATCCATGAAACATGACATTTAAACCATAACAAAAGAGCAGAACTAATAAAAAGAATATAAAAGATCCAAAATTCTACCAAATAAACATTCCCTCCAAAAATGAAGTCTTAGTAATAAACATATTCCGGCAAATATCAAGATAGTTGAACAAAAGATAACATGAAGAACAGACTCCAATTCTAAGATGTATGTCATAAACATCAAGGCTTGTCCCGGGATAGATTGCGTTCATCGTCGAAGTATCTTTTCCAAAACCAATGTTTCTTCCAAGCCTTGTCATCCATTTCGTCAATAGAAATACCCTTAGTTTCAGGTAGAAATGCAATGGCATAGATAAGCATTATTACAATCCACCCGCAAAAGAAAAAGAAGATCAACGCTCGCATATGGCAAAGCATTGTGAGAAAAGCTTGAGCAATTACAAAGGTGAATATCATATTCATGCTAACCGCGACGAAAAACCCTGCTGTTCTAGTCTCTAGTGGGAATATTTCACTCGGGATCAACCACCCTAATGGCCCCCATGACCATGCGAATCCCGAAACGAAGAAGCATATCAAGAATAGCACAATATACGAGTATTTCTTTGGTAACGCATTTGTAGATTTCAAAAATGCAGCAAGTAATCCTCCCGTAACTGCCTGTATTCAGATTTGAAAAACACACAAATAAATAGAGATTCATGAAAATTAAACATAATACAAACAGTAAAATAAAGCAATCAAACAGTACACATTTTATATGTTTAAAAAAATTTACTTACACTTAAAAGTGTAACAGATTTATTTAAGAAATTTGAAGAAATATGTTTGGGTGAGACTGAGTTTGTTTCACTTCTAAGATCTAGATTTGTTGAATAAAAGATGTCCAACAAAAACATAAGTATTATTGTACATGTCTATATTGAACTCTCTTACCTGAGCACAAAGCATTTGGATGGCAGCTTCAATAAGCAAGAACCTTCTTCCAACTTTATCAACACTAAAAACTGCAACCAACGTAGCTAATGTATTAACACTCCCCGTTACAACGGCTGAAAGTAGAGAAGCATCGCTATGGAACCCCATTGTCTGAAACAAAACTGGTGCATAAAACATGATCACATTAATGCCTGTAAACTGCTGGAAAACTTGAAGGAGTGCCGAGGTAATAAGTTGAGGTCTGCTTTTTCGTGCCATGAGGTTCTTGAAGGGGTGCTTAATCTGTTTACATAACTCAGTAGTGCGTATAATTTCATCATACTCTTTTTGCACATCATGGACCCCTCTGATCTTTCTGAGAGTGGCTAATCCTTTTTCTGGATGGCCACGCTCGATTAGGCTTGCAGGAGTCTCAACAATTGCTAGGGACCCGATGGCTAGAAAAAGGGCTGGGATGGCTGCACCACCTAAGGAAATCCTCCATCCATATTGGTGCGATGAGGTGAAATAGTTAATGATGTTCGCAAATAGGATACCAACTGTGACTAGCAACTGGAAACAGACATTCAAGCCCCCTCGGTACCTCGATGGAGCAATCTCTGATATGAATAGTGGCACGGCCTGCGTTTAATAAAAGATATATTGCTTAGTGATATGAACCCGATTCATAGTTTCCTTATCAATATTTATTTAGTTTCCTTTATTATAATTTCTTAATGAACAAGTATAGGATATCTTTTTATTATATATAAATGATATTAGGGCTATAATATTATTATGTTGAATATTATAAATTGTTTAGTAATTTGATATCATTATTGGGTGAGAGATCGACCTCTCGAAAATTGATCATCTATCTTTATTTATCGTTATTGTTTTTTTATCTCTTAATCGAATCCACTTCGTATCAATTGGTATCAAATCGTTTGAAGCAACACCTTGAGGACAAGGTGTTTTTGGGGCCGGGAGTAATGATACGACCCTGATCATTAGTATATGATTATTATTTAGTATTTCTTTATTATTAATTAGTTTCTTTTTCAGTATTATCTTAGGGATCAAGTTAAGTTTAGGATATCTTTTATTATAAATAGGGCATTATGGTTAAATATTATGAATGAATTAGTGATTTAATATCATTATTGGGAAGAGATCGGCCTCTCAAAAGTTGATCACCTATATTTATTTATCGCTATTGTTCTTTTTGTCTCTTAAACGAATCCAGTTCGTATCAATTAGTTATATATGTTGGTTATGCTTATGGAATAGTCCAATTATTACTATTGGATAACTAATTGTATGAGTATTCTACTTTCACTTGATACGAATTGGTGCCATGAAAAATTAAAGCATGAAAATTAATAGTGTATTCATAGAAAAAACAGAAGCAGAAAAATAAAATAATCTAATCAACTCTAAAGATGTCTAAGGTGTTTATGCTACATAATGAAGGAACATTGACACCATATATAAGAACATTAGATCAAATAGACTTCTATATATTGATTAATTTGTAACTATTTTAGTAAGTTGGATTCTTGAACTCTTATCGAAATGTACAATATCTAACATGAATTGCATCACAATATCCTCTTGGAGGGTGTCTGGAATTTTCTTATTCAAGTGTTTGTTTAAGTAAGTTTGAGTATTTGAATATAAGTACACTTTAAAGTAAATAGGTTTATTTATAAAGGAGAAAAATAACTAAATACGAAGAATTCCAAACACCCGACCTGTGTCCAGTTTAAGATTTGTTTTGTGTCGAATGCTATTTATGGAAGGAAAAAAAGTGTAAATTTACCTGGTTTCCGAAACCAATTCCAGCCCCGAGAAAAAGCCTTCCAATAATAAGCATCCAGAGGTTCATGGCGGCAGCATTGAGAAGTACTCCAATCAAAAAGAACAACGATGCAAGTTGTATCGTGATTCTCCGGCCATATTTTTGACAACATTTGGATGCAAATAGACTAGAAACAACCGCGGCAAGGTAGAGAGATGATGTGAAGAGCTGGAGGAACTGATCGTCGAATTTGCAATAGTTATCTTCTTTTGCATGGTGTTTTTTAGTATATACCGTAGGAAAAAATTTCTTCAAGAACACATCCATTGACGTCACTCCTCCTACAAAACATTAATCTCCTTAATTATTAAATAAAATCAATATTACCATCATATAATTAATCTATATCCATCAACAATATGTTGTGACTCAAATACACATACTATTGTGCACGTAAGTATTTGATGTTTAGAACAACCGATAATCCTGAATTTCTACATCGAACACCCGATCAATGAGATCTATTAAAATTTTAAATTAACAAATCTAGCTCAGAATTTCATAGATCTAGGTTTATCTAGGTTTATCTAGGTTGTTAACGAAAATGAACGTAAAGTAAGACAATCACCTGAAATGCCAATATCGTAACCAAACATGAGACCGCCGAAGGCAGCAATGATGGAGCAAACAACCACTTGCATGGTGAGTTTAGCTGGTAGGTCTTCACCACCGGTGGCAGCCATTACTTGAGCAGGCATGGTGGAATTGTATGTGTGGAAATTAGGGTCTGTGTATAGTTAGTTTTAGAAATGCTTATTTATAGATATATAAGCTGACACATTCTTGTAGTTTTTATCCGAAATAATTAATCTTTTATCCCTTGTATTTCTCATGTTTGTTACGGAGTGCATTACATCTTCAATATTATAATATAAATTTTCTCCAGTACTATCCACACATACATTTAGTTTGTATCTGTTTGAGTCAAAGGTTAAGTAGTATCTTTAGGAATTATTTTCTCACACGACCTTTTTATATGTAGTAGCCATCTATGAGGTGCTACCATTTAAATGAGTTACTTTGCACAAATTTGTTATTGATCTTACTATGTTTAAAATTATACCCAACATAAATAAAGTGAGTTTCTATAAGGAAATATTATTAATATCTAGTGAGTTATGGTTTTATACATGGTTTAACATAATTCTATGTGATATTTTAACAAGACCTTTCCGTATCTAGAAATCTTGCTTTTAAAAGCATTTAAATGATTTGTCAAATGGTATTGTAACATGGAAAATGCTAAACATTCCTACATTATCATCTTATAATGTGTCCTACTCACAGGATTCTGTCAAATGGCAAAATTGACGGTTTAGATGTAGGGAGAGAATTGAGTGGGAAAAAACTATATAATAATATTGTGAGTGTACGAGGATTTGTAAGATGAAAATATAGAAATGTTTAGGAAAGCTCGTGTAACATATTTGGTTTGGGATTCAAAGGTTGTTGGTTTTCTGGACTTTTCTAGGTGTTCTTTGGTCTAACGAGTTTAATTTTAGGTTTACTCTGCTTTTAGGTGTGTTTCTTTAGTTCAATCGCATGTCGACATGTCGTGGTTGCGTATGGGTGTTCTTTTAGATTGTTTTGTAGCAGTATTTCGTTATACATAGTTTGATGTTTGTTCTTCTAACTTCTTGTTACCTTTTATTTTTAAAAAGAAAAAACTTTCGTTGCTAAAAATACATTTTAAAATGTCCTTTCATAAAAAAAAATGAATTCCCGTATAAAGTCCTTAATTAGGCATGCAGGGCTTAAAAGCGGACGGAACTAAATATGTGCCACCAAAAGTGCAAAAGAAATTGCAATGTGTCAAAACATCGATGAAAGTAGCACAATTTACTCAAATTATAAAGTTTTCGCGTTCTCATCAAAAATCTATTAAATATTTAATTACTTAATTACACTTTCAGTCACCGTTATGCGCATTAATCATCTATTATATATGAAAAGAAAGCCATCTATTTTAAATCTTAAAAACTTATAAAATGAGTAATGTTCAATTATTAATATACATTTGATTAAAAATGTTAACATTCATCATTTATTTTAATAGTTTAGATATTTTTTTATATCTCAAATTTTTATCATTTTTGCTTCACATTTCTTATCTTTTTTGAATTTTTCAAAAAAATATAATGTTGATATTCTTAAATTTAGGTTTGACTTAGTAGCGTATATAAATCCGTTTTAGTTTAGTATAAAACTAAAAATATAAGGAAGGCAAAGTTATTAACGTGGTTAATCTTGTGGGTTCAAAATAGTATTATTATCTTTTATATTACGGAGTATAAAAACTTTTTCCACTTGTTAGTTATCAAATGATCAAAGAATTAGGAGTTTATAGAAAATGGTGGATCTTTAAAGTGTATAAAAAGTCATGAGAATGTGACAAGGTTTTTTTTCCCTTTCTATTTCATTTTCTTTCAGTCTCTTTTTTCTAGGGGTGTGCACGGTTCGGTTTGGGTCGGTTTTTGGCTAAAACCGAAACCAAACCGAAACATTCGGTTTTTATAAAATTAAAAACTGAAATCATTCGGTTTTTGGCGGTTCGGCTTTTCGGTTTTTTCGGTTTTTAACCGCTTTATTCGTGTATAGCTAATTTATACCAACAAACTTGATTTTTATAGAAAGTTGGTTATTTTTCTTTATTTTTTTTTATCAAGATAAGCCTAATAATGTTTAACTCATAATTTTACAATTACACACGTATAGGAGATAATTTACACATAGTATGATCATTATCATATAAGTATTGATATATTGTAAAGTAACACATACACGAAATATATATATATATATATATATATATATATATATATATATATATATATAGGGGAGGGTTATAGTGAGATCAAGCTTAAAGTTGTAAAAGTAAGACCCAATCTAGACCATTGGATCTTTTTATTTGTATTAGATGATATTAGCATTAAATGAGTGACATTTTATTAATTAAATAGGGTTTTAAGGGTATTTTGGACAATCCAAATCCAGTGTGGTCAATCTTTAAACTTTTACACAAACCACAATATTAAATGTGTCACCAAACAAAACAAAAAATTATTAGAACAACCGTATTCATGCAGCAGATTCTGATACACCGGAATCCGTTCATTTTACCCGGATCCAATAATTACTACAACAACCCTATTGATACATTGATTCACATATCTGATTCGAGCTTCTCTAACAAAACTAATAACTTACTAAAAGAATCTTCAAAACAAAATAAGTCCCATGTGATAAACTACTATTTGGTACATAAAAAAATTTGGTAGCAGATTCCGACAAGTATAGATCGAAACCGACAAGTAGCAGATTCCGGTACACCGGATATATTGTGTACCAAATCTGGTACATAAGCAGATATAAAATAGATCGATGTATCTGATGTACCGGTGTACCGGCGATGTATCCGATGTACCGGTGACATCACCTCGCCGGAATACATCAGATCGGTGACATCACCTCGCCGAAAAATAATTGTAGTACAACTTGGCTGGAAAATAATTGTAGTACTCGCTGGAAAACAAAGCCATATCATGATAACGAATCCTCGCCGGAAAACGTGTGATACATCAGATCGAAGGCGTTTTGCCCAGAATCATGTGGGGGGTTAGGTGGTTTTGACAAATCGAATGTTGTTTTGTGAGACATATCTGTTCGAGACCCCCGCAAACGAGACCCAAATCCGTGTTTTTGGTTGGAGGGTTAGAGGTCATGTGATTCGGTTGCAGCGGGCTTGATTGGGTTTCAACGGGTTTGATAATGAAAAAAAGAAAAGTTACGGCTGTTATAGATGGAAAACGAAAAAAAGTTGTCACCGGCGGTAGCCATTTGGTCGCCGGAAAATGGATGAGAGAGAGGGGAGGATGAGAGAATAAAAGTGAGGCTAGTTGTTTTGTTATTGTGATGGAGTTGAGAGGCTATTTAGGGTTAGGGAAAAAAAAGATGTGCAAAATACCCTCAATGCCCTTTTAGATTAATTAATAATTTCAACTAAAATAAATGCTTAAGTTACTCTCAATGACACTTGTCCTCTTCTTATTGGTTCTTGAATTGATCTTATTTTTACAATTTTAACAATGATCTTATTAGAACTCAATTCTATATATATATATATATATATATATATATATATAAACGTTAAGATAAATATATTACAAATCCACCTACAAAATTAATATGAATTTATAAATTAGATTTGTTTAGTTATTTATTTACATTATATTAGTTATATACTATAATATAATAGAAGTGGTTCGCTTCGGTTTTTTAGGGCTCGGTTTTTGAAAAAAAACCGAAACTGAACCGATTTTTTTGGTTTTTTAGAAGTAAAAACCGGACTATCGTTTTCAGTTCGGTTTTTTTGGTTTTCGATTCGATTTCGGTTTTATCAGTTTTTTTCTCACCCCTACTTTTTTCTATTTCACTGATACTTTTTTCCCTTCTTTATCTTTATTTTCCTACATTTAATATACTAATTATTTTCTTTACAATTTTTCTCACAAAAGATTATTAAACTTTAGTTTTTTATTTAATGTGCTGAAATTATTTATAAACACAACTTATATTAGATGATGAACAATGTGATGCTGTTCATCAAAGAAAATGATGAACATTGTAATAAAATAAATAAATAAATAAATTCTTGAAAAAGAAAATTGATGAACAAAGTGATCGAACTAATAAACATTATGATATCATTCATCAATAACACCTTGTTAATCAAATTTCAAATTATTTATTTGTGAGATTATATATAAAGAACTAATTTTTTCCATAAAAAGAATAAGCATTTACTTATGATGATGCACTTTAAAAGTCTTAAATTAAATAATAATAAAAATAAATAAAAATTATTAAGACACTTCATTAAACACCTTGCAGGCATTTTCATGAACACTTCATTTGTTTGAATTTTTGATAAAACTTGAGAAACCACAAAAGGTAAAGAATTGATCCATCTTAATTCGAAATAAAAAGTTGTAAAAAGTTAAAGAATTCTATCGTGAAATTGAAGATATTAAATCATGGGTTGAAAATATCTTCAATTGATGTAAGCAAATCACGAATTGAAGTAATTAAATTTTGAATTGAAGTATTATATCATGCTTAAGAAAATTAAAGTGTGTTTGTTATGCAAGAATGAAAATCAAGGAACGTTTTCACTATCATTGAAGTTGTTAGTTTAATGACTCACAATTATCAATGATAGTTCAATATTTGCCAGAAAGGTGAGGATTCAAAGAATATTTTAGATCCCACTCCTTTTTAACTATTTTTTTTTTTTTTTTTTTTTTTTTTAATCTCTTAAAAGTAATAGTGGAAGTAATTTCAGGTCCACCCTTTTTCTCTACCTCTTTTTACTTGAAAGAGATTATGCATATTTTCAAAATGAATTAAATAAAAAATAATGACTAGCTATATGATGTTTCAAAACTTTGATATCATGACCTTTATTTTTAAACCAAAACATGGAGTTAAATATGATATCTATATTCATTTCTTCCTATATTACATGTGATTTTTCAAGGCGTAAATTACAGCAAAAAAAAAAAAAAAAAAAAAAAAAAAAAAAAAAAAAAAAAAAAAAAAAATTGTTGAAAGTATATCAATGTGACCGTCTACTGAAAAATAAACAAATTCTCGTCGCGATGGTGTAAACTTTATCGCTCAACGAGTTACCATTTGCAAAGATATTTTATTTTCAAGAAGAAAAATTAGGTTAAAATGGGTTTCTTTTGTTTTGAGTGGCGATGGTGTAATTTTTCTCGTTCAACATTTTTCCGTTAGCAAAATATTTTATTTTCGAGATAAAGGTTAAAAAGTTAAATCGGAATTTTAGAAAATTTGTGATCTTTATTATTGATCTATCTCCATTTAACACTCAAGTCAAATAAATAAATAAATAAATAAGTTCTCATAACCATATGCATATTTTCTTTTTTCATATACACGATTACACGAACTAATCTGATTCAATTATGACCGAATGATTTTAATTTTGACTTTATTGGCTAATTTGAACAAAATAATGTTCTTCTATCGGTTCAATTTAGTTTTTCTCATAAATAACTTTCGCAAAAATATTCGGAAATGACATAATATCTTTGTTGTATTAAAGAGTTATCATGCCTTAAGTTAAAAGTTAAAAACAATGTGAGTGAAACATCTAAATAGGCTTCCAATAACAAAAAAAATGAGATGTTTTGATCAACAGCAAAATGAATATTGGAGGGAAATCTCACTAGAACCACCAAATTGCATTATAGAACCTGCCCTATTAGTTTGCAACTTTGCATGCATTAGACATGAAAGTCGCTGGAATGACCTATGCTTCACTAACAGCCTCAAATCTGGATGTGCTCACGATGTCACGGCTGATCAAAAGAAAAACGATAAGTGTAAAAGAAGACATTAAATACTTCTCGAGTCTTGACATGTATCTCTATATCATACGTTGAAGATACCCCATAACATCACAAAATAAACGGATCAAAAGTGGCACTTCTGCAGTTCTGCCAAATCAATTTCTATCTTTTTTGCTCAAAATCTTGGTAGCAGTAGTAACATAGCATGAAAACTATAAACTTACCTGGTTCAGTTAAACTTGCTTACTCGAATGCGTACAGAAATTAAATGAAAACTTTTAATTTTACTGTTAAAAAGTCACAGAAAATTACAATTTGCATGTTGTATACATACAACAGCCTTTTCATCCCATAGTAGTTACTAGTTAGGATTGGCTAAAAATTGAAACAAGAAATTATATAGTTCCAAGAATCAGCTGATACAGAAGATGATGTGACTGTATATCTAATTTACCTGACTGTTTTAATATACAAAGTTGCAGATGGACAATTGTATGTTTGACTTGGTGTTACAGTAGTTGCTTTAGTTCAGGTGATGTTGACTGTAGTGGGAGAAACGTCTCTTGTGTGCCTCTAACAAAATCAGCAAGTTCTTTGGGTGCAACCACCAACTTTAACCATTCTTGCAACTCGTCCCCCTCAACTTTCTCTTTTTCTACAAGTACCAGAAAAAAAAATGTGACTTTCAAGATAGGCACTAAGCAAGTAGAGTAGAGTCGAATAAAAAAAAGGGATCTACACCTTCAAGATAAGCACCAAGACCCTCCAAAACAGTGGGATTAGCACGCATGACTGAAAGCGCCACGTCGAGTGCTGATTGAAGCATCAACTTAACTTCTCTTTGGACAAGATCCACTAGATGTCCCTATATTATATATGCAATATGATCTATGTCAATTTGTTAATAAAAGAAAAGAAACATTATAATCCAAAACCAAAAAGAAAAAGGAACCTGATCCTTTCCGAAACCAGAGCCTCCAGAATCATCCATGCCGCCGTTTGAAAGTGTTGTCATTGAGATTGGGCCTATGGTGGGATTGAGACCGTATTCAGCAATAGCCTTGTATGCCATGTCTGTGGCTCTACGTATGTCATCAAGTGCACCAGTTGACACACGACCAGAGTAGATAATTTCTTCAGCAGCACGTCCTCCAAGAAGTGTAACCAAACGTCCTCTTAGCTCATCCACAAAAAGCAAATACCTATCCTCGGTGGTTGGAGGAGTGTAAGTAAATCCTAATGCCCCTCCTGACCGTGGTAATATGCTAAGCTTCTGATTAAAAAGAAAACAAAGACTTGTCATTTATCATGGTAGATTATTAAACTTGTAGCTGCAGCTATTTCTTCTAGAACATGACATATACACTAAACTGTGTACGCAATCTAATATGTGGTGAGTGAAGCGTGATTCTTAAATCGACAACATTTAATAAAAATTTTATGCTTAGATATGTCTTACCTCAACCCTTGGTTGTCCTTTAAGAAGTTTGGAAACGGCGGTGCCTACTACTGCATGACCAGCTTCATGGCGAGCAACCACTCCTTTCTCACTACCTTGCAACTTAGCTGTTTTCTTTTCAATCCCCTATTATATTATCACAAAACAAAGGCAGAATGCATAAAAGATAATTAGCTAATGTTCTAACATAGAAGATATTTAAATTCGCACTTAAATCATAATTAAAAAATGTTATCATTATGCAGATATAACCTGATTATAGTATACTGATAAATTTTGCAATCGAATGCATGGAGTGTGCAAATATTAATAACACTGGCTTTAGAGTATAGTAGGCACAATAGGCAGAGTCAGGTCACTTGGACAGAACCCACACACTTTTGGTTCTTTATTTTTTGAATTTTTTTAAAAACTAATTACAACAATGGCCATTTTATGAGATGCATTTTGGGTGAGTTTCGACCTGTTTGACCTAGTTCCATCACATCTTGAAATATATACACATTTGACCCTTTAAAGAAAAAATAGAGAACAATTACAGCGATTGAGCGTTCCACAGCATGGATGAAGTCAATTCTCTCTACTACGACTTTACTTTCTCTGCCGGCTAGCAAAGCCGCTTCATTTACCAAGTTGGCAAGGTCCGCCCTATACGTCCAAATAAAGGACGTCTATCAAATGTTAGCAAGAATATAGAAATTAAATACTGAAGGTTGGTTTCGTAAGTCAAATTGTTTATGTTTGATTACCCAGTGAAACCAGTGGTCATGGAAGCAATGTTATCAAGATCGACATCCTCTCCCAAAGGAAGCTCTTTCTTGGAAACATGTACATCCAATATAGCTTTTCTTCCAACCCTATCCGGTGTTTCTACCTAAAAGAATAAGCAATTCCAAGACAAAAAAACATTTATAAATACTTGCTACTATCATGAAAATTTAAAAAAAAAAAAAAAAAAAAAAAAAAAAAAAAAAAAAAAAAAACACTAGACTATTAGAGAGATAAATATAAATACCAAAAGGAATAAAAAGACAGACCATAACAACGCGATCAAATCTCCCTGGCCGGCGAAGTGCTGGATCTAATACATCAGCACGGTTAGTTGCTCCAAGAACAATTACTGCAGAATTACTATCAAAACCATCCATCTCCTGCAAGATAGTTCAAAACACATAAGTTAATAAAGCATTATCCAATATATTATAGTAGGCAAAATGAGCAGATTAGCTAACATATCAAAATGGGTAATTTAGGTCTTTTGGGTACAACTTGATTAGTGTAAAGTATAATTACAAAAAAGTATATACTTGTATGGTTCAAGTCATAAAATAGCAATGTATTTTGACCATTTTTTCATGTTGGTAAAGAAACTTTTTCTAATTCACCTTGGTTTTTATACTTACATGTGTGAGGAATACTGGTTATTATTTTCTTGTTTTTCAACGGATAATAGGCACGACTGGCAAACATCTCTATCATAACATAAGTTATACTTAAATGTTGACGTATTTTTGGTGACATGTTAAGAAGGGGAAAATCCTAGGTGCTTGTACTTTATTATTTTGGCCCCGTTTCCTTAGCACACTGGTTAAAAACGTCAAAACATGTCAATATTCGAGTGTAACTTATGGCACATTAGACATTTTAAAAGGTTATGCCGATTACAGGTTGAAAATCAGGAGAATAATGACCATTATGGCTCACCAAATGTAAGTATAATAATTACCAAAATGGACAATTCCATAAAAAACGTTGTGATTTTATGACATTAACCCTTGTAAGAGTAATCTAATTATCAAGTATAATAGTTTGGAAAGTTCTAAATGTGAGCTTTTCCCTCTTAAGCTACTTCTAGATTTTGCCATTTGACACAGAAGATATAAAGCGTGACCCATTTATAGGTATATAGGTCAAATTTGCCACCTCTAAATTACTGAAAATTTTGAAAAAGAAGTACTTTGGACATATTACCGTGAGCAGTTGGTTCAGAGTTTGTTCTCGCTCATCATTGCTGACAATGCGGAACCTACCATCACGACTCTTGGCTACAGCATCAATCTACAAAGGAAAAATAAATAAATAAATATGACTGAACCTTGTTTATATGGTTAAGGTGCTAGTCGAGGTATAAATTCAAACCTCATCTATGAATATGATTGATGGTGCCTCTTTCTTTGCTCTTGCAAAGAGATCTCGAACGCGTGATGCTCCCATGCCCACGTAAAGTTCTACGAACTCACTTGCGGAACAACTAATGAACGGTACTTCAGCTTCCCCAGCAACAGCCTTTGCCAAAAGTGTCTTACCTGTCCCAGGAAGACCAACCTATAAGATACCCAAAAGTCATTTATAAGAAGTAAATCATTATTGAAGCACATTATACCAAAACCGATACCAATATTCACGATATAATAAATCTTTACTTTTGAACGTATAAGCAATTGGAACTCACCAGAAGCACACCTCTAGGAGGGCGAGCACCAAGGCGTGTATATCGATCTGGATTCCTAAGAAATTCCTGATCAAGTTAATTTATACAAAGCAAATGCTAATTAGAAGTAAGCCTCAGAAAGCCACATAAGTTTTTTTAATATCTGTAACTGTGGGACATGAACTTACTACAATTTCCTCGAGTTCCTCCTTTGCCTCATCAACACCAGCGACATCAGAAAAAGTGATGACTTCCCCTTGTTCAGACACTTTTGACCCTCCAGGACCACCGGACTTGCGGTTTCTTAGCTGACCAGGTGTATTCTGTTAACGAGCACAAGTAATAATCACTTATTAAGAAAAGCACTCATAACATGTGAAGTAAAATTGGATATTTTAATGTCAGAAACATTTCTTACCTGTGAAAAGTTTACAGGGAAACGGTGAAGTAGCCCTGCTAACACAGCAACATAAAACAAAGCTATCTGCAAAAATAAAGTGAAACAGTTAAAATTAGATGAAACACAAACAAGCTGTCATTATGTCCCTCTGTTATGTGATTTTACTTACGAATTACGATAGATACTTACACACAATATGCTTATCCATATGAATTCGATTTCAAATCTTTTATATATTTCTAGAACAAAGACTACCTACAATAATTATCTTCTGAAGGAACAACCAACACTTATCTTTTTCACTGTAAAGAATAGTATGTAGTCCAATTATAGTGTCTTCAGTTACGTGCCTTTCAAAAAAAAAGTGTCTTCAGTAACGCAAAAGTAATTAGGTCGTATTAAAGATTACTAAGATGATCATTACACCAATCTAATGAGGATACTGCAAAGTTCAAACCAAGGAGAAACACCATTGGTAGTTTTTATTTCACTTTATATTGAAACTAACTGACTGTGACATCTGATTAATTGGTGAGAAATCATCAAGAATACACGAGACTGGTTGCATTCAGTTAGAAGATGATGTATATTGCACAGACGTCACAACCATGAAAATGAAACCAAATGAAATATTGTACACACAGAATCCCGTTAATGAGTGCAAAAGAGACGCATCAAAGCTTAGTTTATGTGTTGAATTACAACCTATGCGATGAATAGAAAAACCTAGACGTATAAAGAGAGAGAGTTTTGTCATCAATCTCTTAGTGAAACACAACATCACGGGTGCAATGATATACAAGCAATGGTGCACGAAGCCAGATATCAAGTTCAGATATGCAGGACAAGACGAGGTACAGGAATGTAGTGTCAAGGGTTTATTACCCTCTCAAGATGAGTTGAGTTCAATTTTTGTTAACTGTTCATTATGTGTACTTCCTTTGAGAAAGATAACAATTGGTGGTCAACAGTACAACCCTCAAGATATGAACTTTATCTTTACTGTGAATCAGGATGGTATGACATGCATAGCTTGTAATGTAATACCTAAAGAATATATGTACATGGTTTTAATGGCAAACATCATGTTAGAAAAATTATGCACGTTAACTCGCTGAGAATAAGCTGGTTGAAAACTTGAATCAACAAAAAGATAATCTCAAAAAGCTTCATTCATTAAATGGTTAGACTTACAGTGATAGTGTGATATTCTTATTCGGAAAATGTACATGAAGTAAACACTATCTGGAGGATGAGAGGAAGCAGCAAGATAACTAAACAGAATGCATTATATCGTTCTTGAATGAAGAAAACAGAGTTAAAAATGAAATAACCATGGGTAATGCAAAATGACTAGGAAGTAGCAACAAAAGAGGGTGAAAAGGGTGCATACATATTGGCCAAGAGGATAACAATTTAGAGAACAATGAAGGGATTCTCCTGTCAGTCAAATGGTGAGGGTATGGAAGAAGCATATAGAAACTATACGACTCTTTTAATAATGAGTGTTGGTATGTGTAACGAGAGCATTAGAGTTAAAAAACAGCTCAAAGAGAAATACAAGTAGGTAAAGCCATAGCAAGATATATTACTATTCCTACAAAGATTTGAAAAGCCCTGCAGAAGCTTAGTCAGTAGTATCTATTATCTAAGGTTATGACTTATGAGAAAAGTTGTAAACAAGGTTTCTACTGTTACTGCATTCAAATGAATGCTCCCTCACTTAACTTATAATAACAATAACTAAAGTACTAAACCATGCTTTGCAATTTGCATAATGGCATAAGAGACATAATAAGGGGAATTGTGCAGATGCATTGATAGAATTTATACTCTTCCAAAGTTTTATCAAAACTTCGTCTTAAAAGTTCACAAACATAATCCTGTCCACAATTCAGATCATGGTATTGCCTTACAATTAGAAAAATACATCTACTGGAAACACAAATCAATTATGCAATCTTCGAATGTAAAAAATCAATGCATCTCGTCATCTTTGTTATCAAGAAATACAAATAGGCAAACTGATAATAAACACTTACACTACAAAAGAACTTACCAACGCAGAGTTCAAGAACCCACCAGACCTCTTATCAGGTGCTCCAAATTCCACATCATTTTCAAGCATCTTCTCATACGGCGTCTTAATATCATTAGGTCTAGTCGTCGTATACACAATCCTCTTCGTCGGTGCCACACTCCTCAACAACAGCTCCGAATCCTGCATCTTACTAACCCCACTCCCTTTCACATCACTCTCCATCCCACCAACGTCTTGCTTCAACTTAAACATAATATGCACACCGTCAACCTCCACCTTCTGCACCTGATTCCCACCAACCTTACTCAAAAAATCACTATACGGCACACTCACAAACGTCGTCGGCACTCTAGGCTCCGACCCAGGCAAGGGTAACCCAGGCCTCAACAGCCTCATAACAAACATAACTATCCCTAACTGCAACAGCAACACACCAATCTCTTGCGCTTGAATTATCGGTTGCCACCGCCATTTCCCCCCTCCGCCTTTCCCCCAACCCCACCCACCCCCTTTCCCTTTTTTATCCCCCTTATCCCTATTTTTACTAACTTTACCCCCATCGTTTTCGCTCTTTTCGCCCGTAGGCGATTCGGTATCACTATTATTCACATTGACACATAACCTATCACCTCTATAACAGCTCTTATCCTTAAATTTGATAATCCCTAACCTTAAAGGAGTACTAGTACATAAATTTAACATATAGGGAACACTAGAGTCTCTATATAAATGATTGGAAACACGAAACTTAGTATTCGGGTTTTCGGGCTTTAAGCGAAACCTATGATTAAAAGAAGTGTACCTGTTTGTGACATGGATTTGACCCTGAATTATTGTTGTCATGATGATGATATTGTTTTGAGTTTAATGATGATATTGTTTTTGTGTTAGTGAATCATGGGATTATGTTTGGTTTTGGGGATTATGATTTTGTTTTGTTTTTTTAGGAGGTGAAGAAGAAGAAGAAGATTTAGAGAGATGTGGACCATTCAAGTTTGTGTTCTTGTTTCATGTTTTGTTTCTTAGGCGTGGTCTCAAACAAACAACTAGATAAAATGGAATTTTGACAAATATAGATATACTAAGACTTTTTTTTTTTTTTTTTTTTTTTTTTTTTTTTTTTTTTTTTTTTTTATCAAGGATATTTTGTATATATTTTATTAGACATGTGTTATGTGTAATTTGGTTATGGTCGAATAATATGGTTAGAGATTCGGGGAGACATGATAACTTATACATTAGCATATGAGTAAGCAAAAATGATTCTCAACTTTTGACAAGCCAATCTTTGATTAAATTTATTTACTTATACAAAACACTACTAATGTAAGAAAAAATATCATTTAAACACGTTTTTCAAAATTTTCGGCACCTTTTTTTAGACAAAACCCCTTTTTATAAAAGAATCAAAATAGGGAATTAAGAATTTCTTTTTTCTACAACTAAGCACACCCTTGTTTTTAGTATATATATATATATATATATATATATATATATATATATATATATATATATATATATATATATATATATATATATATATTTTATGGTGATCATGTTCTCATTTGAAAAAACTATGGTTCTTGTTTGGTCAAAATGCATAAAAAGGTACTCAACTTTATTTTTAACAAGACAAAAATACACCGTTGGTCCCTAAACTTTTCACGAAACATCACAGGGCACATTAACTTTTTTTTTTTAGTCTTCAGGCGTCCAAAACTTGAGATTTTGAGTTTGAATGCGTCCCTCAACCATAATTTACTGTTTTGTTTTATTTTTAGTGAAGGGCATAACGGTCATTTCATATATTTAAATTATTGCTTATATAATTCTCCTCCTCTACTCTTCTTCTTCCTCTACTCTTAGAAATTGATCTGTCAACAAAAGATAGCACCCGTTGTCTGAATCTCCATGTGTGATGCATTCCCAAAACTGAAGCAAACCTACTTCTCCTTGGAAATCATAAGTATCAAAAACTTGTTTGACTCTCAAATCGACTTTTGCATCATAATATGATATGTAGGCCAAGAAAAGAATCTGTGGAAAACTGGAAGGGGGTTGAATAGTTTACCGCTTTTTAACTTGATTATCTTTCAAAAAACATTACGTTTGTTTAAAGATATAAACACAACATTATATGTTCAATTCCTTGAAAGACTTTACGTGTAAATAACAATCCTAACTTTACTTGTTTAGTTCTTTGAAAAGCTTTACGTTTGATTAGCAATTCTAACTAAAGGCAATATGTAATAAGCAAAGATAAAGAAAGAAACGATCAAACCACAACACGATTGTTTATCGTGATTCGGCTACAAGGACTCTTTTTTCTTGCCCTACATCCACGCCCCGAGTTTTCAACTCGAGAGTTATAAGCACTAATCAACAAGCTCCTTTCACGGTGGAGAAACCTTTACAACGTCGGGTTCTTTACACTTTTACCGACAAGCTCCTTTCGCTTACACTTTTACCGACACTAAGCTAGATGTCGGGTTCTTTACCAAAGGTACAACCACTCCCGTTAGTTCTTTTATAAGGGTACAATAACTCCCGACACACTATGTATTTTGAAGCCTAAAATACTAACCAATCACTTATACATACATGATACAAATGAAGTATAAACTACCAAAGCTTATATATGACAAAGCTAACAAGACTTGCAACTTTAGAGTTGAAACTTGTAACTTCTTGAATGATCTTGTGAAGTCCCTTGCTACATAAGAGAATCACACAAGTCAAATGTTACTGAGTTAGTTGAGAGAGTATATGAAAATATGCCCTAAAGTGATTACTCAAAACTAACAAGTGGTTTGGTATTTATAGCAAACCATTCTGCAGGTCTGGCGGATACGGCAGAACCCTCAGATGGGTTCCGCCCGTGTACCCCCAGGGTTCCGTCAGGGCTGCAGTTGGTTTTGCAATAAATCTTCCAAACCAAACAAGGTCACATCACATAAATATTAGTCAAACACAAAACTTGCAAGCAAACATATGGTTAGTCAAACACACTTTCTTTCCATAAATGTATATTGATAAAACTTGCCATACATGTGATGTGATATTTCTATTTAAATAAATAAATGTGATGTGACAAGACACTTTCTAATTTAAGAAATAAAAACAATGTTTTGTTTAAAAGGAAATGTGATCCTTAGTTTAAACAAGACTTAAACACTTAAAGTGATGATTTACTCTTAGCTAAAGTTCATACTTTGTCATTAACAAAACTTAGCAAAGATCGTAAAATATAAATAACGTTTTTAGGCGATATTTGTATTAATAGAATCCATAGCCCATACTGTTGTTCCATAGTATACTGCATTTTATATGAGCTAATTGTGATTACAATGAGTAAATATAAGGTGATCATTTCAAATAGCATGCATGTAACTGGTAGCATAATGCTAAACAAAATATTTGAACATAAAACTTATGAATTAAAAACTACTGCTGTAAAATTTGAACTCTTGAGCAAATTGCGACATATATATTGCAAAAGAATACTCGAGGCACAATAAAGGGCAAAACTTTCAGTTAATGTGACTAACAAAATTTCCAACTACAGGATTTTTACTTATGTTGATGTCCTATTATGATCATACCAATAGCAGTGATACTTATATAATTATGCAATAGTAGTCCAAAACTCTTCTTCCCACTCTTCTTCTTCCTTTACTTATGTTGATGTTCTATTTGGGACTTAGAAAGCACTTTTTACAAAGACAACTTTTTTGTAAATCAAAATTAAGCTCTCTGGGAGCTTATGAGCTCAACAGGTAGCCTTTTAATTTGAAAGTGGAATTTTGATTTTGAAAAGCTAACAAATAAGCTGCAATCTAAAAACCTAATGATGGAATAAGCTAAAACAAGTTTAGGTAAGTATAATTAAGCTAAATCAAAGGGAAAAGCTCACTGGAACAAGCTTATAATCATGAACAAGCTAAATCCAAGGCTGCTTAACCAAACAGGCCTTATGGCTTTTTTTTTTTTTTTTTTTTTTTTTTGCAGGCTTGATTTAAGTGTTCCAATGAATTCAGAGAACCAAAATAAGCAAAGGTATGAAAAGATGGCTTATTTGGCTTTCCAAAAAGCCAAGGAACTCAGGGTGGGTCTCACAGAGAAGCTCAGAAAGAGCTTATGAAACAAACTAACTCACACTGATGAGTCAATGTGAGTTGCTCAGTGATGGGAACTTGGGAGCCAAAAACAAGCAGGTACATAAGCATGTAAATGAGAAATAAGCATTAGCATAAAGATTTGGTACAGTGAAGTTTTCAAAATGCCAAAAAAAAAAAACTCTTAATAAGCTCAACTGTGGTACAAGCTAAGGCCTTTTGAAAACAAGCTTATGGGACAACCACCCCTGGTGCAGGGGAGGGGTTGGTGCAAGCAGGCCAAATGAAGGGCCAATTAAGCATTTGAGAAAAATTCTTAAAAATAAACAAAAATAAGGACATGAGAGCTGAGCTTCCAAACTCTAATCTCCAACAATTTCAGATCCTAAAGGTAAAAAATGAGATCATGAAAAATCCCAACAAAAATGGATTTTCTGCACTTGTATGAAAATTGACGTTTATAAAAGGAACTCTATTTTGACTTTTATGAGATTCTAAAGGTCATAAGTGACTTAATATGTTATAATAAGCTAATTTTCAACTAAATTAATCTACATTAACTACTTATGGAACTATATTAATGATTATGCTAATTAAAATTTCAATAGTTAATGAAAAGGGAGACTTTCAAGCTAATTTTGACTTTTACACTAGTTAACTACTGACTTTATGTTCTTACTGTCACACCTCGCCAAGGCGGAAACGTGAGGGTGTAACTTCATGGATATCATCACAGCACCTGGTGTCTATATAGAGAACAACTACATGCACAAAAATAGAGCAAAGTATAAACACATAGTGTTGTAACAATACCCCAAAATAAAATAACCAAAACAAAATTCAAAACAAAACATAAGATCCAAACGAAATGATAAACCACTTCCAATGCAACTAGGGTCTCGTCTAATCACATCCTTCTATCTTATCCTTAGAAAGCTCACCTGAAAATGATGCTTAAAATGTCAACATTACGTTGGTGAGATTCATAGGTTTAAGACTTATACACACTAGGCAACCGAAATCATTGTGATTATAAATTATAGCTGGACAAATAATTATAGTTATCATATATGCTACATATGTTCATAAACCAACCATCACACAAAAGGCAACCATCGGGCGGAACGTGCCCACCGATCCAAATTCATAACATCCGGGCCGGAACGTGACCCCGCTCCAAATAATGGGTAAATTAATACCCTCCGATCGGACCACACAGAATAAAAGTGAGTAGGAGTACTACTCTCCAATTAGGTCGTATGCACGAGCAACAGGGTAAGCACCCTCCCAATTGGACCACACAGCATAACACAACATAACATTATCATTCACATATAGCATACATACGATAACATTATAAGTCCAAGCTCTTTGACACACACATAATCACAGTAACCCAAACATTTAAGACAAGCATCATTCCCATCCCAAGTTTAAAACAAAGTAAAAATATGGGACTATGAACTCACCTCAAACCTTGCAGCTTCCACAAAAACAAATCACAATCTATAACACACAAAAATAAATCCACATTACGCAAGGTCAAGCTAAAAGCTAAAACCCATGTAATACACATATGATGGATGTCTAAGACTCATATGACCCGCCATGGATCTCCTAGACACCATACTAACCATTACCATAACCTAACACTCACTAAATCCCTTGCACTTTTAAAATCAGAAAACGCAAAATTTTAGTGTACATTCGCCCACATGAAAATCACAACAATTAAAGCTCGACAACTCACACCAAAAATTTATCATGGTCTCTCATAAGCATACAAGCTAATCCAGAAGGCCATGGACCAATAACACACACAAGTACTCAAAAGAAAATAAAACTTGTCAACTACTCAAATTCGGATCTGAATGCACACCAAAAAGTTTTAATTAACATAAAATACTTCCACAAGTTTTTTATCGCGAATCCTTTTCGTGGTAGTCTAATATAATCTAATACTTAACTATTCCAGAAGGGCTAGTCAAAATACCACTTTTACAACCACAACTCACCCTCAAACTTTTACCCAAATTATGTCCCGGTTTGATAGCTTTGACACCTTAACAAAGAAAAATCAAAAGACCAACTTCCCGACCTTGAAATCAATCGTGGCTGGACTTTTTGGAAAGCTATTTCATTAAACTTCAATTTAGACCTAAAATTCGTGACTTAACTCTTTACCATCTGTTATTTACACTCATATCTTTACAGCCATAGTTTTCTGTCCAAACCCTAACACGTAATCTAACGCGTTTTCCACTCAATTCCCTTAACCAATTACCATATTATTAACATCTAATGATCCTAACATGTTTAACATCATTATTTTCCAGAATTTTATAAACCCTAAATCAATCATAATTTATATTATATGAATTAGATCAATAACTAATTAATTGAATGAAAACTAGTATCGAAAATATATTTTGATCTTGATTTTAGCTTCAATAATAAAAACCCTAATTTTTCTTCTTCCCCTATTGCTTTGGTTGATCAAAATATGCAGAAAAAATAAGTTTAGGGTCGTTGGTTTGGCTTATATGGGTAGGGGTTGGGCTTGTTTGGGTTGAACTAGGATTCCTTAGGCCTAAGAGTCACATTTGGACTCAAATTGGGTTTTCTTTTACCCCTAAAAACCCTCTAGCCGATTTTATATATATAAAGGATATATATTTATATTTTTTTATTAAATTTATTTATTACACTAAAAACCTCATACTTTTTATATTTTATAAATACCCGTAGCTAATCCTAACGTCTTTCGCGATACATCTTAATTTTTACGACAACCGGAAAAATTATCATTTTCAAAACAAAGTTTCCAAAAATAGAATTTCACACTCTTTTTGAAATATACTCCCTCCGTCCCAAATTAATAGTCCACGTTTCCTTTTTTAGATGTCCCATTTTAATTGTCCATTACTAAATATAGATAGGAAAGTTTAATCGAGTTTACCATATTGCCCTTGCTTGAAATTATTATTACAAACTTTCAAGAATAACTTAATTAATTAGCTATGGGTAAAAATGACATTCTGTTAAAAAGTAAGAAAGAGAAAGCTGTAATAAATGCACTTTCCTTAAACTGTGTGTTTTTTGTCGGGGGACAATTATTTTGGGACGGAGGGAGTAACTCATAAAAACAAATCCCACGTAACTTACTAACGCTCAATTACTTGAACGAAAACTCGTTACGCAAAATCACAAAAACACCAAAACTACACAAGTCATTTCTACACCACAAAGGTGATCAAAATGAAATTTCCCAAATTTTAAACTTTCCAAATCACAAATAAAACCATTTACGCAAAGAGATTGAGTGCTAAAACTCACCTATATCACACATATAACACTTCAATCACCTAAGACACATCAAACAAACGTCAACCGAGTCAAGACTATCAGTCAAACTGACCTGCTAAAACCACGGTTGTTACACTTACTACCCTAATAGGACCTATTGTAGTATGTTTCAACAATAAAAAACCCCCAAAAACCACTGGAGCACACTGAACAACCTAGATCCAAACACCCCTTTATGTTGGCAGTCATGTAAATAAAGCTCACAAAAACTTATGTAAACTAAAATCACTGATCTCATAAGCTTAATTAGGTGAGATAACACTGATTAAGCATAAATCAATCACTGAAAGGCAATTAATATGATCATATCAAGATGAGCAGTTGTGAGCTAGGCTTCACAGTCACATTGCAAACTCAATTATGTGACTTATAAACTATAAAATAAGCATGACTTCATGATCACAACTAAGCACTAAAGACATGAATAACCACATACATAAGCAGATTGAACAGTAGCTAAACAAAAAAATAAGCAAAAAGGTAAAATTGGAACTTACAATCAAAGGTTCATTGTAAACTTCCCAATCACTATCTAACTAATCCTAATGCTTCTCATAAGCTCTAAACCATTGTATCCATCTTCTTGTTCTCTTATTCTTGGATTTTTGAGTTTTCACTATTTTTTCTATACTTCTTTTTTTTTTTTTTTTTTTTTTTTGATTTTCTTAACTGAAATGAACAATATTTAGATTTTAAGGTTTGAACAAATTAAGGATACTTAAAGTAGCTTAATTATATAAGTATCATTGCTATTGGTATGATCATAATAGGACATCAACATAAGTAAAAATCCTGTAGTTGGAAATTTTGTTAGTCACATGTACTGAAAGTTTTGCCCTTTTTATTGTGCCTCGAGTATTCTTTTGCAATATATATGTTGCAATTTGCTCAAGAGTTCAAATTTTACAGCAGTAGTTTTTAATTCATAAGTTTTACGTTCCAATATTTTGTTTAGCATTGTGCTACCAGTTACATGCATGCTATTTGATAGAGGAAGAAGAAGAATAAAGGAGGAGAATTATATGAGTAATAATTCAAATATATGAAATGACCGTTATGCCCTTCACTAAAAACAAAACAAAACAGTAAATTATGGTTGAGGGACGCATTCAGACTCAAAATCTCAAGTTTTGGACGCCTGACGACTAAAAAAAAAAGAAGTTAAGGTGCCCTGTAATGTTTCGTGGAAAGTTTAGGGACCAACGGTGTATTTTTGTCTTCTAACAATTTAAGGTACTAATATTTAAGTTTTGTTCAAATTCGGGAAAAATTACCTTTACACCAGGTTATCACATTTTTTATATGTTTTAAATTTTAACTTGAGTTAGTTACTTAAATCGTCTGTTTTCTTACGTTTTTATCCGTTTTCGTCTGTTTTTATGCGTTTTTGTCCGTTTCTCTTACGTTTTATCCATTTTCGTTTGTTCTGATACGTTTTCTCTCGTTTACTTACGTTGTGTCCGTTTTTATACGTTTCGTCCGTTTTTCTTACGTTTTGATATGTTTTTATCCGTCTTTATCCGTTTTCTTCCATTTTATACGTTTTTGTCTATTTTTATACGCTTTCGCCATTTTTCTTACATTTTCTTATGTTTTAGTACGTTTTTATATGTTTTCATCCATTTTTATATTTCTTTATAAGATTTTCTAACTTTTTGATCCGTTTTTTATAGTTTCATACGTTTTCGTCCGTTATAATAAGTTTTGTCCATTTTTATACACTTTCATCCATTTCTATACGTTTTAATTCATTTTTACACGTTTTCATACGTTTTTATCCGTTTTTATACGTTCTTATATGTTTTTGTACGGTTTTATACTTTCATATACATTTTTGTGTGTTTTTATTTGTTTCAGTATGTTTTATATGTTTTCATGCTTTTTTATACGTTTTCATACGTCTTTATTTGTTATTAACTACTTTTATCCGTTTTCATACGTATAAAAACGTACAAAAACATAAGAAATCGAACAAAAACACAAGAAAACGGATAAAAACGTATGAACGTATGAAAATGCGAGAAATCGTATAAAAATGGACGAAAACGTATAAACGTATGAAAACGTATAAAAACAGATAAAAACGGATAAAAGTGTATAAAAACATAAAATAAACTTTAAAAACGTATAAAAACGGACGAAGATATATAAAAACGGACGAAAATGTATAAAATGTAAGAAAACGGACAAAAACATAAGAAAACGGGCGAAAATGTATACAAATGGACGAAAATGCATTAAAACGTAAGAAAAACGGTCGAAAACGTATAAAACGGACAAAACATATGAGAACATAAGAAAACGGGCGAAAGCATAAGAAAACGAACGACAACCTATAAAAACAGACGAAAACGTATAAAAACGTATAAAAACAGATAAAAACGTGTGAAAATGGATAAAAAGGTGTGAAAACGTATGAAAAACAGACGAGTTAAGTAATTAACTCAAGTTAAATTTTAAAACATGTAAAAAATGTGATAACTTGATATAAAGGTAAGTTTTCTCAAATTTGAGTAAAAATTAAACTTTATTACTTTAAATTGTTAAAAATAAACTTGAGTACCTCAATTAGATACTGAAAGTAAGTTGAGATTTTTTTTTTTTTTTTCTTTTTTTTTTTTAATGCATTTTGCCGGACACAATTTGTTTGACAATATGCCGTACTGAAAAGTGATCATAAGCTGCACCGATTTGACGGGGTTTTGACCAACATCAATGATAGTTGGATAGGTCGGAGTGGCATCTCAGCATATTAAAATGTGAGACGGAATGATGGATAACGAGGTGCGGATATATAGAAGAATGCAAAGTAGCCGTTTAATAAACTTTTAATGTCTATCTCATCACTTTATATGAAGACACGAATGCAATCAAGACAAGAACAAAATTGGGTGTCTTAGAACATGAAACTTGAGGGTGTTTGGTTAAAGCTTATCTAAGAATGTAATAGCTTATCATCTTATTCTGTTGATAAGACGCATTTATTAGTTTTTGGATAAAGCCGAACAGCTAAGGCTTATCACCTGATATAAGGTGTTTCAATAAGCTGTTTTCGAACAGCTTATATGATATACGCAATAAGCCAATCCAAGCACTTCTCTTGAACTTTGTTCTGAGGTAGTAACTAGTAAGAACTAATAAGTTGTTTCTACAGGTAATCATAAGCAATTTAGATAAGATTTTACGGGACACCTTTGGGGGTCGTTGTAGTGATTCTTTAGAACAGGCTGATAAATGTCTGATAATACTAGTTTACAACTTTACAAGTTTATGCGCCAAGTTCGACTACATTATCTTCTTAGCGATATCAGTACAAGAACAATCACATCCTGTATTACTCATTTTCTCTGATTCGTGTACCGAGATTGGCGAACATGCTTCAAGAACTGCTGTCAAAGTAGCTAAAAACTCATACATGGCGTGATATGAGGCAACCTCATTTCAGTATCAAGACTTGTGCAGGTAACACCATGGAACTTCCTTTTATGTCATTGTTTCAAATTACTATGTAGATTAATTTTGTTATCTGTGGTATAATAATTTTTCTATAAAGTGTCGGGAAATCACATTTAGAAAGCGAACTTCTGTCATCCATGCATTTTTTGGGTAATTCATTCAGCAAACAGGTAAAGTTCTTGTTAACTTCCTATATGGTTTTCTTTCCACTAAAGCTAAACCATCTATGAAATGTCAAGAAATGGGGATAGCTGTACTTTAAAGAGGGTGTTTGGATGCACACTTTAAAGTGATAATTACTTCAAGAATCATATAATAATCTTTTATTAATCAATTAGTTTTCATTAGATAGTTTTATCATCATCCTTACGAATCCGTTTTGTGTCAACTTTTAATCTGTTTCTCCAAAGCTGGCTATTTTCGCCTTGTAAAGATACAACAACAAACCCAATCCCGCCGGGGCAGGGTATGGGGGAGCTAGGTAGAATGTAGACAGATCCTACCCCTACCCAAGGATAGTATCTCTTAATCATAATACTACGTGGTTAATAAGTTGTTAAGCACTAGAAAAGTGATTTAACTGATTATTGCTAGGTCGATTCAGTGAATTCACTTTTGTAGCACATCCAAATTTTCCTTAAACTCTGTTCCCGAGTTTCTTTTTGGAAAGAAAAGAAGAGAAGTGGAGAGGAAATTGAAAAATAATCATGTTCCCGATATTTTTTTGGAGAGAAGAGAAGAGAAGAGAGAAGGAAATTATGCCAAATTCCCCCTCTTAATCTTCTTCCCAAATTGGGATGATTTGGAGAGAAGTGGAATTTTAGGCTTAATTTGGTACCATTTCTTCTCTCTTCTTTCCAACTTGGGAACACACAACTAAAAATCAAAACTGATTTATCTCCTCTTATTTTCTCTCCTTTTTATCCCCTTCATTTCTCTTCTTTCCATTTTATACTTGGGAACAGAGTGTTAATATTGCACTCTGAATAAGTTAAAATGACCAAGTTCCTTTAACGTTGTTGAGAACTTAAGATTCTTTGTATTCTTATTCAAATGGGATGCTCATATTCCGTCCTGGTTCCCTGTGTATATTAGAGACTCTAAAAATCAATGGCCAAGCAAATGTTTTTGTTAAAATGGACGTTATATATCTCTTGAGACACTCTAGCGATATAAATTTTCACTTTCATAATTGAGTGGTTCAAAAACGATACAAAAGCCCTTTCTTGTCTTGGAAACTTATTTGCAGATCTACCCATTTTCTCTTACCGATTATTACAAGATTTTGGTGAAATAATTATAGTTCAATTCACAAGCATTCTCAAGTTTGTTAAACTGAGGGATATATGGCTGCTACAAAAAACACATGTTATTGGATTATGTTTGAAGTTATTAAAAAAATATTGCAACTGTAAAACCCTTTTGTGGCGTTTCTTGAACAAAGTGATCATCTGTCAAGTTGAATCAACTATTGACAAGTACTGTAGTTCTAATGTGGGCTTATTTAGGGAGATGCAGGAATAGTATTCACTTCTGGTTTTCTCTTCTAGAAAAGATATGGACAAACAGACATTGTAACCTAAAGAATTTATATCTTTTATCCTTGGTTTATCGATCTATCCTGATAATTCATAACTAACGAATATCTACCGGTGCAAATGTAAAAGCCTATGCAACAAAAATTGACAATAAATGCATAAATCTTTAATGTGTTTTGCACAAAATATACTGTTATATAGCCAAAGATCAAGTGCGATATTATATCGAATGTAATAAAAATTTCAGACTAACATGATAACAAACATCATCATTTCTTAGCAAAGAGTCCTCCAAGTCCACCAAAGCCACCACCATTGCCACCACTCTTCTTAGGTGGTGCAGCTGCTGAGCCAGTGGTCTTCTTACTAGTAACCACAGTGCCACTCTTTCCTTCCACCTTTTGGAGAATTGGGTCAGTCTCAACAAAGCTATCCTTCTGTAATGCTATCGAGAGCCAGTCGAGAAACCCCTTCTCCTCACTGCTTCCACCCGAACCCTTAGCTGCTGTGGCAAATGTCTGTACACTTCTAGCTCTTCTGGTGGAGATGCTAGTTGGGATGCTAGTGATGTTGCTAGTGGTTGTGGTGTTGGAAGATGATATGGGAGCAAGAAACATGTTCAAAGAAGCCATTTTTGGTTATGGTTTGGTGTTTTTTGCTTGTGGTTTTTGTGAATATGAAGTGATCAAAGTATATGGAGATAATACAAGTGGTGTGTGCCACACATGCTTTCCACAAGTTGCTTATCCTCAATATCTTTTTTTGTGTTTTATGAATACTTGAAATTAAATTTGAATATTTTTATTTTATTTTCGTGGGGACGAAAATGTGTAGGGGCTCATCTTCGAGTAAATGATTAAGTATGGACTCTAGTTTGACACGTGAGATCATGTTGCTTTTTGGTTAGGGCCACTTTAGGGGTGTGATAAAAAGACCATTTGTTAGTTTACATTAGTGATACTAGTGTTTAAGGGCTCTTTGCCATTACTTAAATGGGCTTACTAAATTATCAAGCCTAATATCAATTTCTAAAAACTTTTGATGAAATGAATAGCGATCAAGGGGTAAATTTATCATTTTAAACCATATTGTAATTATTAATCACTCGTATTATCTTTGCTTTCTTTAAATTAACACACTAATTTCATATTAATGACTATAATATGATAAAATGATTAAAAGAGAATGTGTCATGGGGGTCTAAAAGTAGTAGTATTTTAATAAAACCTTTAAATTTGTTCAAATTTCATATAGTTTAAAATCGTCATTTGGATGAAAAAAAAAGGTACCGATGTCTATTTTTAAAATGGAAATAAATAATTAAATCCCGAAGTATGTATTTATGGGCTAAAAGTTAGTAGGGCTATAGGCCCGTTTAAGTGTTTACATATAAACTTGATACAATTTTATTTATCCCAGCCGGGTACCGCGCGTTACGCCGGTAGGTGTCCGTGTGATTATATTTCTTGGTGATAGCAAGGTCTTTTTGATTGATTGCTTTCACAGAAGGAAAAAAAAAAAGAATGTCTAATAAAGGTTATTAATTGGAAATTAGTTTGTTTTCTTACTTATGCATTTAGTAACATTATAAAAAGCTTTTATAGCAGGGTACCCGCGCGTTACGGCGGCAGACACTCTGTAATCAAAATTTTTAGTGAGCGATTATATGCTTTTCAGGATGCTAACTTATGCATGGTGATAACTTTAGGGAACAACTTTACTACACAGTATTTCATTAAAAAATGGCATGGAACTCGTGCATCACGATGATACGAAAACAATGGTCGCCACTATTGCTAATTGTTTTAGATGTGCAATATTATATAACGTTTAAACATAGAAGGTGTTTAAAGTAGCGGTTTTTGCGCCATCTGGTAGTTTCTATATTGCTAAGTTGTGGTTGTAAATGATGGTCAGTTGTGTGGTCGAAAAAGATGGTGTCACAAAGTCTGGCTATATAAAATTGGTTTGTACAATCCGCTTAATGATTTGTAAATTTCATTTAGTAGGTGTTTTAAAAAAGAAAAAACAAAAAGATAAGATGATTTATGCATTATTGTTTTGTACAATGTGATATATTAACCGCAAATTATGTCCCCAACGTTTGTCATTTTTGCAAGAAATGTCCCTAATTTTGAAATCATGCTAGCTGTGTGATGAGGCGAAAAATGAACCGTTTTTAGGGGGTCATTTAAGCCCGAATTCGAATTTATTTGATTAAATATTGCCCTAAATCGTTCCTTTTGTGATTTTAGATACTTTGGGAGAGAAATTTGGAAAAGGAAGCAATTCGGACGTTTTTGGAGCATAAAAGTGAAGAAAACGCCAAAGTCTTAATTTTCCTTGCTGGGAACAGTAGGTGACGGCGTCAAGAAGAAAATCTTGACGGCGTCAAGAGTAATTTCCATGACGATCCAGTACAAATTTGACGGCGTAACAAGGTAGGGCGTCAAGAGGAAAAGGCATGACGGCCTGGAAATACATAACACTTGACGGCATCAAAAGTAGATCAAGGCAGTCCGAGGAGTATTTTGGCGGCGAGATGACGGCGTCACAAATTTGTTCTTGACGCCGTCAGACCCTATTTCCTATATATAGTTTTCTAATTTTCACAGTAAAAGAGAGAAGTTTTGGAGAAACCCTAAGTCCGAACTTAATACGAATTTTATAGGTTTTTCAAGGGTTTTCAGCCCTTGATCCCTTTCATGTGTAATTGAGATAAGTGTTCTTTTAATTCAATCAATATGTCTATGTGTTGGTTGTCTATATCTTGTTCTTGTCTTAATTCCATCATGCTAGGCTAGATCTATCTTGTGTTTGCTTGGATCTAATGAAACCTAGATGTTAATTATGTGTTGATTACTTGTTTATGGTTGTATTGGATGAATGATTTCGATGTTAGGCTTAAGAAAACTGGCAGATCTCCAATTGGTAACATGCTTGAACGTCTCAGGAAACATGAACTGACGTGCACTAGGTTTTATTGGTTGTATTTAATGCATAAGTAAATTCTAATGATCCCATGTTAGGAGCTTCTTAGCCGGCTTGACATAGGAGTGAAGTAGGCACTCATAGGATTGGGGAATTAAGTTCGCCACCCCATGAATGGTATTAAGGAATACAATCCGTCATCCACGCAACTATAACAAGTAATTAACGTGTAAAATATATCTAGAGAGTAGTGAAATCTAAGTAAACACAACTTCTCCACTTATTGTTCACAACCTTAGTATAATTTAGTTTATTTTCATTTTTAGTATTTTATTTTAATTGCATCTTTAGTATTGGGTTAGTTGACTAGCAACTAATTCCTCCCGAATCCTTCAAACCCGAGATTTTTACTTGCTTTCTAAAAAATATAAAAATACAAAAATAATCATCTCTCATCTTTAGAACTAGTATTTAGGTTTTCTAATCCTAGCGACACTATTCCTAGCTGAACAATCAATCCCCCGGTACTTGTCACTATACTATACTACAACGATCAGGTACACTGCCTGGTGGGGGTTGTAAGCTTCTCGAGATCCCTCGAGAGGTAAAGCCTGGTGCAATTCCCACGCATCAAGTTTTTGGCGCCGCATCCCGGGCAATAGTTATTGTCTAGGTTAGAATCTCTTTTTATTAGGTCTACTTGCTAGATTCCTTTCTAGTAAGATTTTATTTTTATTTTTAGGTTTTCTTTAGTCTATCTTATTTCTTTGTGTTTTTGTTCGTAACTCTTCACCACCCGACATCATGGACGATGGGAACATCCTTGAACCCGTCATCCCACCACAACAAAACCCACCACTAGAACCCCTTAGGCCCCGAACCTTAGGAGAGTATTTCCGACCTAGCCACCAAGGCTACCGAAACACCATTGAGCTCACCGGAGTCAATGTGACTCCCTTGCGATCCGACACCATCCGGTTGGTGCAAAGCGGATGTGCATTCCATGGACTTCGTTCCGAAGATCCAAACCAACATCTTAAGGACTTCCTAAAAATCGTAGATTCCATAGACCTAGGTGTTGAAACTAGAGAGACAACCCGATTACGCCTATTCCAATTCTCTCTACGGGATCAAGCTAGTCAATGGCTTGAACGTTTAACCGCGGGATCCATCACCACATGGGATGATCTCACCACTCGTTTCCTTGCTCAATTTTTCCCACCGGGGAGAACTACTAAGCTTAGAAATGACATCTTGATGTTCCAACAACGTCAAAATGAATCTCTTTATGAAGCATGGACTCGTTTCAAGGACTTACTCCAAAAAGTCCCTCATCATGGCATAGATCTTTGGCTCCAAGTCCAAATCTTTTATGACCATATCGATCTCTCCACGAGGCGAGCCATTGACCAATCGGCCGGTGGTAAGCTACGTGATCTAAGTGCGGAACAATCATGGGAACTCATAGAAGATCTTGCTCTCTATGACAACGAAAGTTGGAATGATCCCCGTGATTTGAACAAAACGGTCAAGGCAATATCTTTGCCTTCGAACAACTCTAGCACTCCCGACCGTAGGATCATGGAACTTGAGGACCAAGTCAAGTTTCTCATGAAATCTTACGAAGCTCCTAAGCCTTCAAGCCAAGTGAACAAAATCACTTCTTCATGCAAATTATGTAGTGGTCCCCATGACACTCGTGATTGTGTGAAACTCCCCGGAACAGCTTTTGCGGACTACGCATCCACGCGTACCGACGAAGCGGGAGATAAGTGGTACACTTTCAAGCCCGAGCCAAACCCTTACGGTGATTCATACAACCCCTCTAGGAAAAATCACCCAAACCTTAGGTGGAAACAAAATCAACCCAATTCGTCCAATCCGCCTAATCGTTACTAACCAAACGGTCCACCCTCCAACCGTACTTTCAACAACAATCCTTCTAACAACTATGGTAGTACCAACAATCTTAAAGGATTGATGTCAAAATTCATGGCATCTCAAGAAGCTCGCATATCTAAGTTTGAAGCCGATTTCAAACAAAAGCAAAGCGAGATGACCACCAAAATTGACGCATTGTTGAAAGTTCTCAATGATCGAGAAATGGGAGCACTCCCAAGCGACACGGTCAAAAATCCGAAACTAAACGTTAATTCCATATCTTCAGTTTCGTCACCCACTTCGTGTCCACAATACTACTCGGTTAAATCGACGAGCACGTGTTTCAAACAAAACCAAATTCTTCAAAAGGACCAATCAAGTAAAACACCCGATATAGAACCGGTCAAAAGTATAGTTGAAACACCTCCTATGCAAGACCTTGACGATGAATTCAAAGAACTTCACCTTGAACGCCCCGTCATTGATGTCTTAGCGCGTGCTCCTTACTATAGTGCCCTCCTAGAAAAATATGAGAAGTTTAAACTAGGTAAAAATGGGACCGCCTTCGTTCAAAACAAGTTGCCTAAAAAGCTTGATGATCCGGGTATATTTGTTTTGCCTTTTAAGATAGGAAGATCCGAAGCTTTCGACACATTAGCCGATTTAGGGTCAAGCCTCAACTTGATTCCCTTATCCTTATTCACCGCTCTTAAGCTAGGAAGGTTAGAGGAAACGGAGGTATTGATAGGGCTAGCGGATGGGAGTATTGCCCACCCGGTTGGAATGATTAAGGATGTAGTTGTTCACGTAGGAAGGTTAACTATATTAGCGGATTTTCACGTCCTAGACATGGTTAGTGACACTACATGCCCATTATTGGTAGGAAGAGGATTTTTAGCAACCGCTAGCGCCATGATAGATTGTAAGGAGTCTAAGATAGCGGTAGGTGAAGGCGATACTTGGTCGGTGTATGATGTAAAGAAGCATAGTTATGATTGTGATGATGAACTGACATCGCATTGGGTAGAGATGAATAGGAGATCGTCTAGATATGGACCTTGGATAGAAAGGAACTTTATAGGACCTCAATGCCCATTTTATCTAGAAAAAGATTTCATTGAGAAAACACATTCGGTGGAACAACTCATAGCTAGAGATGAAGAGCTAGATCCCTTTGAGGACCCCTTAGTCTTTAGGAAGATGATTGAGTTCTTGAGCGTAATGCCTATTAATATAGAGATGAATAAGTGGTAAAGAGAGGGAGACAAGTGTAAATGGAGGTGGGACAAGCCACCTAAAGAAGGTGACGGATCATGGCATATGAGGATGACTTTGTATGATCCGGATGGAGAAAAGTTTGATAGGTCATACCATACTAAGGAAACCGATAGGAAGTTGAAACCTAAGTTTGATCCCAAGGATGTCCTCAATGAGGAACTCACCCTTATCACGTAGTAACCCATGACCTTGAGTCTAGCTACAAGACTCGTAAATAAAGAAAAACGCTTCTTGGGAGGCAACCCATGTTTTGTGTGATTTTATTTTGATTGTTTGTTATTTGTTTCCGTATGCATGCTGTATTTTTATTGTTGGTTGATCATGTTTCTCAGTTAAATAGTGGAAATACTTTACTTTGTTGTTTTGGCCTAGTCTTAACTCCACCCAAAGGAATTTTTGCAAAAGATAAGTGTAAGGGGAAACCCCAAATATGTTTTTAAGAAACAAACCGATCATGATTCTCCACAATATTAAATGAACATGTATATTAGTATTTGTTAGAGTCAAATGCTTGTATTGAGTCATAATGAAGTTTTGCAGGATTTTCCAAGAAGTAGAACCAAGTTTTTCCAGAAATTTTCCGGAAACTTAACATAAGAATTTCTGCAGGTCACTTCTGACGGCGTCACGAATTAATTCTTGACGGCATCACGTGTAAAAATCTGGGAATTTTACCGGTTTTGTTTTTCTAACGGAGTCTTATGGTTTTTGTGAATTATTAAGTTTTATAATCTCCAGGAGATCTGCAAACTTCATTCCACAAGCATTATATCTTATCTTGTTTTCTAGGATTTAGTAACTTATATAGGATGCCGCCGATTTTATGCGAGGTTGTTTTGTCTATTTTCTCAGGATTTACAGGTTATGTATGACAAGAAGATGATTTATATTCTGGAAGGGAAGCTTTGATTGTTCATTTTCTTGGAGGAAGATTTAACCTGACCACCTTATTATCCATACCGAGCGAATCAGAGGAGTATTTGATTTCATTCTTTTTACTTTTTCACTTTTACATTCTTTACTTGAACATTGGGGACAATGTTCATCTTAAGTGTAAGGGGAGGGTAAAATGATGATACCTTACATATGCACTTTCGCTTGAGTTTGTTTTGTTTAATGGTAGATGTGTAATAAAACTATGAGAAATACTTGTTAGTGCAATTTTAGCGCCAAATTTAAAATTTTTTACAACATTTAGGAGTGAAACTTTAGCCTTAACAAGCGTCTTATGGATAGAAGATTGTATGACTAGCACATAACCGTATATTTAGAAAAAATTTTCACCAAAATATGTGAGGTTCGCCTTTAGATTTGATAGGAAAAGCTTTTACCATTAGTGTTTATGAGTGTACCGGTAGCATTTAGATTCTAGAACTTGCGTTAGTGATGCATCCCGATACCGCTAGTGAGACTACATTCGTATGGTAGGATTTACTACATGATAAGAGGCATTAGGATCACCCTTGTGTTAAACCCGTATCATAATTACTTGACCATTTAAGTCATATTACTTGGCTAGTTAAGTCAACTAATTTTTCCCACACCTTAGCGTTGTACTCATTTTTAGTACACGAAACTCCTAGTACACCCCTCCGAGCCTATCTTTTCGTTTCTAACTTTAAGCATCTTACTTAAAGGAAGAATTTGTTACACCCCACTTAAATGTACAACCAAATCGCCTTAGCCTTCCGTGTATGCGCTCATTTTTAGTGCATTATTGTTATTTGTTTAAACCCTAAGTTAACTATCTAATTGATTACATGGTTGCTAAGTCGAGTCATATCCTTGTACATATTGTTTTGGGATGATTGGGACTCATGAGTAAAGTACTTATTTATGGAGTAATGGGGAAGAACATCATATATTACCCCCATATGTACGTTAATCTTAAAAGTGCTCCAAGTGTTTTGATTTTCTTAATTCGAGTCATTAGATTAGTTTATTGTAAAGTATGTAAAGATTCAAGTGTAAGGGGAATTTACATTCCCTATGATGTATTATTTTGGATGGTAGGGTAAGAGTGTATGCAAAAAAAAAAAAAAAAAAAAAAAAAAAAAAAAAAAAAAAAAAAAACATACGGACTACCATCCTTTTTATTCTATGTTCATTTTACGTTTTTGTTATTTTTCATTTATTAGCTTAAGTCGAGTCTAGTCTTGGCTTAGCAACGCCATATTGTACATGTGATTAACCAAGATTGTTAACTCGCCACCAGTAAAAACTTCCTTTATCCAACAAAACCGTGTACTTCATATCCCTACACCTAACGTTACAACCCTTTAAAAGACATCTTTAATAGTTTATCCTAGGTGCTTACGCCATGTGGTGGAGGTTTGATCCTTTCCCAAGCCTATGATAATCTATTTGTTATGACAGGTAGTGAGAGATATCTTCCGTTTCCATATTGTAATTCACACTTTATTACACCCGAGAGATGTGAGTATCTAAACACTATTTGTGAGGTGCTTGTGTATGACCTCCGTGCTTATCTGTTGGTCTTTAGTGGAACGATTATTTGTTGTAATTACTTTTATATTAGTGTTAAATGACCCCTAACTTGTATTTTGACTAGAATAAAAGCGCATTTGCTTGAGGACAAGCAAATCTCAAGTGTAAGGGTATATGATGAGGCGAAAAATGAACCACTTTTAGGGGGTCATTTAAGCCCGAATTCGAATTTATTTGATCAAATATTGCTCTAAATCGTTCCTTTTGTGATTTTAGGTACTTTGGGAGAGAAATCTGGAAAAGGAAGCAATTCGGACGTTTTTGGAGCATAAAAGTGAAGAAAACGCCAAAGTCTTAATTTTCCTTGCTGGGAACAGTAGGTGACGGCGTCAAGAAGAAAATCTTGACGGCGTAAAGAGTAATTTCCATGACGATCCAGTACAGATTTGACGGCATCACAAGGTAGGGCGTTAAGAGGAAAATGCATGATGGCCTAGAAGTACATAACACTTGACGGCGTCACAAATTTGTTCTTGACGCCGTCAAACCCTATTTCCTATATATAGTTTTCTAATTTTCACATTAAAAGAGAGAAGTTTTGGAGAAACCCTAAGTCCGAACTTAATACGAATTTTACAGGTTTTTCAAGGGATTTCAGCCCTTGATCCCTTTCATGTGTAATTGAGATAAGTGTTCTTTTAATTCAATCAATATGTCTATGTATTGGTTGTCTATATCTTGTTCTTGTCTTAATTCCATCATGCTAGGCTAGATCTATCTTGTGTTTGCTTGAATCTAATGAAACCTAGATGTTAATTATGTGTTGATTACTTGTTTATGGTTGTATTGGATGAATGATTTCGATGTTAGGCTTAAGAAAACTGGCAGATCTCCAATTGGTAACATGCTTGAACGTCTTAGGAAACATGAACTGACGTGCACTAGATTTTATTGGTTGTATTTAATGCATGAGTAAATTCTAATGATCCCATGTTAGGAGCTTCTTAGCCGGCTCGACATAGGAGTGAAGTAGGCACTCATAGGATTGGGGAATTAAGTGCGCCACCCCATGAATGGTATTAAGGAATACAATCCGTCATCCACGCAACTATAATAAGTAATTAACGTGTAGAAGATATCTAGGGAGTAGTGAAATCTAAGTAAACACAACTTCTCCACTTATTGTTCACAACCTTAGTATAATTTAGTTTATTTTCATTTTTAGTATTTTATTTTGATTGCATCTTTAGTATTGGGTTAGTTGACTAGCAACTAATTCCGCCCGAATCCTTCAAACCCGAGATTTTTACTTGCTTTCTAAAAATATAAAAATACAAAAATAATCATCTCTCATCTTTAGAACTAGTATTTAGGTTTTCTATTCCTAGCGACACTATTCCTAGATGAACGATCAATCCCCCGGTACTTGTCACTATACTATACTACAACGATCAGGTACACTGCCTGGTGGGGGTTGTAAGCTTCTCGAGATCCCTCGAGAGGTAAAGCCTGGTGCAATTCCCACGCATCACTGTGTACCTAACATTTGGACTTTTGCGAAGAATGACCTTAAGGATGCACTGTAGTTGCAAATTCACGTTTTTTTTGCTAACAATTGTTAAATTTTCCTGTTAGTGGCCATGTGAAATGAATAGTTTACCCTCGACTACTACATGGACATTTTTTGCAATTTACTCTTGATTCTACAACCCCCCCCCCCCCCCCTCTATCAACACATACTTGTTATTTTTTCATTTTCAACCGTGTACATCACCAACCACCAACAACAATACCAATCACCAGCACCACCCATCTATCACCATAAAAATTCACAAGAACCACCAATAGAATATGAAATAATCGTAAAATCTTTGCAACTTGTAGTCAGAATAATTACATGATCAATATCGAAATGCACATCCAAATATCCCTTAAGTATGCTTTTCAGCATCATTTCTTCCTGGATAATGTTATGAACTACGCAAATGGCATATAATCATTTTCTTTACTTATGTGTAATAGGTTTAAGGCTATTATGATTTCATAGCAAGAACAATACACAAAAATGGTACAAGGAGTGAAGGCAAAAAATAGAAAAACTCGACGGTGCCACTTGATCATGTAATCAATGTAATAGATATTAAGCCATAGCCCCCATCTCAATCGTTGAGATCAATTCATTCTGTCTTACTTCAGTGGGAACATGGTGGCAAGAGTTGGGGAAGTACTAAAGCAGTTGCCCCTTTACTTGTTTCTGATTCTGGTGTTGGTGATGGTAAAATTGAATTTTAATGAATGTTTAAGCTCCGTGTGACTATGTTGAGAGATATGTCGATCAAGGCCAGTGACAGTGACACTTTCTTAAAGAATTGTATAGAGTTTAATATGCATGAACCACGATGGGATAAAATTGTAAACGGCTAGTTGTTGGCCACTCCTGTTATGGATTTAGCAGAATAGAGTATTGTAAAAGATGGTTTGGAAGTTAGTGTACTAGTGAACTGCAAGAGGATTAGTAATACCATTCATCCGATGTTATTTTTGAAGATTGAAGTAGTTGATAAGAGTAATCGCATGAGATATGACTCAATGAATGAAGAAAATATTGAAGATACCGAAAGTGCTTTTGTTACTGATGATGATGTTATTTCACAGTCTTCTATGGCTGCCATGTCTTTGACTTCACGTTCAAATGATAATTTAAACCCTCAGGAAGAATTCTTGGTTCAAGATAAAACCGTTGTTGTTCCAGTGGCTGAAGCAAAAGACGACATAAGATACCAGGGCAATGACACTAGTGATCAACAATCTTATATGCCATTATCAAATAAAGATGAAAATCTAAATGAACAGGAAAGTTGAATCCTGAAAGCTACCGAGTCTAGCATTTTGACTGGTGATAGATTAGAAAGGTAAAGTCTGCCAATTCACCATTGAAATCGGGCTTTAACAACGGATCTTTAAGGTATAGCAAAGTACAAAAATTGGAGTAGAAAATACAAAGTCTTGAAGGTGAGTTTAGAGAAGTTGCTGCTATTGAAGTTGTTCTTTAGTCAATAGTTGCAGAGCATGGGAGTTCGGTTAATAAAGTTCATGCACTAGCTGGGCATCTTTCTAGGCTATACCTGCATTCCTGCAAAGAAAAGTCCCAATCTAGGAGAGCAAGTTCAGCAAGAAGTATTGTTCCAGGATTGATTTTGGTTGCAAAAGCTTGTGGCAATGATGTTCCAAGGTACTTTATTGTGGACAAAATGAATTCGTTGAATACCGTTTAGAATATTGTAACTTAATGTTGTCTCTTTTGTAGAAAGGTTGACATTCTGGATGTCAAATTGCGTTGTATTGAGAGCAATTATATATAATAGCTTTGTTCTGGAAGATTGAGTAAAACAAATTATGACATAAACTCTTCATTTAAATGGAAGAAAGGATCGTCTATAAAGGAGAGTAGAAATGGGATTCTTGTGAATTGTTGTGGTGATAGATGGGTGGTGCTAGTGATTGGTATTGTTGTTGGTGGTTGGTGATGTATACGGTTGAAGATGAAAGAAGAACAAGTGTGCGGTGGTAGAAGGTGGTGGTGGTAGTAGAATCAAGAATAAACTGCAAAAAATATCCCTGTAATAGTCGAGGCTAATTAGTTATTTCACTTGGCCACTAACAGGAAAATTTAATGATCGTTATAAAAAAAATGTGAATTTGCAACTACAGTGCATTTTCAGGGGCATTCTACGTAAAAAGTCCAAACAGCTAGCATAATTTCAAAATTAGGGACATAATTTGTAGTTTACCCATAATGTTATTAATAAATTATAAATTTCATTTAGTGGGTGTTTTAAAGAGGAAAAAAAAAGATAAAATGATTTATGCATTATTGTTTTATACCATATGGTATATTAATTGTACTTTTGAGTGAGGAAATATTTTTATAATATCATTAATAATTTGTAGATTTCATTTAGTGTGTGTGTTAAAAAAAATGATTTATGTATTTTTATTTTGTACCATGTAGTATATTAATTGTACTTTTGAGGGTTTTTTTATTTTATTTTTATTTATTTTTAATATTATAAATGATTTTTAAATTTCATTTAGTGAATGTTATAAACAATAAAAAAAATGATTTATGTATTATTGTTTTTTACCATTATGATATATTAATTGTAGTTTTAAGTGAGAGGTATTTTAATAATATCATTAATTATATGTATTGAATTGATGTATTCGTGCATTAAATAGTTGTAAACACAGCTTTAGAACTCGTAATGCTTAGAAACTAACAAAAGGGAGTGACAAGTATGTAAGCTTAATATTTTTAAGATTTAATATTTTTTTTTAATATGTTGATGTTCTCATAATTATGTATTAGTTTTGAATCAATTTCACTAACCCAGAAAATTAGTGTGAAAGAGAAACCTAAAAGGAAGCAATTTTGAGAAAAAATAAATAAATAAAAAAAATAAAAAATAAAAAAATAAAAAAAACAAAAAACTTTAATCATTTTGTCGCTTTGATCATTGTTGATCAACATCTATGTTACTATGTAGTATAATCGAAATTTGAGATAACCAAAAGGATTGTGTTTCAACGATACTATATGTGTGAGAATGCTTTATAATCAAATGGTTGTGGGTTTAGATCTTTTTTAGGACATTGTGTGATTGATTTGTTGTATATATATAATGTGAGATATTTAGTTGCAATAAAAAAAAAAAAAACAAAATTTGAGATAATGGCACAATTGATATAAGTTTACTAGTACAAGTTTATGATTACCTATTTAACTACGCAATTGAAATGCTTTAAAATTCAGTAATGTTTTGATTGCCCTCTATTATTAGATACTGTAATAAGTTAATTGCTTTGATCACCTTGTTTATGAAATACATGCATAGGCGAATACACATGAACAACGGCGGAATGATGACTATAAGTCATTTAGTATACAAATACAGATAACAGAAAGGCTAATGCTACATTCATAAAAGATTTACAAAATGACTTGTCAACCAAATGTAAAATGTAAGAAAGATGAAAGAGAAATTATGATGCAAAATGATTTAACCATTACACATGCAAGTCATTTTGTGAGTATTAGGTTTGTAAACTCTTTACGAATGTAGTATTGCCTTAACAAAAAAATATAACAAAAAGCACGAACTTTAAGAAATGATTGAGTTTGATAATAGTTTAGTTTACTTTTAACATATTAATAGACTAGGCAATTAAGTACAATAAACACAATTTTTTCTGTTAGACTTTATACATTTAGAAAAATTAAGACTTGTTACGAAAATTAGCATTATGATTCAAAATTACATCGTTATTTGTCACACCCTGGGATATTCTGTCCCTTACACTACTATTTAGGAAATAGAAATGCTAAATCCTTCTATCAAAACCTCCTACTTATCCTCTTACTCACAGGATCCTAACAAGTGTTAGAATTGACGGTTTGGATGTAGAGAGAATGAGTGGGAAAAAAATATATAATATTGTTGTGTATGTGGGAGGATTAGAATGAGGATAATGTAGGAGGCTTTAGCAATGCTCTTTAGGAAAATGATTGACTTGCCTAAAATGTATGACTAAAACATGCCAAATAACAAGATGATCACAAGTGGAAAAATCAAAAGTGAGAATTTAAAGATAGAAAATGAATGAGTGATATGTCATATTGTTAAAGGATTATGCATGAATTTAGATATGTATAGTAGGTCTCTGTATCATTGCTCTACTATTTATGTAGTGCGTCACAATCCTCTAAATGTGTTAATAAAGTAAAAAGTGTAAAAAGTAATATCAACTGTCCGATCTAACAAACCTTCATTTAACTGCCAGGAAAGAGAACAACAAAATTTTTTGTAAAATAGGCAGTCATTTGACTCGTTTATTAGTTCCACCATCAAACTTCAAATTGTAATAAATTTCAAATGACAAACTTTTATGAAAAACCGATTTCACCATAATTTCTAGAATTTAATTCTCCTTAATTTGATATGATTTTTTATAATATAATTTGAAATTTTGTTCTTTGGATTTTAAGTGGGTATTGATTTTCTTAAAAAGTTTGGTATCTTTGGCCCTAATTTTGTCTAACTTAAAAGTTGAGTTCCGCAAAACTTAAAACAAGAAAATTGTAGATTTTTTATTGTTCTTTACCCAAAAATTGGTTTACCACAACACATTTTTAGTTATTGTTCATAAAAAAACAGGTGAACAAGATTAATTAATGAACAAGATTAACTAATGAATAAGACTAACTAATGAATAAGAGTGATTAACAAGACTAACTGATGAACAAGACTTGTGAGACTAACTGATGAACAAGACAACCTCAATTTACATGTTGTCATTAGTGTTCACCGTAATTCATGTTGTTCATCGATGTTCTTCATAAACATATTTTATTTATCAATGTTTTTCATCATCTACTTGCATCTACGCCATGAACAAATTTCCACAATTTTATTTGGCCGTTTATTTTTTCACAACTATTTCAAACCAAACAATTTGTCCTATATAAAAATACCTTACGTTCAAACCTTCATCAATTAGTCTTGTTCATTTGTTAATCTTGTTTATCGGTTAGTCTTATTTATCAATTTTTTTTATGAACAATAACTAAAAATAACTAAATATGTATTATGGTATACCAAGCAGTGTATTTAAATGTACTTTTATAAGAAAAATCTCTCTTAAGCATTTTATCAAACACCTTTTGTGCACTAAATATGTTTAAAACGTTTTCAAAATGCGATATCTCACTCATATCATATTGGAATTGAGTGATTCAAATTTCTGAATAAAAAAGTCTAAAAATATACAACTTCCGTGTTCTAAATTTTACGTAATTCAACTTTAAGTTAGACAAAATTAGGATTGAAGATGCCAAAAATTTTAAGAAAATCAATACCCAATTAAAATCTAAAATTTAAAAAAGAAAAAGAAAAAAAAAAAGTTTTGATTTATGTATTAAAATTCATGCCAAAATAAATTGAATTAAATTCTAAAAATTATGGTGAAATCGTTTTTTCGTAACTTTTAAAAGTTATGACAATTTGAAATTGGGAGGTGATTATCTACACATATGTATTTACTTCATACACATAAAATATAGTGAGAAGAGTGTGGGACAATAAGGATCATACAAGCAAATTTTATGTATATGAAGTAAAAACATATGTGTAGATATCACCTCCTTTTGAAATTTGAGGGTGGAATTATAAAGGAGGTCAAATAACCAAATTGCCAACCAAAAATTTTGTTATTATTCCTGGCTATTTTAATCAGACAGTTGATATTAATTTTTACACTTATCATTTTATTAACACTTTTTAAAAGATCGTGCTCTATACCAAAATAGATACACCATAAACACATTCATAGGGACAACATAAAAACACATGTACAAAATAAGTAAATCACCATACATTTTATTATTATACACCATAAACGCATTCATAGTGACAACATAAAAACACATGTACAAAATAAGTAAATCACCATACATTTTATTCTTGAGAAATTGATTATAACGAACTTTTGTATGTCATTATTTTTACTCAAACACATTTTATTGAAGGTTTATAGTTAAATATCTATATTTAATTTCCTTTGATATACACACACGTGACACCTTATAATTTGCTTGTAATACAGTAGTAGTAGCTTGTGATGAGTCACTTGATATTCTTGTTTTCGCTATCATCTACGTATATAGTATTGACTACTTGTTGACCTATAACTAAAGTTTAGGTTAACGAATCTAACACGTATTTTTAAATTATTTACCAATTCAGTTATAATCATCGTATAGATATGTTCATATGTATGAGTTGAGATCCCCTACAAAGGATCAAAAATTAAAAAGGCTAAAAAGTGATTCTAGCCACTAAGCTAGTGTCATGTGTCCCCCACCCACTCATTCTCTTTTTTCTTTAATATTTTCGGTTAGAGGGCATTTTGGTCATTTGGCCTATTTTTTAATTTCACCTTAAATTTCAAATGCAAATAACTTTCAAACGACAAACTTTTAGAAAAAACCGATTTCACCATAATTTTTAAAATTTAATCCTCTTTAATTTGGTATAATTTTTTTTTTTTAATTTTTTCGAAACTTTTTTTTTGACATATTCATTGGGTCATGATTTTCTTGAAAATTTTAGCATTTTCGGCTTTAATTTTGTATAGTTTAAAGGCCGAATTTTGCAAAACTTAAAACACGAAAGTTCTAGCTTCTTGGCCATTCTTTACCCAGAAATTTGAATCACTCAAATCCAATATGATATGAGTGAGATATCGTATTTTAAAGATGACGTTTTACTCATATTTGTTGCACACAACGTGTTTGATGAAATGTTTAGCTTAGATTTTTAGTCTTAAAATCGAGTTAAATGCACTAATTTTTGTACAACAATGCACCTTTAGTTATTTTATTAATGTAAGATTCAAAAAATTTTGTTTTTTCTTGTTTTTTGGTTGTTTTTTTTTTAACTGATGAACCATATTAATTGATGAACCTTATTAACTGATTTTTAAAAAAGACATTTTGTTCATCAGTTTCTTTGGTTGAACTATATTAACTGATGAACTTATTAACTGATGAACCTTATTAACTGATGAACCATATCAGTTAATATGGTTCATCAGTTAATAAGGTTCATCAGTTAATAAGGTTCACCAGCCTTATTAACTAGTTGAACTATATTAACTGATAAACCTTATTAACTGATGAACTTATTAAATCAGTTAATAAGTTTCATCAGTTAATAAGGTTCATCAGCCTTATTAACTGGTTGAACTATATTAACTGATGAACTTATTAACTGATGAACTTATTAAATCAGTTAATAAGGTTCATCAGTTAAAGAGCCTTATTAACTGATGAACTTATTAAATCAATTAATAAGGTTCATCTGTTAAAGAGCCTTATTAACTGATGAACTTATTAACTGATGACCCTTATTAACTGATGAACTTATTAACTGATGAACTTATTAAATCAGTTAATAAGGTTCATCAGTTAAAGAGCCTTATTAACTGATGAACTTATTAACTGATGAACCTTATTAACTGATGAACTTATTAAATCAGTTAATAAGGTTCATCAGTTAAAAAAAAAATAAAAAAAAATAAAACTTTTTGAATCTTACATTAATAAAATGACTAAAGGTGCATTGTTGTACAAAAATTAGTGAATTTAACTCGATTTTAAGACTAAAAATCTAAGCTAAACATTTCATCAAGCATGTTGTGTGCAACAAAAATGAGTAAAACGTCATCTTTAACATACGATATCTCACTCATATCATATTGGATTTGAGTGATTCAAATTTCTGGGTAAAGAATGGCCAAGAAGCTACGACTTTCATGTTTTAAATTTTTCGCGATTCGGCGTTTATGATGGTACAAAATAAGGTCGAAAATGCTCATAAAATCAAGAAAATTAACACCCATTTCGTATGTAAAAAAAAAATTTTGAAATTTTTAACAAAATTTATACCAAATTAAAGAGAATTAAATTTTAAAAATTATGGTGAAATCGGTTTTTTCTAAAAGTTTGTCGTTTAAGAGATATTTGCGTTTGAAATTTGAGGTGGAAAAAGAAAAAACAAGTAATTTTACTATTTTGCCCCTATCCAGATTTTTTAAATAAAATAAAAAGAGGACACGTGGCATCACCAGAAATCTTTTTAGACTTTTTAAACTTACTCCCCTTTGCAAGGGATCCGGATTCTCATATGTATACCATACGTATGTGAATTGGTTTTATGAGCCAATAGTTATCAAACATTTAGAAATAGTTCGTTAAAACAGACACTTTACGTTAAAATTCAAATCAAGAAACATATTGGAAAGAAATTAATACCATTCTAAGATTTGTCAAAATTAGATAAAGTTTTTTTTTTTTTTTTCTCTTCTTCAAAATTAACTTTTTGAGGGTTATATTATTCTTATTCTATAAGATAAATGATTCTCTAGAAGTATAAAACATCACTTTTGGAAAACAAGATTGTCTAGGTAAACATCTTGATTTTGAATCAAGTTTAGGGTTATGTCTAAGAGGAAAAATTAGAGTATGTCGCTAAAATCGTCCATGTGGGTATGTTTATATCAAAGGCGCAGTCTTTACCTTTCGAGAATGCAATCATGCATGCGTTATTCTTGTAGTAGGAAACTATTCGTGTGAATAATATCATCCATGTTCCAAAGTGATATGACTATTAGTCCCCAAAGTGCATGGCAGAAAATGATATCCACACCAAAGGTTTTTTTCTATCAAAGACGTAGGTTTTTTTTAGACTTTCGTTTAATACCACAGGGATGGTTTTGCAATTTACTCAAGAAATTATGTATTGAAAATAATACATCAAGGTTAGGGAGTTGTCGTTCAATAAACAGGCATGGGATTTTTATTTTATTTTATTTTTTTATTTTATTTTATTTTTTTTGGGGGGGGGGGGGGGGGGGGGGGCGCGGATAATCGATGGTTTCTAACACTTGACTGATTAATCTATCAGGTTTGGAAAAAAGTGAGATGAATGTGCAAACAAATAATGAATGTCGAAAATATCATATAACATATAAGCCTTAATTATCTATGTTTAGCAAATTCTTTAAAGAGCATAAACATCGGTAACGTGGGAGGTCACGTTAAGGGCATTTAACGCGCGTTATCCCAACGTTAACCAATGTGACCTCCTGCGTTAACATGCCACGTTAGTGGCTTAATGCAACGTTAAAGGGCCGCTTTTGTAAAAAAAAAAAAAAAAAAAAAAAAAAAAAAAAAAAAAAAAATACACTGCCCCCTTCCCTTTATTCACAAACG